>JAULJL010000026.1:20342187-21634656 GCA_030761205.1 Fremontodendron californicum
GTGTTTATAGAGTAATTCGGTATTGTGTTGAGTTGTGAGTTCAGTGCTTGTGTAGCACCTTGAATTCTGTATATGTTTGTACTCTAAACTCCATTAATACAAAGCTTCAAGCTCCTCCTCCCGTGGACGTAGGCACAGTTGCCGAACCACGTAAAATATCGATGTTTTTTCAGTGTGTTTAAATCGGTTTTAGTAATATCAATTCGCTTCCGCACAACAAATTGGTATCAGAGCCAATTTTTACGTAAAACCGAGTTTGTTCGATTCTGTCCGTTTTTCAAAAGTGCTCCAATTTGTGTTTTGAAAATACCAGGTTGAAGAGGTCGTTGAGAGGAGTGCAGCAGAATCAACCGGAGCACTAGAGGAGGCCGCACGCGCCCACACGCGCCGCCAGAAGAAGCGCCCACGCGCCCCACGCGCCGCACGCGCCTCCAGAGGTTGCAGACGCGTGACACCCACGCGCAGCACGCGCCACACGCGCCTCCAGAGGTTGAAGACGCGTGAAGCCCACGCGCCCCACGCGCCCCACGCGCCGGCCACCGAAGAAGCTCCACGCGCTCCACGCGCCGCCGTACGCCGCCCACGTGCCGCCGCAGGTCCGACCAATTTTTTTGGGCTATTTTTTGAGCCGTTTCAGAATACTATTCCGAGACTTTTCCGAGCCGGTTGAGCTAATCCGAGTCCATTTCGAGCCACTTGTAGCAGAATATTCGCAGAATATTCACCGTGTGTCCAAAATTTACACAGTTGGACCCGTTCCTGGCTATTTCGACTATTCCGGACTCAACCGCGGCATCCGTTTTTCCATACAGGTACCGGAAAAACACTTTGTTGGTAATTTTGTTTTATTACCATGGCAGAATCATTAGAGACACATGAAACAACCAGCAGCGCACGATCAAGTTCTTATATCAGAAAGAACTCGATGACCACTGCAAAGTTCGAGGTGGAGAAATTTGATGGCACCACCAACTTTGGCATGTGGCAGTGCGAAGTACTGGACCTGTGAGTCCGCGAAGGACCAGTAGACAGTGGAGATCCCGTCCAGTAGGAGGTGAAGACCCCGTCCAGTCAAGTAGACGGTGGAGATCCCGTCCAGTAGGAGGTGAAGATCCTGTCCAGTCCAGTCCAGTCCAGTAGACGGTGAAGATCATGTCCAGATCTCGTCCAGTAGGCGGTGGATATCCTATCCAGGAGAAGAATCTTGTTAATCCGCGAAGGACCGATAGATGGATGAAGATTCCGTCTAAGAAAAGTATCATCGACAATCTGCAAGGGACGAGTGTGCCCAGTGTTGGACACTGGAAGAAAGACTGTCCAGACAGAAAGGTCGATTGAGATCCCGCTCAAAGAGGGGATCATCGAGAACACGACTCTCGAGGGACGAGTGTGCCTTTTGCCATGAGAAAGGGCATTGGAGGAATAACTGTCCCAACATGGAGAGGTCGATTGTGAGTGTAGCTCAAGAATCTGAGGGAGAGGAAGACTCTGCATTTACGATTTCCACAACAACACACTCTTCAGATCAATGGATTCTGGATTTCGGATGTTCCTACCACATGTGTCCGAACCGGAAGTGGTTCTCAAACTTCAAGGAGTTTGATGGAGGGATTGTTCATATGGGCAATGACAATACTTGTCACACTAGAGGCATCGGAACGATCCGACTGAAAATGCATGACGGTACAATCAGACAACTTACAGACGTAAGGTATGTCCCTGATCTCAAGAAGAACCTCATATCACTGGGGGTCTTAGACTCAAATGGTTACAAGGTGACCATTCAGAATGGAGTCCTGAGAGTTGTACGTGGAGCATTCTTAGCAATGAAGGGTTATATGAAGGGAAATCTGTATCTCCTTGACAGAGAAACCGTGACAGGCAGAGCAGCAGCCTCTCACAGAATGATGGGATAATCCGACACTTCAATGTTCCTAGCACTCCCCAGCAGAATGGAGTTGCAGAAAGGATGAACCGAACTTTGGTTGATAAAGTTCGCTGCATGTTATCCCAGTCGAGCTTGAGCAAAGCATTTTGGGCGGAGGCTTTATTGTTCGCCTCCCACATTATCAACAGACTAACCTCCACCGCAATTGATGGGAAGACTCCCATAGAGGTGTAGTCCGGATATTCTGCCATTGAATATGATCGGCTTCGTAGTTACGGATGCAAAACTGGATCCTAGAGCCAAGAAAGCTGTCTTCATGGGCTTTAGTGAAGGAGTAAAAGCAGTCCGACTGTGGAACCTTGAGTCAAAGAAAGTCATCGTAAGCCGAGATGTTGCCTTTGACTAATCTGTAATGCTGAAAATGTCAACTCCAGAGAATGTGAACCAAGATTCTCTAAAAGCAGGTGGAGTTTGAATCAGAAGATGCTGGTCAAAATTCAGATGAATCTGAACCAGAATCTGATGACACCTTAATTGAAGTGGAGGAGTCATCACCAGAAACCTTTCAGCAATTTGAATCAGTTGTCACCAGTAGACCGAATAGACATATTCGGAAACCTGCTCGATACACAGACGTGGTGACATACGCCCTTCCAGTAATTGATGATGATGTTCTGATCAATTACAAAGAAGCTGTAAACAGCCCTGAGCATGCCCAGTGGAAGGAGGCGATCAGACTTGGAAGTTGGTTCCACTTCCAACACTCAAGAGATCAATTGGGTGCAAATGGGTCTTTGCCAAAAAGGAGGGTGCTACCGGCAAAGACAGCATCAGATACAAAGCCAGATTGGTAGCCAAAGGTTAGGCTCAAAAAGAAGGAATAGACTACAATGAGGTATTTTCACCTGTTGTTAAGCATGCATCTATTCGGATCTTATTGGCTTTAGTAGCACTGTATAACCTAGAGATAGTTCAACTTGATGTAAAAACTGCATTCCTCCATGGTTCCGTAGAGGAGGAAAATTTGTATGACTCAACCAGATGGTTCTGGAGTCCCCGGTAGCAAAGATTACAAAAGCAAGTTGAACAGGTCACTGTATGGTCTGAAACAATCCCGTGACAGCTGTACAAACGGTTGGACTGTTTCATGACAGGATGAAAAGTACACACACAGTCAATTTGATCACTGTGTTTATTTCCGGAAACTTCAAGATGAATCATTTGTCTATCTGCTGAAAAAGGCAAGGTGGAGATCGACAGGCTGAAGGCTCAACTGAGCTCAGAGTTCGAGATGATCTTGGAGAAGCTAAGAAAATTCCTGGGAAGTAGACAGAAAAATTGACTCAGGCTCAGTGCATTGATGAATCATGCCAATGCAGTAGGTGCCCTGATATGTGAGTAATGGTGTGTACATTTGAAGGAGAAAGGAGGAAGCTCTGATCTGTGAATTCTCTCTGTGGATTCTCGCCAAGGTGGAGATTGTTGGAATATGGTATGGCTCAAAGTCACATTTGGTGGCTTAGCACCAATAATGGAGCTACCACTTGCACCACTTGCACCACCAATAATGGAAGCTACCACTTGCAAATGGATGGTGGCTATGGTGGCTACCACTTGCAAAGTGTTCACACCAAGATAGGTGGTGGAAGGTGGCTATGGTGGCTGCCACTTGCTTAGTGTTCACACCTTGATATTATGGCTATAAATAGCCATGTAGAGTAGAGAGAGTGAGTAGAGTAGAGTTGAGTATGTGTTAGAGCTAAATTGTTGAAGCAAATACTCTGTGTTTATAGAGTAATTCGGTATTGTGTTGAGTTGTGAGTTCAGTGCTTGTGTAGCACCTTGAATTCTGTATATGTTTGTACTCTAAACTCCATTAATACAAAGCTTCAAGCTCCTCCTCCCGTGGACGTAGGCACAGTTGCCGAACCACGTAAAATATCGGTGTTTTTTCAGTGTGTTTAAATCGGTTTTAGTAATATCAATTTGCTTCCGCACAACACCTATAGGGGCATAATACACTTTTAAAAAATTATTAATTTAAGAGAAATTACAATTAACCTATAACTATTTATTCTTGATGATTTTTTTGTTACATTTTAATTTAATTAATTATGGTTGAATGTTGTTTTCATTCTTATTAAATGTTTTTTATTGTCTTTGCCAAAAGATCTTTTATTCCAATTGCATAATAAAACAGGAGTAGAACCAAAAGTCCCAACAACTTAACAATAGAATGTGAAATATATTTCTAAAGAAGGGTAATCATAATTTGAGTAATTTAAATATTAATACATTAATCAGATAAAATGGATTTATTTGACATTTAAAGATGTTTTTATTAAAATTTATTGCGTTCTGATATAAAAAGCTTTTAGGTTACTTTCTCTTTTCTTTTAAACATTTTAACGTTATGTCCAATCTAGAATATATAGGGTAATTTAATTTAGATATTTTAAATTGATTAAATTTTAATAAAAACTTAGTTTTGGATATTTGATATAGTATTTACTGCCATTGAAATTATCACTAATTATTCCACTTCTATTATGCGTTACTTAACCAAGTAAATATGCACACGTTACTCCATTGGCCAATTAAAGGTTTTGCACGTTACAAGTTAACGTTTTTTTTCCTCTTTTTGGTCAGGCATGTTTTTTCTATATATAATATAATCCTTCTCTTTCACCTCTTCCATTGCAGTCTTTCTTTTCATATACATGTGGTATTCGGTTCACTATCTCAAGGGAGATGACTCCGAGACAGTCACTATCTCATTTGGAGATAAATCCGTTAGGTAATAAGTAATAATTTTTATTTATAATTATAATTATATATATATATTTTTAAAAAATCAATAAAATAAAGCTTATTTAAGATTTTTTCATAAAAAAAAAATAGTTTTACAAATTACAATCGTAAAAAGTCATGTGAATTGAATTATTCTTATGATCGGAACCAGATTAATAGTTTTTTCTTTTACGTAGAAGTAAAGCTATTGATTGAAGATGATTTTAATGGTTACAACGTCAATATCATTAATTATGGAGCAAGAGGCACTTTTGTAAATTCAGGTAAGGTAAATCTTTTCTTTTTTGACATTACTCTAGAATAGTTTGTACATTTTCTTTTTTGAGAAAATAAAAGTGCAATTATTTAGAGAAATAATTCTAATTTTTTGAAGGTTTATTTGATGCATTTCAGCTTTCCGTTATCAACTTCTATCATAGTCTAATATGCTCTTTCAATAATGGTAAATTTTTCTAGGGATTTTCATATTTTCGATTTTGATTATAAAATTCCATACTAATTTCGATAAGATATGCTGTCCTTACAATGGAATAAGTTTTTAGGACGTTTTCATGGTTAATTGTCATTGCCCATTATGTATGTATGTAAAAGTTATAAAAGCTTTGTATTTCCTTTTCTTTTAAAAGATCTACACTGGTTACTTCAATCACCTATCAAATATATTTATATTTTTACAATTATTTACAAAGATTTATTTATTGTTTTAAAATTTTTTAGTTTTTTTGGTTTATGCATAAATCTCTATAGGTTAATTGTAATTTCTCTATAGGTTAATTGTAATTTTCTAGCTCCTAGGTGATTTAGAAGAAAAGCTTTACATGAAGCAGCCAGAGGGTTTCATTGCACAAGGAAAAAAGGACTATGTGTGCAAATTAAAGAAGAGCTTGTATGGTTTGAAGCAAGCTCCGAGGCAATGGTACAAGAAGTTTGAGTCTGTTATGGGGGAGCATGGCTACAAGAAGACTACTTCTGATCATTGTGTTTTTGTCAAGAAATTCTCTGGTGATGATTTTATTATTTTGTTGCTCTATGTTGATGATATGCTTATTGTTGGTCGTAATGCTTCTAAGATTAATATGTTGAAGCAAGAGTTGAGTAAATCCTTTGCGATGAAGGACTTAGGGCCAGCAAAGCAAATTCTTGGCATAAGGATCACACGTGATAGAAATGTCAAGAAATTGTGGTTATCACAAGAGAAGTACATTGAAAAAGTACTTCAAAGGTTTAGTATGGACAAAGCTAAAGTGGTGAGCACTCCTCTTGCTACACACTTTAGATTGAGTGTCAAGCAGAGTCCTTCCACAAGAGAAGAGAAGGAAGACATGCAGAAGGTTCCTTATGCTTCAGCCGTGGGTAGTTTGATGTATGCAATGGTATGCACAAGACCTGACTTAGCTCATTCTGTTGGCACCGTCAGTCGGTTTCTTTCTAATCCAGGCAGAGAGCATTGGAATGCAGTGAAGTGGATTATGAGATATCTTCGGGGTACTTCCAACTTGAAACTTTGTTTCGGCAATGAGAAACCTGTTCTAGTTGGTTATACAGATTCTGATATGGCTGGAGACATTGACTCCAGAAAGTCCACTTCGGGTTACTTAATTACTTCTGTAGGGGGAGCTGTGGCTTGGCAATCCAGATTGCAAAAATGCGTTGCATTGTCCACTACTGAGTCAGAGTTCATTGCAGTGACCGAAGCGTGCAAGGAGTTGCTTTGGATGAAGAGATTTATGCAAGAACTTGGCTTTACCCAAGAGAGGTATGTTTTATTTTGTGATAGCCAAAGCGCTATTCATCTTGGTAAGAATTCAACCTTTCATGCTAGGTCTAAACATATCGATGTAAGGTATCATTGGATACGAGATGTTCTCGATGCTAAATTGTTAGAACTTGAGAAAATTCATACTGATGATAATGGCGCTGATATGTTGACTAAAGCCTTACCAAGAGAAAAGTTTGAAATATGTTGTTTGATCGCCGGGATGGCGAACACCTCCACATAGTCGGGAGGGGGAGATTTGTTGGGCATGGGTCCCTCCTATGTGGAGGAAATACCCATTCTGCCCTTTGCCCCTTTTAATTAAGAGGGCTATTGTATTTTGGTGAGTAGAGGAGTCAGAACCAAAGAAAAAGAAAAAGAGAGGGAGGCGGCAGAGAAGAGAGAAAAGAGTGAGTTGCACAGTTTTGATCAAGTCATCGATCGGAGGTTCATCCGTGGTCCGATCTTCTTGATTTTCTGGCAGTAGCTACAGGATACGTAGATGCTGATTGTGTACGGTGAGAATTTCCATTTGAACACTATAAAGTACTGTTTTGTGTCCGAATAGTAGTCACGTTTTTGGGTGATTTCTCAACTTTCTCTCTTTGATTTTAATATCACTTGTTGATAGCTAAGTTAGAGTTGTGTACTCATTGTGTTAGCTGAATTATTGTGATATTGTAAACACACTCTCATTATAGTGAAGATTTTGACTGGACTCCTAAGTCCCGTGGTTTTTACCCTTTGATTTAGAGGGGTTTTCCACATAAAAATTGTGTGTCTCGTGTGATTGGTTGTTGGTGATTATCCTTGGTTGAATTTGTGTTGCTGGAATATATATATATATATATATATCTTGTGCAATTTAGTACCATATTTACAGATCCTGTTAATTGGGAGAGAAAGAACTACCGGTTGTGTTTTTCCGATTTTTTGGTAAGTTCGGTTTCTGCCCATCAGTCTCTACATAAGACTATACATTTTTTTTTTCGTTACTTAGTTTTTATTGATGGTGTGAAGTTCAAAGCACGAATGTTGCTTACTATGTTTCAAGGAAGTAGTAAGGAAATGTATTTACATTAATTATTACGAAAGTGTTTAAAGGCTCTGTTATAAAAGATACCCTTAATTATTGCACATGGAATAGCAATTGTCCTCCAAATAGCAATCGTCACATATGCAATCAAATTTTACCATAAATCATTTACATGTAAATACGTATTGATTAATTAAAATAAAGGTTAGTCATTTGAAAATAAAGTCTTTTCTAAATATTATTGGTTCTAATTATATTTAATTGAAGGTTGTTTTTTCACAACACATTGAAGGTTGATAGAAATGTTGTTTTGATAAATTAATTGCTATTAATTTATTATAAAAAGTTAATTATGATATATATGTTTATTTCTAATTTTTATTTTATATTAGTTTTAAAATAATCTTAATTTGGAAGATTTTGATAGTTTTATTGTGAGGTTTAATTCTATGGGCAATTAATTATCATTTTAATTATAATTTAACGATTATATATAATTTAATTGTATTATATGATAATTTTACTGTCATTTGTTAAATGTGTTTTTAATTCTATGGGCAACAGTTTTTTGGAGCAAGATGATTGTAATTTAATCATTATTAACAAAAAAAAAATGCAATGATTATTGACATGACATTAGTTTCCTATATTACTTTAAATTTTTCAATAAATTTGCATTTTATGTAGTTATTTACATATAAATACGTCTTGATTAATTAAAATAAAGGTCAGTGATTTGAAAATAAAGTCTTTTCTAAATATTATTGGTTCTAATTACATTTAATTGAAGTTTGTTTTTTCACAATACATTGAAGGTTGATAGAAATGTTGTTTTGATAAATTAATTGCTATTAAATTATTATAAAAAGTTAATTATTATATATATATATATGTATATATTTATATCTAATTTTTTATTTTATAATAGTTTTAAAATAATCTTAATTTGGAAGATTATTTTGATAGTTTTATTATGAGGTTTAATTCTATGGGCAATTAATTATCATTTTAATTATAATTTAACGATTATATATAGTTTAATTCTATTTAATAATAATTTTATTATCATTTGTTAAATGTGTTTTGGTTGTAATTTTGATTGTAATATAATCCTTACAAATTAATTAATTTTCATTTATTATGTCTTAATTATACCAATTAAGACATGAAAAACTATTAATTTTTAATAAAGAGCCCAAAATAAACACCAATTAAATCTATCCTATTTCCTATTTACTCCAAAAAGAGCAAAAAATACCAAAGTGTTGGGAAAAATAAAACCTGGTTACCCAAAAGCAAGCATTCACCCACAACAAGCATTCGAATAAGAAAAAAAAAAGACACAATATTTTTTTTACGTGGTTCGACCCTTCTTGGCCTACATCCACGATCCCATAAGGATAACATCACTACAACAAGTAGCTTTTGCACGGATAAAACTACAAACCCTCATACAAGTAGCTTTTGAATGGATTAAGCTACAAACCCTCTTACAAGTAGCTTTTGAATGGATTAAGCTACAAACCCTCAAATTAAACACTATGACTCACCACCGGATAATCCTAATACAAGAGTATAGACTATCTCTCACAAGGGTGGTGGGTGAGTTCAACCAAAGCCTAAGCTCTCTACTTATAAGGTGAAAGCCCCCTTGGCTTAACATAAGCAAGCTATGTGGGATTGGGACTTGACTCAAAAATACTCAACACAAAGCTTAATCCATAGTGATATAATTTGACCTATTTACTCATATAGAAGTGAAAATTCTATAATTTATTGTGGTTTAATTCTATGGACAACAGTTTTTTGTAGAGAGTTGAAGTATTGTTTTATGCTTTTCTAAGAGAAAACTCTTTTGTTTCTTTCTATTAGGCATCGACCCGAATGCTCTTGCTTTCCTTTTTTTTTTATGTGTGTAGGAAGTTACTTATCTTCTTTTTGTCCCAGTTGTTAATTGTTAACTGTTACATGCAAAAGTAATTATTCCTAATTAATGCTATTAATTTCTTAATTATTTCCAATAAACACATCCCAATAAGATTTTTAAGTTACCTTCTATTTCGGTTGTAGTTTTCTATCCCTATCTCAATGACTTTTTATTTTCTCCTCTCTTTATTTTCAGCTTGCTTGGGTAATAAAAATCAAATAATTTTTCAGTTTTTTTTGTTTATAAATACTATTCATTTGGGTGCTATGCAAATAAGTTGATAATGATGAAGTATGAACTAATCAAAACAGGGAAGCAAAGAGAGAGACAAAAAGTTTTAGAGAGAGAAACATGACAAAAAAATTTGAGTTTGTTTTCAATAATATAGACGATGTGAACAAAGAATTTAAAGAAAGAAATAATTTAAATAGATAAAACATTGTTGAAGTCTAAACTCATGTAGCATGCAAATTTTTTTCATTAAATGTAAGAATGAATTATATATTTAAGTGTTATTATTAGAATATAATGTGCTTTATGTAGGAATGAATTATAAAAGGTAAAGAATCCATTTTGACCTATTTATTTCAATAAAAGTGAGAAATATAGTATTATATTATGAGTTTCATCGCACTTCGTTATATGTAAGTATAAGCTCTTGCATCATACATTTTCTTATTATTATTATTATTATTATTATTTTTTTTTTTTATTTTTTTTTTAAATAGACAAGTTCAGTAATAGTTTGATCGTGAATGTTCTTTGATTTCTTCCTTGATATTATTGTTAGTTTGACATGTTTTCTTCACTTTTAAGGGTTATATGCAAGTCATTTTTTATATAACAAATTTCTTATTGATTTAAATTTGGGTTTCTCTTTATACAACGGTTTGATTTTATAAAATGAGTTTTGATTTTTTCTCTCCAATTTGATTCAATCAAATTGTTCAATGAGTTATTTGCCAATTTAAAATTTTTGAGTTCTTTTCTATGATGCTTTGTTTTTTTTTTTTTTGGCATGTTAAAAGAATTGTTCCAAAAAATAAAAAAAGTAACAATGAGTAAAATTTTGTATTATTAATAATAAATAAATAATTGTAGCTTGGACACTTTTAAGTACCATAATATTTTAAAATTTCATATTTTCTCAATTTAATTTATCAAATTGTGTTAGCTATATTAGCTTTGAATTGATCTTAATTTTGAAATGACAAACTCTTAAGCTTAATTAGCTTGAGATTAAAGTATTCTTCATTTAGCATTTTTCATTTAATCATTTTAATAATACTTTCGAAAATGCTAAAACATTTTATACTCCTTTCTTTTTCTCAAAATACATGTTATTAAATATATATTTGTTTAAAATATTTTTGAGAAAAATTGACCTCTCTTCAAAAGAAACCATTTTATTGAAGAGGGGATCGATCCCCTAAGTATGGGATCGATCCCTCGAGAGTCAGTAGCTACTGATCTCTGGACGACAGTAAGGGATCGATCCCCTCAAGGAAAAGATCGATCCCTTGACTCCAACGGTCAAAATTTTTAAAGGAGAAAAAGGAGGGGATCGATCCCTGCAATCATAGGATTGATCCCATGCGTACTGCATTAACTTCCAAGTACGATTTTTTTGAGGAAATAACGGCTCTATTTCGCATTAAATGATCCAAACTGCCATATTTGATATTGAAGGCATTAAAGGGTGTTTCTAACACTTCAACCATGAAGGAAGCAAATCAAAGCAAGAATTTTCACATTCTCTTTAAGCTTTCAAGTGTTCATTGTGCTCAAGCTCAAATTCATATTGTATTCATTTTATCATTGTAATAGTCTCTTCATTTATTGTGCTTAAACTCAGCAAACACTTTCCTATTAGAGGATTAATTTAATTTGCAAACAAATCTTCATTCTCTAAAAGGGTTTGAGTTTTTGAGTGACTTGTTCTTAAAGATTTGGATAGAATTCTTAAGGGGTCAAGAGGGTTTTATCTAAGCCTCAAAAGATAGTGATTGTAAGGTTATACCTTAACCTCAAAGGTAGTTTTTCACTAGTGGATTGGTGAAGCATCTTGGCAAAGAAGTGCCACGAAGAGAGGACGTAAGCACAAAGTGGAAGTGCCGAACCTTTATACATCGAGTGTTTGATCCTCTTTCCTTACTTTTTATTTTAATTACTTGTGTTGATCATTTATTTCATATTAAATTTGATTTCTTAATTTTCATAAATTAAAAATTCTAATTTATTAGTGATTTTTTTTTTAAAACCAATTCACTCACCTCTTGGTTAATCTCTACACTTGAGCTAACAAATTTGATGATATAATGTAATAACAAGCATAACTGTGCGTATAAAATGCATGAGTTATTGACATTGTTAATTTAATTAATATAAATGGTATTAAATTGTACTTAATATACAAATAACTTTTGTATTTACCATTGATAATTATTGTAAAAAGCAAGAACATGATATGATGAAATGATATGATTCTTCCGGTGTTGTTTAAGATAATGCTCGAATTTTATTTATAAATAAATTGACCACTTTCTTAATTTACCAGCCTTTTTACTTTTGGCTTCTATTACTACAACTAAAGAAAATAAAGGTGGATCATACAAAATTTAGTGACTTAACAATCCCTCCACCTGTTAAACATATGGAATTCCTTTACCTTTTATGAACCATCATATTTTTTTTAAATAAATAAATCATTATTTAGATAATTAAAGTAAAAGGATTAAGGTGAAATTTGTCAATATATCATATTTCATATTAAATTGTCATGATTGAAGTATAAATTTGGTCCTTCTACTATCTCAATTTTATTGTTTTTGTCATTCTACTCCAATTTTATTAAATTTATTTTTTGCACTTTTTATTTAATTTTTAACATTTTTTATTGTTTCTCATTTTTTAATTATAACATCACTATTTTAATATTATGTCTCATTAATAAATATGTTGAGTGTTTCAAATATTGAATACAATATTTTTATAAAGTTTTAGATTTTAAAAAAAAATTATTACTTTTAATTATTTGTTTTTAAATGAGAATACGGATTATAATATTTAATATATTTTTATTATAAAATCAATCTCCAGTGTTTGTATATGAATGTGGAGCAAGATTTAAACTTTATTTTTAATATTAAATTGATAATAAATTTTAATATTAAAATTAAAAAGTCGGCCCCGCTTTAGTTAAAAAAAAGTATGGGGTTTCTGCAATATTTCTATTTCGAAAGAATTTACTTCGGAAAATAATCTCTCTGCTTGCAAATGTGTAAGACAAAGATGTTAAGCCATTGAATTGGACCCACAAATTGTTAGTAGTTTGCAATGTTGATGGATACTATCCCATATCACTTAGAAAAGTCAAGAGAAAAGAATATATAATAAGCTATTCTTCTTAGCTTAGACAATTGCACTAAATGCCAAAAGCCCAAGGTGGTAATGGGTTCACCTAGTGGGCTCACCATTCAATACAATTGATTTTTTGTTTTATTTTTTGAATTTCGGAATAAATTAATTTATTAATTAAATCGAAATAATTATATTAAAAGTCAATTGTATTGAATGGTTGTGTTTCTTAACAATACTGTTATGTAAAGACATAACACTTAACTAAACAGTTGTTGTGTAAGAACACAACCTAAGCCAACAGACATTTGTTGTGTAAAAACATAACTTATGCCAACAGACAAGTTACTAACAAATGTAACTTTACATTGTTTATAAAAGTGACTTTTCTATTCTGCCATTTTCACTATTCTGCTTGGAACGTTTATGACTTTGTTGTATTCTGGAGGCATTATAAAGCCTTAAGGAAAGTGTTTCTCACGCCTCAAAGTCAGCATTTAAATCTTTTATATCTGTTATTTTTTCTAACACAAATCTCATCTCATGTCCATTCATCAGCGGAGGTTTCCTTCTCAGCTCTCACTTCACAAGCATGTATTTACTTGCATTTGCTTACCATCTAGTAGTAGTTATTAATATAATGATGAAACTGCAGGCTCAGATACTTGCAAAATATATACAAGCCAACCTATATATAGTTCTTTACTATGAGGATCTTGTTAAAAACCACATGGTAAGAGCTCATTCCTGAGTAGATGCTTTTCTCGAAAGTTAGATTGTTCATTAATTTAAATCTCAAATTAAACTATGATTCTTTTGAATAACTATAATTAAAAGCTCAAGTAGGCATATCATATGGCTGTGAAAAACTACTATAGCTAAGCATTGACATTTGATTGATGATAGCCCATCTAAATTAGAGGTGGCAAAATAAACTCGAACTCGAAAATTCGTCTAGAAAAATTCGAACCCGAACCCTCCCAAACATGATTTGACTAAAAAATCAAAAATTCGAACCCGAAAAAACCCGAATCCGAAATGGCTCGAGCCCGAAAGAGCCCGAACCTGAAAAGACTCGAACCCGAAATTATCTGAACCTGAAAATACCCAAACCCTAAAAATCCAAACCCGAAAATACTCGAACCCGAGCCCGGCCCGAACCCGAATCGGAATTTTATACTAAAAATAAAAATTATCAAATTGTAATTAAATAATTTTTTTATAAAGCAAGAACTTTATTTATCAATTTTATTCTAATATCTTTTTTAATAATTTAATTATAATTTAATTTATATAATATTATATATATGATAAAATAATAATTTTATCAAAAATACAATTATATTTTGTGCTTATAACTTTAATGTCCCATATCTTAATGAATCCACTATCTAAAAATTCTAAACTCATGAAAATTTTAGAAATATAAATTTTTTTAACATAAAATATTAGTTATCCTTTATTTATGTTATTTTAAGAGCACCCTTATAATAGTATAATAGTATTTTCTATATATTAAAATTAATTAATAGCAATTCATTTATTTTAACTTATCTCTAGTATAATAGTATTTCTTATATTTAAAAATAGATAAAAACTACTTTTATAAAAATGTGTTGCTCTTTGCAACATATATATAGTTTTGTTAGGCATATTATTAAATTAAGTCATCAACACCATATTCACTTGCCCAAGCCCGGATCGATCCGAAATATAGGCCTCAAATTCTGCCAAAACCCGTTCATATTTGTAAATGGATAGTTCAAGCCCGTTTAGACCTCAAAGTTAAATGCCAGGATTCGTATCTAAAAATCTCTTATTTTGTAGTGAATATAAATTATAATGTATTTACAGAGTTCATCAAATCAATTATTTTAAATATTAATATGATTAATTTATAATATATCATATTTTTTATAATAAATTATTTTAAAATTTTATTTTATATAAAAAATTAATTTTATATTCTTTTGGTGCTAACAAATATTGATTTTAATAAATAAATATAATTAAAAATATCATATTATAATAAAAGATTATTTTTTAAATAATTATAAAATTATTTTTAAAAGTAAATATTTAAATTATGTAAAAATAATTACATATAACATAAAATAAAAATGATGTAAAACAAACCCGAACACGAACGGACCCGAACCTGAATAGGCCTGAACCCGACGAACCCGAATAGGCCCGAACCTTAATGAACCCGACCCGAACCCGCCCAATTGCCACCTCTAATCTAAACACAACCCCAATGCATTGACTAAGATCATCTAATAATTTGGATGCAATACCTTATTATTAAAAAATTAAAATTTTTATATGTTTAAATATATTTTAAATTTAAAATTAAATAAAAATATTTTAATTAAAAAATAAATTTGAGCTGGATCGGACTAATAATTTGATTTTTGAACAAGTCTATTTTTATCTTTGAATTTTTTTTTCCTTTTTTTTTTAACCTTTTTGTAATTTGTATGCTTTGTTTGACAAATTATTATATAGGAGGAAAATTATCAACAAAAAAAAAAAAAATTAAATGTAGGAGGAAAGTTGTTCTAATGACTTGATAAAAGAAAGTGAAAGAAAGTGTGGTTCAGCTCATCACTATGTAGTGAGTGTTTGTCTTTCTAAGAATGGAAAATAATCGACATTTCTTTCTATTTATATTTACCCAAAATAATAATAAAAAAACTTTATATTTCTTTCTCTTTATTTTTTTCCCAACCAGACAATCAAATAGAAACAAATCATTTCTTTCTTGTTACCTTAGCCAAATACTTACTTTTGTTTGTCATTTAATTATCTATACCTACCAACGAGGAAAGTTGCATGCCAACTATTTTTAATAATAATTTCAAACATAAATAAGCAAGAGTGCAAGAATCCAACTTTGTCGCCTTATTTAGAAGTGCTTTTTATTTTTTTGTTTTTTTAATAAGAATGTAAAAAGTAAAAAATAGAAAATAGAAAATGAACTGAAAATAGAGTTCCATAGACCATGTCGGCAGTGTCGACTTGGGATGCGAGGTTGATCCATAAAGAGTGCGCAATAAGCTCCAATTTTGGGCCCAGAGCCCATATCTGGCCTGCCTTTCTCAGTGTGTAGCATCGGCAAGCTGCTATATTCAAACAGAAGCCCATGAAAGTAGGCTTTTCGTCTCATTAGGTTTAATTACACGTGCATTGCATGTGAGTGATATATCATGTAATTAATAGTTTTAAAAAAATTTAAGATTTAATAAATAGTAAAGTAAAAGAATTAGTTCACTTAGTTTTATCAATTGGTATATGACTATGCATAAGAGGAAGTTGACAAAATAGGCAATGATTTATGGATTATATAATCAAATTAATCATGCAATGGTAAATACAATCACCTTATATTTCGAATTCTCTTTATTGAATAGTTTGAAGAATAATCAATAATAATTCATGATTGTGCTTATTACACATCATTTCTGATGAAACTATTAATGTAATAATTAACCACTACCTTAGAATCCAATTTTCACAGTGAAATTGACAATTGATAATATTTCTTTCTAATAATACTAAATTTAAATCTTTCCTAATTAATTCTCCAATCGAAACTTTTCGAGTATGTGTTAATCGAGAAAAAAATTGCTCTTAGGAAAGCACAAACCAATGTAACGCTCTTACAATTAGCTAACTTATAAGTTCGTGAAGTTATATCATAAGTCTTAATATGATATGATCACTATAGCTAGCATTCTTGATGAAGTTGGTAAGAAATTGAGATTTTCATTGATGCAAGTTAGATAACAAAAGGGACAAACTATATATTTTAGAGACGTAATTGTATTGATATTACAATTTATAGCAAATAATCTCCTCCAATACATGCAGTAAAGCACAATAAAACTTGTTAAAAATTTTGTACTTAAAATTAAATTAATTCAACTTCTAAACAAACTTATCTTTAGTGAAATTAAATTTGGAAAAGTATAAAAGAAACTGTTTCCACCCAATAACACAAACAAACAATTATATATATATATACATTAGTTTCTTAAAAGTTTTTGCATCAATTATAGAGAAAGTTTGGGATTTTCTACACACTTTCAACTAATTTATAAATGTTAACCACAAAACGAAATTTAATTTTTCAAGTTTTGTGTGATTTGAAAATTAGCTTCCTTTTTTATGTATGTGATCAGTATATATGCCAATGAATTATCCATCCAAGTAGTACAAATTGGCTAAGTAACATGTCAAAAAAGAAAAAAAAATGACTTGCTATTTATTTTGCACTATATGTACTTGCGAACAAAAGAAAACACATATAACTCTTTAGCAGGGTTCCATAAAAATTAGAGTATAATAGGTTGTTATAAATAGGGTTAGAAAATCAATATAAATTAAAATTTAGATAGATCATAAAAGAAATAGAATCAACTTACTGTGTAAAAGAAGCATGTTACAAATAAGGCTAAAAAAATCAGTAAAAATTAAAATTTAGATATAAATCATAAAAGCAATTGAATTAACTTACTGCGTAAAAAAAACAATAGCACAATATTAGAATGTTAATGCAGACAAAAATTCACAAAATAAATTAATCATGACTTTCATCTTTATATATGGAGACTTAATTAGGGTTTTCCTATTAACTCTTCTTTGATTAGGATGCAAATAATAATAATAATTAATAAAATGATTAGGCCTAAAATGAAAGATGCAAATAATAATTAGGTCTAAACTAATTAGGTTTCACTAATGATTTGAAATAGCCTTAAAAGAAAATATATTTTTTTAATAAAAAAATTAATAAACCATTTGCAAGGATAAAATAATTAATAAATCATATTATTAAGGATAAAATAATTAAATTTTTGCATTAAGGATAAAATAATTAATTTTCAAAATTAGCAAGGTATAGTAATATTATTTATTTAATTTTTTGTATTTGAAAATAAAGAGAATGAATTCGAATTGAAGAACCACGAATCAAAAATGGATTTCTAATGACGATTGTAAACTAAATCAAACAAATAATATAACATCAATTATCTCATGGTTCGAATCTCAGCATTTGCAATCCCCTTTTTTAATTTCAGATTACGGCCTCCTTTATACAAAAAAAAAAAAAAAAACAGACTGATTGAAGCCATTTCAAGTTTCAATACAAAGAATTTCAAATCGTAAAATAATTTCTTGACCTAGTGATCATCAGCTAACCAAAGAAATATGTGGACTGAATTTTCTTTTTAGCTTTTTCGATAATATATATTTGTCAAAAAGTGATAGCCATAACTATTTAAGGATAAGAATTAGGCCTAAAATAAAAACTTTATGCCCAAATTTATCATAATAGGACTTATATAGGTTTACGAACACATATTTTAACCATATCTAATTAATAGGTCTAGCTACACATGCGTTGCACGTAGGTGATATATCATGTAATTAATATTTTTTTTAAATCTAAGCTTTAATAAGTAGCAAAGTAAAAAAATCAACTCACTTAACTTTATCAATTGGCATATGAACATGCATAGGAGGAAGTTGACAGAATAGGCAATGATTTATGGATATTATAATCAAATTAATTATGCAATGATAGATACAATCACCTTATATTTTGAATTTCCTCTATTAAATAGCTTGAAGAATGCTCAACAATAATTCATGATTATGTTATTCCACACACTTTCTGATGAAACTGTTCATGTAATAATTAATCACTACCTTAGGATCCACTTTTCATAGTGAAATTGACAATTGATAATATTTCTTTCTAATAACACTAAATTTAAACATTGCCTAATTTTTCAATCGATTTTTTTTTTAGTATGTGTTGATCGAGCAAAAAATTGCTCTTAGGAAAGTACCACCAATATAATGCTCCCACAATTAGCTAATTTATAAGTTTGTGAAGTTATATCATAATCCTTAACATGATATGATCACTATAGCTAGCATTCTTGATGGAGTTGGTAACAAATTAAAATTTTCATGAATGCAAGTTAGAATGCAAAAGGGGCAAACTATATATTTTAGAGACGTAATTGTATTGATATTAAAATTTATAGCAAATAGTCTCCTCCAATACATGTAGCAAAGCATAATAAAACTCGTTAAAAAATTTGTGCTTAAAATTAGACAAATTTAACTTCTAAATCAACTCATCTTTAGTGAAATTAAATTAGGAAAAGCATAAGAAAAACTGTTTACACCCGATAACACAAATAAACAAACAATTATATATATATATATATATTAGTTTATTAAAAGTTTTTGCATCAATTATAGAGAAATTTTGAGATTTTTTGCACACTTTCAACTAATTTATAAATGTTAACCACAAAACGAAATATAAGTTTTCAAGTTTCATGTGCTTTGAAAATCAACTTTCTTTTTATGTCTGTGATCAGTATATATATGCCCATAAATAATAATTAGGCCTAAACTAATTAGGTTTCATTAATGATTGTAGTAACCTTTAAAGAAAGTAGATTTTTTTAAGAAAAAATTAATAAACCATTATCAAGGATAAAATAGTTAAAAAAAATTAATAAATCATTATTAAGAATAAAATAATTAAATTTTAGCATTAAGGATAAAATAATTAATTTTAAAAATTAGCAAGGTATAGTAATATTATTTATTTAATGTATTTAAAAACAAAGAGAATGAATTCAAATTGAAGATTCACGAATCAAAAATGGATTTTTAATGACGATTGTAAACTTAAACAAACAAATAATAGAACATCAATTATCTCATGGTTCAAATCCCAGCATTTTCAATCCGTTTTTTAATTTCAGATTACGACCTTTTTTATACAAAAAAAAAATCGATTGAAACCATTTCAAATCTCAATACAAAGAACTTCAAATTGTAAAATCATTTCTTGACCGAGTGATCATCAGCCAACCAAAGAAATATGTGGACTGAATTTTTTTTTTTAGCTTTTTCGAGAACATATATTTGTCAAAAAGTATTGGCCAGAACTATTCAAGAATAAGAAGCCTAAAATGAAAAGTGACAAATAATAATTAGGCTTAAAATAATTATGATTAATTAATGATTTATAGTAGCCTATAAAAAAATTAAATTTTTATTAAAAGAATTAATAAATCATTATCAAAGATAAAATTGTTAAGAAAATCAATAAATCATTATTAATGATTTGTAGTAACCTATAAGAAAATTTATATTGTATAAATTAAAATATAATTATTATTTTAAAGAATAAATTTTTATTATTTTAATTTTAGTAGGGTAATAATTTGTTATCATGAATTAATTACATTTATGTAATTATTATTTTATATATATTTGTTATAATTTAATTGGTTATTGTTATGCTAGACATTTATAATTGATGAATATTTATTATATATGGCATCATTAAAATATGGATCGGAACCCTTTAACTCATGATTTTAATATATAAATATTTAAATCATGGTTTCTAGTAATATATGTCTAAGTATAAAATTTTAATAATGATAACTATTTGTGAGGATATATGTGCTAGCCTGCTACATGAGATAGAGTTCTAAAAAGATTTAAACTCTTTACAAAGGAGTTTTAAAAGAATTTTAATTGGATGATTCATGAATCCTTGCAATTTGATTGATTGGCCAAAATTATGAATTTATTTTTAAATTATTTTTATTTAATTTAAAGATAAATTGAATAACTCATAGTTGAACTTTGATTAGATAAAATTTTCTTAATTAAAAAAAAAATTCATTTGACATGTGTCAATTTATAATTTGTCAAAAATTTCTCATTCTACATACATAAAGATAACATAGTTAATTTTAAAAATTAATAAGAGTATATATATCATTTATTATTTATAATTTTAAAATTAGTGCTTTTATATATAATATAGATATGCAGGACCAATGGAGGATCTCCGGTCTGTTTAGCTTGACTCAGTTGCCATTCGTTTTTAATGGTTGAAAATAAAAGGTTGTTCGTTGGGGAATTACCACCTGATAGAAATTTTGACTTAGTGCTTTACTGTTTTCTCAATTAATTGCAAATCCACGTCCGTTCCCCAATATGATCTCTCCAGTAAATCTTCTTAGAACCCTTTTTTTTTTCAAGTAGCATAACCATCAAATCCTACTTCAAAGATTCCTAGATTCCTTTGACTTATAGGATTCTGCATATGTTCAAAGGCTAGGATTTGACGGCTTAGGGAAAATGCTTTTCCCTTTCAAACCAAAGTCACAGACTCCTCCTAGTTCTAGACTTCTTGTTGCGCAAAGCTCAATTCTCCATCGCATGTTCTTTGTTATGATCACAATTTGCGACTACTGGAGCCCATTTCTCCAGGATCCAACTGTGTTTCTTGGATGATATAAGAACTTCCTCAACTCGAGGAGCCAACGAAGCTGTAGCCACCGGGCAACCCCTCCCTTCAATTCTGAAGACTGAAGAAGTGGAAGGTGAACATTGGGAAGTACTATAGAACATCATTAGCTTCATTTGACTGCAAATATCCTTCTCTCAGGAATATAAAATTTTATACACCAATGATACATTTACGGGTCCTCTCTTGGATTCCTGTGGGGCTCGAAGGCTTATGCACCTTTCTTTTACTGGTAAAAGCTTTGAAAATGCAGTGCGCACTTGGTCACGATCACTAGCACTTTTAGTAATGCACAACATTATCTCTAAATATTGTCAGCAAATCTTCGTTTAATATTTTAACCATGATTTGATCATTCTTAATTAATAAGAATAATCAGTATGACGCTTACCCCCACAGACATAGTGGCTTAGAGTTTATGTCGGTTCAGATCATCCAGATGAAAATCAAGGAACAATTTTCTTTTGTTCTTGCTGTAATTAAGAGTATATGCTAGAAAAATGGCTCCTGCTACTAGCAAGTTCTTTGCCAAATAATTGCAGTTTGGCTTGGGGTACTTGTATAAACTGTAGTCTTTCGAATCTTAGAGATAAGACTAAGGCTTCGTTTAGCATTGCTTCTGACACAGCTTTTGAGGTAAAAAGCTGCTTTTCACCGCAAACGCAATGCTAAACAGATAAAAAAAATTAGCTTCTGCTGTTGAAACCATAGTTTGAAAAGCCAAACCAAAAAGCCAAAAAATATAGCTTTTGGGCTTTAAAAGCTGGCTTTTGGATAAAATGACTTTATTATCCTCACATCTCTACACTTTTATTATTTTAAACATATCTTTTTTTGACATTTCAATTTCCAACAACACTTTTTCACAGCAATGCTAAACACTTAAAAGTTTTTAAACCACACTTTTTCACCACACTTTATAAACACACTTTTTCCAACTCGAGCTTTTTCCAACCCAAGTTTTTTTCAACAGCAATGCTAAACTAGCCTAACACGGATGTCTATTGTGGTTAATTTGGCTTTTGGTGGCGTTGCTGCCAGCTTTTGCCTTATATTGTTTTGAGTTTTGCTGGGACTAGTATATAGTTCTGTCTTGGCTAGGCACTCTCTGATTGTGTACTCTGCTGTTGTACTCTGTTTCTATTGATTTTCAATCAATTCAATTCTTTTGGTTGAGTATAAAGAACTATATAATCTCACGCGGATGACTGAATTCAAGACCTGCGTAGTGCGTACTTACATATTTTAATTAAGGTCGTGGTATATACTTAAACCATACTAAGCCAAAGATTCAAGTTCAAGCAGGATGATCAGCTCGATTATCCTCCTATGAATGGCCATAAGTTATGTTATCCATATTCGAGATGAGTATATGATACGGATATGTGTTACTGTCGGATATGAGTGTACTCAAATTTTTTTTTTAAAGTTTTTTTATATATTTGAAGGATCATACTCATACCCATATCTTGAATATTTATTGGACATAGGTGTCGAACATAAATACATACTTTAAAAAAAATAAAAAATTCGGATAACATAAGCGATAAGAGCTAGGCTTCTTAAAGCCCTGGGTTTCTATCGAGCCCCTACACACTCCTCCGATCGTTTCAAGCAAAAGAAAAAAAAAATTTGTCTTGATCTTGATCACTCGTTTACAAGCCTAGTTGAAATTACTATGCTTTATTTGCAGTTTGTGAAAATGAAAGAAGAGCAAGAATAAAGGCAATAACTTATAACTTCATTAGGCCGGTTCTAGCTCAGAGAAATTTGGTTGGCGAGAGGTTTTCCTGGCCAACTTTAGTGCTCGGCCCCGTAAATACTAGCCAGTAGTATTACAATATCAAGTTTACATGGAACAAGATTTTCCGGTCGGCAGTAGGAGCCCCACAAAATCCTTCTTTGATTCTTATCATAATAACCAACGCAATTGCCTGCACTAGCTTGTCACACAACTATGGTTAACTTTAAAACAGTAGAGACAACAAAAACAAAAGAAAAATGTATTATTGCAGTAGAAAGAAAAATACATGGTATTTCAACCATCTAATGTTGAGCTAGGAATCCTCAAGTCAAACAAGGTATGCAGTGATTCTTTGAAATTTTAAGAATGGCAGAGAAATATTCATCAGATCAGGCTTGAAAAAGTTTGAGGGGCACAAGAAACTTTGGAAGACACTTGGATTTTCCACTTTATGTTCTTTGGAAAACAAAAAAAAAGAATCAAGTTGGTATCAATTCTGATACTTCTTTTTACATGTTAGCCTCTTTTATGTTTCAGATATGGCCATTCCTTAGTCACTACAGAAAGAATTGAATTTGGAAGTAATAAATATACTGCAAATTTTGGAAATCACAGAGAAAGCTAGCGAATCTTTTGAAGAGCCAACTTAATTATTTATCCTCACTTTCTCTTAAAATTGATCAGTAGAATCATGAATGCTTGTTTTACTTAAACTTTTAATCAAAATGAAAAAGGCGGCTGGGCTGTAGCAGTAGCCAGTAGCACTTTGATAAAGATTTTTCCAGTGAATTATGAACAATGAAATTAACTAGATACATGTATTATTCCAACTTGTTATTATCTAGCACGTGAAATATGATGCATGAACAGTAATTCCAGGAACTTTTGAAGGCAGATTCAAGGAGCAAATTAAAAGAAAGTCAAGTATATATTGGTTTTATACCAGAAAAGTCTTATTCAGCTAGCAAATGCGGTGCAAGTTTCCTCCACCATTTACATGTAATTCTTTTTCTGCTCTCTACCCAATTCCAATATATGGAAAGAACGGGGAGCAATAGTTGCATGGGACATGCAAAAACAGCAGTACAGCACACTAGATTTCAACAAACATATATGGAATATACTGAACCTGTCCTTTCAAAGAAATCCAAGGGGACATGGATCATAAATCATAATAACCCATAAGACTCGGTTCGATTGCAACAATTGTAGCGTTTAACTTTGAATAGTTGGTAACCAACACGAGCATGCCGGCTTCTATAGTCTATAAATATCCAGAGAGGCAAAAGCTTAAGGGCATCTCATCAGTCATCACTAGTATAACTTCCTTTTTTCTCTTCAAGTACGTACTTGATATATATACATATACATTTTCTCTTTGAGATTTCTTATTCATTCTTAATTTTCGGTCACCCCCAGCCCCATGGCCAAAAATAGCCTCATTTTAGCTGGTGCCTTTCTCCTTTTGTTATTGTTGTCTTATGGAGTCACATTTAGTGAGGGAATTAGGCTTTTGAAAGCAGATAAATTAGATGAGTCCGGAAACCATGTAACAAATGTGATCATGAGCAGCCACAAGACGAACTTGAACCGTGACACTTTAGAAGACGCATCAGCTGGCAATGTCAACACTGCATATAGTACTGATGATTTCCGCCCCACGGCTCCCGGTCACAGTCCCGGCGCTGGTCACTCTACTGGACCTGCCAGTAATGATAATAACTAGATTTATCACACATAGTATTATTTTCATCTAAGTATTAATTATTTTATATATATATATATATATACATATCCACTGTGAAATAATAGTGTTCATGTGTGTCGCTTTTCTAATCAATCTCGTAGGCTTATCCTATGATTATGTAATAGCTTCCTCAATTGAAGGGGCACTGAGCACACGAAAATATGCATCTTATCATTAATAGTGTGTTCATTACTTTTTTATATAAATTAAAAAAGAATATTAATAATTTAGATTCTATTTTATTGATGTTTTTACATTTTGTTTTTTGCTTCTTTTTTTTTAATAAAAAACAAAATATAAAAAATGAATTAAAATTCAATGACAAATAGCAAAAAATAAAAAAATAAAAGCATCAACTATAAACGAGGTTAGTTTTATAATAAGTAGTAATGGTATTTAAATATAATATGAAGTTTGGAGTTGTCTTTTTAATTTTATGCCTCGTACAGCTTTTAAGCTTTCTGTCTTTTTGCAACTTAGAGATAAGCTATGATTGTTGCTTTTTTTTTCTTCCTTATTTTAGCATAGGCATTATCAGCACTGACCTTTAAACCTCAATTGATATATTTTCCTTGCACTTAAAAGGGTATGATATCCTTTTGCCTTTCTGAGTTCCGAGTCCCAGCACTTTGGTTTTTTAAATTCGGAGCCCGTTGCTGATCACTACTTCCTGTTTTCCATTCATATTTCGCTGCTTTATTAAACACTCTCTCTCTCTCTATATATATATATATAAGTTTGTATTTGATGCACTAACAGTTTATAACTTTATATACTATTAGTGAATAAGATGATGCCATCTCATTAAAAGGTTTAAAAAATAAATACAAATTATTTTATTTTTAATGAGTTGTCATCATCTGGTTCACTGACAGTATATGAAGTTATAAACTGTCAGTGCATTAAAATTAAATCCATATATATATATATATATATATTAGGATTTTGCTAACGAGTGCTCTTAGGGTACTGTTTAAGGTTAGTTAACATTTTATTTATAATAATAATATTGTATTAAATGCATTAATTGACAACTTTATTCATCATTTCCAATACATTGAATAAAAATATTACTATATACAATAACCTTAAAATAGCAAAACCCATATATAGTATTATGTGTTGGACTTATCTTCAGTCTCTCCTAATTGAAATCTATATATATCTGACAGAGTCATAATTGTCTAATAACTCTAAATACTAAAGCCATTTAAATTCACAAACTCTCAATACAGCCATAATCAGATATAAATACATGTAGTAAAGGTTAATCCGAGATAAATTCACTGCCACTTACTTGCTTAATCTTTTTGGGTTTATATTTGATGCACTGACAGTATATAGTTCTATACACTGACAGTAAATCTTACGATGACACCTCATTAAAAAATAAACTCTAAATCTTAAATCTTAAATACTAAACCTAACTTTTAACATGTGATGTACTGATATTGTATTTCTATACATATACACAAATAGTGCATCAAATATAAATTTATTATTTTGTCTCTTAAACACTTTAATATTTAAGTATCGAAACACATTTCGAGAGCATATAATTCCAGGGCCTTTTGATATTTCTTATCTTTTCCAACCATCACCTAATAGGTTAGTAAGCTTACCCAATTCGTTCAAAAAAAAAAAAACATCAATATTATCAATCTTAAATTTCTTATAATGAATAACGAAATTAAGATGTAGTATAGATATATACTTCGGAAAGTATATGTTATCTAAGAATATGTATTTTTCTTTAAAAAAATTAAGAAAAGGCAAACCACAACAGAACTTTTATAATTTCCAACTGTGATATTCGTTCTACTTCAGTTGATGATTATCATATATATATATATATATATATATATATATATTGTAAAGTATAGTACCATCAAGTTTAATATACTAAAACAACAAGTGATCCACAGCTGGCTCTGAATTTTTATTATAATTTCAAGGGAGTTGGCACCTGATCATATTTTAAAAAATGTTGTCTTTGTTCTAATGAAGCATTTTTTCTACTTCTAACAGTTTTTTTTTACATGTGGTATAACATGCTTTCTTTATTTTTATTTTTTTTTATAAAAAAGTAGATTGCAGCTTGAATTTTTTTTTTTTTTTTTGTAAATGTTAAAATTCGAATCAAACTTATTAGATATTATTTTTTAAAAATAATTACATGAATCAATTAGATTAAACTCTAACATGCATGCTTTATTTGGCATAGTGCTCCATGTTGCAAAATAAAAACAAAGCTCTATAGCTTTCAGTCTAGAGTATACATATGAAGACAACTCCAAAAACTTCAAACTTTATTAGTAATAACGTTTATTGTTATTTACAAATGAGAAATGATACACACTATTAAGATGAAATTTCTTACTCATCACAAACCTACTTATATTTACATGAAATCCACACAACGGAAGTAATTAACTTTTTGGAAGTAGCAAATCAGATTAACAAGCAAAATACATATATATTTTTACATATTTCATAAGAGAGCTTAGCTATATGAGAAATCCATAATACCAGTTTGCAGTAGATCATATAACGTAAATGCGATCTAGATTATATCAATCTAGCTAGCTAGCTAGTGATGGTCATTAATTGCAGGTGGAGTAGAGTGACCGGCGCTGGGACTGTGGCCGGGGCTTGTGGGGCGGAAATCGTTGGTATCATCGTATTTGGATGCAGTTTTGGAAGCGGCAGTAACAGCATCGTGATCTGCTCCATATATGCCACGGCTGAATTCGATCTTATTACGGCTGCTGATCAGGGTATTGGTTACCTGGTTTCCCGAGGAGTACTCTTCTTTCTCTGTCTTGAAAAGCCTAACTTCCTCAGTAAATCTGATTCCATGAGAGAACAATAACAAAGCAAAGAGAAAGGCACGAGCGAAAATGAGGTTAATTTTGGCCATATGAGAAACTAGATATGGAAATTGGAAAGGGATTAGAAAAGTATATATATATATATCTAAGAGAAAAGAGAGAGTGAAATATTGAAGAGGAAATGACGAGTAATGATGAGATGCACGTACATAATATGCCTTTGCCTTGCTGGGTATTTATAGACTTCAGAGGCTGGCACATTATCCTTAATTTGAATGGACAGGATCAGTACAATTCCAATTTCCATCCGATGTTTTTTTTTCATATCCACGGTGCTGTTTCTGCTCTGCATGCCCCATGCAACTATTTGAGGTTTTCCTCTTTCTTCTTTTTTTTGGGCAATATTTTAAATTTGCTCTTTTATTTTTTTACATATTGATAAATATAAAACAAAGTAAGTATTTTATCGGTGGATGGCAATTTGAAATCTGATATTCACACAAGACATTGAATTTACTTTATTAATAAAAAAGGAAATAATTATTTCCATCGCTCTCAAATGGCAAACATTTCCAATTTTCTATAACAATCTAATATATAAAAATATTTAATCATTAGATTATTTGCTCCTCAAACTAGTTATAAAATATTCTCATAAGAGCTTAAAAAATTGTATTTCATATCTTCATTGTTGTCTTGTCACACTCAAAATTAAATACCACTTTCTATTGTTAAATTAGAAAGCACATACTCCATTACTGCCATTTAAAAGTTTTTTCTATATCTTAATGACTGCAACTTTGGTTAATTTGACTAGAAATATTAGGTGCTAAAATTTTGACTAAAAAAAAAAAAACTCATGAACTTTACCATTTTACTTAAATAAGTTTCTATATTTTTATTACATGCATCCAAATAAGCCTTTAACTTTTAATTTACATCCAAAGTAACTCTTGACCTTTAATTTATACTCAGATAAACTCTTAACTTTTAATTTATACTTAAATAAACTCTTAACATGAATTAATATTTTATTTGAAATAAAGATTTCTTTAGATACAAATCAAAGAATAATAATTTATTTGAGTATAATAAAAATAAGAACAATTGTCCAAATTATAGAATGCTTAACTTAATTAAAACAACTATTGGATATATCGTTTTACATTTATGTAAATATTACTTTCTTAGTTGAATATTTTATTTTTAAATTTTCACCATAAATACAAAACAATTGCAATATTATTCATCCACAAAAAGGGTAAAAAATTCAAACCAAATTGTAACTTGTGAGTGTTTTAACTCAAAAATTATTCTCAAACCTTCACATAGTTTTTTTTTTTTTATTACATGTTATTAGAAAATGTTCTGTTTTGGGACATGAATAAAACAACATAAAGCCTGACGGCCCAAAGATACTGAAAGGTTAAGATAAAACAATTTGGCCCAAATTATCAAATCCGACATATAGACATGCATATTCACACCGGGGTGAAGCAACACTTAGGCCAAAATATATATATATAAAAAAAAAAAACTAAATTATTTTATTTTAATATTTTTAAAAGCATTAGTAGTTGATCCAATTGAAATCGGAGATTATTAGTAATTAGTTAGTAGTTAAAGTAAATGACATCTTTTTTTACTATGGATTTTTTATTTATTTACTTCCTTACTACCTAACAAAACATTGTTCATTGATAGTACTATATTTTATATGTGCTTGTTTTTATTTTATTTTCTACTCTCACAAATATATTATCAAAATGTTATTATATACAAAACAATAAAATCCACCACATAAAATGATTAATCACAACATTATTACATTTAATATGACATAGATCATGATTAATATCAAATAAATCATAACCAAATTAATTCAGATAACATTCTTTTTGAAAACAAAAACAAATTCTCATCAAAACCAAACTAAAAATAATACTTCAACCTCCGAGGAATCTTATATATTTTTTCCCTCCTTGACATGAACAAAAAGGGAATAGATGAGAAATTTGAAAAAAAAAAACACATTTTTTAGCTATTTATAGCTATAATAAATTAAATCATTAAATTTTATTTTTATTTTTTTTTTATAAAATTACTTAAAGTCGATTTAGCATTGCTGTTGACACATTTTTGAGGTCAAAAGTCGCGTTTCACCGTAATTTCAATGTTAAACGGATAAATCTTTTTTTTACTCTTGCGATTAAAATCATGATTTGGTAACTCAAATAAAAAAGTAAAGAAAATAGAGTCTTTGCGATTTGAAAACGGACTCATATATAAAATAATCCTCACACCTTAAAATTTTTATTAATTAAAACACATTTTTTTACTTTTTAAATTTTTACAACATTTTTTTGCAGCGCGCAATACCAAACACTTAAAAAAATTTAACCTTTAGTTATTCATTACACTTTTTAAACACATTTTTTTAAGAATAATACTAAACTAACCTTAAAATTAAAGAATGTAGTTGGCGTTAATCCATTTTAGAGTATATCTACTTAAGGATCAAACTATTTCCTTAGACAAATTCGATTTGAATAAATCAAACTTAAGATAAGATATTTTAAATTCGAATCAATTTGATTTGATTCATCTTAATTATTTAATAAATAAAATTATTTTTTTCAAATTTAATTAAATATATAAAAATATGAATATAAAGTATATTTTAAATAATAAAATAAATTTTTTGAATCGGATAAACTAAACAAATAATTTTTTACTATTCCACCTGATCCGAACATCTCTTGTTTGAGAGTGACCACAAAACAGTTTCAAATGCATATACCCCCACGTTTTGTCAATATCAACGGTTGTGATCAAACTATCACCTCTCTCATCCAACGGTCAAAACTACAATAGTGTTTCATGTTTCCCATCACCCTTCGCTTAAATCTCTGCTTAGACCCTAGCCGTGCTTTCTCTTTCTGTTCTATTTTATATTCCCCTGAAAATACTCAGATTCTGTTTTTTTTTTTTCTTCCTATTTTCTTTCCTAAAAGAAAAAAATAAAATAAAACTCAGATAGATTCAATTCAATCTTTTTTTATTTATTTATATTTTTTAAGAAAAGAAGAGATTTAATAATAGTAATAAAAAGATAAGGATGCAGCAAAACAGTGGTTCGGATTCGCAACCGCAAACGCAACCTTCGCAGGAACAGAACCAACGGCAGCAACAACCGCCGCAATCGCATCCGCAGTGGGTGGCGATGCAGTATCCGGCGGCAGCTATGTTAATGCAGCATCAAATGATGCAACCGCAGCATTTCGTGGCGCCGCCACCTCCACCTCAGCACTACATGCCTTATCAGTATCATCATCACCAGTACCAGCACCACCAAGGCCATGCGCAACAGCAGCAAGGATCCAGCGGTGGCGGCGAGAACAAAACGGTTTGGGTTGGTGATTTGCATCATTGGATGGACGAGAACTATCTTCATAGCTGTTTCGCTTCCACTGGCGAGGTTGAACAAAATCTCATAAATTTTTAGATGCTTATTTTTAGTTTGCTATGATTCATATTTTATTAATTTTTTCTTTCAAATGATATTAGTGACTACAGTTGCGTTGTCATTGTCGTGGTTTCTGCAGTTATGACACTGTCTGTTATTGATATAGTTAGTATGAATTATTGATTAATGTTCTTATATCTTCTTTAATCCACTATATACACATAGGAGTGCTATATCGACACTTGTTTAGTACTGTTTATGGAAATATTTTCAAATTAAATGCAGCTCCATTGACAATTAAGATCATTATACCAATGTATTGGATGAAAAATTTTCTTTAAATAGTAATCGTAATTAGTGTTGGTTGTTAGGGTATTGGTTAGCAAAAGATAGGATTTGCGTAATGATTAAGGCATTTGGTGCCTTTTTACTGGTTGGCAAGTACCTCCCATCCCATGGTTGTATTCTTAACTACTAATCAAATGCCATGAATGAGATGAGCGTCAACCAGTAAACTGGGTGAGTTCAATTCCTCATTTGGCTATTTGAGGCATTTAAAAAGAAATAGTATAAAAAGAAAACCTTAATTGACTAGAGCCTGAAAAAAGGATGGAATTTGACTTTCATGTCTGAAGATATAGTCTGGAATGTCAAAAGGCTGTTTAGAAAAGACATTTTTCTTACACAATTCTGGAATTGTATGAATGTTGAGGTTAAATTAAACGTTAAATTCAAGATAAATTGAAATGATCTCTTCTGACTTTTTGTCCTACTGATATTGAGACTGCATAAGTTCAAACCAAGTATGATTGAATTGAGAAGGCAGAGGAACTTCGATAAAAAGAAAGTTAAAGAAAGATAGAAATTTGCTTTTATGGGTTTTAGTTGCTTGCCTAACTTAAATTGACATTTGGAATTTATTTGAGCAGATTTCGACCATTAAGGTCATCCGCAATAAGCAGACTGGTCTATCAGAAGGATATGGATTTGTGGAATTTTTTTCGCATGCAACGGCAGAGAAAGTTCTTCAAAATTATAGTGGCATTTTGATGCCTAATATGGAACAACCTTTCCGTCTGAACTGGGCAACTTTTAGCACGGGAGAGAAGCGCTCAGAAAATGGTCCTGATCTTTCTATTTTTGTAGGAGATTTAGCGGCAGATGTTACTGATAGCCTATTGCATGAAACTTTTGCTAGTAAATATCCTTCTGTTAAAGCTGCAAAAGTCGTAATTGATGCTAATACTGGTCGATCAAAGGGTTATGGTTTTGTGAGGTTCGGGGATGATACGGAGAGGTCACATGCCATGACAGAAATGAATGGTGTATATTGTTCAAGCAGGCCTATGCGTATTGGTGCTGCAACTCCCAGGAAATCCTCTGGGTATCAGCAACAGTATTCTCCACAAGGTAAAGGAGTTATTTAACTTGCTTTTTCTTCATGCATTTTGTTTAAGCTTACAGGCATTGGTACTTATAATTTTGTAAAAATTTATTTAAAGATTTACATTTATTGCTAAAGTGCTTACATTTACCTCTTTATTGACTTGTCACTGGTAATTTTGCGTCTAAGTGATTTTTTTTTCTTTGAGGATCCTCTGCAGTTCTAGATGCAAAAGTTAACTTCACTCTTGCCCCACCTTTCCCCTTTGAAACACCTGCTAAACAAATTTGGTGCTGCTGCTTCTACTTTGACTTAATTTTTGCACCGAGGAAATCTGTGATTCCTTCTCAGACAGTTCATAATTGTCTATGCTGCGTCTCCCTTTTTGTTGTTTGACTGCCTTTTTTCTGGTTATTAGAATGTATTGGTATGAAATAGTACCTTTGTTGGGCAATAAAATGCTAGTTTTCTGTTTTTGTTTTGGGAAGAAAGTGTTTACAAATCCAACTTTCCCCTTCTATTGGGCAACTAGGTTTAGCCTCTTTTGATAGGGGCTTATGCCTTTTTAAGTTTGCTGTTTATAAGCACTGTCCTTTTATCATGCAATCGTGTAAATTGTTTTTTTTCCTTCTTAAGTGACCATGATAAGTTTCAAGAGGGGTGATTTCCATTTTCTTTTGTGAGCAATAAAATAGCATAGGAATTGTTGAAGTTGCTAAGGATAGTTCATCTATTGCTTGTGGTAAGAAATAGTATTATGAAGAAACTGTTACAATGAAGTGCAGATTTGAAAAAGTTTAACGGTTATTTTATCCACATGAAACAACCATAGGATTGTGGTTTATGAGAGAAGTTAATTGGGTTATCTCAAATTTGTATTATATGTGATTGAGAATTTCTGTCATTCTTTTCATGAATCATGACTGTAACATCCTTTTATCTGAACTTATTCAAACAATGAGTTTAACTTAACCTTCTTGCTCACTTTTTTCTTTTCTTTTCTTTCCTTTTTTTAATAAATCTTGAAATTGGCTTTTGTAAATGTAGCATTTACATGATTGGCATTGTAAAAGAATGCCAGTGCTATGATCATTATGAAATTCAGATGCGTATTTACCTGGATTTATTTCTGCATCCTTACACAATTAATTTTTGGTTGCTGTTGTTCATTCTTGCCCCATCTATTTTTTCTTGTTAGTTTAAAGCTTTTAGGATTATACTTGATACTTTTGCTTCGTTTTGCTCTTGGAAGGTGGCTATGCATCAAATGATGCTTCAACCCAATCTGATGGAGATTCTTCAAACACAACCGTGAGTTTTTCAGTTCTTTCGGCTTTAACTCATAGGAGCACCACCATTTGTGCCCCTTGGCTAATCAAAATTTATTTTAGATATTTGTTGGAGGGCTTGACCCTAACGTCACTGAGGAAGATCTCAGGCAACCTTTCTCCCAATATGGTGAAATAGTCTCTGTTAAAATACCTGTTGGAAAAGGATGTGGGTTTGTACAATTTGCCAACAGGTAAAATTTGTAGCTATATTTCTGGTTTTGCCATATAATATACTGCTAAAAGGTGTAATTTAGTTATTATTTACTTCCTTGATGTAACTTCTTGAGTCACAACAGGAACAATGCTGAGGAGGCATTGCAGAAGTTGAATGGGACGATAATTGGCAAGCAAACAGTGCGTCTCTCTTGGGGTCGCAATCCAGCAAATAAGCAGGTCTCTATTTTTTTTAATCCATACTCCCCCCTTACTCTCCCCCATACATTGTTTATTGCAGCATTAAGAAAGCTGTTACTACATGCTTTGGCAGAAATGGATGAGAGCTACTAAAAAGTAGAGTATAATTTTATTTTCGTAAAGATTCTATGTTTGGAAACATGAATTGGAAATTTTGGATTTGGATTTCATTTGTTATATAAATTGTGAGAATAATGCATACATTATGTATAAATTAGTTAAGATTCAATATAATCATATATTTGAAAGGTATAAAAACATGAATTTCAAATTCACAAATAGCTATAGGTATTTCAAATTCATCATAAATAGGCATCCAACAAATCCATGCATTTGAAAAATAATTATCAATGCTACATTTACATGTGTTTTATTACACAATTTATACTATTTTTGAAATCCAAATCCATCTTTTGAAATTCAAGTTCCGAAACGCAACGTAGGGGTTATCTGATGACATTTTCTGAAACAAACCTTCGAAAAATCTTGCTATCTATTACTTAAATAAATTATAGATCTCTGTTTAATCTAGTATTATTTTGGGATAATGCAGCTTAGAGCTGATTATGGCAACCACTGGGGTGGAGCTTACTATGGAGGGCAGGTGTATGATGGTTATGGATATGCTTTGCCACCACCTCATAACCCGGGCATGTATGCAGCTGCGGCTGCCGCATATGGGGCTTATCCTATCTATGGAAGTTATCAGCAGCAAGTAAGCTGAAATAATAATAACAGCAGGAGAGAAGTTGTAGCTCTAGTAAGTTAAGTAGACACTCACACTAGAGGGGGGGCAAAGGCAAACTTCCTTGTCAGTTGTTACTCCGTAGCTCTCTTGGTTCCTGTAGGATTCTTATATAAATCCCTCCAAATGTGGAGTGGAACTGAATTTTGACCCCTTAAGTAGTTTTTTCTAGGGATTGGATTCATTATTTGTTAAATTTTCTGCGAGTTAAAAGGGAAACTTGGTGATTGGAATATATGACTTGGCTGAGCTGTGTGGTAGTGTGCTTCATGAATGAATAAGAACTATGATCACCGGACGACTGGTCCGATCATCGGGTTAATCCGAGTTTAATAACTATGATATGATGATTCATACTAGTTGAAAAGATTTAGAACTAACTCTGCTCTGCTGTGGTGAAGACTGAAGAGAAAATAAATTTATGGCTGCTTTAAGTAAATCAAGGTGGACAACTGAAATTACATCCGTAGCTTTGCCCATGTTGCTTTGACCTCTTGTGTTGTTTTTTAATGGACATTGTTATAAAGTTGTTATTTTTCATAGTATAACTTTGAAATATTAAAACATATTTAAGAGATATCCGAGTATTTTATTTATTAGTTGGTTCATGATTTTCGTTTTCAAAAAATAAAATTCAAATTTCTTTCTCTGCAGTCGATTTTTTTTTTTTTTTTTTAAAAAATAAAAAATTGAACGTTCATAAATCAACCATAACTCCCCAGATTTTTTTTTTTATGTTCAACTATGTGTAATATATAAAAAAATTATAGATGTTTTAAATAATCATTTAAACAAAAAGGGCAAGAAAATATAGTTTCCTTTCTATACTTGAAGTTCAAATAAAAGAAAGATGATTGATTAAAAAAACATAAGGTTAAAATATTAATAAAAGTTTTTTAATTATATTATTTTTAAATAAGTTTTATACTTTTATTATATTTAAATAATTTAATTTGTATTATTTTAAAATTATAGATAAATTTATGTATAAATTAAATGTTAAGTGTTTATTTGATATAAATTAAAAAAATTATTTGAATGCAATAAAGTATAATGAATTACCTAAATATAATAATAATTTTTTTTTTTAATTTTTACTATTTTAGCAAAAACATTATCATCAAAGTACATAATCTTGGGCATAGGAAAGAAAGCTACATTCCAATTATATATTATATTATTTTATCTTATAAGGTGCAACTAAATAATAATGACGACCATGTCCAAGAGATGAGCGTAAATAATCACACCAACATTACTACAATGATGATGGGGGGTTCAGCGACATTGCGTCTCTTGTAGCCCTATGGTGAAGCGAGGAGCCAAAATCTGACGAGCTCCACGTGGACCCATACCATACACCCTGACCCGGTAATCATCCATTGCTATTTGCTACCCTCATTTTCACCCACTAAACCACTATACTCTTTTATGCTTTATAATGGCCATCAGATATGAAGCATGAAACGAAAGCCAGGAAGATCAACGGTTTTTTCACTGTCATCCATGAAGAATGATGGAGCTTCAAGGGATTACAAAACCACAAGCAATAAAAAAAATCTCCACCGTCCGATTATATGAAAAGCCAGTAAAATATGATGAATGGGGACGGCTTAGAATAAAATGAAAAAGTGGTGGATGCTAGAGTGTCGGCGAGAATACGACAAGGCTGCCTGCCCACAAAGAAATTACACGTGGCATCCAGTAGCTTCTACAGGTGTACCGACCGGAAACGTCGGCATTATTTAAAAGCGGGAAAATAATTAGGGGATTAGATATATAACAAAAAAATTAATTAATTATCATGGTTAAGTAGTTAGTTAATTCAGTAACAGCTGGCCCCCTTTTGGTCCATCCCTCCTTCCTTTGCCCAACACGTTTCAATGGCGTTATTCTCTCTCTCTCTCTCTCCCCTCCCTCCGCCATGTCCTCCTTCTTCTCTGCAACTTCACACCCGAATCTCTTTCTCTCATACCAGAATCGGTGCTTCTTCGACTTCGTTTTCGTCGACTTCGCAAGTGATTCAACATGCTCCTTCTTCAAATCCGAAAGTCGTCGTTACCAGAGAACGAGGCAAAAACACCAAGTTCATTCACGCTCTGGTTTAAACTCTTTTCTCTTTCTTACTCTCTCTTCTTTGAATTTTTATTTTTCTTTCCTTTTAAATCTTTTTGATTATTTTCTTTCTTAAAAAATTTTGTTTGTTATTAAGCTCATTAGTGTTATGTTTTTCTCACATTTTATTTTGAAGCTTAAAAGAAAAAGGTTCATTATTTTACTGTATATAAACAATCGTCCACTGCATTCTGAATTTAGGATCGGTTTATCATCTGTTTGATTAAATGCTGAAGCAAAAGCAACATCTAAGTCATTTTTCCTTTTTAATTGATTTTAAGCAGCATCTAAGTCATTTTTAATGGTTTTTTCCTTAAATATTTTATTTTTATTTTACTTTTCTTTACAGGTAAATACAGTGATATAAACTTCTTGAACTTCGAGTCTGGTTCGTACCAAAGAAAAAACTAAAATTAAAAAGGATTAAAAAAATCTATAGCACATGGCATTACAATTTCGAAGGATCTAGCTGTAAAAAAAGCAGTTAACATTAGAATCAGTAGTACCAGAGATATATTTAGGTTTTCGAATAAATTAATTTGAAAAACTTTATGGAAATAATTTCTATTTGGCTGTTTGTGGAATAAAAATCAATTGTATATTTATTCCATAAGGAATTCCTTCCTCAGTTATCCTTGTTTATATGAATAATGATAATAGAGAAAAAGTGATTAATTTGAAATAATTTTTCCTTCTTCCAATTATGAACGTTGATAAATTTAATTGAGTTTCTAATTTTAAATTTTTTCCACAAATGATAATTGCTTCAAAGGACTAGGTATATCTAGATGCATTTGGTTATCTTAACTTAGTTCAATGGATCAAATGACACTTATTTATCTGTGGGAAGTTGAAATTTATGGCCTTGAACGGAGTTCGAAAAAATGGAAATCACCTCTCTAATTCTCTATTGACTTTTCTTATGAATGCAACCATATCTGCTTTCTACTACTATGTGTGTCAGAAGCTGCTAATTTAGATATGGAATGTACAACTTAATGAACTTATGCATAAATTCTTGATCCCTATTCTTCTCAGTTTCTTATTTTTAACCCTAAACTTACAATCACTAGTCATATTTTATGTGCTTATTGCTGTGCTTTAACAGTCACTGCTATGCTGTTCCCTCCCCTCTAGTGCTATTTCTCTCCGTTCCCATCCATATATCTCTATCCTTTTTTTACCTTAGCTTTCATTTAAATATTTGGTAATGGGAAACATTAGGATACTTAAGTGAAATTCAAAATTTTTTATTTTTAGTTGATTGTGCTGAACTATAGTTTAATGCCCTTTGTTACTCCAATGTGTGTTTTATGGTGCCTTGTCTGTTCACTTTAATATTGATTATTGATGATTATCTGTGTCAGCTGATGTTGAGTTGTACTGCTGACTCTTGGGTCCCACTGACGCTGTTAACTACAATAGTCCTTAAACATGTCTGTTAGGCATAAAGGATGTTGCTAAATCTGTCTGAGGACAATAAACACTAAAATTGGACATGCTGCTATATATTCAGCTCAACATTTTTTCTTATACAAGTATATATTCAGCTTAAGATTGTACTAAATTACAGGCCGAATATGGGATCAATTGCTTGGAGCTTCCCCTTATTCAGCATACCCAAGGGCCTGACTTGGATAGGCTTGCTTCTGTTTTAAGTGGTAAGTTTGAAAACTTCATGCTCTATATTGATAGTTTGTGCATAGTTAGTGCAGTGGATGGATTGTCACTGAATTTACATGGATGATAGGCAATCATATGTCTAGTTAGTTTTAGGATGCCGGTCTCCTTTTATGCTTGCTAGATATAATAAACATGTTTAAATCCATTGTCTGCTATGCTGTTGCTTGTCAAGCCTTGTTCAGTTTTGGCCTTCAAACACAAACCATGATATTTGAGATTTCGACTTGATTGTAATGTTCTTCACTGTGTAAACCGGTGGAATATCTTGGGAATGGTTATGTGGTAATCGCCGAGAATGGTAAGATTGTAATCAATGCTCCTAAGAACAGTCTAGATACAGATGGTACAAGTTATTTTTGGCTGTCTTGTTTTATAATATATATATTTTTGTGGTGGCAGCAGAAACAACGTTTGACTGGATTGTCATAACTTCACCTGAAGCTGGTTCGGTCTTTCTTGAGGCATGGAGGTAAGGGTTAGAACTTGCAAGCAAGAAACTGTCTACATTCATGTTAAAAAATTTATGAGCATTTCGTGTTGCGTTTGAAGAAACTTTAGTGCTCAAACTAAGAATCATGTGTTTGCTTCAAATGTCTCTCAAGTTTCATCCGTATTACTCTAATGTGTATTAGTTATCTTTGTCATGCAATATTCATACTGTTATTAGCAGTGCTTAAAAGTTATATATTTGTATGCGTGTTTTACATGTGGGTGAGTCTCTTTATTTATAGCTCCTAATTACATTTTTGTCTTTTGATTTGTGTTTAATTTAGTAACTTGGACGCATGGGTTTAATTTGTTTCTTTAGGGCAGCTGGAACCCCAAGTGTTAGGATAGGCGTTGTTGGCGCTGCTACAGCAAGTATTTTTGAGAATCTAATGCAATCATCAAAGCAATCTCTTGATGTTGCCTTTTCACCATCAAAAGGTACTGATCTTTCTCTGAAAAAGTTTATTTATGTGTCATCTTTGTTAGTGTTTGCGTATAGGCATGTGTATAAGTTAATGCCTGTATTCAATTTTTTAACAGTTGGTCATTTAAAGGAAAAGTAATCTTACATCTACTTTGGGTGAGATTCTTCTAACCAATAAATGGAACACATGGCATAATTGTTTTTGTCCTATTAGTTTCAATGCATTTACAAGTCTGTAGTATTTTTAGTTTAGAGTATATCCGGATGTCTATAATTGCTCCTCATTCTGTGAGATATTCTTTCTACATTAGCTTGTTGGTGCTGCTATAACATTATCTACCCTTTCTTTATGTGACTGATATGTATTTATGTTACAATAGAAAGCATGATGCTAATTGAATTCTATTATGTGTTTAAATTCCACTCATCAGCAACGGGCAAAGTTTTGGCTTCAGAGCTTCCAAAGGATGGGAATAAAAGGTGCACCGTCTTATATCCTGCTTCAGTGAAGGCTAGTAATGAGATTGGTATGGTAATTGTTATGGTTTTCTGATTTACTTTTCATGAATGTCTATTTTTCTGGAGTGATTTTGGCCCTTTCTGATTTTGAGATTTTTGTTATTTGACCATGTCTTCTATCTCTCTGATGCATTAACATTTAACCAGAGGATTTGTAAGCAAAAAACTTGACCTTTTAGGTTAATTAAGTATGCGCAGTTGATTTGATGTTTATAGATGTAAGAATCACTTGTGATAAGGCATAGCATAATAAGTAGCCATGCTTTTCATTGGAAACAAAAGCCTCAAATTTAATCCTTTAAACCGTAAACTCTAAACTTAAAAAAGAAAAGGGAGAAGAAAACTTTACCTCGAGGCTGGAAAAAAGAGAGTTTTAAGTTGTGAAAAAACCTATAGGTTGAGTCAGATTAAAGCCAAACCCCCACCCAGAAAAAATAAAATCTATTCTTTATTAATAAATGCGCATCAAGTTGTGGTGGCATCCTTTTTGATAACACATTTATTAACCTCAAAAGTACAGGTTTTTTGCTTTTGTTCTTCCCTTACTATTGGGTATTACTTATCTGAAACTTTTATTTTTGCTTTTGTTTTTCCCCTGTTATATTGTTGATATTTTTCTTATATTGGCTGTATTTAGTATCATGCTTGAAGTTTAATTATTATACTAGGAAATAGTGAAAAAGTATCCTGACCCTTGGTTTTGGCATATATGTTGCAGAAGAAGGCTTGTCTCGTCGTGGATTTCAGGTTGTGAGGATGAACACGTACACAACTGTGAGTATCTCTGTATTGGTGCTTTTAGTTTCAGGTTCTTCTCTAGGTGTCATTCCATTAATGGTTACATTTTATTCACCTTGTCTACCTCATCTGAAGCTGAATTGCTTTTTTGTTTAGCTTAACTTAACAATGCCTGCAAAGTATATCTGTCTATTGTATTGTTGAGAGCAACATATCAACATAATCCAACAAATTCATTTTGTAATATTGTCTGGGCAATGCAGCAGATGCATGAGATATTTGTAAGAGTAACTATCTCCTGCAAAATGCTGTTGGAGTCTGTTGATAGCCCATGAAGGTCTTAAGGATTGTGGCATCCTGATTTGTCATTGAAATAAAAACAAAAGGAATCTGCTATGTTTGTTGTCCTCCCTTGGTTCTTGGGGAGGCAAGGTTTAGTCCTGATTCAAGATAGTAGCTTGTAATTGAAGATGGTTTATGACTGCCAATTGAGCGTGCTCTATCCTTGATGTTTAATCATTTCTTTCAGGTACCTGTTGATCATGTTGACCAAATTGTCATGGAGAAGGCCCTATCTGCCCCGGTTGTTGCTGTTGCTTCACCTTCTGCAGTTCGGTATATAGTTGATTCTTTTCTCTGCACTTGTAATTAGTGTGCCTGGTAAAAAAGGCTAACTTAAAAGTTTTTCTATCTGTTAACGAGGACATTCTTGCTTTGAGCTTACCGTCTGCCAGCACATTAACCATCCTGTAAATTTGTTACTTCATATAATTTGGATTATCATGGTAGTTGGACCTTACTTGACACCTTTTGATATTGATGACCCAATATTTAACCTTGCTCTTGCTTGGGCTGCCTGCATTCGCCAAGTCTTTTGTTGGGAAAGTTTTTTTTGGTAAACTTAGTTTGTGCACCTCTATTGCAACAGAGCCTGGGTCAATCTTATTTCAGAACCTGACTCTTGGAGCAATGCAGTTGCCTGTATTGGGGAGACAACTGCCAGAGCTGCAAAAAGATTAGGATTGAGAAATGTGTATTTCCCAATGCAGCCTGGACTTGATGGGTAATTCTCTTTCTTTTTTTTCTAAACTTTCTGCATTATGTTTCAGTATTAGAATTTACTACTGCTAAATTTGTATGCAATAACCTTAGGTAACAGTAGGTTGCATTTGAATTCCATCGACTGTTGAAGCAACCATAAAGTTATTGCTACAGCCAAGGTCCTGCAATTGTATTTTGCTTGAATAGCCAAGGCTCTGCCAGCAAAACCAATATTCTATCAAGTCTTGAGCAAAGTTCTGTTTGAACTGAGTTTCCTTGACTTGGCAAACAAGTTATTCTTTCTAGTATATTCACTTTTTTCTCTCTTTAAACCTTTGTAATCATGATTGCTTATCAAATTGGAAGTTGTTTTGAGTTTTGACTAAATTAAAGATTCTGACTCCTTGGATTTATGTGGATTGGCAGCTGGGTTGGTAGCGTCCTTGAAGCCTTAAGAGCTCACGACAGTTTTTAGGAGTGCAAGATATTAAGGTACCCTTTTTCTCTAGTTATTCCAGGAAGTAATCTCATATTTTCTCATAGAATAAATGACTTGTTCTACTAGGTTCCTTTGGAAGCCTCGACACAGTGAAGCAGATTCAGAACCACAAGCATTTCAAATTCCGTGTAAAGGATTGGAATTTGTCAAAAATGAGCATTTTGAAGATATATATCCTATTGGAGGCTGCAGCACTGTATTTCGAGGTCAGTCAGAGGCTATTTGTTTCACGTCATCGAAACTTGTACATGCATTTTCTCACTGTAAGCCCATTCATTTGACTCAATGTCATTTGTGTTGAAAATGAATTGGGGGCACTGCCACTCCATGAAATCTGATAAGCAGTAGGAGACTTTCTCAATTGAAGTTGTAATCATAGTTACTCGTTGTTGTATGACATTTTTGTGCATTTTACGCTGACAATAAAAATCACCTTAACGTAAAAACCTTGTCTAAAATTGCACCTAGTATGTTTATTCTGAGAATTTTATATTTTGATGTCAAATCTTTCCCCGCATTACAAATTTGTTGACCTGATAAGGTTTATAACTGAGTTTGTGCTTGTGAGGGATGAATTCTTTGAAATTTTACACGAAGGGAGATATATGTCAGGAAGCAATTGAGAGGTTTTCACACCCATTATGCAAGCTCTATACGCTTTGGCCTGATTTGTACATGGGTGATGCACTTAAATGATTTGCTCTTCATAGATAGTTGATAAAAATTGAAACATAATAAATACATTGTCCATGCATTTCTCTAACTTTTAAGATAATTCCATCTGCAGAAAAGTGGTTCAATTTCTTTAGCTTCCATTCCAATGATATGTCTTCTCCTTCCCTTTAATTTCTACGCAAAATTATATAGAGAAAACATGTTAGCTTGGCAATAAATTTCTGGAATTTCAGAATAAGATGATTACCATGGTGAAGTACCATGAGGGGTTCTCAATGGGTTTTTTAAGAGGGAGGAGGGCCTGGAGGCAGTTTCCCCTGAAGAAAAGATGTGATCATGGTAAGTGCTCGCTCTGGCTGGTAGCTTGGAACTGTGTGTCCAGCTCCCCGAACTGTGGCAAAAATCACTCCCTTGTAGCCAACGACATATCCTCCAACCTGCCACCATCAGCATAAGGAGTATGCATTAAAGGTAAATGGCTTTGGGTTCATCAAAATGGCAGGAAAGATCATATTACCTCACTATTAGAGTACCATGGCTGCCAGGCAGTCTCTACCGGAAGTTCTAGGGTCTTGATGGCATACCTAGAGGATGTCACTGGAACTCGACCATCTGTGTCGCCACTGGCAGCAGGTTTTATTTTTTTAATAAATAACCAGTTTATATCTTATCAGTCGATATCTAATTCTTTTCTTGTATACGGTATTATTGAGAAATCAAGTTAGGCGACTTTTTAATCTATACCTGTATATCCACACCCTAATCTCTCTTGCTAACTGCCGTATTTCAGGAAGAATAGACGCTGGGCTGTCTGTCCATCCAACATCACTGAACATGGTACAGAAGCGGACTGGTCAGAAATTTTTGTTTCACCCTTTAAAGGTTTTTGACTTAGTAATAGTATAAATATTTTCTTTCAATTTGCATGCATATATTGTCGTTGTTGATCACAGTTAATATAGAATACTCAATGAAAACAAATTTTTAAAAAGCGAATTGGTGGAATATTTTGTGAATGTCTTGAAAGGAAGAAACCGTGGTCGTGCCTACCTGCAACCTGACCATTTTGTAGCTTTGGCATGAAGGGCTGCTTGTGCCTTGGCAAGATTTAGGTAGGAATCAACGTGAACGTCAGAGCAGGGATCAAATTTCAAGACCTAACAATTCAAGACCATCATAAAATTAGGTCGGTCCATGTCTTAAAGGCACATTTGCTTTGAAAAAGCCTTTGTTTCAGATCTCGGCTTCTCTAATCTCTGCTCCTCCATGGTTATAACTTATAAATAGCTCTCATCTATGGTCAATCCTTTTAATATTGCTTTTGTGATATGCATACAAGTTTGAATCTAAAGGACAAAACCAAAGTTTCTTTCCTACTCATTTTCTTCATTGTCTTAGTCAGTAAAAGAATTGTTATGAAGCATGCATGATTTTAGGAGTATGATACTTACATTACCATCTGAGCCAGGTTTTAGTGCTGATAAATTGCAGGAAGGGGCGTAAATGCCATACAAGTCAATGTCTCCCATCTCTCTAAGTCCCTGAGTTTGATACTTCCCACATTGGATCGTATCGTTGTCTCCATCTGCCTTCGTGGTAACTGAATCTTCACTAGCAAAATCGCAGTACTTGGTAATTCCTTCATTGGTTTCATCAGAGTTAAGAGCGTGTGTCCATAAATAATCAAACAATCCCTTTATACAAATGCCATCATCTATCCAAGCATTTCCGATCTGCAATATCCATGACAAATTCTCAGCTTTAAGCCCTTTAAATTCGCTCATTTAGCATACATATAGATAAGGTTCATAATGGTAGAAGGGTGGATTTTGTCAGTAAACTCACAGCAATTCCTTTAAGATTGATGACGGTTTGATTTGTGTTATTGTTTCTTGAGAGAATATAATAAGCAAGCTGAGGAACATAATGGCCAGCATAGCTCTCACCAGATATAAAAAGATCTCGTTTTTTATACTGTGTAAATCTTTCAAGCCAGTTTAGGAGAAAAACGTAGGAGTCCTCCGCCGTTCTCTTGTCACCTACTTTGGTGTAGTCAGAGGAATCATTTGAATAAGAAAACCCAACTCCTGCTGGTGATTCCAGGAAGATCACGTTTGCAACTGCAAAATTTGTAGGATGTTTAAGTAGAAATCAAGAGAATTTAATATGATGTTGTCAAACTGAAAAAGAGAGTTCATGTACCATTGTTCCATGCATATTCATTTCTGAAAAGCGTTTTTCCGTCACTGTTTACTCTGAAAGGTCCAAGTTCTTGCATGGCTCCATATCCGAAAGACGAGCATCCTGGACCTGTGTACAACATAGCCAATCAACCCTTTTCCGTTTTTTCTTTGTATTCTTTGTTAACGTCTATATCCTAAACACTAGAAAGACTCTAGAAGATATTGATCGTAAATGAGAAGATTGGTTACAGAGAAAAAGGAAAATGGATTCGTATTCACATTCATGAGAATTATATAAGAATAAGAATAATCTTGGATTTAAAATGGAAATAGATTTCTTTGGAGTAATAAAACTCTTCAAATTACAATACTCGTAAAGAGAGAACCGTAATAAATGCAAAGAAGAAGCATCTTTTACCCAATAGCTAAGGGCTTGAATCAAGATTTCTAGATGGATGAGGTGAGGTATTAATACATCTAACACATAATTTAAATGTGAGAATTTGTCCTCTAAAAAAGAAAATATTTAATGAATTGATTGTAAATTATGAGACTTTGTCAAGAATGATTGATCAGATTCGTGGATGTTCCTATGAAGAAACACTTATGATACTAGAACTCATGCCTTACCGAGCATGTTATCTTATTTTTAAATTGGTTTATTCTGCAGCAGCAAATGCTCGTCACAATAGGGGTTTCAATGAAGCGAGTTTAGTCATTAGTCAAGTCGCAGTAAATGAGGGAACTACTTTGAAAAGACTCGAGCTCGAGGACGGAGTTATCTAATAAAAAGACCCACTTGCCTGGGCAGAGTGACGATGATCTTCGACTTCAAGACACAATGGCGATGTTTACATGACCTATTTTACTCGAAAATGAAGGTGAGTGTGGAATATGAATATGCGTTAGATATGAATATGTTGATTTTTTTCTAAATTTATTTAAATATTTTATTTTTTGTAACTAAAAAAAGAGAATTTAATTTAAATATAAAATTTTTAAAATAAAATTGACTTAATATATTCTACATTAAGTGATAAGTAGTTCTCTACGTAGTTATCTCATTCAACATTTTTTCGTTAAAAATTTTCTATTAAGTAATATTTAATGAGTTATCAAACACATTGAAAAAATTAATCTGTTATTTTTTTTTTCAATGCGTTATCAAAACACACCCTTACAGTCTAAGTGTGTGTTTGATAAAGTATTGAAAATTTTCAATACATTGAAAAAAGAATTCAACATTTAATTTTTTCAATATATTTGATAATTCATATTAAATTTTACTATACACAATTTTCAACAAAAAAGTATTGAATGAGATAAGTAGGTAGGGATCTACTTATTAAGTCTATTTTATTTTTAAAAAATATATATTTGAACTAGATTATCTCTTTTTTTTTTGTTACAAAAAGTAAAATATTTAAATTACCTTTTTAAATTTTTATCCAAAATAATATAAAATATTATATTAATAAAATTAAAATTGTGAAATGAATAATTTTAAAATTCAAGATTTACAATTATAAAATAATATAATTATATTCAGTACTTAATTTTCACTATTATACCAAACATTTCTTATAATAAAATTCAATGTCTATAAATTCAGTACTAAAAATTCAATACTTAACTTTTCAGTTTATCAAACAACACTTAAATTGAGGCAAATCCTATCTAGTTACCTGAGCTGGTGAATGAAGCATAGCTATTCTTTTAATCTTTTCTTACAGTTTGAAATGGATTTATTCAATGAAGCTGTCCAGGTACAAATACAAACTGACCTTCCGAAAACTAGGAAAACAACAAGGGAAGAACAAAAGAAAAATGTTTGTAGAGGTTAAAAAAGAAGTCAGTATCAAATAGCAAGAAATATCCGATCAGTGGCAATTCAGGCCATATAATCTACTCAATTAGTTCAATAGTTGTGGGACCCCACTAAATTGTGTGTGTGGATGATGTTTTGTTCATGACTAAGCTGCGGGATAACGACATTCATTAGTTGGTTTTGCTTGTGGGAAAGCACTTGCTAATTGTTTGAAAATAAGAGTCGGATGGGATAATTCTTAGAGAAGTGGGCCTTCCCCATTTTGGAGTCCTACCTAGCTGGACTTGGTTATCAAGCCTATCAAACGACTTGATGGTCCGGTCCCTGCTAGGAGGAAGGTTGAAGATTCCGGGTCCCTTGCTTCTACCAAGCGTGAGGAAGATGCAGGAATGAACTAATTTTGTCGAGTCTACACCACTTAATTTGCTTCTCTGGTTGGCATGATGAGTATGATGTTTTTGACGCCAAAACTGCTCTGTTTCTATTGAAAGTTTGTTGAAGCATGATGTTGATTTCAGATGGAAAACGCATTTTTCTAGTGCTATTATTGTTTTGTTTCACATCAATGGACATTATTTCAATCGTGAAATGATCAACCAAGGACTGATTTATGGATAGTTTAAAGGTGGGAGTTCTGCATCGGTATTTTTGCAGAAATCCCTTCAAGGTTCTTCATACAAATCCTATTTTCCAAAGGTTGAGTATGCAAATACCTCATGCTTATCATTTGTGTTATATGTGTATACACATATAAAATCAAAATATGCAGACCATGTGATGCAGTAAACAAGAGACGCTACGCTACGGCATATTCAGGTATGATTTAATATGATATTTCTATACCCATGCAAAATAAACTTAAAAAAGCTATCTGTTGATGTAGAATTGACAGTTGTAGATGAATTTGAGTAGTTAAATTACCTCCATTTAACCATAAAACAAGAGGCTTATTGGGAGAATTTACTGGTGATTCCACAAAATAATAGAACAATGCTCGATCAGCCACCGGGTCTACTGTTACATAGCCTGCATACTGGTCAAAATCCACTCCTTCAGGCTGACCCGGCAGTGTGTTGATCTTGTCAGCTTGCATCAACCCTTTTTGGGATCCTACATACACTGGAGGGTTGTGACTATCCCCTTGATCATCTAGTTGAGCCCATGACTCAGGGCGAGGAGGGTTTGAGGATTTGCGAGATTCAATCAACCTGTTGAGATTGTCAATCTGGTTTCCCTTGCATGATGAAATGGGGAAACCAGGAAAGTAGCAAGGCAATAGCAGCAGCAACCATATGACAGTAACTTTCATTTCTGCTAATTTAATTCAGTGCAGAGTTTGTGGCCTCAGGACTCAAGAGCTTATGCTACCTTCTAGTAGTATATATATATATATATATATATATATATATATATATATATATATATATATATATATCAAGGATTAAATAGCGGCTGCATGATTTACAATCTCTATTTTATGATTTCGATTTTCTCTAATGCCGATATATTGCAATTAGCATATGAATGGTTAATGGTCTGTAATGGTTAAATTAATGATCGTAAATTACATGTATATAGATTCAATTTATAACTTGTGAATAAATATATATATATATATATATATATATAAGTAAAAAATCATAGTAATGAATTATTTGAAAAATTATGATTATAATTAGAATTACTATATTTTACAGTAAATTATACAAAATGAAAAAAAATCACGACCGTGATAACCACAATAATTGCGATAGCATTCGTTATGTTTGTAGCAGTGATAAACACAACACAACTGAAAACATATTCGCAACCGCAATTTAAATCCCTTGCCATTTAAATGCTAATATATATATATATATATATATATATATATATATATATATATATATATATATATATATATATGGAAGCCAATAATTTTATTTTTGATGTTCCACTCTTCCATTTTTGTAGGCAACTTGCTGCTTGCAGCACTTGTTTAGGATTCTACTGGGGCCAGCTTGATACTCCCATTTAGCCTTAGGGATGAATTTTAACCCACTTTGGAATTTGGAGATATCCTTTTATCTTTTTTACCTCCTGTACTGCTGTTTCTTGACCTCATAGAATGGCTGCCATTTGAGCTAGGAATGTGTGCGTTTCCAACTCCAATCACGATCCCTGTTAATGCTAAATGCATAATTGGTCCCAAGAATTCTTATATCCCATCTTTTCCAAAATCAAATGAGTGCCTTCTAATGCTATATAAATATGACTGCTTCCCAACACTCCTTTTTTCTTGACTTTGCTACTTTTCACATAGGATCCTATCATCATCTTTATCTGTATTTTTCGTATATATATATATATATATATATATATATATATATACATCTTGTTCTGTATTTGATTCTTCCTCACCAACTCACAATTTTTTATTATGCTATTCTTCCATTTTTTTTTCCAAATACAGAATTCTATTACACCGAGATGGTTTATGTTATCTAGATTTTTTACTTTTTTTAAGTATACGTGTTCGATATTTGTGTCTGACACATATTTGGACATAGATATGGATTATGAATATAATATTTCAAATATATGAAAAAACTTATAAAAAAAAAAAAATAGACATACCCGGCGAACATATGGCAGTAAAGATGCTTGAATTTGACTCTAAGATTTTTGTTCAAAACTATCTTTTCCGTTGTTACAAAGTTAACAGTACATTTTCGGCTAACATGATGTAGTAATTAGAAAAATAATACTACATTTATCATTCTCTCAATGGTCAAAACCTCCAAGCAAATGGTGGAAGCTTTCCGTCTAAGAAGGAAGAGAAGAGCAGCAGGGCCCGAGCTGGCTGGTAACTGGGAACAAAATGTCCAGCTCCTCTTATAGTTGCAAATGTCAGGTTTTCATAACAAACAGCATATATATACCCTCCAACCTTGACAGACAACAAGTAAATTAGCTTGATTAACATAAGATCCATAGTCTAACTCTAACAGCAATAAGGAGATTACTGAAATTCTTTCCAAATTATTACCTCCCCTTGGGTGTATCAGGCAGTCTAAATGGCCGTCCCCAATTTGTTTATGGCATATCTGCTCCTTTCATAGTTGTTTCAAAATCAATATAAGCATTACCTATCTAATACATCAAAAAATGCCTCCTGTTAAAAGTTCATAAAAAAATATTGCTAAAAGAATTCCTTTTAGATTGATTATAGTTTGATTGGTGTACTTGTTTTGGAGGATAGACGTCTAAGCAAGCTGGGGTACATAGTGGCCTGCATAGCCAGTTAACAAGAAAAAGGTATAGAAATCTTGGGCAGTTCTTTAATCTCCACAAAACGTATAGTCTGGGATTTTTTATTTAAATATAGCTAAAAAAAAAAAAATTTCTCAAAATACCGTTACTTTTAGATTATTTCCCAAAATCCGCTGATTTAATACTAGCTGGGAAATCGCCACCCCCCATGGCGATTTCCCAACGTCAACAAATATATTTTGGCTAAAAATACTAAGGGAAATCGCCATGGGGGGTGGCGATTTCCCTTGGTGTTTTTTGCAAATTTTGCTAAAAATACCAAGGGAAATCGTCACCCCCCATGGCGATTTCCCTTGGTATTTTTAGCCAAATTTGCTAAAAAGATGAAGGGAAATCGCCATGGGGGGTGGCGATTCATTGTATATTTTTTTTTGTAATTCTTGGGAAAATATCAAAAACATGCACAAATAGTAAACTTATTATGAAATGGTATAATGAATAAAAGTTATTTGAAAAAGAGAAATAAATAATTAGAAATTATTATAAAGAATATTGTAAAGACAAAATTACCCATAATGAAAAAACTTATTTTTCTTTTTTCTTTCATTAAGGAAATATTATTTTTTTTAAATATTAATTGAAAATAAATTTAAAAAATAAAATAAAAATTAATTTTAGGCATATTATTTTTATTTTTTAAAATTTTTTAATTAAAAAAAGTAAATAAATTTTTTTTTTTTAAATTAAAAAGTTTTTATTTTCAGAATATTTATTTTTTAATTAAAAATTAAATTAAAAAATAAAAGAAAAAGGGAAGAGAAGAGAAGGTTTTTTTATCAAGGATAATTTTGTCTTTACAATATCCTTTATAGAGGTGCTCATGGGAAACCAAAAACAAAAAACAAACAAAAAAACTTGCATTACATTTTCCCTTATAATCCAAAGTACATGATAAGTTGAGAAAAACATGTAATTCATTTATTGTTGATGCGAAGTCTCCCCCAATGTGCCAAATCGATGCGGACAATTTCGACGGTTATGACCTTCGTTTCTGCATAATCCACAACGTTTTGGTTGGCCTTTCTCCCTGAGGTCCATTTCATTACGAATACGACTTGATTTTGGTCGACCATGTGGATTTCTCCGCATTTCTTGATTGGGACACACTTCTGGACCATCATATTGAGGCCAGTAACCTTCATTTCCAACAGCTTCGAACTCATGTCTATAAACATTCAATATAGTTTCCAGTCTATAGACTTTGTCCACATATTGCATGCAATCTACATGGACATGTGCACAGGCAGCAACTACATGTGAACAAGGGAACCTTTGTGCTTGAAACTTTCCACAATCACACCACATGTCACTGAGGTTGACTTTGTACTTCATTGCAGAAACACCCTCTTGTGGAGCAACTAACTCTTCAACCAGAAAAGATTGATTTGCTCGCGTAAAATTACGAACAATGTGGGAGTTAGCTTTCCTGCGATTTTCTTGCATAGCTTGTGTGACTGTTTCACAATATGTGTGCCCTCCCTCCATCATGGCAATTTGCTTGTTCCCCATCTTAACAAAAAGTGCAGCCAACCTATAATATGTTGATTGCACTAAAGCAGTAATGGGAAGATGACGCGTTCCCTTCAACACCGAATTGATAGATTCAGCTAGGTTGGTTGTCATATGGCCATAACGCCTTCCTTGATCATATGACTGCGCCCACTTCTCCTTGGGGATCCTATCAAGCCAGTTAGCCGCCTCTGCATTTTCTCCACGAAGATTGTCATACATGAAATGAAAATTCGGTCGCCTCAACTCGTATCCTAATAAATTTTAAAACAAAAAACTTGTGAATTTCAATATTATTTTATATGCTAAACGAAATATAAGAGATAAAATAACTATGATTTGATTCCATACCCATGTTAACAATTTGTCGACGCAATTCCTTATTGTTAAACTTTTTCATAAAGTTCGCTGCAATGTGTCGAATGCAGTACACTGAATATGCATGTGGAGGATTCCATCCACCATCGCGTCTAATCGCAGCTTTGATGGCTTCATGTCGATCAGACATCACGCAAATGCCAGGCTGTTTTGTCACGTGTCTGCGCAAGTTACTGAGAAAGAATGACCAAGCCTCTGTTGTCTCACCCTCCACAATGGCAAAGGCAATTGGCAGTATGTTTCGGTTGCCATCTTGTGCAATAGCTAACAATAATGTGCCTTTGTATTTTCCATATAAGAAAGTACCGTCTATTTGCACAATAGGTTTACAATACGGATACCCTTCAATGCACGACTTAAATGTCCAAAATAGTCGATGGAATATTCTCTTACCCTGGACCAGTCGATCACCGTGATATACAGGTACCGTTTGCAATTCCACAATTGTACCAGGTACGAAATGTTGCATTGCACCTAACCATTTAGGTAGCTCATTGTACGATCTTTCCCAATCGCCAAATACTCGAACAATTGCCTTTTGCTTTGCTTGCCATGTTTTCTTGTAGGAGGTGATGTATCCATACCGGATTCGCATCTCAGCGATCAAAACTGAAACGGAAATCTCCGGATTTGCTTGGACCAATGACAAAATGCATGAACAGATCATGTTACAATCTAACTTGCAATGATCTTGTGAAATCCTCCCCGATGTGCAAGTATGAGGCCCTTCATATTTTCTAATCTCCCATAAATGTTTCTTCTTCATAAAAGTTGCCCTTATTCTCCAATTACACCCATTCCCATACATTACGCACTTGGCATAATATTTCGTCGGCTCAGACTCAATTACTCTGTAATCTACAGAGTTTTTGATGTTATAGTGCTTGATAGCTGAAAGCACAGCCTCTTTCGTTGGGAATTGTAACCCAACACACAGATCAACTGCAGATGGATCAAATGTCAGAGGCATAGCGAATGTATGAGCATACTCTGGAAATTCTGGCACATGCATTGCCTCGAGATCCAGTGTATGCATATGGGATGCAGCCTGATATGGGGGAATATCTCCATGAGTGTTGATATCTCCATGAGTGTTGATCTCAGCAGGGACGACGTCTGGGTCAGAATCAGTATTGTCATCACTTGCGAATTCAGCATCCTCTTCCTGCTCACTAAATTCACCAACATCTTCACCATGGACTCCACGTGGACGAACATGATCAACACCAGCTGGCTCATCTTCGAGGGTAGTAGGAATTAGGGTTTGTGAGACTAATGAAGTCTGAAAAGTTGTAGCTTGAGATAAGGGCACGACTTCTTCTGTGGGAACGTCGTATGTAGTGTGAACATAGAACGACCCAGAATCATAATCTTCTATGGGAAAGTTTTCTGTTGTGCGAACATTTGAAGGGCCGCAATCATCGTCAACATCATCTATGTCAGCATATAACTCAAGGACACCAACATTTGCAAATGTCTCATGAGCATAAAACATGCATCTGACATCATCATCATCTTCAAGTGGAAATGTTCTATATCGGACACATCCTTCACCAATAGAAAGAGGATGCCTGTACTTAACCTCTGAAACTCTTTTTCTAGTTCCAGCTTTAATTTTTGTATGAATTTGCATCTTCAGTTCCTCTAATGTGACGTCGTCTTCAACACGAAAACTTTTTGGACGTTCACAATCAAAGGTAGCACCTTCATCAGTATTATGAATTTGGCCATTATAGTAGACCAATGCGATCACTCTATTGCTCATGTTGTGTAGTAATGAAACTAAGAAAGATGAGAATGTAGGTATTTTCACTCCGCAAAAGAAAGAAGAAATATAGAAGGACGAGAATGAGAATGAGGAGGTTTTAGCACTCAGGAAAAATCTGATTGAAAAACTGTTGTAGGGGGTATTGTAAACCTTCATAAGTATTATGAATTTATAATGGTTCATTATGTTGTACCATATGACAAACCCCATCCTTTGTATAGGATGGAATCTGATTCTGATATTCTGCCTAAGACTATTTGACTGAAAAAGTTATAACTTATTCAATGCAAAATGTGATTGATAAATCCCATCATTTGTCTCATCCATTGCAGAAAGAATCAAGTTTCAATATTTTCTGCAGCATTTGATGGACTGGAAAATAGCTGAAACCTGTCTAAAAACCTATATCATCAGTCTTATCCATTGCAGAAAGAATCAAGTTCCAATATTTTCTGCAGCATTTGATGGACTGGAAAATAGCTGAAACCTGTCTAAAAACCTATATCATCAGTCTTATCCATTGCAGAAAGAATCAAGTTCCAATATTTTCTGCAGCATTTGATGGACTGGAAAATAGCTGAAACCTGTCTAAAAACCTATATCATCAGTCTTATCCATTGCAGAAAGAATCAAGTTCCAATATTTTCTGCAGCATTTGATGGACTGGAAAATAGCTGAAACCTGTCTAAAAACCTATATCATCAGTCTTATCAATTGCAGAAAGAATCAACTTTCAATATTTTCTGCAGCATTTGATGGACTGGAAATATAGCTGAAACCTGTCTAAAAACCTATATCATCAGTCTTATCCATTGCAGAAAGAATCAAGTTCCAATATTTTCTGCAGCATTTGATGGACTGGAAAATAGCTGAAACCTGTCTAAAAACCTATATCATCAGTCTTATCCATTGCAGAAAGAATCAAGTTTCAATATTTTCTGCAGCATTTGATGGACTGAAAATATAGCTGAAACTGATGATATAGTTATGGCCCGAATCACTATTCATTGGAATAAAAAAATAATTTTTTAATTTTTTAATTAAAATTAAATAAAATAATAATATTATAATAAAAATCACTGTTCCGGGCCGAGCCGGAACATAAATTATCCTGCCCAGGCCCAACCCAATACGGGCCGGGCCTGCCCGGCCCGTGAGCAAGTCTAATCCTTTATAATAATATTATTATTTTATTTAATTTTAATTAAAAAAAAATTATTTTTTTATTCCAATGAACAGTGATTCGGGCCTAAACGGGCGGGTCTGGGCAGAAAAGAAAAAAAAAAGGGCCGCGGCCCGGCCCATGAGCACCTCTATAAAGGATATTGTAAAGACAAAATTATCCTTGATAAAAAAACCTTCTCTTCCCTTTTTCTTTTATTTTTTAATTTAATTTTTAATTAAAAAATAAATATTCTGAAAATAAAAAACTTTTTAATTTAAAAAAAAAATTAATTTTTTATTTACTTTTTTTAATTAAAAAATTTTAAAAAATAAAAATAATATGCCTAAAATTAATTTTTATTTATTATTTTAAATTTTAAAAAAAATATTTATTTAAATATTTTATTTTTTAAATTTATTTTCAATTAATATTTAAAAAAAATAATATTTCCTTAATGAAAGAAAAAAGAAAAATAAGTTTTTTCATTATGGATAATTTTGTCTTTACAATATCATTTATAATAATTTTTAATTATTTATTTCTTTTTTTCAAATAACTTTTATTCATTATACCATTTCACAATAAGTTTACTATTTGTGCATGTTTTTGATATTTTCCCAAGAATTACAAAAAAAAAATATACATGAAGGGAAATCGTCACCCCCATGGCGATTTCCCTTCATCTTTTTAGCAAAATTTGCAAAAAACACCAAGGGAAATCGCCACCCCCATGGCGATTTCCCTTAGTATTTTTAGCCAAAATATATTTTTTGACGCTGGGAAATCGCCATGGGGGGTGGCGATTTCCCAGCTAGTATTAAATCCAGCGGATTTTGGGAAATAATCTAAAAGTAACGGTATTTTGGAGAATTTTTTTTTTTTAACTATATTTAAATAAAAAAACCTATAGTCTGAGGTTCTATTTGAGTAGGAGAATCCAACACCGGCAGGAGATTCTAAAAAAATGATGTTGGCATCTGAAATAACTCAGTCAAATCTGTAAGGGGTTTTTTCTATTTTTTTTAGCTCTAAATGGGTCAATTTTTTTCTATTTAAAATCCCTTTTAAATGATAAAGTTGCAATCATGCGTTTAACAATTATACTGGTAAAATTGACAAGCCCAATCATAAAGCAGCCCATAAAAAGCCCATGTACATAAACATGCAAAATCCTTATTGCCCTGACCAGCCTAGTACTCGGATCCATAGTATTATAGTAACAGTTCGGGAGATCAATCATTCTCAAAACGAAAGAATTAAGAGGAAAGATTGATTCAAGTTGCTTTGCCATAGCGAGACTACTTGACGGTCCGGCCAAAACTTTTAGCTATCTCTCGTTAAGAAGATATATACAATGGCTAAAAGAGAAACAGAAGATGAAGATAGTGGTAACATTTTTCTTTTTCTTTTGCTTTTTTTTTTTTTTTGGGGTTTTTCTTTGGGCTTTTTGGTAACTTCGATTACGATTGATTCACTTGAATAATTGGGTCCGGATAATGCTGTTGAATTTCTAGGTAATGGAAAATCTGATCAACTATAAATTTTCTGGCTTTGCCTCTGGCGGTAGGATTGCTTTATTATGATTTTTTTTTGGTTTCATCTTTGACTTGTAATCATCATATTATAATATGTTTTATATACATTGAGATCTGTATCACTCGAATTGAAGCTGATTCCAGCTGTAGAACACTTCTAGTCAAGGCAGAAAGTAGTTTTTTTTTGGTTCGAAGGTAGAAAGTAGTTTAAACATATACAGTAGAGAATTCAAACTAGCATCAAAGTAGCATCCACTTGGGCCTATATAAATTGTGATAAATGGGTATCGAATGTTACGTAATAAAGTAAACATTAAAGAAAAAATGTTTCTGTTGAATATATGCGGGGATAGCTCAGTTGGGAGAGCGTCAGACTGAAGATCTGAAGGTCGCGTGTTCGATCCACGCTCACCGCATTAAGCTTTTTGCGTCTGATCTGATTTATTTCATCAATTTTTTATTCCTAGAGCAATGCAGAAAATCTTCTGGCTACTTTGGGCTTTCATGAGCCTTTTGTCTGCTGTAGCCATTTCCTGGCAGCAAGTTGGAACTTCGATATGAAGTTGCATCCTACACAAAAAATTCGTTTTCTTTTTTGGTTTGAGAAATTTCCTAGAATTAATTTTTGGTGCAAAAAGTTGCTGGTCATCATATCAAATGATCTGTAGAAGTGGACGGGAAAAAATTGACATGGCTTTTGTAAATTCCTAGAACAAAAGAAACAAATAATAAATGTAGCATGCCCCTGGAACTTTCATTTCTTTCTGTTACATTAATTTTAGATTCCGCATGACTTGCTACATCTGCAAGAGTTAATTATTATGATCTATTCTTTGATGGGCAATGTTATCTATCTGTATACTTAAATGAACTCTTCTGGAGCTTTAAAGCTCAAGCTAGAAAAGAAGCAATTAGCATAGCCCTGCTTTTTTTTTTTGTTTCATAAAGTTCTTCCGTGCCATTTTGATGAACTCTAAATCTATTACCTTAAATATATGGCTTTCTTCGGATTTTAGATAGATCCCAAGAATCTAGAATGACCTTGAAGTTTGTTGGTTGGCATGCTTTAACCATCGTTAACTGACAGATCAAGTTAATTCCTGAATTTTGGTAACTTTGAATGATAACATCGAACACGGGCCAGAGAAGAAACAGAAAATTTGGCTGTCAAATTCATGGCGTTTGTAGTTTAAAGGCCTCCTGGCTCCTGCTGTAAATACCTTGATGTTTATTCTAACTAAATTAGTGTACATTCGAAAGCAATAGGGAGTTGGGGATTATATGATGTTGTTGTTTCTAAAGGAAGCTTAGATAGGCTGGTGCCCATTCTCAAGTCTTTGTCGTAATCCTTATAGATTTAAGGTACACGCATTTCAACATCATCTCATCTGCCACTGAAAGAGAGGCTACATGGGCTGGAATTTTCACAAGCAACAGTTAAAAGTTTTTGCAGTTCTTCAATTAAAAAAGATACTTTAGCTTTTGAACTTTCAACCTTTGCCCTCGATAAAGATACATTTATGTTACAATTAGAACTTGATCATTGTTGTAGTTTGTTTTCTTAATGGAAACAGCAATAAATTCCAAAACAAACTATCCTGAAAACTCAAAGTGCTTGTCTCTTTTGTATTCAATAGAAAGATTAGATCTAACTTTTCTCTCATTGGACATAATGGGAAAAACAAGGCCGATTCAAGGGGGAAAAGGGCTTGTTTCTTGTGAATTGTAATGTCTAAGAATGGAAAATGAATCTGTAAGAGTGAAGGAGAGAGCAATATCTAGAATGAAGCTAAAGTCAACTGGATATGAGGACCGACCGGTTCCTCTCCAAGAGCTGGCAAAACTAAAAACGAGATATAAGCTGACGAGGGCTGGTTTATGTACGGTATAGCCAGCTTTCAACTTGTTTTATCTGGGCCGTGTCTTTATTCTTGGTTTCTTTAGGAAAACTAATTCAATCAGAACTAGCAAAATTGTCCAAGGTAGTGGGTTCACCTCAGTTTCTTCTTTTATTTCTTCTGTGGTTAACTTTTTTGCTGTAATTATTCTGTTTCCTTTTTCCTTGGACCACATTTATGGAGCCAAAGAGGATGAGGCTCACCTTCCCTTGAGATCTAAAACAGTGGATCCTAATGTAAGAGCCATTCATCTATGTTTTTGTTTTAAACAAATGCGCATGTAGCATAGATTTTATAGCTATAGATTTCTTGTCCTTTGATCAGAAGACAAGCCCTCTAAGGAAGATATTGATCAGATAGGCCAGCTGGCTTAGCTAATTTCCCATTTTTTATGTTAGGCCAAGTTTGGCCTGATAGGACACAAGTGATTGTTTTACCAGAGTGAAAAATCATACCAGCTCGTTCCTTTCTTCTGATTGGCACAATGAATTACTTTTACATCAAAGTATTATGATTAAGCTTCCATAATTCAATAATACAGATTTGTGAATGTCTCTTCAAATGTTGATATTACTGAAGGCCAAAGCTGGAGCTGTGTAAAAGTATTCATACTGAACTGACTTGGAGCCCCAAGCCAAAGTGGCTTTTGATTCATGCCACTTATTAAAGATTTACCTTTTAGCATTTAGCTGCTTTTTGCCCTTTTTTCAGGATCTGGATTACTGCATAAAATTTATTGCCTGTCCATTTTCTATTTTGGCCTGACTCTCCGACTTAAAAGTTAAACTCCAGAAACCCATGGATGAAGAATTGAAGATGAACTGATCTCACAGCTTGCAATTCCAAGATAGTAGGACCACCGACCACTGCCTTTGATGGCCTTTGATCTTTGATCTCGGATTTTTCTTCAACCATCAATACGTTGGAGATTATGGTCCATTGCCATTCACATTGACTCTAACTCCTATATCTAAGGGATCAATGTGCATTTACTTGAATCATTGTTTAATTTCATTAATCTTCAATTTGTGTAGGTAATTTCATTCTATATATTCTCACGCAATGTTAAAATTTCTGATCTTTGAGAGCTTGTCAGTGCAATGATAGTGGTCTTGTTGGAGTTAGTGGGCTGTTTCACTCAAAAACGTTTTCAATTGCCTTTTTAATGCAAATTATGAACATAGGATGAAGGAAATTAAGTGGGAAGAAAAAGATTTTTATTACAGAAAAAGAAGATGACAGCTTTAGTGACAGAGATACAATGATTTTAGAGGCGTGGAAATTGATGCCATTTCCTCATCACAAAAAGAAGTGCCCCCACTGAAAAGCTTTAGAGCCATATAAATTGTGAATTTTTTAGAAGACGTGTTTTATATATTTAGGCAGATGTCTTCGTGGGGTATGGTCCTTATAGATTTGGATTTATATTACTCAAATTTTAAGATAAGTGTCTAATATAAGTATGTGCTTGATTCAAATATATTCAATATTTTAAAAATATATATATATATTTAAAAAATTATATCTAATACTTATATTCAAATATATATCAAACACAAATACTTAAAAAAAAAAAAAAATCGAATAACATAATTCCAGACCACCGTTTCCGTCCTTCCTATCTGTAGCCTACTAATCCAGGACCAGACCAATCGAAAATTTGAAGGGTGGAAACTGATGGGATTCTGATGGAGAGTCGCATTATTCATTATTAATGCTTCCCCTTGTCTCTCAATAGACTTATATTTCTCTTTTGGTGGCTCACAGGGACCTACCTACATTTTCATTTCACACATTTTCTAAAAGTTCTTCAAACTTTTACTCCAATCCTAATTTTTTTATCGGATCAACTATTCATGAGCAAAAATGCTCAATTAGCACAGTTCAGAGTCAAGAGTCTATAACCAGAAATCTATTTATCATTGTTTAACTCAAACAGTGAATTTTTTAAAGAGAGAAAAAAAAAAAAAAAAAAAAAAAAAAAAAAAAAAGAAAGAGCCATCCACGAATTGTGAACTATGACTTGCCAACTAATTACTAGACAATTAGAATTGGCACAAAGCAGTTGTTCTGATTTTAACAGAACCCAATTCCTCCAAGGCTTATTTATGGAGGAAATGAAAAATATGAATATAAAAACAAGATGCTGGCTTAGCAAAAAAAAAACTTGGTAGGTCCTAAATCCTAATGTGTTTGTTTTATAATGAAAAAAGTAATGTTTGGTGACAGATTCATCCATAGATGTTGAAGAAGAACCCTATTTTAAGTTTCCACTTTTCACCATGGCCCGTAAGGGATGGAAATCATCTCCATCACGAGCGGCGTTCACCGTTCACCTGCAGTGCAAAAACTGTCAGCATCTGTTTCTGAATAAATTTCTTTCACTTTTTTTTTCCCTTACAGCTTTCTGGTTGCTAAGACTACCGAAATTAACAATGCGGTTTTCATTTTTTCCTGCAGTTTGATTTGTGACAGATGATTCAGTTTCAGAGCTAGTTGACACGCTAGCAGCTCATTTATACATTTCAAAATTTTCAAGCCAAGAACTTGGAGTTCCCATTTTCCCCTGTTGAATTACTCAATGCCGACACCAATATTCTCTATACAGTTTGCATGTGATGATTCATAAATTTTTTTTTTTTTTTGGATAAGTAAGTGTTTTATTTATCCAGAAAGCAGTTAAACTGCTACATCCAACATCATGTGCAACATGTACTTAAAGCTATACATACTTAAACAATACTTGAACAAAACTTAAGACCACTAATCAATCAGGGAACAATAGCAACATACTTCAGCAATACTTAAAGCTATTCCAGAATGGACAAAGATCCTAGGAAAAAAGTGACAGTCCCCAATCTGCATCCAATCTTCGGTTCACTTCATCAGGACTAATGTTCTTGAGCCCCAACAATCGCATTCTGATGATCTCTTTTATCTGCTCAATGATGGCTCCTTGCGTGGATTGAAGGCGATTAAAACACCTATTATTTCTCTCCCTCCAGATCGAGTAAAGAAAGGCACTCCATGATAAACGCAAAATAACAGAAATGAGAGTTTTTCCTCTGATTCTGTTTACTGCCCATTGCAGCTCTCCTTGCCAGCTCCTTATGCTTCTATGAAGTTGACATAAGCATAGTATATGCCCCCAGATTTCCTTTGAATAGTCACATTCAAAAAATATATGATTCCGGGTTTCTTGCTCAGTTTGACATAGCTCACATTTGCCATCCACCTCCATGCCCCATGACATCAATCTGTTCTTTGTAGGCAGTTTGTCCAATATAGCCATCCAAGCTACCAGTGCATGTTTAGGAATATGAAATGGAAACCAGATCAGTTTATCCCACTCCACCTTGTCCTGCCTAGGCCTGAGATCATTCCAGACTTTAGCCACCATAAATCTGTTCCCAGGGAACTTCCAAGTTAGAGCACCATTCTGGTTGGAGGTGAACCTCAAAGCCAAAGCCCTCAGCTGAAGCATTTTATGCCATGTCCAGCTGCTTCCTGGGGAAGGTTGAACCTGCCACACTGTTCTTCCTTTCAGCACATAGGCATGAAGCCAGGCAATCCACAATGAACCTGCCTGAGAGAGAAGTGCCCATAGGTGCTGAATAATGCAAGCCTTATTCCATATTCCCAAGTCTTTTAATCCAAGACCCCCCTCTGACTTTGGACAGCAAATGGAACTCCATTTGACTCTTGCTCCCTTAGCTGAGTCATCTCTTCCTTTCCAGAAGAACCTGCTGCATAATTGATTAATTCTTTTAAGAACAGCCTTAGGCAATACAAAGTGCCTGCACCAGAAATTGGACACATTAAAAAGAACAGATTGAATGAGCTGAAGCCTTCCTGCATAGGATAACATGCGTGCTGCCCAGCCATTGATTCTCTGAGTAATTCTATCGATCAAAGGAGAACAATCCTTTTCAGAGAGTCTTCTTGTGACCAAAGGGACCCCAAGGTACCTAACAGGTAGTTTGCCAAGTTTAAACCCTGTCAACTCTTGCATCTCAAGTAGAGTGGTCCTACTAACACCAGAGGAGAAGACTTCACTCTTGGAAGGGTTTAATTGCAAACCAGAAATGGTATAAAAGTAATGGAGAATACCCTGTATGCCCACAACAGAATCCAAGTTACCCTTTGCAAAAATCAGCAGATCATCTGCAAAGCACAGGTGAGTAAGCTTGATTCTGTGACATTTAGGATGGTAGCTGTAAACTCCATGAAGAGCCCCTGCATCCAGAAGTCTGGATAAAACATTCATAGCAATGACAAAAAGATAAGGAGAGAGAGGGTCTCCCTGCCTTAACCCCTTTGCTCCTTCAAAGTACCCTACTAATCCTCCATTAAGAGAAATTGAGAACTTTGGGGAAGTGATGCATGCCTTGATCCATCCTATGAACTTATCAGGCAATCCATAAACTGATAAAACAGTGAGAATGAAGTCCCAATTTAATGAATCAAAAGCTTTTTGGAGATCAATCTTCATTGCAAAACGGGGGGATAAGGTTGCTCTTCCATACCCTTTGACCAGTTCCTGAGCCATGAGAATATTATCTGAGATGCTTCTCCCTGGTATGAAGGCACTCTGATTGCTGGAGATCATAGTAGGAAGGAGTGGAGTGAGCCTGGCAGTGATGATCCTGGTAATACATTTATAAATGACAGAGCAGCATGAAATAGGCCTGAAGTCCTTCATATGATTAGGATTCTGGAATTTTGGGACAAGAGCAATACATGTAGAGTTAAAGACTGATATCCTGCTCCCTGATTGAAAGAAGGATAAGATTGCTGCAGTGACATCCTCTTCCACAATAGGCCAAGCAGTTTTAAAAAACTGTGCAGTGTATCCATCTGGCCCTGGGGCTTTGTCCCCATTCTGCTCAAACATGGCTCTTTTCACCTCCTCTTTTGTAACAGCCTTAGCTAAATTGTCCTTAGCTTCAGCAGGCAAGGCAGGCTGAATAAGTTCAGTAAAAAGCTCCCTAGGGCAGTCTGTGACCTGTTTGTCCTCAGTCCCAATCAACTTCTGAAAGAACCTTACAGCCTCCTTTGAAATTTGGCCAAAATCTTCCAACTTCCTTCCCTCATCATCATAGAGGACTCTGATGGATTGCTTGCTATGCTTTGCTGACACCATTTTATGGAAATAATGAGTGTTCTGATCCCCCTCCTGCAGCCATTTTATCCTTGATTTCTGCCTGTAATAACTTTCCTCAGCCTTTTGGAGTTCCATCAATTCTGCATAGAGTCTTCTTTCTGTTTCAACAAGAGTATTAGATGGCCTTTGATGCAGATTGATCATCTGCATGCTCTCCAATTCTTGCCTTTTATCTTGAACCTTCCCTGAAATGTTGCCATATATGGCCAGGTTAAATGCCCTCAGTACTGCCTTTAATCTCTTCAATTTGTGGAATAGAGTGGTCATAGGATTGCCAATGAAAGGCTCTTGCCAAGAGTTTTCCACAATGTTCAGGAACTCTGGATTCCTAGTCCAGAAATTAAAAAACCTAAATGGCTTTGGGGGAGAATGAGCAGTCAAGTTCATCTTTATGTATGCTAGGCAGTGATCAGAAACCATTGGAGCCAAAAACTCAACAAATGAGTGAGCAAACTGTGTATGCCAGCAATCATTCACCAAAACCCTATCAAGCTTTTTAGCCAAGTAAGCATCAGTTTGGTGGTTGGACCAAGTGAATGTTGGTCCAGTACTGGTATGATCAAACACTGATAGCTGTGTCAAGCAGTCCTGAAAATCCTTCATATCAGAGGTAAGCATGTAGGAGCCATTGAAATCTGAGCTTTCCTGTGGTCTTGCTATAACATTGAAATCTCCAGCCAAAAGCCAAGGAGAGCCATCAATTCTGCCTTGAATGTCCTGAAGATGGTGCCAAAGCCTTCTTCTACTTATGCCTTCATTGCTTCCATAAATTGCTGTAATGTAGAACCTGGTAGAATTATAAGTGGTGCAGCATGTAATGCTCTGATCAGATGTTGCAATAAGATCAACCTGCATCTGATTTCTCCATAGGAACCATATTCTCCCATTATAAGCTTCTAAGTAGTTGTGATGTAGCTTCCATCCCTGAAAGAGCCTATCTACTATAGCTGGCATGTTTTGTTGTTTCACTCTTGTTTCCAGTAAGCAAACAAGGTCTGTCTTCAGGCAGTTTATTCTCTGTATAATACTTTTCTGCTTTTGAGGGTTGTTTAGCCCCCTAGTATTCCACACTATAAAATTCATGAAAGTTGAGGGGGGGTCACTCCAGAGGCAGGTAAAACTGCCTTACCTCTTTTTCCCTTGTCAATGGGCCCTTTCTTCTTATTCTTCAAGGCTTTCATCAAGTCTGCAACTCCTGCTGCTGCTGCCCTTTGCTTCTTAGGAGAGTTTGGAAGGATTTCCACCAATTGTTCCTCCTCTCTCCATTGCTCAGAGCCACTAGTTTGTCCAGGGTCTACATTTGTCCTCTCTGAGTCACTCAGGATGTCAAATCTGTTTTGGGAACCAGCTAATACTGACTTATTGCTTTTCTGTATGCTTCTGCTTCCTCTCCTTTTACTGCCCTCATTAACTTCTGTTTCCTTCATACTTGCCTCTTTCTGTTCTTGAGCCATAGGCAGGGCACTGCTTTCAACTTCTACGCTGCTTGTAGCCTGTGCATCATGTTTTGACAGTTCTGCTTTAGGCCCCTCCTTTGGAATCCAAACTTTGGTAGCCCCTACAGGCTGTTTGGTGCAATTTCTGTCTGTATGCCCAAACAAATTGCAATGATTGCATTTTGGAGGGTACCAAGGGATATCCACAACAACATTTGCAATAGTGCCATCACATAACTCAACATTAATACATTTTGGGATGGGGACATCCACTGCAATCTCCACACATACCTTTGCATAGGCCAATCTCTGTTGGCTAGCAGTGATTCTATCCATATACAATGGAGTTCCTAGGGCACTAGCAATATAGCTGAGGCCACGTCTGGTGTACAATTCCAGAGGAACTCCTCCCAAATGGATCCAAACAGGTAATTTCTTCAAATTAAACTCTAATGATTTCATACCTGGCTCCCATTTTCTCAGAATGAGTGGCTTATTCTGAATGTGCCAAGGTCCCTGCTCAAGAACCCATTCTCTGGTGTCAGCATTCGGAAATTGAACTAGGTATAAGTTCAAGCCAGCAGATTTGATCACCACTGCTCCATTCTTTCCCCATAACATGTTGGCAAGTCTCTGAAATGTGCTGAAGTTTGGTGCCTTGCCAACAAACTGCGCCACAACTGAGTTCATCCACACAGTTGCTCCTTCTTCAAAAACCTCAGCTGGAGGTTTGACGGTGATGGATCCATTTGAGTGTTGAGGTGGGAAAAACAGCAACGATTGATCGGAGGAGATTGTGAAGAGCTTCTTCCAATCAAAATTGGTCTTGACTGATGCCACGTCAGCAAAGGTGGTTGTAACTAACTTTTCTGGAATGTGCAAGCGCTCCGTAACTGTCTCACGATCCTCTCGAACATTGGATAATTCAGTATTTGGATCACCATTGATGAGATCATGAGAACCTGGTTCGTTGTTGAGAGCAACAGCAACCACTGTAGAACCTTCTTTTCTCATGCCAGGATCCATACTCTTCATCTGTTCCAAAAGAGCCTCAGCATCCTCTTTCTTGAAACACAACCCAAGTGATTTTTCAGTTGAAACCCCCGAAACGAACGCGAATTCCTCCTCTGAAATACTGAAAGCATAAACCGGAACCCCAACCAATCTCTCAAGGCAGCCGCTGTTTTTTTTTTTTTTTTTTTTTTTTTTCAAATCAATCTGGGTTTTTTTTTTTTTTCAAATCAATCTTCCATACCTCAGCATCCTCTTCCCGTTCTCGGTCCTGCTCTTACTCCGGCTCAGACTCCAAGTCCAGCTCTCGCTCTCGGTCTGTGTCCCGCTCCAGATCTGCTTCCCCGTCTAGCTCTCGCTCTCGGTCCAGATCTTCCTCCTAAGTCCAGCTCTCGCTCTCGGTCTGTGTCCCGCTCCAGATATTAAATTAATATTTATCCACTAAAATCACCGATCAAAGTCCTCCCCAAAGTCAGATCTACATCAACAAAGCAGCAGCTGCCAAAACCACTGTAACAGCAGATCCAGCGACAGTGACTCTATTCAAAGAGGCTGTGTTTGGAGGAGAAGTTGGAGACAAGCCTGGTGTCTGGCTGATGGAGGATGTGGGAGTAAGAGCGGCGCCAGTGGGAGCACCAGCAGGAGCCACGGGAGGAGCCGGAGGAGAGGTGGTAGGAGAGGAAGTTGGAGAAGATTCAGGGGTTGAAGATGGTGAAGGAGTGGTGGTGGTTGACGGTGGAGAAGCGATTGGGGAAGCAGTGGTAGCCTTTGTTGGAGAGGAAGACAGGTGACTTAGAACCCAAAAACAAGAAAATTCCCAGATCTGCAGGTTGGCTGTGGCTCAATGTCAGGAAAAAACACTTGTGGGAACGGATCGGATCTCATCACAGATTTTTTAGATAGTCTTAACCGTTGATACTATGACCAGATCTGGGTGAGGAAAATGGAGGGTGGCTTTGCTCGTTCATTTGCCGTGTGGGTTTGTTTTGGCTGCCCAAGTGCTGACCCCCTACCACTGCTGCTGCTGGCTGCTTTTTGGGGTGCCTGTTCAGTCACTGAAACGATTTGATTTGTCTGCCGATGATGAAGCAAGAAAGTTCAGATTTGGGAATGACTTGTTACAACAGCGGAGAAGATTTGAGAAATTTTTGGGTTAGTTGAAGCAGGGAGCTATTGGGGGGGGGGGGGAAGGAACAATGAAAAGAAAAAGATGAAAGGATGGAAAAATAAAGAAGAAAACAAGTCTGGGTTGCGCCTATGGTGAGAGAATAGAGAGGCGGTGATTTGCCTCTGGTCAAAAATAAATTTTTTTTTTTTTGACAAGTGAAATTTCATAATTCAGACAAACAGATAAATCGATACTGTACAAAAGCATGATCATTATAATGAAAAAAATGAAAACAATCATGTAAAACAAACTGCGAACTATACAACAAAATTATAAGCTATACAAACATAGAATTATTTAAGCCCCAAGTTATATACAGATCTCTATTTATAGAATCATAAGCAATATTCTTCAATTCATACAATCGAAATCTGACTGCCTTACATTCTTTTGTTGCTTTTTCCCCAAATTTAATAGATGCAAGTCTTTCAAGCAATTCATAATATTACTCGGATAAAATCACTTTTTTAAAATTATATTTTTATAAGTGATGAGATTTAAATTCATAATTTTTTGTTTATAAACAAGAAAATTTTTATTAAAAAAAAGAAATACATAAGATTCATTAATCAAAATGAAGGAAGATCATCATCAACCCATAACCTCAAACTCATAAGTAACATGTCTAAGCCCGATCTGGTTCAATCTGAACCCAATAATTTCTACCCTTTTATTTCCTTAATGCAATGGAATTATGGAAAAGAAACAATTATTATACATTAATAATTGTGATTAATAGAAAAGAAATTTGCAGACAGCGATTTGTCGTCATGTACGCTGACACTTACTTCGGTTTGTTATTTTTTAATTACTAAACTAAGTAGCCATATTTTTGTTGTATTATGGAGATTATGATGTAAACCCAAGTTGAATCAAACATTAAACTGATTAGCATAATTAATGTTATATCAGAAATTTCAAATTTGGTTAGCTTTCTTGAGATTGACATCTCATCATCTAATCCAGGAAGAATGGTCAGCCCTGCTGATCCAATGGCCCTAGCTGCTAAGTGCTAACTACAAGCAACTTTATCCCAATGTCCCTCGCTCCCTGCCCCTGGTAATTCAAACAGTTGGGTTACTTACTCTTAGTCAAACCATGCTCATGATATTAAGATATATGTTCTAGATCGATAGAGAAAGAGGAAAACAGGGTCTTAAATCTATACATGTTCTAATTTTGTTCTTTGTTTAGTTGCTCAAGTCCAATATAAAAACTGTGTTGTTATCCAACCATTTTAACTAAACATGTTTTAGCACTTTGTATAAAACTCATTAAGCATGTTAATTCAATATCAATTGCAACCCATACCCCCATCCCAATCCCTCCCTAAAAGAGAAAAAAGAACCCTTTATTTCTATCTAAAATGGTGTGTACTAGTGATTTGTAACTAATGTTTATATGATTTAGTTCAATTGTAAAGTTTGCCAATAAAAAGCTAGGGTTGTTATTAGAACTGATAATTTTAGACACGATACAATATAATACTTTTAATAAATATGAAAATAGTGTAATAAACATGACACAATATTTTTATACACGATTAATATGACACGTTTATTACATGTATTATGTTCGTATTTAAAATTTTGACATGTTTAATAATTTATGTCGTGTCCATATTTACACGATTAATACAAAAAATATATATAAAACATGACACACGTATACGAATTGCCACCGAACTATAATTTAGTTTTAGTACTATTATTTGATGTCTTTTTATTAGACATTACCACTATTTTGAACATATAATAAATAATAATCTTTTAATTAATCAAGTGATTAGTCATTATCATGAATCTACCAGCCCATTTTCTTGTCATTTATAACACAAAATTCAAAGAAAATTGTTTTTCCTTTCTCATTCATCATCATAATATAATAGCTTTTCCCAGCTTAGCAACAATTCAATATTGTTTACATATCATATCATCCCACTTTAAGATTGATAATACCAAATAATTACTGAATGTTTATTTAATTTAAGATTGTTTACATTACATATCATATCATCCAATTCCATTACTGGCTTTTAACCCCCTTTTTTTTTGTCTTTAAAAATAACTGCACCGATGGAAAGTTATTACGTGTAAGAATTCTAAAATTCCAGGTATTAATAATTGTTTTTTAAATTTATATCTGAATTATTTGTTGAGATAGAAAGAAAAAAAAAAAAAAAAGAGTTTAATAAAATTTTCTGTTTTCAATTTGGAGCGGTGGTCGTTGACTACCGCCATGCATTCATGAAGACTGTAGTTTTGTCTTTGAGGATATTGATTATGGAAAAAAATGTAAAATTGAAAATTGTTTTTTTTTTTCTTAAATTCAAACTTTCTCTTTCATTTCTTACCTTTTTTTTTTTTAATAAAAGAAAAGGTGACGGGGCTTAGATTTTTAGAGGAAAATGAAATTAAAATTTGTAAAATATGATTCTTTTCAAGTTTCTAAAACAGTGACTCTTATTTTAATTCAATCAAATTTGAACTATAATAAATGAATAGATTTTATTTTAAATATTTCAAAATTAAAACAAAATTAGGTTAAACAAATTGTGCCAAAACAAATGCAATTTTAAAAGTTTAAACAAATAATGAAATGGCACTATGAGATATTTAGAGTAAATGATTTTTTCTTAGAGATTATTTTTAATTAGACTAGATAAATGTCCGCGTTTCATTGCGGGCATGTTGTTGGATTTGAATTGATATTTTATAATAAATTTGAAAAATAAAAAAGCAAGAGAAGTAAAGATAATTTAGAAAAATAATAACTTCTATCCTTATACTACACTTTATATAAAATTGAAAGTTACTTGAATATGATCAATTAGATCGATAATTTCAGACATAATATAATTATACGATACGAACATAACATGAGAAAAATAATTAAAACACGACATGACACAAAAAATAACAGGAACACAACACAAATACATGAACGTGTCAAAATCTACATAAAACGAATTATTAACGTGTCAAAATATATATAAATATATAATACCTTAAATACGATTATGACATGAAAAACAACACAAAGATGAGGACATGTGACATAAATTTGAAAGTTATTTGAATAGTGTCAATTAGACTTAGAAATTTCGGACACAACATGATTATACAACATGAACACAATATGAAAAAAATAATTAAAATACGACATGAAAAATAACATGAACACGACAAAAATACACGATCGTGTCAAAATCTACATAAAACGAATTATTAACATGTAAAATTTTATATAAATTTATAATACTTTAAACACGCGATAAAATAACATGAACATGTTACGAACATACAATTTTTTCTCTCAATTAAATCATTATGACAAATTATACAAAATATGGGATGAATTGGGACACGACATGAATATACACAATTTTCTCTAAATTGAATCACCATGATAAACTATGCAAAATATTTTGATGAATTGAACATGACACGAACACATGGAAAAAAATAATTAAAATATGACACGACACAAAAATAACATAAACACAACATAAATACACGAACGTGTTAAAATTTACAAAAATGAATTATTAATATGTAAAAAATTATATAAATTTATAATACTTTGAACATACAAAAAAATAACACGAACACAAAAAAAAATATGAACACGAATGAATATCCGAACGTATCAAAATCTATATAAAATGAATTATTATCATGTGAAAATTATATAAATTTATAATATTTTGAACAGACGAGAAAATAACACGAATATGACACGAATACATGAATGTGTCAAAATCTACATAAAACGAATTATTAACGTGTAAAAATTGTATAAATTTATAATATTTTGAACACACAAAAAATAATACGAACATATTTTTTTTTTCTTTTTTCTTTCTTTCTTTCTTTTCTTTCTTTCCTTCTTAATAAAAAAAATAATTAAAAATACCCAAACTAACCCTCCCAACCCTCTTAATACTCATGCTTAATTGTCAAATACACAATCATCTAAAATTCTCAATTCTCTATTCTCATGTATTGTAGGGATTACTTTTATAGTTAGTAATAGATATTTAATTAGAGAACATAAGAAAAGTATTAAGAAGGTTCATTGGTTCAATGTATATGCTTTAAACAAGGAAGTTACATTGATTCTTTCAAGTGAATTTACATGTATGTCCTTAAAAAAATAGGTCAAATGTCTAAATAGAAAGATGTTAATACTCATTAATTAATTTTTTACTAATATTTTTGAATGAATCTGTTAGACACGTTGAATTAATAATCAAAATTTCATTGATTCAACCTTTGATTTAATTTTTTTAATCATTGAATAAAAATAGTGGGACAAATAGTATTTTTCATAATTAAGTATCTTTAATAAAATATTTTTGAAATTCACAAGTAAAATTGAATTCCATAAATATAAATGCTGGTGCTAAATATATAGAAAAAAGTATTGATAAAAAAAGGTAATGAGTATCCAACCAAAAAATAAGGAAAATATTGTGATGTACTCAAAAAATAAATAAAGCAATAAAGTGTAACATATTAATTATTAAATAAGCATATATACTAATACTCCCAGCAAGTCTTTCAGAAAATGTTTAGTTGGCAAACATGTGGTTTGTGCAGCTTTTGCCTACAAAAAAACCATCCCATTACTTTCCAAATTTTTAAGCAAAAAACAACAATTACTTACCTCCAAAACCTCTCAAACCCCATTTTCAACCATTAATATTAAACCCTTTCCTTCTCTTTTTTTTTTTTTTTCTCGCAAAAAAGAAAAAGAAAATAAAAGAAATCCCATTCCCATAGTCATAGAGATAGAAATAGAGATAGAGTCAACCCCAATAAGGCAATAACCCATCATCATATATCATTTCCATTTTTTTTTATAATAACCAAACACTCCCTCTCTTTTAGCAAACTGAAAGAAGAAAATCATGCAGTTTCTGGAATATTGAAAAGAAAAAAAAAAAATGGGTAAAAAAGGGGAGTGAAGAATGTATTAGTATTTAGTGTAGTAGTTAGTGAAGTGGAAAAAGGGAAGACGCACGTTGATTCATGATGACACAGGGAAGAGAGTTTTTCTGCGTGGAGTTTATGTACGGCTCTATCTTGTTTCCAAGATGCGCATTTTTTGCCTTTTGCAAACCTCCATCTTCCTCATCTTCTTCCACTTAACCTGTCACATACTCTCTTTCTTTCCTTTAAATTTATATAATAATCTTCCAAACAAGACACCTGCTGCAAACCTAGTAACCTACTTCCTTGTTCTTGTTAGAATTGGTGTTGGGGTCTTTGCTTCTTTCAATGATGTTAAAATATGAAAGCTTTGTCATTTAGTCTTTTACTTGTTTGGAGGGAGGCATTGAAGTTTGTCTGTTTTGTAATAGAAAGTTAAACTTTTTTCTGTTAAAGGTCTGAATCTGATCACTCCTCTGTTTTTTCTTGGTGAAGTTTTAAATTTGATTACTTATTGTTATTGTTGTTTATGTGATCTTTGTTGAAGCTTTTAAAATTGGGTTTTTGCAGATTTGGTAGTGGAGTGTTGAAAAGATGAATACCAGAGTCAGGACGTCTCTGCAGTCTAGGAAAGTTCCAGGGAAGCATGAAAAAGTAATCACTAATCACAGTTATCAAGAATTTTAATCCATGGCCAAATTGGGGTCCCTGGATTACTGCTTATTATTTTAATACTATGTTTGTTTTGAAAAACGGTTTGTACTGTAGTCTGTATATAGTAATGTAATTATTCCTTAATTATTTTCAATTTCAAGAAGACCCTCTCAGCCCCTGAATTTTTTTGAAAAGTAAGCATCTTTGATTGGAATCCAAGGTGGGTTTTTTTTCCAATTTAAATCTTAAATGAAAGCAGGATTCAATATTATTCCCTTGGATTGTGAAATTCCCTCGAAAATTTCCAGGCAATTGTGGGTTGTCTTCATTCATTAGTAGCCAATGATGCGGTTCTAATTTATCAGTAGTTCTTTGATTCTTCCAACTTTTTATTCTTATGCCTAATAAAGCTGACTGTTTGTAACTCGTTTTTCTTTGAAGGAGAAGGCTGAAATGCAGGGGACCAAGCCAACACTTGCAACAAAGGCAATGAAAAATCGAAGGGCCTCAAGCAAAGAGAGAAAAATGGCCTTACAACAAGATGTATCTACTTATTTTTCCAAACAGAGTTACTACAAGTTTTTGGATTTATTACAACAATTTACTGTAGTTATTGATTGTATTGAAACTCCAATATTCGTCAGGTTGATAAACTGAAGAAGAAGCTAAGACAGGAAGAGAACATTCACAGAGCTCTGGAGAGAGCTTTTAACAGGCCTTTGGGAGCTTTACCTCGTCTTCCTCCCTATCTCCCTCCTCCTGTTAGTAATTCACCATCTCATTGACTCCTTGGGGTTTTTTTTTTCTTCTTTTCTTCAAAAATTTAAAGAAACGATCAATTAGTTTGAAGGATCCCATATTGGTAATGGCGTCATGCCCATAGCAGTTAAAGAAAGGGAGAGGCCGAGGAAGTGATCGAATTGCACATTTTGACATTTTCAAACAGGAATTCTAATGTTGGATTCTGATTTTGTAGACATTGGAGCTTGTAGCAGAAGTGGCAGTATTGGAAGAGGAGATTGTCCGGCTCGAAGAACAGGTCGTGCACTTCAGACAGGACTTGTATCAAGAAGCTGTCTATATATCATCCTCTAAAAGGAACATCGAGAGTTCAGCTGATTTGAGTGAGCCTTGCCTGGATAATAGTCCTAAACCTCAGCAACCTAAAACTTCAACTCGAAACACATCCATAGCAAGGCAATTGCGATCCTTTTCGGGTAAGTTTTTTGGTTTCTTAAATCCTCCTGTTCTGCCATTAACATTTGATACATACACTACACCTATTAAATTGGTATTCAAGTGAAAGTAGGCCCCAAAACTTTACTCCTCATTATTCTTTCAGATGATGGGAGGGGAAAAGAGAACCAATCTTGTACTAATTCCACAAAGAGCAATAAGGGATCCTTGGTAGATAAAAGCCAATCAGTGAGAACTCCTGTGAAGAGACCTTTGATTGATTCAAAGCCAGCAGAGAAATGTTTAGATCCTCAAAAATTGCAGGCATGAACCAATATCATTTTCATCAAGTTATAGTAGACTTATTTGCAGTTAAATGAGTATGACTTGTTGTTTTACATGTTCAGCTAGAATGCAGAGTGAGAGGCCAAGATTATGCAGAAGCGCGAAATCTTAGCGCTCCAGATGAGAGACCGGTGGGAGACAATGGCCCAAATAAAGTTTCTGAGGAACTTGTAAAATGCTTGTCCAACATTTTCTTAAGAATGAGCTCAACAAAGAGAAAGTCTACTTCAGAAAGTTTTCCTTCATTATCAATGTTAGGCTCCCAAGAAAGCAGTGAAGAAACAGAATTTCGGGATCCTTATGGTATTTGTTCAAATTTTGGGAGAGATATAGGCCCATATAAGCATTTATTTTCAATTGATGCTGGCTCAATCAATCCAAATCGAACATCAAATTCTTTATTTCTGCTGCGCAGGCTGAAGTAAGTCATCCGTTATTAGATTAGTTTTCTTGTTATTTTAATATATTCTAATGTCTGTAGAAATTCTAAAGAATTGTGATTATTTTATATGTTGAATTCTCAGACTCCTCCTTGCAAGACTTGCCTCCTCCAACTTGCAGAACCTCAACCATCAGGAGAAGCTCGCATTCTGGATAAATATCTACAATTCCTGCATGATGAATGTATGTGAAGGATTCTGTGAATATAAACAGAAAAGACTTAAGCTTGTATTACATATTAACTGTTGGTTTAAAACATATCAAAATCATAACTAATTATTTCATACTAGTTTCTTTCACATGAATTTCTGAAAGTTTAAACCCCACATTCTCTTATGGTGGTACTCTTATCATTTAATGCATTTAGATTCTGTTACCATTCCTGGTTTACTCTAGTGGATGGAATCATTTATTACATGATGTTGATTCAGGCATTCTTAGAACATGGAGTACCGGAGAGTCCGGAGATGGTTGTGGAATTGATGAGAAAGGTATGTATGTACCAGAACACATGGTTTCGTTAGAATTATTGTTGCATTTCAGTTATTCTTAGGATAGTGTCCTGTTTCATATTCAACCACGTTGGCCTAACAGCACTTCTATCAGATGAATAAAGTCTCTCAGAAGTCAATTTGCCTGCACATCAACTTATTATACTGCATGTAATCAGTAGTTTTATAATAAAAATTTATGAAACAGGCAACTATAAATGTTGGGGGACGCTTGCTAAATGCAATAGCTATTGAACATTTCATTCTCAGATTGCCTTACCACTCAAAATTTGTAAGTGGTACCTCATTTCAATTTTTTGCAAACTTTATTCAGCTTGATAATCAAGTCTTCCTTGTCATGTTTCTTATACTTGATTTCTGATCAGACCTTTTCAAAGGGTGCCAAGAATGATGAAATGACTGCCAGGAGCATATTTGGACTGGAACTATCTGAACCATTGGTAACGTTTGCCCTCTCATGTGGAAGCTGGTCCTCTCCTGCTGTAAGTTTGTAACTTTGTATGAAAGAGAAGCTAGGTTTAATTACTTATCTACCTTAGTCAGCATCTACTGTTGTAAATTTGTATAATTGACTGTATGCATCACCCAGTTTTATGCCATGTACTTGGTAAAATATAGGAATCATTATTCCCGGGCACTGGATGTTGGTTTTTCTAAAAATGATTAGCAAATTGTTTTCTTCTTCTGTATCCTCTTTTTGGCTAATTTATATAGCTGTGCACTTATTAACATCACAAAATACTGGTTATTGATTTATCAATTCTGTCAAATGAAGGTTCGAGTATATACTGCTTGTCACGTTGAGAACGAATTGGAAGTGGCAAAGAAAGAGTACTTACAGGCTACGGTTGGAATTTCATCAACCAAGTTTGCAATCCCTAAGCTGTTGGACTGGTACTTGCTAGACTTTGCTAAGGACTTGGATTCGTTGCTCGATTGGATTTGCCTTCAATTACCTAGTGAACTTGTAAAAGAAGCAATTAAGTATCTTGAAAGAGCTAAAAGTGAGTCTCTTTTACAGTTTGTTCAAATTAGACCTTATGACTTCAGCTTTAGGTACCTTTTATGCACATAATAAATTATTTGCTTCACTTAAAATTTTGCTTACTCAGTTCTAAGGGTGTAATCTTGGAGTATTGCTTTCATATACAATCTTAGATTAGATAATATAAAAATAAAGGTGTAATCTAGTCTCCTATCTTTGATTGTAAGTAGTTGTGAGAGGAATGTTCATCAGGGATTTCTGCATGTAATTAATAAGTACGTTTTCGGAAGATCTATACAAAAAAGTGATTCTTTTTCCAATATGTGCCTGCTTTATCTATATGATTGATGCCTCAAGCAATATCACAGGATGATCCAGATCTATGTTGCCCCGAATCTTCATTTTTTTGAAGTACCCATCTCCAACACCGGTGTTCGATGCATATCTGGACTTGAGTATGGAGATATGATCCTCCAAATACATGAAAATCTTGAAAAAAAAATTGAACATACCCTTGTGGAACATATACTCGTGTCCGAGTAACATAGATTCAGATTTCTCAATGGAATAATTATCATGGATAGTATATCCAGGTTTTCAGTTATCATCATTGAAAATAGAGGAACCATGAACTACTTGGGGATGATGCCCTTAATGTTCCTTAAAGGATTGCCAACTAGTTGACAATGATAATTCAATAAGAATCTGAAGTTTCATTCAAGAAAATTAGGTGTAAGCATTGACAGTCCGATATTCTGTCTGGCATGTTATTAGATTTGTGTGTATTAGTGCCTCTTTAAAAGAGAAACAGAACTGGAAATTCCAATTAAAGTTATGAAAGCCTTCCATTCAAGGAAAGCTACTGATATCTGATGCAGGAAATCCCTGCTAATACCAAACGCTATCTCTTGTGGTCCATAAGAAGCAGGGCCAGTTTTTTCCTAATCCCCTTTGTTATTTAATCAATGCGCGGCATGCTAAGGACCCATTCCTATGCTAGCTCCTGCTAGCTGTACCATTGATTATGACCTGTTTGGACAACCATTGAAGAGCAATATCAATTGAAACTGATTATGACCTTTTTTAACAATCATTGAAGAGCAATACCAATTGAAGTTTTAATTCCAGCAGTCTAATTTGAATGCTTGACTACTTGCCACCAAACCTTGATAATAATACATCACCATTTAGTTACACAACATTCAATCCAAACTATTCTGATTCTTCATTTTTCTTGATATATTCATGCGGAATTTACATTAAACACATCAAAGTATGTATGAATGCAAGGGTATTTCGTTCAAACTTTTTCTAGAAAACCCATAAAAAAAAACCTGAATAATCCTGTTGATATATTCATAGTTATTGCTTACACTGAAGTAACATAGATATTTTAGTACGAATACAATTAGAAGACCACCCATAAAACTAGCAGAGGGCTTTAATTATCCTGGTTCAATAAACCAGTGCTGTCCAACTGTTGTGAAACCCTGGAAAGAAAGGTTTGTTGGAATCAAAACTTTGTCTTAGGCTCAACCAGATTACGACCATGTGGACTATATGCATCAGCTATACGGGAGCAAAGAACATTCGAGCTTTTGCAAAGTGATTGTCACACCTTATCCAAAGCTAATTAAAGCGTCAAAACCTTTATGTTTTCTTGGTGGTTCTAGTACATCTACTATTAATTTACCCATGTACCGCATCTGCTGTGATAAAAAAGAAGAAAATGAACTGACTTAAGCTAGCCATGCGTGCCAGGGGAGTGGCCCTAAATTATATAAGGTCCTTTTGAAAACGTACGAATATGAAACACCAAATCTTTTTTTTTTGGTGCTGACTGCTGAACCACTTACAAAAGCTAGATGATGAACTGGAAAAGTTCTTACTGGAGTTTGTGAATATTGGCTTGAAGGGAAGGCCTGTCAGCTGTGAACTGTAGGTGAGAGGCTCACCAACCTGGTCCTGGTCCTGGCCCTGGTCCTGTTGTGAAAGAGCTGTGATTTTCAGGTCCCAATTCATTTCAGCAAATTTTCAGTGCACAAGAACTTGTCAGCTTTGTTTTCCAGGAAATACTATCAAAGTTGACTTTAGTAAAAAATGTGAACAAAGTAGGAGTACTATTTCTTTATTTCAATTTAGTGTCTAAGAATATTAAAGAAAAAAAAAAAAAAGAGTGAAGAATTTATTGTTAGTAAATGGGTTTAAGAAAAATATGAGAAATTAAAGAGGGTTTCAAGGCGTGTAATAATATCATTTTTATTAAGGTTTTATTCATCCCACCACTTAATAATTTGGTATGCAAAAGAATTATCGACGTATAAACCTCGAAGATACATTGAAGCCCAATGAAGCATTGACAAATCAATCTATTGAGCATTCAACAGTGTAAGAATGGAATTATCAAATTTGAATATCGAAAGAACTTGTGAGGGTCTTATGATTTTTGTTCATTATAGAACAATGTCCAACCTTTGTTCTTTTTCTATATTCTATATCTTCCAAAAAATCAAAAGGGTTCTTATTTATAAACAAATATAAGTCTTTTTATACATACATAATTGTCCAAATAAATGTCTATTTGGATAATCACAACACGTAATAAATAATCAAGAGATACAACTCTTAATACATAATTAAGAGATATAATATTTCACTATCACATGCAAATTATGTGATATTATTATGAAAATGTTCTAACATGAAGAGTAAAAAAGGTTCATTCGTTATGTTTACCATCTTCTTTTTCTTTCTTTTTTCAATTATTTCAACAGCACCCAGAGTTTTGGGTGGAGAGGCCCAAATGGTTTCTGGGCCATTCACCAAGCTTCAAATCTGCTCTCAAATTAATCGATAAGTCCTCCCTAATTGACCCTGGTTGGGTTCAGTGTTTACCTGAATTCTTACTAATTGGTCCAAAAAGCATAGGATGGAGCTGCCCAAACAGTTCCTGGGCCATTCACAAAGCTACAAATTTGCTTAAATTCATCCAAAAGCCCATTAACCCGAGACAAAGCCGGCAATGTGGCCACATCTATCACTGCACATCAGCATTAATTTTGTTCTTTAATTTCTACACCCAAATCACAATGCATTACGTATATTCTTGAATAGAAAAAAGGTGTCACTCTTTCATGAAGAAAATGGCTCTTTATCTTAGGCATTCAAATAGACTACTGCAAAATAAAAATCCAGTGAAAATCAAAGAAGAAGGCGCAAGTTGAGGTTTGATGTGCTTTTCTGTTAGCTTTCAAGAGCTCAAGTAAAACATTTTTCAACATAAGTGAAAAAGCCTCAACAAGCTGCACCAAACCAAACACAGCCTATCCCTAGGTCATATATATAGAATTTCTACCCACATAAGTCTATAACCATCTAGAACTCCATGAATCAGTCAAATGGTAATTTTTTAGCACACGTTTGTATAACAAAACAGAAAATAATTAGCAAACAATTGCTGAATTAACAAACAGTTCTTTTGTAGCAGCATTATGCTCTTTTTGTTGAATAAAAATTTTACTTATAAAAAAAAAAGTAATTTACTAATCCAATGTCAAGAACATGAGCAATGTAGTGGTCATAACATCTTTTGTTTATTGCAGAAATCTGTTTATACTTTCTTTCCTTTTTCAAAAGAGATTGCAATTTGTTTATAAATGTAGAATTTGAAATTCAAACTTAAATTTCTTCAATATCATTTTTTAAAGATGGTTGTATAAATGAATTGGGCTGAATTTCGAATTCAAATTTGTTAACACTTTCAGACTTTATTTAAAAATTAAAATTGACAATACTATAAAAAATTAATCCCCATAATAAGAAATTAACTAATTAATTAACTATTCTCAGTAGCTAATATGGTTGCTTAATCTTAAGGTTAACATGATCATCAATAAGCTGCTATTCCACGAAAGCTGCAGCCAATAGTCTTCGACATTTCAAAATTACAAGTTTTCGACATTTATGGAAGTCATGTACAAAATATGAGCAAATGAGCTTGTAATAAATTTTTGTCATCTTTGTAAGGTAGGTTGCATCGCTTTCTTTCTCTATGTTATGGTAACAGGTAACCAATACGAAAACTACAGATCACCTAAACTACAGCTTTCATTTCATTTATTCATGGAAAATTAAATCAATCTCGGATCTATCAAATCTTTCAAGGATGGCAGATTTTCAAGAAGTTCCCAAAAGAAGTTTGCATATGATTTTTCAAGGTTTCTTCTTCCCAGTTTGTTTGGATTTTGGCAAAGAACCCAGAAATTTGGTAATCTAAGACGCCATTTCCAGGTAAAAATGTACGTGCTCCATTGACCCAAAGCTGCTGTTAAAATCATACCAGACTTGGACGTAAAGCTACAAATGATGGCATTCATGATGTAAAAAATTAAAGAAGAGAAATTTATCTGTTTATCTATTTAATAATATACAAATACACGTCCATGTCTACTTCTGCTTCACGGAAAATTCAAACAATGGTGGGTCACTATAACACTTTTATATAGCGATCCTCTTACCTAAGAAACAAAATACAAATAAACAAACGTTCCCCATGTGATTGAAGAATCAAATAGACAAAGCCATATTCCGTGACTGAGTATAGAAAATCAGACATGAAAGTCGCTTGGTATTAAAAGGCGGCTAATTGGTCAAAAAACTCTACCTTCTGCTCTCTCTCTCTCTCTCTCTCTCTCTGTCTCTGCTCTTTCTCAATCCCTTCCTCTCCTCGTCCTCTGCTTTTATATTTTAGCCCTTACCAAACTTTTGGCTAGGAAGCTGAGAATTTGTAGGGAAAAAAAATGGAAGTGGTGATACCAGCTGCTCCGATTATGGATTTTGATTTCAACAGCGCTAGATCATCTCCTCGCTCAACTGCTCCTTCTACGCCTAGACGATTTGGTGATTGCTTCTTCAGTGCGCCGACAAGTCCCACAAGGATGTCCGAGTTTTATCGCGAATTTGATAGATTCTCGATGATGAATGATAGGCAAAGCAGCATAAGAAGCAGTTCTTTGGCGATTCCTTTTGATTGGGAAGAAAAGCCAGGTACACCAAAGTCACCTAGAGTAACAAGAAACGATGATGAGGAGGAAGGAGCTGATTTCGCTTTTGATTTTAGTGAGGCCTTGGAGAAAACATCTCTGTCAGCTGAAGAACTGTTTGATGGAGGGAAAATCAAGCCCTTGAAGCCTCCACCTCGGTTACAGCTGGTTGATGACTATAACCAGAAAAGCCCACTTTTATCATCGCCAAGGTCGCCAAGATCACCATTATCCCAAGGCAAAAAGATTATCCGTGAAGCTTTTTCACCAAGAAAGAAAAAGGACCGAGACCCTTTTGCAACTGCTATTGAAAGTAGTCGAAATAAAACAGATGACCATGGAAGAGGAAGAGAAAGAGAAAGAGTTCAAGATTTCTTATCAAAGAATTCAAGCCGTAGAGCAATAAGATCACTTTCTCCCTACAGAGTCTCAGAGTATCCATGGGAAGAAGAAGAAGAAGAGAAACAACAGCAAAATGAACCCACCAGTACTAAGCAATCATCATTGAATTCAAAGCCTTCGTTTTCTTCAACTTCTTCAAAGGGTTCCTCCAGAAAATGGAGATTAAGAGATTTCCTGTTGTTTAGAAGCGCATCCGAGGGGCGTGCAACAGATAAAGACCCACTCAGGAAGTACTCGTCAGGTTTTTTCAGGAAATCTGAAGAAAACAAGAATTCAAGTTTCCGATCCACCGAAAGCTCTGGTTCAGCTGGATCCAGAAGAAAAGTATCGGCTCATGAGCTACATTACACAACGAACAAAGCAGTATCTGAGAACATGAAGAAGAAAACTTTCTTGCCATACAAACAAGGTATTTTGGGAAGACTAGCGTTCAATCCTGCTGTCTATGCTCTTGCCAATGGATTCGGAACACTTACACGTTCATCAAATCATCATCTCCATTAGTTAATCTACTATGTGATTTCATTTGTTTGTTGTATGTAAAGATTATCCATTAATCTGATTGTTCATAATCATGAGTTGTCTGAAATCAATGGAATTTTTGTGTTACATGCTAATCATAGCCTTTCTTAAAATTTCCTCGACCATTAAATTATAAATTATTCCATTATTATTAGGAGAAATCTAACAAATGATATGATATAATAATTTAAAAAAAAAAAAAAGATTTTAGATGCCACCAAGGCATGTGTACCATCCTCATTAAAGCCCATAAATAATGGATAAGAGAGAAAAAAGAAAGACACATTTAAAATCCTAAAACTTAATCTAAAAAGTTACAAGTATATTCCATATATAAATCTCTACTTTTCTATTTATTTTGTTAACCATTTTCAGTTTTAATTAGAAGTTACCAGAAAGGGTAATTCTTATAACTTAACTTTAATTTATCCTAGCAAATTTTTTTGGAAGAAATCTCTGTCTTGGCGTCCGACAATATTTCGAAAGATTAATCCTAGACGAAACCAAAAATTTTTTGGAAAAAAAAAAAAAACTTTAATTTATCCATTTTCCTAAATACAAGAATATATATTAGGGCTGAACTGAAGAAACCCAAAGATAACGTAATGTGTACTATCAATACTAAATATTTTTTACATATTATATCTTATCTTCTAGCCTTAACCGGGCATGAGTTAGCATTATCATATCAAATTGCTAATAAAATAAAATAAAAATAGGCTAAAATATTGAGAAATCGTGACCTCTTCTAGTCTAGTCCAGGATATTATATTTAATTAGAAATTAAAAAGAGTGATTCTACAACACATTATTTAAATTGAAATTATACCTGCCTCCTTCACTTCAATTCCATTTTCTAGTTTAATAATCAATTTACTTTATACCAATAAAATGCCTGGAAACCTTATACCTTCACAATTATTATTGATTGTTTAGTGTTATTTACTGGTTATAAAAGAGCCTTAAAAGAGAACGAGATAGCATTAGATTGAGATAAATGACTTCATAAAAATTGATTTGAAAAATAAAAAATTCAAACTTTTCTCTTTAAGCAGCTTTAGCATAAAATATGCATTCATCATTCAATCAAATACTTGGATGTTATGTAGTCCAAGTAGGTTAATTGTGGATTGTCTGGATTCAAGCCTATGTATTTAAGGATAGATCCTTATGGCAGGTGTCCATCTCGAGAGATTGTAGTTGGTCATGGAGGAAATTAATGAATTTGAGGAGTTTGGCCATGATTGTTTTTAACTATCAGACAGGATCCACTTCCAAGGCTATGCCTAGGCAGAAATATCCAATAATCAAAGTTTGGAATGAAATAAGAGGGAAAAAGGATATAGTAGTGTAGGATAGACTCATCTGGTTCCCTATGCATATCCAAAAGCACTCCCTTATTTCACGGATGGCAATTCTCAACAGATTGCCAACAAAAGACAGACTCATCTCTAGAAAAATGGATATAGAAGGACAATGCACTCTCTGTCATGCTGAGCAAGAGATCAGAAACCACCTTTTCTTTGAGTGCAAATTCTCTAAAGATATATGGAAGGAGCTGCTCCAATTGTCTTAGATACAAAGGGCAATAATGAGATGGCAGTAAGAGCTTCAATGGGTTGCTACTAGACTAAAAGGGAAGGCATTGATCTCCACCATCATGAGATTAGCGTGGAATGCATACATATATACAATTTGGAAAGAAAGGAACGGCAGGCAGTTTAACAACACCTGCTCCAACAAATACCAGATAATAGGTAGCATCAAGGATGCAATAAGGTTGAGGCTTACAAGAGTAAGGATAGAGACAAATGATGCAGTCAATGCAAATTTATGTACAACATGGGGACTTGCATGACTTATAATTGTAAATAGTCTTGCTGGATTTGATAAAAAAAAAAAATTTACTCATCACTTGTAAAAAAGTTGGAAAAATGCTAGCTAACATTGTACATGTAGCATAATTCTGCTTCTTTGGATAACGCAAACAAATTTATCCACACAAAAAAAAAAAAATTGGATGTTGATGAAAATAGATTTGATTTTGGCATTAAAATTAATATTGTCGACTAGATGTTAAAAGTAGTATTGTCAAGGTTAAAGTTTGAATTTGATCTCTCTACTATTTTAATTATGTGATTTTGGTTTATGTATTCTTATTTTAATAAATTTAATCTTATATTTTATTTTTTTTAAATTAATTTAAAGATAATTGATAATGGTATTAAATTCGACTGAGTAAATTTTTTTATTGATGACGTAACATGTTAAATTGAATTTTTTTTTTACAACATGATACATATTAGTACAGAAAAAAACACTATTTTTAATAATAAAAAATTACTAAAAATTGATTTTTTAAATTTGATGTCTGCCTACCTATCCCTTGAAAGTCCAAAGGCTGATGCTATATAAAAGAAAGTAACCATTAAAAAGAAATGAGGTTTTGATCCATTACCTGACACCAGATTATCTTTGAGGCCCAAAACTGCTTATAATTAGCTTGGGTTGGGCCCAATGTTACCCCTAGTTTGTTTTATTTCCACAATATCCACCCTTAATTCTTTCATTCTTTGTTCAAAGCTAATGAATATAAAGTTGGAAATATGGACTTTTTTTTTTTCTTTCAAAAGAAAATTAAAATCTTGTTACAAAATGCATACAAGCAAAATAAAGAAAGAAAGAAAGAACTAGCTCTCCACTCTAACTATGTAATCAATAATCATTGTTAGCCAGCAATGCATGAGTTTCATGGTTTTACTTTTTAAGGATAAATTCTAAACAATAATTCTTCCTTAGTGAGATACAACTAGGGCACCATTTGCTACAAATTATTCAGACTTCAGAGGGGTTCTGCTGGCCATTTTTGGTAAACCATCAAAGCTTTATCTTATTCTGAGGTGTTTTGGGCCTTAGGGCAGGGTCCCAAGTTCTCAATATTAAATCAAAGCCATATCTTAGGTAGTAGGAGGGGCTTGGAGAGTCTAGGCAGTAACTTCACATTCAAATCCTCTTATAGCCTTTTTTTATATATAAAAAAAGAGGACATTTATAACGTTAATGAAGATGGTTATGCTAATTAGTTTGGATGAGGTTCTTTGGATATAGTATGCTAGAGCTGGGAACCAAATCTTGCTCTTTTACATTTTACAAATTGTAAGATATATAAAATATTCCAATTAAAAAGAGCACCAGATTCAGGTCATCTGGTTCTGAAATAGTAGGCTGGTTGCATAAGAACTTCTAAAGCCTGCAAAAATGAGCACCTTTCAAAGAATATAGAATTGTTTATAACATATATACTTCCCTTTTGGTCTCTAAAAAGTAAAAGCTTTCAGCGTGATTTGCCCATGCTGGTTTCAACTATTAAGATAATTTGTATCAAAGAAATTATTCAGTTGCCCCATTTCCCATTTTCAAAAGTTAATGTCTGTTGCCAACTTTTTCGGTTGGATGGCTATCTAATAATTAGGCCTTTCCTGAACCTGAACTTAAACATGATTAAGCAATCATTAAGAATAGTTTTAAACACAGAATTGGTCAAGTTAAAACTTTTAAAGAGATGAACTAGAAATCCTCCTCTTCTAGTTTTTAAATGTGTTAGATCATGGACTAGCAATCAACTACAGTGGTGGCAGAGTTCATTTCTTTACAAGAAAGTAAGTAATTGCAAATAAAGGAAGACCAGCCAGCACAAGTCACGTAGAACTTCAAGCAAAGTGACATGGGACGAGGGTCCCATCATAGGCACAATAATTAGACGGCGGGGACAAAGCACTTTCATCGTAGAATCATTTTAGATTACTTTAATCCATTTGAAACTCCCCTGATTTGGATATAATAATAATAAAATCAAAGTCCATTGACTCAATCTAAAAAAGCAGGTAGAAAATGAATCACATTTGGGACTTGGGAAAAGTAACTTGAAGTAAATATTTATCATCTTCAAATGATATATCAAGACTTTTGCTAGTGTTGTAAGTCATATTGGACCAAGTCTGCTTCTTAGCTTGTTTTTTTTTTCTTTTTTCTTTTTTTGCAGTCCAATTTCATCAGATTCTGGGGCCCAGGCTGTTAAGCTGTTTAATTCTCACACTCGAAGTATATTTATATTTATATGAAATGTAACCCTTTGTCTAATCAGTCTGTGGGGGGTGGGGTAAAGAAAAGCAGATTTAAAACATATCAATCTCTAAATCCCAGTAGCATTACATTAAGAAAGAATTGAAGGAACTTCAAAAGGACATGATCAATATTTCAGTTATGCTGCTGCCTGAAATGCCTCTATCGAATGAGACTATGGTTCTGTCACAATAAAAAAGGATAAGTAACTGAGAGGCAGAGAAAGAGTCAGTCACAAGCAAAAGCAAAGTTCTTTCCAATTTCCATTCCATGGATAAACAGTAGAAAATTTGAGGGAAGGTGAGCCGCACCTCAATAATTAGTGAGAGTTTGTGATGGGGTTTGGAAAAGCATAAAGCAGGTGATTTTGATGCCCTATGTAATGATCAGAGAGGCACATGCTAAACCCAACAATACGAGAGTCCTTTTTTCATCTTTTTGAGAGTTTTTTTTTTTTTTTTCCCTTCATCCCATTCCCCCCCACAACTTGTGGTCCGACCTCCCTCTCTTTTTCATCACTAAACTTGGTCACATCAAGCTTTACTCTCATTTTTTTCTTTTCTCTTAACCAACTTGTAGCCACTCTTCTCTTCTCTTCCCCACCTCAAAGATTCCAAGGACAATCAAATCAAAGTGAATCACCACCTGCCTAACTCACTCTTTTATTTCCTATAATAGACCCCTCCCTTTTTCCCCCTCCCCCTATTCTCCCTCTATGTAGTTTAATAATCTTTGTAATTCAACTCAGAATAGCTTCCTTCTAGCTTCTTGAATTGTGTACTTTAAACAAAGTCCAATAATGCCAACGGTTCACTCTAGTCCATATCTGCAAATGGACAATCCGGCAATACTGTCTTTGCTCCGGCCTACTCCTGGAGAGGAGCATCGAAAGTCCAGAAGTGGCGGTCTCTTGCGTATGTTCAAGCTCTTCCCTATGCTAACCTCAGGGTGCAAAATGGTTGCACTATTGGGTAGGCCCCGGAAGCCTTTGCTGAAGGATAGTGCTACAACAGGTACAATTTTTGGCTATCGTAAAGGCAGAGTTTGCTTAGCAATACAAGATGATCCCCATTGCCTGCCAATGTTTGTGATCGAGTTACCAATGCTTACAAGCTTACTTCAAAAGGAAATGGCATCTGATATAGTCAGAATAGCTCTAGAGAGTGAAACCAAGACTCACAAGAAGAAACTTTTGGAAGAGTTTGTGTGGGCGGTGTACTGTAATGGAAGAAAAGTGGGTTACTCTATCAGGAGGAAACAATTGTCTGATGATGAGCTTCATGTTATGCAGCTTTTGCGAGGAGTGTCAATGGGTGCAGGGGTTCTTCCAAGCCCAAATGAGAAGGAAACGGTGACAGCTGATGGGGAATTAACGTACATGAGAGCAAGATTTGAGAGGGTGGTTGGATCAAAGGACTCGGAAGCTCTATACATGATTAATCCTGATGGTGCACCTGGGCCAGAACTAAGTATTTTCTTTGTAAGAGCTCATTAGAATTTGTGTTATTTGTATACTTTAAATTTTACATGAGTATCATAAAACTATTTTTCTCTTTATTGTTTTCACTTGTTCAATGATGGAAAGAAACAGATCACACCATGGCTATACTCTGTCTATGTCAGTCCCATGGTTCAAGCTAGCTCATAGTTTTGCGCTAGATGCCAAACCTAAGTTAGCTGCTCTGTCACCTTCATGTAGTTGAAAGCCAATATAATCTCATCCTGTTTCTGCCTTGAGAATAATAAGATTGAATGACAGAAACTTTTTCTGGTTTAGCAAATTCTAGCCTGGTGTAATTCAATAGCTACAAATTCCTGCAGATAACTTTGGAAGAAAGGAAAAAGGTGCTTGTCTTTTTGCATTAAACAAACATGTCAAGATTGAGTTTAGTTACTATCTTTGCTCTGCTTCGTGGAAAGATTATCATCCACTAAAACGTAATCTTTGCTCGAAATTATCTGCAAATCTAAATGGTGGAGCCAAAAAGGTGTCAGGAAAAGTTCCATGGTTAATGTAGTGGAAAATACTAATGGTTAGCATTTAAGCATACTCAAATATCAAAGTTTTCAGGTTTAAGTATTTGACATAGACTCCCAAATAGAATTTTTTGTGGTGGCTGAAATTCCGAGCATTTACTTTCATAGGCCATATATGTTGACAACTTCTGCAGACAATCCCTTTCGCAATCTGTCAATTTGCTCTTCATTAATTAAGTACAACTACAAGCTTTGGGATTAACTTTTGTCCTTGTAAACTAGTTGGAGTCAGTTTGATTTGCAAATCCTGGTTCTGATAAGAAGATAAAAAAAAATACAAAAGCAACACCATGGGGACTAGCTAGCTAGTTATTGCCCCTATAGAATCAAATGAACATCACATTCAACCGAATCAAAGGGCGAGTTGGAATTCCTATTGTAGTGTGACAAAAAAAAAATTCACATCTATTAAATTGGAGCATCCTGGAATATAAATATAATAATACTTCTTCATTTATGACTAATTGATTTTAAGTTAGATATCCATATTAAATTTAACATGATATCAGAGTATGCGTTGTTCCGTTCATTAATTTCTTCCGTGATAGGCATGTTAACCTACACGTGAAGTTCATGTCACATGTTGTCCCTATATGTGAAGGGAAGTATTGAAGTGGTGGCAAATAAATCATACATTTGTTAAATTGAGACATTTGAACACATAAATATAATAAACCCTCTACCTATGACCAATTAATTTTAACTGAGTGCCCATCTTAAATTTTCCCGTTAAAAAATGTACAAAGCTTAGCTGCTGACAGCTTTGATTGGGGCAAGAAAGTAGAAGAAACAATTAGACTAACAAAGAAAACAAGACATGAAAGGAAAGGAAAGGAAAGGAAAAGAAAGGAAAGGAAAGGAAAAGAAGAAACCTGCTAAAACAAAAACTAGAGAACAAACAGATATAGAACAAACTACAACAACAAAATAATCAGTCCATCAAATATATAATCCATGTTTAAATCCCGGCTTATTATTGACAAGCTTCATCAGGAATTTTCCATTTAATTCTCATCTCTAATTTCTATTACATTGCTGTGAAATTAAGTTGGAACAAAGCTGACAAGCAAGAGGTTCAAGAGGTTGTTTGTTAAGTATCAAAATAAATTATTTGTTTCCAATAAAATTAGAAAATGATAATGAGGAAGATGGTATGGAGGTTTTGAACAAATTGAAGAAAACTAAATAAGGTAGCTGTATAAGAAATGGGATGAGAATAGATCAATATAAATTTATCTATTCATGTATGTTTGTCCTGTCTCGTATTTTTTCTGTATCAGTCATGTAAATATAAATATAATATAAATTATTAAATGTGTTAAAATTTTAAACACAAATATAATACATATAAATTAATCTTATTTATTATATTATTTTCGTATTTATTAAATATATCATATTTTCGTATTGCGATCAAAATTACCAAATCTAGACCGATATAAATAGCTATACAAACATTGACATGTATATGTCAGACGGAATTATTATTGCAGCTTGGAAAGAAAGTGTTACTTTCTTGGAAGGTAGGGCCCGGACATTGGATATTGTTTTTCCTCAATTTGAATTGGTTTAAGGATGTTTCAAGAGAAACTAAATTATATGTGAAGTTGAAAAATAAACCAAAATGATGATTGGGGCAGTGAAAATTTTAAAAATAATAAAGAGGGCGAAAAAGAAAAGTGAGAAGGGTGAAATTGTGAGAAAATAAAGTCGCTAAAAGTTGAAATGAAAGTATATGCTGTAACCAGAATCATACAATTTGGACCACACCAACCCAAAATATCTAAACTGGCCCACACATGGCCCATATCCGGTCATTTTGGGTCACCAGCAATCAAAAGAACCCATTCTCTGGTCTCGGTCCACCACCTTATTGGACCAACCAGATGACTACTGAAAGGAGAAACCATACCCAACACCTTTTTTATATCTGCCCAGTTGGTTGCCCACAACAAACTTATCTCTTCCAAATGAAATGTACAGAACAAGACCTGATAATATTGGACACGACACGAATACGATACGAAAAAAAATAATTAAAAATACGATACGAACATGACATGATAAGAAAAAATAACACGAATACGACACGAATACACGAATGTCTCAAAATCTATATAATACGAATTATTAACGTATCAAAATTTATATAAATATAAAATACTTTAAACACAATTATGATATAACAAAAAATACAAACACGACACGAAGGAACAAATCAACAAACCTTTGTCAAATATGCATTATGTCTATTTATTTGAGCCAAAGGTCATATTTTGATAAAAAAAAAAAAAAACAAAAATTAGAGCATTTAAATACAAAGTTTGTTCTTTTGCTTTGGCAATTTTCATGAGCTAAAAAGAACTTGAATTCAAAAGCAAGACTGCTAAACAATTTTAATAGGTCTTGGTTAAAGGACTCAACCTGAATCAAAATCCGAGCCGTTGATCAAAAAATTCAAATTTAAGATAATTTGAACCAAAACAATCCAAATTCGAGAACAATTTTATCAAAACTTATAAATCATAATAATTCGAACTTAATACTAAAATACACAATTTAGTTATTAATTTTATTATAATCCGAATTTGAAATTTTTTTAATCTGAATCCGTCCATCATCTTTACTCTTGGGAAAAAAAAAAATAGGTGAAGGCCGATGCTGCTAGTTTATCACATGTTAATGGAGTGACCATCAAGTAAGAAATCTACTAAGAAACAAAGTGGAATTTAAGGGAAAAAAAAAAAACAAAAAGATCAACAACCATGTAAGATGTAAACTTATAACCAATGGGTTGACCAGTACAAAGAGGACAAACCACCCAATCTCACGCGGAGTTAAGCTAAACCAGCCAAACTCCAAAAGGACCAAACCGACCGGCGAATGGGTTGGAAGGAGACAACAATGGGCCCTGATTGCTACGAATCAAGTGGCTCAGAATCTGCTTGATCACTTAAAAAAACATATCTATATATTTCCAATTTAACCAAAAGGTCCAAATCGGGTCCCACAAATACAACCGTCTGTAAACAATTATTAGTGCTTTTTTTACTTGAGTGATGATACATTGATACCTTTGTCCCAAAATTTTATACTTTTTTACATGATATATATTTATTGAATTAATGCAAAGATGAGATCTATTAATTGGATTATTAATTATTTTAAAATTTTAAATTGATAAAAAATTAATTATTATAATTAAATTTTAACACATTTTTTTATATGTAAATCGTATGAATGATTAATGAATTTGTGAATTTTATCTACAAATCATATGAATAATTAATAAATTTGTGAATAATGATAAGAGAAGTAATACTATGATATTGAGTGAAAAAATATTTTTTAAAAATGATTGTCATGATTTGAAATCAAAAATTTTAATACTATATTAAGTTAAATGATCAATTATTCAAAAAAATTATATTAATAAAATAATTTAATTAGTATATTTAAATTTTAATATACGGATAAATCAATTAATGTATAAATGATATATTATAATTAAATTAATAATTTTATCATTTAAGATAGTACAAATATTTTAAATAAAATGGTGAAAGGAAATACTGTTTTCCTTTTTAGTTAAGCCAAAATAGATAAGGGAAAAAAAATATTGTTAGTGATTTTTTTTTTTTTTAATGAATAGTGATAGGTTGCTAGGACTTAAATTGCTGGTTAAACGAAACAAAAGTCGGTGAGGTTAGGGTTTTGGTGCCAGCTGGAATATCAACTGTCCAACTGATTCTTGCTGAACTTACAATCACGGGCCCACCATTAAAGTCAAGAAAATTTTTTATCAAAGGTGCCACGTGGCGGCTACGATGCAATCATGATATCTAATCCCCGTTCATATTGCTGGGAATTCACTTGTCTTTTCGCAAGCGCGTGCATCATACTCCCTAAATAAGCTTAGCCCTTATGCATGGACTGGACTTCCTTTGAGTGATTGAGACCAAACTCGTTAGTCCAATTAAGTAGTAGTAACACATTTTTGTTGCTCAAATACTCCAATTTATAGTTAATAGTTTAATCTTTCAAGAATAAATAAAATTATGAAATACTATCAACTAAGTTAACTTATTTGTAAAATTTAAAACAATGATAACTAAATTCATGATTGACATTCCGTAATAAGTAACCTTTAAATCAAACCATTTATGTACATGATTATCTCATACTTAACATTTATTCTATATAGTTATGTGATTTTTGCACCAATAAATTCTATTTACCAATAGCAAAAGGAACGAAAACATGTTTTATAAGATTATTACAAAAATTAAATAACATAAAATTTAACAATTATGAAATAGATTATAACTAAAGTTTCGTTCGATAATGATGACTTATGCAGTGAAGATTCATTCTTCCCGTACTACAAAACGTTAATGATATTTAATTTGATCCTAAAGAAAAAAGAGAGGATGATATAACTAATTTAAGTTTATCATATTTTTTTCTACTATATCACGTGTCTCCTTTTTAAGAAATTTGAATGTCATTCTTACCTCCTAGATGGTCATGAAAGGGTAAACTTTGTAACTACAAAAATGATTTATTAGCCGCTCCCAAAAGAACAAAAATTGAAATGCATAATGTAGGATTCCTGGCACAAAAATTTAAATTGTTTGAGAAACAAAATGATTAATTATCCGCTCCTTAAAAACAAGTGAAAGTTAAAATTGATGGTAGTAATAATAATTAGGAAACGGAGTTACACGCTCCCTAGGGAGGAGTGGAGTAAGAAAGGGAGTTTTTTTTTTGTTGGAAAAAACCATAAAGTCAAAGGGATTCAACTGGAATCACGTGAGATTCTTACAGGCTGGGAGTGGGCCCATACTACGTGGAGGGCGTTGAAGCCATTTTGAAACAGGTTATTTTAAGTGTGGGGGAGGGGGGGTTTTCTCTTTTTAACAGTGACTGTTGATTGGAGCCGTTGATTCAAGTGAATTTAAGGGCTATGGATTAGGGGCTTACAGCTGTAAATCAGGCGCAAGCAAAAGTAGTCAAAAAAGTTAGAGGGTCCCACTTTCCGTTTTAAAACGTTTGTTATGTGTTAAACAGCTCTGCCTATCCTGTCATGTTTTAAACGCTCCCGATAAGCATTGTGCTTGTGCGAGTACGAGAATGATTTTATTATTTTTCTTTTCCTTCCTCAGATCTATTGGTCTCCCTTTAATTCCAATTCTACCCCTTTCTTTGAATATACATTTTTTTTTATATAAATTCTACAAACGAAATTAAAATATTAATAAATGTATATTTTATTATTTTTAATATATTTTAAAGGATATAATGTGTCATTCTTTTAATTTGTTAGTTAAATTTAAAAATTCAATGATGATAGGTTAAATTTGTTTAAAAATTAAATTATTTGTTTGATTTGATATGTTCAACTTAATTTAGATTAAGTTTTGAAAAATATTTTTTAAATCTAAATCAAGCTTAAGTTTATATTTTAGTTAATAAAATATTTTAAATTTAATTATAAAATATATTTAAATATAAATTTGTTATTTTTAATATTAAAAAATAAAAAAAGACCTTTGAGATCCTACAAGTCAAGCTAGGTCAATTGGGCAAATGTTTCATTTATCCATCCGAATCTAATTCAATCCAACACATAAATTTATCTATTATGAATGAAATAATTTTTCTTTTTTTATTCATTTTCAATAATATTTTGTCCATGAGTTTAAACTATTACTCCTTGTTTAACGAAAAAATTAGTCTAATTATATACTAACTACTTTTTTGTTTGTTTGTTTGGGTTCTTTGAAATTGAAGTACATTAAGAATATCACGAGTACGTTGTGCAATTTAATTTTAATGTTTGGCATGCAAATGTACTTTTTAAAGATCTTATCCATGACCATGGCCATGTGATTCGTACAACAATATAATTGTTCTAGAGCATAAAGTCTCCTACATTGCTTGTAGAAATGGTAAAATTGATGAAGTTAATGTCTTATTTCTTTGCCAATTGACATAAAAAGAACATTTTTGGTAATGGCGTTTTATATATGACTATTTCCAACAACAACAAAAAAAAAACATTTGCTGGCTTTCATTCTATACTCAATTCAACAAAAGATTACTACAATTAATTCAATAAGCAAAAATCATAATTTTTTATGAAAAAAGACTTTCAGCAAAATTGTCGATTAACTCTATTTTAGTTATTCTTATTTTTAATTAAATTCAATTACTGAACGAATAGAAATTCTCCGTCCCATTTTTTTGCCTTTATCCGTGCCCCCACTTTCGTAATGAGCCGTGGGTTCGTTTTTTCAGTGTCGTTTTCTTTCTTGTTTATTTTCAACTGTTTAACGGGGGCTACGAAATATAAATACGATCGATCGGTATTTTATCGATGATCAAATAGGTGAATTGCACGATATCATCTCCTTTATTTGCATCATTTTTGTATCCGTGTTTTTTTTTTCAAACGAAATAAATTTTTTTATTAGATAAAGAATCGGATCAAATATTAAAAACGAACAGGTACGAAGAGGAAAAAAAACGAACGTGAGACTCGTTACGAGAGTTGGGGCACGGATAGGAGCAAGGAAATGGGGACAGAGGATTTAGATTATTATTGAACACAACTAATGTTTAAAGAGTTTTAATCCCATTACAGTCGCAAATTTTCAATTAAAATTATATATTTAAATAAAAAATTAAATTTTTTTCAATTAAAATATTTAAAATAAAATTTATCTATTTGTTATAAATTAAAATTTTATAACTGAAATAATTCTCATGAAACTAAACCATTAAAATCAAAACTCATTGTTGGGATTAGGGTAATATATGAAATTTACCACACAAGTAGAGCTCATTTTATTGTATACAACAAGAGGGTAAGTTAAGAAGGTTTCTATACAAAATTCTCAAATTGAATTGAATTGGACCCAAAATGGTAAATTGGCAAGTCAAGACAAAAACAGAATGACAAGATATCTCTTACAAGGAACCATATAAATATAAAATGTAATAAGTAATAAACCTAGGGGTTCGCATCTACACAAACCTTTCTCTCTCTAGTCTATACTTAGACCCCCCACCAACTTTACAAAAGCCAGTTTCCTGGAAGTACCCCGATTCTCCAAATGCTAGGTGCCTACTATGTTCATGCACCTTTCCTTCTCCCTCCGTATATAAACAAACCACTCCTTCACCCTTTCAGCTTCATTCATCACCTTACTCAAAATAACAAACAAAAATAAACCCCAAAAGAAAAAGAAAAAAAAGAAGAAGATTTTCTCTTTTACTGATCTCTCCTTGGTAAGTGATTAAAGATGGAAGCAATGAATGGATGTTCATCTTCTACATCATCATCTGATGCATCTTCTTCAGATTCATATTTCTCTGCAAGGGCTTCAAACAAAGCTGAGAAGATCAAAGGTCCTTGGAGTGCTGAGGAAGATAGAATTTTGACTGGACTTGTTGAAAGATATGGACCTAGAAACTGGTCTTTGATAAGCCGATATATAAAGGGTCGATCAGGGAAATCTTGCAGGCTTAGATGGTGTAACCAGCTCAGCCCCAATGTTGAGCACCGTTCATTCTCCCAAGCTGAGGATGATACCATCTTGGCTGCTCATGCTAGGTATGGTAACAGGTGGGCCACCATTGCTAGATTGCTTCCAGGAAGGACTGATAATGCTGTGAAGAATCATTGGAACTCGACGTTGAAGAGGAGGGCAAGAGAAGCACAACATCATCAACAACAACAGCAGCAGCAACTGCTGCTACATCAACAGCAGGAACAGATCGTACAGAGTTCTCATCAGCAAATGGATGGTGGTGATAGTCCATTGAGATCTGTGGGGATGATGATGGATGAGGAAGCGTTGACGGCGTTGACTCTAGCGCCGCCTGGTAGTGGTGTTGCTATTGGAAATGCGGTTGTGGCTGAGAGGAGGAGAGAGGAAAGAGTGCCGGCAGAGTTTTGGGATGTGATGAGAGATGTGATAGCAAGAGAGGTTAGAGAATATATGAGCTCCACGTTATCAGCTGAGACATCAGGGTTTCATTAAGACCCAAAAAAAATGGGGGGGGGGGGGGAAGCTAAGCCAATCCGTTTTATGTTTTTTATGTCTAGTTTGGGAAGGGTTTCCTTTGGACTTTTCCATGTCTCTTGGTGTTAATATTGTGATCTTTGTTTATTTTCTTTCTTTTATTTTCTTTAAAGGGCAAAAAACTTTGAAGAACTGTAAGATTTCATGAATGAATGCCTGAGCTCGAGGCATTAAACAAAAATTACTTTGCAAGATGAAACAGATTACAGCCTGTCACCAGTAGGAAAAAAAAAAGAATAGAAAAATTGGTTGCTAAGCTTGACAATGACATTTACTACTAATTAATTAGCCACTGCCTTTATATTTTACTCCCTATATGTTCTTGAAAATTGAAAATTTTGGGGGAAAACGATGTATTTTCTGTTGAGAATTCTCCCTATTCTAGGAGATGAGGGATAGTACATATAGTGGGAGGCCAGGCCAGGCCAAGCGACCAAGGACAAATACATAAACTAGCTACTTCAGACAATGTTGATTCTCATGACCACATAGTGAGTAAACATTGATTTCTCAAATCTTTTTATATTGGCTAAAGATAAAACAGAATTCTTCTCACTATTATATGTCATTACTCTACCTTCTAAAGTTATGGATTCTCCGTTTTTTCTTCTTCTCGGGGAGGAGGAGATATTCTTTAAAATTTTGGATTCTCATTTCTAAAACAACAGTAATTAAGAAAGGAGATAGTGTCCATAAAAAAGAGAATGCTATTATGCTATAAAACCCCTTAATATCCCCTTTGTTTTAGTCCTTGGATAATAATTCAGAGGTATAAAACAAAAATAATTATGGAATTTGTAGTCTTGTTTGTGAGCACATGGAAAGACAAACTAGTACTGATGTTTTAATTTGCTCAAAGTACAAAATCTCTCCAACTTATATTTTGTTTCAATTTTCAAAGTACAATTTGGAGGAACATTTGAAAATAGCAAGCTGCTGGTTGTTTTTGCACCTAAACAAAGCTCATTAATGCTAAATCCTAATTGTAGTTGGCTTTGGTTCCTACTTCCTACTACATCAAATTGGAAATAGCTGTAGACCAAAAGGAAACTGTTTTTATTTTTTTCACCACTCAAAAGCTTTACTTTTCCTGAAAGAAATGCAAATATGAACAAGAATTTAATCAATTGTACAAAACAGCAGTCTCCACTGTTCTCCACATTGAATTTTTGATATTGAATGTTACTGTGTCAAGCATTCATTTTTTCAGGCTTAGTGAACTCTTTGCATGCTTTTAGTGGCTCACTTGGAAGTATCGAGCTCAACCAAATTTACTTTGGAAGCAACTTAAAAAAGTGCCAAAACAATGCTAACCACACATTTTTTTCATCTTATCTGCATGTTAAAATCTGCGCTGTCTTTACCCACATAAGTGTTGGAAATATAAAAGATGCTATATACTAAAATATAAACAGAAAGAAAAAGAAAAATTGGATATATATATATATACAAGTAGATTACAATAAATATGCAGAATCGAACAAAGACACAGTAATTGATTTGAAAAAATTAATATCGAGTCAAGGTTGGACCTCTAATCTTAAGACGTTTTTTGCCTGTCTAAGGTGCTTACAGTATCGATGAAAATCGTCTCCTAGGTTTTCTCGATATACGTTGCAAATGAGAGCACATCCGGATGCAACACAACGAACAAAAGAATGTTGAAGTCTCTCTCTCAGAAGACAAGAATATTTTCGGTGAATTAGTGAATTGAAACAGATACAAACACTCCTTTTTATAGATAAAGAGAAGTCTGTTCGGTCAGACACATCTGTTGGACAGGAACCGGTTCAGTCAAAAGACAAGACTGTTACAATGAACCGGTTCAATCCAACAGGCAAAGACACAACTGAAAAGGCAAAGAAACCGAATAGACACATTCTAGAAGATGAATTATTCGGACAAACATAAAGCTAGTTGGTGCTGAGCTGGTTCGGCTGGTTGGTGTTGAGCTGGTTCGGTTTGGTCAAAAAATTAAGTCGGTTGGGCAGTAAAAAATTAATTACTGACCCAAATCGACTCGGCGGCAGCGGCGCATGTGTGGTCCAGCCCAAGTTGTGTATGTCCTCACCCTCCACAAAAACTTGGGTACTCCTTGGGGCCTAACCCATCATGACACTCTAGCTTATATAAACCATAAGCTAAAGTCATTCTTAATCCTATGTGGAATTGACTACCACACATACCTTCAACCAACTTTCTTTTCTATCCAAGTGGGTAAATAATGAGACTAATTTCTCATTCACTTTGATATCATTTGTGTACGTAAATGTACACCGTGTATCTAACTACGACAATCTACATATTAAAATACGTATTTCGTATATATACACTTAATATATATTATGATATCTAACAATAAGTTCAAAGAATGTGGACCTTGCCTGATGGAAAAAATGGGAAGGTTTCTTTGATGGAAGGGTGGAAAAAAGCAAGCATTGGAGAGAGGGGCGCACTCTGTTTCTATTTGCCTGGAAACAGATTAAATCAAAGCTCTGTCCCACTTTATAGCAGCACCTTTGGGTTTTATATTATTTGATCAAATGGATGCATGTTTTAAATATGTGCTATAAGGTCCTGTCCTTTGCCTTTGGCAAAAAGGAAAGTTTTTAAGAGATGTAGCTTTCAATGCTGTTTGATTTCAGGCTTTCAGCGGTCAAATTATATTATTGCAAGTTGAAACCCTGATATACATCCAATAATCAATTTTTAAAGATGTGTGAACCAGAGTAACCTTAATTTCAAGGATATCAAGCTCTTCATTACATAGGAGGACAAAATATATATCTTAGAACCCAAGTTTTACAGATTTGTCAAAACGTTGAAATTTCGGTGTTCTTATTTAAGCTAAGACCCACTTCCAATTACAATAATGTTGTGCCTGAAAAGCTATCAGGAAATTTTACGACTATTCATGAATCTGTCTTATAAACTGTATCAGGTAATTAAACTTCATCATATCTGAATCTGAATTTCTTTTGTGAATTGATCACTAATCAGTTTCCAGGGAGACACTCCACTAGAAGGTTTAGGGATGTTCAAACGGTTAATTCAGTTAATAATCGAATCGAATTTTAATTTTCGTTAATCGTTAACCGAACCGAATAGTATAAGAAGTGAATTAACCGAACCGAAATAATTTCAGTTAATTCGGTCGATTTTCGATTAACCGAAATAAATACCCAATTTATTTTACAATAAATTTTTAATACATGATTTTATATCCAACCAAAATGCCAAATGAATTAATTGTACTCCATTCATAGTAATATATCCAACTAATCAATCAAAACCCAAAAGTAAAGGATAATAAAGTTATAATAAAATTCAAATATCAAATATATTAAAATAACTAAAAAAAACATAAAGTATTTCGGTTAATATGATTAATTCGATTAATTTCGTTTAGCCGAACCGAATTAATTTCGTTTAACCGAACCGAAAACCGAATAATCAATACCCCTAAGAAGGTCCAGGAACTACCGACAACCTTTGCTTAATGCCATGACATGGTTTCAAGTACATTTGCAGGGATCAAATTTGTGCAAAAATCAGTGTTCCATTGATTTTGGGTTAATTGTCTATCTTTTGGCATACTAGTTAGGCACAGAGGACAGCCAAATGGTCCCTATTGTTGTCAAAGAAACCATCATTGCAAAGGAGACGTGGGCCGGGTAATCTTTTTGTTAAAGGATGGATAATAAGAAGTGAATTTATTTTAAGTTTTAGCCTTAAGTTTTTAAAAAAAATTTAATTCTGCTTTCCTTTTCAAAACAAGAAATAAAACTTTAACTTTAAAAATGAGCTAGTTCAAGCAATGACTAAACTATTGGGAGACAAATTAATTTATAATCAGACATGAGGAAATGCTAAACTAAAAGTTTTTTTTTTCTTTCAGGAACATGCATGTTCTAACATTGCCAAACCTTCATTAATTAGTAAAAAGGAAAATTTGTTAACTAGAATACTTCTGATGGATAAAGAGCTTACTGTGTCAAGTTTCTTCTAAATAGCTTTGCAATTGTTGTTGATGTCATGTGCTAATATTAGCTCTCATGTATACAAAAAATGTTAAGTAGCCCTACAAAGCTTGGCAAAAGTGCCATCACTTGCTAATTAGTTGACACTTCTACAAACTTGATTTGAGACTCGAGAGTGTTATATCCACTTGAACCTCTACATGCAAGACATCCGGTAAGTCCGCAGCTACTCAACAGTTTCAAATAGAACAAACACTTGGTTTCATATACATTGAACAAAAAAAAAAAAAACACCATTCCTGTTATTTGTTTAACAAAAACGAACACCAATTTACCACTTTTTCTTGTAACGTATTCCCATCAAAGGGAAAAACAATAAACATATAATAACATTGAACAATTTTATTACTGATGATCAAGTGATGACCCTTTATTATATTTATTCAATCATGATGGTTGATGGTCCTCTCCCAAATGATTGAGTGTAACTTCAAACTGATCATATATAGTCTCTAATCAGCACAGTGGTCAGCGCATTGTGCCTTCTGTTTGTGTTTGTATCAAGGACTTTAATAACGTGGCCAAGGTACAACAACCAGCTTCATCAGCCCATCTTTGCAGTCATTACCTTCAGCAGAAGCAAAGTAGAAAACCCTCCATTGGTTTAGCACAAATGTGAAGCCATCACCTTCCCCTTGAGTTGGATTAGCCAAAAGCTTTGCTTTACTGAAATCGCATGTTAAGTAACTCCCCAAGTTTGGCAGCGAGTAAACGCTATGAGATGGGGTATTCTCAAATTTGAACACTGCGAATTAAACAACAATGGTAAAATAAACATCAATAACATAGAAAAATTTTGGAACCAAAAAACGGAAAAATAATGTTTGCTTGGAACTTAATATGGTTTGGTTGGTATGAACCTAAGGTGTCCTGAAAGTAAAATGGTGCGGTGTTGGCCGCCCACTCGGTGTAGTTGTAACCATAGCGCCAGTTTTCAGTGCCTCCAACGACCACGGTTGAAGCCTGAGTGACTGCCAAAAGAGAGGCAGCTACAGCTACCAAGAGGATGACTTGTTGAGCACTGAAGCCAGAAGAAGCCATTAGCTCTCAAGTTTCTCTACTGGACTTCAAAGAAAACTTGCTTGGGAATTGGAATGATGAGATGCTGATGACAATGGGAGTGCCAGTTAGGGTTTATATAGGAGAGAAATGGCATGATTCTTCAACGGGATCCTCCTCTAGAATCACATTTTTTTTTCTGTCTCTACTCTCAGGAAAAGGGAATATAACCAATTCAAACTTAGGGAACTTCATTAAAACTAGTTTTAATTATTTTCTCATTAGCTAATTTACCTTAATGTCATTCCTGAAACTATCCAATAAAATGATGAAAATCCCATTTCTCATTGACTTTAAAAAATGAAAGAAAAAGGGAAGGGTGTAATTGTCATTTAAAAGGGTTGAAGAGCAACATTTGGTCATCAAAAATTGGGTGGATGTCCATTTTGAGATATAGAACAAAAGGGTTTGAATTTGATTAGGGAACAGTTAAGGTCATCCAAATACAACTGAGTGTGGGTTAGTTAAATGGTTTTTAATGTTACACACTTGCACCTGACACCCGGTCAACCGACGGTATTTCTCCTAACTCTTTTACTTGGAGGAGTTGGATTTTATAACTGAAAAAATTAAGAACCAAACTTTGTAAATGTGGTGGACTTTTTAGAGAAGACATTTTAATTTTTATTTCGATTTCAGGGTCGATCTGAAGATTTGTTCGGTTTGGTATGAAATTTTTTATTTGGGCTTAGAGGGTCGGACAAGATGGACAAATCCTTAAAGCCTAAAACCAAAAAAAGGGGCTTAGCTTAGACCTAGGAAAAAGAATAAATGCATGGAAGCCAATGAGGCAGCCCGGCCCAAGGAAAAAAGAACATGCAAAATTTGAAGAAATCCTTGTCGGTTAATGTAGTCTCAAGCCTACGAACGTGTCTTCCTTCTTGTTGAATTCAGTTTGGTGGCGAAGTTCAGTTTCAAACAGAAGTGTTCAGAGGTAAGTGTTCTAGATTGCCTTGCCCTATTGCCTTCATTGGGTTTTTTTTTTTCCTATTGGGTTAACAAGTTTTAGTTTGTTTTGCTGATTTTTTTTTTTTTAATTGTAATAGCAACTGCAACATGAGCTCTAATAGTTTTTTTTTCCCTTCAAAATGCAGTGTCTATTAGTTTTGAATCTAGGGTTCCACCATTGTGTGGTAAAAAGGATAAAAAAACCCAGTTTGGAGGTTATCTTATTTCATGAAAAAAAAAAGATAATTAGAGAAGAAGATGAGTTCTGTTCCTAAACAAAATTTGTTTTGTCTGAAATGGCCGTGGGATGTAAACAAACAGCCTAAAAGTCTTACCTTTGTAACTTTGAAGGTCCTTGGTTATTCAAATCTATGCAAAATCTTGGATCCCTTGTTCTAAATTCCTTCAACTCGGTTTCTAAATCTTCTGGTTCATGGGTCAATAATTTTAATCCTGACCAATTGGCTGCTGGGATTAGTCAAAATAGCATCTTGAAGTTGAAAAGAAAAACATTGAGTCCTGAAGAACAAGGGGAAGCAGAGCATAGATCTTTTGCATCAGCTCTAGCGAGTGGGAAGGAGGCTACAGTGATTGAGTTTTACTCGCCTAAATGTAGTTTATTTAATTCCTTACTTAAGTTTGTCGTGGAGGTGGAGAATAGGAATTCATATTGGCTCAACATCGTCTTGGCTGATGCTGAGAATGAGAAATGGCTGCCTGAGGTACTTATCTCCTGATTTTTGATTATTTGTTAGAGATTGAAGTTCTTTTTATTAAATCTGTTAGCATTTGTTTGCACAAATAACTATATGGCGCCAATGTAAACAAACATGGACAATGGAGATTCTGGTTTGAATCTTTCATTTATAACTTTTAAATTGTATTTTGGGATGTTTTGCATTTAATTTTCTGAAGAGCATCCACTTGGATTATTGATATTGCTATAGGTGGTAAATTGTAATCAATTAGTATTGATTTATTAAGCATCACAAAGGATGGTTTACTTATTAGATCTAAACCTTATAGGACATCCTGTACTTTGTGCCAGAAATTTTGACACTCATGGTTGGTGTTAGTTCCTTTCCATAATTCAAGTCTCTTTCATTTTCAGGTCTGCTTAAAGACTTTGTAGTGATGAAGTCCAGTGTTGTCAAAGGCGCAAGGCGCACTCTAGGCGCTAGAACCCTTATATTGCCTCAGGCGCAAGGCGCAAAAAAAGCACTAGCTTGAGTAAAGTAAGACGTAATATGTATATGTTTGTGTTTATGTATGTCTATTTGTATGTATGTATGTATGTATATATATATATATATATATATAAAATAAGCTTAAGATATATAATTATGATAATAAACTCTAACGACTGGTCTAGTTTATCTACAAAACATGCAATTTTTTTATTGGCCAATATGCATGATTTCCTTATGGTCTCATGTTTGTTGTTGAATACTCAAATATTGAGAAGTAGAGAATTTGATACTATCCCCTTTTTTACTAGTAAAGATACATCTTTGTTGAATACTCAAATATTGAGAAGTAGAGAATTTGAGAGTGAATTCGCAATATGTATATGTTTGTATATATACAAAATAAGCTTAAGATAAATAATTTTTAAAGAGTGGTCCACTTTTATCCTACAAAATATGCACACAAAAAAAAAAAAAAAAATTAGGCAAACATGCATGATTTTTCTATGGTCCCAAGTTTGTTGTTGAGTACTCAAATATTGAGAAGTAGAGATTTTGATGTTGTACATTTTTTCTTATTAAATGTATATTCAATAAAATAAAAATAAAAGAAATGCTAGAGAACTTCAATCATGCGGGGTTTTTTTTTTTTTTTTTTTTTGTGTGCTTATCACCTTATAGAAAAGCACGCCTAGATGCACCAGGCATGCACTTGATCAAATACGCATAATCCGAAAGGATTTGAGATGTTTTTGTTGTCGGACATTGCAGCTTAGTGCCTAAGCACGCGTCTTGACAACACTTTTATGTTTGCCATTGAGTTAAGACTTGGGTGAACCATAATTGGTGATTTTTTACCATTTTAAGCACGTACTGCCCATGCAAGAGAATTAGTTCCTCTTGAACCTCAGTTACAAAGTAATTCGGTACAAGTTCTGGTTGATTTAGTTATCTTTTGTGTTTCATGTAGCTTCTCCATTACTACATCAAATATGTTCCTTGCTTTGTGCTGTTGGACAAAAATGGGTGGGCACTTGCAAAGACAGGTATTCCAAGCAGTCGGCTGCATGTAGTGGCAGCTCCCTCTCATCTTCTCAACATAAAGCGTCCTACATGTGGTGTTAGCTCTCGCTCTTCTCATGGATGAAATTTTTTACCATTGTAAGTTCGTTGAAGACAGGTTTTATCCCTTTCCTTTTGTGGGGGGAAACAAGGGGTGTTTGCAGAGCCTTAATATGGAGCTGTAGAGTTGCTGGAAAGTGGGTTGTAAGAGGTCCTTGTAATGAAGAGTTAGAACTGACAGCTTAGTTGCTGTTAGGTATTAGCCATGATATTGTGGGACCTCATGTTTGAAACATTGCTGTTTTTATGAAGAAAGCAATCAATGTATGTCAGCAGTTGCATATTTTTGCGCTCGTGCATTAATGTTACCAGCAGTTGCATAGTTACTGTTAGGTGTTAGTCACGAATTTGTAGCTCCGACCTATGATGTTGGACCAGCATTTGAGAAGATGTAGGAATGAGCACATGATGTCGGTTTTGCAGTATGATTTGATTCGGTATTTTCTTATCTGAAGTGCAAGCAAAAATTCGTGTTTGAAAGGTCCCCCCTTTTCACCGCAGCCCGCGGGCCATGTTTGGCGCCTGTGTTATTTTGGGATTTTCCTCTTTTCTAATGGAGATATTTCTTTCTCTCAATTAAGTATGACTGCCTTGGCTAACGATTAATTGTTTCTTGTCATAGCAATGCGTGTAAGGGCCTACCCTTTCGGCTGCAGAATTCAATACCGTTATTACTCACCTAACAAAAGAATGTTTTCAATGTCAAGCCAACACATCCAAGTTTCGAATTTTCAATACATATGTGGATGGATGTTGTGAAGGCCAAATTAGGCATTCGAACCATAGACGAATTTCTAATTTCTTTTACCCTAATAAGATTGGTTTAATTTGCAATTTCTTCCTTAATTGAGAATAATGAAGTGACTTAGTAGCAATTTTTAATATTACTAAATACTAATTCAAGATTTGACAAAGTGAAAGTGCCAAAACATTTCAATTTAAAAATAAAGAAAACATAGTTCAAAGTTTAGCAACTCCCGACCCAACGACAGAATCTTCTCCAACTGAGCTTGCTGCTCATACTAAACTCGCAGCATTGAACTAACAAAGTCGATAACAATCTAGCCAAAGAAAAAAAAAAATCCAAATGAAATATTTAACAGCAAGAAAATGCTGTCATACGCAGGAACCAGCGATTAAGTGGTGGGGGTTTGAGGGGATTGATCTTCTTGCTTGGTTTCTTGCTGTGGTTGGTGTTGAATTGATGGTGAAACAGGGGTACTAGAAGCATTAGCCCTTGGTTGGGGAGGATATATCCTGCCGTCAATGCAAGAAGCGCATTTTGTTTCTATCCAACTTTCAATGTCAAACTGACCGTAGCCCATGATTTTCCTCCCAGTGCAGAGCCGTCCGATCATGCCAGCGAGTATGCCTAAGATTATGATCACCAAAAGTACAGCTATAACAGGACCAACAGAAGAAGCATGGCTGCCGTGAGAGTTGTATGGCTGCTGCGTTACACTCACCGGTGGTGGTTGCTGGATTAATGGCATTGACATTGACATTCTAGCACTGACCAAGAAGAGGACTGCTAATTTTGTTTTCTGCCCAAATCTTGAAATGGTTGTAAAGTTTCAAATGTCGCCGATTGCAGTATGCTCTTTAGCAAAGAGGAAACTCACAGGGTCTAGAAGGGATGTAGATGAGAGTTTTATTGAGAATAAGAACAGAGCATTGCAACTCTGTTTTTTTTTTTTTTCTTTCCTTTTTTGGGAAATGTTTTTCTTTTGTTTCAAAGTGGAGGTTCAGCTCTTGAAGAGAAACAAGACCTTACACATTTTTAGTTTCTGCAATGCACGAGGGAGAAAAAAAGTGCCCAATGGAACTATGTCTGGAACTCCATCTGGGGGTGTGGAGAGAGAGTGAAACAGACAGAAGAAAGAGAGATTCTCTAGGAAGAAAACGTACAAAAACAGTTGTATTCTGGGTGCTTGAGGGAGTGAAATATCAGATATCAGCTTACTATTGTTACCAATGGGAAAGATGTGGGGTAGCTTTTAGTAGCATATTAATAATATATAAAAAAATATACTTGGAAGAACCCTAGGGTAGGAACAGTAAAAGGACAAGAAGAAAGGGCAAAAAAGTAATCAGAAAAGCTAGTGGGGGAATCTATAGGAAGGATAAAAGTCCAAAACCTTTCATAGAGAGGCCCTTTTCAAAAACGTCGACGACCTTTTGCAGTACTTTTTTCAGGTTAGTGTAAGAAACCATCGAAAACAACCATTCCAACCTTAACAAATATGCAATTCAGAAACTCCAATCTACTTAAACTAAACTCTCACTGAGCAGCGCGTGAACTCCTCTTCCAAATCTTCCTTCCTTTTGTAGCCAACCAATGGTTACCAAGAGGGACTTAGGCATCCTCTGTCTTCTTTCCGAAGTGAAAATCCTTTCGCTTTCGCTTTCCCTTATTCCTTTTCCCTTTGTGCGAATATGGTTGATTTATACAGAGTAGCCAAACAAGGACACTAGTCGTTTGATAGTATATTAAACTTATAAGAGCAGCATCGGAATGGAATTTGCTTGCATAGCAGGTGAATAATCCTAGACTCAATAAATATGTTCTTAAAGGCTTTTGCAGATCTTATGGGGGGGGCCTCGTTCTCATAGGTATGGTAGTTGAGCTATGTTAAAAAACGGTTAAAGTATTTAATCCTCGTATTATAGTTAAAAGTGTATTTTAATCTTCATATTATAAAAGTAAGTAATTTAATCTTTGTACGTTTAAAATTAATATAAAAAAATAAAATTGATAACAATGTTAATAGAAAACCGTCTAAATGCTGACATGAACATATGAAACTGACAGAAAATATTACTTCAAAAAAAATGATGACGTGTCAAATAAATTTACTCAAGCGAAATTTAGAAAAACATAAATTTTTTTATCCAAAAATTTTTTTTACCCGTAAAAACATATCATTTTTTTCTAAGTCATCTATTCTGTTATTTTTTAAATTTCACCTGAGCAAAAAAAAATTAACACGTTCTCATTTTTTTCAAGTCATCTATTCTGTCAGTTTCACATGTCCATGTCAGAATTTAAACGGTTTTTCATTAAAACTGTCATCAATTTTACTTCTTTGCACCAATTTCAAATGTATAAAGATTAAATTACTCACTTCTATAGTACATAGACTAAAATGCACTTTTGACTATAGTATAAGGACTAACTAAATACTTTAACCGTTAAAAACCAGTAATATAATGGAGTCGAATAACCCCTAAAATTTATCAAATTTGTCAATGTGATACCTGTACTTTAAAAATGTCTATTTTGAAACTTAACGTTTTCAATCCGTTTGCTATTGTGGTACCTGTCAATAACACCACTAAATATTGATGATGTGACTTTTATATCCAATAACAACTTAACACGTGGCACCATATAATGATGCCACATGTATTATCAAAAAATAATTATTATTTTAATTTTAAAAAATAATTATTAAAAATAATTATTATTTTAATTTAAAAATTAAATTTTTTTTCTTTTACACGTGACACCACACAATGATACCACATGTAATAATAAAAAATTTATTATTTTAATTTTAAAAAAATATTTTTTTCTCTCCCCACTTTTTAAATTTAATAAATATTTTTTTAATATTTTTTTAAATATATATATTAATTTTTAAAAATATAATTTCATATATTTTAATATTTTAATATTTTTTCCTTTTTAATTTTATTTTTTTTAAAAATTCAAATTTTAATTTCTAAAAAGTTAAGATCATCACCTGATTAATCAATGTCACATCATCATCTATATTTAACAGTATTAGATCAAAGTATCACATTGATACACAATTTGATAATACAAATACCACATTAAATATTTTTAAAATATAAATATCACATTGATAAATTTGATAAACTTTAAAAGCTATTTCCGACATTATCCCATCTCATAATAACAGCTGCTCATATTTATAACCTTACCTCTTTTTCATAAACATTTTGACCAACCCCCATTTGATAGTACTGACCAGGGCATTATTTTGCAAAATGGCCAACCAAATTGCCAGCTATTTGCAAATTTTTTTTTTTTGGATAAGAGCTATTTGCAAAATTTCTTACCATTTTTGTTATTTTTTTAATATTAGAATAATTTCTTTCAATGGCTGGCTCAAACAGAGATTCTTTTCATCATATTCTGCTGGTTAGTTTCGACGGTATTTTCTTCTGCTTTCTGTATATAGATTAAAATACATTTTTAACTATAATATAAAGATTACTTAAATACTTTAATCATTAAAAACCAGTAATATAATGGAGTCAAAGATGAAAGATCTCATAAAAGATAATTTCATGAATAGCCCCTGAAATTTATCAAATTTATCAATGTGATACCTGTACTTTTAAAATGTCTATTTTGAAACTTAAATTTTTCAATCCCTTTGCTATTGTGGTACCTATTAATAACAACGTTAAATATTGATTAACGTTTTCACTCCCTTTGCTATTATGGTACTTGTCAATAACACCGTTAAATATTGATGATGTGATTTTTATATTTAATAACAACTTGACATGTGACATCATATAATGATGCCACGTTTATTATAAAAAAATTTATTATTTTAATTTAAAAATTAAAATTATATTTTTTTTTTCTTTTATACGTGACACCACAATGATGCCACATGTAATAATAAAAAATTTATTATTTTAATTTTAAAAAAATGTTTTTTTTCTCTCTCCACTTTTTAATTTTAATAAATATTTATTTTTAATATATTTATCTTAAATATATATATATATTAATTTTTAAAAATATAATTTCATATATTTTAATATTTTTTTCCTTTTTAATTTTATTTTTTTACAAAAATTCAAATATTAATTTCTAAAAAATTAAAATCATAACCTGATTGATCAATATCATATCATCATCTATATTTAACGATGTTAAATCAAAGTACCACATTGATACACAATTTAATAATACAGATACCATATTAAATATTTTTAAAATATAAATATCATATTGATAAATTTGAAAAACTTTAAAAACTATTCATGACATTGTCTCATAATAACAGCTGCTCATATTTATAACCTTTACCTCTTTTTCATAAACATTTTGACCAACCCCCATTTGATAGTAATGCCCAGGGCATTATTTTGCAAAATGGCCAACCAAACTGCCAGCTATTTGCAAAATTTCTTACCATTTTTGTTATTTTTTTAATATTAGAATAATTTCTTTCAATGGCTGGCTCAAACAGAGATTCTTTTCATCATATTCTGCTGGTTAGTTTCGACGGTATTTTCCTCTGCTTTCTGTACCACAGACGATAACCCAATAAAACAGACAACTGGCATCTGCTCTTATAGTTCATAATGGGTTAACACAGCGGCAAAGTAATCAAAATCTTTTAAAACCCACGAGGCCACGTAATAGTAAATATGACAGCAAAAATTATCATTTGTCAGTAAAGTAATGAAAAACTTGATAGAGGATTGTCTTTAAAAACACTGGGAGTTCATTACATTCTAGACTTTAAAATAACAAAAAGAATATTGACCATAATACCCAAATTGAAATTACAAATTACAAAATACCATATTGTTGGACACCAGAGAAACTAGTACCTAGACACTGGCTCAAGGATGTTTTACCATGGATCTAAAGCCTATACAAAAAAAAAAAAGATATCTTGTTGACTTATCAGATGATATACATGCAAAAAGCTGGTGCCAATACCAGCATAGCCACCATATTTAGGACAGCATTTACATAATTGATACATGTACCCCAAGGGAACAAGGATTATATCCTACATTGAACCAAAAATAGTAGCATCGAAAGTTACCTTTTTACAAGTTTTTGGATCATGTCCCTAGCCTCAGTTAGCTGATTCACATAGCAAACTTCTGTGGCCCATAAGTTTTTCATGTGAGGCATTGGCATCTCCATTTCACCAAGGTGTTCTTTTAACAAGTTGACTGCATTAGAATCCATCACTCCAGCAACAACTGTCTGCCAAAGGACAAATACCTCATTCAACCAAGCATTTCAAAAACTAGAGAATCAAGGTAGAAAGTAAATCTAAAGATATCTACCCAGCACATTTCAGCTATGTAAACCTATTAAGTTACACCAATAAAACTCACCCAGAATGTATTGATGCATGCATTGAAGATTATGGATACCAGGAGGTCGAGGTCCTCATCCAAGCCAGTAAGTGCCTTTCCTGAACTAACAGAAACAGTGAAATCTTGATCAAAAGAATCAGAAATTGACCTGGTGCTTTTGACAGTAATCCTGTCATGCTTCTCTAAAATTCTTTGAAGATGATACATGGTAGAGGTCCAGGCAGTGTTCTGTATACCAACCCACTTCCCTTCGTAGCCACTGGCTTCAAAGCCAGACAGTGGGCACTCCTGCAGCCTCAGCAGTGTTGCTGCTCTTTCAGCATTGGCCCAGCAACACCAAGAGGATGACCCATCATCTACACGTACAAGCAGGACGATTATTAGAAAAACTGTAACTTATAGAGGTACAAAATTAAGTAAAAAGAAAACCAAATAACAATTATTTTGTTGCGCTACCAACCATTGATTTCAGCAGCTGATATAGAACATATAATACTCTTTTCACATTATTGAGAAGTTAAGGAGAAGAGGAGGGAGGGGGAGGTAACTTAGGAGAACAGTCATCCAATAAGTAGTTTTGCATGAACAAAAACATGCTTTCAGCAGACAAGTAGCTTAACTCATGCACTGCATATCTATTCTTGTATAGCATACTTCATAACAAAGATGCAATAATGAAATTTAATCGTAGAAGCTAGTAAAACTTGAAATGCACACAGAGAGAGCCACAAGAAAGATACAGTCAACTCTTGGAGAAAGAAAAGAGCGAACACATTGGACATGCTTCTGTTACCACCAAGTTCAATCCTTTGGAACCTCTAACCATTAAGCTTAACCTAGGAAAGTTTGAAGTAGCAATGCTTGGTACAACAAAATATAATATGAATAAAAATAGCTGCTCCGAATCAGTGCAGGCTATAAGAAGCATAAAAAATAGACAAATCCATCATACTGCATCAATCATCTCTTATACAGAGAGTAACTCACCCAATACAAAACAAGCAAGTGGGATGTCAACACTAAGAGGCCTGGAGTGCATATTTGATTTTAAGTTATCACATTTCCTGTTCCTCTTCTCTAGAACCAGGACATGAACAGCAACAACCTGTCACAAAATTGAACAGATAGATCAATGAGCATCGATTACCCTATTTAGAACCTATGACAACCTATAAGCGAAACAACTAGGAGACACAGTTAAAGGGCTTTAAAATGAAAGTTGAAACTTACTCTGCAGCGGAATCGATTTAGATTGCCATCCGAGCAGTGGATCAATTCAGAAATTAAACCAAAAGAAGTTGCCATTTTTGTGGAGGCTTCATTGCGCATATCTGAACTTGAACACTTTTTGCTATATGCTTCATTGACTGCCCTTATTGAATTTATCACAATGATGGATACAGGTATTAACATCAATGTATTTGGGCCCCTGGAAATCCAAGACATACCAATTACATCACTACATAGTACAAGGTGTGAGTAAAGTTAACGAAAACAACTTAGGTGCAGCAAGTATGTCAAATAAAGAAAGATTCAAGTGTATGAGTAATTAAAAGATAAATAAGAACAACCACATGGACAGGGCATGTTAGAGTGAACTTTTGCAACCAGTATCAATTTAAAAGATGGCATTGATTTCGTTTTAGTAATGGTAGAACCTGAAACAGCCTAATTCAAGACTGATATATTTGCATAATGCCAGGTTGATGCATGCATAAATCATATCTTAGTATCATTCTCAAATCCCACAACCAATTCTTCTAGCCATATTTTGAAACTAAATTCATCTAAACTGAATGAATGCCAAAACTAGCCCTTTTTTTATCATCCTACAGATCGTAGTCTATTCTCAAGTATCAAATGTGTGCATCTCAGTTAAATGATTGCTTCTCCCTCTAATGTTTATGACAAATTCAATATAAAATTCCTATAATCAGAGAGCATGTATACATATAATTATAAATCAAACCAGAATGGGAATAGTAGCCTTTATCATAACTCATTAGCATACACCAGTTAATTACGTTCACATAATTCAATATTTATCCTCGAGAAGATTTTTTTATTAATAAAGAATATAAAGATGGTAATAAATTGAAGGGTTAATCTCATTGATGGAAAGTTGAGTATGTTGTTTGATTATCAAAGATTGACACACGAATTAGGAGATTAAGAAAAGGGGGAAAAAAGACCAAAGAAAACAGGAAAGAAGAACCAAATGGACTTCACTCTCCAAATTTGTGTAAGTAACATGTGAAAGACTCATCACATAGACAAGCTAAAACAATGTAGGCATTGAAGCACAAGCAGTAAACTAGTTGACTTCCAAAGTTCATACCGAAATTCAAGAATTCGATGGAACGTTGCATTAATGCCAGGCCCAAACCCAGTAGGGAACAGAGGCTGACCAAGAGATCCAAAAATCCTCACCTAAAACAATAATATTTTGCAATAAGATAACTCATAAATTTTCCGGATACTGAAGTAAAAGAGAGGAACAGGGATTATGATAGGCATTTACGGTTTGATGTGCCATTGAAACATGAATGCAACAACTTTTTGTTCTATCAGGAAACCCGTAGTGATGAAGATCACCAAAGTCTTCACAGCTTGAACGCATGTCAGAAGAACCTTGGTCAAAACTGTGGACAGCTACTACATCTCCATGCAGAGAGGTCAAATTTCCCTTAGGAAAGAGGCAACTATAACCAAGAGAACCAGAGTTCTCCTCTAGGTTTGCAGTCATTATGGTCTCAATGCCCGAAGAAAGACTAGAGTTCTCTAGGTTTGAGCCTGGCGCATTTCGGCCTTTTCCCAGTTCCTTCGTATTTAACTCCAAAAGACCTGTTAAACTTGAAGAGACATGAAGATGAACGTCTGAAACTGAAGAATCATTGGCAACCCTCAATACTTGATCTTTTGTAAGGATGTCATCATCGCATAGAGAAGAATCATGCAATGATTTATCAGTGGTAAGAACCTCAGAGGAGAATGAAAGGCTTCGCAAATATGTCCCAGAAGTCATAAGAACTTTAACACCAATTAAATTATCATCTTTCTTAATATTATAGAGAGGACCTTCCATATGGTGCTTCATTAAGTAAAAACCACCAATCTGCAACAACTGAAATTAAATGAAAATGAACAAAAGCAATCTTTTTCTATGAGCAAAATCCCTGTACAAACTATTCATCATTTATGCATTATGTGAATAATAGAAAAAGGGGAAGAGTAGGAATTTTAAAATACCTGATACTTCAAATCACTCTCAGATGTGAACTCCAGCAAAATCTTCTCTGCACTTTCTTTGCAAACTTTAATCTTTGCATTGGCCTTTGTTCTATTCAATGTCCCTGAACTTGTAAAGATAAAATTATTAACACCTCGTATGGTAGCCAAACATGGAATTTCATGAGAAAAACTCGTTCTACTCTGATCCCCACAGGTTTCTCTTAAAGAAGAAGTGCCTTTTTCAAAGCTAGCACTGCCAAAATTGTCCTCGAAACCTGGACTCACCCGACTAGATGCACAATCAGTCTTGTGCCTCTTGCTAGGAGCATGATCTATGTGGTTACCACCAGTACAATCTCTTGAAACCTTATACTGATGCATACTTCCATCTTTTGCAGCTAGAAACAAATACCATGGTAAGACAATAGCCTCAGCAAACACAACAGACCTCTTTAATATCAGTGAATCACCTTTAAACTGCAAAAACAAGTATAAAAGTGAAATAATTAACTATGTGATGGCACAACATTTATGATTAAGATAACATGAACACCAACTCTGAAGCCATTGTTCCTTCTAAGTTCAAATGTCATTAACAAAAAAAATATTACCTGAAGCAGCTTTTACAACCAATTAAGAAAAGATATGAAGATGCCTACCTTCCGCAGCGGAGGAAATTTGCGGGTTATGTGGATAAGATGGAATTTTCCACTTTCAGTTTCATTCAATTTGTCCTGACAGTCTACAGATGGATAAATGAGAAGATTTCTGCATGTTGCATTACATAGGTGAAAGTAGACAAATATTTTTAGATTTCTTTTTCTTGCTGATGGGTAGCACTGGAAGATACTTCCACACGAGAATGAGTCATTACTTAATAACCCCGAATGGACTGATTCAGGCATGCCTTCCACAGTTAGACTATAATCAATTACCTGAAAATTGAACAAAGAATAGAGTGACTATAGTGATGACTTTGGAATATGCCATGCATAAACCCTCCTATACAGTATCATGCAGCTCAAGACAAGATGATAAAGAGCATGCCAACATATAATCAATAGATAAGACCTCAAATATGCTATTAGGATTCCAAAATGATGGAAGGTCTGGTATAATAGCATCAATGCCACCAGTCATGTCAACCAATTGCAATCTTCCAGATGATGGAGATATCTGTAGAGTTGAGATAGAACCATGATTAGATAATGAAAGCTAATATTCCACAAAAAATGAATCTTGAGCTATTTCAGTACGTTTGGTTTAAAAGGAATGGGGAGCTGAGAGAACATACTAATCCCTAGTTTCGATAGCAAAGTGAGGAGAGATATAGAAAGAAAGGATATTATCAATCATAATTTCTCTGCTAACTTGCCTTTAAATCTCCCCAAAAGTTGTAATTTAAGAGCAATAGAATTAACTATTGTAGTTTTACTTTTTTATAATTTTCAAAAGAAGTCCCTTAACTTCATATATAAAACATGAATAAGAGATCACATTGTAAGAAGTAGCCTCAATTCCATTCAAATTACTTGATTACAATTAACAACCGAAGCAAGATTTAATTGCACTTAAACCACTTGCCACCATTTCTCTTTACTTTGTTTGCAACTTAAATTGCCAAATGCATATTGCAAGAACATAATAAAGTAAGCAAGTATTCAAACATGCACACAATGGGTTTAATACCCTCATAAAAAATCAAAATCCTAGCCATAACTTATTTTTGGTCCTGTAAGATAAATTTTAATAAAACAGCTGCTGTGATTAGTTCTCTTTCCCTCCTCTATGAACAACTAAAACCTTCAGAGCAACATGCCCTCTATCACACCACTCCTACCTTCAGTATTCACTTTTAGAACTAAATGACCTCACTTGCCTGCATATGTATATACAAGCTAAATTACTAACCTTTAACATTCCTACCAAAATGATACCCAAGTCTTCACTCTGAAAAGTCTTCCTTATTGATGGTAGATAAGATTTCCCCCCACATGACCCAGGTTGGACATTATCCAATGGTGGCGGTGTCTTTATCCAAATAGTCTCACAATGATGGATGAAAATGGAGATGGGTACCACCTAAAAAATAACCACAAGACATCAAAAATAATGGTTAATAAGAAAACCAAATAGCCACAAAAATATTAATCAATTGGACACTTTGAAAAGCTGAAGTAAGCTAATTCACATCTATTCCAACAAAAAAGGAGGGCCCTGGGCTTACCAGCTTCAGGTTGCCATGATATGGTTCAGTAGCACAGCCACATGATTCATGTTTATTGAATTCCATTACCACACCATGCTACCAAAGAAAACACATGACAAGATCATAATGTTATGACCAACATAGAAATGTAATCACTATATCAATAGGAATTTACTGATTTACCCGTGCTCGAAATACTGATGAAGGTAAATGTGAGCTAGCAAACGTTTGAACCAGTCCTTCTTTCTGAAAATACCTTGAAAATATCCAAGTCAGATCAGCAGAAAACAAATATAATGATTGTTGAAAAAAACTAAGAGACTTTTCATAAAACTAGTCATTCCAGTCAAAAAAATCTCACAAGAAGGTAAGCAAGTTAATTACATGTGTTGATCCCAAAATCTTCTTTCCGGATAAGATCCCAGAAAACTTTTTCTGGAAACATGAAACAAGAAGTAGTACCCTGAAACCCAAAAACTATATTAAGCAAGCAATATAGAAAATTATGCACCTTAAACCAGTAATCAAAGCATAAATATCCCTGGAAAGGTTTCCATACCACAGCCTCGTAGAAAAAGCTAAAGTCTCAATGAACTTCCCCAACTGGCTTTGTGATTGTGACACTATAAGACACCTGCAGCATATAGTTGAATTACTTTTCATGCATGACAAGTCATCCTTTCAGGTCTTAAGCACATCAAATACCTTCATGAAATCATCCATCATTGAACTGGTAGAGCCAACATATAAATGGGTCCATCAATGAAAAATATGTAAAAGAATTCTACATTCAATTTCTATAGAAATACCAAAAATAATAGACTGTAGTTAAGTAGTATTGCTAAAAATGAATACAGGCAATATAGAATGACAATTTTTGGAATAAGCTATACCTTGTCTTTAATGGTGAGAATGATTCTACTTTGATGCTGGTCCTGAAGCAAGCCCCAAGAACAAGAAATTTTGCCCAAGAAAATTTTGGATTCACAAAATGGACATTTCTAACCGAAATCTGCTCATAAGAAACAAACAAATGGTTAAATATAAACAAGGCCACCACTCATCAAGCAGAAGATTATGATAATGAAACAATAAATGAATAAAATGAATATTTTACTTACAACTGCACCAATCCTGAGACCGTGTGGTGGCATGAGTGACTGATCCGTTAGTAAAAGCCACACTTCTTTGTCCAGCTCGACAACCATTCCTTGCATATAAACATTATTGACAGTACCTATATACGAACCACATTCACCATTTCTCTTTACAACGTTACTAGAAAAGGGCACCCATTTCTTCAATAATCTAGGCAAATGGAAAACAGAGCTCTCCGCAGTAACAAAAATCAAATCAGACTCCTGCTTCCCCATGAAAACCAACTTCTTCTTCAAACCCGAAATTGTAACAACGTTCCCAATAAGCTTCGTCATCACGGGATGCCAACACCAAGCAGACTCACAAAAATACACAAACACCGGTTCAGTAAAAGAATGACAATCCGATGCTCCATATAAAACCCTTACAGACTCTTTGGAACGACAAAATTGGCATTCACAACTCATAATTCTCACATGAAAACCTCGAAGATTCATTGAATTACTCGAACTTGAATCGTTAACTGAACATGGAACAACAGAAACAGGACTAAGTGATTCTAATATGCCGTGAATTTGATAGGACTTAGCATTGCTAGGTTTGGATTCAGTAGAATTCGAAAATAACGGAAACGAATCTATTATCAAGCTGGAACATTGACTGAGCCCGTGACTCGAATCCGGAAACTTCCATTTAACAATTTCCAAGAATCCGCCGCCAGGATGATTAGAAGGAATGAAATTCCAGGTAAGAACGTGGATTTTCCTACCAATGATACGGAGATCAAGTCCGATAATGTCGCAGCAGACGGCGAGGGAATCGTTGGAGAACTCGAGGCAGTTCTTTTGGGGACATTTTAGGGTTAGAGTTGGGAGTGTTAGGGTTCCAACGATAATAGCAGGATAATCCAACGAAGTCAGGGTTTTAAGGTTCGGGTTAGGGTTAGGGTTTGAACTGGAAGGGCCAGGTGGTGGTTGAGGGTTTTGATGAGAGATGATCGGAGGGCCGGCATATGATGATCCCGTGTGGGGACGACTGTAGCGGAGTAGATCGGAGACGGTGAGGATCTTCACGTCTTCCATTTGAATATGATTTTCATGTGAATGTAGGAACTTGGAAGAGGATTTCGGACAACGAAAAGCAACTCTCGGTTTATCTTCTACGATTTTAAAGGTGTCGCCAAACAAATGAGCTGGAAAATCTTTTTCCCGCCAAGTGCCATTTTCTAGTTTCAACTTAGGGTTATATTCGGGTCAGTGACCCGATCCGTTATGGGGTTGGGTTGGAGTATTAGCAGTAAAGGAAGGTGAAAGAGAAAGGTAAGAGGCTAGAGACTTGAGTCTAAAAGTAAAGTAGCTTACTTTGTCCGCTGAGTGGTAGCACTTGTATATATAAAGAAGAGAAAAAATTTATTAATAATAAAATAATATACTTTCAAAAAAAAAATCAATATTCATTTTGCTTAATATTTATTTTGATTAAGTGAATGTCATGTGAATTAATGTTCCGTTTATATATTTAAAATTGTTTAAATTCAAAAAATATAAATAAATAAAATTTCTAAAATTTAATACTACTTACTAATTAATTAATAATGATTACTGCCTTTCTTTTTAAAGAAATTCAAAGTTCAAACTTCTAATCTTTCTTTTTATTGAACCTCTTAATATTTATATAAAAATTTCAAAGTGTGAAAAAGATGAAGTCTCCTATAGCAAGAAGAAAAATTGGGTGATTGACCGAGGTCTCGTTTAGCATTGCTTCTGGCACAGCTTTTGAGGTCAAAAGCTGTTTTTCATCGCAAACGCAATACTAAACAGATAAAAAAAAATTGGCTTCTGCTGTTGAAACCATGGTTTGAAAAGCCAAACCAAAAAGCCAAAAAATATAGCTTTTGGGCTTTAAAAGCTGGCTTTTGGATAAAATGACTTTATTATCCTCACATCTCTACACTTTTATTATTTTAAACATATTTTTTTTTTGACATTTCAATTTCCTACAACACTTTTTCACAGTAATACTAAACACTTAAAAAATTTTAAACCACACTTTTTCACCACACTTTATAAACACACTTTTTCCAACTCAAGCTTTTTTCAACCCAAGTTTTTTTCAAGAGTAATGCTAAACTAAGCCTGAGTGTATCACTCCTCATTTATGCTTCATTTTTCATTTCTATTTTACAAAACACAATTGTTGAAGTCCATTGCTATTGCTGAGCTAATCTCAAAATCTAGTACGATAATGTTTTTTGAAATTTCAAAGCATGGTCTGACTGTTTGCATGTAAAACTTACTCTTAAACACTATGTCTATGAAACATTCAGGAAACTATGCCGAGTTAAGGAATCTAGTTTTGTCCCGTGAATAAAAAATCGGATCGGACCGAATCGGTTGATTGGACCGACTGAATCGAAAATCGATAATTTATTTGGTTCAATAGATGTAATAAAACAAGATTTGATCGAACCGGTTAAAAATCGATTCAACCCGTTAAAAAAAAACAATAAAAAATGAGAAAAAATAGGAAAAAATCAATTTTTTATTTTTTTAATTATTTTTTTCAAAATTATTTTTTGTAATTGATGAGATTTGAACTCATAATCTCTTAGAAATATATTAAAAACCATAAAATTAAGCTAAATACTTTTTTTTATTTTTTATTTATTATATTTAATATTTATTTTACATTAAAAATATTTAAAAAATATTTAAAAATCTTATTTAAAGTGTCCAACAAATTCAAACGATTGAATCAGAAATCAAAAATCACATCAATTTGACCTCCTATCCAGTTTTTTCAACCTTGGTTTTGTCCTAACAATTGTTAATCTTTTTGGCTAGAGTTCAAGATTCAGAATCTTGAACTGATCATAGTACCCAAAAAAATAAAAGGAACTACTACATGTTTAGACTTAATTTGAAACACATGTAAAGGATCCTTCAATCAAATAACAGCTGAGGGGATTTAACAAGAAACCCCGTATTTACAGGCCATGAAAATGGTGAACTGAACATCTGCTAAACTTGCGAGTCACGAAAGCCTGAGATGGCATTTGCAAAAATCTCCACTAGAACCCCCCCCAAAAAAAAGGTTTCTTTTTCTTTTTCTTCTTGATAATTGCAAGTTTCTTCAAGCTATGCACGTGGGAGCCTTGCTCTTATACCCTATATATCTGAATCAAAAACAAGTTTCAGATGTGTGGGACTTCCTTGCCTTGCGTCCGCCCCATAGCACATGGGTGATTGTTCACTGCACCAAGTGGCGTATTGCTTGAAACTATGTGAACCATGAATCAGTTCTTGTTGTAGATGTGTAAGTGGAGACCTCAAGAGTGGAATAGAGGGGATGATGAGAAGCCGCAGCACAGTTGTTGGTTTTGGCATAGCCTAATTGACCAGTTTCACTGAGGAAGATAAAGAAAGAAAGAAAGAAAGAAAGAAAGAAAGAAAGCATAAATCATAATCAAACGTCATACAGGAGCAAAACTACTGATTCAACATATATTTATATCATGAAAAGTCTAGAGTGGAATGTATATGCAGCAGGATCAAACTCATTCCACATCAGTGTAAATATGCGCATTCTATACCTATTACATGGCAATTTCCCCTTTGTGATCCTTGTTTCCAGGGAAATAGACATCATTTCTATTCTCAGACTATGTGATTTATCCTATGTGAACATAGATATAATCTATGTTACTCCGACTCTTCATTTTTCTTGAAGTACCCGTGTCCGACGCATATCAGGACATGGGTATGAGAAGATAATCCTCCAAGGACCCTTAAAATACATGGAAATCTAGGAAAAAATTGACTATACTCATGTCCGACACTCACACCCGAGTCCGAGTAACATAGGATATAGTATCAGTGTACTCATAATATTTGCATTTCAGTGTAAGATGACAATGTTATTTGGAGCTCATTAATGGGTCCAAAACAAACAAAAAAAACTTCTGGTTGATGCTTACTGTTAGATTCATTGTAGAAAATGTCTGCATGAGGACTGTTCCATTTTGATCAGCTGAATTTCGTACAAAAGGATGATCAAGTAGCTTTGCTGCCGATGGCCGCTCTGCAGGATTTCTTTGAAAACAACAACGTAGAAAATCCTTTCCTTCTGGAGATAATGCTTCTGGTACAGGTGGGGTTTTGTTCAGAACCTTGAAAAAAGCTTGAGGCTGATTGATACAAATTGACAGTCCAAACATTAAGGTAAGACCCTTTGTAAAAACATTTTCTTTTGTTAGATTAAGTATGAAAAACAATCTAAATCATACTACATAAGAGGTGGCCAGGATAAAGAAAATATCTTTCTTGGAAAAGGGGAAAAAATAAATTTCTTCAATGCCAAGTAAATTGGACTAACAAATATGTTTCAGAACCATATGAAAAGTCCATTTAATAACAGCAAAGCTATCAGAAATAAACTGAGAGCAATTAAATAAATTCTGTCTCTTGAAAGTTGGAAATTGGTTCTGACTAGCAGGCTCTCTCCTAATCAAAACACCTTGATGTTGAGAATTGATACTGTTCCATTGATGAATGTAGACATAGAATAGAAATTTAATCCTATGTTGTTCCAACTTTTCATTTTTCTTGAAGTATCCGTGTCCGACACATATCTAGACATGGGTATGGGGATATGATCTTCCAAAGACCCTCCAAATACATGGAAATCTTGGAAAAAATTGAACATACCCATGTCCGACACTCACACCCGAGTCCAAGTAACAGATTTAATCTATTTACTAGTATATTGATGGATTGAATTAACTCTAAGTGAGATTATACTACCCTCAGGCTCTTAAAACAAAGAATGCTCAGAATTTTGAAGAATCCAGTCTACAATAAAAATGAAGAATAAAGTTTGAAGATAGGCATGATCAAGTAAAAGTATGAACATGGGCTTACCCCTTCAAGCTCACTCCAAGGAGGTTTACCATTAAGCATCTCAATGATGGTACAACCCAAGCTCCATATGTCAACAGCCAGAGCAAGATTTGGATTGGAATCTTTCTGCATGACAGCTTTTATGACCTGCAATAGAAATAACAGCAGTAAAGAAAAAGAGAAGAAAGTAGAAACAGCCATGGAAAGCCTAAAAATATGTACAAATTACTGTAATGTAAACCACCTCAGGAGCCATCCAGTATGGACTGCCCTTCAAAGACAGCTCATATGATAATCCCGTAAGCTGCAATTTAAAAGAAAATAAAAGAAAGAAATGATTAGACTGAAAGCTTTTAAACGGATATTTCACACATATCATCAGACTAACACAATCAAATCATCATAATCCCAAAGTATTACTCTAAATATTGTCACAGCTATGTATTAGAGCAGCTTCTTCCCAACTTGATAGAGAGAATAATTCCAGATAAACAACCATAAAGGCGACAATTGGTATCATTATGGTATTTATGACCCTAAAAAGAAGCAGCAGGTGTCACGTATCAATAAACAGAGAACCCTAACTAAGGATAGAAAACATGGCCTTTGAATGAACAGGTTGACATAGGAAAATCAATAAGTTCTCATTATGTAAGGCAATAGCTCCCCTGCACTTTTTTATAACAGGTACATACATTTCCGCAGAATGCTTATCGTTGAAACATCCAAATTGAGAATTGATCAAATAACATATGTAAGCTAGAAAATGTATCGCAGAAAGGAATTATAAAACTAACATTGAAGAAGCATGTAAAGGTAATATAATATTGGAGAAATAAAATTTGCACCACAGCATAAGAAATTTAAAAGGATGTCAAAAACTTACATGTTTTGCCATGCCAAAATCAGCAAGTTTAACAACGCCGTTGGCATCGACAAGCAAATTTGCTCCTTTTATATCCCTATATGAACAAGAATTCAAGTGAATGAAATTTTATGCTGACAAGGTACAGCCGTACAGCAAATACTATAACAAAAAACAGAATCACATCTTGACAACAAATTTTCTAATTCAACCATTTCGATGGTTGTAATATGGAGAAAATTTTCCTAACAATAATTTAGAAAAGGCCTGTTGATAAATTAGGATTTAACAATTTATATATTTTGCAAAGGTTTGTTCGCCCATTGCTTATTGGTTCATCGAATTTTGAAAGTACTAAGTGCAAGGTAAACAAGGAAGTTAAGCTGCTACATAATTCTTCATTCTTTCTAATAGAGCATGATTGTCACCTGTGTATTGTCTTTGAACTGTGCAAGTACACTAAGCCAGATAGAATATGGCGGGTGAAATTGCGAACTATAGATTCTGTTATAGCTCCACAGTGTTCACGGACATATTTATTAATTGAGCCAGGATGGACATACTCCAAATATATGTACAAGTGATCATCAACCTACATATGAAACAATGACTCCCAAATTAACCAAGCTTACAAAATATCTATTTCAGCATAGTGTAGGATAAGTGGAAGGACTACGTACAATTTCACTGCTATAGTATTGAACAATATTTCGATGCTTTAAATGTCGCAAAACTCTAATTTCCTGCAACATGTAAGACCAGCAAGAATTTCAATAGTTTAAAGCAATCTGATTGAAATGAAGGAATGGGTGCATATGGAACAGTCAAAAAGTATGCAATAAAATTTGTGACATGATTTCAGATAACTATGATTATCATGAGGGTTCCATAGACCACTTTAATAAGTGGTATTAGATGCTTAGCAGAACGAAACGAAACTATCGTGAATGACCTTAAACCAAACATGTGGGCTTCTAAGATAATTTTCTTTCCCTTTACTGTAATGGAAAAGAAAAATCCTCATACAACAGTCTGATTCCCATGAAAATCTCTTACAGCATGACCAATTTTGAGGATAATAATGTTATGCTTGGAACCCACTAGATGAACAAAGGATTATTCAGAAGCTAAAAGAGTGAAATTCATTGAACAAAGAATATTTCTTCTTTCTCCCTCTTTTTTCCCCCCACTTTTAGGGGTAAAAGAAGAAAAGTTCATAAATCAAACTGCACTTCTAACTTCTAATAGAGTTTCAAGCCCCAAAATTGCAACAGATAGTGGAGAAGCAAAAACATATTTAATGGCTATGAAAGCATAAATTAGTGATAAAAAAAAAGTAAATAGAATACCTGCTCCAACTGTTTTATACATTCAACAGATTTAGGGTCATCAGGGATGATATCAACTTCCTTCATTGCACACAAAGCTCCGGTCTCTCTGTCAAAAAAAAAAAAAAAAAAAATAATGAAATATCACCTCTGCTAAGAAGAAATTAAGAAACCCTGTAAAAATTGCTTCACAATGCTTGGATACCTATTGGTTGCTTCATAAACACTTCCATATGTACCACGTCCAAGAAGTCTTCCTTTCTGCCATTGACTTATCATTGATGTTGCAAAGGGCTTTTCTATGATGTGATTTAAAACAGGTGATGGTAGTGACATCGGTGATTGTGATGATGGCAATGCTCCAGGGGGAAGGGGCAATGGATGGGCATTTACTTGAGTATTATTTTCAAGCCACTCCCTATGGTTCTCCATGAGCAATTTATGATGGGATGCAAATGAAATTTTATTTGGACCTTGGCTATGCCATGGAGAATGGTCAGGACTATGTACAGTTTTTACTGGTGAAGTATAAGCAGCAGCCCTACCTAAATATGGAACCTCTAAATCTATTAACCCCCGTAATTCTTGGGGACCTGAGGAGGAATCTATAGTTTTGGATCTTTGTGGACTAACGGAGGGACTAGAGAAAGCGGTCGTTGGAGCACTCCTGGCTGAAACATTCAGCCTCAAGTTGTAGTTAACACTCCCACAATTTTTCTCATGAGACAAACCCCTGCGACGACTTAATAAAGATTTGGTTGAATCTGCAACATCATAAGAATTAAAGTGATCTTGGGTGTTTGATCTTTGAGGACAGGCAGGAGATGAGAAAAAACTTGTAACACCGCTCCTTGTAGTGACTGTTGGATTTGGGCCATTAGTAAAGCTTTCAACAGGTTCATCTTGAGAGAATTCCTTATGAACATTGACCGATGATTTTGCTGTACTTTTAGCAGCATGATCTGCATTCTTCCTGATAATTTCGTAAAGCATATATATCAGCAGCATCAACAACATACTAAAAGGCAGTAATTCTAATGCCAACAGCCCTGCTTCAGTATATACATATAGGCAACCATGTTAAATGGGTGAATGACAACAATGGCTGCACTTTAGCAATACAAAATAAAGAATTTTCTAAGATTAAAAAAACAGAACACATGATCACATATTTTAATCTAGATCTTGCATTAAATGAGTTTATATACAGAATTCCACCATGATAACTTAATAAATAAATAAAATCATCATGAACCGGCGAACGTGGGTGTTTTATCTTTCAGTTAACAGTTAAGGAACTACTCAATTATTAACCGGAAAAACTAAAGAGTTAAACTTGAGAGTAATAAACTAAGAAAATAATTAAAAACAAGTGAATTCAAGAGTTACCTTCCGACATCAGAGGCAAGTCCTTCATCAGGTGATGCGAGTTTACTCGGTCCAGGACTCGAACCCGACGTCTTCGATTTCCGATTTAAGAACACCTCAGGCAGAGGCAAAGGTTTCGGCACCGCGGACGAAGACCAATGTTCCAACCTGTCAGGAGACCTCGAGTACTTCCCTGCCGCCGTATAAGGGGAACCTGGAGAGGAAAACGAACGGTCGATATCGCTAAACCTTAAGCCAAGCTCATCATCGGTCACGTGCCTGAGCTTCCTCTGACGCGTGAGACGACGCTGCTGTTGGGCTTGGTTATTACAAGAATTACCCGCATTGCCAGTGTTGTCGTGAAGATGAGAATGAGATGACGACGGTAAAGAAGAAGAGAAATAAGGAAAAGTTTTGCGGGAAATAGGCATTGATGAGTAAGCAAGAAGAGACTTGTCTTTTGTTGATCTCGTCGTCGTCATGTGAAAATTAACGGACAAAACATAAGAGTTTTTGAGTTTTCTTTTGTTTTTCCTGTCCTGATAGAGCTACGGAAACACCTCGGTTCTTTCTCTGTTTACTTTGTCTTCATCTTTTTCTTAAAATAAATTAAACTTAGTTACAGTCAACTCAACACTTTAAAGAAATAAAAATCTGAGACTAAAAAAGTTAAAATTTGAAGGAAAAAAAAATCAGGTTTTAAGTTTGTTTTAGTTTTAATCAACCGGCCTTCGTTTGAAAAAATCCGAGTCAATTATAACACGACATTTCTATGTCTATCTCCTGCTTTCTATTTTTTTTCGTTAATAAAAGTCAAAGCCTGATTTTCTCTCTTTTTGTTTATTATTATTTGTCTGAATCTGACCAAGTGCGTGGCACAGTGTTTCATTTGGTTTTAACCCAACTCTCAGTCAATCGCAATGAAGCAAGCAGTTTTGATAACAAGCTTGGTAAGATGTTTCATTCCCACTGCAACTCCTTCTCTCATAAATACCCATTAATCTGATTTGTTTTTTCCTTTTGCGACCATTGTTACTTGAGTTTTTTTCATTATTTTTTTTAATTTAAATTATATAATTATCAAAATAAAATTTAAATAAATATATAAATAAGCAATAAATTCAATAAGCAAATAAATTATTAATAAATGAACAATAAATAAATAACTTCATAATTAATAGTAGTTAACTAAAATAGACAAGTTCATAAATAATAGAGTCAATAAATATTAGTTATTTTTTTAATATGAGTAAATATATTATTTACAAAAGTATTATTTGATTTATAAATAATTTTTAATTATTTATTAACTTCTCAAATATATTATAAATTTTAATCTAATATTTCTGACGATTTTTTCTTCTCATTACTTTTGTATCCAAACATATATCTTATCACTGATTTTAATTTTATCGCTACAATAACTATCTCACTGCTATCGTTATTTTTTATCTCACCGTTCATCCAAATAGATGCAAAATTAACCATACGTCAGGTTGGTATGATGAGAGTACGTTTCGTGACTTCAGCTTTTTTTTTTTTTTTCATTTTGTTTGTATTTTAGTTTTATAAAACTTAAGATAAATTTTTTAATTTTAGTATATTTTATATTAAAATTTATATTTTATAAAATTGATGTATCATGATTTTCAATATCAAAAAATTAAAAATTTCAATTTTAAATGATAAAAACAAGAGAAATTAAGTGTTCACGAAAAAAAAAAAAAAAAAGACAACTTAGAAACATTAAAAAAAAATGGATAAAAAAATCTTACTTACTTTTGTTAGTTATTACTAATATACTTTTGATCGAAAGGCAATGGCTTTGACCAACAAAACAAAAGGTAGTCTTTGCTGCTAAGATATATTGTTCATGTGTATAGATGACTAGGTAGAGCTCTAAATAAAGGAATGAGAGGAGTAAAGTTGTGTTGGGCAAAGTTAATATTTTGGGACGTGTTTTGATAGTTAAGGTAATAAACATATTTAAAAGAAGGAAGAAATGGAGAAGCATGGAACGAGAGAGGATGATACATAAAATATTGGTTTTAGGTTTTATTAGTCTTACTCCATACTTTATATATACTCAAGAGTATGGGGTGCATGAAGGACATTAGTTTTTCAGCCAATTAAAGGTGTTCATTATTCGATCTTAATCGAATTAATTAATAGAAATCAAATTTGGTACGATTAATCGGTTAATAAATAAAAAATTGGTTCGATTATCGATAGAGGTTTTTGATGAATTTCGGTTATCGGTTAAGCATAAATAACCGAATTAATGATATTAATCGAAAATTTGATTTAGGGTTTTATTATGTTTGATATTTGAATTTTATTATAGCTTTATTATGTTTTGCATTTGGATTTTGGTTGGTTAGATATATTAATATGAATGGAATACAATTAACTTGTTTTGATAATTTGGTTGGATATATAAAATCATGTATTAAAAATATATTGTAAAATAAATTTGTTATTTATTTTATTTAATCGAAAATCGATCAAATTAACTGAAATAATTTTAATTCGGTTAATTTAAATATTTTTTATTCGATTTGATTAACGATTAAAATAAATATAAATTTAATTAATTCAATTAATAAAATTTTAATTAAATTATTAATCGGACCGACCAACTGTGGTTATTGACATTGTCTATCTTTATTTGTGTTGTCGGACCAAGCTAATTAGAAAGTGTTGGTCATCTGTTGATTTCTTCGGTGTTGGGCTTTATGGACCTGGTCAAGTGTTCGGTCTTAGGCTTGGAGTGATATTGGGTATAATGGATATTATGACTAAACATCATCCAAATGTTTTTATTTTGCATGGAAGTGCAAAAATGAATGAGTCAAACAATCTCATTTCAAAGTATATAATTACTGTTTTTTATTTCTTTTATAAAATAATATGTGAAAATTAAAATTCCCTCATTAAATTTAGGCTTATAGCCAAATGGTTCTAATGTTGTAATTGAATTTTTCTTTAACAAAACCCAAAGCAAATTAAAAGAATTATTTATCTAATCTCTAATAAAGTAATGATTGAGTTGATATCACTTAATCAAGTGACACCAACTCAATTAATAAAATTATCAACAAAAAAAATTTAAAAATTATAATGATTAAAAATAGAGATATTAATGTCTTTTAATATTTTTTTAAAACAATTTTTATTTAAAAAACTCACAAAACTTATCAATTTTTATATTAAAAATTACTTTAAAAAAATAACTACTTTTGTTATAAAAAAAATTTACCACCTACATAGGGATGACAAAATCTGATCCGACCAATGGATTTCGAACCGATCCGATCCGAATGAAGAGGTTTTTTTTTTTGAACAATAGAGGCGGAGCGGGGCGATGCAGTTTTTTTGTTTGAAAGGCGGAGATAGAGCAGTTGTGGTAATTGCATGCTCCGCACCGCCCCGCCTCGAATACTGAAATTACAATTTTGCCCTTAAATATTTAGCTTTAAAAAAATAATAATAATATAATTAAACTTATTATTTTTCTTTTTAAAAATCTAAACCTAATACTTTATTTTTTTCTTCTTAGATTAAAAACATGTTTATATTGAATTTATATTTAAATTTTTTTACAATGCTTTATTATTGGAAAAAAATAAAAATAATTAATAAATATCGAATGTAACAGAGCAAGGCGAGACGATTATGGATGTAACCGACATCCATGGAGGTAAAAGTGATATTGAAATTTCAACATCCACGATGTAACGAAACGGAGGACGAGACAAAACAATATTTGACGAAATAAAAACGGATACTGTAAAATTTACCTTTGTCCCACTCTATTGTCGTCCTGCACTCACATAGGTCTGACAAATTCTAGTATAAAAAACAGCTAATTTAAAGAGGCTACAAAAGCCAATCACGTGACTATCTAGAATCTTCTTCTTGTAGTCCCTTAATAGTCTTCCTTCTCTCTTCTTTTTATCACGTGACTATTTTGTACATGTATCTAGTCTAGTCTTCTTATTTCTGTCTATAGAACCCTCTTCTCAGAGGAGAAAAAACCCGCCACTCCTCAGCTTTGAATCCCAGCCGAATATTCACTTCTCAAATATCCCGTCGGCAAGAAAGAGTCCCGGATTCCCCGATCACTGCCACGTGTTGGATTTATGATCGTGCGTCGTATCAGACCGCTAATCCTCCGAAGCACTTCCCAACTTCCCCTTCCAAATCGTACTTCATTCCATTCGTTCGCAGCTTCAAAACCCAGATTCTCAAATTCTTTCGTCGATGATGACGAAGGAGGCAGCGCGATTTACCGGCTCGCGCTTAAATTCCAGCGGCCAACGACTGTAAAAGTGGAGCCTTGGTCGCGGAACCACGTCAGCTTAATAGGAACAGTGGATGGGCCACTCAAAGTTATGAATACCAAGAGCGATAAGTTTGGGGTTCGAACTCGGCTCAATGTCAAACCCCCCCATGATTCTGATCGCAGATTCAAGTAAATTTCTTTTATTTATTTATTTTTCAAAGTCTACACCTTATTGAAATTTTAATGTTGGAATTATGATTTTAAAACAGGATAGCACTGATGATGTGGAACGAGATGGGGGAAATTTGTATGAAACATGTGAAGCCTGGTGATTTAATTTATGTTTCAGGGTTTTTGAGGTCTTTCTCTAAGGCTAATGAAGATAAGCAACTCCTAATATGTTACCAGGTTCTTCAGAAAAAAAACCTTTTTTCTCTTTCTTTGCTACTATTATTTGTGTTTCATGACATTAATCAAACTTACCTTGGTTAATGTTGGCATCCTAAGCATCTAATGGAACGTGATTGATGCATTAATTGAGTTAATAACACGATTAATCCAAATGCAGTAGACTTCTAACGTTGGTTTAATGTATGGATTTACTTCTCTTCTTGTTTATGCAAATATGTAGTATGTATTTACATGCATGTTCGTTTAATATATTATTGCAGGTAACTGTAACAGAGTTGAATTTTGTTGCCCAACAAGGTCAAAGATCGACAACCCAAAAATGCAAGGAATTAGAATCAGAACAAGGTATAAATGTTTCTTTCTATCTTTTTTAATTTGAGTGCTTTAGTAATTTTCTGGTTTGTTGTGAAACCATAGCTGGAGCTTCTTTTCGCTGGTTTTATATGGTACTTTTATTACCACTTAGCTGGACAGATGTGTAATCTCTTATGTTTGGCCAATTGTAGGACTTAGTCCTTAGTCCATAATCTTTAAGAAAATTGCTAATTATAGAATATCAGTCTTCAACTGTTATCAACTTTGAGGTTTTTGATTTCTTCATTTGCTCCATGCTTATTGTGTTTTCTTTCTCTTCTTTATTAAAAGATGTAGGTGAAGCTGGTATGGAGAGGTATTATAGCCAACTCTACTTGTGGCAAGTATTTTTTACCAACCCATTTGAATGGTGGGACAATAGGAAAAGTAAGAAAAATCCACGGCAGCCAGATTTTAGGCACAAAGATACTGGTGAAGCTCTCTGGCTGAATCCCAAAGATCCTCCTTGGATTAAAAGGCAACTTGAACTGCTTGATTCAAAATTGGCCGAAGGTGTAGGTGATCAAGTAAGTTCTCGTTATCGTATATCTGAATGGGTGTATGATGAGTAGGATAAATCAAAACTATAGCATCAGCCAAATACGAAGAAAGATCTTTAGCTTGAGCCATCATATGAAGGACCGTAACAAATGGGAAACAATAATAGGGGATTTAAGGTAATTGTAGAGCTAGAACTATGTGGCTAACTAGGATTGTGGTAATTCTTGTACTGTACAGCACTTTAGAGGTATTATTACTTGTTGTCTTTATTTGAAATGTTTTAAGTGGAATTGGGAAGTATCACTTATTAATCTTAAAATACACCAAACTTTTGTGAGACATGTATAAGATACAAGTGAAATGTGAATATATTTTTGCACCGTTCTGTCATATTTGAAGGCTTTTTAATTTCTTTCCTGTATGTCTTTCTCAAAACCCAAGTTCCCCGAGTAAGGTGTGCATATGTGGCTCTTGCAAATGGATTAGTTGGCTTTGCTTGGATGAGATGGGCTCAGTTTTTTTATGTATGGGGTGGATATATGGGTTGCTAAGGTTTGATTTTCTTGGGCTGTCGCTATTGGGCCATATGATTTTTTTTAGCCTATGCTTCCTATAAAGCAAATAGCTTTGCATATGATTCATTGATGCAAAAATACTTTTAAAAAAAACAAAGCCAACAGCTCCAGGGGAACACTATAGTTACATACATTTTAGAGAGGTAAGAAGTGCAGTTTTTACTTTTTAATTTTTACAATTTACAATTTTTATTTATTTGACAACAAGAGGAAAGGAAGCCAGTACCAGAAACGGCAAAATGTAGTGCTTTACAAGCGTGCTTGAAGACAATTGCATGTCAAAATGGCTATGAAAAATGCCGTAATGGCAAAGAATGAGAAAACACCTTGCTCAAGCACATGGGCTGCTGGATAAAATCTGGAACATTTTACGGATCTGCTAACTATTAGGAAAGCAAATACAAATGTTATTCAGAGAGACTTAAAAATCAGAGGAAATGGCGTCGATTTAGCTTGCAAGAATCGGAGGGGCATTTCAATTGCTGAATTAAGGCAGAAGGCAAGCAACATAATGGCCAAGTCAAGATTCTGTTGATCAACAATGAGCCATGGTGGTTGAGAGTTTGGCCCTCAGCTGCTGCTTGGACCTGGTCGTGGTGCAGCATGATGCAACAGTTGTTTATGTGGTGGCAAGAAAAACGCAAGACTTGACGGATATATACAAAACCTTTTAGTATAGTATACATTGCGTATAATGTTGAAAACTGATGAAATCAGAGTTAAAAATTTACGTACTTATTGGGATTTAAATTGTATAATTAGTTAGTCAGTGAGTCGGTGTGATTCATGCATAATGCTTTTTAAGGCATATACATACATACATACATGATACATACTCAAATGACAACTGCCAAAAAGGCCAAATCTCTCTTTATTTCAACTCAATCATACCATGGGTTAATTTCCTTTGCTATATATATCCAATATTTCAATCAATTCACTTTCGTCAAAAAAAAAAAAAAAATCAGCTTTGTCACCTGCCTACCAACCAATTAAATTAACCCATTTATTCACAGCAGTCTAAGAATACCCAAGTATTCCTGCATGGTTAAGGTTTTACATTCCACAGCTGAGGAATGTTTTTAAGATCATTTTAGCCTACTGAAACTGAAGTACCGATCAGCTAATTTAGAGTGCTGATTATTTTATTTTTTAAAAAAGTTTTATTTATACGTACAATCTTCAATATTGACTGGCACTGAGCATGTCGTCTCTTCTAAATTGGAAATCATGAGGGCACGACGGCCATTTCGCTCGTCAATGACCCTTCTCATTGGTCGACACTTTTAGCTTAGGTCCACCTTTTTAATATTAGCCATTCACGATTCATCATTACCCAAAGTATCTTCTACAAAGATGACTTTTTCTTTGTCTTAAAAGAGGACAAAAAAAAATAATAATTTGTCTTTGCATCTTTTTTAATTACATCATTTACCCCTTTAATTATGCTTAATTGTTTTGATATCGAGAGTTGGGAGTATCAAACTTTTGAGTAATTTTTTGGGTCATCATCAATTTGTAAGGGAATAAGAGATTGGAACCACAATGTCAAAACAAGTGATTGATACTTCCATCAATCTCCTCTTTAAAAGAAAGTCAGTAATTTCATTAATTCAACATCAATTCAAAAACAATTTGTACTTTTATGACTTATTTTTATATTTGAACTTTGAATCGAGGGAAAAAAAATTATATTTTATTGTAAGAAAAAGAGTTATAAATATTAAATTTAAATTTAAGATTTATTGAATTTTTTTTTTTAAATAACAACATGAATTAAATTTTTAAATTTTATGTTTGTTTAGTTTAAAATGTAATAAAATAAAGTATCCCAACCATTGAATAATCATTTATATTATATATAATGTGGCTTATTGATTGATGTCACGATTCAAGTGACACTAACTCAATTAATGAAAGTACAAAAATCAAATTTAAATTATAATAATAAAATAAAATTAGAAATATTTAAATCTTTTAATTTTAAAAAAAAAATAACTATCTACTCAAAATTACTCATATTTTTTAATATTTTAAAATAATAACTATTCAATTATACTTTTAACTTATTTTTTTTAAATATATTTTTTTCTAAAAAAAAATCATCCTTTTTTGTGGATATGATAAACTCTAGTAATAATAAAACTATTTTTATGTAGTACTAATTTGAACTAATGAGTAAAAAAAAGTAGATTGTAATTTCTGAGGATATTCTCAGTTAAAAGATAATTTTTGAGGTTTAATTTGGAATTTATTTTTCCCTTTTACATGGCTTTACTTTCCAGGAAACTAGGGATATAATCACTTATTGCTTATAACATAAGCTAAGAGAAGTAGCACTCACTTTTAGCATTTGCTTGCTTGTAATATAAAGTAGTAAGTAAAAAACAAGTTCTCTTTTTAAAATAAGATTTAAAAAAGTTAAAATTATTTATCAAAAATCTCAAGTTTTTTGTTTCAGAATTAATAAAATAAAATAATTAAGTTACAAGTAATATTAATAAGAATTCAAATATACTAACTGAAATGAGTTTATCTTTTTGCACAAAAATAAAAGTACCTAATATTTTTTTTTTTTTTTATGAAAAAAAAAAGCTTTTTAAAAAAATAATAAAAAAATAAATTTTGCATTTTCCTGTTTTAAAAAATTATTATTTTTTAATATAAACTCCACGTTTTTAAGACAGCAGAAGGGAAGAGCAGTTTAGTTTGCCCCCGCCATTTGGGATTTAACTAAATCATTCACGAAACGCTTCCCGCTGATTAACTAACAACGATGGCGTTTAACGACTTTTTCGCCGGAGAAATCGCAACGGAACTTCTAAAACAGTTAATCGCCATCTCACGCAAGTCCTGCCTCTGCAAATCCAGTGCGGACAATCTCATCACAAGCATCGAAGAACTCCTTCCCATCATTACTGAAATCAAATACTCCGGCGTCGAACTCCCCGCCGTTCGTCAATCTCAACTGGACCGTTTTTCCGAGACTCTACGTGGCGGCCTCGAATTGGCCCGCAAAGTCCTGGCTTCCGGCCGTTGGAACGTCTACAAAAACCTCCAGCTGGCCAGGAAGATGGAGAAGTTAGAGAAACAAGTTTCGAGGTTCGTTAGCGGGCCGATGCAGGCCCACTTGTTGGCTGACGTTCACCACATGCGGTTCGAAACGATGGAGCGGTTCGACCGGTTGGAAGGCCGCTTGGAGCAGCGGCTCAATTCGATGAAGATTGGAGCGGGAGGGTGGGTGGAAGAAGCGGTTAAGAGAATGGAAGTTGATGAGGAGGCTAGTTTGGGAATTTTTGGTGGAGTTGGTTTGGATTTAGGGAAAAGTAAGGTGAAAAAAATGATAATCGAAAGAGATGATCTAAACGTTGTTGGAATTTGGGGTATTGGAGGATCAGGGAAAACTACTTTGGCTAATGAAATTTGTAGAGATAATCAAGTTCGAAGTAAGTTTCTTCCTTGATGTAAGTAATTCATCAAATAAGGTTTTTCTTTTGGTTGGTAATGGCCGATTATGGTAGAACTCAACTAACTGCTTCTGTTTTTTATTTTTTTATTTTTTAAGGTTACTTCAACAACAGAATTTTGTTTTTAACTGTATCACAATCACCGGATCTGCAACAATTAAGGGCAAGAATATGGGGATTTATTACAGGAAACGAGGCCATGGGTTATACTAATAACCTGTTTGTTCCACAAGGTAAGTTACAGTGTGAGTGGGGAAGTGGACCGCGAACTCTGGTTGTTTTGGACGATGTCTGGTCGCTTCCCGTACTTGAACAACTAGTTTTCAGGATCCCAACATATAAAACTCTGGTAGTTTCAAGATTTAAGTTCCTAACAAGTGTTGTTAATGAAGTTTATAAAGTTGAGTTGTTGAGGGAAGATGAATCAATGTCCCTGTTTTGTCACTCTGCTTTCGGGCAAAAATCGATCCCTCCTACTGCCAATCAGACTTTGGTCAAGCAGGTAATGAATTGAATTAATTTCAAGTATTAATTAATGTTCTTCTTTTTTGTCTCTCGGAGTTGATAGATAGCTGTTTACTTTTTTCTTTGCTGATGGTTGTTAAATTTTGGATTTGACAGATTGTTAATGAATGTAAAGGACTTCCTTTGGCACTTAAAGTGATTGGAGCTTCGTTGCGAGACCAACCTGAAATGTATTGGGCTAGTGCAAGGAAAAGGTTATTGCGAGGGGAACCGATCTGCGAGTCTCACGAAAACAAATTGCTGGAGCGGATGGCAATAAGCGTGGAATACTTGAACAAAAAGGTCAAAGAATGTTTCTTGGATTTGGGATCATTTCCAGAAGATAAGAAAATTCCCCTTGATGTTCTCATTAATATGTGGGTTGAGATACATGACATTGATGAGGAAGAAGCTTTTGCTATTCTTGTCGAGCTTTCTGATAAGAACCTACTCACTTTGGTGAAAGATGCACGGTATGTTACTACTCGAAACTCTTTGTTTCTGAAGCAAGTAACTTGGGTCGGTTTTAGTTATTTATCTGATTATTGTTTTTCTGAATTGTTATTGGGCAGGGTTGGAGATGCATATAGTAGTTACTATGAAATCTGTGTTACTCAGCATGATGTGTTGAGAGACCTTGCTCTTCATCTAAACAATCGTGGGGATGTGAATGATCGAAAGCGGTTGCTTATGCCTAGAAGAGATACAGAACTTCCAAGAGATTGGGAAAGAAATACAGATCAGCCATTCAATGCTCAGATAGTTTCAGTTCATACAGGTATATCATGTCACTTGTTCTCAATTGCTTTGCATTAAATAATTTTGTACAATTACACCTTCACTGAAAACCAGCATAGCTAACAAATTTGAAACTTAGTATTTCTTTTGCAATACATTTTGTTGCCCCCACTGTCCTTGCTCATTAAATTTGAAGTTTCATCACTTGACAGGAGAAATGAGGGAAATGGACTGGTTTCGCGTGGAGTTCCCTAAAGCTGAAGTACTCATCCTGAATTTTTCCTCCAATGAGTACTTCTTGCCTCCTTTCATAGACGATATGCCCAAGCTGAGGGCACTTATTGTAATAAACTATGGTACAACTGAGGCAATACTTCAGAATTTTTCAGTCTTTACTAATCTGGCAAATCTGCGGAGCCTATGGCTCGAAAAAGTGTCAGTTCCTCAATTGTCCAACGCCACTGTTCCCCTGAGGAACTTGCAGAAACTATCTATGGTTCTTTGCAAGGTTAATAACAGCTTTGATCCATCAGTGCTAGACCTGCCCCAGATCTTCCCTCGTCTATCAGAGCTCATAATTGATCATTGTGATGATTTAATTAAGTTGCCGGTAAGCTTTTGTGAGGTGAATTCACTCCAGAGCCTAAGCATAACCAACTGCCACCGATTATGTGAATTGCCTGCTGATTTGGGTATGCTAAAGAAGCTACAGATACTTAGGTTGTATGCTTGTCCAGAGCTTAAGATGCTCCCTCCCAGCATTGGCGAGCTAGTCGGGTTAAAATATCTTGATATTTCACAATGCGTTAACTTGAGGTGTCTACCTAGGGAAATTGGTCGATTAGCAAGCCTGGAAAAGATAGACATGAGAGAGTGTTCACAGATTGGGACTCTACCAACAAGAACTGCCTTGTCGAACTTGAAGTCACTACGCCGAGTTATCTGTGATGATGAAGTTTCTGGGCAGTGGAGAAATCTGGTGAAGGCCATGCCAGACCTTCATGTTCAAGTTGAAGAGAAATGGTATAGTTTGGACTGGCTTAATGGCTGAAACAGTTTATGCATCTGTCTGTTAATGTTAATATTAATGTACATAATTTTAATAATGCAATGTTTGTTAGATTAAAGGAACCCTTCCGAGTGCTTGCTAGTGGATTACTTTCTTACATTACTTGCTTTTATGATTCTCTCTGGTACATAATTTTAATAATGCAATGTTTGTTAATGTTTGGAACGACCTCTCAACATTCTTGCCATTTTTGTTTGTTTGAGGAAATCATCAGTTACAAATATTAGAATAATATGAAACCATTGTTTCTCTGCTACAAAGGACAATCTTTTTTTTTTGTTTCAGTCAAGTCAAGCAGAGGCCCAGCAAAAGGGAAAAAAATTACAACAGTAACACAATGGATGGGCCCTATGCTATCATCTGAGATTATGATAGGCGGCTAGGAAGCAAGTATTAGTGGATGGCTTGCGGAAGCAACTTTTTGTGCAAAATGGTTCCAAAAGTTGGCAGTGGAAAATTTGTACCAATTCGATGAATGGAGATTGGAGACCAATTCTGACATAATTGTTGGCAAATGCATTGAATACAAATACAATTCCTAACTTTAATATCTTGCCCCAAAAACCAAAACTCTATTTAGTAAAATCTGCAAAATCCATTTATCTCATTCATTTTATGATAGCATAATGTAAATATTTAACTTGTTTTAAGTTGGGATCAATCATTTTCTTTTGAGTTTTCTTTTTTCTTTTTGATTTCCCTTCTTGTATTATATATAATAATGGACTGTACTATCTTTGACCGGTTTGCTGAGTTTAGAGTCCAACCGACCAAAAGAGCAAAAGACCCATTTAATAAGGGAAGAAAACGAGTAAAGAGATAGAAACGCGTGGATCCCACAAATGAAAATCAACCTCATTGTGAGGCTCAGTCAGTAGCTTTCTTCTGTCATTCTCTTGGATTTCTTTGTTGCTTGCTATGCTATCCACAAGTCAATGAAGCATGAAAAGCCGTTCACACTTCATAAAATTAACTTCATTTATTTACAAATCCATGATTGATCAAAATCTAAAACCAAACCCGATCGATATTCTTTCAATTAAGATTGTTTCTGTCTAGTCATCAGTGATGAAAAACATGACTTAGATTAGAGTGATAGAATAGTATTTTAAAAAAAAAACCCACTATTTTTTTTAAAACCATTTTGGCCTAACTTAATGAGTTATTAATCAAAGTCTTCCTTGACTAACATACCTAATAATGACCCCCACCTTATTATACTAAGGCGGCTCTTGAAGTTCCATGGATGATAATTGGTGTTTCTTTAGCCACCACTCCAACGTTTTGAAAAGATCAAAAGAAAGTGATAAATCACTCATAAGTTTTGCTAACTTTATGAAAAAGAAACATTATTCAATTTTTGCATAAACTCTTGCAAGTGGGTAGTCAGTAAACAACAAAGTGAATTCAGATTAAGAAGTTACTAGGATTCATTTGTTTAAAACAGTGATAATTCAACCAAATCGAGTTGAGATTGAATAACTTGTTTATTTTGTTCAAGCTAAGTTGAAATTAAGTTCCCAAGATTCATAATCAAGGCTTTCTTTTTCAGTCCAATGCAGATGCTAGCCTAGATGTAGAGATAGTAATTTCGTAACAACATGAATACAAAATGAAAAAAATAACTAAAACACAACATGACACGAGTATACGAACATTTCAAAATTTATATAACATGCATTATTAACATGTCAAAATTTATATAAATATATAATATCTTAAATACGGGAAAATAACACAAACACGACATGAATACACGGATCTATTTAGAAGTATGAACAAGGCAACTGCAGAACGAATCCAATTTTTGACCAGGAGACAAATTTTCTTCCATTCCTTTTAAGACTCCTCAAGAATATTACTCCTTTTCCAAATTCATTTTTAACTAGTGGTACCCTCTTATTTTCTCACCCAACAGAATTTCATCTACTTCATTACTTGCCTACCTTGAAAAGCTACAAGACTTAAGAGTTAAGAGTCTAAACTGCAAAGAATAAAACTAAGGCGGTAGAAGATTAAAATTCTGCGCATTGACTAAAAGTGACAGTTTTGTAAATGATCTAACACATGCCAGCCCTCATGCATATAAACATGAAATATGCCCATGTTGTAGCTAATATACAAACAATGTACTATGTTTAGAGAAACCTGGTGGGCATATATTCATTTAGTCTGAGAGGATAGCTGTAGAACTCCTCGGTTCTAACGTCTCCCTTGCTGTGCTGGAATGGTTCCCACCATGGAACTCCTCTATCTTCCACATGCTTTGCTTCTAGAGTGTTATCAAGCACGGTCCCAACAATAATCGCCACAGTTGCCGGTGATGAGAAGATTGTATTCAATATATCATTAAACTGCATGCATGCATTACAATTGGATGCATATCAGACAGACAAATAGACAAGAAAATATATTTCTAACTATAATTGCATCTCAAAATCGGGAAAACTAATGGAAACTAACCAACATTTTGAACCTATAATCAGGTAAAATTATGAGATTTACATGATAAATCATTTGCGCCATCTTAACATAAACCTGTAAGTGTTATTATGCAGGCCTGTTTTTAGTTATTTTACTTTTTAGTATATCCTCAGAGCCTTATTCCATGCAGTAGCTTCTAATTGACTAAACCTTGACAAGCAATATGGAGAAGAAAAAAAAAAAATCGCAGTACGTAACATACCCATACAGCATTTGTTCTAACTGGTCCATGACCGTCATAAGTTGTGTTCATTGCAAAGTATTGAGGAATTGATAGTCCGAGGAATAGAGAGACACCCAAAACATAGATGTTTCTCATCGAATTATTATTTGCAAACTGTATGAATGTAATCCCAGTAGCAGCTGCATCAAGAGGGAAAAGAGGGGAGGGAAATTCCCAATTAAAGAAAGAATAGGATATCAGATGCAAAAACTATCATGATTACAGAGTCACTCACCAACAATGCCCAATAAAATGCAGTATATGGCAGCAAATATTGGCAATGGAATAGAGGCAAAAAATGCACCAAATTTCCCTGAAAGAATGTAAGGTAACACAATCAAGTATGAACATGATAAATATAGGGCAAATTTTCAATGCAATTAATGAGAAAGTACAAAAACAAACCAAATATGGAGAAGAATATCATGAAAGCAGTCGAAATCTGCACAACCCTTCTGCTTCCTATATGCGTAAGTCCCAGAAGGCCAACATTTTCACTGCAACATCATTCAGATGAGACTGAAACAAGTTTCTAAAGTATAGTGCTGTCTATCAGTTATGGTTTTTACAGTTAATAACTACTTTATATAGAATGGAACTTCTCTTCAAAAAAGCAATGCTTCCTTACACAGATGCAGTAGTACCGACAAGAGAACCAAAAAGCCCTTCAAGCAGCATACCAATGCCCTGCATTTAGAAGCAAGATGACTAAGTTATCTTCCACCACTGACAATATTATCACGAGAACTACAGTTCATCATTTTAGAGAACTCATTGATGAATAAGTTCCAAAAAAACAATTCACAGCAATCTAGGGAAGGACCTGTAAGCCAATACTTCTGCTGAGTACATGTACCGGAGGGGCTGTGGCACCAGAAAGCCGAGCTGCTGCAAAAAATGTTCCAGTTGACTGCATTGAAAGTCATAGAAAGTTAAGGGAAGTTTCATAAGCAACTGATTTCTCTGTTTCACCGAGAAAATGTTCAGAGGAGCAGATTTAAAATTCAGATTCTATACGAGGTAAATAAACATAAAAAATGTTGAGTCTAGCTCAAACACAGCAAAGTCTATGTAGCTCGATGCAGACTAAAGCTTCAAATTCGATTGAGTGAAACCAAAATATCAAACTTGCAAAATAAAAACACTAACAGAATTGAAATCATCTAAGATAGTGACTAAACCTCAGCAGATGAAACAAGTGCAGCACCTATCATCCCAAACACATGGCTAGCTCTGAATATAGGCGTACCCCATTGAAACGGGTATGGAATTTTGATCCTAGAAACAATGACATGAAATAATGAGTCATAAAAAGGAGATAACTCAATCAAACAAGCAGAGCAGCACATCATGACCATACCAAGGAGCAGAAGACATTAGGAAAGATCGATCTGTGCGGCAACTCAGTTTAGTGGTAGTCTTAACATTGTTGTAAGCACCAGACACAGTGAGGATAGCAGCAAAAGCCCAGATAATTCCGATGCAAAAAAGCAAAGCAAACCTCTCAAGTATTATATGGGCCCTTGAATGGATGCGCTTCAGGTACTGCAGCAAACAAGTACTCTTGTCAAATTAATAAAGAAGAATGTCAGTATGAGACGTTACACTCAGAGTAACTTATATACCTGTTGGGAAATAACCAGCAGAATGAGCATAGGCAGGCCAATTTCCACACAGTTACCTAGCTGTAGCATAAGTTAATTGCATTAAAGAGTAGTTTGTATCAGCATATTATCATTCCCAGCCAAGCACAGAAGCGTTCATAGAGAATTACCAACGGGAAGCCTCTTGCAAACAGACCAAGACCAACGAGACAAACCACTGGCACCACGACTATGGGACTAAAGAATCTAGAGAGAAAGAGGATAAAGAGAAAACCCTTAGAAAAATTAGTGGTGAAAACTTGATAATTAACTGATCAAACATCTCAAGCCATAACTGACAAGCAGGCAACGTGCTGCAAGCCAAAAATAAGACAGGTCGTACAAATTGATACTCAAAACTACAGTCACTATTACCTTGTCAGCTCCCCCCATGCCCTGCTATACCCAAGGATGATGTTGACAAAGGAAGAAACAATTAGTGATCCTTGAATGGTTCTCATACTACGGACAAACCGCTGCAAGCAAGCACCCGGATCATAGTCATTAAGTAAAAATGGTCATTAGCCAAGAATGTGAAAGAGAATATAGGAAGAGTACACCAACAATGAGCAAATCTATTGAGCATGTACATCAGATATATACTACTTAGAACACCAAGGATGATGTAGCTGATAACCTATAAAGTGACATTGTAATTTGGGAGATAACTGAGATATAATCAGAAAGAGCAAAAATAGTGGAGACAAATTAAAACCATTTCTCAAAAGGGGAATGAACAAAAAAGAATTAAGTTCAAGTTGGGGAGGGAAAATAATGTCTTCCGCAAAGCAGGCATATTGACATCAAGAAGTATTCATTTGATTCATCAGTTTTATATTAAGGTCAAGACCATTCACAATATCCATGACATTAGTGAATAGAAGCCTGTAACTTATAAAACCTAACATCAAAAATTATATTACATCTGCGGACTGAATGATGAATAACCCAACTTAATTACAGTGCAAAGAACTTTATAACTCATAAGTTCCTAATATTTTTGCTTATATCTTACTAAAGTTTACATACATCATGCTGAGATGCGAAGGCCTCATTATTATAATCATTGATGATCGACAACAATGGTAAGGTGTATGCAAAAGATGCACCCATCACTGTGGGAAGCCTTGAGCCAATAAGCGTTTGGAGCAGAGTATTAATGCCAGACATAAACAGCAACACTTGAATAACCCGGGCTTTATCACCCTGTTCATAAAAACAAAGGATTGAGAATTTGAGATTTAAAAAGGCATCAATTTCATCAAAAATTTATTGTATTGAAATTATCTATACGGGTCATAAAACATACATGATCCCCACCCATCCGAGGCACGATATTACTTGCAATTAAGACTGTAGTTCCAAGATTCACAATGTAGTGTTGGAAAGCCAGTAAAAGCGCTTGAGCTGTTAAACAAGTTGGTTCTGTGAGATTAGATGCAAATGATTCCACTAGACCTGACAATACTGGACACGACACGGAAAAAATAACTAAAAACACGACACGAATACACGAATGTCTCAAAATCTATTTAATACAAATTATAAACGTATTAAATTTATATAAATATAAAATACCTTAAACACGATTATGACACGACAAAATACGCGAACACGACACGAATACATGAAATTGCCAGGTCTAGATTCCACCCTAAAAAAAGTTTCAGTTACATGGTTGAGCTTAAGCCAATTATTCAGCTACTAAAAACAAACAACAGATTCATCCTAGTTTAGGTGAAAAGGGTAATAACATGTACAAAAAAGGAGTGATAGGACTACATGAGATCAAAAGAGAATCAGAGAAAATTATATATAGTTGTCCTTTAAAGAGTTTAATGAAAAGAACCCATACAGAAAAAAGATTCAAAAGTAACTTAAAACTTTTAAAAAAAGAAAAATCTTAAAGAGATCCCTTTGATCTTCTAACTTCATTATCTAATTACAAACATGCAAAAGAAAATATTAGTTATACCAACTAAAAAGCAAGCAACTTTAACATAAAATCTTCAACTTTAGTCAGCTTTCTTATTAAATTAAACTGTAAATACTTGATCATAAAGCAAAAAAAGAAAAGAGAAACTGACGCCAAGAAGGATTGGAGTGGATGCAGTATTGAAGCTGATGGAGTTGCTCAGCAGGAGTCCAAGTAGGTCCCCTTGAAAGGGCAAGATTCGGAGGTGCAGCCGGCGGTGCAACCACTTGCGGTGGCGGTGGGTGGTGGTGGTGGTTCTCTGTTTCTCCCATCTTTTTCTTTTCTTTTCTGTTTTGCTTTTCAGTTAATACCCTATTTTGCAGTCCTTGTAATCTTATTTTTGTTCTTCACTTCTTCTTCACTTGAAACGGATAGCTCATAGATTTTTCAGATTCCTAAGAAAAAAGTGATGAACAAAGACAAACGCCAAAAAATAATAATAATAATAAACGGTTCGAACTTCGAAGTATTCTTTCTGTTATCTTCCCCATACTGACAATAAATCACCGACGCAAAAGAAAAAAAAAATAAATAAGAAAACAAAAATGATTAAAGAAAGCACCTTTTGTTTTGTTCCAATAATAGAAAATATTAAATAAAACAGTTCAAGTCGAGCTCATTTTCATTTTTTTAAAAAGAAAACTTTGAAATACAAAGATAAAGAGAGAAGAGAAGGAAAGGGAGAAACGCTAAATGGGGTAAAAACCTTGGCTCGTCTCTTCTCAGTTCTCGTCACAAATTAAAAAAGAAGCTGCATGAGACATTGTTAAATTGTTTAAAAAGGTAAATCTAATCTAATCTAATTGTAAGTAAGGCTAAATGTCGTGTAATTCAGTTGTGAAATCAAAAGCTTTTTTATCCATTATCGAATCAAAAACCATATCTCATTCCCCACTGAAACCAGCCTTTAACTTTATTATAATTGCATTGCATGAACAAAAGTAGATTTGTTCATCCGTACGTTTGTATGATTAAATTATTTATATTATATAAAATTTTGATATATTTATTGTATCGTGTTTATATTATATAAATTTTAATTTTTTTAATGAAAAAATTAAATGATGTTAAATGAGTGATTTATATATTTATCTTAAACATGAGTAGTTTTGTATAAACTCCAAAAATTATTTTTTAAAAATCCCTTATGTTTTTTTGGGATTTGATATATACAATAATCATAATTAAAAAAACATTTTTTATTACGAATATTCATATTTGTAGTAAAATAATCTACTATATCACATGCAACTAAAAACTCTTTTACTATATATGTATTTATGTTTAATTACCAACATTATCAACATCTAATCTTCACATGATCATTCATGATAATTACGTTCCACCTTAAAGGTGGAGCAATACTTCCACAAATAATCATGAAATTAGCTACTATGTTTTATACCTAATTAACAACTTAATTAAACACTCATTTACTTGCCCAAAAAAAACATTCGTTTTATGCTACATTTTAATTGCGAAAAATATCATACTATTGGGTATTAAAGCTCGAGTTTCTTTTACGTTTAAATATAAAAAAATCTTTAAATTAAAATTAAAATTAAATAATCATTTAAATTTTTATTATTTTATTACAATCAATTAAACACTCAAATATATATCGTCACCACACCAACTTTTGATTTCACAAAAATTGATTAATGTCTGTTATCAATTTTTCACTAAACAAAATTTTGATTTCACAAAAATTGATTAACGAGTATATCAATTTGGTTGATTAATGACTGTTATCAATTTCCGTCTACTCGAGAGTTCAATTTGGATGAAGACAGATTTTCTGGTATATAAATAGTAATGAAAATTTGCAATGGGTAAGGGAGGAGAGCAAAGATTCAAGTATTCAACAAGTCAAAAACCAGGAGATCATAATTTATTTCTAATGTGCATTACATGTAGTGAAATAGTTAATTGTTACAACTAACATGGGTTGAACAGCAAAGAAAAAGAAAGAAAAATGAAACCAACAAACAGGAAAAGCATAATTCATATTGGTTTAAACTACACACCACTCAAGTGGGCACTAGGCTCTTGCATCTGCAAAATACAACACATCAACCAGATACTTGAAATTAACACATTCTCCTGCATAAGGACCATAGCAGATTTATCAGCTTTCAAGAGGATTGAGGACGTGCCCAATGAACAGAACAACTCCAGTCACATCTTCCCTGATCAGGAAGAGGAATGGATGGTCAGCCACAAAGTCTATCTTTTCCTGAACAAGCAGACCCCTGAGTTTTATGAGACCAGCAGTGGCAGCAGCAGCTTCTGTCCCTTCTTCATTAACTTCTATGAAAGACTTATGGAATATATTTGAAACATACAGGTTCTTACCCTCAGGTGAATCCACCATCTCTGTCAAACCACTTTCACCAGAGAAAGGCAATACAAGTCCTAATCTCTTCAGAAGTTCAGAAGCTTCAAGTCCAAATGAAATCTTGAACCTTGGGATCCTGAATTCACCCACTTCAACTGGTTCGTCTGGAAGGTGGCGTTCTAAGAAACCAGATTCAGAACTCACTTTCTCTACCAAAGCTGGCAGACCATCTTTTGCATCTGGAAGAAAGAAATACATGGAGAAACGACGCTTATCTCCACCTTGTTTATATGGAAGCCCTAGGACTTTGAAACCATCATAGGCGCCAACAGTTTGTTTCTTTTTGCTGGTCATAAAAGAAACCTTAACAGAGCTGCCATTTACAAGGTGGAAGTCATAGTCTTTTGTTTTTGATGCATCGAATGTTTCATTCCAAGCTCCTTTGAAATAAAGTGCATTAGCAAATATAAGCCTGGTTGAAGCATCAGCCGCTCCTGGAGGAAGAACTTCTTTAATAAGACCGCTGGTCTCCTTCTCAGCCCACAAATTTATTTCACCAGCCACTTGAACAGCCTTCAAAGATTCCAACAACATGTAAGTTAAAACTATTACCATATTTATTTAACCCAGAGATTAAAATAAAAAAGGGCAAGTGAATGCTACGAATATAATCAATAAACATATCATTAACTTATTTATTACTATCTAAATTTTGGATATGCCTATTCTAAGATTTGGGAAACAATTCGATTTTAACTGACCCCTTGGATTTGAAACTTTAGAAATATCCAGTTTTTGCAATGTATGAAGATCCCAGCTATATCTACAACGTAAGAGACAGAGGTTTGATTTCCCAAGTGGAAGGAATTAAAATATAAGACATTGTAAGAGCAGCAATTGGAAGACAAATATCAGAATACAAATAATTAAAATATTTCAGTGGCAGAAACGAAAATTCTTCAGTATTTATTTCATCCCCATCCCCATCGCCATTACTATCTAATAAGCAAATGAAAGAAGAAATAAATTACCTTGGTTTGGAAATCGACTGGATTAGAAGCAGCCTTGTAGACATTATCCACAACCTGTTTGAAAGAAGGCTTGAGAGGGAGAGACTTGTCGATCCAAACACCGTTGGCAAATGACAAGCGGGGCCCACCCGCGGGGCTTCCGTCGGCGAAGACAACTGAAACGAGCTCGGAGGAGAAGGAGCTGAGATGGTCATTGGATTTTGACTTGAGGAAAGAGAGGAGCTGGTCGAGGGTGGGACCTTTAGAGCCAGCCGCGATCAAGCTGAGCACCACGTGGATCGACAGCGGCGAGAACACCAGGTTCGAGTCTTTGGCTTCGGTTTGGAGAACGTGCTTCGTCAGGCTCAAAGCGACGTCAGTTTGGCTTCTGATCGATTCACGGAGATCCATCGTCGGAGTCTGAACTCTAAGCAACAACTCAAGAAGAAGAGATAGCCTTTACTTCACTTTGGTTAGCGCGAGTCTATGAGAAAGTCAAGCAAGGGCACAGTTATTTTAAAGAGGAACAATTAATATTGTGAAATGTACCGTCTGCGGCTTTGCCGCGTAAGCATAGGAGAATCTTGTTGAACTTTCCATTGCTTAGGAATTAAGCAAGGAAATGATCCTTTTGTTTGTGGATTTTAAGGCCCATTTCACAGTCTCATTGGGCTCAAATCCAATTTATATCCACTTTTCAAGCCCCACCAAACGGTGAGTTAAAAGTAGTCAGTACCAGTAAAATTAAATTTTTAGAAATATAAATAAATGGGAGGGTAAAAAGGAAGTTAACTCTGAATAAGAGAATGGAGTGGAGTTCGGAAAATTTTAAGAAAAACCCTTTAAAATAGGTTTTTTTGTAGTTTTTAAAATTTTGTAATGTTTATATGTAAAATAAAAAAAATAAATACATGATAATTTTTAATTTACATAAATATATGTCCTTTCTTTTAATGATTTATATAACTTATCATATTTATATATAATAAAATCTATTTTAAGCTCATTTTAAAGAATTTATCTTATAATTTCCCGTGGAATTCAGCCCTTCCCTGCATGCTAGATTGACTTCATTATACATATATATATATATATATATATATTTCACATTTTTAAAGATTGCTGCAAAGGAAAAAGGCAACTTGCAAAAAAAAATCCTGTTTCACAAAAGGCAATATCAATATTTTTGTTCTCGTATATAATAACTTCCATGGAGGAATCTGTTATTGAGACCTTGACCTATCTGTTTTAACCGAAACTTATTGTGCGCATCACTTTTGGATTCCCTCACTAATGGCTTTACAATTTACATTGTATTATAGTACATATTTTGTCAACATCAGGATCGCTCATTAAGAGGAACCTGTCTTGCAGTTGGTTGTCAATTTTCAAGTGATGAAAAGTGTTGTCCGGAACTAGCTCAATATTACTAAAATCGATTTAAACACACTGAAATAACACAGATTTTTACGTGGTTCAGCAAGTGTGCTTACATCCACGGGAGGAGGAGCTTGAAGCTTTGTATTAATGGAGATGGAGTACAAACAAATACAGAATTCAAGGTGCAATACAAGCACTGAACTCACAACTCACACAATACCGAATTTACTCTATAAACACAGAGTAATTGCTTCAACTCTTAAACTCTAACTCTATCAACTCTCTTACTCTACATGGCCATTTATAGCCAAAATATCAAGGTGTGAACACTAAGCAAGTGGCAGCCACCATAGCCACCTTCCACCAACTATCATACTTGAGTACACATTGCAAGTGGTAGCTAAAGTAGCCACCATCCATTTGCAAGTGGTAGCTTCCATTATTGGTGGTGCAAGTGGTAGCTCCATTATTGGTGGTAAGCCACAATAGGTGACTTTGAGCCATATTCCAACAATCTCCACCTTGGCGAGAATCCACAGAGAGATTTCACTGATCAGAGCTTCCTCCTTTCTCCTTCAGGTGCTTTAAACTCGAGAGACATTGATCAAGTCCAAACAATGTTGAAACTTGATCCCAAAAACTATTTTTGTTAGCATATCTGCAGGATTATCTGCAGTCCCGATCTTCTGTAGTAGAATGTTTCCTTCATCTACTATTTCTCGGATAAAGTGGTAGCGAACATCAATATGCTTGGTCCGACTGTGATGAACTTGGTTCTTAGCTAGGCAAATGGCACTCTGACTATCGCAGAAAACATCTACCTTTTCCTGTGCTATCCCGAAATCATCAATCAGTCCTTGAAGCCAAATTGCTTCCTTGAAAGCTTCCGTTACAGCCATGTACTCTGCTTCTGTTGTAGACAGAGCTACCGTTGACTGTAAAGTTGATCTCCAACTTACTGGTCCTTCTGTTATGGTGAACACATAACCAGTAGTTGAACGACGCTTATCAAGATCTCCAGCATAGTCTGAATCCACATATCCGACAAGATGCTTATCAATAGTTTTTCTTCTCTCGAATTTTAAGCCCGTTTCCACAGTACCATGAATGTACCGTAGAATCCACTTCACAGCTTGCCAATGGCCTTTACCAGGATTATGCATGTACCGGCTTACCATACTGACAGCATGTGAAATATCAGGTCTTGTACACACCATTGCATACATTAGGGCACCTACTGCATTGGCATATGGAACATGATCCATCTGTCTCTTCTCACCATCTGTACTTGGTGACATCAATGCACTGAGTTTGAAATGTGCCGCTAAAGGAGTACTTACAGATTTGGTCTTATCATTAATGCCAAATCTCTGAAGTACTTTGCTCAGATACTGAGCCTGGGTCAATTTGATCACACCATTTTTTCTATCTCTGCTGATTTCCATCCCAAGAATTTTCTTAGCTTCTCCAAGATCCTTCATCTCGAACTCTGAGCTCAGTTGAGCCTTCAGTCTGTCGATCTCCACCTTGCTTATAGATGCGATTAACATATCATCAACATATAAAAGCAAGTAGATAAATGATTCATTTTGGAGTTTCCGGAAATAAACACAGTGATCAAATTGACTGCGTGTGTACTTTTGATCCAACATAAAGGTGTGAAACCGCTTGTACCACTGTCGCGGTGACTGCTTCAGACCGTATAGAGACCTGTTCAACTTACATGTCCAATCTTCATGACCGGGGACTCTAAAACCCTCTGGTTGAGTCATATAAATTTCCTCCTCTAATGAACCATGGAGGAATGCAGTTTTTACATCAAGTTGAACTAACTCTAGGTCATACTGTGCTACTAAAGCCAATAATATCCGAATAGATGCATGCTTAACAACAGGTGAAAATACCTCATTGTAGTCTATTCCTTCTTTTTGAGCGTAGCCTTTGGCTACCAGTCTGGCTTTGTATCTGATGCTGTCTTTGCCGGTAGCACCCTCCTTTTTGGCAAAGACCCATTTGCACCCAATTGATCTTTTGAGTGTTGGAAGTGGAACCAACTTCCAAGTCTGATTCTGATGAAGTGATGTCATCTCTTCATCCATCGCCTCCTTCCACTGGGCATGCTCTGGGCTGTTTACAGCTTCTTTGTAATTGATCGGGACATCATCATCAATTATTGGAAGGGCGTATGCCACCATGTCTGTGTACCGAGCAGGTTTCCGAATATGTCTTTTCGGTCTGCTGGTGGCAATAGATTCAGGTTGCTGAATCTGGTTCAGATTCATCGGATTCTGGTTCAGATTCATCGGATTTTTGACCAGCATCTTCTGATTCAAACTCCACCTGCTTTAGAGAATCATGGTTCACATTCTCTGGAGTTGACAGTTTCAGCATTACAGATTCGTCAAAGGCAACATCTCGGCTTACGATGACTTTCTTTGACTCAAGGTTCCACAGTCGGAATGCCTTTACTCCTTCACTAAAGCCCAAGAAGACAGCTTTCTTGGCTCTAGGATCCAGTTTTGATTCACTTACGTGAAAATATGCTGGGCATCCGAAAATACGAAGCCGATCATAATCAGTAGCAGAATGTCCGGACCACACCTCTATGGGAGTTTTCCCATCAATTGCAGTGGAGGGTAGTCTGTTGATAATGTGGGAGGCGTACAGTAAAGCCTCCGCCCAAAATGCTTTGCTCAAGCCTGACTGGGATAACATGCAGCGAACTTTATCAACCAAAGTTCGGTTCATCCTTTCTGCAACTCCATTCTGCTGGGGAGTGCCAGGAACAGTGAAGTGTCGGATTATCCCATCATTCTGACAGATTTTCTTCAGTGGATCTGATTTGTATTCTCCACCGTTGTCAGATCTTAGTCTCTTGAGCTTTCTCCCGCTCTGGGTTTCGATCATCTTCTTCCATTTGACGAAGATATCTAAAACTTCATCTTTGTGCTTCATAGTATAAACCCAGACATATCTAGAGTAATCATCAATAAAGGTCACAAAATAGTGTTTACCTCCCAATAAAGCAATTTTGGAAGGCCCCCAAACATCAGTGTGAATGTAGTCCAATGTCGCTCTCGTACGATGAATTGCAGTGCCAAACTTGACTCTTGTTTGCTTGCCTAGGACGCAATGCTCACAGAAGTCAAGTTTTCCAGTCTTGGCATTCTTCAGTACACCTTGCTTTATCAGGTTTTGCAAGGCCTTCTCTCCAACATGCCCTAAGCGCATGTGCCAAAGTCGAGAAGTGTCGGATTCATCGCCACCATTGTTGTGAGAGACTGCTGCTCTGCCTGTCACAGTTTCTCCATCAAGGAGATACAGATTTCTCTTCATAGAACCCTTCATGGCTAAGAATGCTCCACGTACAACCTTCAAGACTCCGTTCTGAATGGTCATCTTGTAACCATTTGAGTCTAAGACCCCCAGTGATATGAGGTTCTTCTTGAGATCAAGGACATACCTTACATCTGTAAGTTGTCTGATTGTACCGTCATGCATTTTTAGTCGGATCGTTCCGATGCCTCTAGTGTAACAAGTATTGTCATTGCCCATAAGGACAATTCCTCCATCAAACTCCTTGAAGTTTGAGAACCACTCTCGGTTCGGACACATGTGGTAGGAACATCCGGAATCCAGAATCCATTGATTTGAAGAGTGTGTTGTTGTGGAAATTGTAAATGCAGAGTCTTCCTCTCCCTCAGATTCTTGAGCTACATTCACAGTCGACTTCTTCATGTTAGGACAGTTTTTCCTCCAGTGCCCTTTCTCATGGCAATAGGCACACTCGTCCCTTGAGAGTCGTGTTTTTGATGATCCCCTCTTTGAACGGGATTTACCTCGCTTGTTTTCTCCGGCTCCTTGGTTGTTCGTCCTGCCTCTGTACACAGTTAAAGCTTCTGGTGCAGTATTCTGGTGATCATGCTGATCCTTTTTCCGATACTCATTATTCACCAGAGCATTACTAACATTAACATATTCTATCTCATTTTTACCATATAACAGTGTAGTGGTTAAATGATCATAGCTATCAGGCAAGGAATTTAACAGAGTAAGAGTCTTATCTTCATCAGAGATATTTGCATCTAGATTTTCAAGATCAGCGAGGATTTTGTTAAAACTTACTAGATGCTCCTGCATGGTGATACCTTGTATATACTGGAAGCGGAACAGCTTTTTCTTCAGATAGAGTCTGTTCTCCATGCTTTTTGTCATGTACTTGTCCTCTAGTTGTTTCCAGAGAGTTTTTGCATTATTCTCTCTCATGACAAAGTACTTCTGGTCCTTGGCTAGGCATAACCGGATTGTGCCACAAGCCTGACGGTTGACAAACTTCCAGTCATCTTCCGAAATATCTCTCGGCCTGTCTTCCAGAGCGATATATGAACCCTCTCGGAATAACAGATCCTGAACTTCGCACTGCCACATGCCAAAGTTGTTGGTGCCATCAAATTTCTCCACCTCGAACTTTGCAGTGGTCATCGAGTTCTTTCTGTTGTAAGAACTTGATGGTGCGCTACTGGTTGTTTCAGTTGTCTCTAATGATTCTGCCATGGTAATAAAACAAAATTACCAACTCAGAGTTTTTCCGTTACCTTTATGGAAAAACGGATGCCGCGGTTGAGTCCGGAATAGTCGAAATAGCCAGGAACGGGTCCAACTGTGTAAATTTTGGACACACGGTGAATATTCTGCGAATATTCTACTGCAGGTGGCTCGAAATAGACTCGGTTTAGCTCAACCGGCTCGGAAAAATCTCGGAATAGTGTTCTAAAACGGCTCAAAAATTGGCCCGAAAAAGTTGGTCGGAGCTGCGGCGGCGCGTGGGGCGCGTACGGCGGCGCGTGGGGCGGCGCGTGGAGCGCGTGCAAGCTACTGGTCACCGGCGCGTGCGGCGCGTGGGGCGCGTGGGGCTCACTCGCCTTCAACCTCTGGAAGGCGCGTGCGGCGCGTGCTGCGCGTGGGCTTCACGCGTCTTCAACCTCTGGAGGCGCGTGGGCGCGTGGGGCGCGTGAGCTCCTCTTCTGGCGGCGCGTGGAGGCGCGTGCGGCGTCCGGTGGATCTCCGGTTGATGCTGCTGCACTCCTCTCGACGACCTCTTCAACCTGGTATTTTCAAAACACAAATTGGAGCACTTTTGAAAAACGGACAGAATCGAACAAACTCGGTTTTACGTAAAAATTGGCTCTGATACCAATTTGTTGTGCGGAACTAGCTCAATATTACTAAAACCGATTTAAACACACTGGAATAACACAGATTTTTACGTGGTTCAGCAAGTGTGCTTACATCCACGGGAGGAGGAGCTTGAAGCTTTGTATTAATGGAGATGGAGTACAAACAAATACAGAATTCAAGGTGCAATACAAGCACTGAACTCACAACTCACACAATACCGAATTTACTCTATAAACACAGAGTAATTGCTTCAACTCTTAAACTCTAACTCTATCAACTCTCTTACTCTACATGGCCATTTATAGCCAAAATATTAAGGTGTGAACACTAAGCAAGTGGCAGCCACCATAGCCACCTTCCACCAACTATCATACTTGAGTACACATTGCAAGTGGTAGCTAAAGTAGCCACCATCCATTTGCAAGTGGTAGCTTCCATTATTGGTGGTGCAAGTGGTGCAAGTGGTAGCTCCATTATTGGTGGTAAGCCACCATAGGTGACTTTGAGCCATATTGAGCCATATTCCAACAAAAAGTACAAAATGCTAACCCTTCAAAGTTGAATTGCTTTGTTTGAACGAAAATTGCTTGCAGAGATACGGTCAAAGAGTTGGCCGGCAGTACTATGGAATTGCTTCCTTTTCCTTTTTTCCTTGAGGGGCTGTGGCTAGCGCCGGTAATTGGATGGGTTCGATTGGATTTGATTTAGGCATTTCAGGTTTGAATTATTTTTTTATTTTTTGTTTGAATCATTTCGAGTTCAAGTTCGGACAATTCTTACGTTATTTTTTATTTTTTGTTACAATGAAAATATCATATTTTTTTTCTTTTGATTTGTGTTTTTAGAAGAAGCAAGTTATATTTTATTTTATTTCTAATCTATATGTCTGTTTGTTTATTTTTCGATAAAATTGAAGATAGAGTAGAGATGGAGATTTAATGATCAGGTTTGCAAAATCAAAATAAAACATTTTGCCAATTCATTGGAATTCTAGAAAATGTCTTAAGCGATTATACGTATCACAGTGCAATTGTCAACCTAAAACATGTGTTTTTTAAAGAGTATTATGCAAGTGCAAATGGCTTTGAACAAAGAATGTTGGTAGCTGTATGTAATACTAGCACAAAAATAAGAGTCGAAATTTCTTTTTACCTCAAGCCATCAAGAATTATTATAATATGACTTAAAAAAAGAAAAGAAAAAGATACAGTTTTTACTCTGGCAGACAAAAAAAATAGAGAAAAGGAAAAAAAACCCTAAAAGAGAAAAGAGAACTTGGGATTTTGAGATTAGGCAAATGTTTAAGGTACGACTAAGTCTAATCTCATTCAATTTTGTCTTTCAAATAGTTTTTTTTTTAACAAAACTCATCTTTTAGCTTTAACGTTCTTTAACTTTTAAATTATTTCGAGATCATTCCGGTGAAATTCTGGTGACATGTTGGGTACCGATGGAAAGCTCTCATCGAGACCTTTCTAAAATTTCTTGTGGCAACTTATTCGGATTTGTCTTTTGTGAGAAATCAATTTTTTTTTTTGTATTCTGAAAAATAGATTTTTGACAGTTTTGATGAGTCAACTTTGGGACCCTGGAACTCCGTTTTCCGGTGATCATTTTTGTCGAAACTTGGATGCTTTTTATACTATAAAATGTTCTCTTTCTAGTGGTGTAGTTCGTTTGGTCAGATTCTGTATAGATTGAGAGAATCGAAGTGTCAAAGTCAACTCCATGAAATTGAAAACCCAAAAAATCTGGGCAGACAGTGATGCTTTTCAATCTTTGTACCTCCGAAAATCATGCTTTTTGTAACTGTTTTGGTTAAAACAAATTTTCAAGTTATAATAATACATGCAGGCTTTGAATTGGTACCAATTACCCCTCTGGATTCGATGTATTTTGTTAAATACAAGTACTCAAAGTAAACCAAATGATCATGAAAAATGAAATTTTTAGAATTTGAAATTCTTCATTTTTATTTTTCTAAAAATTATTTTCGACCAAAATTAAATATATTTAGTTGAAAATCATGTTAGTTTCAGTTATATTAATTTTAATGAATTATATATTTTCATAATATTATCTTCATTTGGCTTGCTTTTGTGAAAAGTTTATTTGATTATATACAAAGCTTCTAAATATGAATTTTATTTAAAGTTATGATTAAATTTTTATTAAAATTCATAATTGTTATTGGTTTTATATTTTAGTTCCTAATTTCTAATTTTTGGGTGTCTTAATATTTTTGTAAGTTATAAAAAAAAAAAAAATTATTTTGATTTTGAAATATTTTTCAAAATGAGTTTCAATTAGTGAAAAAAATTGTCACACCCTTACGTCCTAAAATGTCCACCAAAAAATCATGACATTGTTTAGATAAATCATAAACTTGAATTTTGATTTCAAGTATTGTTGGATTAATAGATTACGAGTTATTTTGAATGCTTTGTTCTTGATTTTAATTTCACCGAATTCAAGTAAGTGACTTGATATTCCTTTGGTGTTATAAGGACCTAAAAATCAGTCTCGACATGCTTAAATTTTGTACATAATATATATAATGTTTTGTCCCTTGCTTGTGAAATCGAATTAAGCATGAAAAATAAATACGATATTTTTTATATAAATTTTAGAATGTGATTTCTTTTTGATGTGATTTTCGAATATAATTTTGTTCAAATATATATATATATATATATATATATATATATATATATCTATTTGTGTATCTATAATTTTGAATACAGTTTGCTACGTAAGATACTTTGAAAGAAAATAAGAAATTTGCTTTGTACAAAATATGTTTTTGTAAAATGCATGATTACTGCTTTGTATAGTTGGATATTCCAAAAATATGGTTTCCTCATAGCAGATTTATCAGCTTTCAAGAGGATTGAAGACGTGCCCAATGAACAGAACAGCTCCAGTTACATCTTCCCTGATCAGGAAGAGGAATGGATGGTCAGCCACAAAGTCTATCTTTTCCTGAACAAGCAGACCCATGCGTTTTGATAGAACAGCAGTAGCAGCAGCAGCTTCTGTCCCTTCTTCATTAACTTCTATGAAAGACTCATGGGATATATTTGAAACATACAGGTTCTTACCCTCAGGCGAATCCACCATCTCTGTCAAACCACTTTCACCAGAGAAAGGCAATACAAGTCCTAATCTCTTCAGAAGTTCAGAAGCTTCAAGTCCAAATGAAATCTTGAACCTTGGGATCCTGAATTCACCCACTTCAACTGGTTTGTATGGAAGGTGGCGTTCTAAGAAACCAGATTCAGAACTCACTTTCTCTACCAAAGCTGGCAGACCATCTTTTGCATTTGGAAGAAAGAAATACATGGAGAAACGACGCTTATCTCCACCTTGTTTATATGGAAGCCCTAGGACTTTAAAACCATAATAGGCGCCAACAGTTTGTTTCTTTTTGCTGGTCATAAAAGGCACCTTAACAGAGCTGCCATTTACAAGGTGGAAGTCATAGTCTTTTGTTTTTGATGCATCGAAGGTTTCATTCCAAGCTCCTTTGAAATAAAGTGCATTAGCAAATATAAGCCTGGTTGAAGCATCAGCCGCTCCTGGAGGAAGAACTTCTTTAATAAGACCGCTGGTCTCCTTCTCAGCCCACGAATTTATTTCCCCAGCCACTTGAACAGCCTTCAAAGATACCAACACCATGAAAGTTAAAACTGTTACCATGTTTATTTAACCCAGAGTTTAAAATAAAAAGGATAAGTGAATGCTACGAATATAATCAATAAACATATCATTAACTTATGTATTACTATCTAAATTTTGGATATGGCTATTCTAAGTTTTTGCAACGTAAGAGACAGAGGTTTGATTTCCCGAGTGGAAGGAATTAAAATATAAGACATTGTAAGAGCAGCAATTGGAAGACAAACATCAGAATCCAAATATTTAAAATATTTCAGTGGCAGAAATGAAAATTCTTCAGTATTTATTTCATCCCCATCGCCATTACTATCTAATAAGCAAATGAAAGAAGAAATAAATTACCTTGGTTTGGAAATCGACTGGATTAGAAGCAGCCTTGTAGACATTATCCACAACCTGTTTGAAAGAAGGCTTGAGAGGGAGAGACTTGTCGATCCAAACACCGTTGGCAAATGACAAGCGGGGCCCACCCGCGGGGCTTCCGTCGGCGAAGACAACGGAAACGAGCTCGGAGGAGAAGGAGCTGAGATGGTCATTGGATTTTGACTTGAGGAAAGAGAGGAGCTGGTCGAGGGTGGGACCTTTAGAGCCAGCCGCGATCAAGCTGAGCACCACGTGGACCGACAGCGGCGAGAACACCAGGTTCGAGTCTTTGGCTTCGGTTTGGAGAACGTGCTTCGTCAGGCTCAAAGCGTTGGCTTCTGATCGATTCACGGAGATCCATCGTCGGAATCTGAACTCTAAACAACAACTCAAGAAGAAGAGATAGCCTTTACTTCACTTTGGTTAGCGCGAGTGTATGAGAAAGTCAAGCAAGGGGAAGGTTATTATAAGGAAGAACAATTAATACTGTGAAATGGACCGACTGCGGCTTTGCCGCGTAAGCGTAGGAATCTCTGTTGAACTTTGCATTGCTTAGGAAAATGATGCTTTTGTTTGTGGATTTTAAGGCCCATTTCACAGCTCTCATTGGGCTCAAATCCAATTTATATCCACTTTTCAAGCCCCACCAAACGATTTATCTAAAGAAAGAGGTGAAGTCAAAGTAATCGATACTAGAAGCGTAATCGAGCCAAGCCGAGTTCAAACTGTAAGAAATTTAAGCTCGATCGAGTATAATTTTTAAAACTCGATTCGGTTCGAGATAAAAATTGAACTGCTCAAGTTCGCTCGATTAGGCTCGATTAGATTCGTTTACCTAGTAAAAAATAAGTTCAATTCTCATGCTCGACTTCAAACTCAATTATTTGTGCTCGAGCTCGAGTCCAATTTCGAATTGAGATTTTTTAATACTAATTAAAAATAAAAAATATATATTAAAAAAAACTCGATTAGGCTCGCAAGCTACTCGAGTACTCAAGCATTAGGATACTCGAATTTGGCTTGCTCGATAGCTCGACTCGACAATGATCGAGCCGAATTCGAGTTTTTTTCGAGACAAAACTGAGTAGCTTACGAGCACAGATGTCTCGTTTACACCCCTAATCTCTACCATCCAAATAGAGTTAAAATTTTGGAAATATAAATAAATGGGAGGGTAAAAAGGAAGTTAACTCTGAATAAGAGAATGGAGTGGAGTTCAGCTCTCCCCTGCATGCTAGATTGCCTTCATTATATATATATATATATATATATATATATATATATATATTTTTTTTTTTCCCACATTTTTTAAGATTGCTGCAAAGGACAAAGGCAACTTGCAAAAAAAGTCCTGTTTCACGAAAGGCAATATCAATATTTTTGTTCTCGCATATAACTTTCATGGAGGAATCTGTAATTGAGACCTTGATGTATCTGTTTTAACCGAGACTTATTTTGCGCATCACTTTTGGATTGCTTCACTAATGGCTTTACAATTTACATTATATTATATATTATAGTAAATATTTTGTCAACATCAGGATCGCTCATTGAGAGGAACCTGTCTTGCAGTTGGTTGTCAATTGTCAAGTGATGAAAAGTACAAAATGCTAACCCTTCAAAGTTGAATTGCTTTGTTTGAATGAAAATTGCTTGCAGAGATACGGTCAAAGAGTTGGCCGGCAGTACTATGGAATTGCTTCCTTTTCCTTTTTTCCTTGAGGGGCTGTGGCTAGCCCTGGTAATTGGAGGGGTTCGGGTGGGTTTGATTTAGATCATTTTAGGTTTGGATTATTTTTTATTTTTGAATTTATGTTATTTTTTGTTAGAACCATTTCGTGTTCAGGTTCGGACAACTTTTACCCATTTTTTATTTTTTGCTACAATGAAAATATCAGTTTTTTTTTTTTTTTTATTTGAATTTTTAGAAGCAAGCAAGTTATTTTTATTTTGTTTCTAATCTATATGTCTGTTTATTTATTTTTGGATAAAACTGAAGATAAATTAGAGATGGAGATTTAATGATCAGGTTTGCAAAATCAAAATGAAACATGTTGCCAATTCATTGGAATTCTTGACAATTCATTGCAATTGTCAACCTAAAACATGTGTTTTTTAAAGAGTATTATGCAAGTGCAAATGGCTTTGAATAATGAATGTTGGTCGCTATATTATCATCATATTCATCATGTTGAACATAATCTTACTAATGCAGAATAAAAATCATTACAATGTCAAACATATGTATGGTTTCATAATATCTTAGCCTGTTAGTTTCCTTGTTTCAAGTCAATCTGTGGGAAACATCTGGCTGGTTATCACAGATCGAATTCATTCTTCCTGTGCCCTGAATTCTGCTTGAATTAGGGACATTTTCGAATTAAAAACATCATAGATGATGCAAATGCTTTGAATTTCCCTGGAATTAAAGCTACCTTGTTTGGTACTGAAACAAAATGACCCCTGGATTTTCATTGAGCCAAAAAAATGCTTGCAATTTATTAAAGTCAACATGCATGCATATGTAATGGTCTGAATTTTTTAAGAGACCCATTTGTTGCAGACAGCTCCAAATGTTTGTTTTGTACCTACCTGATTCCTTTTCAGTGCTGACTAATGACATACAAAGATGCCAGCCTCAATCTCCTACAATGACATTAATCGATTATTAAAACATGTCAAATTATTGTCAGTAGTTAATGTCTGTGTCCATGTCCAAAGCCTGCGAAAACTATATTGTGACTGCTCTAGAATTAGTTACTGCTCAATACCAAGGATCTGCAGAATTCTGTGGCATCATGAAAAAAGGTAAAGGTTTTTTATGCCTCAAATTGAGGGCAATGGCACTGTTTGAGACGTCGATTACTTATTTATAAACTAAGAGTACTAATCCTATATTCCTATACCTATATTTTTAAAACTTTTAAAGAACTTATTGTAGGATTTTGAGTTAATAAAGCTAACTCCATGAGTAAAACAAAGAAACCAGAACTGTAAGAAAGCATCTGAAAGTTTTAGATTCTACTCGTTTGTTAAAATATCATTTTAGTCAAAAACAATAATAATAAAAGAAGTAAAGATATACTCATAGATAAGAGTTGGTTGTTGTTGAGAGAGAAAGGTCCCAGAAGAAACAAAATGATCAGTCCAGAAAGATTTTCAAAACATCTAGACACCATATGATTCCTTCTTGTTTTAAAGTCTTGTCAGACTTTAGCTTCATATCATCTTTTCCTCTATATATGCTCAAACGAACTGATCTCTCACTAAGAAGTAGCCTTCTGTTCACACTCTTTTGATCAACCAGAGAAGATATGAAGCAAGCTCTCAGCAAAATGGTAAGTTTTTTTTTTGGATAAGCAAAGTTTTTATTTATCCAAAAGTAGCATGTACTGCTACCTCAATACAACCAGCATAGCTGGCAAACAAATGTACTATTTTACAATGTCTTCTTTATATAGCTAAGAACCAATTATGCTATCAGTGAGCTTTTTAACCCCCATGCTACATGCAAATCTCTATTAACAGTATCATCCTTTATGATTTTCATCCCCCCTAGTCTATAGCTAACCTCTTCCTTGATTTTCTCAAGTATTTGCATACATTGCTGAGATTGTTTACCAAACCTGCGGTTATTCCTCTCCCTCCATACATGATATATGAGAGCATTCCAAGAAATTCGAAGCACTGTAGCAATAAGAGATTTACCCTTTAGCTTCCTCTTTGCCCATTGAACTTCAAAGGCCCAGCTTCTGATGACTCTATGAAGCTTACATAGGTGCAGAATCTCCCTCCATACTGCTTTAGAATACTCACACTCAAAGAATAAATGGTCTCGAGTCTCCATTTGTAGCTAGCCAATTATCTTCCTGAGGATAATGCAGACATTTTTTTTTCAACCCTTCTTTCTCTCTTTATCTTTGTTATCATCCCTTAAATATTTCATTTGCTTTAGTCAGGCTAATTACTCTCTTATGTTATCACCTGACAGGGTATCTTTAAGGGTTTTAATGCCCAAGCCGAGCAAGAAACAAAGCTTGGAGGAGTCAGAGCTACACTTTTTGTCTATGGTAACCATTCATTTTTTTTTTTCTCTCCTTCCCTTCCCCCCTTCAGAATTTGCTTGTCTTGTAATGTCTTTCATTACTCCTATTTGTTTCTTAATTGTGATTTTCTTTGCCAGCCATGCAAGGACTGGAGAATATGGCATTTATCTCCAGTGCCATAAGCCTGGTAACTTACTTTTATGGGTACATGAACTTCAGCATAACAAAATCAGCAACCACCCTTACAAATTTCATGGGGACTTCATTTTTACTAGCACTCTTTGGAGGGTTCATCTCTGACACCTATTTGTCAAGATTCAAGACTTGTGTCTTGTTTGGGTGCATAGAATTGCTGGTAAGTAATTAATGATCATACATCCTCATATTTTGTTAACCATTACCTCGACAGATTTTTTGGATATAAAAGAGGTTGTTGTCTGGAGATAGGGGAAGAGTTGCATATGTAGGGAAGGGAAGAACCTCAAATTTACTGAATGCCACCTCTTAAATGTGGTTGTATAAATCAACTGGGATAAGCTCGAGTTCAACCTCGACATATTTTGTTAACCATATATCTCACCACATGCTCCAACATGACAAAACTAGTATAAAATGAATAGCATGTCCACCAATCAAAACGATCTTGATTACCAAATCATTTTTTATTACTTCCTTAATTAGTTGTCTATGTCTCAACAACTCCATGATTTGGCTTAATTAAGGAAACCATAAAAAAAGGTAGTGGCCTAACACTATTACAAAAAAAAAGGAAGGGTCATAATTCTGTTGACTAAATTAATAAAGCACAAAAAAATCAATAGTTCATCATTATAAATGGAAACGAATCCCCAATAGCATGTTCATTGTTTCATTATGGTCTAATTAAATACATTTGGAAATTGCAATTTCTTTGTGATTAATAAGATTTTTGCCATTGATTGTGTGATTTTGAAAAAAAAATAATAATTAAGTTGATAGGTGAAAAGTAGGAAATAAACCTTAATTAGACAAAGAATTTTAATCCTCTTGGTATGGAAATTAATGGCTTTGATAAGAATCTAAGATTTGTTTTGATTCATAAATTTGCAGGGATATGCCCTCTTAGCAGTACAAGCTCATTTCCACCAACTAAGACCATCCCCATGCCAAGGTCTTGCAATAAGCCAAACAAGTCAATGCGAGGCTGCAGACAGCGGCCAGGCTGCAATCCTTTTTACTGGTCTATACCTCGTTGCATTTGGCACTAGCGGGGTTAAAGCAGCTTTGCCATCATTGGGAGCTGACCAATTTGATGAAAAGGATCCTAAAGAATCAGCTCAATTGTCAAGTTTTTTCAACTGGTTCTTGCTTAGTCTCACCGTTGGAGCTATAATTGGGGTGACTTTGATCGTATGGATAAGCTCAAATCAGGGTTGGGATTGGGCATTTGGTGTATGTACGCTAGCAGTCTTGTTTTCCATTGTGTTTGTCAGCATGGGCAAGTCATTGTACCGTAACAATGTTCCCAAAGGGAGTCCTCTCCTTCGTATTATACAGGTAATTAGTATATTATAAAAGAAAATGCTTGCTTGATAAGTGATATAACCGAAAAGCTTACTAATATGTAAACGACTCGTTTTGATTTTCTTCGACTTTAGGTTTTTGTGGTCGCTATCAGAAACCGAAAGCTTCCACAACCAGAGATGGCAGATGAATTACACGAGGTTCATGACAAAGAAGCAGGGGTGCAAAATGAAATTCTCCCCAGAACTGATCAATTCAGGTAACCATTTTCGATGATCTTAGTATATTTTGTTATAATAAGTTCATTAAGTTGTAAATTTTGTTTACATTTACCATCAAATTCAAATATGCAGGTTTTTAGACCGAGCAGCAATTGGACAGACCTCTGGCTATGCATCAATATCAGTAAGTCCAGGATCCTGGAGGATATGTACAGTAACACAAGTTGAAGAAACAAAGATCCTAATTCGGATGCTTCCAATTATACTCAGCACTGTTTTCATGAATACTTGTTTAGCTCAACTCCAAACTTTTACCATCCAACAAAGCACAACAATGGATACTCATATCCTTGGTTTTAAGATGCCTGGTCCCTCCATCCCGGTTATCCCCCTGGTGTTCATGTTCATTTTTATCCCAATATATGACCGCATTTTCGTCCCAATTGCTCGAAAATTTACAGGAATCCCTACTGGAATCCGATATCTTCAAAGAATTGGGGTTGGATTGGTTCTCTCAGCCATTTCCATGGCAGTTTCTGGAATTGTAGAAACACGACGCAAATCCGTGGCTATTCAACACAACATGGTGGATTCTATTCAGCCCCTGCCAATGAGTGTGTTTTGGCTTGGATACCAATATGCTATATTTGGGTTGGCTGATATGTTCACATTGGTTGGGCTGCTGGAATTCTTCTATGCAGAGAGCTCAGCAGGGATGAAGTCATTGAGCACAGCCATTTCATGGTGCTCATTGGCTTTTGGTTACTTCTTGAGCTCGGTGGTTGTGGAGGTGGTTAACAAGATCAGTGGTGGATGGCTGGCTAATAACAATTTGAACAGAGACAAGCTCAACTATTTTTACTGGTTATTGGCAGCGTTGAGTGTGGTGAATTTTGGTATCTATTTGGTTTGTGCCTCTTGGTATAGGTATAAGAAGGTAACAGTTTAGAAATCACACTAGCTGGGTTTCTAGTTTTTTTATAGTTGTATTTTCTACTCCTATCGACCTATATTTTTCATTAAAAAAAATAAGAAAAAAAGAACCAATGAAAGATTTAGATAAATAAAGCTAAACATTTTGAAAATGAATTCCTAAAAACTGAAAAAAATGGAAGAAAAATAAAGTGATTACACTGCTATAATTTGCCAACATAGACTAACATCACCACAATCACAAGCCATGCATTGGAATCCAAATTACAGACAATTTTAGGGATTAAAACAAGAGGAACTACATTGTCTCAAATTTATGTGAAAAAAGATTACTATACCCAGCCAGGCCATCACAGTCACAGACAGAACATCATGAGATCGAGCATAACAATAAAGTCAGCATTTAATTAGACCAGGTTTCGGATTTTGTCTAGCCAGCTCATAATTCTAGGGCTTATTATTATAAACCATTTTACCATGAAGAATTGAATATGCCTCCACCGTCTCCAAGGCAATCAAGGGGCTGACAATATATCTAGCAACGATGTCGTTGCCTATAAACCTATTGTCTTCCCTACATATGGAGATTAATCATTACTCTCCACCCTAAAAAAAGAATGTAGGAGAAATTACAATTTATGAACAAAAGGATTAAGTGAATAAAACCATAACACTAAAATTTGCTATATGGGCTCTTATCATAGCATTATTAAACAATTTTATGGAGGGATTCATTTACACTAATATAAAATTAAAGTTGTTTTATATACTTTCATAATTTTTTGTACGATTTATATTTGTTTAATCCGACCGTCGTATTTTATGTTATATTCACGTAGATCATGCACGTCGAGTTTCGAGTAAATTAAAAATGTCTAACTATTTGTTTGACGTAAAAAACTTTCAATCGTTAAATATATATTGAAAAAGACAGTATTAGCGATCGATATGATAGAGATATGAGATCAATTCGAAACTTTACGTGCATGACGAGTACAATTATATTGTTAAATTCAATGGTCGGTTTGATAAAATATAAATCGTATAAAAAGTTATAAAAGTGTGTAAAACAACTTTAATTTTACACTAGTATAAGTGGATCTCTCTCTCTATATATATATATGGGTTTTGCTAATGAGTGCCCTTAAAGCACTCTTTAAGATTAATTAATATATTATTTATAGTAATAATTTTGTATTAAATGTAGTAGTTAATAATTTTATTCATTATTTTCGATGTATTGAATAAAGATATTACTATATATATATATATATATATATAAAAGATCTCCATGAAAATGGGTATTCTAAAAAATATTTACTAATTAGAATGGTAACCTCTACCTAGGTTTAGGGTTCTCAGCGTAGACATTTCTCTTAAGAAACCCTTTTAAAAGACTAAAATCTCTTTAAATTATTGAAGATACTTGTATACACAATACATACATACCTCGATTAAACTAAAATACCTAAAAAAAATTAAGGGGTTGAAAAGGAAGTGCTGGAATCGACATGAGCAAGCGAGCACATGCATGAGATGATAATAATACTATTATTCATTTATTCCTACTTCTCTATCGATGTGTTTGAGTTAAGCTAATATTATAGTAGGTATTCATTCAAAACCTTAACTTCCAATCAAGAATAACACAAGGCGGGAAATGGGTATTAGTTTAAATGCCTAAAATGGTGATTGGAGGATTACAAGTTAACAAATGAAACAAGTACACAGCTAAGTACTAAGAGAAAGTCTGGAAAAGAGTTTTAAAAGAGGATAGAGAGGGGATTGGATCCAGATCCTCGGCCATTAGAATATACTTGTATCATCGAAGTCAACAAATAATTGTGAAGTATATATACTCATGAGAGATTGAGAGGTAAGTGGTGATATTTGGGAGAGGGAACAAGCAGAAGCCAGAAAATTAATTTCTCGTACAGCTAGATGCCACTTGTTTCCTTGTTGTTTCTCTTGTTAAGATTTTCTAATTAGGATAATGTGATCTTGTATGTATGAAATGAAAGGCTTTGATATCTAATATATAATTATATAACACTTCATCCTAATTAGGATTAATATTTGATACACTGACAGTGTATAATTTCATACACTGTCAGTGAATAAGATGATTTCACCTCACTAGAAATAAAATAATTTATATTTATTTTTAAATTTTTTTAATGAGATGTCATCATCTTGTTTACTGACAGTGTATGAAATTATACACTATCAGTATATCAAATACAAACCCTCCTAATTATTGTAGTTTTGACAATTATGGTCAGGATTCAGGAATATTTCTTAGCATTTCTTTGCACTTCCTCAAAGATATATTTACACGGCTTAGCATACCAATTAAGACCAAAAAAAAAAATGAAATACAACTAAAGAAATTGGTGTACACAACACTTGTCTAATATACGGAATTTTTTTTTTTCTTTACTTGACATTGAAAGAGATTGATTTCTAATCACTGAAATCCAAGCAACATACCAATAATACTGGAAACTTGATATGATATCACTTGATAGCTTTGTCAAATAAAATATTATATCACATATGAATGATTAAAAGAAAATAATAATGTTGTTGTGAAATTAATTAGTACACTTTTTATGGTACATATAGTAATGAGTAGAAATTACTTACAATATGATTATTGTCTGCAATGATGTATACTGATTAAAGGTTTGAACCAAGTTGAATTTTAAAATTAGCAAGTTTATTACGGATAGAGGGGTTGTTCATACGAGAAAGAAGGAAAAGCAAGATAGGTGTGCTTATATATATATATATATATATATATATATATATATTCATAGGGTTTGATGTGTTATGTCCCACCAGACACTAACCCACAAGCAACGTTCTCTTTCTATATTTCTCTGTTGCATCCTCAAAGAAAGAAAGAAATAAGAAACCAAGCTCTCTGAACGAAATGGTAAATGTTTTCTCATTTTAATTTCAACATGTTCTTTAAAACGCTCGAGAGAGATATGGTGTGCAAATAGCTAGCCAGGTCTCTCTTTCATGAATGAAAAGTGGAGAATCAGCCACCAGTACCCTTCTTTAATCTTAATTTCTCTCATCTTCATTTTAGCTAATCAGTTTCTTGTGGCACTGCAAACAGGAAATCAGTAGAGATGATGATAAACAGCTATCAAAGCAAGACAAAAGGGTAGGAGGAATTAAAGCTGTACTTTTCGTCTATGGTAATTAACTATGATATTGCCCTAGCCTTCTTGAAATTTGCTACTTGATTTCTCCATTTGAGTTAATTAGCTGGTAAAGAATGGTTTAATTTCTTGTGATTGTGAGAGTTGATGCATATAAATAAATGCAGTGACGGAAGGCCTGGAGAACATGGCGTTTATTGCGAACGCAGTGAGCCTTGTGACTTACTTTATGGGCTATATGAACTTTGGCTTGACAAAATCTGCAAACACAGTTACAAACTTCATGGGAACCTCATTCATTCTTGCACTCTTAGGAGGAGTCATTGCTGATACATATTTGACAAGATTCACGACCTGTGTCCTGTTTGGATTCCTGGAATTGCTGGTACGTTATTTATCATCCTTACTTTGATATATTGATTAAAAAAAATTAGCCCCTTTTTCCTGATTTTTCAAACAACTAATTAATTGTCACAAATTAAAGCATCATATATAGTATTAAACACTCTTTCTCTTTGGTTTTACTTTTACCCTCTCTCCAATTCTGAGGGCTTCGACCTTGGATATTGAACTAAAAACACTTGGCTTCTTTTCATGTAGCAATATCAATTGTAGAAATCTTAAACAGGGCCAGGCCAGGCCACAAGGAAATCTTAATTTGAACATGTGATTGCTATAATGTCCTCCCACCACATAGTATTATTTTGCAACTTATGGAAAAAGAATTTAAAAGAGAATTAAGAACAATACTGCTTATAGAAAATCTTATAGTTGGAGCCTTGGGGGTGGTGGGTTAATAATCGAATCATATATAACTTTAAAATTATTACTATTCAAAATTTGGAGATTTGTTGGTTACATATGATATTATAAAATAGTTATTTTTATTTTCATAGTTAAAAGTTTCAAACAAGAACAAATTTAAGTATATTTATTAAATCTAGTTGCTAAAGTAAAATTTTGTTGTTTACAATTAAGGTTAATTTAGGGTTCCAATTGTTTAGTTAATACTAAGATTTCAAAATCATAAGAAATTGGGGGGAATTTTTGCTCTATAATATTTTTCATATATATGTATGTTTTTTATGTGTATGATCAATTTGTTGCTGTTTAAGAGTAAATAAATTCTTAAATATTATATCAAAAATTTGGGAAAAGATTGAGATCAATCATTGTTACTAATGGGAAAAATCATTGCTTGAATATATATATATATATATATATATATATATATATGTTGTTGATTTTTTTTTTTTTTAAAAAGAAAAGTATCTTTTAAACATGGCATTATCATACATATGTTTTTCTCTTAGTACTTAGTATTTTCCCTGACTTTATACAAATGTTATTTACATCTTTTAAAATTTTAGACAGAAGGGTATGCTGGAAATAACATATATATATATGATTACCAAATGATCATATTGTATATTAATTTCTGAAGTATAGCAATTTTCAGTTTGTAAATCTCCTATATATATATATATATATAATTAAGGTCTGTATGCCACTTATTTTGTTGAATTATCCTAGTGGGAAAGTTTTTCATGTTGTTGCATGATTCATCTAATCCCTCTTTGTTCTTTAAATTCTGATTCCCAATACTAAAGTACTAAACAGTTAATACACATAAAATAGACCTTTTCGAAAACGATCATGGATTTTTCTTAGTTATTTTCTTCTTTACACTTTTCATGAATTTATAAATCAAACTTGGAAATTATATGATTTTGCTTATTTTTGTAATTTACTCAAAATATAGAAAAAAAGGAACAAAAATTAATTAAACCTTGTGATTTCACAATGAGAAAGAACATGCATATTGCAATCTTAAAGTAAAATATAACTTATCATTGGTGGGATGATCATTAATATAATATATATATATATATTTTTCATTTACTATATATATGATTCTTTCAAGTAAGATATAGTACGAGAAAAGAAGATTATTATGATTTCAAAACACTTCTCCAAAAGAAATTAAAGAATTAAAACATTGACAAAAGAAAAAAAAAAACTTTAATATTTACAATCCATGTGCAGCTTTGCCGGCTTCCATATGCTGGATCTCACGCAAACTTAGCATTAGGTCAGAATTTTTGTTGTTGTTGATAATTTGGGGATGAGGGAATCGAATCCTACTCTTTGGGCAGAAAGAGCATGCACCAATCACAGAGTCAAAAGTTCAGGTGCCATTAGGTCAGAATTGCATGTCACACAAATCACATTTTAACAATGGCTATATATATATATATATATATAATTTGTATATATAACTGTTTGATGATCAATCAAATTCTGAGACGTTGGGAATTAAAGCCATGGTTTAGCAAATAGCAGCTCATCTTAATTAGATAATTGGATAATTAAGTCATCTGATCTGACAATACTTGGCCTGATTCTTACAAATTTTCAGGGATATGCCTTGCTGACAGTACAAGCACACTTCGATCAACTGAGGCCAACTCCTTGCACGGATGTGACAAAACAATGCGAGGCTGCAAATACTGGCCAAGCAGCAATTCTTTACACTGGTCTATACTTGGTGGCGCTAGGAACCAGTGGGGTTAAGGCGGCTTTGCCATTGCTGGGTGCTGACCAGTTCGACAGCAAGGACCCTAAAGAGGCAGCTCAACTTTCAAGCTTTTTCAACTGGTTCCTGTTCAGCCTGACAGGTGGATCTATAGCTGGGGTAACTTTTCTTGTGTGGGTAAGTTCTTACCAAGGTTGGGATTGGGCGTTTGGAGTGTCCACTATATCAGTCTTGCTTGCAATTGTGATTGTGTGCATTGGCAAGCCATTTTATAGGGATAATACGCCTAAAGGAAGCCCCATAATTCGAATCCTACAGGTAAGTCTATTTTCATCATAATAAATACTACTATTTTCCATGTGAAAAACGAGGCGAGTGCAAGAATCATGGCCTCCTTTTCCTGTTTCAAGGTATTTGTTGCAGCCATCAGGAAACGAGACCTTCCAATACCAAAGAAGGAAGATGAACTGTATGAGATTTATGACAAAGAAACAGTGGTGGTGCCAAATGAAATTCTTCAGAGAACCAATCAATTTAGGTATACAGTTGAATTTCTCATGTTTCTTTTTTGTAAAAATAAAATTTGTTTTAAACTAGCCTTAACGTGAATAGATCAACAAATTAATCCACAGATTCTTGGATCGAGCAGCAGTTCATAGGACCTCTTGGGGTGCATCATCAGCATCAATGAGTCCAGGACCCTGGAGGCTTAGTACAGTGACCCAAGTTGAAGAAACCAAGATTCTACTTCGCATGCTCCCAATCTTACTTAGCACTGTTTTCATAAATACTTGTTTGGCTCAACTCCAAACTTTCTCCATACAACAAAGCATGACCACGGATACTCATATATTTGGTTTTAAGATCCCTGCTCCCTCCCTCCCTGTCATTCCCCTGGGGTTCAACTTCATTTTTATTCCAATTTATGACCGCATTTTTGTTCCACTTGCCAGAAGAATAACAGGAATTCCAACAGGAATCCGGTATCTTCAGCGAATTGGAGTGGGATTAGTGCTCTCAACCATTTCCATGGCAATCTCTGCAGTCATGGAAACCCGGCGTAAATCTGTGGCTGTTAAACACAACATGGTAGATTCTACAGACCCTCTGCCAATGAGTGTGTTTTGGTTTGGATTCCAATACGCCGTATTTGGGTTGGCTGATATGTTCACATTGGTGGGGCTGCTAGAGTTCTACCATGCGGAGAGCTCAGTTAGAACGAAAGGAATGAGCACTGCGCTGTCCTGGTTTTCACTAGCATTTGGCTACTTTATAAGCTCACTAGTGGTGGAGGTGGTGAACAAGGCCAGCGGGGGCTGGTTGGCTTCAAACAACCTCAACAGAGACAAATTGAACTACTTCTACTGGTTATTATCAGCGTTAAGTGCTGTCAACTTTGTTATTTATTTGGTCTGTGCCTCTTGGTACAAATATAAGAACGTGGAAATGAAGCAAGGCCAAGAAGAAAATTCTATTGCTGGTAATGCCAAGGACTAAGATCAGGCAGCTTAGAGATGAGAGTTTATATATGATCGTTATGCCCTAAAAAATTTCCTTCTGCAATTGTGCCTATATTGATGTTTTACGTACGCATCTGTAATAAGTGATTCACATGAATAAGATCAATAATATGGAAGTAGATTAAGACTCATCTATGGGATATTCATCTCATATTTAAGGGGTGGTGGGAATTTGATGTGTTAGTCCCTAAGAACATTCGTGCGTATATGCAAGCAAAGCAAGTAGCGCTTTCTAAAATGCCACGTGGTCCTTTTATTTTACAAAGTACTATACTTTTTTTCTTTTTCATCTTCTAAAGATTGGTGACCATTGTGTGGCTAAACTGCAATTACATGTGACATGTCACATGTTAAGCATCTTAACCAAAGTATTTTGTAGCTTATTGATAGCCATATTGTTTGTTATTAGATATTGATATATATTGGTATTGGTATATTTTGACACACTATTTCGAGTTTATTGATATTATTTAATATTTTATCTATAAAATATATATAGATATAAAAATATAATACATTTATATGTAAATATTATAAATATCTAATATTCAAAATTTTCCTATTTTAAATCTTAAATAAATGAAATAAATATAAACATATTAAAAAATATATAGTAAATTATTGTTCTGTAATTTAATTAATATATATTATTTTTGAATAAAAACGATCATGATAGAACATTAGGAGTTGATTGAGAAATAAAATAAATGAAAAGATTAAAAGAAAAATAAAGAAAATATAATCTTGTACCGACCGATACAATTGATACGAAGCAAATTGATCGATACATATCATTATTTTCGATACAGATCAATATAAAAAATGAAATAGTATAAATATACCAATTTGTCTCAAAATTGGTACGTACAATACCGGTCGGTATAACTGCTACCAGTATCAATAACATTAATCAAGCAAAAAACTTTGAAGTGAGAAATTTAATTAAAGCGTGTATATATATATATATATATAATCATTTTATTAAAACACAACCATGTAAACATTCTTAGGCTTTTCTTTCTCTTCCTCAAAATATAAAGGTCAAGCCGCCAGGGTGTAAGTAAAGATTTCATGTGCAAGACACGGTTTTTGGAGAGGAAAAAGAAAGGATGTGGAAAAATAAAAAGTGGAGAAAAAAATTATTCACCCTCATTATATGAAGAAACCAGAAAAGAAAAGAAGAGATTTTATATCTTACCTACCTCGTTAGATAAAATTCAATCATTCTCATACGTAAAAAAATATGATTAAAAAATGCTCATTGGATTAGAATCATTCTTTATCTGTATTCAAAAAAGTAAATCGACTCTTTATTGAATAATAAGTGTCAAAGGAGAATATATAATTTTCTTTCTTTCATTATTTTTTTTTCCTCTCCCCAACCTCTTTACCAAAAATATTTATGTCATAAATGCAATCTGAATGTTATGTTGCATTGGATGTACAAAAAACAGGACAAGAATATACATATGAAATAAAATTCATACATTGTAATATGACATCGACAGTAAATGAATTATCCAAAAAAAAAGACATCGTCAGTAAATGATAATAAAACAACCATATTCAGATTCACAGGCCTTAAAGCATGGTTGTTGAAGATCAATGGCCTCCCCTTTTTACTTTTCAACACTTCCTCCTCTGACCAAAATTGAGAATCTGCCGGCACAAATATTGCCCTCCAGCTTCACCTTTCTTCAACCATCAAATCTGACAAAATACACAACTTTGCTTCATGTTAAACAATCATGTATCTTTGCTTTTAATCACCTTAAGATCTCGGATTCTCAAATTCAGTTCAGTTCATAAGGGGAGGGCAGCCCACTTTCCAACATGCAATAAGAATGATATAAGCACCAAAATTAGAAAGAAAGAAAAAAAAAAAAAAACATCAGATAACAGAGATGTCTAATTTTCTTTCCTTGATTCTTCCAAATCCTTGTCGAAGTAAATTTGACAATCTAATTACAGGAAAAATGTGTCAGAGGCCAACAATTGGCCATCAACAAAAGTACAAAACAATGGATATGATGAATTAATTATCCATAATAAAACATGTTCAATGACATGAAATAGAGTTTTGTATATTCAGAGATGCTCAATATGACCCACATAAGTGGTAGTAAGTCTTAAGTTATCTCAGATCAGATGTCAAGAAACTGCTACAGCATTCTTCTCCATATGGGAATCATGTATGGTATCTGAAACTTTGGATGGAGGCCAATAGCGAAATACAGATCTACCAACAATGTTTTTGATGGGAAGTGGACCCCTGAAAAAGAAGGTAATTGGAAACAAGATATCAGAAATAAGAGATTACATTACTAAAATAACAAGGCACACCAATTATAGATTCTGTTTGTGAGGTTGAAAAAACAGCTTTGTTAAAAATGAAATTTTAGAATTACCAGTTATGGGAGTCAAAACTGTTGTTGCGATTATCTCCCAACACGAAAACATAACCTTTAGGCACAACCTGCAAAGCACCCAAAAGAAATGATAAACTCTGTTAAACAATGTGATTGACCCAGTGACCATGTAACAAGCAAGACGAAGAACTAGAGAATCAAATAGATATGAATAATGTGCAATATACAAATGAATAAACAAGTACAATCCAAAGTAAGACTCTAACCATTGGATCCATTTCATAAGCTAATGGCTCTAGAACAAATTCTTCATCTTGAGCAACACCATTTATATACAATTTGCCATCACGAACCTACCACAAATTCAATATTGAATGTTTGAAATAGTGAACAACATATATTTTACAGAAAGGGCTAAACAGGGAAAAGTTTAAATTAACGAAGAAAAATGAAATGAATAAAGACCTTATATGTTAAACAGAATGAATTACATAATCTTAAGAGCTTACTTCAACACAGTCTCCAGCCTTAGCAACTATCCTTTTAATAAAAACATCGCCTGAATTGTACCCAATTTCCTACATATTGAAATAAAATCAAAAATTATAAATTGATGAAAGTTATTAAGCAAGAAATTTATAGAGCTTAAAAGAGCAAACTTTAAGACCTACCTGTAAGATAGGAGGTGCCTTGAATATAACAATATCGGAAACTTCAGGCTTTCTAAAGAAATATGAAACCTGTTGAAATCAGAAAAAGAAACAAAATTAACCATACAATCTGCATTTTACTGTCTATTAAGGTGGCATTTCAGTAATAGAAAATTTACCTTCTCAGCCATAATGCGGTCGCCAACATCCAGAGTAGGGTACATAGAAGTTGACGGAATTGACCTTGGCTCAGCCAAAAACGATCGGAAAAGTAAACTAACTGTTACAGCAGTAAAAGCAGCCTTGGCATCTTCGGAGCAAACATTTAACACCCTCGAAATCCAACTGCTTTTAACAAACGCTTTAGGATCCAACTCCAAGCTCAAACTTCGATTATCATTGCTTGTTCCTCCTCTATCCACCTCACTAATCTCCAGTCCGACAGGATACGGTTCGTTGCACGGAAGCCACTTCGATCCCTGAAAGAAAGGGATAATCGAAACGGCTTTAAAAGATGAAATTCCCATAGTGGTGGCCGAGGAACAAGAACCACAAGTCGTTGACTTCATCAGCGAGATCAAACCAACGATAATTGGGTTATTGCAACCGTCTTTAAGGATCTCCGCGGCAAGGGTCGAGTACATGCTCGACCGAGGGTGGCGGAGATCGGCGGTGGAGGCATGGTAGGTACGGGGAGGGGAAGGGTCGATGTCCGTTTTTTTGTTGGGGCAAAGGAAACGGGATCGGAGCCAGCATTCGTTGACAGATCGGGAGGAGCAAGATCCGAGACGGAAGCCGGCGTTGGAGGCTAGGTTCTGGGCAAGGTAGCCAGAGTAAGTGAAAGTGACGCGGATAGCCATGTTGACGAATTGGATAAGGTAGATTAAGATTTGGTACAGAATGGGTTCGGAAACGAAAAGGGTTGATCTTAAAAACCCTAAAAGCAAACGAAATACATTTTCGAGTACGTGATCAGTGAAGGAGAGACGAGAGCGGTGAATTAGAGAGTTGGGCTAGGCCAGGGGAAGAGAAAGGGGAGCCAAGTGGGATGCGTTTTGGGAAGAGAGGGTGGAGGAGACTGGAGAGTCCCGAGCTTCGTTGGCTCTCCGGAGAAGAGGGAGCCAGGCTCAGGGGTCAGGGAAGGGGAGGGGAGGGATTTGGGCTTTGGGATTTTTGGGAAGGCGAAAATTGAAGAACGGCGTAAACCAGAAGGGTTAGGGGTTTTATAAGAGACGGTCTGACGGCGATTATTTTTTGCACTCCACTAGTGGATTTGTTTGTTTCCATATTTACGAAATTGCCTGAGCGTGTAACTTTTTTTTTAGGTTGAAAATTAATTTGAAGAATGAAGATAAAAAGTTGGTCTTATATTTGGTAATGTGGTTTTTTTACTTTATAAGTTTAATTAAAAAATTGTCACCTATTATTTATTTTAAAATTTTAAATATATCATAAAAAAATATTTTATTTTATTAATTTTGTATGTAGTTTAAAAATTACACTAATGATGAATATGATATTAATAATAAATGAGATAATTTTTAAAATATTAATGGATGTCTTGAAAATATTTTTATCTTGGGAGTGTACCTTTTATTTTTACTTCTCATAAAATTGTATTTCAGAACAAAACAAAATGCATAATTTTTCTTCATTTCACTTTTTTTTTTTAAATTTGATCTTTTCTTTTTTGTTTTTCATTATCTCAAACTAAACAAGGCAAAGAAGGATTCAACAATGATGTTAAAAAAAAAGACAAAAACACACACACAGAGAATAAATTAATTGGCTGCGGATCTTTTGAGGTTAGATTTGATAATATTAGACATAATACGATTATATGATACAAATATAATATAAAAAAATACTTAAAATACAACATAAAACATGACACGACATGAATATAAAAACGTATTAAAATTTTTATAACACGAATTATAAAAATATCAAAATTTATATAAATATAACACTATAAAAATACGATTATAATATAAAAAAATATAAATATAATATAAATACACAAATTATTAGATCTATTTGAAGTTTATTTTATAAATTTGTTTGTAAAATGGAGGGTATTTTCAACACCCACTCCTCTTTCCAATTTCCATCACTCAGGTTGACTTTGACTATAAATGGTTTTTTTTTTTTTTTGGGTAAGATTTAAGAACACCAATGAAAATGTTGTTGCTTCTTGCAACTTTCCTTTTTTAAACCAGATCCATGCATCTGCTATGGAAATTTCAGCTGGCCAAAATGACAACAACAACTCTAAAAATCGGATAAACGCTTCCAAAATTTTAGGATATTTGGGGCATTTCAACTGCAAAAAGGCTCTTTAGTCTTTTCCCTCGAAACTTCGGCAAACTAGAGGTCCCCATTATTTTTTTGGATAAGTAAGTGTTTTATTTATCCAGAAAGCAGTTAAACTGCTACATCCAACATTATGTGCAACATGTACTTAAAGCTATACATACTTAAACAGTACTTGAACAAAACTTAAGACCACTAATCAATCAGGGAACAATAGCAACATATTTCAGCAATACTTAAAGCTATTCCATAATGGACAAAGATCCTAGGAAAAAAGAGACAGTCCCCAATCTGCATCCAATCTTCGGTTCACTTCATCAGGACTAATGTTCTTGAGCCCCAACAATCGCATTCTGATGATCTCTTTTATCTGCTCAATGATGGCTCCTTGTGTGGATTGAAGGCGATTAAAACACCTATTATTTCTCTCCCTCCAGATCGAGTAAAGAAAGGCACTCCATGATAAACGCAAAATAACAGAAATGAGAGTTTTTCCTCTGATTCTGTTTACTGCCCATTGCAGCTCTGCTTGCCAGCTCCTTATGCTTCTATGAAGTTGACATAAGCATAGAATATGCCCCCAGATTTCCTTTGAATAGTCACATTCAAAAAATATATGATTCCGGGTTTCTTGCTCAGTTTGACATAGCTCACATTTGCCATCCACCTCCATGCCCCATGACATCAATCTGTTCTTTGTAGGCAGTTTGTCCAATATAGTCATCCAAGCTACCAGTGCATGTTTAGGAATATGAAATGGAAACCAGATCAGTTTATCCCACTCCACCTTGTCCTGCCTAGGCCTGAGATCATTCCAGACTTTAGCCACCATAAATCTGTTCCCAGGGAACTTCCAAGTTAGAGCACCATTCTGGTTGGAGGTGAACCTCAAAGCCAAAGCCCTCAGCTGAAGCATTTTACGCCATGTCCAGCTGCTTCCTGGGGAAGGTTGAACCTGCCACACTGTTCTTCCTTTCAGCACATAGGCATGAAGCCAGGCAATCCACAATGAACCTGCCTGAGAGAGAAGTGCCCATAGGTGCTGAATAATGCAAGCCTTATTCCAGATTCCCAAGTCTTTTAATCCAAGACCCCCCTCTGACTTAGGACAGCAAATGGAACTCCATTTGACTCTTGCTCCCTTAGCTGAGTCATCTCTTCCTTTCCAGAAGAACCTGCTGCATAATTGATTAATTCTTTTAAGAACAGCCTTAGGCAAAACAAAGTGCCTGCACCAGAAATTGGACACATTAAAAAGAACAGATTGAATGAGCTGAAGCCTTCCTGCATAGGATAACATGCGTGCTGCCCAGCCATTGATTCTCTGAGTAATTCTATCAATCAAAGGAGAACAATCCTTTTCAGAGAGTCTTCTTGTGACCAAAGGGACCCCAAGGTACCTAACAGGTAGTTTGCCAAGTTTAAACCCTGTCAACTCTTGCATCTCAAGTAGAGTGGTCCTACTAACACCAGAGGAGAAGACTTCACTCTTGGAAGGGTTTAATTGCAAACCAGAAATGGTATAAAAGTAATGGAGAATACCCTGTATGCCCACAACAGAATCCAAGTTACCCTTTGTAAAAATCAGCAGATCATCTGCAAAGCACAGGTGAGTAAGCTTGATTCTGTGACATTTAGGATGGTAGCTGTAAACTCCATGAAGAGCCCCTGCATCCAGAAGTCTGGATAAAACATTCATAGCAATGACAAAAAGATAAGGAGAGAGAGGGTCTCCCTGCCTTAACCCCTTTGCTCCTTCAAAGTACCCTACTAATCCTCCATTAAGAGAAATTGAGAACTTTGGGGAAGTGATGCATGCCTTGATCCATCCTATGAACTTATCAGGCAATCCATAAACTGATAAAACAGTGAGAATGAAGTCCCAATTTAATGAATCAAAAGCTTTTTGGAGATCAATCTTCATTGCAAAACGGGGGGATAAGGTTGCTCTTCCATACCCTTTGACCAGTTCCTGAGCCATGAGAATATTATCTGAGATGCTTCTCCCTGGTATGAAGGCACTCTGATTGCTGGAGATCATAGTAGGAAGGAGTGGAGTGAGCCTGGCAGTGATGATCCTGGTAATACATTTATAAATGACAGAGCAGCATGAAATAGGCCTGAAGTCCTTCATATGATTAGGATTCTGGAATTTTGGGACAAGAGCAATACATGTAGAGTTAAAGACTGATATCCTGCTCCCTGATTGAAAGAAGGATAAGATTGCTGCAGTGACATCCTCTTCCACAATAGGCCAAGCAGTTTTAAAAAACTGTGCAGTGTATCCATCTGGCCCTGGGGCTTTGTCCCCATTCTGCTCAAACATGGCTCTTTTCACCTCCTCTTTTGTAACAGCCTTAGCTAAATTGTCCTTAGCTTCAGTAGGCAAGGCAGGCTGAATAAGTTCAGTAAGAAGCTCCCTAGGGCAGTCTGTGACCTGTTTGTCCTCAGTCCCAATCAACTTCTGAAAGAACCTTACAGCCTCCTTTGAGATTTGGCCAAAATCTTCCAACTTCCTTCCCTCATCATCATAGAGGACTCTGATGGATTGCTTGCTATGCTTTGCTGACACCATTTTATGGAAATAATGAGTGTTCTGATCCCCCTCCTGCAGCCATTTTATCCTTGATTTCTGCCTGTAATAACTTTCCTCAGCCTTTTGGAGTTCCATCAATTCTGCATAGAGTCTTCTTTCTGTTTCAACAAGAGTATTAGATGGCCTTTGATGCAGATTGATCATCTGCATGCTCTCCAATTCTTGCCTTTTATCTTGAACCTTCCCTGAAATGTTGCCATATATGGCCAGGTTAAATGCCCTCAGTACTGCCTTTAATCTCTTCAATTTGTGGAATAGAGTGGTCATAGGATTGCCAATGAAAGGCTCTTGCCAAGAGTTTTCCACAATGTTCAGGAACTCTGGATTCCTAGTCCAGAAATTAAAAAACCTAAATGGCTTTGGGGGAGAATGAGCAGTCAAGTTCATCTTTATGTATGCTAGGCAGTGATCAGAAACCATTGGAGCCAAAAACTCAACAAATGAGTGAGCAAACTGTGTATGCCAGCAATCATTCACCAAAACCCTATCAAGCTTTTTAGCCAAGTAAGCATCAGTTTGGTGGTTGGACCATGTGAATGCTGGTCCAGTACTGGTATGATCAAACACTGATAGCTGTGTCAAGCAGTCCTGAAAATCCTTCATATCAGAGGTAAGCATGTAGGAGCCATTGAAATCTGAGCTTTCCTGTGGTCTTGCTATAACATTGAAGTCTCCAGCCAAAAGCCAAGGAGAGCCATCAATTCTGCCTTGAATGTCCTGAAGATGGTGCCAAAGCCTTCTTCTACTTATGCCTTCATTGCTTCCATAAATTGCTGTAATGTAGAACCTGGTAGAATTATAAGTGGTGCAGCATGTAATGCTCTGATCAGATGTTGCAATAAGATCAACCTGCATCTGATTTCTCCATAGGAACCATATTCTCCCATTATAAGCTTCTAAGTAGTTGTGATGTAGCTTCCATCCCTGAAAGAGCCTATCTACTATAGCTGGCATGTTTTGTTGTTTCACTCTTGTTTCCAGTAAGCAAACAAGGTCTGCCTTCAGGCAGTTTATTCTCTGTATAATACTTTTCTGCTTTTGAGGGTTGTTTAGCCCCCTAGTATTCCACACTATAAAATTCATGAAAGTTGAGGGGGGGTCACTCCAGAGGCAGGTAAAACTGCCTTACCTCTTTTCCCCTTGTCAATGGGCCCTTTCTTCTTATTCTTCAAGGCTTTCATCAAGTCTGCAACTCCTGCTGCTGCTGCCCTTTGCTTCTTAGGAGAGTTTGGAAGAATTTCCACCACTTGTTCCTCCTCTCTCCATTGCTCAGAGCCACTAGTTTGTCCAGGGTCTACATTTGTCCTCTCTGAGTCACTCAGGATGTCAAATCTGTTTTGGGAACCAGCTAATACTGACTTCTTGCTTTTCTGTATGCTTCTGCTTCCTCTCCCTTTACTGCCCTCATTAACTTCTGTTTCCTTCATACTTACCTCTTTCTGTTCTTGAGCCATAGGCAGGGCACTGCTTTCAACTTCTACGCTGCTTGTAGCCTGTGCATCATGTTTTGACAGTTCTGCTTTAGGCCCCTCCTTTGGAATCCAAACTTTGGTAGCCCCTACAGGCTGTTTGGTGCAATTTCTGTCTGTATGCCCAAACAAATTGCAATGCTTGCATTTTGGAGGGTACCAAGGGATATCCACAACAACATTTGCAATAGTGCCATCACATAACTCAACATTAATACATTTTGGGATGGGGACATCCACTGCAATCTCCACACATACCTTTGCATAGGCCAATCTCTGTTGGCTAGCAGTGATTCTATCCATATACAATGGAGTTCCTAGGGCACTAGCAATATAGCTGAGGCCACGTCTGGTGTACAATTCCAGAGGAACTCCTCCCAAATGGATCCAAACAGGTAATTTCTTCAAATTAAACTCTAATGATTTCATACCTGGCTCCCATTTTCTCAGAATGAGTGGCTTATTCAGAATGTGCCAAGGTCCCTGCTCAAGAACCCATTCTCTGGTGTCAGCATTCGGAAATTGAACTAGGTATAAGTTCAGGCCAGCAGATTTGATCACCAGATTGGTTGAAGGATAATAATTACTACTCCAAAAGTATGGTATATATTAAATGTTTTAATGTTTATTCTTAGTAATAAAAATAGGACTGTTTTCAGGTTTTTCTAAACCACACAAAGGAGCACATAATTTTTAAGATTTCAACTTTAGCCCAAAGTAGATTAAAAGTTTATTTGAATTAACGGTGAGATTGAAAACTGTGATGATTATTGTAGCGGTAAGATTAAAATCAATTATGAGATATGTGTTTAGATAATAAAATAAAAGTGAGGGTGAGATGAAAATAAAAAATGATCATTAAGAACATTAATCTAAACATGTATTGATAAATGATTTTTATATATTTTAATAATATTTAAAATTTAAAATTTTAACACATATTATTTTATATATTTATTTAAATATTTTAATTAATTAACTAATTTGTATATAATTATATAAATTTACTTATTATATTAAATAATAAATAATTTGAAAACTTTCACATAAAAAATGAAAAATAAGTTAACAAAAAAAAATGAGAGAGTTAACAAGAATAAATAATTTTAAAAATTTTACGTAAAAAATAAACTAATTAGAAAGATAAAAATGGAAAAAAAAATCTCATAGCAGGATTTAATTTCTAATTAGACTTTGTCTAGTTTTCAATTGAAAGGGCAATTGCTTCAACTACAACGTGAATGCTATCCGAATGTATCCACGATGCAATTGAAACCAACAGTAAGCTAGATTCCATCTCATCAAGGGTCCGATGGAATCCAAAAGGGCCCTAAATGCTTGTTCGATAAGGGGTGTAGCGAGGTAGAGATTCATTCTCCTTATGGTGGACCCATAAGGGGTTAAAGGGCAGTATGTATTTTTTTAGTCAATGTTGTTTAGGCCCCAATCGGAGGTTCAACATGGGGATAATGAATCTTCACCGCATACACCTTTTGCCAAACGAAGCATAAAAAGTGGAGCTATAAGTTTGTCATTTGGTTTGGCATGCAATGTTGCAATCTAGCCATTTATCTTATGTTTCATTTGGAAGCATAATGGGAAGAGGTTCTTATCATATTGGAATAATTTTTTGATATTGAATTTATATATATTCAATGCGGTTTTGGCCTTTTAACATGGTGAATTTTTTTTCTTCTCAATGTGCTTTATTCTCTTTTTGTGCTATAATGATATATTTCTTTGAACATTCCAAAAATCTTATTCTAAAATTTGAATTTTAAGCTTATAAGTTATAACTTTATCCATTTCCAAACTTGGAGAAGCTGTGACAAGAAAATGGATGAAATTGCAAAAGCATGAAAGCCAAGGGAAGTGTTTAGATATAGTACCAAACCAAAGGGGATTCTTTTAACAAACAAACACTTTTCAAAGAAATGCGACTATTTTTTACCAAATTCAATTGGATTATTGTGGCATTATTATTGGAAGAACTCCTTTTTGGCAGTGATGTAATGAGTGACGTAAGCGCATACATCAGCCGTGAATGTCTGGGCAAATGTCAACGAACAATATAATTACATAGGTCTTAATCTACATTTGTTGTTGAACAATTATTGCTATAATTTTTTATATAATTGATAATTGTAATTTGAGAACGAGAGAAAATTATAAATATTAAAATTTGAAATTTAAGTATGATGATGTTATTTTTTAAAAGTGACGGTATGAATTAACTGGATTAAATTCATATTCATAATTGCTATATTTTGATAAAATTAATAAAAGAATATTTTTAAATAGTATTTTAAGTATTTTTAAAGTTATCATGTAAAAAACTTTTACTAACGAGTATCTAAGTTATTTTTTAAAATTATCATATAAATAAATTATAATTTTTAAGATATTATAATTTATAAAATTATTTATTGTATTTTAATATAAAATATTATTATAAATAATAACTTAACTAATATTAACAAGTATCTTAAATACACTCATTAACAAAAATTTATATAAAATAAGGATTTTGCTAATGAATAGTTTAAGAATACTCGTTAAAATTATTATATTTTGTAATATTTTTATCAAATAAAAATGATTAATAAAATTATCAATTATTGTATTTAATATAATTTTATTATTATAAATAAAATATTAATTAATTTTGAAACTTAAAAAAATTTAAGGACACCTAATAAGATTCATCGTTAAGGAATGGTTTTTTTTTTTGGGTTCAATTAAGGAATGGATTTTTAAAGTTAATCAATCAATTCAGCTTAAGAGATAGGCAAAATTTGACCAGTCTTTCTTGCACAAAGGAAGTCGCATTAAATAAGTGTTTTTTTAATGTTGATTTAGTTTCGTAAATCCTAATTTTTTAAGTGACAGATCATCTACTTTTGGTTTTTTTTTTTTTTAAATAACAATTTAACAAGTGTTTTAGAATATTGATTAGTATTTGAAAAAAGAAAGTTGAGACAAAATTATTAATGAAATAAACACCAAGTTGCAATCGTTAATAAATGTCTATTCTACAAAAAATAATGTGAGAAAAATTAATGGTGAAAATTAACATGATGGACCGATCATAATCGTCTCCAAGGGGGAGAAAAAGGGTTTTACAAAATTTGTACCCAAAACAAAAAATGATCAATAATTTGGTTTGTGAATATATCTTAAAAACTTAAAATCATCTCACACTATGTACATGAATCAAATCTTATTTCATCAATAAGGAAAATATTTTAAACTAAGGTCTAATTCAATTGATTCATGTAATTATTTTTAAAAAATAACATCTATTAAATTTGAAATTCAAATCTCAACATCTAAAACCCTTTCGCTTCTTTCAAGCTGCGTCATCTTTTGTTAAAAAAAAATAAGAAAAATATTTTTCTTGGGCATTGTTGATATAGATAGACTTTTTTCCCCTTTCTCTCAAAATTAACTAAAAAATATTTCATCTTATCAAACTTTGTAAGGTTAAAAAACGATGACAGATTGATAAAACTTCTTTGACAATTCTTAAGCAAAACATGGCGATGGGTTTGACTGGAATATTGTAAAAGGGAGATGGAGTTAAGTGTATATATATATATATATATATACATATATATATATATTATGACAGGAAATCTTCAACGAAAAATCCAAAATAATGTGTAAGAGACAGAAAGTATGCATCTTTGAATCCATCTTTTATACACCAACGTTCCAGATTCAGTCAATACAATAAAACAGAAACAAATACTCCATGTGTTGTGCTTGACCACAACAAATCCTCAATACTCAGTAGTCATATATAGCGCATGAGCCATAGGACATTATCCAGATTGGTTTGACCCAAGGTGAGCGTCGTGGGCTAGCTGCTGTAGCTTGACGTGGTAACTGTTCCTTTAAGTTTCATATCCGAATTCCAACCCAAAGAAATCGTTGATTATAAAACAAAAAAGGCAAAAGTCCAAGGAAGTTAACGTTAGTTGTGAACCTGTAACTTGAAATTTGATTCAAATCATAGAATGGCTAATTCAATTTGTCTTGTGATATAGGCAGCCAGGACTGAGGCTTCGGGCCGTCACTCGTTGACAATAAGGAAATTACATGGTCAGTTTCCTAGGACTTGAGGTCGTAGTATTAAGAGAAAACATAAACTACCATTTGGTGCAAACTCGACGTGGTTGGTGTTTTTCATAGGCACGTTTTCTTCGAGTTTGAGAGTATTATATTAATTTTCGGAAGAAAGTTTTGGTTTATTCGGGAAAAATAAGTTGCACATATTGTCAAAATTATAATTTTAAAATAGTAGTAGTTCGTATTACAAACTGAAATTTGTAATGTGAAAAAAATCAATAAACATAATTAGAAGAAATACGCAACATATATCTGATGAGAGTATTAATTTTCCAACTTGAAATTTCTTGGCAAAAGTATTTTCATTACAGGGAGTACTGAAAAGGACAACTAGACAAAGACATGATTTAAACTGGAAATTGAACTGGGTTTAGTTTAAATGATTTATTCATTTTTCTTAAGAGGTGGATTACCTTAAAGTTAAGGTTTTATCCCATCACTTGTAAATTTTCCTTTCCTAGATTCCCTTAAACTTTGACCTCCCTTATATAAAAAAGTACCGGTAATTGGCTCGTTTGAAAGCCAGGTTATGTCTAATGAAACAATTGAACTGCTTTTGTTTTTGTCTTCATTTTATTCATTCATTTTTATATATGGTGAGAGTTATGTTGTAATGTTTAGCATATGGGGGGTGCGGACTTATATGGTTTCAGAAGGTTTCACGCTCGGGCTCCTATCCAGGGCGCTTATTCTGTTCTAAAACCTTAGCGCTCGGTTGCTTGCCCTGGAACTCGAATCCGCATCTTGGACCTCGGGTGCGCGCCTGGGTCTCGGTTCCTTATCCTGCACCCTGGTCTCGGTCTCCATGGTTTTCCAAGCCACTCGCACTTGGATAAAGCCTTTGCTAGCCTAGCACAGCACACCTGGGCCTCTGGATCGGTGCGCACTCTGTGACACAGGCCTCTGCTGGGATTACTTCAAGCTTGGTTGGTGGTATGGTTTGCACCTTGGATAAAAAAAACCATAGCAAATTAAGGGCAAACTTATATTATGATTTAAGGATATATTAAAAGAATTCAAAACATTTAAAGGGACCATAACCCAATTTCATTTATACCATAAATTCTTGAGAAATGAAAGAGGAAAAGAAGGCAAAAGTGCCACTCCCGGATTTCCATTCGGCGGGTGAGGTCCGATTCCTTACCTTCGCTTTCTTTTTTAGTAAAAGTTTTCTAAAATAAGTAGCACTAAAACATAAAAAATAAAAAAAATTAATTGTTGGATTTGCATGTTCAATTATTCACAAATTTGTTATCTAAGCATGCTTTTAAGGAACATAATTAACGCATGCTGTTATAATACTAATTTATCGTAAGATTTAAGGATGAAATTTTTTATATGGGCAAGCTAAGCAAAATAATAATAATAATAATAATAAGAAGAAGAAGAAGAAGGTTTGTGACTGTGGTCACGCGCGGTTAATTATCAGCAGGTAAGAATTTGGAGCCACTCCACACGAGACTGGCACGTGGTTTGTCGGTAAAATCTGACACTTTTCCTTTTTGTATTCCCATTTTTTCTTTTTTCAAAGTTAGCGCCACACAAATATCGATGGCTGTAGGAGTAGGACCGTTTCCAAAACATAATCCTTCACCTCTTTCCCACGCGCTCTTCAAGACATATTGCCAAACACCTCTGCTTTTTTCCCCCTCTCTCCTACCAGTTCTAATTTTGTCAAAGTCAAATGATTTTCTAACATGTACGGTTTTTTATTTCAATTTTTTTATGCAAGATTTTTATCCCTAAAGTAAAAAAGAAAAAAAACATAATGATGAAATTACTCATAAGAAACTTCAGAAATGTAAACATAAAATTAAGCATATAGAAGCACACTTTCTCTATTTTTCGTGCCTCCGTGCTTTATCGAATTATCCTTTCGATATCATATAGCCAAAGAAAAAGTAAAAAGTGGTCTCATGTAATCATGGAAGGAAGCTTGGCAATAAAAAGAGCAATACTTAAAAAACTACAATTAGCATTGGAATTAGATTATATGTAAAATAAAACTTCTTCAAATATTAAAATTTAATGTTTTGTCTAGTTTATTCATGCAATTATTTTTAAAAAATAATATTCAATAAATTTAAAATTCAAATTTAAACATAATGCAATCTCTCACTTTATTCCTAAACTACCTTGCTCATTTTATATCAAAAAGAACTTTCTCAAGTATTAAAAGAAATATATATGTTGCAGAAAGCATTTAACTAAAATAATTAATATATTAGAAGATCTTCAAATAAAAAAAGAATATATACATGTTTATAGATTTTTTTTTTGGTTGTATAAAGCTTACAATTCTAGTGAATTTAAATAGCGAAATGTAATAAAAATTCTTTAAAATAAATAAATTAATTGTAAGAAAATAGATCCATAGGGCATGTGCAAAAATATATTCTTGTGTAGTAAATTATGTTCATGACAAGGATTTGGATTTGTTAGTTAAAACTGAGAAAGATTCAGGACAAGAGAATTACTGTCATTAGTCAACAGTCTTTGCTTAGAATTTCACGCCAAAGTGCTTAAAAACAACGTTAATTTCATCTTAACGCGCCCGACATCGCGTGAATCATTCCTGGCCCACGGAAACCGTAAAATCCGGGAACAAGACCATATTAGGACCCACCACAAAACAAAGAAAACACTTTTCATCAAACACTCTGGGTTTGTTTGATTTTTTTTTTCTGACTGACCCCCAAACCAAAGCATCTCCATACAGCGCTCTAATGCTCCCTCCCGCACTCAATTACTACCCTCCCTCTTCACTATATATGTAAACGCGGACTATGTATCTTCTCATGTTACTTACACTCAGCCCATCAATTAAAATCATACCCGTCAGCATCATATCTGATTTAGAGTTTAGATTTTAGAAAAAAGATTGAAAACTGCATCATCGCCGTTAAATTATTTCTTTTTCTGTTGATCAACGGTGGTGATTAAAGATGTGCAAAATTTGATGCTACACTCTTTTGATTGTATTTTTCTCCATTTTCACGTACTGCAAAGCCACTAGGAACAAATATAAAGGCGACGAAGAATTCTCCATTATTTCTTCTCGTACTCAGTTCATTTTTAGCTGCACACTGAAAGAGAGCGTTTTCATTTGCATTTTCAAGTCATGGAGGAGAGGCCAGAGACAGAGTTGATATCGATTCCAGCAACGCCACGTGTGTCAACGCCGGAGATACAGACGTCGTCAGGGCAGAGGTCGCCGAGGCCGGCAGGGCAGAAATCGTCGACAGCATGGACTCCGACGTCGTTTATATCTCCCAGGTTCTTGAGTCCAATAGGGACTCCAATGAAGAGGGTTTTGATCAATATGAAAGGTTACTTGGAAGAAGTGGGTCATCTCACTAAGCTTAACCCTCAAGATGCTTGGCTTCCCATCACTGAATCACGCAATGGGAACGCTCATTACGCCGCGTTTCATAATCTCAATGCTGGGGTTGGGTTCCAAGCTTTGGTCTTGCCTGTTGCTTTTGCTTTTCTAGGCTGGTATGAACATTTGTTTCCCTAAAACTTTAACACTTTTAGCCTTTCTTTAGTACTAGCTTGCATGTTTAATGTTTATTTAGAAGTTGCATTGCATATAATTTCTATATTTAATGTTAGAATGAGAAGCATAGAAAAAGATAACAGACTCATTGGCAAAACGTTGGTATTTCTATTTGCCTTCTTTTTTGCAAAGTTATTGTTTTTTCAATTTTGTGTAGTATTACTGTTGATTACTAATGATTTTTGTTTCCTTATGTTAGTTTGATGTTGGATTTTGTTCACCTATTGTTTCATTTTCTTGCAGGTTTATTTCCACTTTTATAGCTTTTATCACCTAGGAACATACTCCTTTTTCACAATATCACATTAATTTCTTTTGTCCCTTTAAGGTTACTGTCACTCTTTTTCTTTTTTTTGGGTGAAATGAAAGTCACTCTATTTCTGCCTTTACATGCAGTCATGGAATTTGACTAAAGTTTATGTGGGAGTGGTCCTACCCATTTATCCTTTACTATCCTCTTTTACACTATATATCATAGATTTGGATTGAAAAGAAGAAAGAAATAATCTCGGGGAGTCATTTCCTTCTTTTTTATCTTTATCTTTCGATTTTTCACTAATTGAATTATTCTAGAGAATAAGATCTCTCGGGTCCACTTATTTTTTTCCGATTCTTTTTATGGGATTAAGGTGGAGCCCCCCCCCCTTTATCATTGATTATTATTATTATTTGTTTTGCTTTTTCCTGGTTCATGATTCATGATATCCATTTCTCATGATTTTATACAGCATCATATCAGCTGATAAGCATGTTGCAGACTTTTATGTTTTGAATTTATGGAAGAGTAATTTTAAAATTTAATTCTTTCCAGCCTCTGGTTAAAATATGTTATATTCTTTGAAGGTTGAAGAAAAGAGAAAGACCCATAGTTGAGCTCAATCAGGACTCTTGATGCTCCCGAGAGCATTGACTTGAACCTATTTGACAAGATTAACCAAACTTTTGTAGAATTTAGAAGAAATTAAAAAACGGGTCACTATTTATGAATTTGTCATATCCATTACATTTGGCTTGGTCTGAAAATAATGTTCATTGGATTCATTTGGGGGCAGAGCTCCCTGTCTAGTACTCTGTAGATGCAACTATTATAAAAGCAAATAGAAGATTAAAACTGAAATTATTGAAATGATAAGAGATTTTTTTTTTTTTAATACTGTTAACTTGATTTGCTTTATGTGGTTGTTTGTGTAGGAGTTGGGGTATATTGTCCTTAACTATAGCCTACTGTTGGCAACTTTACACCTTATGGATTCTGGTTCAGTTGCATGAAGCTGTCCCAGGAAAGAGGTACAATAGATATGTGGAGCTCGCACAAGCAGCTTTTGGTGAGAACAGATGCTTAAACCCTCCCCTAAACATTTATCCATATCTGCTTGATAAACTCTCTATTAATAGCAATCTAGTTATGTGTAGTAAAGTAAATGCAAAATAGAAGAAGAAAAGGTTAAAATGCATGAACATTGTTTATCATGAATGGTTTAGCTAGTGTTGCAAGTTGAATTTTCATGTCAAATCTGTTGACTTTTAGCTTCACAAATTCCTTATTTTCTGCCATTTTGTAACCTTTGGAAACATAGGAAATTAAATAACTTGGATGTTCCTTTCAACTCATGTATTCCTGTATTCTCAAGTCTCACAGATTATTTCCATACAACTGGAATTTGGTCAAGTAACTTTTAGGAGAGAATTTCAAGCAAATCAACTTTATGCATAATGTAAAATTGAATTCATGTTATGTCTCTTTTTTTTTTTTTTTTTGCAGGAGAAAGATTAGGAGTTTGGCTTGCTCTCTTTCCAACAGTTTATTTATCAGCAGGAACTGCAACAGCTTTGATTCTCATAGGAGGGGAGACCATGAAACTATTCTTCCAGATTGTTTGTGGCCCTCTCTGTTCGTCAAATCCTCTTACGACAGTCGAGTGGTATCTGGTGTTCACTTCATTGTGCATTGTCCTATCTCAGCTCCCCAATCTTAATTCAATTGCAGGGCTCTCTCTAGTAGGAGCTGTGACAGCCATCACTTACTCCACTATGGTGTGGCTGCTCTCTGTTAGCCAACAAAGGCCACCGACAATCTCTTATGAACCTCTCTCACTGCCATCCTCTGCTGCTGCTTTCTTCTCAGTCATGAATGCACTTGGAATCGTAGCCTTTGCATTCAGAGGCCATAATTTAGTTTTAGAGATTCAGGTATGCATCGCACTGTTAAACAAGTTTCAATGGTCATTTCTTATAAGCCAATGGTCATTCTGGTTATCTAAGGGAGAAAATTTTATGTGGCTTGTTTCAGTCAACAATGCCATCAACATTTAAACACCCAGCTCATGTGCCCATGTGGAGAGGAGCCAAGGTTGCTTATTTCTTTATTGCCATGTGCCTTTTCCCTGTTGCCATTGGAGGCTTTTGGGCTTATGGAAACCTTGTAAGTATTCTAACTTTTTAATATTGAAGGATTCTATCTTTCTATCATGTCAATCTATTGCTTATTGCACTTGTTTCTCTTAATTTAGATGCCTTCAGGAGGGATTCTGAATGCACTTTATGCATTTCACAGTCACGACATTCCAAGAGGACTTCTTGCCCTGGCTTTTCTTCTTGTGGTATTCAACTGTCTGAGCAGTTTCCAAATATATTCAATGCCAGTTTTTGATAGCTTTGAAGCTGGATATACTAGCCGTACCAACCGCCCTTGCTCAATCTGGGTTCGATCAGGTTTTCGTGTTTTCTACGGATTTATCTCCTTCTTCATAGGGGTGGCACTCCCATTCCTTTCAAGTCTTGCTGGACTGTTAGGAGGACTCACTCTTCCGGTTACATTTGCTTATCCTTGTTTCATGTATGTTCTAATAAAAAGGCCTACAAAATACAGCTTCAAATGGTATTTCAATTGGATCCTCGGTTGGTTGGGTATTGCCTTCAGCTTGGCCTTCTCTATTGGTGGCGTTTGGAGCATGGTGAACAATGGGCTTAAGTTGCAATTCTTCAAGCCCAATTAAGAAGATGAGAACAGCTAAAACATGCTTTTGAATTTTGTAGAATTTATCGATCAGTCATATTCAGTTGATGTTTCAATGTCAGCAAAGAACCACTTTTTATATATTTCATAATGCAAAGTTCAGATCGGATGGTAGGTTCCTCCTGATTCCTTTTTTGGCTCCTTGAGTTCTCTTCATCCAGTCTTAAACAATGATATAGAAGCATATATAATATTGTAATTATTGAGAGCCTTAATTTGTGAAAGTATGCATTGGGTTTACCGATCAGCTGTATTCTGTTTCATCAGTTGCATAAAAGCAGAATGTTTTTTCTTGGAAATTACAGCATTACTCTTCTTTAAAAGAAATACTACTTGCAATAGAACAAGAGGCAGTAAAATCTTCATTAATTCATGAACTCCTCAACTTGTTGAATCTACGATTTGAGTTTGACATCATTAGTGCAACTATCTAAGCTAACAAAGACCTTAATTTGAAATCAAATTTCATGAATTGGACTTGATGGCCATGATATTTAGCCTGCTTAAACCTCCAAATCAAAATCTCTCTTAGGTCATAGCTTTCACGAGTACCACGCCCATAAGTGATGGCATTCGATCCATTTCCAGTCCCACCTCAAATGTCACTAGCTCTTCTCAATGGAGCTCTATAATTAGTTTTTCAAAGGGTCCAAGTGACAATGAAAGGAGAGCGGTGCCTCATGGATTCATAATTGAGTGCTATTATTAGCAATCTAACGTGGAATTCCTTCTCCCTAAATCCCTCTCTAATGCTGCTGTATGCTTTGTTAAAAATCTTGTCAGCTTATAAGCCAAGTGCTTAAAACATTTTATTGTCAAGCAAATTGATGGTGATGAAATGGCTGTAATTATGATCTTGACATCATTATGAAGCAAAATTGATTGTAATCAAAACACTGTATATCATCATCATGCAGGGAAACACTATCATTTTGATAATGAACCCATCAATTACGGGGCAACATGTTCGAATGCGCATGCAGACATAGTAACTAAGGTTTCATTGTCACTGTCCTTTCTGCAGGGAAGCATACCTAACATAAAAATAAAGAAATCACCAATAAAGGGAACAAATTTGAAGCCATTCGGTTTAAGAGAGATGGAATTGTCCTGATCAGTCCTCACCAATGGACAACCTGGAACATTTTAGGTTATCAAAAGTGGGTGCATTTTAGATTCTGATTTGGCAAAAACTGCTGAGCATTCCACTCAACAGATTTAAGCTTTAAGCGGTATTCCTATTTTTAATGTAGGTTGAGTGGCAATGGAATTGGATGGTTCTTGGAAAGGCAGGTCTTAGCTTCATGCACTTTTCTCTTCTTCATTTTTTTTTAGTTTTTATTTATTATTAAACCCCATAGTCTACATAGTACTGAAAAAGGGATGAATGTCTCTTATATATGGTGGGGCTAATAACAATCCCCACATAGATGATGGAAAATGATGAATCCATCTGACAAACGTTGCTTCTTTCCCATTTCAAGAATGCACTGTTTGCACATTCAATCTGGTTGCAGCATTAATATCCAACCTGCCAGTATTCCAATGGAAAGCCACAAAGGGAATGATTTAAGACATAATTGACCTCCCCCCTGCGTCGTTATCATCATTGTATAAGTTAAAAAGGTAGGAATTTGGCTACGAATGTAATATAAGATAATTTAAAATAGGAAGACGAGTACTAATGTGTAATGTGTACTCCAAATTATTAATTATCGATGAGACGATAAAATTTGATTTGATCGATAGATTTTGTATTTATTTATTTTGAATGGAGATAATTTTTTTTTTTGAAAAGTGGAGGCGAGGTGGAACGGAATGATTTTGATAAATGTTTAATCCGCCCCGTCTTGTTTTTTGAAATTACTATCTTACCCCTTAAAATATTTTATAGTTTCTCTTATATTATTAGTATATATATTAGATATATAAATTAATATTTTACATATATACTTTTAGTATATGTATATTATATATATTAAAATTATGTTCATGAATAAATTATAATATAATTTTTTATAATATTAAGTTAAAAATAATTAATAAAAATTGAAATGTAACAGAGTGAAGTACCGTGGAACGGTTATGGATGTAACCGATATCCATGGAGGTGGATGTTTTCAACATCCATGCAAGAGTGGGACGGAGGTGGATAAGACAATCTCCGCACCCGTCCCGTTCCATTGCCATCCCTACTTACTGATCTGTCTTCCCATCAAATTAAAAAAGAAAAAAAATGAATTTATATTTGATGCACTGTCAGTGTATAGGTCTATACACTGACAGTGCATCCTACGATACTACTTGTCGGGTTAGTGGTTAGGAGTTAGAGTTAGTAGTTAGTGATTAATTTTTTTAATGAGATATCAGTGTAAAATTTATTGTCAATATATAAACTTATATACTATCAATGCTTCAAATAAATAAATAAATCCTGGAAACATGGTGTCTCCATTCTCTTGGTGTTATTTCGAATCCAGTAGCATTAAAACAACTGTGCTAGTCAGAGGCCATCCCATTTCTTCTCACATGCAAAACATATTGGTTTCTTAAATCTTAAAACTCGAGTCAATTTACAACTTACGGCAAGAAACATCATCATATGATATTATGATCAGGGCACGTTTGAGATGACTGGAATTGATAGAATTCAATAATGCAGGGGGCCGGCTAGGCAGCATGGGAAAATAGGGTAACATTTTCAGGTTTGAAATTCTAGCTTCTGAAAGAGGAAGAGTTTTTCGAGAGGAATTTTGCCTACTGATAGGCTGTCAAAGGGGAGAAGGCGATTGTTCAACTTAAAAACGTGCAATAACCCCATGTAGGGACATGAAATGAAAGCAATAGCTTTTATTATAAGAGCAAATATGAACAAGATGCTTCTGAAAACGGTCCCTTGGTTGGTGGAATGTCATCTCAACTGCAAGCTCAAATGTTATAACCTCTGGATTAATCTTAACCATATCTGGTTGAAAAAGGGGTCAAATACTCAAAATTCGGCTTCTCTCATTGAGAGTGGTATAATTGGCAATGTCAAGGGGGATCAATGCCTCTAATGGAAGCTAAAGAGCTCGAAATTTTTTGCTAGATCAGCTCCTATACATGCTGTTCGTAACCAAATAACCTCTTGGAGTGATTAAGCAGTGGTTGAATAGTTGTAACTGAAACCTGCAGACATTCTTCGAAAATCGAAACTCAAATATTATACGCCACTCAAGAGTGTTTTGCGGCAGAGTATTCACTGAATCACACTTTCCAAAGGAAAACCAAAAAAATAAAACAAATGCTAGTACTCGGATTTTATGCATCTTAACTACAGGAATTCCACTTTCTATAATGTAGAACTTCAACTTGCAAAAAACTGTCGTTTATCATTTATGTCTTTCCCAGTGCAAAGTATTCAAGACACCAGAGATTTTACAGAATCATCAAAAAAAGGAAACCCTAAGAACATAGAAACCCAATTAACCCACGAGGTGAAACTTTGATCAACGGTCATCTTCTACTCTACTATAATCTTTTCTCTCTATACCCACCAAAAAAGGGGAAAAAAAACTGACACAAAAGAAAGACAAGTAGAACTTAAAAATAAAACCCACTAACCAGCAAACTTTTCAAACGCTACCCAAAAGGCAAAAAAAAAAAAAAAAAAATAGGGTTACCATCGAAACCTCTTTTTTTTTTTCCTTCTTTTTCTCGAAATGGCAAAATCCTTTTTCACTTCAAACCTTTCCCTTGTGCAGAAATTGCAAGACCTGGCCAACCAAAGTACTCCCCATCAACTAACCCTCCGCCACCTTCAACATCGCTTGTTGCTTGCCATGTATTACACCCAGTAGTTCCACCTACGGCACCAGCAGGCCCACCACCACCCCCGCCACTAAAACCACCAAGATAACCATTTCCTGGATAACCCCAAACCCCATCAAACCCTGAACCAGCTCCAAACCCGTATCCACCAAGTGTCAAGTACCCTTCTCCCTGAGAGTTCAAGAATGAAGTGAAGCTTCCATTCGCAGGAAGATCCACAGTTTCATTCAAATTCACGTCAGCCAAACCCATTTCAGGTTTAATTCCAGGTCCAGGCACATGGTTAACAACCATAGGAAGAGACTCAGCTTCATGCGTCACGCTCGAGGAAGAAGAAACTGCAACAGATGGAGAAGACGCAGAAGAACATCGAGAGCGCTTGGAAACCTTGCGGGTCCCACCACCAACAGGAACGTTCCGGAGAGTTCCACCTTGAGTCCAGTAACGGCGGCATGACTTGCAGAAGTAGCGAGGCTGAGAGAGGTTGTAGTTGTTGTAGTAGCAGAACTTTGTGCTGGTTGAGTCGCACCTAGGACATGGAAGTGGCTCGATCAGTTTGGGTGGTGGGTGCGACCCCGTAGTTCCTGGAACTGGAACCTGACGCCTGTCGCCTGAATCAGCATGCATTTTTGTTGTTTTAAGGTGTGCGGAAAGTGGTGGTTAAAGGTTAATATTTTGACAGAGAAAGTTAGACAAAAGAGAGAAAAGAGAAGATTTTTGAGAGAGAATGAAAGAGAGGGAGATGTTTTCGAAGTTATAAAAGAGAATATCTGAAGATTTTGGTAATGTTGGATTGAGGTGGGGGAGATATAAGCAAAATCAGACGAATTGAGAAATCTGAATAAAATAATGGCTTTTTCATTGCTATATATATACCGTGTTACAAGCCTACAACGCCAAACAACTTATTAGGCGGTGGCTTATGCTCATGCTCATATACGATGTTTATAGCCTCTAAAAATCATGGCTTGGCTTTAGTAAATTATTAAAGCCTTCAGAAATTAAACATTTTAATTATTATTCTGATTAGATTCATTAATCTACTTATTGAATTTATCAATAAATAAATTTGTTTTTATAACTATTTATAATCATTAGGAACTAATTTAATATCAAAAATTTTAAAATTAATTTGCATCAAAAAATTTTGATATAAGAAATCAAAATTTACAAATGTTAATCAAATTTTAATCTTACACAAATTTATTTATTAAAAAAGTGAATTAATTATTTGAACTAAAGCACGATCAATTGTGTTTGGTGTTATATGTAACAATTGTTTAACCAATGAAATTATTGAATTATAAAATGGTGCAATTGATAATTTAATTACAATTTTAAGTAGTTTTTCTTTGTACACAAATATTTATTCTCTTGGTTTTGGAGCCAGGCGGCGGATCATAATGATGAAAAAGTGTCATTTACTAGGATTTGTCAAAGATTAGGGCTAGTTTAGCACTATTAGAAAAAATTTGGGATAAAAAAAAGTGTTTAAAAGATGTGATAAAAAATTATGATTTAAAATTTTTTAATTGTTTAATATTGGTGTGAAAAAGTATTGTAAGAAATTAAAATATATAAAAAAATATGTTTAAAATAATAAAAGTGTAGAGATGCGAAGATAATAAAGTTATTTTATTCAAAAACCAGCTTTTAAAGTTTAAAAACTATATTTTTTGACTTTTTGATTTGGTTTTTCAAACCATGATTTTAACCGCAGAAGTCAAATTTTTTTATTTGTTTAACATTACGTTTACGATAAAAAATAATTTTTAACTTTAAAAATTGTGTTAGAAACAATGCTAAACGAGTTCTTTGTATTAAACAGCGTGCTGCTGCTTACGTTTTTACAATCATTTGCTATAAACTTAACCAAATTGGCAATTAAATAAAGAGAGGAGAGATTAACTTAAGCCTCTCTCTAGTTTAAAATGAGGGACAGTCAGCTTATACAACCGTCAAAGATGGGTGGAGAGAGAGAGCGGGGGGAAAGCATGTAATGTACAATGTAAGAGAAGCAGTATAGTAAAATACTAAAAGAGGATCGACAATATAATTATGTCGGGCAGCGTGGGAAACGATAATTGGGTTTGCCTGCTGCTGGGTGTGCCTACGAAACCCCCCTACTCACTTTGAAGTTTGCCTGTTTGCCGGATTTCTCGGTTGCCGTGATCTCTGCTCCTTTGATTTTGCCCCTCTCTCTCTCTTTTCCCCATATCTTTATTTGTAGATCTTCCAGAGTTTTCACCCTCCTGGATTTGTATATTCACGTAAATCCTTCTTTAATCGTATAGTGTTTCTGTATGGTTATCCAAATTGTTATTGGACAGTAGATAATTGGGTTGAGGCTGGTTTAGGCAAAATAGGCAAAATTAGGCATGGACTTGTTGTCTTGTTCTGGGGACCTGACTTGACCTGGCCCTCACCCTCTTTCAACTTTGAAGTGGCACAGGGGTTTACCTGCCGTGGACACTGCAAAAACAGGGGTCAAGAAGGGCTGTGCCCTTGGATAGTGTTGACCGTTGAATAGGACACGTGGCGATAGAGAATGGTGGTGACTGTTAATAGCCAAGCACGAGTGCGGCTCCAGCGTCGAGCCAGCAGTCAGCCGAAGAGGGAATGGTGCGTCTAGTGACTTGGTCACAACTCACAAGACTCACTCACCTCTTGTCTCTATCAGTTTCTAGGTGCGTATACTGTGAATTTGCTTTGACGCAGGCTACCTGTATGACCCACCCTCAGCAGGACTAAGGTACACCACCACCGCCCTTGGCCTCATTTTCAGTTTTCATTGGATTTTTTACCCCTTCTATTCCAGGCTAATTAATGTGGGAACATCTCTTTGAGAGCCCTCCTCCAAGTCTAACCAAAACAACCTAATTGAAATTGTCAAAGAAACTGAAAGCATAATACTGTAGCCGTCAGGTTTTTTAAGCACTACAAACAGTGCCTGCTTTCTTTTACAACAACTATAATTGACTTTGGCGGGGTGTGCATTAATGTTTAAGCAAGAGAAAGTTACATGATTATTGTAACGTAAGCAAGAAAGGAAAGAGTTGAAAACGAAATCTTCAAGGATAAGAGTGCCTAACACTTCCATCCGACTTCACATTGTTTCCAGTCCGTTACAGAGCCAAAAAGCCCACATCAAGAATTGGCCATGATTCCAGGTAGTTAAGGGAAGGTTCGATGTTCCTTCCATTTGGGGCCCCCAAATCCTCCTATTTGTATGGTTACAACTTCACATAACTCTTTCAATGGCAAAACCAATCCACACCTCTTATGTCTTTGGTTCACAAATGACAACGACAGGACAACTGGTTCTAAAATGGCCATTCAGGGGATATGATTCGAAACCAATTTAATGTTACATTTCATCTCCAAATGCAAGTATATACCACTCATGGAATTCAATCTGCGTCTTAAATAGATCTAGTAATATTGAAAACCATATGATTACGATACGAAAAAAATAATTAAAATATAATACGAAATATAGACACGATACGAATACACGAACATATTAAAATTTATATAACATGTCAAAATTTATACAAATATAAAACACTTTAAATAAGATTATAACAAAAGAAAATACACAAACACGATACGGATACACGTATTGTCAAGTCTAATCTCAAATACTGACAAGTAATTACTTGGCACGGAACTATAGGCAATGCATTAGTTTTTGCAAGACATAGACTATAATACATTGATGATACATAAAAGCTCATTTTTAATTAAGAAAGTTGAGGCTATTCCCTCTTAATTTCTTGGTTTTAGGAATGCGAGCAGTGGATGCAGCTTCTGAGAGGTCAACCCAACTGTATCAACTTTCTCCTCTTCTCCATCTTTCAGTCTCCACTCAAATTCCTGTACCAACCTACCAATTGCTGCACAAGCTATCAAAATTGCCTGAAGAGAACCTGCACATGTCCTCTTTCCCGCTCCAAAGGCCATTGTCTTGTGCAAATTCAAAGGTCGTATTTCTCATCAATAAACCTCTCTGGATACCACTCTTCAGGATTTTCCCAATGATTCTTGTCCATGTTACAGCCATAGATGTTAAGAGCAAAGAGCAATCTGCTCAAAATATAGTGTCAGTTTAATATCTTTCCTTTAGAGGGAAAAAAAAAAACAATGAATTTCAGGTAAACGAAAAACCAACCTCACTTCCCGCTGGTATATAATACCCTCCTATTCGGGTATCTTCATGTACATATCTTAAAGGAACTAGAGGAACCGGACTGTGTTTCCTAAGGGTCTCATGGAAAACAGCATCCAAGTATCGGAGTTGAGAAAAATTTTCCTCCTTAACCTTGTTAGAACCACAAATCTTTTCCATTTCATGATAGAGACAATCCTGTTAAATTTGAAACAAGAATTTCAGAATCTGGTCAAAAACAACAAAGGGCAGAATTAGAATAAAGAATTTAGTAATTAAAACAACCTGCCGGCTTGGATCTTTAGCAAGCTGATACATTGCCCACTCTGTTGTGACCAAAGTAGTATCTGTTGTTTCAATGATTGTCTCCCAGAGCAACATTGCTATTTGCTCCTTTGTAAGTGTCTTTGCTTCAGATAACAAGTAATCAATATAACAATTTACTTCCTGTTTTTGATCCAGCCAAGTTATATTAGTCGCATCAGAATTCAATAAAAAAAAAATCAGAAAAATTTGGGAAAACAATGACTCAGCTCACAAGTAAAGACTACCTCCCCTGAATCAATTCGTTTCATCTGCTCCTTGATCAGCGCATTCATCAATGCCATCCTCCTGAAATGCTTTTGCTGGATATTCATTTCAAAACTTTTGTTAGGAATCCATTTCAAGTACGGGAAGAAATCTCTCCAATCTACGTCAATTGCACCCTTCGTCATGTCAATGACTAAAACTTTATGTATCTCTTTTCTCGAGAAAGTAGTATCAAGCTCCTCCACATAAATTGATTGCACGTCCTTTCCCAAAGCCTGCATAATAACAGGGTGTTTATCTCAACATGTCACTAACAAATTCTTCATCTTTGAATTCCTTATTCTCCATATCTTCCATTAGCAGAACGGATAAAAGAAACTCACTTGCTTCATTGCCAACCCAAAAAGTTCAGACTCGAATATTTCCCTGAAGTTGACAGGTCGGAGAGGATCATGCTTCAGCAAAGCATGTAATTGGCTTGATATATTTTCAATCATAGTTTCTCTGTGGTGTCGGTGTCGTCTCTAAGAATAATACGGACAGTACCAACAAGGTAAAAACAAATTCAGTTTGTCAAAAGTTTGAAACGACAATGGCATACAAACACAGAAATAGAGGATCATAGTTCATAGACCCTAATAGCAAACCTGAGCATTTGAACCCAAAGTATTTGTTAGTAAACATCGTTTCGCCATTTTGTGAAACTCGTTGTAATCGCTTGTTGCAACCATACATTTATCAAAACTTAGAATCTTCAGGGCGTTCGATAGCTTCCTTGTTGAAATGGATGAAAACCTGGTCACCATGGCCTGGAAAGCAACCAAAATAACAACCAAGATGATATAATTAACTTGGACCACTTTCTCTAACAGCATAAAATATAAATTCCACTGGATCAATTGCTTGTGAAGTGGTAGAACTAACTTTAGACATGCAACTTTCAGAAGTCATAAGATTTAGATGAAGTAACCAAAGGATTGTGTGAACTGTGAACTGATTTTTAGTAAGTTGGAACTACTATAGACACGTAACAAAGGTGGTTGTCTTTGTTCTATGGCGAGGTTTAGCTGGGCTTTTGGGTCATATTAACAACTAAATTTTGGAAGCCCTTCTTGATTTAAACAAAAGTGGAGGTCATATTTTAGGGCAGGCTTGGAGTTCTAAACTCAAACCCGCCCTTAACTCTGATAATATGTTTGTCTATTTAAATCACATAAAATCTTGATGAAATATGTAGTAAATAGTAATCTTTGTTGTTACTGCATAATAAAAATATATAAAAATTAATATTCTAAAAATTTGTCGAGCCAAATTGGGCTGATGTTGGGCCTTTAAATCTTAGCCCAAGCACGATACGAAAATTTGCTAGGCTTAAAGGCCCAAAATCTTTAACAGGTCACCATGCTAAGGACACCTCTACTTTATGAACTATTAAACTACCACATTTTAAGGATTAATACGGACAGTGTATAGAGTTATATACTGTCAGTGCATCTTACGATATCACATGTCAGATTAAGGGTTAGGGGTTAAGAGTTAAGAGTTAATGGTTAGGGTTAACCTTTTAATTACGTGTCAGTATAGGATTCACTATCAGTGTATGAAATCTATACACTGACAGTGCATCAAAAACGAACTCATACTTTAATTACTTCTGTGGGAAAAACTAGAAACAAAGAGGAGAGGAATGGAATGGAAGGACAGAATAAAAATCTGAAAAAGTAGAAGCAGGATTTCAATGGGCAAGTTTGAAACAGGTTCTTAGAGGGCCATGCCCACTTTTTGAGCATAATAGGGCCTTCCAATCTTTTAGTCCCTAGAGCCATGCTGTTCAATATTTTTCCCGACCCGAATTCAAGCCTAGAAAAGAAAACCCAATAAATTTGGACCATTTTCGAAAATACAGAACTACCCTTCACTGCATTTTTATTTTTGAATGTTGAAGTAATGATTGCCTGCTAACAGGAGTGATGATGACAGCAATGAATAATGATGCTCCTGTCCTGTGCAAGCCATGGGGGAAAATGGAGAGGCTAAGTACAGCTAACCTCTTTGGCCGTCTCAGGAGAATTGATTACAATAACAGTAGAAGCTCCGGTTCTGATAGAATAGACTGGTCCATATATCTCTGCCCATTTTGTGAATGTCTTGTGAGGCTTCTTCTCTTTCAGCTGCAGCAAATTTCCTATAATCGGTAGCCCTGCTACCTCTGCATCAACCCCATAATAACAAATCTGAAATCTCATTCCATTTCAATTCAATCTGATAATAACTCAGATACCTAATAAAGATTTGAGCAGACAAAACCCCAGAAAAAAAAAATCAAAACAGGAAGAAGAGAAAACTGAGTACCTGGCACAGTTGGAAGGCTGGTAGATCCCATCTTGCGACCCGATGGTACAAATCTTTTAATGAAAACCAAGAAGAACAAGAAAGATAGGCCAACAACGGCGACGGAGTTGACAAAGGATATAGTTTGTAAGTACAGAATGATCCGTGCCATTGTGATCATTTTAACTTTTATAGAATTTTACAAGCTTTAGGGACTCGTAATTAAAATCTATAAACAAAGAAGATGTTTAGACTACTGTAGAGTGACTCCTCAGATGTCGACAAAAAGTTGTATGGAAATCAAGTTAATGTATCGTAGAGTGAATAATAGTACATCACTCTTAACAGCAAATAAAGATGAAAGGAAAGTATAAATAAAGCTTGCTAAAATACAAGGAGAAACTTGCTGTCATCTTCCTCCAATGGTAAGTGAGGCTGAGACATTGAAAATGTTTCCTTCTTTCTTTTTTTTTTTTCTTGTCTGAATCTTATAAGAGAATTGGAATCTCCTTCGTTGGAATCTTATGTATTTAAATGCTTATATTTGAATCCTGGTTGATCTTCCGAGTTTAGTTTGGAACTTATTACTGGCGATTGGAGAGCTTATCAAATCAATGAATAATATATATTCAACAGTGGATAAGTAGCAGCAGGTAGGGAGTAGGGACATTAAACCTAACACTTTTTGTTTTTGATTCTTGCCCTTTTTTTTATTTTTAATTTTATAATAATTTCTTTGTTTTTCTTTTGAGGATAAGTAGCATGTGTAAAATGATTTTACCCTTTAATACTCAAAATTTTGTATCCAAATGCTGCGTACACTTAAATTATATAAAGGGTGACACATTTTCCACTAATGAGATGCTTTTTGTGGATAAAATCGTGAGGTTTTGGAGAGTCAAAGCGGACAATATCTCATTACGTGAAAGTTGGAGCCATGACAGACCGCTTTAGCTCTGTAGAGCCTCACGATTTTATCCTATCAAAGGGCCCTCATGCATGTGGAAGTGTGGGGCCATGACAAATGGTATCAGAGCTACCTTTCCGTGCTTGCTGGTCAATGGTGGAGCAAACCTCAGTAATGACGCTGAATCCCGTAAAGGGTAAGTGTAACACCCCTAGGCAAATCCCACATCGACAGGAAATGGGTGAGGAATCTGGGTTTATAAAGGGTGGAACACTTTCCACTAATGACGCGCTTTTTGTGGATAAAACCGTGAGGCTCTGCGGAATCAAAACCGACAATACCTCATGACGTGGAATGGTGGGATCATGACAGGTGTTGGTTCTATTTTGGGCGGCTGTGGCTTTGGAGATGGTTTTGGTTCAGCATCACATTTTGACTTACTGCAATCAACTGGTTGACTTACCGCAGGATGACATTCTTTGGCTGACTTCTGCTTAGGCCTATCTGGCAAGCAACTGCTAGTTTCGTCCAACACAATGTCCCTCCCTTTCGATGGCTCGCATGATTCAGCCTTTCTATTGAAATAGTTGTGTGAAAATTTGAAGTTGTTCAAGCTTGGCAAACGGCAAATGTCGTCCGAAACAAAACCTGTAAGCATGTTATGGGCAACATCAAAGTTTTCAACTTTTCCAAGCCCTTTAAACGTCTTTGCCAAAACTCCACTGAAAGAGTTTGAAGCTACATCCAAAACTGTTACATTTCCAAGCATTCCAATCTCATATGGCAAGCATCCAGAGAGGTTGCTGTTCTGCAAGATAATCTCGTTCAAGGTTTGCACATCTTGCCAATGTTGTTTAGAATACAACCTGAGAGCTTGTTGTTGGCAACCACAATGACTGAGGCTGGAGAAGACCCCAAAGTTTCGGGAATGCTAGATACAAATCGATTGTTGTTCAAAAACAACGCATCTAAATTTCTCAAATAGCTCAGATGGCAATTCGCCTTCAAAATTATTACACCTTAAATCAAGGAGCTTAAGCGAAGGTAATGATATTACAATATTTGGAAAGGACCAACGAAACGGTTATTACTAACATCCAATTCATAGAGAAGCCTAAGCTTGGAGAAACTCTTAGGAATGATCTCACAAAATCTAGGAGTACTCATCTCACATCAAGTAACTTGGTTAAGTAAAAGGGAGTCTTAATCTCACATTGAGTAATATTGATGAGCCAATAGGAGTGCTCAACAAATAGGAATCTTGACCTTTGGAAAAAAACCTACCACCACCACTTGTAAGACACTCTACACACTTAAGAAACTTAAGAAGAAGTTGTATTGAGGAAGGGTTGGTAATTTTATCTGTGCAAAAAGTACCAGTTGAAATTATTCTTTAATAAAATATGCTTATCGCTTTGGATCGTGGACGTAATTTAAAAAAGGCTGAACCACTGCCACGCTATTCCCAACAAAATAGAGCCATATCAGTCAATAGACCCAACTCAACAGGCAGATATCCGGCAATGTCAGCATGGTTAAGATCAATGCCAGCAACAACCATCAATTTTGGATCGTCAAGTGCCGGTGCGCAGAAAACTCCATCGTAATCGCAAACATTCGGGCCTTCCCAATTCTGAGGGGTTTCTAGGGGGTCTGAATATACGGTATGTTTCCAGGCTTGGAATGCAATGTATGCACTTCTAAGCCTGGGATTCTCAAACGTGAGATTAAGCTTCACACTATATTCATAATCATCAGTCAAATCACCGTTCTCAGGAAGAGCTAAGAGTTGGCGACGAGCAATGAATGCAATTTCAGAATCGGATAGAGCATAAGAAAAAGATGATAATAAGAGAGTAGAAAGGAGAAGCACTAGGAAGCAGCCCGAGGCCTCCTGCATGGATGGTAGTGTTTTCATGCTAGTCATACCATGGAGCGACCCAAGGCTGCTCATAGGAATTGCATTAGAAAACTGAACAATGGGATGTCTTATTGAAAGAAACAACCAGACGTTTGGAAGGGCATTTGAGAGGCTCTGCAGAAATCTCTCCTTTGGTTTTTCTTGGTCACCACAAGTTTCGTTTTGATGTTCTAACTTAGCTAAGATTCCACAAATATCTTGTTATTTTTCAACGTAATTTGGGAATGATAATATCTTAAGCGGTGACTTTGGACTAAATTTGATTCATGACTGTTAATATATAAAAAATACTCGAGCCATCTAATATCAGGTCTGTCTGGCAATGTGCGACCTTCGTTCTGATTCTCTGAAATAAACATTTTTTTTTTTGGATAAGTAAGTGTTTTATTTATCCAGAAAGCAGTTAAACTGCTACATCCAACATCATGTGCAACATGTACTTAAAGCTATACATACTTAAACAATACTTGAACAAAACTTAAGACCACTAATCAATCAGGGAACAATAGCAACATACTTCAGCAATACTTGAAGCTATTCCAGAATGGACAAAGATCCTAGGAAAAAAGTGACAGTCCCCAATCTGCATCCAATCTTCGGTTCACTTCATCAGGACTAATGTTCTTGAGCCCCAACAATCGCATTCTGATGATCTCTTTTATCTGCTCAATGATGGCTCCTTGTGTGGATTGAAGGCGATTAAAACACCTATTATTTCTCTCCCTCCAGATCGAGTAAAGAAAGGCACTCCATGATAAACGCAAAATAACAGAAAAGAGAGTTTTTCCTCTGATTCTGTTTACTGCCCATTGCAGCTCTGCTTGCCAGCTCCTTATGCTTCTATGAAGTTGACATAAGCATAGTATATGCCCCCAGATTTCCTTTGAATAGTCACATTCAAAAAATATATGATTCCGGGTTTCTTGCTCAGTTTGACATAGCTCACATTTGCCATCCACCTCCATGCCCCATGACATCAATCTGTTCTTTGTAGGCAGTTTGTCCAATATAGCCATCCAAGCTACTAGTGCATGTTTAGGAATATGAAATGGAAACCAGATCAGTTTATCCCACTCCACCTTGTCCTGCCTAGGCCTGAGATCATTCCAGACTTTAGCCACCATAAATCTGTTCCCAGGGAACTTCCAAGTTAGAGCACCATTCTGGTTGGAGGTGAACCTCAAAGCCAAAGCCCTCAGCTGAAGCATTTGACGCCATGTCCAGCTGCTTCCTGGGGAAGGTTGAACCTGCCACACTGTTCTTCCTTTCAGCACATAGGCATGAAGCCAGGCAATCCACAATGAACCTGCCTGAGAGAGAAGTGCCCATAGGTGCTGAATAATGCAAGCCTTATTCCATATTCCCAAGTCTTTTAATCCAAGACCCCCCTCTGACTTTGGACAGCAAATGGAACTCCATTTGACTCTTGCTCCCTTAGCTGAGTCATCTCTTCCTTTCCAGAAGAACCTGCTGCATAATTGATTAATTCTTTTCAGAACAGCCTTAGGCAATACAAAGTGCCTGCACCAGAAATTGGACACATTAAAAAGAACAGATTGAATGAGCTGAAGCCTTCCTGCATAGGATAACATGCGTGCTGCCCAGCCATTGATTCTCTGAGTAATTCTATCGATCAAAGGAGAACAATCCTTTTCAGAGAGTCTTCTTGTGACCAAAGGGACCCCAAGGTACCTAACAGGTAGTTTGCCAAGTTTAAACCCTGTCAACTCTTGCATCTCAAGTAGAGTGGTCCTACTAACACCAGAGGAGAAGACTTCACTCTTGGAAGGGTTTAATTGCAAACCAGAAATGGTATAAAAGTAATGGAGAATACCCTGTATGCCCACAACAGAATCCAAGTTACCCTTTGCAAAAATCAGCAGATCATCTGCAAAGCACAGGTGAGTAAGCTTGATTCTGTGACATTTAGGATGGTAGCTGTAAACTCCATGAAGAGCCCCTGCATCCAGAAGTCTGGATAAAACATTCATAGCAATGACAAAAAGATAAGGAGAGAGAGGGTCTCCCTGCCTTAACCCCTTTGCTCCTTCAAAGTACCCTACTAATCCTCCATTAAGAGAAATTGAGAACTTTGGGGAAGTGATGCATGCCTTGATCCATCCTATGAACTTATCAGGCAATCCATAAACTGATAAAACAGTGAGAATGAAGTCCCAATTTAATGAATCAAAAGCTTTTTGGAGATCAATCTTCATTGCAAAACGGGGGGATAAGGTTGCTCTTCCATACCCTTTGACCAGTTCCTGAGCCATGAGAATATTATCTGAGATGCTTCTCCCTGGTATGAAGGCACTCTGATTGCTGGAGATCATAGTAGGAAGGAGTGGAGTGAGCCTGGCAGTGATGATCCTGGTAATACATTTATAAATGACAGAGCAGCATGAAATAGGCCTGAAGTCCTTCATATGATTAGGATTCTGGAATTTTGGGACAAGAGCAATACATGTAGAGTTAAAGACTGATATCCTGCTCCCTGATTGAAAGAAGGATAAGATTGCTGCAGTGACATCCTCTTCCACAATAGGCCAAGCAGTTTTAAAAAACTGTGCAGTGTATCCATCTGGCCCTGGGGCTTTGTCCCCATTCTGCTCAAACATGGCTCTTTTCACCTCCTCTTTTGTAACAGCCTTAGCTAAATTGTCCTTAGCTTCAGCAGGCAAGGCAGGCTGAATAAGTTCAGTAAGAAGCTCCCTAGGGCAGTCTGTGACCTGTTTGTCCTCAGTCCCAATCAACTTCTGAAAGAACCTTACAGCCTCCTTTGAAATTTGGCCAAAATCTTCCAACTTCCTTCCCTCATCATCATAGAGGACTCTGATGGATTGCTTGCTATGCTTTGCTGACACCATTTTATGGAAATAATGAGTGTTCTGATCCCCCTCCTGCAGCCATTTTATCCTTGATTTCTGTCTGTAATAACTTTCCTCAGCCTTTTGGAGTTCCATCAATTCTGCATAGAGTCTTCTTTCTGTTTCAACAAGAGTATTAGATGGCCTTTGATGCAGATTGATCATCTGCATGCTCTCCAATTCTTGCCTTTTATCTTGAACCTTCCCTGAAATGTTGCCATATATGGCCAGGTTAAATGCCCTCAGTACTGCCTTTAATCTCTTCAATTTGTGGAATAGAGTGGTCATAGGATTGCCAATGAAAGGCTCTTGCCAAGAGTTTTCCACAATGTTCAGGAACTCTGGATTCCTAGTCCAGAAATTAAAAAACCTAAATGGCTTTGGGGGAGAATGAGCAGTCAAGTTCATCTTTATGTATGCTAGGCAGTGATCAGAAACCATTGGAGCCAAAAACTCAACAAATGAGTGAGCAAACTGTGTATGCCAGCAATCATTCACCAAAACCCTATCAAGCTTTTTAGCCAAGTAAGCATCAGTTTGGTGGTTGGACCAAGTGAATGCTGGTCCAGTACTGGTATGATCAAACACTGATAGCTGTGTCAAGCAGTCCTGAAAATCCTTCATATCAGAGGTAAGCATGTAGGAGCCATTGAAATCTGAGCTTTCCTGTGGTCTTGCTATAACATTGAAATCTCCAGCCAAAAGCCAAGGAGAGCCATCAATTCTGCCTTGAATGTCCTGAAGATGGTGCCAAAGCCTTCTTCTACTTATGCCTTCATTGCTTCCATAAATTGCTGTAATATAGAACCTGGTAGAATTATAAGTGGTGCAGCATGTAATGCTCTGATCAGATGTTGCAATAAGAGCAACCTGCATCTGATTTCTCCATAGGAACCATATTCTCCCATTATAAGCTTCTAAGTAGTTGTGATGTAGCTTCCATCCCTGAAAGAGCCTATCTACTATAGCTGGCATGTTTTGTTGTTTCACTCTTGTTTCCAGTAAGCAAACAAGGTCTGCCTTCAGGCAGTTTATTCTCTGTATAATACTTTTTTGCTTTTGAGGGTTGTTTAGCCCCCTAGTATTCCACACTACAAAATTCATGAAAGTTGAGGGGGGGTCACTCCAGAGGCAGGTAAAACTGCCTTACCTCTTTTCCCCTTGTCAATGGGCCCTTTCTTCTTATTCTTCAAGGCTTTCATCAAGTCTGCAACTCCTGCTGCTGCTGCCCTTTGCTTCTTAGGAGAGTTTGGAAGGATTTCCACCAATTGTTCCTCCTCTCTCCATTGCTCAGAGCCACTAGTTTGTCCAGGGTCTACATTTGTCCTCTCTGAGTCACTCAAGATGTCAAATCTGTTTTGGGAACCAGCTAATACTGACTTATTGCTTTTCTGTATGCTTCTGCTTCCTCTCCCTTTACTGCCCTCATTAACTTCTGTTTCCTTCATACTTGCCTCTTTCTGTTCTTGAGCCATAGGCAGGGCACTGCTTTCAACTTCTACGCTGCTTGTAGCCTGTGCATCATGTTTTGACAGTTCTGCTTTAGGCCCCTCCTTTGGAATCCAAACTTTGGTAGCCCCTACAGGCTGTTTGGTACAATTTCTGTCTGTATGCCCAAACAAATTGCAATGCTTGCATTTTGGAGGGTACCAAGGGATATCCACAACAACATTTGCAATAGTGCCATCACATAACTCAACATTAATACATTTTGGGATGGGGACATCCACTGCAATCTCCACACATACCTTTGCATAGGCCAATCTCTGTTGGCTGGCAGTGATTCTATCCATATACAATGGAGTTCCTAGGGCACTAGCAATATAGCTGAGGCCACGTCTGGTGTACAATTCCAGAGGAACTCCTCCCAAATGGATCCAAACAGGTAATTTCTTCAAATTAAACTCTAATGATTTCATACCTGGCTCCCATTTTCTCAGAATGAGTGGCTTATTCTGAATGTGCCAAGGTCCCTGCTCAAGAACCCATTCTCTGGTGTCAGCATTCGGAAATTGAACTAGGTATAAGTTCAGGCCAGCAGATTTGATCACCACTGCTCCATTCTTTCCCCATAACATGTTGGCAAGTCTCTGAAATGTGCTGAAGTTTGGTGCCTTGCCAACAAACTGCGCCACAACTGAGTTCATCCACACAGTTGCTCCTTCTTTAAAAACCTCAGCTGGAGGTTTGACGGTGATGGATCCATTTGAGTGTTGAGGTGGGAAAAACATCAACGATTGATCGGAGGAGATTGTGAATAGCTTCTTCCAATCAAAATTGGTCTTGACTGATGCCACGTCAGCAAAGGTGGTTGTAACTAACTTTTCTGGAATGTGCAAGCGCTCCGTAACTGTCTCACGATCCTCTCGAACATTGGATAATTCAGTATTTGGATCACCATTGATGAGATCATGAGAACCTAGTTCGTTTTTGAGAGCAACAGCAACCACTGTAGAACCTTCTTTTCTCATGCCAGGATCCATACTCTTCATCTGTTCCAAAAGAGCCTCAGCATCCTCTTTCTTGAAACACAACCCAAGTGATTTTTCAGTTGAAACACCCGAAACGAACGCGAATTCCTCCTCTGAAATACTGAAAGCATAAATCGGAACCCCAACCAATCTCTCAAGGCAGCCGCTGTTTTTTTTTTTTTTTCAAATCAATCTTCCATACCTCAGCATCTTCTTCCCGTTCTCGGTCCCGCTCTTACTCCGGCTCAGACTCCAAGTCTAGTTCTCGCTCTCGGTCTGTGTCCCGCTCCAGATCTGCTTCCCCGTCTAGCTCTCGCTCTCGGTCCAGATCTTCCTCCTAAGTCCAGCTCTCGCTCTCGGTCTGTGTCCCGCTCCAGATATTAAATTAATATTTATCCACTAAAAATCACCGATCAAAGTCCTCCCCAAAGTCAGATCTACATCAACAAAGCAGCAGCTGCCAAAACCACTGTAACAGCAGATCCAGCGACAGTGACTCTATTCAAAGAGGCGGTGTTTGGAGGAGAAGTTGGAGACAAGCCTGGTGTCTGGCTGATGGAGGATGTGGGAGTAAGAGCGGTGCCAGTGGGAGCACCAGCAGGAGCCACGGGAGGAGCCGGAGGAGAAGTGGTAGGAGAGGAAGTTGGAGAAGATTCAGGGGTTGAAGATGGTGAAGGAGTGGTGGTGGTTGACGGTGGAGAAGCGGTTGGGGAAGCAGTGGTAGCCTTGGTTGGAGAGGAAGACGGTGGTTACTTAGAACCCAAAAACAAGGAAATTCCCAGATCTGCAGGTTGGCAGCATCGACTACAACACCCAAGAGTGGAGGAGGATGGGGCGGTTGGGGTTTCCCTGCTTTCTCTGTTCTCTCAGATCTTCAAAAGGCTGCCACTGTTGCCACTGTTCTCTCAGATCTGTTACAACCCCGACATGGCCACTAAAATCGAGCGTTTCCACATATCCTGTAAGGCTGTTGCAAACGACACCCTTCCAGCGACAACACTCGTCACTTTCCCATGAAGAAAGAGCGCCGATTTCAGATGGAAAATTGTCCTAAGCAAGGCCGTTAACTATGTAGTTTCACTTCTGTTTTCCCTTCTTTTTTTTTTTTCTCTCTAAAATTAGCTGCGATCTTTTAGCCTAGCAGCTTTTCTAATGTCTTTTATACTATCTTTATACATTTATACATAATGAAATAAACATTTTTCCTATATACAAGTATACAATTGTGGGCAATTGAATGGAATTGAGCCAGGCACCAGCACAGACAGGTTCTGGGTCTGACTAAGGCATTCAGTTATCGGGTTGGGCTTGGCTTGGTGTTTCTTTCATAGAATCACACCCAAGCCAAGCCCAAAGAACTTCACGTCACCTAATGAAGTTATGATTCAACGTCTAGAACTAGGAATATGGTTGGTGCGCAATCTTTTTTAATCTATATATTCATGGCAATAAACTTCTTTTTTTTTTTCTTCCTAATTTTTCCTTATTGGAGTAGAACCTGGTTTTCTCTTGGGAAAACGTGATTCTCAGGCAGCAAATGAATCGCTATGACGTGGAATTTGGAAGCACTGACTGTTCGCATTTTACTGCTTTTCCAATTAGAAGTTAGAAGGGATAACCTGATTCCTGAAACACGGTGATCAGATAACTAGCATGAGATCCTATGCAATATTACAGTGAGGTCCTTGCATATTAAATTATTAACCTTTCGATCGGACTAAAGACGGATAATTTTAAATTATAAAAAATAAAAATGAATGATTGGAATTACTGGATAGAGTCAGAAGAGAGGCAAACCAAACATAATGGGTTGCGGAAACCAGGCCATTAGCCCACTCTCCGAAGCCTAAACAGTAGATTTCAGTACCCCACCTACGTCGGGAAGTGCCAATTGCCAATTGCCAATTGCCAAATGTGTTCTGCATGTTTCTTAACTCTGAACACACCCAAAACCAAAAGGCTCGTCCTTTTGGACGACTCTCTCAAGTTTCAAGTATTCCTCCAGTCCTTTCACTCTTCAGACTCAGCTCTTCTATCTCTAACTACAAACCATTTCATGATCTTTACTCATTTTGCTTGCTTTTGCCTTGTCCATGTCAATGCCCTTTGGATTCTTCATTGTTTCTACAGAAACAAAGAATTGAAAAACAAAATGAACCATAAAAGCAAAGCATTTATCTCAATAAATAAAAAGAGTACTCATATTTTTTAAAATATAAAAAAAACTAAAAAAATTAAATAAAAATGAAATATCTGTATGTTATACATTAGCAATTATCAAATACAAATAAAAAAAACGTTTCTAGGTGAGTTGTACTTTCGCTCATTAATAACTTTCTTTTTTCTGGAATTTATTGTCCATTTGCTACTGTATCTTTTTGATCTCTTAGCTGTTACTCTCGCAAAGCCGGAGCATATATCAGTATTTCAAGGTTAGTTTACATCAAACATTTTTGTACATGAGCTAAAAAGTTAAGTCTGCTTGCTTTCTTTTGGTGGGTTTTTCGCTTCTTGAGATATGCAGTCCTTTTTTGTTTTGATGTCTTCAACTCTTTTTATTTTATTATTTTTTTTTTTTGTTAATCATCTGAATTTTGGGTGCAGAACTGTGTGCTTAAGCAAATGGGAGATACGTGTAAGGATTGTAGGAACTGGGAAGAGGAAATCTTTTGGACCCATTTTCAGTCCATTCATTTCTCTCAAGTTCTCCATGGTGATTTTCTTCAGCGGCTTGTAAGTTCCCGTCTTGGCACTTCCTCTTCTCTTGCTTGTCCTGCTTTGTCTTTTGATTGTTGTATATTTGCATATCATTCCTTGACTTTACCATGGGGTAAACTGACCACCCTTTTTGGACTCTTTGTTTTTTTTTTTTTGTTGCAATTGGATCCATTTTGGGCTTTTTCTCTTGCAATCAAGCTGCAAATTTGAAGGGAGAAAGAGTGATCTTGTTATCATATTCCAAGTCTGCATGCCTATCCTCTCTCTCCTGTTAAACTTATAGCATTTTAGATTTTTGTGTACAATAGGCTTTAGCAATCAATTTTACCTTTCTTTGGTATGTTTTTTGCTAGAAATTTCAGTAATTTTGCTGCCTTTGTTTTTTGGTTTTTTTTGGATTATTCAAAACTTTTAGTACAAGGTTTCACCTTGCAGTTTAATGATATATGAAACTGCAGGAAATACCAGAAAAGTTTGCTAAGAATATCAAGAAAAAGCTTCCAGAAACTGTAACTGTTAAAGGTCCTAACGGTATCATATGGGATGTAGGACTGACAGCAGATGATGATACCTTGTTCTTTGATGGTGGATGGAATTTTTTTGTAAAAGATCATTCTTTGGTAGAGGATGACTTTTTGATCTTCAAGTACAATGGAGTGTCCCATTTTGATGTTCTGATGTTTGATGGCCAGAGCTTGTGTGAGAAAGCATCTTCTTATTTTGTGAGGAAGTGTGTGCATACGGAATTTGACGGCGGATACCAAACAAAAACAAAGATGAATGAAAATCCTGATGAAATTGTGCTCAACTCTTCACAGTGTGGTCTTGAAAGCAGTCCAGAAAAATCTGCTAACAATGATGTTGAAACGAGGCCGTCAAGACAACCTATCAACTCTGCAGCTACTAATAAGAAGATGCGACATGTAGGTTCTTCTACTAGGTCCATCCATGCTAGGCCGAGCCTTGGAGGCAAAGAACTTTCAACTTTTGCTGGAGAAGTGAAGGTTAAAACTGGTAGGAGCACTTCTAAAACTTTTTCTGTGCATAAAAACCTGCTTTCCATGGTGGATTTAACTTTTGATATAAGTTTGTTGGCACCTATCGCCTACGTTTTATTGTTGACACTGCAATATTATGGTCTTTGCAATGATTTCTGGAACTTCTTGGTGATTTATTGGATATTCATTTGTTGTTAGACCCATTTTAGGAATGTGTGTTGTTAATGACTAAAATTAAAATGTAGTATATTGCCTTGCTAGAAGCTCAAATTGGGTGACTCATGATTGTACTCTGTTTTCCACCCTAATATGCAAATGATTCAGAGTTTGAACGTACAACAATGGATGGAAATGTCATTAGCCCTCGGCACGCATCATGTAAAAGGCCTGTGACTCAAGTCGAGAAAACAAATGTCCTCTTAATAGCACGGGAAGCATTAACCAAAGAGGGTTTTATGGTAGTTATGAAGCCCACACATGTATGGAGACGGTTTTATATGGTAAACTTCATCCCTGAACTTGATTGAACTTTTGGTTCATAATGCTTTCCTTTTTTTCAATCTTCTTTTATTGGTCCTATTGATTAACATGAGCAAAAAGAATGGTAGTTTGTGGTTTGTACATATCCCTTGTTTCTCCATTCAAATTAGATGATGGTGTTAAACCTCAGCCTTGTATATTGTCTTGTATTTTCGGGTCCGTGCAGGCAATCCCTACTGCATGGGTGGCTAAACATTTCTCAAAAGAAAATGCGGACGTTATTCTACGTATTAACAAGCGTACATGGAGGACTCGATTTAATTATCACAGAAATCGTGATTGTGGAGGGCTTTCTGGTGGTTGGAAGAATTTTGTGAATGACAACAACTTAGAAGAACATGATGCGTGTGTATTTGAGCTTTCCAATATAGGAAGAAAACCTATCATCCTGGATGTTAGCATCTTTCGCGTTCTGGAAGCAGCAGTTCCTCTGACCCAAGTACATCCTGCCTCTTGCTAAATCTTGTCCCGAAATTCTTGGAGACAATTACCTCGTAGAAATCTGCCGGAAATGAAGTTGCAGTTCAGTCGTGGCATCATCTACTAGGTACATAAGCTATAAGATGTTTGATATGTTGTTAAGTTGTAGTTTTTAAAAGGCGGTTAATCTGCTTTGCTACTACTGCCTACTGGAAACTCGATCATGTTTTAATTATGTATGTTCAGATGTTTAATGTTCTACCACTTACCTTCTTCCATTTCTGTGAGCTTTGTTGCTAGAGTGGTTTGATATTATCAACCATATTGCTGTTTAGCAAACCTCTTATCTAATCTCTAATGGAGCCAAACTCTTAACATGCGCAACTAGGCTGTATTTACTTACATGTATTTTTCTATGCCATTGTGGATGCCTGTTTTACCTCTGTGTACAATTTATCCCATGTTTTGAGACCCAATCTGTGTGACATAATGGCAAATTTTACAAAAATGTAAGTAAAAGAAACTCAATAGTTTCTCATAAACGAATAAGAAAAGGCCCAATCCATGTTGGCGCACCGTTTGAAGAGTTTCTCCCTTTAAAGGGCTCGTCTCCTCATCTCATTTTTTTTGCCAGCCAACCATTATTCAGCTAACCTTATATAAAATCACTACCTTTTGTTCCCTCTCCTCTCTGCAAAATCCTGCACGATCGAACTCACAGGTAATCCCAAACCCCTTCATTTAATTTATTTGTTTCATTTTATTTCTGGAAAGTACATTAAGGTTTTTGTTAAGCGAATTCTTTTTGCATGCCAAAATGCTATAGCCTCTCGATCGCAAGCTCGGTGGACATGGCAACAACTTCAGCTGTCCTTGCTCCTGCAACAGTCAATGGCGCAGTGGTGAGCTGTGGCAAGCAAAACCCGACAGAAAACACCCAAAGTGGTTTTACATTGAGGGAAAGAGTTCCTATGGAGGTCTCAAATGCACTGAGCAGTGCTTCGCTAATGTTGTCAGGCTCCTTGAAGGCGCATGGCAAAGGAAGAACAGATAGGGGAGCCCTATCCTCTACATGCAGCTGAGATTTTCAAGATTGCAGCTATAATGAACGGGCTTCTTCTGATTGGGGTTGCAGTTGACTTTGTTCTTTTGCGTGTATTGAAGCATCTCTAGAGAAATCCGAGCAGTGAGCAGTTTTGTTCAAGGTTAACTGTCTTGCTTTGGAGACAAAAACCTGTTTGATTGATGGAATTTTCTCCACATAACCTTCATGATAATAGTAAATACTACAGCAGCTACTTTTTCATGTGAAGGTGCTTGAAAAGAAGGTATGGAACAAAAATACTACCAAATACTACATTAAAATAAAAATCATTCTACTTTTCTAGAGGTACAAAATTTGAGCTTTGTGCCTTAGGCAAAAATCTATGGATTGATGTTAGATAGTTCCAACTTCCAACAATGATAAAACTTTTAAACTACATCAAATATAATTGAAATTCAAAGTAGACAACAGAGCAGCCTGAGGGAAATACTGAGAAGGAAAGAATCTCGCGAAGAGGAATTGATAGACAATGAATCTCTCTTCAACCATCGGATAGAGAGCTTAAACTTTGCTCCTCATACAGAGGGCCTTTGGCATGCAGAAAACAATTGCCAACTAATGAAAGCCATCACCAAAGATGTGAACAATTCAAAGCCTACCACCTTTGGAAAGTGCCATCCCAATCCTCGCCTTAGGTAGCTGCCCAAGGAAAAATTATTTTCATTTGAGTATTTAATGCAAAGACCATGTATGTAATCTAGGATGTCACAGGAGGGTTAACTTGTGGCCAAGCAGAAACAAGGAGAAAGTTGTGGGCAGATGCAGTGACAAGTTAAAACAGACCTTGTAATGGATGGCATGGTTGCGACAATTCCAGCACATGCATATATTATGGGAATCAAAGTCTTCGGCTTGTTCTTTCGAAGCCAAATCAAAGATCCCAATGCTGCAAGAGATATACTCAACACCTGAAATGAGAAAATGAGATAGATGTTCATAAGGAGAAAGACAAATGGTAATTTCGCTTTTGATTAGAAAAACACATAATTCTAATATCTTGCTGTTACACAATCATTATTCTACTTTCTGAACACCTTTGCGAATAAACTACTGATACAGAATCAAGAATGCCCAACAAAACAGTTGCAAAAGAAATGTCCCAACCATAAAGAAATAAACATACCAAATTAGCATTTGCTTCCAGGCCTTGCAGAATGTAATCCCAAGTGAATTCTAGTCCTCTTGCTCCCACCCAAAGCGGTGCCAATCTATGTAGAATAGAATCAGCAAAAGCCCATCCTATCAACATGGAAACAAGAAAACATAGTGCTGATGAATTGAGGCAAGTGAAAAGAACCATGCAAAATATGCTAGATGAAGCTCATCTCTGCATTTTCAAATATAAATTTTTATCCATCTATTATGTAGATTATTACAGATTTCAAATTTTTATCCTGAATAGTTTACTAACTATTAACATCAGGGAAAAACTAGCATCAAACATTCACTAGAAACAGTATTGGCAACCTTGCTCCAAATTAAGGTATTACTCCATGAATACTTCAAAACGGAATACTGAGTGATTTCAAGCTTCTTGGACTGAATTTAGTCTGAATATTTTATTAATATCATGATACCTATTTTATTTGTTATAAAGATCACGTCTTGCTCCTCGTAATTCAACTCATCAATAATTTAGATGATCTGATGAATGGTGACAGCCTTAAGGGTCAAAAACCACAAATGCAAAATGAGGCTCTTTCTTTTTTCTAATTTTTATTTGGAAGGGGGGAGGGAGGGAGGCATTAGGAAGGGAGCAAAACTGAATCTCAACTTAAATGACTTGAGTCAAAATCTCACTCACCAAGTCCAACAGCTTGAAATTTATGATTTTGAGAGATGTTCCTGTGAGTCAACTGTGTTAAGGCAAAATAAAGTCCAGCAACATCTATAAAACCAATCAGTGCTTTCAAAAGTTCCTGAAAATGCATAAAGCAACAAAATTCTCCATAAGTTTGCAATATATAGACTGTTCCTAAAGACTCATGGCAGTATTACAAATGACATCCCTAACACACCGTTATGCAACTGTAGCCAAGAAACTAGTAAAAGTTTTCACATTATTTTCTAGCTAACTTTAACATCATCTTCAAAGTTCAACCGAACCACAAAAGTAGATCAAATCAAACCCCCACAAACTACAATAAAATTTGTAAACATGTATAATTGGCACAAAGATTCCAATTTCAGAACTAGAAAACAGAAATACCTGGTATGGATCAAAGGCATCATTCTCAGACACCTTCAAAAATGTTGCGAGGAAAACAAGCTGCCACCATATAAAAAAATAATCAAAACAAATTAACTATCCAAAAACTGTTCGGATAAACATGAATGAGATTAAAGTTTAGCACGGAACTCAGGGACGCGAATATTTACAAGCTGTACTGACCTTTACCAAAGCTGTTCCGAGATAAACAAGGGCAGCTTTTACAGAGGTACCAAGAGTATCATACTCCGATCTGCATAAACATAATTTACTATTAACTAGACTGATTTATATATCAACAATACTATAATTTAGTAGAAAATAACAATTTCCCTCAACAAATTTAACTAACTAAATCCTCAAAAATCAACTACATAATAGTATAAATTTTCTACAACATCTAATTAATTCCAAAATATAGCTTTTGAACATTTTAATCAAACTCTTTTAACATTTGTTTAATACTAGATCTTAGTTCATTTTTTCTTATTGCATAGAGGGCTTAAAAAAAAGAGAGGAATCTTTTCGATCGAGAATTTTTTTTTTCCTATTTTCAACGAACAGATCGAAGCTTGAGTTCTAAGTAGAGCTCATTATCATTGAATATTACAAAATTGAAGATACTGAAAAGGAAAAAAGAGATTTTAATCGATTGATAAATCACAAAATTACATGAAAACGAGGTAAAGAATCGAGTAAATAGGGGGGACGGGAACGTACAAGGGAGTGGCGGAGTAGTAGACGGCGTGAGGACCGAAGGTGAGAATCGCACAGTTGAAGAAGTGAAACATCGTCATTTCTCTTCTGTTTTTCCTTTTGTTTTTTCCAAGTTTCGATCTGATCACTACTCTTTTAAACAAGCGATGATTTGTTTGTGTCCCTTGGACAAATTTCGCTTGAACTTCAATTCGGGCCGGAAACGAGTAATCTGCTTTCAATTGGGCTGGTAAAGAACCCGTTACATTTCGGGCCTCGAATATGCCTTGAAAAAGCTATCTAGGCTTGGGCTAACTAAATTGCAATAAAAAATAAGAAAAGAATGTTTATATATATATATATAGTTATATACTATGGACTATTATTATATTCTATATATTATCCGTAGAGTTTTTAGATTTTATAAATAAAATTATAATATTATCATGTGTTTTTATGTTTATCATATTAATTTATTAATTATTTTAAATATATGGTATGTGATAAAGTATAAGTTTTTATATATTATTTTATGTTGTAAAGTGGGAGCTGGCTTTCTCTATTTTCGTTTTCATACTAAAAATGGAACCAAAAATTTTAAATATATAGCAAAATATAGATATATTTTAATTTAAATTTGGCATTTGAGTTTAGAACATGACAAACTAAGTAGCTCAAAATGCATAGATCTTATCCTACAATTAAATCCTAAAGTTGAAAGACATTATTATTTTTGTCCATTTTACCTTTTAAATGGACATGTTCATGTCCAAGGGTTAAGTTTGAAATATTATATTTCTAAGTTCGAATTCGTTTCGTTTCGATTTGATTTGAATTATTATTTAATTAATAAAAAAATATTTTTATTTAAATTTAATTATAAAAAATAATTTTTTAAAAAATATTTTAATATATTTTAAATCATAAAACGAGTTTTTTTAACCAGACCAGTCAAGTCGGGTTTTGCTTGCCAGATTTGGTCTTAAGTAACCCATTGTCATTTTTACGTTTTAGACGAACGGACTTTTTGTTTCATTTTACTTTTTGCTATTGAATTTATCTTACATTAACTTAAAATATCTTGGGGTTTTGGTTTTATAAGTAATATTCGAAGTTTCGTGCTTAGTATTGGAAATGACATTATATACCTTTTTATATTTCTTGTTCTCTTTTGGATTTTCTTTTTATTTCTAAAACCGCGTGTACTATAGATCCGTAATGGTTTATATATGTATCTAAAAAATTTATTTTAAGAATTTAAATAAGAGTTATAAATTACAGTTTAAACTTTAAATTCTAAAAAAACATGAAATTTATAAGATTACAAAATTGTGCCTTTTATTATATATTGCTCATTAGGGGTGAGTATTCGATCGAGTCGAGTCGAATCGAGTGAAAAAAATTCGGATTAATCGAGTTGACGAGTCTTATTTTGTCAACCAAACTTAATTTGAAATTTTAGTAAATCGAATCGAGTTAAAAAAATTCGAATCGAGTTAAAATAAATTAGCTAAAAATTATTCATTTTTGCGGTTATATTCATCTATAATTATAAGCCATTTTTTAATGCCAAATTGAGAATAATTCTGGCAACAATCTATCAACAAAATCGCAATGCCTATAAGATCAAGAGAGAAAAGGTAAAGCTAAAGCAAATGACACTAAAATTACTATAAGACTATACTATCTTAATAAAATAAGATTATAATTCTGATTCAACCAGAAAAAATGATAATTAAATTGCTAATATAGAATAAGGGATAAGATGAATTCTTAAGATTTGACTAGATATATAAATCTTACTCGTACGGTTACAGTTTGCAAATAAAGAAGCTTACTGTCAAAATATATGGCATTCGAGTAGTGAATGTAAATATAAATTGTGCTGGTGCTTGACAGACAGTGAAAGAATGCTAGCAGAATCGACTTTGAACCCTGGTTCTTAGTCTTGACCACTTCATCAATATATAAGAGACTGAGAAAAAGAGATCAAAAATAATTTACTGGTAAATTCTCGAGACTGTAATTTCTTTCCCCTTCTTTACCAGTTATTAAACCACTATCCTTGCAACGATCCTGAGATATCACAACATTCATCCTTATCATCTGCCTCTTTCCCTTGTTTAATGTCCTTTGCATGACAAGTCAAAGATACAAATTAAGCAACTATAGAGGTTTCCAGGGGTTTCAAAGGATTGAGGGGGTGTGGCGTTAATGCAAAAGAGAAACAATAGACATGAACCGATCAAGGTAAGCCCATAAAACTGAAATCTTAGACAAATTTTAATAGCCCATAAAACAGACATTGAAAGAATGCTGGGAAACATGCGAAAATTTAGGATTCATGGCCTAAAGAAAATTAAATAACTTTCAATTCTTTCAATGATTTTCATACCTGGAAAACTTAGAGCAGTCTTCAAAAAGCCAAGAATCAAATTGTGTGTACGCCCGACAAATGCTTAACTCGTCATGGTTTAGGGTTCTAAAAATTTGAAAATTGAAACAACTAGTAAGAACTAAGAAGGTTGTGCCAAAAGATTGCCTTTCTTCTATTGTTGACAGTGAGGTTAGAGTTCTAAGAAGGGGAAAAGGAAAATGACCAAATGTTTGAAGTTTTGCTGGGAGCGTCGGGTAAGCTGTTTGTGTTAACTTAAAACCCAACCCTCCACAACGACGTCGTATAGTCTTATATTATTCGGATTTTCGGTTTATTCGAGTTTCACAAATCAAATCCGAGCTAAATTATATAACTCAAATTATTTAGTCGAATCGATCCGAAAACTCGAATAACTCGAACTATTTGATTTGAAATTTGAAATTTTTTTCGGTTTTTTCGAATCGAGTCGGATTTTGCTCACCCCTACTGCTCATAGCTTAATGAATCTTCATATCTGTATTAAGAAAAAAGAAAATTAATTTTAAACTACACTACAGTCAATTTATTTTTAGAATTTAAATTTTGAGAAATATTTTTCAGTTTCTGGGAACGATTTTGATCCTAATTAATTCCTCTAAAATTTGTAGTGAAATTATATATATATATATATGAATTTGTATTTGTATTTGATACACTAATGTGAATTTTTTTTTTTTTAGTTTCATAAGTGGATGCTACATATTTCACTTATTTTTTAATTAGTTCAGAATATATATATATATATATATATAAATAACAGTCTCGATTTTGTTATTTATAAAATTCTAACTTTTAATTCTAAAAATATTCTGTATTTTTATATATCCAAATGAAGTTTTTTGTTTTCAGAATGGAAAATAGAATATAGAAAATTAATGTGACAATTGGACAAAGTGTTATGTATAATACAAAATAAATAAGTATACATTCTTCAAATTCTAGAATAACCTAAAACAGACATCAAATAAATCATAATATATAAGTTAAGAAAGATTAATAATGATTGTTAATGAGCTTTCCCATTGCCAAAAAGTTTCACCTAACACTTCATTTAGAATAATATATAAAATTAATATCTCAAGCTGTTCTTCTCTGCTTGAACCAATTTTTTTTTTTTTTTGTTTATCTCTAGTTGTTCATCCCTTCTTCTTCCCAGGCTACATTTGGACTTTAATTTGCTTAATGGGTTAACAGTCTAACTAGTATATATATATATATATATATATATATATATATATATATATATATATATAATCAATTTGTTTACTCAAAGGTGAACTTCAAAAGCAATGGATAATAAAAAGAAGTAAAGAAAAATGAAAATAAAGTTTGGAAATTGAAATTTGGAATTGATATTGAATTCTGAAACGAAATTACAAAAATAAGAAACTGAGGGTTACAGAGAATTCTCAACAGTATCTTCAGATCATGCAATAGCAAATTTACTAGTAGCAGGATTTTCAGGACAACTTAAGGGCTGGTGGGATAATTACCTCACCATACATGAACAAAATGAAATCTTAAAAGCTATTAAAAAAGACAGAGATAACCAACCAATTATAGATGAACAAAACAATCACATACAAGATGCTGTTTCTTCTTTAATATTTTCAATTTCAAAACATTTTATAGGAGATCCCTCACATTTAAAAGATAAAAATTCTGAATTACTTTCAAATTTAAAATGTAAAAAACTAACAGATTTTAAATGGTATAAAGATACTTTTATGACTAGAATCATGCAAAGAACAGATAACAATCAACCTTTTTGGAAAGAAAATTTTTTAGCAGGATTACCAATATTATTAGGAGAAAAAGTTCGAAATCAAATTAGGGAAACTTTTAAAGGAATTATACCTTATGAAAATTTAACATACGGAGAAATTATAAGCTTTACCCAAAAAGAAGGATTAAAAATTTGTCAAGATATGAAACTTCAAAAACAATTAAAAAGAGAAAGATTTCAAACGAGAAAAGAATTAGGATCTTTCTGTGAACAATTTGACATCAAACAAGATTCCAAACAAACAAAATGTTGCCAGAATAAAAATTCAGAAAAAGTAAAAAGAAAATTCAATAAACCTACATGGAAACCAAAATATGATAATTATTATAGAACAAAAAGAAACAATAACTATAACAGAAAATTTAATAAACCTACTATTGAACCTGTAAAAATCAAGACAGAGAAAAAAGATTTAAAAGATATTACATGTTACAGATGTGGAAAAAAAGGGCATATATCAAAATATTGTAAAGTCACAAGAAAAATAAATGAATTACAATTAACAGAAGAAGTACAGGATAAAATTAATCAACTACTTCTCAATACTTCTTCTGAAGATGAACTTGAAACTTCAAATAATGAATTACCAGATGATGAATTACAAACCACATCTACTTCTGAATCTGACTCAGACCAAGAAATAAACGTATTAACAAAAGACCAAGAATTCATGTTAGAAATTATTGATAAAATTCAAGATTCCAGGATAAAAAGAGAATATTTAACGAAATTAAAAGAAAATTTAGAAGAAAAACCAGAATCTTCATCTCATAAATCACAAATGTATAATATAAAAGATATAATTTTCCAAAAATACAATGACCAACCTAAAGAAGTAACAATTCAAGATTTACAAACAGAATTAAAACAAGTTAAAAAAGAAATAAAAGAATTAAAATCAAATCAAGAAAAAGATAGAGAACAATTAAAACAATTAATACAATTAAACAAAGATAGAAATAAATTTGATTCAGACTCTGATGATAATACCATACAAAAATCTGATGAATTTTTATTAATGTTACAAGAAGTTACAATAAGAAGATACACTATAAAAGTTTCAATATTAATAAATAATGAATTTCAAATCAACACAATTGCACTTTTTGACACAGGAGCAGATCAAAACTGCATAAGAGAAGGCTTAATTCCTACAAAATACTATGAGAAAACAATAGAAGGACTAAAAGCAGCAAATGGTGATAAATTACACATTAAATACAAATTAACAAATGCAATAATTCAAAATAATCAAGTCCAAATTAAAACTCCTTTTTTATTAATTAAAAACATAATGCAAGATGTAATATTAGGAATTCCTTTTATTAATTTATTAGAACCTTATACAACATCAAGAAAAGATATCTCTGCAAACATTCTAGGAACAATAGTTTCTTTTAAATTTGCTGAAAAATCTAAGAAAAGAAATATCAATTTACTCAAAGGTTTATCAATTCAAAATCAACAAATAAATTTGTTAATAAAAAACAAAGAAAAACAAATTGATTATTTAAAAGAAGACATATCTTTAAAAAGAATTGAAAAACAATTACAAGAACCACAGAATATTAACAAGATAAACAATTTACAAAAAGAAATTGAATCTACAATATGCTCCCGGGATCAAAGGATAATAAAAAGAAGTAAAGAAAAATGAAAATAAAGTTTGAAAATTGAAATTTGGAACAGTTAAAATAGCTTTCTTGAGAGGAGAATCTGTTTTGACTGTGGATAAGGTTTTTTGTATTTCTTCACCTTGGGGTGATTGGGAAAGGGAATTGATCCATTGACTGATCATTTGCATTTGGGATTCATTGGGAATAAATTGGGGATTTGGGGAAGATGTTGAAGGATTTTGGTTGGCTTTTTGGTCTTGTCTTTCATATTCTTTTTCGAAGATTTGGGTCCAAGTTTTGATTGGTTGGGCTGAAATTGGTTGGATTGAAGAACCTGAGTCACTGGAACTCTCTTGTTTTTTGCCCTTCCCTCGTTTTTTAGGAATGGTTTAATTTTGTAGTGAATTGTGCAGGAAATTTTCTGGGTGAGTTTGGTGGAATTCCCCACTGAGTTGGGGAGAGAACTCGGAGTATTTGGCATGTGGAATGTGTGATTGAATTTGGATTCTCTTTGGCAGGATAATGTTTGAAAAGGGCAGAACCTGTTTCAATCAAAATATTTTCATAGAATAATTGAGGTTTTGATAAATCTAATGGCTGGAAATGCCATCCATTAAAAACATGATTAATGATTTGATAAGGATTTGGATAATTAAAACCTTCCTCAATTAGCCATAAAATTTCAAAATGTTTTTTAGAAAAATATTTTTACATAAACACTATAAAATTTGTAGCAAGTTTAAGATACTGTTGAGAATTCTCTGATACAATTAAACAAAGATAGAAATAAATTTGATTCAGACTCTGATGATAATACCATACAAAAATCTGATGAATTTTTATTAATGTTACAAGAAGTTACAATAAGAAGATACACTATAAAAGTTTCAATATTAATAAATAATGAATTTCAAATCAACACAATTGCACTTTTTGACACAGGAGCAGATCAAAACTGCATAAGAGAAGGCTTAATTCCTACAAAATACTATGAGAAAACAATAGAAGGACTAAAAGCAGCAAATGGTGATAAATTACACATTAAATACAAATTAACAAATGCAATAATTCAAAATAATCAAGTCCAAATTAAAACTCTTTTTTTATTAATTAAAAACATAATGCAAGATGTAATATTAGGAATTCCTTTTATTAATTTATTAGAACCTTATACAACATCAAGAAAAGATATCTCTGCAAACATTCTAGGAACAATAGTTTCTTTTAAATTTGCTGAAAAATCTAAGAAAAGAAATATCAATTTACTCAAAGGTTTATCAATTCAAAATCAACAAATAAATTTGTTAATAAAAAACAAAGAAAAACAAATTGATTATTTAAAAGAAGACATATCTTTAAAAAGAATTGAAAAACAATTACAAGAACCACAGAATATTAACAAGATAAACAATTTACAAAAAGAAATTGAATCTACAATATGTTCTGAGATTCCTAATGCGTTTTGGGAAAGGAAAAAACATGTTGTTGATTTACCTCATGAGAAAGAATTTAACGAAAAAGAAATCCCAACAAAAGCAAGACCTATTCAAATGAATCCTGAAATGGAACAAATTTGTCGACAAGAAATCAAAGATTTAGAAAACAAAGGCTTAATAAGAAAAAGTAAATCACCATGGAGTTGTTCTGCTTTCTATGTTATAAAAAATGCTGAAATTGAAAGAGGAACACCAAGACTGGTAATAAATTATAAACCTTTGAACAAAGTATTAAGATGGATTAGGTACCCAATACCTAATAAAAGAGATTTACTTCAAAAACTAAACAATGCAAATATTTTCTCAAAATTTGATATGAAATCAGGATTTTGGCAAATACAGATTCAAGAAAATCAAAGATACAAAACTGCTTTCACAGTCCCTTTTGGTCAATATGAATGGAATGTTATGCCTTTTGGTTTAAAAAATGCCCTTTCAGAATTCCAAAGAATAATGAATGAAATATTTAATCCTTATTCTCAATTCACAATTGTTTACATAGATGATGTATTAATTTTTTCATCCAATTTAGAACAACATTACAAACATTTAAATATTTTCATTAAAATTATTAAACAAAATGGATTAGTTCTATCTAAAACGAAAATCAATCTTTTCCAAACACGAATTCGATTCCTAGGTCAGTACATTACCCAAGGAACAATAACACCAATAGAAAGATCCATAGCCTTTGCTGATAAATTTCCTGACCAAATTCTTGACAAAAACCAACTTCAAAGATTTCTAGGTAGTCTAAATTATGTACTAGATTTCTACCCTGACATTAACAAATTATGCAAACCTTTACATGATAGACTAAAAAAGAATCCACCAAAATGGACTGAAGCCCATACCAAATTAGTTCAACAGATAAAAGCCCAAATCCAAGAAATCCCTTGTTTACACTTAGCCAATCCTACAGCTCAAAAAATAGTAGAAACAGATGCTTCTGAATTAGGGTATGGAGGAATATTAAAACAAATTCATAATGGTAAAACACAAGTTATCCAATACACATCTAAACATTGGAACCCTGCTCAGCAAAATTACAGTACTGTCAAAAAAGAAATTTTAGCAATTGTTTTAGCAATAAACAAGTTTCAAAGTGATTTGTTAAATCAAAAATTCCTTTTAAGAGTCGATTGTAAATCAGCAAAAGATATTTTACAAAAAGATGTTCAAAACATTGCTTCAAAACAAATTTTTGCCAGATGGCAAGCAATTTTAAGCATATTTGATTTTGAGATTGAATTCATCAAAGGAGAATCTAATTCTCTTCCCGATTTTCTTACCAGAGAATTTCTTCAAGGAAAATGCCTAAAAAACGAGGGAAGGGCAAAAAACAAGAGAGTTCCAGTGACTCAGGTTCTTCAATCCAACCAATTTCAGCCCAACCAATCAAAACTTGGACCCAAATCTTCGAAAAAGAATATGAAAGACAAGACCAAAAAGCCAACCAAAATCCTTCAACATCTTTCCCAAATCCCCAATTTATTCCCAATGAATCCCAAATGCAAATGATCAGTCAATGGATCAATTCCCTTTCCCAATCACCCAAGGTGAAGAAATACAAAAAACCTTATCCACAGTCAAAACAGATTCTCCTCTCAAGAAAGCTATTTTAACTGTTCCAATTTCAAAAACCCAGGAAATAGCCCTTCAAAAACCTATTTCCACACAAGCTTCAAAAGAAAAATATTTTTCTAAAAAACATTTTGAAATTTTATGGCTAATTGAGGAAGGTTTTAATTATCCAAATCCTTATCAAATCATTAATCATGTTTTTAATGGATGGCATTTCCAGCCATTAGATTTATCAAAACCTCAATTATTCTATGAAAATATTTTGATTGAAACAGGTTCTGCCCTTTTCAAACATTATCCTGCCAAAGAGAATCCAAATTCAATCACACATTCCACATGCCAAATACTCCGAGTTCTCTCCCCAACTCAGTGGGGAATTCCACCAAACTCACCCAGAAAATTTCCTGCACAATTCACTACAAAATTAAACCATTCTGGTTCCTTCAATTACTGGGATTATCTACAAGCCTGGTACAAAACCTTTTTCCTCCAAAATGAAAATAACCGTCATTCATGGTTATTATTTTTCAAATACAATACCCAATATACTTTCCCAAATTGGTTCTCTCATTGGTGGAAATGGTTTGGACCACTTAGAGAAATCTTACCACCATCAGTAGACAAAGCCTACCAATGTTTTCTGGACAACTTCCAGTCAACAGACAATATCCATCCTTCAATTCATTTTTCATCAAAATTCTATCTTTCATGGATAACTTCATGGGAATACAAGATCACAACTGATCCAGAAACAAATGGTCCTCAAGTATCCAGACATTTCAACACAAAATGGTGGGACAAATTCCAGACAGACAAGATCACTGCTCAAAATGTCCTGCAATGGTTCGACAAAAATCCAAAATTCTGTATCAAAGGAACTAGGCCAGATACTGCCCAATTCCTCCAAGCAAAATCAAATGCCAGCACCTTGCTAGCACAAGCAAAAACAAAAAATGAATACAAACAGATCATGAAGCAAATTCTTGTATCTGTTGATTCAGAAGAAGAACAAGATGAAGAACAAGATGAAGAAGCAAGTTCCAGTTCAACTCCATCTGTCAATCTAGGAAACGACAATGAAGATGACTGTTTTGGAATTTTCCCTCCAATTCCAAAAAAGAAATGATGATTATCGACAAAAAAGTGACAGCTGACAAAAGCAACCGAAAGCAAAAAGCAAAAGCTTCAACAAAATCATTACTCTGCCGAAAGAAAAATCAAAGAATCCAAAGCTGGACAGCTGACAAAAGCAACCGAAAGCAAAAAGCAAAATCGTCAACAAAATCATTACTCTGCCAAAAGAAAAAAGCAAAGAATCCAAGGCTGGAAAGCAATCCGGTTTTCCCAAATATTATTCAAATGTACTTCAAATGAAATTCAAATGTAATTCAGAACTCCATTATATAAGGAGTACTCTGAGACTTAGAAAGCATTCGAAAATTTTAGCAAGTTTAAGATACTGTTGAGAATTCTCTGTAACCCTCAGTTTCTTATTTTTGTAATTTCGTTTCAGAATTCAATATCAATTCCAAATTTCAATTTCCAAACTTTATTTTCATTTTTCTTTACTTCTTTTTATTCTCCTTTGATCAACATGAAATTCACATAACGTTTTTTGATTGGTTTGAAGAATATTACCAAAATAATAATCAAACAATAAATATGGCAAAAAATAACAATCAATGGCAAACATCACAAGGAACCAATGTCATAACTCCTAAAGCCATAAAATGGCAAGACATTTCCTTACCTGAATATTGGGATATGGAAGACGCTGTAAACCCCATTCAACCTGCTCCAGCAAGGAGCACAGAAATCCAAAAAATAGAGCAATATTCTGATGGAAGAGTGCGACTCTCTTTTGCCAGAAATTCAATTGACCTAGGGCAAGCTTCTAGGAGAAATGAAAACCAACCAATTCTCTTACCTTTTGAAAACTTCAGTTCCATTTCAAATACTTCCAGAAGATACTACCAAAACCCAGCAACGGCTTCTATTTATTCTAATCCAAATTTTCATTCTGCCAGAGCTTCTATCTCTTCAATACCCACCACTACCACTAGAACCAATCTTAGAGGAGTTGACAATACCTCTAGTATTCCTAGACCAATATATACTTCTAACCAAGACATAGAAAATTCACCCCCAATGTCACCAACCTACTCTTCTATGACAGATAATCCTAACATCAACCAACAAAATGAAGAATCTGAAATTCATATGCTTAAAAAACCTTTCAAGATTAATAAACAACAATGTATTTCAAATCATAATTTGTAGCAAAAATAAAATGAATGAAATATTTAATCCTTATTCTCAATTCACAATTGTTTACATAGATGATGTATTAATTTTTTCATCCAATTTAGAACAACATTACAAACATTTAAATATTTTCATTAAAATTATTAAACAAAATGGATTAGTTCTATCTAAAACGAAAATCAATCTTTTCCAAACACGAATTCGATTCCTAGGTCAGTACATTACCCAAGGAACAATAACACCAATAGAAAGATCCATAGCCTTTGCTGATAAATTTCCTGACCAAATTCTTGACAAAAACCAACTTCAAAGATTTCTAGGTAGTCTAAATTATGTCCTAGATTTCTACCCTGACATTAACAAATTATGCAAACCTTTACATGATAGACTAAAAAAGAATCCACCAAAATGGACTGAAGCCCATACCAAATTAGTTCAACAGATAAAAGCCCAAATCCAAGAAATCCCTTGTTTACACTTAGCCAATCCTACAGCTCAAAAAATAGTAGAAACAGATGCTTCTGAATTAGGGTATGGAGGAATATTAAAACAAATTCATAATGGTAAAACAATAATATTAATGTTTTTGACATATATATATATATATATATATATATATACATTCATTTCAACTTGTCTGCTTGTTTTTTTCTTTCAAGCCACCAAATAGAAAATTAATGATCAAACTCCAAATTCTTGAAACTGACCTTAACCCAACTAGAATTCTTTTAATATTTATAAAATTTTAATTAAATTAACAATCATAAATAAATATAAGTTGAATCATATTAAATAATAATAATTTATTTAAATAAATTTTTATGTTTTAATATTGTAAGTAAATGAATTTAGAGTTAAAATTGAATCACTATGATAAATTATGCAAAATATGGAATGAATTGAGATATGACACAAATACAATATGAGAAAATAATTAAAATACGATATGATACAAAAAATAACATGAATATTATACTAATATACGAATGTGCCAAAATGTACATAAAACGAATTATTAACGTGTAAAAATTTATATAAATTTATAATACTTTAAACACATAAAAAAATGACACGTACACGAACACGTCATGAACACACAAATTTTTCTCTAAATTGAATCACTATAATAAATTATGCAAAATATGTCATGAGTTAAGACACGACATGAACACAATTTTTTTTTCTAAATCGAATCACAATGACAAACTATGCAAAATATGAAATGAATTGAGACACGATATGAATATAACATAAGAAAAAAATTAAAACACAATACGAAAAAAAACATAAATACTACACGACTAGTTGAATACCGAACGTGTTAAAATATACATAAAATGAATTATTAAAGTGTAAAAAATTATATAAATCTATAATATTTTAAACACACGAACAGAAACACACAAATTTTTATCATTTTTTCTTTTTCTTTTTTTTCCTTTTCCTTTTCCTTTTCCTTTTTTCCTCTTTCCTTATTTCCTCTTTCTTTCTCTCTCTTTTCTTTTAAAAAAAAAAAAAAAAAGAGACACCTAAAAGAGTTGTGTAATCAATATTATAGTATTGTATAGAAGATATATATATATATATATATATATATATATATATATTCTAGCAATATAAAGCCAAAATTATATTATAGTACATAGTTATATTACTTTTTTTTTTATTTATCAATTTTGCCTTTCTAATAATCCCTCTTGCAGTAAGAGTAGAACTATAATTATAATTAGATTTGATAATTTATATATGTGTGTCATGTTTTATATTTTTTTATGCTAATTGTATAATATAAATACAATAAAAATTATTAAAAGTATAAAAATTATATATATAAATATGATACTTATATTAAATATATTATATTATTTTTATATTTATATTTATTAAAGGTATCGTATTTTCGTATCTAACTAAAATTATCAAAGATAGAACACGACCGGTTTCCAAACAGAAAAGCTGACCATTCTAATAACTACTCTTCAGTCTTCATGTCATTTTCATGTGATTATTTTACAAAGAAATGATGTAATCATCTTAATAAATAGTTTTTGTTTTAATGGAATTTAGAATGAAGTTCATAGAACTTTGAAAAACTAGTAATGTTGATACGTCATGGGGATACTTTTATTCCTTCATGAAAGGGAAATGGGAGAGAATTTTAATTACTTGATGTCGACATTGTCAGCTTTAATTTTCTCACATTCTATTAATGAGGAGTTTGACAATTTACAAGGAAAAAAGAGCATTCTTCCTGCAAATATTAGAAAGAGTCAGAACAAGAAGAGAAGTTGAGAAAAAATAAAAATAAAACACAAGCTTTTTTTTTGGACCCAAAAATGAAAAAAAAAAAATGTGTAAATGTGGTCCAAATTCCAAAAGGACAGTGTCACGAGAATGTTGACAATGTACCTGCCGGTAACACAATAGGGAAAGGAAATTTATTACTTCATTGAATTGGCCAAGAAAGGGGAAGAAATAATAATAATAATAATAATAATAATAATAATAAACTATGAGAAATATATAGGATTGTGCATGAGGTCATCAAGATGCAATGCTAGCTCTTCATTTTACCATTTTAACGTTGAATTTGCAACAAAAATTTGCTGTAAGAAACCATGTTTTCCTTGTATTATTTTGTGTTTTTAACAAATAGATCACGACTAGTTGTTTGGGAAATGAAAAACGACCTCAAGAAAGTGGGATCAGAGAGTTAAGAAATTTTGACAGGTCTCCTATTTCAATTTTTTTTTTTTTTTTGATAAGTAAAGCTTTATTTATCCGGTAAAGTTTGCTACAGTTTTGACTGCATGTAGCTTATAGCCACAAGTTTGCTACAGTTTTTGACTCTTAATTTTTCATTTAATTGCAAAAAATTTGATCTATACCCCAACTATAGGAATTGATCTCTTCTTAAAAAAAAAAAATCTCTTACATTAGGGATCGATCCCTTATTGAAGTAAAGCAAAAAAAAAAAAAATAGAAAGAGAGATCGATATTTTTTATATTAATGCAAATTTTTTAAAAAACAATCAGACAACGAAATTTTTTTTACACGGATCATTCAAATAACAAAAATATTAATTTTTTTAAAATAAAAATTTATTTTTCGAAAATAATTTCTGACGAAACAAATGGATCATAAAAGATAATTTTTTGGTGAAGTAAATGCAACTAGCTATTGGAATTACGTGATCAGATATGAAAATGATCAAATTGACTCTTAATTTGCCATTTAATTTAGTTGGGTTAGCTTTTTTGCACTGCATCAACTCTTTTATGAAAGGGCAGAAGAATTTTCAGTGGCCACTGTGAAATCCCAACAAAGAACTGATTGCGGGCACATGAGCTGCCTGAAAGTGGGTCATGTGATGTAAAAGTACAATCCAGCTTCAAGGTTTTTTTTTTTTTTGGTTTTTTAATCAACAAAACTAATCAATATAGCTGTTGAAATTGAAAACTTTTGTAGGTAAAAAAACCCGTACAACTGGGAACTTATAACCCTACGCTACACACATGACAAATAAATAATTATCCCACACCTAATTTTACAGTCTTCACTTTCTGCTTTTTTGGAGATTGTTTCTTACACTGCTTTTTAACTATGCGGCCTTTTTTCTTTGCTGCATCCTTTCTGTCTGTTTAATTGCTCGGCTCCACTTTTCGTTTTTCAGTTCATGAATTAAGATGAATCCTACCATCTTCTTTCTTCATCTTTTTCTTTGAGTCAATTCCAAATTTCATTAAATCCATGATATGTTCAATGATTAAAAAATCGGATCTAAGATTGAATTTGGGTTTCGAATTTTTGATTCAATCGGTTCGATTAAAATATTAAATATAATCTTTAATATAAAATTAAAAAATTTAAAATTTAAATCTTATCATTTATAACTAAAATCGATTTTTTTTCCTTTTAATCCGATTTTTATGATTTTGCAGGTTCAACCGGTTTTTACCTATTCATAAAATACTCAATTTTAAAATACATACCAAACCAAACGAACTTCTCATACGATATTTGCTTTCTTGGTTAATGGTCAATGGCTAGGAATCCTGCATCCATCAGCTTCAGTTTACACTTAACCCGATGAAGCCCCTCTCCTATGACTGAGATTGAGACACCAGATAAATGAAGAGAAGAGAAGGGTTTTCAATGAACTGAATCAATGCCATTAATTTTTCTTTACTTCATTTTCACTTTCTATTTAGTAGTTGTACTAGAGTATTTATTTTCTTATGCAAATCTAGCGTCCGTCTAGACCTAATTACTAACAGAACTTAAATAACATGGTTATCATCAGAACTTAAAATGACGAATTCAAATTCATCTCTTTGAACAGACGAAAGCATGCAGGAAGCATTGAGTAAAATGCTCATCAAATTAATTTTGTTTCTTCTGTTAGCATATATACTCAGTACTGTATTTCGCTTTCTTGATGTTATTGATAATCACACCAAGCTGAGCTGTGGTAAGTTGACAAAACCAATCAGTGAGGCCTCTAGTCTAGGATAGTAACAGCAAGATCAGAATCCAAATCTATGTAGGAAAAAAATAAATAAATAGAAGATAAGATTTCAAGTCTCAAGGTCTGAAATCGTTTTCAATTTTTATTTTATTAGTTTAAGGAGCTGGTTTCAACAGCTAAAAAACTATTGTTAGGGTTGCGTAGGGTCTGACTTCATTCACCTTAGTAAATAGAGGAGCACTAATTGACTTCATTAATGTTTTGTTCCCTTCTCAAAACTCTTTTCACTTTGCCTAGGAACCCTCTCTTTTCCCCTTTACACACATCTGATCTCTTTTAATTACATTCACCATCATTGATCAATTATTGAACTTTTTAAAGGCTAGTTTTGACCAAGTTGTGTCCTAATAGTGAAAAATTATTTCATAGACTCTTCTTACCATATTAGTTCATATTAGTTAAGGTTTCGGTCAATTAAATTACACCACGTCAGATTTTTTTTCCACATCATATTTACCTTTCAACATAAAACACGAGTTATTTTTCGTAAAAAAAAAATGATAGAACATTGTTACGTTCTTCACTTCTTCTTTTTCTCTCTCAAGAAAAAAACAAAACAAAACCAAAAAAATAAAACAATAATTATGACGTTGAAATAGAATATAATGTGGTGTAATTTGATTGGCTGAGACCATAACTGACGTTCTGAGAAGAGTCTATGGAATAATTTTTCAAAATAGCAGTTTTTGTAATTAGTAAAATTAACCCTTATTTTACTTGAATTTAAGATTTAATTCATACAATCATTTTTAAGAGATAACATTCAGTAGATTTGAAATTTGAATTTCATCATTTGCAACCATTTTTTCTATTCCCAAAATAAAATTTTCTTTTTGTTAAAAAAAAAAAAAAAAAACCCTTTTTCTAGTTATTTGTTAATTAATGAGTAATAAGTAATGACTATGATTAAGATGTTAAATTACAGTTTTACAGTTAGTCTTCCTTTCTTTTTTTCATGCAAGAGCATCAAATGTCATACAAATTAAGACAGAAGAAATTCTACAGAAACCAACGGAAGGGGCGTGGGATTGGGAGCCAGCCAGGCCAGGGTTTTATTCTCTTTTTTATATACTGTTAGTTATATGTGATGTAATGTCGTGGTGCACATCAGCCTAAACGGCGTTGATTTCGGTGATTCCTTGCTTTCTCTTTTGTCTGATCTCTCCGCAAATACTCTAAAAAGAGTGGGAGAAGGTGATATATATTCAAATTTCAAAGCAAACACATGCCCTGTTAACCTAATCTCACGAATCACCATGAAGAAGCTAATATTCTTCCAATTGGAAATAGACATCTTTTTAATCTTCAAGACAAAGTAATTAAGTATGAAAAGAATTAACCATAAACCAAAAAAAAAAAAACTCTGTTTTGCAAGATTTGCAAATCATTATTTGGTCTTTAATGTTGGATTCTTCTCTTCACTTCAAAAATCAAAACTTACCCAAACTTTGTTAAACCACAAGTTGATCTTTAGGGTTATTTTTGGCTTTAGAATTGCATGTGATTTACAAATTGGTGAGAAATAAGGGATGACCATGAATGTGGTAGCTAGGAAGATTACATTATTTTAGGTATTTAACTATGAAGAAGCTATGGTTAGGCCTTGAATTTTATTTCTTCGGTGGCCGACAGGCATTTACCTTGCAAATAATATTGGTAATTAACAATAATAATTAACATATGTTTGTTCTTGCTTGATTTGCACTGCATGTCTGCGTCCATCATTTCTTCTTATAAACATCATCGTTAATTAAAAACATTTATACATTATAAAATCACAGCTGCCAACTGGAGAAAGTGCTGAAACCTATTAAAATTATAAGCCTTTTACTCCATGAGATCAATTTAAATGGTACTGAATTTCTGAACTTAATGACTGAATATGTCTCAAATAGGGTTTTATAAATTGAGTGTCCAATAGTATAAATTCTTGATATGATAATGGGGTCCTTTTCAGAAAATGATATTAAAACTATAAGTTTGAAAGATTTGATGAATAGAATAAAAAAAAAAAAAGAAAGAAAAAAGAGTAGGAAACTAGAAATTGTTCTTATAAGACAAACACATGGAATATGGAATATGGAATATTGCCCAAAGCATTTGACACCATTGCAAGTGAGCCAAAGAGAGACATGTTGACCGGATATTACCCCACTGTAAACCTATAATTCAATAATCTAAACCCCACATGCACACACACAGACAAAGAGAAGAGAAGAAAAACAAGAATTTAATTAGGTCTCAAATAAACTAAACGGAAGAAAACAACAAAATTTTCCATTTCCCGAAGAATCTAGAGCGCATCAGGCGCTGACCATGAGCTTTGGAAAACTATTAACAAATGATTAAAGCATTTAAACATATCTATTTTTGTTATTTCCTTCAAGTTATCTTGTTGTTACTGTTTGATCAATCTCTTAAACAAATGGGATTAAAGAAAAGGAGGAAAGGCCATGGGGGTTCGAAATTCAGAATAAATTAAAGGGAAAGTTCAGCAAATAAAACGGGGATTTGAAGAAAGAAAGAACAAAAGAAGAGCTTAAGACCTAGACAAGACAAGGTCAGGCTCACGTGATTAGAACCATGTTGAGTTGTTGACGCCGAGGAATATGGTCTTTTTTATTAGCTGATTATTAGTTTATAATTAGATTAAAATTTGGGTTTGCGGGTTTCCACGCGCGGGTGGAGATCGGCACTCGACAGTAAGGCTTTTTTTTAGGTTAAAACAGGAATATTTGGAGTCGGAAAGGGAATATTGGGCATAAGGAAGATTATACATTAGACAAATACTACCCGTTGAATTGAACGTTTGAGTTGGGGCAGAGTCTTGGAATTCCTACTTGCTTTTCTCTCACGTCATCCCGACGCGCCCCACACCTGGCCACCATGTATAGTATTTTTTTAGGTCAAAGTACTTGAAAGATCTTAGTGTAAATTATTTTTTTTTATTATAACATTAAGTAATTTAATTTTTGTTTTTTTAAAATTAAAATAAAAAAAAATCATTAACTGGTGTAACGAGAATCGTTAAAAAAGTTGACATAATATTTAACTTGTTTTTAGTTGATGATGGGGATGTCAAATGCTGATATGGTACTAATAAAATATATTATTTTAAGATTGACATAAAAAAATAAGTAATCGAATTGTTGGAAATGTCATGTCAAATATTGAAAATATATTATTTATTTTGTCCACGTTATCTTAAAATAATATATTTTATTGGTGTCACGTTAGCATTTGACATTCACATCATCAACTAAATAGATATTAAATGCCACGTCAGTTTTTTAAACGATTCACGTTACATAAATTAGTGATTTTACCTTTTTACTTCAATTTTAAAAGAACAAAAGACTAAATTACTTAATTTAGAGGGATTAATTTACATTAGATAATTTAGTATAAAAACCTCCTAGATACTTTTATCTATTTTTTTTGCTGTAAATTATAATAAATTTTAACATAAATTTTTGCAATACCTATACCTTACATGGTTAAAATTCAAGAATTTGAAGTTTTACAAGAACAATTACCGCCAAAAAAGTTTAGAAAACTATATATATTTGGCATATGTACTATAATATATTCACTGCATTAAAGGTACTAAATTGTCAATCATGTACAAGTATGTTGTTCTTTCTTGTTCTTGTTTCCATCATTCACCATTTTACTCAAGACCTTGTTGAAATCAATGCATTTCTCTCTTTCTTTTTTCTGCCCACATATTTTATACTACAATAAATTTATGTATCTCCATTAATTCTTCATTCCAAAATTACCTAATATAAGTATTACGTATACTTTTTAACAGGAAAATCACTATTTTGGATCTATAGCTGACGTTGATAATGAGTACGATAACAAATGATTTAAGTAAAATATATATAAAAAAAATACCAATAAAAAATTATTTAATTTATAAGTTTGTTTGTGTCAATGAAAATGATTTTAAGTTTGAGTAATTTACTAGTGATTTCTTTTGCAGCCTAATCTTAAACACAATCTTTTTGTGAGATATGATATACATATTTTACCTTGATTTGAAAGATAGAATAATTTAATTACTTATACGAAATACTTTTGCAGAAAAGAATATTATATAAAAGGGTGGGGCTAGGGGGGTTTTTTATACTAATATAGCCAAAAAAAAAAATTAAACCCCAAACTACCTATACTTTTAGATTATTTCCCAAAATACGCCTGTTTTAAAATTAGCTGGGAAATCGCCACCCCCCATGGCGATTTCCCAGCATCAAAATATTGATTTTGGCTAAAAATACTAAGGGAAATCGCCATGGGGGGTGGCGATTTCCCTTGGTATTTTTTTCAAAATTTGATAAAAATACCAAGGGAAATCGCCACCCCCCATGGCGATTTCCCTTGGTATTTTTAACCAAATTTGTAAAAAGAATGAAGGGAAATCGCCATGGGGGGTGGCGATTTCCCTTCATGTAATTTTTTTTTTTTTTTTTAATAAATCAACAAATTTTAATTTTTTTTAATTTGTAAATTTTATTTTTTAAATTTAAAAATTATAAATTAAATTAAGTTTCTTATTAAATTTAAATATGAAAAATTTTATTTCTTATAAAAATTAAAAAAACAAAATAATATTTCTTCTTAAATTAAAAAAATCAAAAATTATATTTGTAAGTTTTGTTTAAATTTTAAAATTTTGTAAGTTTTAAAATTTTGTAAGTTTTGTTTTTTAATTTTAAATTTTATAAATTAAATTAAAATAATTTTTTATAATTAAAAAAAAAAACTTTGTTAATTGATTTGTATTAGATAATTTTAAATTTTATAATTTTTTTATAATTTTTTAAAATTTATGAACAAATTTTTTTAAATTTTGTTAATTGATTTGTATTAGATAAAAACAAAAAACAAACAAAAAACACTTGCATTACATTTTCCCTTATAATCCAAAGTACATGATAAGTTGAGAAAAACATGTAATTCATTTATTGTTGATGCGAAGTCTCCCCCAATGTGCCAAATCGTTGCGGACAATTTCGACGGTTATGACCTCCGTTTCTGCATAATCCACAACGTTTTGGTTGGCCTTTCTCCCTGAGGTCCATTTCATTACGAATACGACTTGATTTTGGCCGACCATGTGGATTTCTCCGCATTTCTTGATTGGGACACACTTCTGGACCATCATATTGAGGCCAGTAACCTTCATTTCCAACAGCTTCGAACTCATGTCTATAAACATTCAATATATTTTCCAGTTTATAGACTTTGTCCACATATTGCATGCAATCTACATGGACATGTGCACAGGCAGCAACTACATGTGAACAAGGGAACCTTTGTGCTTGAAACTTTCCACAATCACACCACATGTCACTGAGGTTGACTTTGTAGTTCATTGCAGAAACACCCTCTTGTGGAGCAACTAACTCTTCAACCAGAAAAGATTGATTTGCTCGCGTAAAATTACGAACAATGTGGGAGTTAGCTTTCGTGCGATTTTCTTGCATAGCTTGTGTGACTGTTTCACAATATGTGTGCCCTCCCTCCATCATGGCAATTTGTTTGTTCCCCATCTTAACAAAAAATGCAGCCAACCTATAATATGTTGATTGCACTAAAGCAGTAATGGGAAGATGACGCGTTCCCTTCAACACCGAATTGATAGATTCAGCTAGGTTGGTTGTCATATGGCCATAACGCCTTCCTTGATCATATGACTGCGCCCACTTCTCCTTGGGGATCCTATCAAGCCAGTTAGCCGCCTCTGCATTTTCTCCACGAAGATTGTCATACATGAAATGAAAATTCGGTCGCCTCAACTCGTATCCTAATAAATTTAAAAACAAAAAACTTTTGAATTTCAATATTATTTTATATGCTAAACAAAATATAAGAGATAAAATAACTATGATTTGATTCCATACCCATGTTAACAATTTGTCGACGCAATTCCTTATTGTTAAACTTTTTCATAAAGTTCGCTGCAATGTGTCGAATGCAGTACACTGAATATGCATGTGGAGGATTCCATCCACCATTGCGTCTAATCGCAGCTTTGATGGCTTCATGTCGATCAGACAGCAAGCAAATGCCAGGCTGTTTTGTCACGTGTCTGCGCAAGTTACTGAGAAAGAATGACCAAGCCTCTGTTGTCTCACCCTCCACAATGGCAAAGGCAATTGGCAGTATGTTTCGATTGCCATCTTGTGCAATAGCTAACAATAATGTGCCTTTGTATTTTCCATATAAGAAAGTACCGTCTATTTGCACAATTGGTTTACAATACGGATACCCTTCAATGCACGATTTAAATGTCCAAAATAGTCGATGGAATATTCTCTTACCTTGGACCAATCGATCACCGTGATATGCAGGTATCGTTTGCAATTCCACAATTGTACCAGGCACGAAATGTTGCATTGCACCTAACCATTTAGGTAGCTCATTGTACGATCTTTCCCAATCGCCAAATACTCGAACAATTGCCTTTTGCTTTGCTTGCCATGTTTTCTTGTAGGAGGTGATGTATCCATACCGGATTCGCATCTCAGCGATCAAAACTGAAACGGAAATCTCCGGATTTGCTTGGACCAATGACAAAATGCATGAGCAGATCATGTTACAATCTAACTTGCAATGATCTTGTGAAATCCTCGCCGATGTGCAAGTATGAGGCCCTTCATATTTTCTAATCTCCCATAGATGTTTCTTCTTCATAAAAGTTGCCCTTATTCTCCAATTACACCCATTCCCATACATTAAGCACTTGGCATAATATTTCGTCGGCTCAGATTCAATTACTCTGTAATCTACAGAGTTTTTGATGTTATAGTGCTTGATAGCTGAAAGCACAGCCTCTTTCGTTGGGAATTGTAACCCAACACACAGATCAAGTGCAGATGGATCAAATGTCAGAGGCGTAGCTAATGTATGAACATACTCTGGAAATTCCGGCACATGCATTGCCTCCAGATCCAGTGTATGCATATGGGATGCAGCCTGATATGGGGGAATATCTCGATGAGTGTTGATATCTCCATGAGTGTTGATCTCAGCAGGGACGACGTCTGGGTCAGAATCAGTATTGTCATCACTTGCGAATTCAGCATCCTCTTCTTGCTCACTAAATTCAGCAACATCTTCACCATGGACTCCACGTGGACGAACAGGATCAACACCAGCTGGCTCATCTTCGAGGGTAGTAGGAATTAGGGTTTGTGAGACTAATGAAGTCTGAAAAGTTGTAGCTTGAGATAAGGGCACGACTTCTTCTGTGGGAACGTCGTATGTAGTGTGAACATAGAACGACCCAGAATCATAATCTTCTATGGGAAAGTTTTCTGTTGTGCGAACATTTGAAGGGCCGCAATCATCGTCAACATCATCTATGTCAGCATATAACTCAAGGACACCAACATTTGCAAATGTCTCATGAGCATAAAACATGCATCTGACATCATCATCATCTTCAAGTGGAAATGTTCTATATCGGACACATCCTTCACCAATAGAAAGATGATGCCTGTACTTAACCTCTGAAACTCTTTTTCTAGTTCCAGCTTTAATTTTTGTATGAATTTGCAGCTTCAGTTCCTCTAATGTGACGTCGTCTTCAACACGAAAACTTTTTGGACGTTCACAATCAAAGGTAGCACCTTCGTCAGTATTATGAATTTGGCCATTATAGTAGACCAATGCGATCACTCTATTGCTCATGTTGTGTAGCAAAAGAAAGAAGAAATATAGAAGGATGAGAATGAGAATGAGGAGGTTTTAGCACTCAAGAAAAATCTGATTGAAAAACTGTTGTATGGGGGTATTGTAAACCTTCATAAGTATTATGAATTTATAATGGTTCATTATGTTGTACCAGATAACAAATCCCATCCTTTGTATAGGATGAAATCTGATTCTGATATTCTGCCTAGGACTATTTGACTATTTGACTGAAAAAGTTATAACTTATTCAATGCAAAATGTCATTGATAAATCCCATCATTTGTCTCATCCATTGCAGAAAGAATCAAGTTCCAATATTTTCTCCAGCATTTAATGGACTGGAAAATAGCTGAAACCTGTCTAAAAACCTATATCATCAGTGTTATCCATTGCAGAAAGAATCAAGTTCCAATATTTTCTCCAGCATTTGATGGACTGGAAAATAGCTGAAACCTGTCTAAAAACCTATATCATCAGTCTTATCCATTGCAGAAAGAATCAAGTTCCAATATTTTCTCCAGCATTTGATGGACTGGAAAATAGCTGAAACCTGTCTAAAAACCTATATCATCAGTCTTATCCATTGCAGAAAAAATCAAGTTCCAATATTTTCTCCAGCATTTGATGGACTGGAAAATAGCTGAAACCTGTCTAAAAACCTATATCATCAGTCTTATCCATTGCAGAAAGAATCAAGTTCCAATATTTTCTCCAGCATTTGATGGACTGGAAAATAGCTGAAACCTGTCTAAAAACCTATATCATCAGTCTTATCCATTGCAGAAAGAATCAAGTTCCAATATTTTCTCCAGCATTTGATGGACTGGAAAATAGCTGAAACCTGTCTAAAAACCTATATCATCAGTCTTATCCATTGCAGAAAGAATCAAGTTCCAATATTTTCTCCAGCATTTGATGGACTGAAAAATAGCTGAAACCTGTCTAAAAACCTATATCATCAGTCTTATCCATTGCAGAAAGAATCAAGTTCCAATATTTTCTCCAGCATTTGATGGACATGAAAATGTAATGCAAGTTTTTTTGTTTGTTTTTTGTTTTTATCTAATACAAATCAATTAACAAAATTTAAAAAAATTTGTTCATAAATTTTAAATAATAAAATTTACCTTACGAATTTTTTTTTTAATTATAAAAAATTATTTTAATTTAATTTATAAAATTTAAAATTAAAAAACAAAACTTACAAAATTTTAAAACTTACAAAATTTTAAAATTTAAACAAAACTTACAAATATAATTTTTGATATACAAATTTAAGAAGAAATATTATTTTGTTTTTTTAATTTTTATAAGAAATAAAATTTTCCATATTTAAATTTAATAAGAAACTTAATTTAATTTATAATTTTTAAATTTAAAAAATAAAATTTACAAATTAAAAAAAAATTAAAATTTGTTGATTTATTAAAAAAAAAAAATTACATGAAGGGAAATCGCCACCCCCATGGCGATTTCCCTTCATTCTTTTTACAAATTTGGTTAAAAATACCAAGGGAAATCGCCATGGGGTGGCGATTTCCCTTGGTATTTTTATCAAATTTTGAAAAAAATACCAAGGGAAATCGCCACCCCCCATGGCGATTTCCCTTGGTATTTTTAGCCAAAATCAATATTTTGATGCTGGGAAATCGCCATGGGGGGTGGCGATTTCCCAGCTAATTTTTAAACAGGCGTATTTTGGGAAATAATCTAAAAGTATAGGTAGTTTGGGGTTTAATTTTTTTTTTGGCTATATTAGTATAAAAAACCCGGGCTAGGGCTTATGGGAGGAAAAAAAAAAAAACAAATTTTTTAAAAATAGTCCTCCTATTTAAGATCTGACAATCAGACACTGCTCCTCTCTTAAATACTAAATAGTCTCTGCGTGCTAGCTCCATATTCCTTCTCTCCTTATTACTCACAAGACCAATTTTTTTTTTTTGTTCTTCATAATTCCCACACAGAAATTTCTCTCTTGCCAGCTTCCTCGCACGTGTACAGCTCGATGCTCATTGGCAATTCGGGTTTTTGCTACGTGCCCAGCAGGACCTTAAAACTACTCTATACACAGGACTTAATTTTAAGTTTTTCCTTTAGCCAAAGTTCCAACTATCATTTTAAAAACTGAAACCACTTTTGACCAAAGCTGGCAAATATGCATGGTCGGTTTATTCAAGAGCTGGGGTGAACCTGAAGGCTGAAACCAACCATTAATTGCAATCTATTTGTAGTTAATTTCGTCCTGATCACTATTCTTGGTTTTCTGTTTATAAGCATAAAACCCACTGCAATTCATAGTAACAATCAGGTTTTTGATAAACATGAAAAAAAAGAGTAAATATGTTTTGGTATATATAGCATGGAATTAATGATTATTACTTGTGCTTAATTAAATTTTGTTAAATTAAATCTCTCAAAATAAATATATCAACATCACAACAGCTTAAGCATAATATCATGGGTTAGGCAGTAAGCTTTCAAAGAGAGAAGAAAAAATAAGATAAAAATTTAAGAGGGTTTATTCCATGTCTGCATGTAAAAGACCTAGTAATTAATAAATTAAAGCAGATGAATATTTTGAGCTAAGGGGATATTTTTGGCCTGCCTTGCCAGTCAATCCTGGTTCAAGAAATGAAAACGGGGAATATTCTAATTCTAGGAAAAGCTAGGAAATTAAATTATTAGTAAGATAAAGATGTGATATATGTAGACTCAATTTCCATTAATTGAATATATATATATATAGTACCCTTTTTGTTTTCTCAAATTCCAACCATTCCCTGCATAAACCACCATTATATCTAGGGATGGCAAAACCCGATCCGATCGATGGATTTCGAACCGATCCGATCCGAATGGAGAGGTTTTTTTTTTTAACAATGGAGGCGGGGCGGGGCGGTGCGGTTTTTTTTGTTTGAAAGGCGGGGATGGAGCAGTTGTGGTAATTGCCTGCTCTGCACCGCCCCGCCCCGAATAGTGAAATTACAATTTTACCCTTACATATTTAGCTTTTAAATGAATAATAAAATAATATAATTAAACTTATTATTTTTATTTTTATTTTTAAAAACTTAAATCTAATACTTTATTTTTTTTCTCTTCCTATATTAAAAACATGTTTATATTTAATTTATTTTTAAAATGCTTTATTATTTGAAAAAAATAAAAATAATTAATAAATATCAAATGGGGCGGAGCGGGGCGGGACGGTTATGGATGTAACCGACATCCATGGAGGTGATAGTGGTATTGAAATTTCAACATCCATGGCGGAGCGGGACGGGACGAGGCGCGAAGCAGTACAATGACGGGGCGGGGGCGGATACTGCAAAATCCGCCCCCGCCCAGCTCCATTGCCATCCCTGATTATATCTCTGGCTGGCACCTCCTTTTTCATTCCCCCATTATAAAAGATAAGGAAAAAGATCGGACCCCTCCTTTCCTCTCTCTTCCTTTCTCTCACTTTCTCTTTCTCTAGGGAAGGAAAGGTCTCTGATCCTTCTCTGCATCCTTAAATACATAAGTTGCCCTTTTCACTAACTTTTCCTTCAAACCATCATCCCCAAAAAAACTCTGTTACTTACTTTCTCTTCTCCTGCAATATATTGATTAATTTTCTTTGTTTAAATCTGACTGCTTATAGTCTCTGCAATTTTTTTTTTAAACCTCTGATCTTTCTATCAAACCTAGAGGGATCCTACTAAAAAGCCTATTTTTCTCTTCACTCGCTCGCAGCTCTTTCACCCACAACACCCATGCAAATCATGAGGCACTCATGATATAAATCACAACACTTCCCTTCCGTTCCTTTTCGGCTCTCTTCATTTGTTTACCTTCGAAGTTCTAAACCCACTTTTCCTGTCGGTTTTCTTTTCCTTTTTTGTTTTGGCAGTGCTTTGCTTACACTTCTCTTCATTCATTCTCTCTATTTTAATTTCTTGTCTCTGTTAACATACCTCCTGCAGGGGCTTTTGAGTTTTGACTAAGATCTTCACCTTTTCCTTATGTTCACAAGCTCAAATACTATAATGAGAACCACACCTTTGCCTGATCTATCCTTGCAGATTAGTCCACCATCCATTTCAGATTGTAAGGCTAAGCAAATGGCCTATGATGGGTTATCAAGAAAATCAATCTATAGTGATAGGAGCTCGACGACTGATTCTGGCAGTAGCGGAAGCGATTTGAGCCATGAAAATGGATACAGTAGTCCAGGTCCTGGAGAACCCACGTTGAGCTTAGGGTTTGAAATGGCAGATTTGGGTCCTCCCCATTTACAGCAACCAAGAAACCTTCATCATCATCAGCATCATTATCAGCCTCAAATCTATGGTCGTGATTTCAAGAGAAATGCAAGAATGATCAACGGAGTGAAAAGAAGCGTCAGAGCTCCCAGAATGAGATGGACTACAACCCTCCATGCTCATTTTCTTCATGCAGTCCAGCTCCTTGGAGGCCATGAAAGTAATATACTGCACAACCTAAGATAAATTTCCATCTAGAATATATTTACTTTTTCTCTTTTATCCTGTTAGTCCAAAATAGAAATCTTTATTGGAAAAAGCATAACAAACTTACATATTTGTATTGGCAACTGTCACAGGAGCAACACCAAAATCTGTCTTAGAGTTGATGAATGTCAAGGATCTAACCCTAGCTCACGTGAAGAGTCACTTGCAGGTGGGGTTACTGTGGGCAATCTTCATTTCTTTGAACTTATGTATATGAGAATTGCTATTATTTTATGAATTTTCATAGTTGTTTTTGGCACCTTTATCGTGTTCTATTTTTGTATTTCTATATGATTCAACTGTAGTGGGTGTGGAGAGCAAGGGGTAAGGACAAAAGGGCATCTAGATGGTAATCTTAGCAATGTGGACTTTAATTTTCTCATTATCTCTATGGTTGTTCTGTGTTCAATGCAGATGTATAGAACAGTGAAGAGCACTGACAAAGGATCAGGTAATTAATTGGATTTTCCCTTTAAGGACTATAGCATTTTTATTTCTCTTCTATTATTTCTCTTTGTTTGAGAGCCAACTTGGCGACCAAGTATGACAGAAGCTCTATCATTTGATCCACTATTCCCAACTAAATGAACTAAACCAGAACCGTTTGGAACTATTATACTGACTTGAGTCTAAATATGAATTATTTGCTGGGTGTCTGATAAAGCAAGAGCAGTGCCTCAAACTTATCGTGGGTGTTTCAGGTCAAGGGCAGACAGACATGAGTTTGAACCAAAGGACAGGGATTGTTGATTTGGATGGAAGACTATCTTCCGGAAAAGCTGATCCCAACGCTTCTTATTCTCTCAAACCATCATCAACCTCACCACAAACGACACCACAAAGGACCCAAAGGTGAGGACATCTGCAACATCTCCTCTCTCTGTTTCCTTTTAAATTCTTTTATATCAGAAGCTGAATCATGATCTTCTCTATCTTCACAAAGTTAAAGATACAATAATAATGCCTAATTAATTTAAATGGATGCACTAGCTTAAAACGATCGTACATGCACGCATATACACATATCCTTGGCCATGGACTGTTTTGGTCCATCCAACATGTTGTCTGTCATTGTTTATGGAGTAGTGGGTAGATAAGGCCAGTTTATTAGGGTCTCAAGTACATAGATTTTGATGAAGATAACCAAGGGTTTTTAGGTAAGCTCAGCTTTTTCGTGTTCCATTCCAAAAACAAGTTCCATCCATCTCTCACACGTTAGATATCGAATGTATTAATCCTTGTATTCTAAAGGCCTAAACTTCTCATGACCTTTCTACTTATTTGTTGATCTAGTAATTAATTAATTATATCCTGCTGTTTGCTGCCTCCTTTTGTTGACTTCCCCAAACAATGGCTCAGTCTAATATAATCTTATATATGTTAAACAAGAGTTGCATGCTTTCCCCATGCTCTACATTGTTTAATTTTAATAGAACCAATTATATCTATATTCTATAGTCTTGACTCTTGATATTATATGTCAAAACGTAAGAGAAGAGAAGAGAAGAAATACTATAGATCATAGATATATTCCTATCAGGTAATTTATAATCAACTAATTTCCAATCATATCTTTGGAAAATCCTCTTTCTATGTTTCCTCTAGAACTAAATCACTATTTTCTTGTATACATCTTCTTTCTGGGGGATGAGCGCGCAATATTTCATCTCTTACTAATTGGTGTTTCTTACTTGTTTGCAGCGGTCCATGGCTATCCTCAACGGAGACAAATAATTTGAGCATATCAGGCCATGTAAATGGCTTGACTTTTAAACCAAATGATGCTAAGGTATGTGATTGCATCACTAAAAACAAAACCGAACATGTTGAAAGTTGAATTTGCTATCATTGTTGTTAATTATCAATCGTATGATTAATTTTGGTTTTGCCATAGGTGGATGGAGACAAGGCAGTGCTCAATGTGTCGGATAGAATGAAGGAAAGATTAGATTCAAGCTCCTTGTCACCTTCAGACATGTTCCTTAACCTAGAATTCACCCTCGGATGGCCAAGCTGGCAAATGGACTATGCTGAATCTTCAAATGAGTTAACCCTTCTCAAGTGTTAGAGTTAGACACCATAAAACCAGCTAATATAATGTTTTTCCTGTGAATTTGGGTGGAAATGTCTAACTTGCATGAACTAGCTTGTTCCATGTTCTTTATATTTGTCTGGAATGAAAAAGAAAAAAAAAAAGGTAAAAGAAAGTGTCTGTAGCCTTGCGAATGTCGTCTAATCGCTCTTGTTCCATGTAATTTTGATGGCATTGTCGGAAGAAAAAAAAAAAACCCAGAATACTAAAATCTAGCAATGATCTTGATATTTCTAGGCCGTGGTCTATATGGTCCTTGCTAGGGTCTGTAGCCTTCCAGGAGGGTCCCCAACAATGAACAGGGTGGGTCAAGCCCTAGTGCGAAATATCGGAGACAGTTTATGTCAATCAATTTCGCAGTCAGTGCTCTCTGTGAACATTGAGCTGGGTATGGCCCTGCATGCCTCCCTGACCATGGATATGATTGTAGCCAAAATTTGAATGCTAATGTCGCATACAGGGAGCTGAGGGGCTTTGGCCTTAGAAGTTTAAACGTACGATGTGATAAGAGATGGGTCCAATATCCTTGCATATAGCACGTCTACTGAAAAATAATAATAATAATAATGACCCTATGTATTAATTAAGTAGTAAGTACTCAAAAAAAGATGATCATCCTCTTAGGACCAATTTTTTAGAGTGGTCATGAATCATGATTGTTCTTCGTCAAATTACTATACGAGCTGTGACCTTATATACATTACTACTCCAGGTCGATACATGCAGAGAAGAAGCTTAAGGGACCACCAAGTGTGGCTGGTTCTTTCAATCGACTATTGAAATCCAAGAGTTTGACATATCCAACTAATTACTGGGATTTCTTTGTTTTGGATTAGCCAGGAAAGAGAAGAACACGCCTGTATATACATTAATAATATACGGAGCATATATTTTATGTACAAAATTACAAATATATGTCGGCAAAATATAAGGCTCGTGGTTATAAATTCTCCATATACAGCCAATTTGGTGGAGGTCCCCTCCCCTTTTCAATCTCAACTTGATCAATTTTCATGGAAAGGGAAAGCAAAACTTTTGAAAACTATTAAACAAGAAATAAACCATATAATAGTAACTAGACTCAATAATTAGGCTAATTGACATTGTTTAGGAAAACAATAAGGTTTGACACTATACTAATTCACATGCATCTTGAAATTAAAATCAAAGATTAAAGTCCAATAAATATGTGACAGAGTCATAAATGGAGGCACACGCCCAGAAAAGGCAATACAAAACCCACGCCCTTTTCTTCATCACTGCTTTGAAGAAATCAGAAAATGAAATCATGTACTTTTTTCATTTGGATGTATGGTGCACAGTCCCTATCAATCTTTTATTACCCAAGACTTCAATGCCTGCCTGCCTGTACATTTTCTCGAAGATTAAACAAAAACAAAACAAAAAAGTGGCCCGTCAGATCCAATCTCGATTCTGTGCTGATTATCAGGTGGGCTCCAATGCTGAAAATCAAAATTATTACGGGCTTGTTCGACTCTGTCTTTGCCATTAGGCCTTTCAAAGTTTTAGGGTCCAAAGAGAGAAAAAAAAAAAAAAAAAAAAAAAAAGAACAGAGGGTGTTGGAAATTGGAAACTGGTCCTTGTTTTCGTCGATAATGATTTCATGGTTGTCTGTTGCGTGGAAATTGTGTCTGTCAAAACACAGCGTTATCTTTTTGGAGCACCCACCCCAACAAAATCGAAAACTCCTGACAAAAATTTCATCATTTCTAGTTTCTACTAAACTCTTTTTTAGTTGTTCTCTACGAAATTTCCAGGCGGTTTTATCATTACATATATCATCCTGTAAAAAAAGATCTTTCGAACAAAATACTTATGTACCCTGTTTTCCATTTCTTTCTTTGAACCTTCTTTTCTTGTCTTAAGCTCGTCTGCTTTTCTCATTTTTCTCTTTTCCCAATGTATTAAATTCTTTTTTTATTTCTTTTATCGTATTGTTTTGGGTATATATAATCTACTATAAATTGCAATTGTGTGTACCATAAATACAGTCTCCAGACAAATTATAGAAAATTTTGTTGATTTAATCGTAGGTTTCTTTTTTCAGTGGATTTGTGGTCCCAATTCGAATTTGAAGTATTGATCATATGCTAGTATTATTGGAGCATTTCAATTTCCTGTTTTTTTATGTAATCCAGAAAGGGAACTCTACTACAGTCTACAATGTAAAATTTACTTAAGTTCATGTGACTGATGGTATGAGCAAGTCAATATTTAGTATAGATGAGAAATCCAATCTTCTGAGACTTGATTATGTCAATGTTTCACTCTGCACTAATCTCATCCCATTTGGGAGAAGAATCATGCATAAAGCAAATAAGTATATGTCTATGCAACAATCTGAAATTATATAAATAAACAAATTTGATTGTTCATGGTTGAATGTTGTTAGTTTATTAGCTATGCTGCTGAAACAAATCTGATATTTTGACTTCATAAAGCAAGCTTGGTATGTTAACTCTTTACCCCACCTGTGATTCATTGTTAATTTACAAGTACTGTTGTACTTGGGCATTTGGGCTTTCTTGTCAAAACCCATGTTGGATGAGCTTCATGTCTCCAGAAAAATACTTTTCCTTCTGCATGTTACTGAATAATTTCAGAGAAAAGATGGTTGTTTGTTTGGATTAAGTTTCTACCCCTCAGTACACTGTTCTTACAAAGGGGGATTTTTTGTTTATTGTTTACAATGTTTACTTTGACTCTCTTCATACATCATTGATTTCTGCTATAATGGTGGTTTTGTGCAACATTGATTGTTCCTAATTTTGCTTGATTTAGGCATTCTTAAGGAATGTTTTAATGCACCAACATTTGGTTGGAAGGAGTGGCTAGTGGCTCCTTCCCCTTGGATGAGAACCAAGGTTCGAATCCAGGGAGTCGTCAATGTTGGGAGGGCTTTGCTATACCAACACTTCCGGTCCGACAGGGATTAGTCTTCCATCAACCATAAAATGGGGGTGGGGACATCCTGGTTTTAATACACAAAAAAAAAAAAAAAATGTTTTAATGCCATTTGCTCTGCTTTTTCACAGTGTGTAAGCTAATGCAATATATGAAGAAAATTCTTGGCGATGTAGTTTAAACGACACCATTCTGTTAGTTTAAATTTGTCTGCTTAACGTCTGGAATTAATTGGGAAGGAGCCTGAAAATATTAGCCTTGTATTGAAGTGAATTTTAGGAATTTTGCCTGAAAAATTGCATGATGGAAGAAAATGAACCATTTAGATAGTATCTTTAACACACGAGTCACTGAGGTCTTTGTATGTTGTTATTGAGAAACTCACAAGCAGCAAATTATACATTGAATTAATTCCTTGATATGTGCTCAAAGAACCTCAATCTATAATTCCAAACCAAACATTTTCATTAGATTGTTCTTTTGGTTCTGAAAATGAAAGATTTAAAAGTAGCTTGTGCTTTGAGCTGCTATCTAACCAACCTTGATCTATTATTTTTTGTAATGGCCCATTGCAATTGCTGATGTTTGTAAATTTTATCCATGGTATTTGAAATGTATTGCTGGAGTGTTGCATCCAGGTTTTGAGTAAATATGTGAAGAACAGATGACATCAAGTGATAATATGCCTCAGAAAATTGAGAATTGGAAAAGTGGCAAGATTCCTACATTCATGTTTGGTAACCAGTTCTACCCAGGTGGCTGCCAAAGTGCAGGGGACAGTTGACTTTTCTTGCTTTATTTCATTTTGATGTTATTTATGATCTGGAGTATGACATATATGTGACAGAGATGTGTCATAATTACAAGGGTTATGAAGGAATGAGTAGTTTCTGCCCCAGGAACTAACTACCCAAAAAAGGAGAAAATAGAGCAAGTGATAGAAGAAACCATGCTAGAAAATATTTGACCCTACTATAATATTTATAATGTCCGAGCTATTTTTCTTTATTAAAATAATGCAGACTCTAACATTTAACTGGAATAGTAATTAATGTGTAAAATATACTATTCTCGCATTATTTGGTTAATGATAGTTGGAGGAATTGCATAGTCATTCTGAACCATCTGTTCTTCACATATTTACTCAATTTTCTGAGGCATAATGTGAGAATAGTATATTCTACATGTTCTTATATTCAAAATATACTATTCTCACAATATTCTTATATTCTTATATTCAAAATATACTATTCTCCAACTATCATTAACCGAATAATGTCAGAATAGTATATTTTACATGTTCGGTTAATTCATCAAGTGAAATTGAGAAATGGAAAAGTGGCAAGATTCTTATATTCAAAATATACTATTCTCACAATATTCTTATATTCTTATATTCAAAAAATACTATCCTCCAACTATCATTAACCGAATAATGTGAGAATAGTATATTTTACATGTTCGGTTAATTCATCAAGTGATAATAGTTTACATGTTCTGTTTATCTCACATTATTCGGTTAATGATAGTTGGAGGAATTGCATAGTCATTCTGAACCATCCCAAGACTGCTGCATGGCTTAGGCTAAGCTGTTTCTTATATTCAAAAAGTATATTTTACATGTGTTCTATGGATATTGAGGGTGATATAGTGTTTTTAATTTAATTCTCCAGTCTCTCCTTTTCTCTGTCAGACCTGACAATTCGTGTATCCTTGTCGTGTTCGTGTATTTTGTCGTGTCATAATCTTGTTTAAGGTATTTTATATTTATATAAACTTTGATACGTTAATAATTCATATTAAATAGATTTTGAGACATTTGTGTATTCATATCGTGTTCGTGTTCTTTTTTCGTGTCTTGTCGTGTTTTTAGTTATTTTTTCCGTATCGTGTTCGTGTCATGTAATCGTGGCCAGGTTAAGTCATGCACACAGGTTCATGTACGCTGAGGAATAATAAACAGATTGATGAAGGCAAGTCATGTCCCTTGCCAGAATTTGTTAAGCTTGATGGTATGCTTCATGCTGACTTTAGTCGATTTGCTGTTGGCTTGAACATATAAATAGACATGAATTCTTTTTCGTGAGTTATTGAACCATGGTTCCTTTTCTCCAATTAACTGCTATTGCTATCTTTCTCTCCTTCATCTTTTCCTACAAGGTATTGCTTGGAAGGGAAAAGACCAATGTAGGAAGCAAGACTAGAATGGCCCCTCAACCAGAAGGTGCATGGCCAATTCTTGGCCACCTCCACCTATTGGGCGGCAGTGATCAGCTTCTTTACCGAACACTTGGAGCAATGGCTGATAAGCATGGACCTGCATTTACAATCCGCCTAGGCAGTCGCCGTGCTTTTGTGGTTAGCAGCTGGGAAGTGGTAAAAGAATGCTTCACAATTAATGATAAAGCACTAGCATCACGTCCTACTACAGTAGCTGCGAAGCACATGGGTTACAATTATGCTGTGTTCGGATTTGCACCTTACAGCCCCTTCTGGCGTGAAATGAGAAAAATTGCAACACTTGAACTTCTCTCGAACCGCAGGCTTGAGATGCTCAAGTATGTTCGCATTTCTGAAGTTGACATGGGGATAAGAGAACTATACAGTTTATGCTATAACAATGGTTCCAGTCCTGTGCTTGTCGAACTTAAACAGTGGTTTGAAGACCTGACACTTAATGTAGTTGTTCGAATGGTGGCTGGAAAACGTTATTTTGGTGCTTCTGCTGTCTGTGATGATGGCGAGGCAAGAAGGTGTCAAAAGGCAATAAGTCAGTTCTTCCATTTAATTGGTATTTTTGTTGTTTCAGATGCACTTCCATTCCTTTGGTGGTTAGATATGCAGGGGCATGAAAAGGCAATGAAAAAGACGGCCAAGGAGTTGGATGATCTACTTGAAGGCTGGCTAAAGGAGCATCGCCAGAGAAGGATTTCTGGTGGAATCAAGGCTGAAGGTGAACAGGACTTCATTGATGTAATGTTGTCCCTTCAGGAGGAAGGTCAACTCTCAAATTTTCAGTATGATGCAGATACGAGTATCAAGTCTACCTGCCTGGTATGTTGAAAATTTGAAGAAACAGAATAAATTTGAGTTCAGAGTTTGATTTTTTATAATATTTGTTGGGTCAAAAACAGGACAACCAATGAGCTAATATACGTAGGGATGGCAATGGAGCGGGGCGGGGGCGGATTTTGCAGTATCCGCCCCCGCCCCGTCATAGTACTGCTCTGCCCCGTCCCCCACCCCGCTCCGCCATGGATGTTGAAATTTCAATACCACTATCACCTCCATGGATGTCGGTTACATCCATAACCGCCCCGCCCCGCTCCGCCCCATTTGATATTTATTAATTATTTTTATTTTTTTCAAATAATAAAGCATTGTAAAAAAATATATAAATATAAATTAAATATAAACATGTTTCTAATATAGGAAGAGAAAAAAAATAAAGTATTAGGTTTAAGTTTTTAAAAATAAAAATAATAAGTTTAATTATATTATTTTATTATTCATTTAAAAGCTAAATATGTAAGGATAAAATTGTAATTTTAGTATTCGGGGCGGGGCGGTGCGGAGCAGGCAATTACCACAACTGCTCCATCCCCGCCTTTCAAACAAAAAAAACCGCACCGCCCCGCTCCGCCTCCATTGTTCAAAAAAAAAAAACCTCTCCATTCGGATCGGATCGGTTCGAAATTCATCGGTCGGATCGGGTTTTGCCATCTCTAAATATACGACTCTTTATAGCTGATAAGCTAAACTTTTATTTGGCAAGCTTACTTCTAGATTAATGTCCTTTTCAATTTTGATGTAGGCACTTATCCTTGGCGGCAGTGATACGACAGCAGGGACACTAACATGGGCCATATCGTTACTTCTGAATAATCGTGAGATGTTGAAGAAGGCTCAAGAGGAATTAGACCTTCAGGTTGGCCAGGAAAGGCCAGTTGATGAGTCGGATATAAAAAATCTTGTGTATCTTCAAGCCATCATCAAAGAAACCCTACGTCTTTATCCAGCTGGTCCTCTATTGGGACCTCGGGAAGCCATGAACGACTGCACCGTTGCTGGCTATCATGTCCCAGTTGGCACCCGCTTGGTTGTAAATGTGTGGAAAATTCAAAGAGATCCAAGAGTGTGGTCAAATCCATCTGCATTTTTACCAGAGAGATTTCTCACAAGCCATGCCGATATTGATGTTAGAGGTCAACATTTTGAACTCATTCCATTTGGCTCAGGAAGACGTTCATGCCCTGGTGCATCATTTGCTCTCCAACTTCTTCATCTGACACTTGCTCGTTTTCTTCATGCATTTGAACTGGCAACTCCTTTGGATCAACCTGTTGACATGACCGAGAGCCCAGGTTTAACCATCCCAAAAGCCACCCCACTGAAGCTTCTACTTAAGCCGCGTCTCCCAGCTAATGTTTATGTCTCATAACAAGGGTATGGAGGATAATTGGCGGTGTGATTCAAGCAAAATAAGAACAACTAGAATGGAATCTTTTAGTTGATATCATGAAATGTTCTGTTAGATTTAATACTGTAGTTTGAGTTCCGATCTTGCTTTTGTCTTTCTGATGAAAGCCAAAACAATGTTAAACATTAAATTTTTTAATCTTGTAACTTGTGGTATTAAATAAGTAATATTTTAAAAGTTTTTTGAAAAAAGAAATCAATGAAAATCTTTAAAAGAAAATGGAAGTTGAACCAAAAGGAAAAATAAAACCCAAAAATTTGGGTTAGATCTCTTGCTCCACTTTACTATGAATACCAACCATCCCTTTAAATTGAGGGCTTATTCTTATTATATTATGCCTTAAGTAAATGTAAATGATGATCAAATTAGGAAAAAAAAAATATATATATTATTCTCACTGTGAGGACCGCCCTAGATAGGATTGAACCATCTGAAAAAACGTTTAGCTCCAAATAAAATATGTAACCAACATTATCAGTGTGCTGTGTTCAACTGCTGACATCTTTTTTTTTTTTTTTTTGTGTGTTGACTAATCAAATATTAGAACACCCCCAAATAATTTCATCCAAGAATCCAAGCCACAATGGATATCGATTTCCTCCTTCCTTACCTAAACAGTAACATTGCAGGAGTCTTTGCTATACTCCTCTCCTGTTTCCTGCTAATTAGGTGGTCTAGAAAGTCTTCGAAGGCCCAAAAACCACCAGAAGCTGCCGGTAGATGGCCTTTAATCGGTCATCTCCATGTATTAGCAGGATCCCAGCTTCCATACTTAGCACTGGGAGCCTTAGCTAACAAGCACGGACCAATATTTACCATTCGAATTGGGTTGTACCCAGCTGTGGTGGTCAGTAGTTCGGAGTTGGCCAAGGAAATATTTACCAACTATGATGTAGCTGTGTCCTCACGGCCCAAACTTACTGTAGGCAATTACCTCGGCCATAACTATGCCAACTTTGGTTTCTGCGCTTATGGTGCATACTGGCGTGAAATGCGCAAAATAACAGCATCGGAGCTTTTGTCGAACCGCAGGCTTGAGCTTTTGAAACACGTTAGAGCCTCTGGGGTAGAAAGCTCAATAAAAGAGCTGTACAAGCTATGGACCAAGAAAAAAGTTGAGTCAATCCATGTTTTGGTTGAGATGAAGCAATGGTTTGGGGACTTAAATCTGAACGTGATTCTTAGGATGGTTGCAGGGAAGAGGTTTTTTGGTGCCGTTGTGGCTAGCGATGAGAAAGAGGCAAGGCGGTGCAGGAAGGCAATGAGGGAATTTTTTCATTTGGCAGGATTGTTTGTAGTAAGGGATGCAATTCCTTTTCTTGGGTGGCTGGATTTGGGTGGACATGAGAAGGCCATGAAGAAAACTGCAAAGGAATTGGATAGTATTATGGAAGAATGGTTAGAGGAGCATCGCATGAAAAAGGAATCTGATGGCGAGGTAGTAGCTAAGGGAGAGCAAGACTTTATTGATGTGCTGCTCTCTGTTCTTGAGGGTATTAACCTGTCAGGATATGATGTTAATACTGTCACTAAAGCAACAGCCCTGGTAAGAATTCTTCTAGCTTTATCACTTTTACTTAGTAATTATATGATCCAAAAGTTTGATTTTAATCATCTTATCCCTTGGAGGATCCGTTTAATAGCATAACTTAGGCCTTTAGCCTGCTCAACCTTCTTTAAAAGAAAATTGTAAGAATGAAGCTGCTTCATGTGATTTTAAGTTGCAATTATGAATGGCTATAATACAATTGTGTTTTGTGTAGACTTTGCTTGTAGGGGGAACAGATACCATAACAGTCACATTAACTTGGACACTTGCACTGTTGCTCAATAACCGCCATGCTTTGGAAAAGGCTCAGGAAGAATTGGATATCCAGATTGGCAAGGGAAGACTAGTAAATGAATCAGACATCAATAAGCTAGTCTACCTCCAAGCAATTGTTAAGGAATCGCTGCGCTTATATCCAGCTGGGCCACTCTCAGGTGCACGCGAATTCACTGAAGACTGCACAATAGGTGGCTACCTTGTGCCGAAAGGCACACGGTTGATACTAAACCTTTGGAAAATCCAGACAGATCCACAATTATGGTCCGATCCATTAGAGTTCAAGCCTGAGAGATTTATCACCAGCCACCAGGACATTGATGTTAAGGGTCAGCATTTTGATCTCATACCATTTGGTGCAGGTAGAAGGTTGTGCCCAGGGATAAACTTTGGCCTGCAAATGACACATCTGGTTCTGGCCAGCTTGCTCCATGGGTTCGACATCTTGACTCCATCAAATGAACCTGTTGACATGAGTGGGAGTCCAGGATTAACAAACATCAAAGCCACCCCACTTGAAATTCTTGTCAAACCACGCTTGTCTCCTAGTCTCTATCAATAATCATCTTGAAGTGCAATCCACGGCTATAGATTTCTTTACTTTAGCTAAAGTTGAGTCAAAAGGTCTGAGATTTTTCTAAGAAAAGAGAAGGTAATCATGAACTTGAAATGGAAATATTGATTGCCCCGTGCTGATCCTTGACTGCAATCAATTGAAGGCTTGCTTCATAGAATAAGCTGCTAAAGCAGAGTCCTATAGTGCCTCTGTTCTTTGTAATATCATTTATGTATGCTTTGTTTTTCCTTTTTTTGGTTACAAATATGTATTCTTTGTTAAAGTTTGGCCTGCCTGGATTGTTTCTCTGCCTTAAATTCAGCCATGTTTCTGGTTTCTTTCATTCGTTTTTGGGACTAAAGGATAAGGACACAAACAAAAGAATAATCCAACACAGGCAAGAGACATTATCACTATAAAATTCATTTAAAATTTTCAGGTTTATCTATTACTATGATCACTTACTTTTCACTTTCAGCAGCCATTTTTGTCATATATTTTCTCTATTACTCGAAACTAAATTTTCCAAGTCATGACTCATGATTACTGGACTCTTTTCCTTTTGACCCGCAAGCCTCAATGAAGTTCAAAATTCCATTCTCCTATGTTTGTCTTTATTGTGAATTTTTCTACCTGCTCTTAGCCAGAAAAAAATGGTAAAGAATTAAAGAATGAAACCTTACAATATTTTCAATTGTAAAAGCGACGTTCACCATTCCTCACTACCTGCTCTTATAGTCAATGAGAAGATAAATTTGGGTTTGTCTATTACAAATAATAAAGAAAAACCATTATTTATCTTTTAAATAAACAAAGAAAAGGTTTTGTAATTGGCCACTAGTACTTGATTTTCCATTTTTTCACGAATGTACTCCAGTCGTTGGCAGACGCTATATAAAAGTCTATTCCACCCCCAAAATAATGATCCTTAGTTGCCTAATCAATATCAATATTTTTTTATATATAAAAATATAAATAATGAACTACATATATGCTTTTAATAATTTACTAGATTAGACCCCCGCGCGATGTTGCGAAAATCAAATATTAAATATAAGTTAACAATATTTTTAAAAACGAAAATTAACAATTAAACAAAAAAAATAAATTAATATTTTATAAAATAGCAAAAGAAAACTGTCATAACAATTTAGAATTATAAACAATTTATAAAGTCAGCTTAAAAGATAAATCTAAGTGAAATAAATTTTTTTCTAAATTGAACCACAATGACAAATTATGTAAAATATAAAATGAATTAAGACACGACACGAACACAACATAGAAACAATGATTAAAACACAACACGAAAAATTCGATAAGAATACACGAACATGTAAAAATATACATAAAATAAATTATTAACGTGTAAAAATTTATATAAATTTATAGTACTTTATATAAATTATTTACGTGTAAAAATTTATATAAATTTATAATACTTTGGAAAAAGAAAAAAAAAACACAAATAGTCAGGAACACACAAATTTTTCTCTAAATCGAATCACTATGACAAATCATGCAAAATATGTCATGAATTGAAATACGACACGAACACACAATTTTTTCTCTAAATTGAATCACAATGAAAAAATATGTAAAAATTAGATGAATTAAAACACAACACGGACATAACATAAGAAAAAATAAGTAAAACACAACACGAAAAATAACATGAACACGAACACAAAAATGAAAAAAATTTAAAACACAACACGAAAAATAACATGAACACGACACGAATATACGAACGTCTAAAAATATACATAAAACGAATTATTAACGTGTAAAAATTTATATAAATTTATAATACTTTGAAAAGAAAAAAAAATGAACACGAACACGTCATTAACACAAAATAAAAAAAATAACACAACACGAAAAATAACAAAAACACAATACGGATACACGAACATTTAAAAATATACATAAAATGAATTATTAACGTGTAAAAATTTATGTAAATTTATAATACTTTAAACAAAAAAAATATATAAATACACAAATTTTTCTCATTTTTTTTCCTTTCTTTCTTCCTACCATCTTTCTTTTCTTTTCTTTTTTTTCTCTCCCTTCACCCTAAAAAAAATAGGGCCCACCCATAAAAAAAAAGTTTGACACGTGTATAAGCTAAAAGTTGTGCAAAAACTATAAGATTTATTGTTAGGATTAAATTAATTATTTTTTTAATTATTGATTTTATTATTAATTAAATTATTAAATTAATAAACTATTTACTATTTTTTTCCTCTTTAAACATTAAAATCTTTATTAAAGTAAACTTTTCTCAATTAATAATTTTCTTATTTAAATTAAATAATAATAAAATTTATTTATTTATTTTCTTTTCTTTATTAAATTTTTTTATGAGAACAACACATTAAAATTTATTGTTAAGAACAATAATAATAAAATTTTGAAAGAATATTAAAAAAGCATTTATTAATTAAGAAACAAGATTTTATTTATATAGCTATTGTAATAACCAATTTTCGTCCGGGTCGGATCCGAATCCGACCCGGGCCAAGTGCGAACCGGGCCTGCTATTCAGCAGGCCCAATCTACAAACCCAGCCCAATTTGGGCCCAAACCCAACCAACCTATTTCACCCTAGCCCAAACCTTCACCAGGCCCAACCTAACCCCTCTGCTGCTAACCCTAGCCGCCTCCCCCATTTCCCAAAACCCAACAGCAGAAACCCTCCCCCACACGCCAAACCCTGGCCACCTGACACCCTGCCCTGCCACCACCAACTCCTGCCAAACCCCAACCTACACGCCACCCCTACCAACACGCCAACCAACCCCAGCAGAAACCCACACCACCCCTCAACCCCTCCATAAAGCCCCCATCACCAGCAAAAAAAAGAAAGGAGGGGGTCCCCAGATTTGAAAAGAAAAACAGGTTCGGACCCCCTCTTTCACCAAAAAACCAGATCCGGGGCTCACACACAGATCGGAGCCCCCTTCAAAAAAAAAAGAGAACCCTTACCCGAAAAAAACCCAGATCCGGGGTCCGAGACCCCAAATCGGACCCCTCCTTTTTTTTATCAAAGCATCCTCAAGAAAATGGGGAGGAGAATCCAGATCCGGACTCTCCCCTGGGCCAAAACCCAGATCTTAGCCCCCTTTCGATTCGCAACCCACCCAGCAACCAAAAAACCCTGCAAAACAAAAACAAAACCACAAACCAAACACCCAAAAAAAAACCGAAAAGAAAAAAAAAGAGAAAGTCGAAAAGTTTTTCCTAGATCTAGGGTGGTGGACTCCGATTCGGGCAAAAAGGAGCCTAGAATCGGAGAGAGGAGATCGACGCGGTTCCAGAGAAGGTGATTTGGAGTTCGCCGGCCGCCGGCGAGCGGCGGCCGGCGACGGTGGACGACGGCCGACGGTGGCCGACGCGGTGGCCGGCTGTCGGATTTTGGGTTCTTGGTTTCTAGGCTGAGAGAGAAAGAAGAGAGAGAAAGAGGAGAAAAAAAAACAAAAAACTGAAAAAACAAAAAAAAGGGGGTTATTTATAGCCCCCCATGGAGCGGGTCGAATGACCCGCGCGTCGACCCGCAGGTCGACCCGGGGTCCGCGCGGGTCACCCGCTTTCTTTAAAAAAAAAAAAGAATTTGCGTCAAAGCGACGCCGTTTTGACTAGGGTCCGAGCGTGGACCCGCGGGTCGACCTGGGGTCCGCGCGCCCGACCCGATTTCAAAAAATAACAAGTGTTGCGCTGAAACGGCACCGTTTTTGTGGCACCGAAACGGCGCCGTTAAGAGCAAGGGGGTCCGCGCGTGGACCCGGATCCGACCCGGGGTCCGCGCGGGTCCACCCGCCCAAAAAAAAAGGAGAAAAAGCTGGGCCAGGCCTGGCCCAGCAGGCCAGGCCAGAACCAGGCCTGGCTCAGCAGGCCTGGTTTTGGGCCAAAGAAAAAAAAAGAAAGAAGAAAAGAAAAGAAAAAAAAAAGAAAAAAAAAAGGGAAAAATGAAATAAAAAAAATAATAATAATAAATTTAAAATAAAAATAAAAAAAAAAAAAAAAAAGAAGAAAGAAGAAAGAAGAAAAATAAATAAATAAAAAATTTTAAAATAAAAAAAGAGAAAATTCTAAAAATAAAAAAGGGAAAATTAAATAAAAAAAAAGAGGCAAAAAATTTAAAAAAATTTTACGATTATCTATTTTTTTGAAGTTTTGATTTTTGACATTTTTCAGGTGATTTTACGAAGATCAAGTCCGACACTTTGATTTTTCAGATTCTGAGTTTTACGAAGATCAAGTCCGACATTTTAATTTTCGGATTCTCGACATTTTTGGTATGATTTTAATTTCTTTATTTATTACTATTTTTGTTTATTTATTTTTGCTCAGTATTCGACTTATTTTTTTATTATTCGGTTTCGATTTTAAAAAATTATTAAAAGCATTTTAACTTAAAAAAAAAAGGATTTTTTAATAAATGCGAATAACCGACGACGGAATTCGAAGGACGTCACGGTAGTGATTCCTAAGATATCTTGAGGTGCGAGAATTTCGTTAAATATCACCACGAGTGGTGGGAGTATTTAGCGACATGCTCGATACAAAAATTCGTTTTCGTTTTTAAAAAAAATGGAAATAATCAATACAAAAAAATGAATAAAGAGCAAATATTTATTGCGCTCGATATTTTGCCACGCTCGTATTTTTAATATTATGATTTGCATGTTTAAATTTTATAGTTATATGCTAAGTCGTATGCGTCCGACATTTAAATATTCGCATCATACGCATGAATAAAAAATGGATGTAAATTGTCGACGACGGAATTCGAAAGATATCACGATTGTGATTCTTGAGATGTCTTGAGGTGAGGAGATCTCGTTAAATACCACCGAGAGTGTCGGGAATATTTAATGAGTATTTTCGATAATAAATTTATGTTCACTTTCGATTTTAAAAAAAATAAAAAACAGTTCAAGAAAATCCAAAAGATAATAAACATGTTTTTTTAAGAATAAAAAAATAAAAGAGAATTATTTTTAAATATCGATGTTAAATCCATTAAACCGAGATTTAAGATAACACGTGATCAAGTGGTACCATTTTCTAAACGGGCGTTGCGGGGGTGCTAATCCTTCCCCGCACGTAACCGACTCCCGAACCAGATTTTTGTTCTCTCTCTGGTTCAAAGCGCGGACTTCGAAATTGGTTTTACAAAATGTTTTAATTAATTTTAAAATACTTTTCTAAAAACCGGTTTTAATAGGTGGCCAATCACACCTAGCAAAAAAGATTGGTGGCGACTCCATTTTTTTGTGTTTTCATAAAAATCGTCGTAACGGTCGAAAAAATCGTTATGACAGCTATTAGGCTAAGGAAAAGCTTAAAACACTATTTACTTGACGAGAATCAAAACATGAATATATAATCAAACATGATAATTAAGATTAAATTGGTAGTATGGTATAGGATACTTGAATTATAAAATTATGTTAAATTACAATAATATATACTATCATATGAGATTATACATAAATAATTTTGACATAAATATACATAACAATAAATACATAACTTTTATAATATATAATATAATCTTTGATATGATTTTAGTAACTTTAGATATAATTTTGATAACCTTTGAATGAATTTAATAACATTTTATATGATTTTGATAACCTTTAATATGATTTTAATAACATTTGATATAATTTTAATAACATTGATGTAATTTCAGTAATTTTTTATCAATTTTGGTAACCTATAATATTGTTAATTTTTTATATACTTTTGGTAACTTATGATACAATTTTGATAACATTTGATATAATTTTGGTAATTTTTGATAACCTTTGATATAATTTTGGTAATTTTGATATAATTTTTGATAACCTTTAATATGATCTTGTTAACCTTTGATATGATTTTGATAACCTTTTAATAATCTTAAATATAAGTAACTTTTGATATAACCTTTGATATAATTTTGAAAATTTATAATGTAGTTTTGGTAACTTTTGATATAATTTTGATAACGTTTATAATAATTTTGGTAACTTTTGATATAGTTGATATAATTTTGATAACATTTGATATAGTTTTGACAACGTTGGATTTAATTTTGTTAACCTTTAAAATGATTTTGATAACATTTGATATGATTTTAATAGTTTTTGATATGAGTTTATAACCTTTCATATAATTTTGGTAACATTGGATATAGTTTTGGCAATTTTTGAAAAAAATTTGGTAACTTTATATAATTTTGATAACTTTTAATATGATTTTAATAGCTTTTGATATGGTTTTGATAACTTTTGATATAATTTGGTAACCTTTGATACAATTATGATAATCTTTGATATAATTTTGGTAACCTTTAATATAATTTTGACAATCTTAGATATAATTTTAATAACATTTTATATGATTTTGTTAACTTTTGATATAATTTTGGTTTTGATAATATTTGATATAATTTTGATAACCTTTGATATAATTTTGATAACCTTTGATATAATTTTGGTAATATTTGATATGATTTTGGTAACTTCTAATATAATTTTAATAACATTTCATAAATTTTGATACACTTTAATATAATTTTGATAACCTTTGTAGTAGTTTTGATAACCTTTGATATAGTTTTGATAATCTTAGATATAATTTTGATAATATTTGTAATTGTTTTGGTAATCAAGGATATAATTTTGGTAACATTTGAAATAATAACCTTCAATATAATTTTGATAACTTTCGATATAATTTTGATAGCGTTTAATATGATTTTGTCATTTTTATAATCTTTTTACAATTTTAGTAACCTTAAATATACTTTTAGTAACATTTGAAATAATTTTAGTAACTTTTTATATAATTTTGATAATTTTCGATATGATTTTTATAACCTTTGATATAAAATTATATCTAGTTTATATATTATTTCAAAATTATACTTTGATATATAAAATTAGCTTCGATATAATTTTTTTATATGATTTTGGTGACCATTTGGTAACTTTTGATATGATTTTGATAACTATTGATATAATTTTGATAACCCTTAATAGAATTTTGGTAGCCTTTGATATAAATTTGTTAACCTTTGACAATTTTATAAACATTTATATTAATTTTGATATAATTTTATATCAAAATAAAAAAATTATCTAATATATAGATTTACTAAAAAACAATATCTAATAGTGAATTAATATATATATTAAATTAAATAATATTGACTTATTATATCATCTACATACAAAACTTCATGTAGCATAAAGTTATAATTTTGATATACTTTGTTTACTCTAAATATAAAGTAATAGTAACTATTTGGCAAGTTGCTCACAGTCACACCTTAATTTTGTGGCTGAAATTAAGACGGTTGATGATAAAATTAGGTTTTACTTGGGGACTAGATGTGGGTAGAGTTACTTAGGTAAAGTTTGTGATTTTTTTTTTGTTATAATAATAAAAAAATTTATGAATTTTATCATTTTATTTAGATAAATTTTTATATTTTTATTACACACAAATAAGATTTTAACATTTAATTTATCTCCAAATAAGCTCTTAACTTTTAACTTGTATCTAAATAAATCCATAATATTTAATTTATACCTCAATAAACCTTTAACATAAATTAAAATTTTATTTAATAAAAGCTTATTTAAATACAAATTAAAAGATAATGACTTATTTAAAAAGTAAAATAATTCAAGATTTTTTTTTTAATATTTTAACTTCTAAAAGAAAAAAAAGCTATCATATAAAAATTTAATTTAAAAATCAAAATTTATAGTTTGATAAAGTTCAACGAAAATATTAATAATATGTAAAAAATATTAAAAATAAAATTTATAATCAAAATTTAATAAGTACTTATTTAACATTAAAAACTATTAATTTTTTTAATAAATATATATATATATATATATCTAAAAAATAAAAGTTTTTAAAATTCGTACAGTTGATTTTTTTTTTTGGAGGCAAATATTTAATGAGCATCAATGAGACAAACCCATCGCCATCCAAAATGTCAAATTCAAAAATCTTTGAAACTTATTAAACGTTTTCAAATTCATAAAATATTAAAAATATTTAATGAACATCAATACCCATCACCGTTCAAAATAATGTCAAATTCCTTTGATTTTTTTTTTTTTTTTTTTCATTTAGGAGGAAAATAAGCTATCGCTTACATCAACTTATGGATAACAATAGGCACCAAACTAAAATCTACCATATACAAACTCATGTAGTTTCACTTTGTCAAATTCCAAACTAGCTAGCAATTTTATGGGCCATGGAGTTAGTCTGGCGATGCTTGGAAGAACAGACATCTTATTATGAAGCTAACAATTTGGCCTCTTCAACTACAAGATCACATTCCATCATGATTCTCCTAAAAACCTTTTTTTAACTCTTAATTCACTTTTAATCTCTATCTATTTAATTCACATGACGAGGATATTGCACACTTAAATCCTTTTAAACATGCAATCTTCAAGAATCTGTCTAATATGTATGCCATGTGAAATAATACTTAGTGCCATCGTGAATAGCCATTTGTAGACTAATATCTATTACCGTATACTTGAATCATGGAGTAGTATTAAATCAAAGTGATAAACTTTAGGGTTCATTATATAAAAAGTAAATAACCTTTCTATATATGATCATCAAATTGTAGCTAGTAGCTTTGGTTTTAGTTGCATATAATAAATACATATTAAGGAAGAAAGGTCCTAAGTCTAGCATAAATTAATTTAAATTGAAAATAAAGAACTTGTCACGTTATATGCTTGGAAATTTGCTGCCTAAGATTTGATGTGTTTCATGTTGCTCGGAAATTCGCTGCCTAAGGGTTAATTTAGTATTACTGTTGAAAAAAATTTAGGTTGAAAAAAGTGTGGTGAAAAACTGTGGTTTAAAAACTTTTAAGTATTTAGCATTGCTGTGAAAAAAGTATTGTAAGAAATTAAAATATCAAAAAAAATATATATTTAAAATAATAAAAGTGTAGAGATGTGAGGATAATAAAGTCATTTTATCTAAAAATCAGCTTTTAAAGTCAAAAAATTATATTTTTTGATTTTTTAATTTGACTTTTTAAATTATGGTTTCAATAGCAAATGTTAATTTTTTTTAATTTATTTAGTATTGTGTTTACGATAAAAAATAATTTTTGACCTAAAAAATTATGTAAGAAACAATGTAAAAGACCTAAAACTTGATATGCGTCACGTTGCTTGGAAACTCAATTTCATAAAATTAAGATCGATTCATATGTGTATCACGTTGCTTGCAAGTTGCAACCTTTACTTGATAAAGAACTTGATTGATATGTACTCAAGTTGTTTGGAAACACGTGTCCTAGCTTAATTAGTTCTATCAGGTTAAGTAAGTTAACCATTGGCTGAGGCGTCGGGGAATCACTATACGGGATAAATTTTTTATGGGTTTAATTTAATTTTTTTTCGTATTTTAATATTTTTACACGTTTAAGATAGCGATAAATTTTATATCATGAATATGTTTAACACGGATAATACGTTTGAAAATATGTTATCATGTTGATATGTATTTAATAATATGCTTTAAACATGATTAATTAAAAATATCTTAGATATATAGATATGTATAAATTAATATATTTAACATATTTATGAAATCCATTACTTTTAATATAACATATAAATTATAAAACAAACATTACATAATAAAAACACTAAAATATTATATAACATCTTATAGTGTTTAATCCGTTTATTAATCGTATTAATTATATCAATTATGTTAATCATATCAAATTTGAATATATTACTTTTAAACGTGAAAATCATGTCATGTTAAAGATAACCCATATAATAAACGTATTGTATTTATATTTGAATTTGTATTTTAAATTTTGACAGATGTAATGTTGTTCATATTTCAATTATTTGTGTCATCTCAAAATTAAGATGCAACACAAACCGCACGCGTGTCAAGTCTAAAAAGCCATTGAATCTGGCTCAATTGAAGTAACTACAAATATCAATGAACATAGGCAAATGCTTGCCACTTAAATTTCTTAGACTATTTGCTTCTCAATGGATATTCTTCGGCCTGATCTGAGCACTGTTACGGCTGGACTAGCAGCTGTTCTCCTTTTCTTCTATCTCTTAGGATGGTCGAGATTTGCGAAAACAAAAAAAATGGCACCCCAAGCAGCAGGCGCATGGCCCATTATTGGCCACCTACGATTGTTAGGAGGGCGGCAGCTTCCTCACATAACGTTGGGAGCCTTGGCCGAAAAATATGGTCCTGTCTACTCCATTTGGATAGGGATTCACCCAGGATTGGTGGTGAGCAGTTGGGAGATAGCCAAGGAAATATTCACTAATTATGATGTGGCTGTCACCAATCGTCCAGGAACCATAGCCGCAGAGCACTTAGGCTTCAACTATGCCATGGCTGGGGTCGCACCCTATGGTTCATACTGGCGAGAAATGCGCAAAATAATCAACTTTGCGCTGCTTTCGAACCGTAGACTCGAAATACTCAAGCATGTTCGTGCATCTGAAGCAGAAGTCTCAGTCAAAGAGCTATATAAAACTTGGTTAAAAAGAAACAATGGCTCAGGCCATGTATTAGTTGAAATGAAGCAATGGTTTGGGGACTTGACTTTGAATGTGATAGTGAGGATGGTTGCTGGCAAGAGGTATTTCGGCGCCGGTACTAAGGGTGATGACAAGGAGGCTAGACGGTGCCAAAAGGCTTTGAGGGACTGGTTTTCTTTGTTAGGGGTATTTGCCTTGAAAGACGCTGTTCCTTTTCTTGGGTTTTTGGATTTGGGTGGGCATGAAAAGGTCATGAAGGAGACTGCCAAAGAATTGGATAGTATTGCTAATGAATGGTTGGATGAGCATAAGCAGAAGAGAGGTTCGGATGAGGTTAAAGAGCAAGACTTCATGGATGTGTTGCTTTCTCTCCTTGAGGGTACAAACCTTGCAGCACAATTTGATGTCGACACAATTAACAAAGCCAATTGCTTGGTATGCTATCACTTTTCTCTCCTTTCCTTTTTTTTTAGTAAATGCCTTTGTTTTTTTGGATACCACCGACAAATTTGTTAAGCATTAAAACCTGAATTCTACCCTAGTTTTCAAATTTCTTTTCAACATTTACCTTAGAGGTGTTCATGGTAAGTCCGACCCAATCCGAAATATTAATTTTAAATTTTATTTATATCTATTTATATTTATAAATGAGTAGTTAAAATCTGTTTAAATTCGTCCATAATTTTTTTTAAAAAAAATTAAACAAATATGTTATTTTTTAATTTTATCTTTTAATTTTATTTTATTAAGTTCTAAAAAAAAATGGATAACTGAATATATTTTAAATGTTTACATTTTAATATTATATATTTATTCGTTATATGATATAAATTACACAATATATATATAAATAAAAATAAAAATTATATATTATATAAATGAAAAATAGGTTGGGTCATCTTCGATCGGACCTTAATTGTTGGAGTTAAGGTCCGATCCATTTTTTAAACTGGTTTATTTTTTTTTTGTCAAAAATCATATTTTGGGCTTAATATTTTTGCCCAAAATTCACCCCAAATATCGATCGGACCTTTGAATTTGTACGAGTAACTCAATCTTTAAACAAGTCTAATTGATCCCATGTGTCCCAGCTTATTTGAATTATTTTCGGCCCAATACATATATCCGAAGCTGAGGCTCCCAGAAGCTCTGATGTTATGTATTGACTCAAAAGCCCAAGCATAAAATTTTCTAATTTCTCATTCCAAACTCTCAATTTTGTTGAAGTTTATGACTAAGAGCTACAAGTTTTTTTTCTTCTGAAAAACTAAATGAATTTCTGAATTTTTTTACTTTTTTAAGCAAGTTTTTATGTTTCTATTATACTTAAATAAGTCATTAACCTTCAATTCGTATTCAAATAAGTTTTTATTTCAAAAATAAAAAATTATTTCTTGAAAATAAATAAAAAAAATTTAGGTATAAATTAAAAGTTAAGGTTTATATTTATACAAATTAAAGATTAATAATTTACTGAGGTATAAATAAAAAATTAAGTATTTATTTGGATGCAATAAAAGTATATAAACTTAATTAAAAAATAATTAAATTTAGAAGTTTTTTTTGTTACTTTAGCATTTCTTTTATAAGGATTGAGGAAGGAGTCATTTATGTTAAATTGCCAAAAAAAAAAAGAATTGATTTGCCCAAATTAATTTTGCAAGCTATAATGCTCTTCATTCCTTCTGATCACCAAAGGATTATTTGATTATGGTATAAATGGGATCATATAAGAATTTACATGTGTGTATATATATTTATATTTGTGTAACTTAAAAATCCTTTTTCTTTGCAACAATATTAAACTCTCAAGGGAAAAAAAAAAAAAAAGTTTGCTTTTTGCAGAGTATGATCACAGGAGGAAGTGACACCCCTAAGGTAACACTAACATGGACACTTTCCTTATTGTTGAACAATCTTCATTGGTTGAGAAAAGTTCAAGAAGAGCTAGACGTTCATGTGGGCAAAGAAAGGCTAGTAAAGGAATCAGATCTTAGCAAGCTTGAGTACCTTCAAGCCGTAGTTAAAGAGACATTACGCTTACATCCGCCAGTGCTTCTCTTCCCACGATTATGCAGTGACGAAATCATGGTAAGTGGTTATCATGTTCCACGAGGTAGCTGGATATTCTTAAACCTTTGGAAGATTCAGACTGATCCTAGGGTTTGGTCGGATCCATTAGAGTTCAAGCCAGAAAGATTTTTGACTACACATAAGGATTTTGATGTTGGGGGCGATCAATATTTCGAATTGATTCCGTTTGGTTTTGGTAGAAGGGTTTGCCCTGGAATGTCTTTTGGCCTCCAAATGGTTCACTTGACGTTGGCTAGTTTTTTACAGGCTTTTGACATCTCGACTCCGTCGAATGCAATGGTTGATATGACTGAAGAAGCTGGATTATCGAACATCAAAGCCACCCCACTTGAAGTTCTTGTTAAACCTCGCCTTCCTTCTGAAATTTATGAATAATATGGAAAAATCAACATGAAAAATAATGTAAAATTAATGTATGTTGTTTGTTTACCAGTAAAAATCCATAGCAGTCGAAATTTAGATGTTTTTGGACAGTTTTATTCAGCATGCTTTCGAATTTTGCAAAAAGACTTGCATAAAAGTTAATTTTATATATCTTTTGTCCTAATTTAGGAAGGAAATTGCATTTTGAAGAATTCTAGTGGTTTTTCTTTGCAGTTTTCTTAACATATAGTGCACAATTATGTAGAATAAGTAGTGAAATTACGAAGAGCATATCACTTCTTACAATTATTATAGTACAATTTATCAATCATAATCCTAAATTATATAAAATTCATTAAAATATTATGTGAAACTCCCGTTTATAAATGATGAATTTCTATATAATTTTAAATTATGATTAAATAATTGTAATAAAAAAATTACAACATACTCCTTTAAATAAAAACTATACTAAATATGATATATCTATGATTTATTAAAAAAATGGATAAATTATAATATAATAAATTAATTAAAGTATATAATATATAATTATGTAATATATATTTGATATATGCAAGATTTTTTCCTAGTTAACAATAGGAACTTTTTTTTGAAAATTTGACTAGGACAAGTTATTGTGAATTAAAAATCTAAACTGTGATTTTAAATTGGTGACAATATTGACCCATATCAATCATCATTACTCATCAAAGATATAAAAAGAAATAAAATTTTCACTCCCAAAATCTTGTGGGCTCCATAATTAGATGAGTTTTGACTTTTGATATTATGATTCGATTATAACTTATTACTGAATTTGACTTTTTTTTTAAAAAAATTTTGATTACTAAATCTTAAGTTATACTAATAAATAAATAAATAAATTTTAAACATTTTAATTGATTTTTTTTTATTTTATATTTCGTCTAAGAGAGATTAAAGCTTATGAAGGTTAAAAAAAATTACAAGTGTTGGAATTTTGAATTGAATCAAACCTTACAAAAATCTAATTTTTAAAATATTTTAAAATAAATATGTGAAACATTCGGATTAAACCGAATTCAACTTAAACTACCACTAAATTCGATGATAATTCTCAAATAATCAATTTTATGATACCAATTACCAAAACTCATACCTCAATATTTACTCCCTCATGGCCTCATCTAAACCCAATTTTGTCAGTGGCTGGAGGTTGGAGCTGCGGAATCTTGACTGTTCTTCCGATCTTTTAGCATTCTTTATTGCTTAACAAGCACGTTGTCTTTGACTCTTGACTAGAGTAGCATTAAAGAATGGGCGTTTAGATATATCTGGAAATTGAAAAAAAAAATAAAATAAATTTGGAGCTTTGAAATTTCAAAGTTGGACTTGGATTCTGAAATTTGACAATATTGTGCTTTTTTTTTTTTTTTTTTTCTACTTGTCTAATCTATCACATCACCATTCACCAGTCTTTATTCAAAAATGCTTGCTAGTTTGATCCTGGAAGGTGCAAAATTTTCAAAGGTAATTTCTTTTGGGTGATTCAGTTGCGAATAAAAACCTTCACAGATTTTCTATAAAAAAAAAATAAAAAAAAACCTTCACAGATTTCTATTCTAAGCTAAAAAAAGAAATCTAGATTTTTTGTTATTTATATAGGCAAAATATGAAATTTTTTATTAGGTTCCGGAGAAAATTTTTAAAGAAAATTTTTTAAAATGAGTTTTTCGTAAGTTTTATTATATATGTAATTTATCATATTTATATGTAAAAAAATTACATATGTAAAAATAAAAAATATATACTATTTAAAAAATTACATAAATACATGACATATTTTTCATATTTATATGTAATTTATCATGTTTATATGTAATTTGTCATGTTTATATATAATTGTTATGTATATATGTAATTTGTCATATTTATATGTAAAAAAAAATTACGTATAAACATGATTTATCATATTTATATGTAATTTTATCATATTTATATGTAATAGAATTTATTTTAAACTTACCTTAAAAAATTTATCCTAGAACTCCCGGTTCCGGAACTTTAAGTTCAATTTTGGGTTGTGAAATTTTGTACTCTTCTTTTCTACTTGTCTACCCACAACAGAACCACTTGTTTAGTATGTAACTATGTATTTGTTTTCCTAGATTATTTTTAGAATTGATCTATGTTTCTCAGATTTTTTAATTTTTTTTAAATATTTGTATTCAACATTTATATTTGATACGTATTCAAATATGGATATTAGATATGATTTTTTAAATATATAAAAAATTTTAAAAAAATTGAATACATTTATATCGAATACATATTCATATTCGACATTCATACTCGGATAACCATTAGTAGTGATTAATTTAAACTTTTAAAATTCCATGATTTGGTAGCTCTCGGATGTTGTAATTGGTGTCATTGGCATATAGCACGAGCCACCTTGATATTGAACCTATATATATTATGTGCTAGTGTGGTTTTCGGTTTTTGTTTCAATCCATTTAATTTTGATCATGATTTTGATCAAAATGTGATGCCTTAAATGTTACTGTCTACGAGGATTGCAATGTAAGGAGTTGGGAGTCAGCATTTTTGAAATTTTTTTCATTTGGCTTATGTAGAAACTTAGAAAAGTATGCCCTGTATGCATTATCTTTTGGTTTTCTCGTTTTGAAAATAGTGCACGTTTAATTACATGCCTTCCATATCTCCACTCCATCATATTCAATGGCTCGTAGGACTGACTGATTAAGAGAGATCGCTCCACTTATAACAAGAATCAGAAATAAATAATGTTTAGAAATAATTTTAATTATCTAACCTTTAATCCTTTAGAAATAATGTTTTTTATTTCAAAAAAAATCATGGGTTTTGGTTACTCTCTCTTTTGGAATTATTATTTTTTTAATTCCTCATACTAATTTTAGAAAGAGGTTTGGGATTAAAATTAGTTACTTCACTTATTAAATTTAAGTTTAACTTCAATGATTCGTCATTTTTTTTAAGAAATAAATTTTCGTAAAAAATTAAATTCTATCTTCAATACTTATAAAATTACTCTTTCTTAATTTCTTTTAAACTTTGATTTTGTTTTAAAAAAGCCTACCTCACTTAAGAATCGTGAACCTTGAATTTTCAAAGGCAAAAATAAAAAATAAAAAAATCAAGCCACCATGGGTGACGACGACGAGCCAAGGAGTCTAAGTACCTTTGTTAATTTATGTTTTTTTTTTTTTTTCCGCAGCCAAAATTTAGATTTCACATTTAATTAATTTAGAGAGACATCTTAATAAAAAGCCTCACCAACCCGTGAAAGAAATTGAAGTAATTGAAGCTAGTATAGGCCGCCAAAGAAGACCCTCCACCTAACATATACACACTCCTTAGTAAAACTGAGAAAAATAACAAAATAGTCTAAAATACCAACCCAATAAATGACAAGAGCTAAAACTCAGCGACGAAACGAAACTTGCGATCTTTGGTTGCCATTCTTGACAACAATGAAAGATACTAGTTAAACTTTAGCCTCCCACATCACATGATTATCCTATTGCTAAATTTATTTATAATGAGTTCTCCATGTTGATTAATTTAGTTTGAGTATTTATTAATATTTTGATAAATATTTTAGTTCGAGTCTCATCAATAATTTTATTTGATGAGTGATCTGTAAATATCACTATTAATCATTTTTTAGACCTATGACATACACTGATCTTAAATTAGAATAATCTCCCATCACTTAAATTTTTTTATACGAAAAAAAATTATTGATAGCTATTTGAGTTTAGTTCAAATGATCATAAAAGGTGGGATAAGGTAGAGTATGAAATGAAAGTTCAGATTTGAATTGTAATGCTAATGTTAACGATTTAAAGCTCCGTTTGTCGTTACCATGGAATCGGCTTCTAGTCTAATAGCTTGTTTCCATATATAGCAAATTATTAATGCTAAACGGAAATAACAAAATAATTTTTGATTTTTTGTATAAAATTTTGGTTTGACAGTTCAGATTAAAAAGCTAAAATTTGTAACTTTTGCAACTTCATATCACAATTTTTGAAGTTAAATAATTTTATTATTCTCATTATTTTAAAATTTTATTTTTTAATGTGTATATATATTTAAATATTTTAATTTATTATATATTTTTTTACAACAATATCAAACATTTAATTTTTTTTAAATTTATTTTTTTCACTATACTTTTTTAGCACAAACTATTTTAAATCCAAACTTTTTCGAACGATAATTTAATCTAACCCTTATACTACTTAGTAAAGATATAGAGTTGCTTTGTTAAAGGGTTTTAACTTATTATTATTTTTTTGATAGGGTAAATTAATTGGGGTGTGACTTCTTTTTTTTTCTCATTGTAAATTTTAAGTAAATTTAATTTGTATCATATAATATTTACGTCCACCAAATTTTATTGTATTTTTTTGACTTCAATGGATGCACGAATATGGCACTTGAAAACTCATTCAAACATTGATGACAGAACAACAGAATAAAATATAATGAAAATCTTTAATTGCCCAAGGATAAATTTGTCCTGCTAGACCCACCCAGCTATATAAATATATGTGCAAAACGCAAAACCTTACCATATACTTCTAAAGAAGATCTCTGCAGTACTTACAGATTTAAGCTGTGATGGATCTTCTTGATCTCTCAAGTTTTAGTTATGTAATACTGTTAGCCATCACAATATTGTTTTTGTACAGTCTACTCAAAAGGTCTAGATTAGTAAGCAGCGGCAAAGCTGCACCCGAAGCAAGGGGTTCATGGCCAATAATTGGTCACCTCCCGCTGTTAGGGGGACCGGATGCCCCTCATGTAACATTGGGAGCCATGGCTGATAAATATGGACCTGCCTTCACGATCAAGATAGGTGTTCATCCAGCCCTGGTGGTGAGTTCGAGTGACATAGCCAAGGAAATATTTACCACCAATGATATGGCTGTGTCCTCTCGTTCCAAAATGGCAGCCTCAGAACACTTGGGCTACAACTATGCCATGTTTGGGTTTTCTCCTTATGGACAATACTGGCGTGAAATGCGAAAAATAACGATGTTGGAGGTGCTATCAAATCACAGGATCGATCAGCTGAAGAAAGTTTTTGTTTCGGAAATAGAAGGCTCACTAAAACATCTATACAAGCTTTGGGTTGAGAAAAAAGATGACTCCGGTCAGGTCTTCGTTGAGATGAAGAAACAGTTTGGGGACTTGACTTTGAACGTTATTCTTAGGACGGTTGCTGGGAAGAGGTACTCTGTCGGTGCGAAGGAAGACCAGAAAGTGGTGTCAAGATACCGCAAGGCGTTGCGGGATTTCTTTCACCTGACGGGGATATTTGTGTTGGGAGATGCAGTTCCTTTTCTCCGACGGCTGGATTTGGGCGGCTATGAAAAGTGGATGAAGAAAACTGCGAAAGAGTTGGACGATATTGCTGGGGGATGGTTAGAAGACCATAGGAGAGGCGGAAGTTGGGATGATAGTAAAAAAGAGAAGGATTTCATGGATGTGATGAACTCTGCCCTTAAAGGTGCAGACCTTGCAGGCTATGACGCTGATACCATCAACAAAGCCACTTCCTTGGTATGATCGATCTTTTCTCTTTGTTGATTTTAATTAATTCCCCATTAATAAGTTATAAATACTAAAAAACTATGAAAATTTTGCACATTGCAGAATATGATTTTAGCAGGCAGTGACACTACAACAGTTACCTTAATATGGGCTCTTTCTCTATTGCTAAACAAACCTCATTTACTCAAAAAGGCTCAAGAAGAACTAGACATCCATGTAGGCAAGGGAAGATTTGTGCAAGAAACAGACATCAGCAAATTGGTGTACATCCAAGCCATAATTAAAGAGACATTAAGAATGTATCCTCCCGCACCCCTTTCAGCACCCCGTGAGCTCAGTGAAAGCTGCTCTATTGGCGGCTATAATATCCCCGAAGGCACTCGGCTGATCGTGAACCTTCATAGGATCCAAAGAGACCCAAAAATATGGCCAGAGCCATCGGAATTCAAGCCAGAGAGGTTTCTTACAACCCACAAAGATGTGGATGTTAGGGGTCAGCATTTTGAACTGATGCCCTTTGGTAGTGGTAGGAGAAGCTGTCCTGGAACATCTTTTGCACTCCACATGCTATACCTGACACTGTCTAATTTCTTACACGCCTTCGAATTCTCTACTCCATCCAATGGTTTGATCGACTTGAGTGGCACAGTTGGATTGACCAACATGAAATCTACCCCACTTGAAACACTTGTCTCACCACGCCTTGCTCGTGAGCTCTATGAAGCATAAATCCAGGTGAAGTTTGCAAGAATAAAGGGTGAAGAACAGGAAAGGCTAGGCTCAGCATTTTTGTTTCTTATATTGTATTATTTATTGGGACATTTCGCCTCTGTTACACCCCCTCCCCCCTCCCCTCTTTTCAAAAGTAATAATGGTAAAATTAATTAATAAATAAAAGTACTGTTTTAATTTCAAGATCGCCTAGCACTTTTAGCTCGTTCAAATTTCCTTTATTTATTAGCATCAGGTATTATATATTTATCTCTTGTAACCTTGTAAATTTATGACTACTTCTATAAATTTTCTCTTCTTTTAATTACTTTTGAGAAGCATATGATTTATAAGAGAAAATGCATAATAAATCATAGCATTAAAATTTTTGGCGAAACAGTTAATTTTCAGAAGTCACATTCCATCTAATGTTTCAAGGGCAATTCTAGGGGCAGTTGAATTAATAGATTCCTTTGGATACTGGCCTTATCATATTAACTCTTAAAGGTGAAACGGGCAACTACTATTTACAAGTTCCTTCATCTTCTTCATCCACATATTTATATCTTACAAATTGGGAAAGCAAAAAATCATACACTATCAGATTCTTTTAGCTGCCAATTCTCGATGATAGTTTGTTGAATAAATGCTATAAAATATCTTAATTTATCTTTCAAGGTTTTTAAGAGGAAGAACCCCAGAGAATGGAGCTATCAGGTCTAAGATCTAATTCCCATTAATTGAGTCAACATTCAAAATTTCTTTCACCAAGCTCACTTGAAGTTCAGTGAAATAATTTTTAAGGAGTCTATTGAAAGGGTAATATGAAATTCAACCCAAAATTTTGTACTCCTAATAACAATGAAATCGAGTTTTATGGATTCAAAAGAACAAAATTGAGTTTGATGCTCTTAACCCTTTTGAAAAAAGAGTCTCATTTTTAATAATTAAAGATTAAAATGTGATTTTATAAGTAAGATCACATTTCTTTTATCGAGGTGCGGTGTATTTTTTTTAAAAGATAAAATCATCGGAAAAATTTTAATTTTAAAACAGATAATACTTTATCAGATTATAATTCAACAATTTGTGCATCAAAAGACTCAAGTGTAATTAACTTACGGATTAAAAAGAGGCATATTGTCATACTATAGCAATTACTTATGTAAAGGCATTGATCTCTTATACCAATTCCTCGAATTTGGTCATTTGGTATGCGTGTAACACTTGGAGTATGTCATTATTATTACAAGATGAAAATAGGAGCAATTAAAAAAAAACAATTTTTCTTTCTACGAAAAAACATATCTCATTGATGATGGGGAAGTTGATTTGATTATATACAAACAATACAAATAAAAAATTTAACAATATTTACAATCCTTTCAAAATTCTAACATTATTAAATTTTTAAATAACAAAATGAACCCCATCAAAATTTTAAACTATAATTCCTTGCAATTTCTGGTAAGGTCTTGATATTGACACATATTTTGTCTTTTCACCTGTAAAGGCAATTTTTTTTTCAATGGCCAAATAGTATTTGTGTTTTTTTTCAAAAGATAAAATATTTTCCTAATTTTTTTTTAATGTAGTGAAAGTCGAAGCACCTGAAAATTGCCGTCGCAATCAAGCCACATAATTTTACTCACTGAACGACACGTGTCCATCTAACTCCAATTATTATACTTTGGTCAGTTCTCAGCCGTCCATTGCATCATAAAAAAAAAAAGTTTTGCTAACGAGTGGCCTGTTAAGGTTAGTCAATATACTATTTATAGTAATAATATTGTATTAAATGCAAAAATTGATAATTTTATTCATCATTTTCGATGCATTGAATGGAGATATTACTATATATAGTAATCTTAACAAGTACCCTAAGGACACTTGTTAACAAAATCTTAAAAAAAAATACTCATCTTTTGCATCAAGCCACTTAAATTTACTCACGAACGCCACGTGTCCATCTAACTCCAATAATTGTACTTTGGTCACTTCTCAGCCGTCATTGCATCATAAAAAAATACTCATATTTTGCGTTGTACTTTGTTGAATAATAAAGGCAATAAAAAATAAATGGGATTATTATGTTATTATTGTTAGAGTTCGTTTTGATGGTAAATTTTTTTAATTATACAAATAGTGTTAAAATATATCATATTTTTTATTTTTTAAATTATTTTAAAAAAAAATATTTTATTTATCAATAGAATTTTTAGATTTCACAAACGAAATTAATAAAATGACACATACTCTTAGGATATATTTAAAATATATAAAAATTAATTTTTAAAATTTGATGTATGATAATTTTTTAATTATGCTTCACTGACGATTGTAATAATTTTTTTATTATTATTTTAAAATAAAATAATGTTAAACAAAGAAAATAAAGTTAACTATGATCATTATTATAATATTAACTAGGATGAGATCCATGTTACGTTGGGGATTATTTTTATAAAATAATATACTCACTTCAATTAAATAATTGAAGGTATTTGATCTTGTTAGCGATGTCGTGAGCTAACAGATCCGACCGTAAAAGAAAAATAGGAAAGAAAAAAAAAAAGGAAAAAAAAAATTATAGTTTAGTATTAAGTATCTTTAATATTAATATAATAATTTTATGTTAATTATAAAAAAATATTTATTTATAAATTATATAATACAAATATATTTACAAATCTTAATTTAAAAAATATAAATACAAATATATTACAATTTAATATTAAATATCCTTAATATTAATATAATAATTTTATGTTATTTATAAAAATTAAATATGTAAGAATTATTTACTTTCATTAATTTTTGAAATGATTGTTTACTAAATTGATTGAATAATTATAAAATTGAAAATATATACATAATAATTAGAAAGTAAATAAACAAATAAAATAATTACATTTTATTTCCTTTTTGATTTTTTTAAAAAATCAAGCAAATAGCAAAAAAATATCAAAGGCTTAATTGGATGCATTTGTCATACTAATATAATAATTTTATATTAATTATAAAAATTAAATATGTAATAATTATTTGTTTTTATTAATTTATTAATTATAGTTTACTAAATTGATTAAATAATTATAAAATTAAAATATATACATAATAGTTAGAAAGCAAATAAATAAAATAATTGTATTTTATTTTTCTTTTGGTTTTTTTAAATAAATAAATAGAATTGATTATTTTTTTAAATAAATAAATAGCAAAAAAAATTGATTAAAGTAAGCAATAAAAACTTAGAGTTTAAATTGAATCACTAGATAAATTAGGTGAAATATCTTCACTTGAGGATAACTTTTAAAGTAAGATATAGATATTTGAAATTATCAAATTTAATCTAGATAAATAATAACTCTCCATCATTATATGATATGTGACACAAAATTGAGAGTTATTTGAATAGTACCAACTAGATCTAAAAATTTCGGATATAATATGATTATACTACACAAACATAATATGAGAAAATAATTAATACACGAGTTTAATAAAGAGTAAACTTAACGTTGATCCGATCTAATTTGAATCCAAAAATAATTTAAAAATTTTAAGATTTAAATTAATCTAACTCAAAAAAATTTGATCCCAAACCAATTCAACCCACCCAATTGACATGTATGCAAGCAATCTTAACATATGCGGGTAAGTAACTTCACTGTCGGCTAAAAGTTTGGGTCATGCTTTTACCTTATTCTAACAATTGAAGTTTTTGCTTAAGGCCGTTTTGATCCAAAGAAAAACTGATTTTTTGTTATTTGTTTAAAATAATTAAAATTGATCACTTCCAGTAAAAATAATAATTATATAAGATATTTTTATAAATGTGTAATTTTTTTAAAAAAAGGGAGTAAATTTTAAGAAATATCAAATATATATTTGTTTAAAAAATATTTTATAAAAATTAAAAGATATTAATATTCAATTTTATTATTTGATATTATAAATTTATTTAGTTATCTAAACTATTCTTAAAAGGAATATCTGATTTAATATCACGAGCTAACAAAACACAATTCAGTTGGAGAAATATCATAAAAAACCAAACTAAAAAAAATTAAATATAAATAAAATTACATTATAAAAGTAATTCAATAATTTTTTAACTTTTGTTTTTAAACAAAACAACATTCACGAAATAAAAAAAACCATTCATATTTCAGATAACTTTCACAACTATCCAGTCATCTCTTCTTCTCCACAAAAAAAATACCTATTTATTTAAAAAAAAAAAACTATTTACTTACAAAAACTATCCACTTATACAAACTATCAACTTACAAAAATTATTCATTTTTTTACATTTATTTTTTAAAATATAATTTATTTATTTTATTAAAATATTTAAATATATTTTCACATGAGTGTCAGAAATTTTAGTTTTTATAAATTCAATAAGGTTGCGTTTGAAAATTTGGATTTCAAACAATGGATTTGGATTTTAAAAATAGTGTAATTGTATAGTAAAACACATGTAAATTTAACATTCATAATTATTTTTCAAATTCATGAATTTATTGGATGCTTATATAGTGGTGAATTTAAAAAACCTATAGGTATTTGTGAATTTGAAATTTATGTTTTTATACATTTTAAATGTACAATCATATTGAATTATAACTAATGTATGTATTTCATTATCACAATTTATATAACAAATGAAATCAAAATTCAAATTTTCAAATTCAATTTCTCAAACATAACATAATTGAATTGGTGTTACGTAACTAGTGATATCAAATCCAATTAATTTTTTTATAATTAGTATAGTTATGACCAGTTATCAATTTTTATATAATTTTTAGTAATAATATTATGATAATTGAGCCTTTATCCCTAATGGAATGGTCTCTCCCTTAATTGAGATAATTTTCAATACTTATCCCCAATTTTTTCCGAAAAGAAAAAACTAGTACTACAAGACTTAGAAATGATTAACAAAGACTTTTAACAAATTCAACCAATCAAAAAGAAAAGCGTTCAACAAATAAAAATCATTGAGAAAACAAAAATCCATTTGAGCCGCACGGATAAGATCGAAATGCCAAAATGGCCACATACACCAACTGTCCTTTCTTGTCGGAAAGACATACACCTTTTCTTAAATTGTCTTTATTTTAGGAGTTTCCTAAGTATACTTCACTGCATCTTCCTTGATCGAGTTCTAATTAAATCTCCCTTTCTCATATCTTAGTTAGCAAACTAACAATGGATATTTTTCATTCATTCCCAGCAACTTCATCTATTGTAGTAGTATTTACCTTTCCACTCTTTTTACTCTCCCTTGTATGGATTTCAAAAATAGTCTCGAGAAACACAAATCGAAAGCCAAAAGCACCGGAAGCTGGGGGCGCATGGCCTGTGATCGGCCATCTCCACCTTCTAGGAGGTCCCCAACCGATCCACATTAGCCTGGCTAACATGGCAGACAAATATGGACCAATCTTCACTATTAAGCTCGGTGTGCGTAGAGCTTTGGTAGTGAGCGATTGTGAGACTGTTAAAGAGTGTCTTACCACCAACGACAAAACCTTTGCCACTCGTCCCAATCTTACTGCCTGGATTCTCATGTCGTATAACAACGCCATGATTGGTTTCGCCCCATACGGACCTTATTGGCGTCAAATGCGCAAGTTCGCTACTCTTGAACTCCTTTCTAACAACCGCCTTGATATGCTCAAGCACGTTCGAGAATCCGAGATAAAGTTGTCCATGCAAGAGTTATATCAGCAATGGAACAAAAGCAAAAATATTATCTCTGATAAGGTGTTGGTAGAGATGAAGAGATGGTTTGGGGATTTAACTCTTAACTTGATTCTAAGGATGATTATAGGGAAGCGAATTCCGAGTTTCGGTAATGATGCAGAGAGTAAGGTATTGAAAATGGCCTTGAAGGACTTTAGTGTATTGAGTGGGAAGTTCGTGGTAGCTGATGCGTTGCCGTTTCTGAGATGGTTAGACATAGGAGGAGACGAGAAGGCCATGAAGAAGGTAGGCAAAGAACTAGACCGATTTGCTGAGGGATGGCTAGAAGAGCACAAGCGCAGGAAATCGTCAGGTGATCAGTTCAAGGGCGAGGAAGATTTCATGGATGTGATGCTTTCTAACCTCAAAGATGAAGGCGAGCACCATGCAGATACCACCAACAAAGCCACCTGTCTGGTAGATTTTACTTAATTATAGTATAATTGGTGTTAGATTTTGATTATTTATGGCAAACGTTAAAGAGTTTTTGGCTGATTTTAATTACAGGCTCTGGTCTTGGCGGCTGAAGATACTACAGCAGTTACATTGACATGGGTTTTATCTTTGTTACTCAAAAACCGTGATGCTTTAAACAAGTTACGAAATGAACTAGACATCCATGTCGGTAACAATAGGCTAGTGAAGGAAACTGACGTGAAAAATTTAGTATACCTTCAAGCAATTGTCACGGGCTCAGACTTTAGCCGAGCAAACGTGCGGCCTTAGGCTCGGATATGTTGCCTCGACAAGCCTAAGTTCAGCCTTGAACAACCGAAAGTTGGCTGAGTTGCTAGAATGTTAAAATGCTAGAGAGCTAGAGAGTTTGGGGAAGAATGCTTTGTATTACTCAACCAAGTTGTTTACAAAGAATGGGATACAAATGAGGGGTGGGGGAAGCCCCTTTTATAGACAAGTTCCCCCTTACAAGTGTGGCTAACAAAATCGGACTAGAAGCTTCCCTTAGTGTGATCCAGCTAAGGCTGCCAGCTAAGGCCGCCCCTTAGTGTGATCCAGCTAAGGCCGCCCCTAGGGCCTTCCAGAAGCTTCCGTTGCGGGAATTGTCCCTTGGGTCCTCTCGCTGGCTTGCCTCGGACTCGAACTCGCGCCCTTATTCGGGGAATTGCCTAAGTCCGTGGCACTGCGCTCTGGCGGTCCGTGACATTCTCCCCCACTCATTCTAGCAACGCCCTCGTTGCTAGGGGAATGTCGTGCTCGCTCCGCTTGAGTACGCCGATTCCGTCTCCTTCGTCGCGGACCATTCTTGGCTCGTTCTGGCCTTGTTGCCTTGCCAATACTCTTATGGTCTCCACGGTTGCCCTCGGTGCGAAGATCACTGGAACATTCTCTCAAACTTTCCTTTGTCCCTTCGCACTGTCGACGTATCCCCCGTCGCTTCCTTCGAGTTGTCTGCTGCACACTCCCTCGGGAGGGGCCAGGCTGCTCGCTAGGACTAGTGCTACGGCACTCCGTCGCCTCCTTCGCGTCCCCCTCACTTGGTGCCCGAGAGGTCACTACCTCACGGCACACTCGCACAGCACCCAGCCTCATCACTCGCTGTTGCTGTTCTCGGTCGCTATTCTCACAATCGGACTGCTCCTCAGCCAGAACTATGGCTGACAGCTTCTTACGCACGGGGCACTCCCTAACCCGGTGCGGACCGTCGCACATGAAGCAGCTCAAGGGCTTGGCCTCCTTGCCCTTGTCCTTGGCAACTCCCTCGGACTTGGTGTTGCGATAGCGAGGCCTCTCTTCAACCTCGTCCTCTGATGAGGAGCTGCTACTCTCGTCTCTACGCTTGGGAGACTCGGTGCGCCCGAACTCGACCAGAGATTCAGCCACCGCTATAGCTCGACTCAAGTCTTGCACGCCTCGTCGCTGCAACTCGGTCTTTGCCCACGGCTTCAGTCCATCCATGAAGGAGAATAAAGCCTCCCTCTCACTCATGTCCGGGATCATAAGCAACAGCTCCGAGAACTCTTGACAATAGTCTCGGACTCTTCCCCTTTGAGTGAGCCGGCGAAGCTTCCCTCGAGCTTCCTCTTCCGCATACTCTGGCTTAAACTGTTGGCTTAGTTCCCTTACAAACTCGTCCCATGTGGTGATCGGACGCTCCCCACGTCGCACGCCATCACACCTGCGGCGCCACCACAATAGAGCAATATCGACTAAGTACATCGAGGCAGTACTTACCTTGGTAGCATCATCATCGATGCCCGTGGCTCGGAAATATTGCTCCATGACCCATAAGAAATTGTCCACATCCTTGGCTGCTCTAGTCCCCCGGAACTCCTTGGGCTTGGGAACCTCTACTCGATGCCTTGACGCTATCGGAAGCATGCCACCAACCATGGTTGCTTTGCAAGTCGAGAGCTCCCCCTTGAGCTCTTTCATTTCCTTGCACAAGGCCTCGACCATGGCCTCTAAGGCATCGTTCCGTTGGGCTAGGGAGTCTATGGATTCGTTGAGGGCGGCTTGCATCCCTTCCCTGAGCTCTTCTCTCCCCGAGTCTAGCTCGTCGATGCGCCCCTCAGCATCCTCGACCCTGTCCACGACCCCAGCCACGGTCAGCTCCACCTTGGCTAGGCGGGTCTCCATAGACGACAACACGTCCCTCGAACTCCCTCGCGATGCTCCCTTTTTGCCTTTGGCAACAGCACGGGTCTCATCCCCTTGCTGGCTCAACACGTCGGACTGAGATGCCATTGATCGACTAGCACACTCGAGCAAACCTTGGCTCTGATACCACTTGTCACGGGCTCAGACTTTAGCCGAGCAAACGTGCGGCCTTAGGCTCGGATATGTTGCCTCGACAAGCCTAAGTTCAGCCTTGAACAACCGAAAGTTGGCTGAGTTGCTAGTATGCTAAAATGCTAGAGAGCTAGAGAGTTTGGGGAAGAATGCTTTGTATTACTCAACCAAGTTGTTTACAAAGAATGGGATACAAATGAGGGGTGGGGGAAGCCCCTTTTATAGACAAGTTCCCCCTTACAAGTGTGGCTAACAAAATCGGACTAGAAGCTTCCCTTAGTGTGATCCAGCTAAGGCTGCCAGCTAAGGCCGCCCCTTAGTGTGATCCAGCTAAGGCCGCCCCTAGGGCCTTCCAGAAGCTTCCGTTGCGGGAATTGTCCCTTGGGTCCTCTCGCTGGCTTGCCTCGGACTCGAACTCGCGCCCTTATTCGGGGAATTGCCTAAGTCCGTGGCACTGCGCTCTGGCGGTCCGTGACACAATCATCAAGGAAACACTGCGTTTATACCCTGCTGCACCACTTTCATTGATTCATGCAGCCACCGAAGATTGCACAGTGAGTGGTTACCAAGTGCCGGCAGGCACATGGCTGATCCCCAATCTTTACAAGGTTCATCGCGACCCACGAATATGGTCGGACCCTGACGAGTTTAGACCTGAACGGTTCTTGACTACCCACAAACATGTTGATGTTAAAGGACAAAATTTCGAGTTGATACCGTTTAGCACCGGAAGAAGAATGTGCCCTGGGGTTTCATTTGCACTCCAAGTTTTGCAGCTTACGGTTGCTAATTTGTTGCACTGCTTCGATTTTGCAACCCCGTTAGATGAACCGATTGATATGCGCCAGGGAGCAGCTTTGACACTATTCAAAGCTACTTCACTTGAAGTCCTCATCACTCCACGTCTTCCTGCTTTTGTTTACGAGACTACGAGCTAATTAAGTTTGATTTTCTTAATAAAAAGAGGATTAATTTCAACTTAATGATATGCCTAAGTTGATATTTGAAAATAATTGTGCACTATTTTTATATTTTTCCTTGTGAGTGTCATTATAGTTCCAGGCAAACCCTCAAATTGCAACTAATTTTGATTTTTATTTTTTAAGGAAATTAAATTATTTTAATTTGTAACCCTCAAATTACTCTATTCTGGACGACACACGGCCTATGATAAATCTTGCCAAACTTCAAAGAGATCCAAATCTGTGGCCAAATGCTGATATGATTTTCAGCCCGAAAGATTTGTTACAACATATAAGCATGTTGACGTACGTGAAGGGTCAAAATTTTGAATTGATTCCATTTGGCAGCGGTAGAAGAGTTTGTCCGGGAGCTTCACTCGCCGTTCAAGTTATGCAACTCTCCGTTGCTAATGCTAATTTGTTGCACGCATTTGAAATCACAACTCCCTCGCATGAACCAATTGGCATGAGCGAGTCAACTGATTAGACCAATCTCAAATTAAGGTTTCCCTCGTTAAAAAAAAAAAAAAAAAACCTCTTAATCTATTAATAATTGTGTTAAGTGGATACTCATTTTAAAACTTAACAATTATTACTTAACCGTAAATAGACATTGACACATGTTGAACCCATTTAGTTCACCAGGCAAGTCCAACCTAGGTCCAACCAAGCGAGTCCATGAATCAATGAGAATAGAGGCTCGAGATACGTAGGCGTCTCCCTTTCTCTCAGAGGTCACATCTCCAGCTATTTCGGCATCCACATGGGGTAGTGCAAAGCATTAAATCTCGCAGTTTGCAAACGACGAACATTAAATACGAGCGTCTCCTCGGCAAGGTCCCCCGAGGCCGCTTACATCAGATGACCAACCAAAGTCGAACACGTGAAACCAACAGGTTGCCCAACCTCCTCTATATATAGTCCTCCTAAGGGCTATTCTCAGTTAAGTTCTCTCTCTCTCTAAAATAACACTCTCTCACAGACCTCTTTTTCCTTCTCCAAACACTGACTTAAGTATCGGAGTGTGTCCCGACTCCACCTCCGATGCCTTCTAACATGTTTTCTTTACCCGCAAGACCTCAAACCACCAGAGCACCACCTCGACATAAAAGACATCAACAACACCCACATTCATTCATGCTAAATTAAGATATGGCAATGTAACACCTCACATTCATTTAAGCTAAATTAATTAATGGAAGATACTACGCTTTGTCGGCCCTGAGCTCCTAGACTTTAGCCCTTTCATTAGAACCCATGCAGAGTCTGGACTGACAAAGGAAACCTCATGAATTTTGCCATCAATTGCCGATAGCTTCATCGCTTGGATCAGAAAAAAAAAAAAAAAAAAACGTTTCATAGAAATCCTTATCTACCTAGGCAATTTGATAACAGGCCATAAAAGGGCCGAACATCATGACAAGACAGGACATCAACCCAAAATGGTCCATCACCCAATTTTTTATATATCATCAAAGCTTAGCTAACGTGGTCCTTAGAAGATCACATTAATCATATCATTACTATCATCACATGGGTGTTCTTGTGTGACCCTGTCGTGATTGAGCAATGTTCCTGCATCATTGGTCATCATCTCAAAATCTCACCCGTCCGATCAAATCAATGCATCAGCAGATATGTAGCCTCATTGAGAGTTTCTCCCAATTTATCCCTAAAGCTGGCGTTATCCATGCATGATGGTCACCCTACAGATGGGCGCAAAAATTGCAGCTTCCTTCAATTGACCAGACAGACATTCCCTGTCATTTTCATTTCTTTTTACTCCATTTTTTCCCTTTCTGAGAAGCTGTTTATTATTACAAGTTAAAGGAAGGGCTTAGCTTAACGTGCAAGCTCCTGCAGGGTCGGTGAGTTTCTAGTTCTAGGTTCATCCAGCAGCGAGTGAATTAGGAGGGAAAGGCTAATATCTAAGTCTAGAAAAGGACCTTGATGGTTAAAGTGACCGTAATTAAATTGGACATATTTTTCATGTATTTGGGGCCGCTAACGACGTGATGACGATGTTAAAACGTTTCGATCTTTTTAAAAAGAATGGGAGCCGACATCCGACATGCTAGCCCACTAACAGTCAACTAAACCAAACCATGCCCCTGCCCTGTCCTCCTTATGAAGCCAACCCATCAAAAAACTGGATCACATACAACGCCCAAAAACCAACTCTGAACACCCGCTCCCCTCTGATTCTGTCCCAGACTTAGAACTTGGCTACTTGGCTTTTGTCCACCTTAATTCCCGCCTTCCTGCCCAGAAAGATGGAGCTGAGCCTTAGGCAACGCTCCACCACCAGCCTAGCGTTAGAAAAAGTAGTTGTTGCCGTTAGAGCAGAGAGTGTCATCTCTAAAACCGCCTTGGCATGGGCTCTGACTCATGTTGTTCGTCCTGGTGATTGCGTTACCTTGCTCGCTATCTTTCCTGGTGAAAAGAAAGGTAATTCTTTCAAATTGTACATATCGAAATTCAGAATTTTATTTTCTTACTGTTAACACTACCGGTTTCGTATACTTGGGAGTTCAAGTAATAACCTTTTTTTGTTTTGTTTTGGTTTTAATTTGTTTAAGGTAGAAGATTTTGGAATTTTCCGATGCTGACTCGAGATTGCGCAAGCAATATCTGGGAGGAGTTACCGGAACGTACTTGTCAGATCTCCGAGTCGTGTTCTCAAATGGTACTTCAGTTTCATAACCAAATCGAGGTATTAATTGTCAAAATTAGTTAATTGCCCACGTTGAATTAGCTTTTTTCATGTGGCGGCATATGAACTCTTTGGTCTATTTGTCAATGAATTTTCCGAAAAGCAAAGTTAAGTGCTTTTGTATAGCCTAGAAATAGCAAATAAACATGTAATGGATCTACTAGCTGATTGAGGTATCGGTGTTTAGAAGATTCCTGGAACCCAAACAGGGTTCAGCTCTAACATCAGATGGAAATAAAATAAGTTAATGATTAGAGACGGCTTGTTTGGACTTTGGACTTTGGGTGCTTGAATGGCATTGCCATATGCAATTGAAGTATACTCTACTTTAGGTACTATTATTGCTAATGAACATTATTAAAGGGTTTTTTTCTTTTCATGAAACTCCACCTCATCTTTTAATCTGGGATTATGTTAATCTTGAATTCTTTTATATGGTCCATGAAGTAGATCCCCTAAAATTCAACCTAAATTTCATAATTCTCATTTTCATGGATGGTAGGCTGGTAGCATAAATTGCAATGATGACATGAGTTTTCATTTTTTCAGGGGCCAAATGCCAATCAAACTCTTGTTATGGGAAGAACCTGTCTGTTAAATATGATTAATAATGAGTTCTTAATTGCAGGTAACTGTGAGGATTAAGGTGGTGTCAGGTACCACTGGCAGTGCAGTGGCGGCTGAAGCAAAGAACAATGGAGCCAACTGGGTCATACTTGACAAGTAATTAAACATACAAAAAAGTATTATTTCTTGTTTCTAAGCTATTAGTTTAATTGGTGGTCTTAATTGTAGCTTATCCCCTTTATATATACATGCTTTATACTATTTCATCATTCCCTGGTAACTTGTCTTTTATGTTAATTTTAGTGGTCAAAGATTGACATCAAATGCCTTTGGAATATGCGCAAATGCAACATTTTTGTGATTATGTATGTTATAGTAGTATTATTGAAGTAATCACTACTAATACAAATACATGATATACTTCTTAATTCTGTCTGGTAAAAGATCAATTTCGTTAGTACTAACACTGTTTCTGAATCACATTAAGATAGAGAAAATAGATTTGTCCAAATAGATTGAATTCAGCCTTTTGTGTTATGAATGTAGAGAATGTAAGTCTATGCTGCCTTTACCTTTACCAACCAATTAAAAGGAAAACCAAATGGAAATTGTCTGCTTGAATCATAAATTCTTTGCCACTCATATATAATAATAGCTAGTTTGGTCTGTAAAATCTCAGGAAACAATTTGGCATGGCAGAAACTCAACATATTATCTTAAATTTGAAGTCATTTTTTCATTTTAGTGAACTTATAAAGAGTTGTTTCTACTGAATCAGAAAACTAAAGCAGGAGCTGAAACATTGCATGGATGAACTTCACTGCAACATTGTAGTGATGAAAGGTTCAAAAGCAAAAGTTCTGAGGCTTAATTTACAATGCATAAATGAACTTCAAACTCCCTATTTCTCTGCTGCTGCTTCACCAGTTATAGATGTTGGAGACCACCTAGGACACAGGATGAAGCATTCTACTCCAGTCAGCAGCCCAGAAGAACCAAGTTCTTTTTCAAGAACAAGCCAAGAGGGGTTGCTACCAGGTTCTGATTCAGCAACATGTCTTTTCCTGGTCTATCAACAAAATCCTCTTTTTGAAGGGCTGAACAGAGGAGATTACACTTTCTTATATAATCCCAACAACTTGGATAACCAACTTATTGTTCTTGATTCGCATGGAGAAAAGCTTATAAATCTATCAGCAAACTCAACGTCTTCTGTGAAAAGTAATGACAAGAGTATATTTTGGATTCCCCAAAATCACATTGATGAGAAGCCTCGTAAAACCCAAAGCAATAGAAATAAAGTCATCTCTCCTACTTCCAAAACCCTGCTTGACAAGTTTGTCCAATGCGATCAAGATACAAAGGCAGGTAGACTTGTCAATCAAAGCCATGGAAAAGACTACATGGTTAGCTCAAGCATTAGGGATGCAGTTGCTTTAGGTAGAACATCCTCGTTACCTCCCCCCCTGTGCTCATTATGTCAACACAAGACACCAGTCTTTGGTAAACCCCCAAGACAGTTTTCTTATGAGGAGCTAGAGGAAGCTACTGGTGGATTTTCAGAACTGAATTTCTTGGCAGAAGGTGGTTTTGCTGTTGTTTACAGAGGGATTTTGAGAGATGGTCAGGTGGTAGCAGTGAAGCTGTTAAAGTTTGTTGGTTGTCAAGCAGATACTGATTTCTGCAGGGAGGTAGAGGTTTTGAGCTGTGCACAACATAGGAATGTTGTGTTGCTAATTGGCTTTTGTATTGATGGCAACAAGAGAGTCTTGGTTTATGAGTACATATGCAATGGATCCTTGGATTTCCATTTACATGGTACTCATTTGCATTTTTATTTCTTTCAATATCATATTGTTTATAAGCTTCTGTACAATCTTTTGATTTCCATATGCTCCATTTTTCTATTTGCATTAGAACCTTTGTCTTCCACATGATATTGGTTACATCTGGTTGACAGGAAGCAACAGAGCCTCTCTAGATTGGCAGTCACGGCTAAGAATAGCAATTGGGGCAGCACGAGGCTTGCGATACCTTCATGAAGATTGTAGAGTTGGTTGTATAGTGCACAGGGATATGCAGCCCAAAAACATTCTCCTAACTCATGATTTTGAGCCTCAGGTACTTTCAATTTGTTTTTGGACCTTTCTGAAAGCATTAGTGTCTATGCCTATTCGTATTGCTACAAACCTGAATTCATCTTAAAGAATTGTACAGCAGACCGATCTTTTCAAATTCAACCCTGTTATTCTGTTGCTCTAGAGGCCAGTTAAGCAGGCCATGATAGAATTAGAAATTCTTTGTAGAAAGGTTTGTGGTTGGATAACTTCACCTTCATTATAAGTGATCAATACAGATTTCTTTTTTTTTTTGTGGTTAAAATGCAAATTGTGTCAATATGGTCAAAGGTTCATTTGAAATATTTATATGGTTGAGGAGCATTGCATTATCATTCGGTAGATTCCTCATAATATATATGATTGCTATATAAGTTCCTTTTATTCTTTTGTAACATCAAATCCCGGCTAAATTTTTAGTTCTCTTTAGGTTACTGATTTTGGACTCGCTAGATGGCATTCTGATCAATGGATTGTTGGAAACCAGGAGCGAGCCATTGGAACTTCAGGGTACTTTCTCAATATCCTTATTTTCCTCTTTTTTAAGTCTCAATTCATCTTCTTTTGTTATTGGATTAAAGGTAAACCTATTTTAACAACATTTGGCACAGATATGCTTTGTTAAAATCTCTGGTCTACATTCCTTAAGACCAAACGTATTTAGTCGCCTGCATTTCACATGAAACAGTAAATATTCATTTAACTTGTGAACATTCCTATCATTCTGATGCGGATGAAAATGACTAAATCCAGGTATCTCGCACCAGAGTATTTGGACGACGGAAGGATTACGCAGAAAATTGATGTTTATGCATTTGGAGTGGTGCTATTAGAGTTAATGACAGGTCAAAGAATCAGTGACTTGCAATTTTACAAGGGACAGAATTTCTTATCTGACTGGTTCCACCCTCTAGCTGCATTATTAGACTCTAACCAAATAATGAAAAATATTTACGAGTTACTCGATCCATATTTGGCCTCCAGCAAAGTCCAGGACTACACTCATCAACTACACGCCATGGGTCGTGCTGCTTTCTTGTGCCTAAGTCATGATCCGAAATCAAGACCCCCGATATCAAAGGTAAGCTACCTTGTCCTTCAAGTTCTAATTCATTTCATAGTCCTTTCTTTCCAAAATCTTTTGTTCAGGATCTTTTTCACGTCATTTCCTGAGCTAGGTATTGAAATTAAGAAATTTCTTGTGTTATTTGCTAATTGTTAGGTCCTTAGAATGCTTGAAGGAGGAGATATGAGCATTCCTCTGAGTTTAGACCTGAACTCAGTTGGCAATAGAAGCGGCCATTTGTGTGGATTGAAAACTCAAACACAACCTGAATCTAGAAGACGCCATTCTCGAAGGCTTTCACATTGATTTGAAAAGACAAGAGGAAACTGATGCTTGTATAGTTGAGTCAGTTTTGTTTCTTATCACATGATTCTTTTTTCCTTTATGTATTTTCTTACAATCACCACCACTATTGGCTTTTATTTGAAGAAACTGTACCCTTCAAAATTGCATGTTTCTATATGAGTTGTTATATATAGCAAAGAATATACTAGTATTTTGTACTATTACTGGACCATAAATGCTCTTTAATTCTAATTGTGTACAGGTTTAATCTGTCTTGTATATGATCAATTTTTGCACAGTTGTAAATGTAAGTGAAAGCAGAACTGGCAAATCTGCTATTGTTCAAATTGATGTATCAAGGATTCGTGTGGAGAATTAAAATCTAAGATGGAGGACAATTTTCATTGCCTAACTAATCTTGTGCTATAGGGGAAAGCAAGATTTTACCCTTAACTTTACTCCTATACTGTCAAAAACCAAATTAGATATTGCATTTCAGATTCAGAGCAGAGTTTTAGTTAAAAACAGCTCCAGCTTATTGCTGTCTCAAGTCACCTTTCTTTTTGCTGTCAATGTTACATATATCAGTATCACTTTGCTTTCCTGCTTGAAGTTTATTTGCCTATGTTCCCCACTTCACCTCAAGAATTGGAACTCGATTAGAGAGAGACAAAAGAAGTGTTTCCTGTTTCATTTCAAAAAAAAAAAAACAAAAGTTTCAGTATAATGTTTGCAGGCATACCTCACTTTTACTGCATGATGATGAGGGAACTCCCAAAATTTCAGGCTTCAGATTTAAACATGGGAAATATCTACAATTAATGATTAAATAAAATCTAGCGGATCTCATTAATTATAACAATTTGGAGAAATGAATCATCAAGCAGGAGAGCCAAAGGAAACAAAATTTTCTTCAACGACAATGATGATTGTCATTAATTATTTAATTTGAAAGATCTAATGCATATGCAAAGCAAATAGAATACAAGAAACAAAAAAAAAAAGAAAAGATAGGAAAGGAAAGGAAAGCACAGCCAAACACGGCCTAAATTGCAATCCTAAAATTGTCTTGTAACCTACGGCATCTTTTCTAGCTTCGCTTGCTGGTAGAAGCAATGGAAACCATAGCTTAGATTATAGAGAAAAAAATTATGGAAATACTAATTAATTTATTATACTATCAGATAAAGAAACAAGTATGGAAATAATGTTAATTATTAACTCCCTTATAAAATTCCTGCTGTCATCACTCACGGCTTGAGATAAATTAACGACTTATTACTTGGCCAAGATAGGCATTATTGGTCTAGACTCTAGACTTGTTTCCTAGTTTCTCTAAAGCTTTTTTATTACTCCCTCTTGACTAAAAATTAATCAAGATTGTGAATTATTACTATTATTCAATACTTTGTAAAAAAATGACACAAAATGTTAACTTTTTGCTTTTAATTAGTAATTCATTACTTAAGACTCAATTTTTTTACTTTGCCAAATAATTCAAAAGTTGAAAGTTGAAACTAATAATACGTATTCTTGAGAAACTACTAGATTATTCAGCGTAAGATTAAAGTAATTAACAAGCAGCTAACGAATTCTTTGTTGAGTGACAAGAAAAAGGAGTTGTGAGGTAACTCAACACCCTTCCCAATATAAAATAATAATAATAATAATTAACAAATAGTCATGACTCCTAAACCGAATTGGATATTTATATATATATATATATATATATGAAAATTAGGAAAATTTTGCAAAGATTATTATTGTAAAGCACAGAAATGATGGATTGCTTTGTCGTGTATGGTACTGCAAGTTGGGCTATAAGGTATTATTAATTCTCATGATCAAGGATTATTTCTTATGCCGTTCAAAGGGATGGTCCCACGAAAACAATCCAACCTAATGACTATGTCTATAGCTAATAGTAAATATAGTTGACAACGTGGGAGTGATAATTCAGTATTTTGACTTTTGTAGAATTAGGCATTTTTTTTTTTTTAAATAAAAAATTTTTAATTATCAAAAGAGCAGGATCTGCTACAAGTGAAACTTCATACTAGCATAAACAAAAAACAACCTTTATGATTGTGTAGTACCCCATATATCCCAAGTATCACATAATTTTTTATTAACATGATTAATTAATCCGGCTAATCTATCACTCACTAAACTAGTAATCAACCCGTACAGAATATGTTTCGATCTCCTCGACCCTCTATGAAGTCTTCGGTTTCTCTCCTTCCAAAGGTAATAAATATATGCATTTCAAGCAAGCCTTAGAATGATCGAAATTAGAGCTTTACCCTTCAAGACCTGTTTAGCCCAGGATAGCTCTTCTTGCCAGGATCCTATTGATCTTCTGATATCGCATGTAGCCAAGATCTTCTCCCATAGTTGCTTTGAGTAGCTGCAGTCGAAGAAGATATGATATCTAGATTCTACTTCATTGTTACAATGAAGAATTAGGCATTCTTTTGAAAATGTAGATCTGATTAATTTTGGATCGATACAATAATACAAATATGATATGTTTGATAAACACTATATGATACGTTTAATATACTTATTGTATTCATATTTAATATGTTAATATATTTAATAATTTATATTATATTTATATGATTGGAAAAAAAATACGAGTCTCAACGTGTATACTGAGATCTACAAAAATGCAAGATAACCTAAAAAATTATGTGAAAAAAATCAAAGAAAAGTAAAACAATAGCACCCAATTTGACTTTACATATGGTAGTGAATCATAATTAATCACCTTCTCAAAATTAACATCTATAGATTAAGATACTCAAAAGTTTTGGTGATCCTGTAAATTATTTTCATTGATATAATATTACAATCTCTTTTTTTTTTTTTTGAGGTTTATATGACCAAATACATTTTATCTACAATGAGAAGGAAAAAAAGGACCTCTGGAACTTTTATATTGATGATTTTAGACCATTATGGAGTATGCACAACAGTAGACATGATATGCATGCCGGTGACAAGAAGTAAATCCAACACTAGTATTGTACTTTTCTGTCACTTCTTTAAGAGTTAAAAGTAACTCTAATTGATTAGTATGTTATCCAAATACAAGTAAATATCGAATATTGATATGTATTCGATTTGAATATATTTTTAATTTTTAATTTTTTTTTATATATTTGAAAGATCATATTCATATCCATATCTAAATATGTATCGAACACAGATGTCGTATATAATTATTTTTTAAAAAATAAAAATATTCAGATAACATATATTGATCCCCTAAACCCTATTACAATACATATTATAACATGTCAGGATTTAACTATAGTAGTTTGTGGAAGGAATTTCATATTAGAAACATAGAAAATGTAAAGCTTAAATACCAATTAGATCATGCATTGACCAATTTAATGGTTTTTCACTTTTAAGTTCCAACAAATAATCTTTAAATGAGAAAGATAGCTAGCTAGCTCATCAAATAGAAAGCCAAATTGGTAGTAAGTAACCGCCTAGGAGAGAAATTTCTGAGCAAGCATCTCTGGTCTCATTCCCAAGCCTCCTGCCAAGTTAACTTTCAAAGGATGCTTTGGTCACTCAGAAGAAAAAAAAAGTTACTTTTAAAATTGGGTTTATCTCATGGGATTAGGACAATAAGACAAGAGTAGTGCGAAAACAAAGAAGAAAAAAAGAGAGAGATTAGTTGATGATTTCTCATTCTACTCAACGATGAACCTCATTTCCATAGTTTTATCCTTTTCTCAAAATCTATTTTAGTCAATATTTACAAGCAGAGAATTCTATCTTCTTTGATCAAACAGTCTTAAACAAACATTCTTTCTTTCTTTTGGTTTACAAGTTTCTATCTGCAAAACATGATTCTCAAAGACCCGATCCTTTTGTTCATAGCAATCTTTCTACTTTCGTTAATTAAAGCTCAATCATCCAAGTGCAACCGATCATGTGGTGACAAGTTTGTTCCTTACCCATTTGGATTCTCTGCTGGCTGTCAAATCCCTCTAAACTGCAGCAGCTCAAATAACCAACAGCTTATTTCTGGTTTTCCAATCCTAACCATAAACGCTGATCGCATAAAAATCAGTGTTGAAGCCACTTGCAATCGTCCACTCCAAGCCTTTCACCGTCTCTATAGCCCCAATTACGCCCCAACGTTCCGGAACGCAATTCTATTGCAAAACTGCAGCTTGCCAGCAGCGCCATGCATGATTCCATCAACGAAGGTTTACACTCATTTTGAGGCCATTGCTTGCTCTCCTAATAGCAGCAACATAAGTTGCTATTCAGAAAACAAAACTAATGGTTTCGTTGATTACAACAAGGTGACTCGAACCAACTGCAAGTCCTTTCTATCGTCCATATCAGCAGAATCTTTCAATGAATCAGGAGTCCTGGAGGTCCAGGTGGTTGAGCTAGGGTGGTGGCTTCAAGGACGGTGCTCTGACTTTTGTTCTGAAATTGCAATTTGTGATGAAATTGTTTCGCCCTTCAATGGACAGCCAGGGTTCCATTGCAGGTGCAAACACGGGTTCATTGGTGATGGATATCGTGCCGGCGATGGTTGCCGGAAAGGTCAGTTCTTCTTTACCGAATTTGTTTGAAATTTTACTTAAATTAGTCAAGTTAATTTTGATGTTGCATTCAAACTTCGCAATAAAAAACCTACACCTTTGCTAATGCCAAAATAGAAGTCTTTGGAGAAATAATAAGAATGATTAAATGATATATTTCAGCAGCTTTTTCAACTCTTTTAGAAATTTAAAGTGCTCTGACATTGTTGCAAAATGAAGCACTAAACAAGAAGAATTGGGCAACAAGATAAGGATATACCATAAGAAGAGTTTGTCTCCAATTTTCATTAACGCAATAGAAGTAGATTCACGTCAACAATTAATGATGGCAAAGCATGTCAACTTAGGAACAACAGTTCAATGCAATTGCTTTGCGGGACAGCAACAGGATGCCTCGCTACACTGTTAAATGATCACAATATCCTAATTTTCTGGTCAAAATGTCGTCTTGCTCAATGTTATGGGCCAGTCATCATTTTGTTGAAGGAGGAAGTGCTAGTCAAAACCTTACCATTTAGCTCAAAAGGGACCAAATTTTCTTTCATCATTTAAGCACGTCGATGAAGGCAGATATTTTCTGATTTTCTTTTTGTCCGCTGCAAACCACAAGATGTGGTAGTAATAGGTTAGCGAGTTATCGGAAATGGGTAGTTACACCTAACGCGATTGAGGGACCCCCTGGTAAATTTTTTAGTAATTGCAGCAAACCTGACTGGATTAGACCTTTGACATATGGGTAGTTTATCACGGAAGAAAGAACTACCCGGTCGGGGAAAACTAGAAACAAAACAACAATCAAATTATATTAGTAAAAAGCTAATTTTTTGTATATATAATTCATATACAAGCAAGGAAAAAGATAGAGAAAGCAACGGCCTTGGGATCCAATGGTATTAGGTGGCTCCTGGCTTCTGATGGTGCAAAGCTGAGAGCTTATATCTTTCTGGTGCAAGGAAGTGATTTAGTATTATACCCCATAAAAGGGTCAATTCCATACATTGAGACTAGGCAAAATTGTCAAATTTAGAGCAGATAATGTGCATAGAGGTGAAAGAGAAAATTTATGGATTTGCAATAATAGTAACTTAGAACCTAAGCATAATTGCAGATGATTTTATTAAACTAAGCTGCTTTGATTCATCTTGTAAAATACTCTTGCTAATGTTGGACTTAATTGTTTGTCCTCAAGACCAGACACCTCCCTCGGATATCCTAATCAAGATGCTCCTGAAAGTTTTCTTTATATTAGAATGTTATTGTAACTTTTTTCTGTCTTCTAATTTGTTTTTATGTGTTTGTTGACATGTAAAACTAAACAGCATCTTCAGATTGCAACCCAGCAAGATACATTTCTGGAAAATGTGGAGGAACGACTAGAGTCGCTATTTTGGTTGGAGGTAATCATAAATTAACATCAAACATACTACTATATATAGTTTCCTTTGCTTGGTAGGAACATTTTTATTTTATTGCCATATGACTGGAATTTTAACTTTTATCCTCTCAGTTGTTTTGTTTGAGGATAGGCATAGCTAATAGTAAAACATATTGTCAAGGCTTCTATTTTCAGGGAGGGGAGAAAAAGCCGCCTCTTTTTTGCTTTTAGTAAAACATATTTTTATCACATTACTCATACAACAAATAAAAATTGGAATTAAAGTGTATCCTAAATATGCAGCACTAATTTTGGTGTTCATTTTTCTCAGGCATTGCAACTGGAGCTTCTTTAATGATCTGTGCAGTTCTAATATGCTGCTATATGCAGAGACAATCCAATTCAAAAGACAGAAACAGAGCAAAACGCCTCTTATCTGAAGCTTCAGACATCAGCATCCCCATTTATACATACAAAGAAATAGAGAAAGCTACAAATAGTTTCTCAGAGAAACAAAGGCTTGGAACTGGGGCCTTTGGAACAGTCTATGCAGGAAAACTCCACAACAATTCATGGGTTGCTATTAAAAGGATCAAGCATAGAGACACTGATTGCATTGAGCAAGTCAGGAATGAGATCAAGCTAATTTCATCTGTCAGCCACCCAAATTTAGTGCGCCTATTGGGTTGCTCCATAGAAAATGGTGAACAAATACTTGTGTATGAGTTTATGGCCAATGGAACATTATGCCAGCATTTACAAAGAGAGAGGGGTGATGGACTTGCCTGGCCAGTTCGCCTTTCAATTGCTGCTGAAACTGCACAAGCCATTGCTCATCTGCACTCTGCTATAGATCCCCCAATATACCACAGAGACATCAAGTCAAGCAACATACTCCTAGATTACAATTTCAGGTCCAAAGTAGCAGATTTTGGTCTTTCTAGACTTGGAAAGACTGAAATATCCCACATCTCAACAGCCCCTCAAGGAACTCCAGGATACCTTGATCCTCAGTACCATCAAAACTTCCATCTTTCAGACAAAAGCGATGTTTATAGTTTTGGGGTAGTTCTCATTGAGATCATAACAGCACAAAAAGTGGTGGACTTTTCTAGGCCTCCAAATGAAGTTAATTTGGCATCTGTTGCTACTGACAGAATTAGCAAAGGGGGTTTAGATGAGATCATAGACCCATTCCTAGAGCCAAATAGTGATTCTTGGACGTTATCTTCAATCCACAAGGTGGCAGAGCTGGCTTTTAGATGCTTATCATTTCAGAGGGACATGAGACCTACAATGATGGAAGTAGCAGTAGAATTGGAACAAATCAGGCTAAGTAGATGGGTTCCTGCAGAAGAAATTACTTCTGCAGCTTCATCAGAAGTATCTCCTTGCTCCTCCTCATCCAATCTAAGCGAGCAACCACTGAGCATGGCAGTCAATAAGAAGGCTGGACTGGAAAATAGAAGCCTATTTATGCTTCAGATGACTAATGTTGGTTGTGTGAACTTGATGGAAAAATTGAAGGATAATTCTCCAGTATCAATCCAAGATCCATGGTTGAGTGAACAAAGCTCACCTTCATCGAGCAGTTTGCTGAATAATGTAACCCATTAACCAGAAGTCACTCTTTCTTTTGATTTCAACTTCATCTCGGCCTGTTAATACTTGGTTTTATCAATGCAGTACCACAGTTTTGTCCCTCTGCATAGTTTCTAAGAGTTCCTACCTAGTGTATATATGTTTATAGACACTGCTGAATCCTGAAAATGCTCCCATTAATGTCTTTTTCTCGCTTTAATGAAGTCATAAAAATGTTGTTCGAGCTTGTGGACATGAAAATTGGAGGAAGGCCTGAGAAGTAGTTAGGCCTAGATTGTAATAAGTAAAATAAATCCATGTAAACTAATTAATGGGCCTTAGATTGTTATGTTTGCCATGGAAAGGGTCCAACAGCTAACCAACTGTGCGGCGTGTTGCATTCTAATTGCGCTGGAAACTGAAAAACCACCTCGAACCTTTGGGAGAACTTGGGGGGTTTAAGGCTTTAAGCGGTGACTGACAGCCAGCAACTTCGACCAACTCTGCTAAAACCCTAAAAAATGGAACTTCAATCCGTTTGTCATGGATTTCCTGTCCTAAAGTTCAAATTGTTCAATCATCGTCGCGTCTTTAATCAATCTGTAAGTAAATCTCTCCTATAAGTTTGTTACATTTTTAACGTTAAACCTCACCATCCCATTTATGTTCTTTCATTAATTTTATCAAATCCAGAAACCCACTCTCATCTCCAATTATCAAAATTTGAAGGCTCCTGCAAGCAACATCGCACTAAGAAATGGAAATGTTGGGCTTGGAGATGCATCAAAGTGTACATTTTTTGGCTCTTTTTTCTCAGATTTTTAGTGTACTAATATTTGTTCTTCCCTGCTTTGATGTTTGAACTAAAAAAAAGTTTTTTTTTTATAAAAAAAATTTAGGGTATTTTATGCCTAAAGGGGAAAGAATAAATAAGGACTCTAGATTGTGGAGATTGAGCAGAGGGGGGATAGTGTGTGCTTCTGGTTCTGATCCAAACTATAGTTTGAAACATACTGGGAGGGAGAAATCTGGTGTGGCTTTTAATACATTTGGTGGGGTGGAATCATTTCGTGGTAAATCGGGTTCTGTTTCCTTTCATGGGCTAACTCACCAGCTAGTGGAAGAGAGCAAATTGTTGTCAGCTCCTTTCCAAGAAGAAAAAGGATCCTTCCTCTGGGTTTTGGCACCTATTGCATTGATTTGTTCATTGATCCTTCCACAGTTTTTCTTTAGCTATGCAATTGAGACTTTCTTCAAGGACCAGACACTCGTTGGTATTCTAATTCAACTTGATCTTTTCCTTACTTTGATGTTAGTTGGTTTTATGAACTGGTTGCTTATTTTTAGTTGAATGTCATGTTTGGAACTTGGCATCTTTGCATCCTGATTTAGATGTCTTTGTCCATAATTATTAGAGGGGAAGGTATTGAGATAAAACATGCCAGCCCTATGGCTGTCAAGCTTTTGTTTGAAATTCATATTGGGATGAAAAAGCTGATAGAGCTCATCTCAAGGTTCAATTAACCAATTTGACCAGAGGTTCTGTCATTGTTTATGTTATTATGTTTGTTGATAAACCATCCATGATATCTTTCATAACCATGAAGTCAAATTTTATTAGTGGTACTGCAGTGTGTGTGTGTCTAAAATAAAGAACATATGTAATTATTTTGCATGATTATATTGTGCAGAAATTGTGTCCTCTTTTTCCTTTGAAGTGATGTTCTATATTGGTCTTGGGATATTCCTGCTTGTGACTGATCATGTTCAAAGGCCATATTTGCAATTCAGCGCCAAGAGATGGGGTCTCATTACAGGACTCAGGGGCTACCTAACATCATCTTTCTTCACAACGGGTTTCAAGGTTTTTGCTCCTCTCTTTGCCGTCTATGTAACTTGGCCAGTGCTTGGCTTCCCAGCCTTGGTTGCAGTGGCTCCTTTCCTGCTAGGCTGTGCTGCTCAACTTGCATTCGAGACGATTCTTGATAAGCGTCAGTCATCTTGTTGGCCCCTGGTTCCTATTATTTTCGAGGTATTTGGTGTTTTACTGGATTCAGATTCATTCTAAAGACCAAATAAGATGATTGACAACTTTATAATTGATTTTGCAGGTGTATAGATTGTATCAGTTGACAAGAGCTACTCAGTTTATTCAGAACTTTATGTTCTTGATGAAAGACTCTCCCAAAACCCCAGAGATGTTTGAGAGAGGTGGTGCACTTGTTGGGATGATAGTAACTTTCCAAGTCCTAGCTGTGGTTTGCCTTTGGGCATTGATGACATTTCTCCTACGGCTTTTTCCTTCTAGACCCGTTGCAGAGAACTATTGATGTTTGTAAGGGTGGTATATTATCCATGGTTCCACTTCTTTGTTAGTTTTGATATTTGAATCTTCAAATTATACTCCTTAGATATCCATGAAACTCCAGAGCTCAAAGCGTGTTCATCTGAAGTACATAACAGGAGAAAAATTCTGGGTCACTGCCAAAATTGGGGATACAATTAGTAAAGACTGAATGAAGAAAAACAGAAGTTGAAGTTCGTGATGTCACTCAAATGCAATTAGTTGTAACTTCTAATTATGGCCTTTTTTTTTTCTTCCTGAACGTAAGAATATATTTCCTAATTATCTGCATGTGTTGATACGGAGGGGGTATTGTCAAAATGTTCGATTTTTGGCCATTAATCAATCCTCTCCTCTCAAGACAAAGAGATGATGATGATATTATTTGTTCTTGAAATGCTTAGCTGCAAACTCAACAAACTACTCTCTTCACCAAGGATCCTTACTGTATTACTACCCTTAAAAACCTTCTTCTTTGTCTCAAAGTCCAAAACCTAAAGTGCAAGTGGTTAGCTTTCGAATCTTAGAATAGTTGGCCCTTAACAGAGCTCAAGCAGATGTCCTTGGATTTCCTCTTTTATAGGCTAAATTGTCGATCATAAATTGAGCTTTTAGTCATTTTAAATCCGGACATGTTTAATAATCCTTATTTGACACATTCCCTTTGGTTTGGAGAAATTATTTTATAAAATAAGGGTCTATAAAATAATGCGTAATCTCAGCTAGTTTCTTGGATTAAACAGTATATATATATATATTTTCTTTTTCTTTTTCTTTTTTTTCTTTTTCTTTTACAGAAACAAAAGAGATATGTTTCATTCTCAGCAAGAAATAAATAACTTGCCGAGATAAGCAAATCAACTTTGGCCCACTAACATATGTTGCAAAGGGGAAGAGTTGAGAAGATAGTAAATTGATCGTTTCATTTATTTATTTTCTCCTTTATCATAGTTCAATGAAGACTAATAAACTATATTAGTATGCATATCTGAAAAATATTGAATACCTTAATTCATAAACAAAATTAAAACATTGCAGAAAATTTTACTGAATTTAGAATTGAGGGTAAAACCAAATGATTTCATAGTTTCCTTTTTTTTTTTTTTTTTCTTTCTAGAATTTCAATCATACAATAGAAAATTAGAAATTTCTAGCATTACTCAATTCTATAATCTGCATATTTGGACTTATAATTCTATAGGATAAGCAAATCTTACACGCGAATGTTCTGAGAAGAGTTAACTAAACTAGTTCATGACCTGCAGGGTACATAAGCATTAAAAAATATCTTACTGTCATAAGGCAATTTACTATCTTTCAGGCTCCTCCAATCTGGTTAATGATCCTCTCTCTAAAATTTGGGCATAGGGATGGCCTTTTGGTGGATTTCAAGATTGAAAACTTCAGAAAACTCTTTAATCAAGGATTTGTAGGAGATATCAATCAACTGATAATCATCAGGATTTGGTTTAACTGCTTCACCATATCTTGTAGATGACTGAAATTCTTGAAGCAACCCCTTTATGCTTCCAACTTGACGATCCGGTAACCCACAGGGAACTATCCAACTGAAGGGAGTTAAGTCTGTGGTGACATTAAGTGCCAACCCATGGTATGTTATCCACTGAGATACTCTTACACCAATTGCAGCCAATTTCTGATTTCCTGTAGCAAAATTTTAAAAAGATAAAGACAATCAAAGACAAGGAGGCCAATGTTCTTTCTTCTAATGAAATTATATTAGAAAAATGACATTGTAGTATGGGTATAAGTGCTATTATTGTCGTGGACAAAGATGAAATCTTCGTATTGCCAAGTGCAGGTGCATGTCTAAATCAAAGCAGCTAGACAACACAAGAAGTGCATAGTTTAAGACTTTCTCACCCACCCTTCCCATGATCTCAGGACCCTCAATCAGACATGAGCAATAGCCAGATAGAGAATAACAAACCATAATGATTGCTTGCTATCTTTAGTTGAAGGCCTAACATGAGTGGGTTGAGTCCTATGTTACTCGAACTCGAAAAAAAACAAACCATAATGATTGCTTGCTATCTTTAGTTGAAGGCCTAACATGAGTGGGTTGAGTCCTATGTTACTCGGACACGGGTATGCATCCGAAAGACATGTAAGTTTAACTTTTTCTAAAATTTCCATATATTTGGAAGGTCTTTGGAGGATCATATCCCCATACTCATGTCTGGATATACGTCGAACACGAGTGTCGGACAAGAGTACTTCAAGAAAAATAAAAAGTTGGAGCAACATAAAGTGAGTCTATAAAACCTCTTTGTTCCCTTCATTTATAGCTTCCAGCAAAAGATACATAATGCAATAATAAATCATCAAAAGGAGAAAGAGATTATGGAGCCATGGCAGGTTAGCAGGGGATGCATTTTGATCCCTTGCCGCTTTGGAACATCATCATCCCACTTTTGATAACCCTATGCCTATTTCCTCTGCCTGCAATGTCCTACCGTAAATGTTCAATTTCAAAGGGAAAAAATTGTGAGAACATAGCTGACAAACTTTGACTAACAGATTTGCTCAACCATTTAGCAAGCAACCGGGATCATTCAATACGACAGAATGAACACGATACCAAGGCAAACCCATGGAAATACCCCTTTATCAACGAAAAATAGACACTATGTAACTTTATTGCATTGGAATAAATAGTGCAACTTTCAATCTCATATAAACCTAGAAGGGAGAGAGAGAGAGGAATCACTTTATGAAAACAAATAAGCAATTAAGCATCAAAAGAAAGAGATAAAAAAATCTTACCAACCCAAACACCCGTTAAACCCTCAATCCTAGAAGCCTTAATAGAAAATGTTGATGAAAGAACACGAATCACCACCTCCTCAAGTGTCCTAAGATACCAATGAAGATCCATCTTGTGATTCCGGAGATTAATAATAGGATACATAACTAGCTACATTTCAATACAGGTATTAAAAAAAGAAGTTAGTCCAAATAGAAAATCACTCTGAAATCAAATTAATTTCACATTCTTAGCCATCTAGCTTTTGAAACTATACCTGTCCAGGCCCATGGTATGTAACTTCCCCGCCGCGTTCAGTTCGATAAACATCAAAAGGAGCTTCCTTTATGTCAAAATTTAAATACTTTTCCGAGCTAGCAGTGCCCATTGTATAAACAGGGTTATGCTGAAGAATAATTAATGTATCTGGGCAATCCTCATGTTCTTGGACCAATGCTATCTTTTGTTTAACAATTTGTTTTTGCCAAGACCATGCCTTTCCATATGGAATAAGCTCCTTGTGCAAATCAAAACACTCGCACCTACGAAATTGAAGTTAAAAAGCTTGAGTTTGGGAATGAATGGAGTTTGTTTGTGAAAATGCTTGAGAAAGACAGAGGAACTTACACTTTTGTTTTTGTTTGAGTTACTGGGTTGAGTTGATGAGGTTCCTTTTGGTGCTTTACGGTTGTGCATGTTGTTGGGATTGTTCTGAAACACAGATTTGGTGCAAGAATCATGGCTTATAAATCCATGTAATTAAGCATGATTGAACAATTGGGTTTTTGTCTGAAATGCCTATTCCTCTCTGGAAGCGAAGAAACCAAAGTTAAAATTAATGTGCAAATGCAGCTGGACGTTGACAATTTAGTTGGGGATCTTAAGGTTAAGTCAGACATTTCACTAGCTGATTTCTGGTCTATTTTGTACTTTCAGTTGATAACAGAGGAGCCCTAACTCCAAAGCCCCTCACCGACTAGATATAAAGCTAACTGATGAAAAACATTGAAAAAAAATCCCATCTTGAAGTTCTTCAATAAGCTGCTTCGGCTGCGTTTTGTTTACAGTGTAATTGATTAACGAGAGAAATTGGTGGGTTTTTCTTGTGATGATGAAAAACGATGACAAGTCTGATCTCTTTATAATCCATTCACCATGACGACAAATCGAGGCATTTGTCTGAGAGAAAGACCCACTTCTTTTCTGAAAATTGTGAATACAGAGTTTGAACCTTGTTTCTTTTCTCTATTCATATGTGTCTGCAATATTTAGATTTCATGTCATTAGTATAGGTTTGATTTCCAGGAATTTGCGGCGATGATGATAATAAAATGACCTTTTATTTTCTGAGGCATGTCTTATGATAGTCTCTCAAGCACTTTTGAGCCGCGTCTTAATCGCAGGAGATGTTTGCTTATGTGATTTTCTGGGTCATGTCCTAGATTTTTTTTGGGCATGAAATGGCAATTTGTTTCTTCTTGAATTTTGGGCTCATGATTCGTTTTGAGAATTCATCTGGGAAGTTGCTTTGTAACTCTGATGCAACTTTTGCATTGATATTTTTTAAGCAGCCTTTTTGAGTTTTGACCCAATGATCACCACACACTCATTTAACAGTTGTGAATGATAGGTATCTGCAAACATTCAACCGTTCAAATTCCTCCCCTTCAGGATAAAACAAAAATCTAGAGCAAATTAACGGAGGTGAACCTGGAAATGTGCTGATTGATTTGCTCCTCTCATTACTAATCAGCACGTGTTGCCACCGACTCTTCTTCCTTGACGGCAGCACGAAACACCCAGTAAAGCCAAGCGGCAAGCAGCCCCGTTTGCATACTCTAATAGAGAAATAAAAATTTGGAAAAACAAACAGACCCCTAAAGATACGGGCTGACAAGTGTTCGGCTCACAGCTAAATTAAGCCCACACGCATAGGAATTGAAAAGCGCCACGTGAATCTAATAGCTTTGTAATTGTTGTTGGTCAAATTTCTATTCCAATGGAACAATTCAAAACCTACCTCTCCAAGAAAAAGTGCAAAAAAAGCCCACCCCAAATAGCGACAATTCCAGCTAATATGCTGCGAATCTTCTCGTTCACTCAGCATGCTATAAAATGAACAGAAACACTCATACTAAAACCAAAACAAGTTTCAAAAGACTTCCAATTTTCTAAACCCAAAGAACAATGACTACCACTAGATTGTTGCGTTCATCTAACAAGCCTTTGGGTCGCATTTTTGCTGCTTCTTCTTCTTGGCCTTCTTCGTCGGTGAAAACTGTGAGTTGTATAAGCAAGGGAGGGCTAGATGGGGAGAAGAAAGTTTGTAGGAATAGTGAGAGGAAACCAACGGTGGCTGTGAAGGCTTCTGTGGCAGCAGCCGAGAGTAGTACTATGGTCATATCAAAGCCACAGGTTGACTGGGGAAGAGAATTGGCATCTATGCTTGCAAATGCCATTAATGCTATGCGTCAAGTGCTGATCAGGCCGGTTGTGAAAGCCAGACCTTGGAAATTACACGTTCAGATGCTCATTGAAAAGGTATTAATACCCTGTCATTTCTATTAGTAATATTTATACATACCCTGTCATTGAAAAGGTTTAGTTTTTTGAATTGGTAATTTCCATATTATACTACTAATGTAAAAATATGGTGTAATACAAATATCGAATAAATAAGGTTTGATTATTAATTAATCCATTCTCTTTTTCATATGTTTAGTAGTAACTTGCAAACAGAACAATTGAATTTATCAGCTGCAATCATTCCTGCAGGTCATAATTGATTGTCGATTCTTTACCATATTTGCTGTTGCGGGCTCTTTGCTTGGATCAGTACTGTGTTTCATGGAGGTAATTACATGCTTTCAAAGAGGGGGGAAAAAAAAGACCTTAAGCTTTGTTCTGTTTTATATAGTACTAGAATCGTATTTAACTGTGAAAATGACATCAATATTCTTCCAGGGAGGCTTTCTCATTCTGGAGTCATATTTACAGTATTTCCATAGCTTATCACAAAAGTCAGATCAAGAGCATATCATCCACCTACTGATAGAAGCCATAGGTATCCCCTTTGTCAATACATATATTCCATAGTTCATTAATCATTATTGAGTTGAGTAATCTTGTTTTAATTGTTAAATGTTCTATTCTTTGCAGATATGTTCTTGGTTGGAACGGCCATGCTTACTTTTGGAATGGGGCTGTACATCATGTTTGTGGGAACAAAGACTATGAATGGAGGTGCTCCCTTGGTTCCAAGATCGAACTTGTTAGGGCTCTTCCATTTGAAGGTATTAAACTGTCTTTTAAATTTTTTATATACCAAGAAAAAAATTACATCAAGCATTTTACATGATTTCGATATGATTATTTCAGACACTTCCGGCTTGGGTTGAAATGAAATCAGTTTCACAAGCAAAGTCAAAAATTGGGCATGCTGTTATGATGATGCTTCAGGTTGGAGTTTTGGAGAAATTCAAGAGTATACCAGTTGTTACTAGCTTGGATCTTGCCTGCTTTGCTGGGGCTGTATTTGTTTCCTCAGCTTGTATATTCCTTCTCTCGAGGCTTTCAGTTGGCATGCAGTAGCATGGGAGCTAGATAGGCAGCCGAGAAATTTATACACTGATGATACATTTATAGCAGAAGATTGAGAAGAAGATAAACCCTTTATTCTTTTGGTTAATAATAATTCTTTTTGTAGCATCACTGATATATAGTTGTATAGACACAAAGCTGTTAATTAGATGAGAAAAAAGAAAATCTTAAAGGTATAAAAGAATAAGCTTATTCAACATTCAGGATAGTTTGGTAGGCACTGGTTAGCCAATATCAATTCCTTGTTCTGTTCTCATCATTGGTTGGATCAGACAATATCCGATTCATTGTAAAGCATTTTGTATTTGGTAATCAATTTTATGAATTATATTCTTTTGTAATGATACGGGTTCATTATCTTTTTAATATACTAAAATATTATAAGATTATACCACACTGACTTGACATGAGATCTGAGTCGTGGTAAATCCAGCAAACTAAAACATATATATATTTGTATAGTATATGAGCTTAGAAGGACCAAATTTCAAACTACTGAGTTGTGCTTGCTAGAACTCAATCTAACTAGTTTAACAGACATGTACAAGTAAAGATGATAGATAAAAAAACATGATATACTAAGTAATAAACAACAGCCATAAATCATCTACTTTGGATACCTGTGGCACAGTAGACACAATCAAAATTTTCTGGGGCAACTTCTTGAGTCCCCCCTGGCTGCAATAGCTTTGGAGTCAACTTCTGATAGGCCATTCTTTGAGGCTTTAACCGAATTCTCAAACTAGTTTCTAGTCACGCTGGTCCGTCCAATCAGTTCCATGGGGAACTCAATTGAAATTCTTTGAAGGCTCTCTCTGCCCAATTAAGAATGAAGCCTTTCGAGAGCAGATTCAGCCGACCTTGCAGAAACTCGAATAACACTCTATCTTAGCTTGTTCCCACTTGGGTAAAAAAGATAGATAAGCATATGTCCACCTCAGTATTTGCCTGCATTCAATTATTTGTTGTCAAACATCCTCTAAGAAATCAAGCTGAGACACATCTAGTTGCTAAATGTCACTAAGCTTCTTAATCTGCTCAATTTTCAGATTCTCTATATCCTTAAGGGCTCGTTTCCTTCAAACTCCTTGTGCAATTCCCAACGATCACAATAATGCAAATACTTCTTTGCGGATTCCTTTGCCTTCTCCTTTTCACTCCCAAGTTCACTATACCGGTTACATTCATAATAATTCATATGATCCCTCCCCCATTTTTTAAGGCAAATCCAGCAAAATTCGTAGTTACAAGGAGGCCTGCATTTCATGCGCATACACCCAATGTTCTTCTCAATTGATCGGTTGCGTTGTGGACAAGGCTTGGTACACATCTTTTATACTGTGCTTTGCAAATGCAGTTTAATGATTGCATTGATGTAGTTGTGAACTGCTTCATGCCCGGAGATATCACTAATTCACTATTAATCTTCTCACAAAATCATATAAAAACTCAACTCGTGATCATAGACTCAAGAATCAAGATGTGCGGAAGAGAATATTTTTCTTGTTTTTTTTGGATAAACATTTTAGTTTTATTATCCAAAAGAAGCAGCAGAGCTGCTACAAAGTTACAGCAGTCATTCTAGAGCCTAACCATCTTAACTGCTTGACAACACAAAGTTAAGGTTCCAAGCATTTACAAGCTCCAAGTTAACAAAATCAGATGCGATGTTTCTTAGCCCCCCAATGATACGTACTAATGACTTCCTTTACTTGAGATATTAGCTGGTCCTCTAATGCCCTAGTAGCGTTGTGCAATCTACGATTCCTTTCTCAAGTTACATGAAATATATATATATATATATATATATACATGGTACACTTAAACAAGTGAATAACCAATGAAATATGAGCAGTTAAAAATAATTAGTACATTGTATTATCTTTTCAATCTTATCTAAACAAATATTAAAGTTTTATGTTTAGGTATTAGTCCATTACCTCTCACCAAAAAAGAAGAAAAGATAAGATCTTTAGTGATCGTTCCCAATTGATTAAAGAGTTAACAAAACTTTACTCAAATATTTATATATATATATATATATATATTGCTAAAGTCTAGTAAGAATCCACTGTGCATATATAAAGTGGGATCCGTACGCATATCCACTTCCGTTGATTTAAATACGGCTAGATTTGCAATGTTCCAAATGGAAAAATAATAAGGAAAAATATAGAACAAAGACTTTAGATTATAAGAATTATATATGTTCCTGCAATTTTTATTGAAAAAAAGTATTATTATTTTAGCAAGAATATATGTATGTTTGATCTTGCAAAAGCTTCATACATAAATCCCTTTTCTATATAGCATAAGGGTAACTATGGATATGGTAGATGATCATTAAAATTAAAAATTGGGATTTAAAAAAAAAAAAAAACTTAATATGATCATGGCCAACATATCTATTGCAAAGGGGAAAGGAAAAGCTGTAAAACTGACTTTATATATGGTGAAGAATGGGTTTCAACTTCGGCTTGGTGAAGCACAAGACCTATGGGTTTGACTTCCCTCATTACTTTTCGGTTAATTATTATCAATACAGTTTTAAATATCTTTCACAATTATGACTTTCATAATTTATAGGGGAGTCCTAGAATGGTGATTATGACTTTCATAACTTATAGGGGAGTCCTAGAATGGTGATGATGAACGTATTAAAAAAATAATAAATAAAAAATTAATGAATAGGATCCCAACCCAAAATCTATCTAATATATTTAGGATAAATATGAAAATTTTCAGTCCTACTTTTTTTTTTTCCTTTCTAGCAATACTACTAAGCAAGAAATGATTTTATTTGCAAAGGGCGATTCCTAGCTAATCTCTGGAACATAAAATGCTATTGCTCATCATCTCCATGGATGAAATCCTAAAAGTTTGAAACTAGCAAATGTCAAAAGACATTTAAACTCACACCCATTTGGAGTCATCTAAGGTTCCCGAGGTTCGGAACACATTCCGCATGTTGTTGAGGTCCTCAAATTGGCGAAGGTGCAGAGATCACAAGTCCAAGAACCTCGTCCACACATTGTACAAGATGTGGAAGAACTATAATTTTCAAAGAAACAATAAGCACAAATCCATTGTTCCTCGGCAGTGGCAGAGTTATCGTTTATGTTTGTATTGAAGCTTTGAGCTCCAGTAACAGCAGCAGCAGCAGCAGCAGCAGAATTATTCATTGTCGAATCCGTTCTGGGTTTCTTTGAGACACTTGAAGAACCCTCGGAGTTTACATCAGATAGTCCATTCTGTAAAGCGGTAACCAAGTTCTCAAAGTAATTTCTAGTCACCCTGGTGAGCACAGAAAGCTTTTTACGGAATTCAATGAATTCCTTTATTGGGTGCTTAGTTTTCAGGAATGGTAGCAGCTCCTTTTCTGCACAATCATGAAGCCTTTCCAAGCCAGACTCAGCCTGACCTTGCAAGTACTCAAACAAGTTCCTTTTAGCCTGGTCTTCATCAGGCAAGTAGTAACCATATGCATAGGTCCATGTAAGCATCCTCCTACATTCAACTATCTGTTGCCAGGCCTCAGTTAAAAAACTGATTTGAGCCTCAGGTTGGGCTTGAACGCGACCAAGAATCTCAATCTGTTCGTCTCGCACATTTTGCAAGTCGGCAGCAGCTTTTTTCATTGACTTTTCATTGGTCGCCCAACGTTCAAAGTAATGAGTGTATCTCATCATATATTTCTTTGCTTTTTGTCTTCTTTCCTCCTCGGAATTATCCTTATAACGATTACAACCGCCATGATTTTTCCAATCTTGAAGGCATAGCCAGCAAAATTCGAAACAGCAAGGCGCCCTGCATGTCATGTGCGAACACCCCATGTTTTTCTCAATTGGTTTTTTGCATTTGGGACAAGGCTTGGTAAAAGCTAGTATGTAATTCACATTCTCAGCCTCCGAGCTGTTCTTCGACATCCATTTTGTCACAGTTTCACAGTCCACGGGACGATGAGCTTCTTGAGTACAATTCCAGCAAAAGGAATGAGAGCAAAGACAAGAAACATCGAAATTTTCACTCCCAGCAACAAAGTTAATAGCGTTTTCACAGCCTGGACCAGGACACCACTTGATCATCTTGTTTGCTTCAATATATGACATAACAAAGTAACCAGAATACCTCTTTTTCTCTTCCTCAGAAGCAAATAAACCCATCATGTCTTCACCCACAGCAGCACGACAAGATGGCTGGGGACACTTTAGCAATAAACTTCCAGGGCCATCAGCAATGGCTGTTTTAATATAGGAACTCCAGCAATCATTGCAATAAGGATGCCCACAAGCTGTGGACTTAAACCCATCACAATGGTAGGATTCAAAGCAGATTCCACAAAGAATATCGCGGCCATGATCAGGTAATTCAATCAATGGTTTGACAAGCAAGCCTGCCTTTTCACGGGCTTCTTTTTCATCAGCAAACCATGCATCATGAACTTTATTAACACTCCAATTATAGTTAAGGAGTAAGATACTTGCCTCGATTTTCGATATAGAGAGGACAGCGGAGACATCAGCAATATTATCCTCTATACGCTGACGTATATCTGCTTCTTTTAGAACAGTACAATTGTGGTGAAACCTTGGGAAATTATGGGTTTCATCTTCCTCGAGTGGAATCTCATCATCGCGATCATCATCATCATCATCATGGCTGCCGTTGCCCTGGAGTGGATGTAAGTCATCATCCGTAGCGTCGTTATAGAAGTAGTCGTCACTATCTTCGTAGGCAAGGTTCTTATCGTCCTCATCAGAAGCCGCCATGACAAATTAAACCCAACCCTTGAAGAAAGTGAAAAACCTAGGATATTACAATTTACAAACAGGAGAGAGAGAGAGAGAGAGTTTAGAAATAAGAGGCAGTTCGAAAACACTTTCCTTTTCTCTCTTTTTGTTTAATCGAATCCTATAAAAACTGAAAAACCTATGATGAGAATTGAGAATAAAGAGATTTATTTATTTATTTATAATAATAATAAATTCCAAGAGTGGGGTAGGGTTTTATTTTTATTTTTTTGATAAATACGATAAACCCTAGTAATCTTCTCCGAAAGTGATGCAATATCTGGTGGAAATTATAAAAAAAAAAAAAATCCTGTGTTGTGCTGTGCTGCCATCCACTTACATGCTCAGAGCACCTACCAATAAAAACTAGCAATAACGGTTTAGATAGTTTAATGATACGCATGTGAACGTGGTGGTATCGTTAAAATTAGATTTAATTAGATATCGAATGTACATCCTAAAATTTTCACAACATTCTTCCTACCATTACCATATATAAAAAATATTATTACCTTTTTTTTCCAGAATTATTAAATACAAATATACATATATTATGAGTATAAAATTATGTAAATATAAATATAAAGCTGCAGAGAGATTCAATGGTTTCAATTCAAACAATGAAAGAAGGTTACTAACTTACTATCTTCCCTCATAATCACGATACGCTCCCAAGACAACTGAAAGGAAGAAAGTTCATTTTGATGAATGATGGGCATTTGTTTGATAAGATCACGCACGCCGCCTAGGTGGTCGGATTTTGTTTCATCCGTTAAGAGGGGGAAAATATGGTGCCTCTGCCTGCCTGGATGGATCACTATTAGAAACTCTTAAATTAGTACTTCATCAACAATTTTAAGCTAACATCAAAGCTGCATTGTATCATCTGCTTGACCCCAATGAATATCTTCGTCCCAGTCCCTTTCCCTTAAGCAAACACATTCTGCAGTGTACGTACTTAAGAAAGAAACTAGGGCAAGAGAATAACGTCCATGAAGACTAGTTAGTGCAATCCATGACGATTCAGGTAATATAAACCATGTTACTTAACATGTTAGCTGGCATATCCTATGCTCCAAGAATGAAACAGACCAAGCAGGACTCTTCAATCCAACCATGGGGAGATTTGAAAGAATTAATGAATTGAAAAACAAAAACTGTACACAACATGAAAAATTAAAGCAAACAAACAAACAACAAATTACATTGAACATGATACAACATCAACTTCTATCCGATAATGAATGAATATATTGGGTAAATTTCAAATAAATTGAAATTAGGGGGGGGGGGGGGAGGGTTGTCTATTATAAAACAACATTAATAATTACAGCAAGCTAATACAGCTCTCTACTCCAAATGGAAACTACAGAAGATTATACAGAGGGCGAAATCTCTCCTTTTACATGGAAGCAAGAAGGTCTCTCATTTCACTAACCGATGGGATGGTTTCAGTGGGGTAAATTTTGGCAACAAGTTGGGCAAAGCTATCATACTTGTCCAGAAACTCTTTCTGTCAAATTTGCAAGAAATAAAACTAGTAAGCAACCAGCAACATATCACCAAACCAGCACCTAAGAAATTGAAGCAAACCTCAAATTCCCCCTTCTTTCACCCCCACAACGCACCCGGTTTTTTCTAATGCTCTTTCCTATAGCATTGATTAATGATTCACAATGCACTTCATTAACCACTTTGTAAAATGCTTTGGCAAAAATACTAAAGCCTTAAGACGGTTTTAGAAATAGAAGTTAGCTTACCTTGCACTTGTCCCACAAAGAGGGTAACAGTTCCTCAGATGTTAAGTTCTTCTGCAACTTCTTATACATTGCAGCAATAGACTTGTCAACCTGTAAGAGACAAGTCAAGATATAAATTCCACCATTTGAAACTAAGGGCAATATGTTCCAAAAGTTGTTGATCAACTCACCCCAGATAAACTAGATTTTAACATCTTCCGGAGATCCATTTTAGACAATCCAAGCTGGAAAGGTATCTGAAATTTGTGAAGGACAAAGTCAGTTAAATCATTCATTTGTTATCAATCCAAAAAAGTCAGGATATGACTATTGGCACTAATTTCATTAAAAAAGTTGATTCAATTTTTATCATGGGATTCTGGCTGTCTGAAGACGGGATGGAAATACAATGCACACTATGCATTGTTCTGTAAATTTAGTCAAAATTGGGATAGATGCTCTTCAGGAGCTATCTGATGAAACTCTATGCATAAATTGTGAACTTGGTAAAATACAATCATTAGCATGCTAACCTCTTCTGCTGAAATTGTAAACATTAAATCCTCAATCTTTCGAGCAAACTGGAAAAGTCGTTCAAATTGCTGCAAAGAGAATACAATTTTAAAGACTGAGTCATAACATGAAACACTTATCAGTATCTCCACAACTATTTAACATCACTGCTTAAAAATAATGAGTAAAGCAACTAAAAAGCCACCAAGGTGGATTACTTACATAGTATATTATCATGCTGATATGACGTGTACATGCTTGTTCATATGCTTCACTTGCTTGGTGATAAAATTTGGCTAAGGTGGGCACAACATTGGCCAGGTCATATAAGCTGTAATGTGTGCATGGAGAGAAAAAAATTGCCCTCAAGAAACAAGAGAAATATTATATCCATAGCCATAGGAAAAAGAAGATCCATACCTATTCTGAAATGCTGCATAGTTTTCTAAAAGAAATATATCAGCATATTTTGGATCCGTTTGTGAAAGTTTTTCGAGAGTAACAAACATAATGCTAACCTGCCAAACAATATTTGCAATGTGAATATTCTTTCAGTAATAAAGATATACATATTCAGAAGATGATAACATAAAGAAAAATTAGAAAAAAGCTGATTTAATACCACAATATGAAAGAACTAATCTTATTAAGAAAAGCAAGGATAAAAAATGCAGCTAAACAGACCATAAGTACAGGGAAGGTGGCTATGCTTATCACCCATCAGCAGAAGTAGCTCAAAAGAATGCTTTAGTGACTTATCACTCTATTTCATGCAACAGTATGCCAAATAGTAGCAACACTAGAACTTAGTACACGCTCAAGTCTTACCATGATGCTAGGGCAATGATCCATTACGAGCTCACTTAACCACACTATTCAACTAATCAAAAAATAACAAGGATATCAAGCTGAAAATAAGACTTACAAATTTGGTGTATGCTTGATCAACCAAGTCCCTAGATTGTCCTTGGATGTACTGTTCCATGCGGGTGGCTAGAGTTGCAAAGCTGTGCATAAGAACATATGAACTGTTTAAAACCAACTGAAGTAGAGCTTGATGAGCAAGCAAATAATAAAGCACATATAAGAATACTAAACCTAGCTATTTTGGAAATAAAATTTACAGCATGTTGATAACATATGCCTGAAAAGGAAAAAACATTTCAAACCATTAAGGGAAAACAACTACTTCAAGTTTTTTTTTTTTCTTTGCATTTTTATCAGCTTTGGTCTCAAATTTGCAATCTATGAATTCTTACAAAGGCTATGATTCACTTTACCGAGGGATGTATGATAAGACTCCCATTTGTCGCATGTTACGCTCATTTCTTTCAATTTGATGACAAGCCTCATCGACAAACTGCAAATCCAATTGCGGCTTAAACAGGGTAGATTCATACTAAATGCAAAGGTCATAAAATTTTCAGTTTCCATATAAATGTACCCGGCTGAACTGCATAGAAATTCTTGATTCCAGGTCACCAAGCAGGAGACGTACAAATCCTGCTGCATCAGCTTTCTGGCCAGATAGATAGCGCTCTGTTATCCCATGCATGGATATGCAACGTAAAGGGTCAATCTTGTATGCCCAATCAACTACAGCACAAAAGTCTTCCTGTAATCCAGAAAAGAAAAAAAAAAAACGGAAATTGAGATTGCAAACCAGAGAGTGCCTACTAAGCAACATCATAAAGACATGCTAATATAAAACAAGGAGCACAAGTACAATTAAATAAAGAATGAGAAAAACATGCAAGCAACTGAAAATGATGAGCATTAACAAAAAGTACCAAAACTTGGGAAGACATTCATAATTTAAAATGTAATTCTGGTTCCAGAAACTCATAGAAAAAAGTAAGGAACGCAATAAGGAGCAACAGAAAATCTATCTGCAAAAGACTCCAATACGCTTACATACTTGAATTCCATCAAGCAAATCCTGTAGTGATTCATTTAGTGATTGCAGATCTGCAGAAGTTTTACCTAGCAAAATAAAATTTTCACATTTGTCAGTTTGAATTAGAGGAAGGTAGATTTATTACCAAAAACTATAAGGGCACAAGAGAAATGATTACCAGCTTTGCTATCATTGTCATCAATGTCCATAATGCCCAGATCATCATCATTGGTATCATCATCATAGAATCCACTTTTATTACCATTAGCAACACCTCCTGGGGGAGCAAATGCAGGGACTTCGAAGCACATGAAGTGTGCAAAAAAAGAACTCTGCAGTTTGAGCCATGAAGGAATTAAATTTCAATAATTAAGACTTGAGAATACATGTAACCTCATGTACAAATAGTGCAGGGAAGGACTAAACCTCATCTACAAGTAGTGGAATAAAAATTGTCAGCATTTTGGCATAAGCATCGGAAACTGCAGAAGTGTCCGCACTATTCCCACTTTGACTGCCACCTGTGGAAGCTTCCAGCCATACAGTTGGATTTCTTGATGCTTTTGTACTAGCACGAAGCTCATTGGCAAATTCACGAGCCTAAACAGAATTTTAACTATTTATCAAGCACTATAACCAGCATAAAGTTCAAATGAGAAAGGCATTTCTTTTCTAGATAATTGAATATTTTATTTTGCATTCCCAACCTCTCGGCGCAGAAGTAAGTTAAGGGAGCTACAATAAGCTTTCCTCAAAGGACCCATGCAGCTCTTATCAAGACTCTGAGAATGAGCAGGAACAAAATGTTAGAAAAATCGAGACACAATATTTTACAGATTTTACGTTTGATCTGCAATTTGACCTTTAAATGTTGCAGAAGGCGAGCATATGTCCTGCATTTATACCGCAAGTCAGCATGATCAGGCCTCTTCAACTGCCCCCGCTGTTTAAATCAAGCAGGTGAACAGCATTTAGGACTCCTTGTCACACAGTTTATACTTATCATCAAGATGAAAATAAAATGAAGGAAATACCTGAGAGAAATAGCTTTTGTCACTAATCATAAAATCCACCAAACTGGCAAAGTAGTTTCTCAAGAACTCAGAAGCTCTCCGCACAAATGTAGTTTTTAGTTTTTCGAGTTCCGCCCGCTTATCTTTAACCTAAAATAAAGGCACAACAAACAGAAAGCTACTTTTATTCTAAAAGACCATATAAATCCAGATCCAATAGCAATACTAGTCCATTGCAAAAATTATTGAAAGTAAAAGTTCCAGAAAGCTCCAAGTTTAAGTGACCATCCAAGTAAGCAGCATGTGTTAAGCTAGTCATGTGCCACATAATCTACTGGATAATTTGCCTAACTACTAAACTTTAGAAACTGGGGGAAATGAGAGAGGGGAGTCCATACAGCTCGCATTTTTGCATAAGTAGAATCCAAGTTAGGTACTTCAAGGCCACGTAAAGCACCAGTTAACCATTCACATGCTTCAACATTTTGAAGCATGCGAGCCTCATCAAATGGGCCTCCTGTCAGACATGCTGCATACTACAACCAATAAAAACATTGTTAGGGGAAATACAGGCTACATACCTTGGCTAAAGTCTAAACAAAAATATAGTGATGGATAACATACCTCAGAAGGGACACGCAATCGTTCAACAAGCTTATCAAGTTCTTCAATGAGTGCTTTATTATTTACAGATTGCATCTCTAACTTGTTGTTGCGGATCTCTATCTAGTATATTGTGAAAAAGAATTACATACCGGCATAAGAAGAGGTCAGATGTTGACGTCAAGAATATATAATTTATAACTTCATTATTTAGTTTGAGGACAAAATTAGCAGCAAACTTGAAGCATATAAATGATGGAATAATGACAGACTAGACAGGATGAAAACAGAGGATCCTACATATTAATAGACTGTCTACAAAAGTTTCCCTACCGACTCGATATCTTCTCTCATATGTCGTAATTTAACATTGAAGATGCCTAACCATTGATCCATGTCGTCAACACAATTTGTTGCTGCCTCTAGCCCTTGCAAAACCTGAAAGACCAAGAGCAGAACAATTAGTTCGCTTAGTGAGTAAGAAGCATATTGTTAATAGTGGTGGTGAACATCAGCATCACCAAGTTTAATAAAGATTTTTCATATGAAAAAAACAAAGAATGTCCTAAACACATAAAGCAATAACAAAAGCCACAAAAAAAGAGGGAAAATAAACAGAAGTTCCTCAAGCACAACACAGCATCTTCATTGGAACTATTTAGGAATAGGAAAACATAATAAGGAGCTGTCAGAGAAGAATGGCGAGAAGTCAAGGTAGTAATGGTGAACTTGAGTGTATCTAAAATGGGAGTAAAAAAGACGGCATATAATATCTGATAAGTCTGTTTGATACCTAATGCATAAGGGGATGGGAACAATGCAGGCTATTGATTCTTAATAGTCCCAACATGGTGCCAATGAGATTTGAGAATAAAAATAATGAGAGGAAAAACACAATCAAAAAGCAAAAATAGAAGGAAATACCTCATCTACTAGAGGTTCACTTTCCAAAATGGCATGCACATTTGCTGCTTCCAGAGCAAGAAGCTCTCGCTTCAACCGTTCAGAAAATGCTTCCGCTTCACCAATGCCCATGACATAGCTGTGTACCATGTTATGATCAAAAACATTAGGATAGGAATAAGGTGCTTCAACATTTACGGACCAAACATGAAAAACAGTATATTGCTTTTCAATTATGCAAATGAAACAGATGATGAAGAAAAAGAAATCAAGAATCATAGACTACCAAGGAACTAGGACCACTACAAGAACCAACCCATATCTGCAAACCTTTTTTGCTCTGTTTCCAAAAATGACAGATATTGCTGCCAGGATAAGGACTCCCCCCCCCCCCCCCTAGAGTAATAGAACTATGACTTCAGCTGTGATCTAACCATCTCAGTAATTTGGCAGATGATACATGAATATTTTATTTTTTAGAAAAACAAAATGCAAATGCAACATATAGATATGAACATCTGATTTTCACTGAAGAACCTTAGAACAGAATAAAAGAACAACATACGTGCCCAAAAGAGCCTCCATGTCCTCTTCCTCAGCTTGAGAGACAAGTTCCTTTTCAACAGTCACTTTCAAGTCACTTTCTGTTACTGTAGTTGCAACTGGACCATCTTGCTGATTCCTTTGAGTAGTAACCGAGGGTGTATTTTCCTAGATACAATGTACAAGTCAAAGACAATAAAGAAAAGATAGATTCCATAAAATTATTGACATAAGATTTCTTGAATTTTTGGGGAAATTAAATCTGCTTGAAATTCTAAGCAAAATCAGACTCAACACTATGAAATTATACTCCTCAGAATGACCACCAATCTACAAGGATCAATAAGTTAAAATATCCTTAAACTTAACCACTAAGCATCAGCAACTAAAAGCTTATGTTACGCTCTGCATAATTACAGCTTTCAGTGAGTTCCAAGTAATCTCTAATTCGCATAAAAAATTATTTAGTACTAATTCAACAGTCAAGAAATCAGAAAGAATAAAGTCATCAAACTCACCTTAGCCCAAAGAGCCATTTCCACGACATCTACACCAACAACTTTGGGAAGACAACCAAGTACATCTTTGCAGATGTTTAAGATACATAATAAAAGGCGGTTCCTGCAAAAATATTTAATAAAGGACATAGAAATAAATTAAGCAACAACAACCAATTGTAAAAAAAGAACAATTAAGAAAAAAAGATAAGCATTAATTTTGTTGGAGTACCAAAAGGAAGGAACCAAAAAAGGGGAAAAAACAAACACCCGACAGAAAAAGAAAAAAAAAAAGAAGGTGATATCTTCAGTCCAGAGCTATTTCGATTTACCTGTCATCAACGTTGCGCATAGTCCACTGAGGTGGAGCAACACTTTGACTTCTGAGGTTATCAAATCCCTATAAGAAATTCAGTTAGAAGCTGAAGAAAAAAATCCCTTGCAGGGTGAGCAAGGAAAAGAAGTTTAAGGCACTAATATATTCTACTTCTGCTCAATTGCTTCTTTAGATCACATAGTCGCTAAGCAGTGTTTGGCCTGCTAGAATTGACAAAGATCAAAGAACATACAGCTTTCAACAGAATATTCTTATTCAAACAACCAATAGAAAAAGAACAAAAGAACGGGCTTACCAAAGTAAAAGTACATCCACTGGGGTCACTAGTTACAACCTCCACCTTTGAAAGATGCTTCAGCTTGTATAACTTAGCAGGCTGCACAATTTCAATAATTCATACGTCAATATATGATCTTAAAATCAATAAAACTAGAAAACCTACTAGTTAAGACTTAAGAACCTCATCCTTTATCAAATAGTTCCCTGCCCTTTGAATTGGAAATTAATGAATTTTGCTTTCAGTTTATACTAGTAATATTCTCTTCTCAGTAATGCAAAAAGTGATTGTATAAATGATTCCATGTTTCACATGAAGAGGTAGACAAATGGCTAGCTTTATTTGGTGATATGTTTATTCATTATATTTTCATCAATAGCAAACTTCAGTAAAAAAGGGAAAGATATGATCCATAAGAACAATAAAGAAATCTATATCCTACTTTCTGATGGTCATCTTATGACTCTTGATTCAACACTAACGTACGCAAAAGCCAATTAATCACACACTGATAATTCATTTTGGTAACATATAAACATGATGTATGATGAACAATAATCAACTATATTAGCATAATGAAGCCAGAGAAGCAAGCAACTGTACCACCAAGTCCTAACAAAAAATCAATGGACCAGCACAGCCTCAGAGGTCAAAACCTATTCCAGCTAAACCAAATGCAATCTTGCAATGGCCACCCTAATCATTCCGAGTTCAGCTGTATTAAGCTACCACGTAGTAACACCATAACAAGGCTTAATAAAGAACGATAAACTCATCGGATAATCTTGCTGCACTTATTCTTGTCTGTCCTAACACACATTGTCTGAAAGATTATAATAAGAGACAATTACCTCAAGAACTCCTCCTGTAGAATACTTCAAAACTCGCAGAAAAGCTTTTGTTCGCTGACCTTTTGATTTCACTGCACAAATCATAGCTCTTCGTAAGGACAAACCAAAAAAAAAGCTTCAAGAATCCAGCATTATTCCAAACAAGAACCCCACAATGGACGAATAAGGGAACACATGCCGTGTTGCCACTTCAAATCTAATTATATTATTTTAATTCAAAAACCTTTAGAAAACATAGCTAATATTCCTTGAATTTGAACTGCCCTACCAGTTTTGCATAATTCTACTATCATAATTCATAATGGTTAGTTCAATAGTTCAACATCGTATTTAACACAATTCTAGCATAATCAACAAAAGTTCAGTTGAAAAGAAGTAAAAGAAAAAAGAATTCCTACATCATAAATTCAAGTAGAGAAAACATTGTCAGTGGAAAAGACGTACTGGAGAGAGCGAGGACTCTCGGTTTAGCCATGTGGCGGCCCAATTTGCCAGATTTGCCCCAGATCCCGCGGCTTTGAGCGACGCGAATCGACATCACTATCTTCTGCTTCGTGCCTTCGATTGCGGCCTCGCAAGCTCGCCTTAACTCCTCATCGTCCGCGCTCGACTTCGCCATTCGTATTCCTTTGACTTTCTCCTTTCTTCTTCACCCGATGTGAGCTTCCCAGGTGCCCAATCTCCAAGAGAAAGAAAGAAAAATAAAGCGAGAGAAGAAATGTGAAAATATGCAGACAAAATGAATAAATAAATAAATACAAAAAGGGAGGAAAAAGAAAAGTAATATAAGCCGGCTTTTAATTTATGAAAAAAAATTATAAAACGTTTTGCTAACCGGCAAAAGTAAGATAATTTTTATTCATTATTTTTAATACATTATATAAAAATATTATTATATTTAATAATTTTAAAAAATATTTTTAAATTATTTGTCAGCAAAATTCAATTATAAATTAAGAGTTTCGGCCGATTTATCTGGATAAATCGGGTTTGAAGTCTCTTACTTTTTAAAAAAAAAATGATTAACTTGCATTTTTTTATCGATTTAACCGGTGTATACAGATATCAGTTAAAAATTATTTAATTACTAATTTTAAAAAAAATTATATTTAATATATTATTTTTATTGAATTCAAAAAATAATAATAATCATTAATTATACTTTATATATATATATATATATAAGATTAATATTTGATGCACTAGCAGTGTATAGGGTTATACATGTCAGTGCATCTTACGATGCCACGTGTTAAAGATAAGTTGTAAGGATTAATGGTTAGTGGTTATAGTTAGGGATTAGTAGTTAAAGTTAGGGGTTAGTGGTTAATTTTTTATGAGGTGTCAGTATAAGATTTACTGTCAGTGTATGAAATCTATACACTGACCGTGCATTAAAAACGAACTCATATATATATATATCACTTTTAATCAGTGTCACTAGAAACTGATTAATATTTTTTGTTTGAAAATAACTTATATTAATATCATACTAAAAAGTAAAATTTGTAAGCATCAATAAAATTATAACACATCATTTTTTTTAAAGATATATAATTATTATTATTATTATATACTCATCCTCACCAAATATACGCTCTAACTCAATTTAGCTCTAGTGAATTTATTTAAAAATTAATAATTAATTAAAATAAATAAAAATTGAGTAAATTTAAACATGATTTACTAAAATTCCTAAACTTGGTTTAGGGTTTATTTGGGGGAAAAAAAATCATAGCCTAACTAGAGTATATCGTATTATGTTTTAATAGAATCATAAACAAACATAAATAAAATTAGACAGACACAAATTTTAATAGAATATTATCATCAATTGTTTTTTTTTTTTTTTTTTATCGTTAACTAGAGTTAAAAAGTGAGCAAATTAATTTAATAAAAATTGATTAGGTAAGAATGAATATATAATAATAATTATGTCTTTAAAAAAATATGATATATCATTATTTTATTGGTGTCTAAAAATCTCAATTTTTTATTTTATGATATTCTAATATATATATATATATATATATATATTTTTAGACACCATAATTTTGTATTAATGAAACTGCAAAACTTTAAGCAATCCAATAAGAGGAAATATTAATGGAGTCAGGTCAGGAGGAGAAGCAGTCTCTAAACAAATTATTCAATCATGAAAAATGGATACGAAATTTCATTTCTAGAAACTAATCCATATTTGCTAAAGCAAAAAGATTTCTTGCGTTCCGAGTCTTAGTAACCTTCCTCTTTCCAAATTTTGTAAACCAAAAACAAAAACAGAAAGTCCGCTCAATGGACAGAAATGACAAAACTTTAAGCAAAACAACTTACCATAAAACCGAAAGCAAGACCAGCTACGACAGAGTTCTCAACCGACACAGCAGCAAGGTCTTAGCTCACTAACAAGGCCAGCAGTCTCAAATCTCAATTGATCATGGTGACGGTTGGTGTTCAATGTTTAAACTAATGTTCCTAAAGAAAACCTTATCTACATAACATTATGCTTATACACATCAAATTTATGTTTAAATTAAACATAACTTCAAGCAACTCAACTTTATACTAGAATTTGATTTTATTTTATTTTTAAAGAAAATATGAATTTCCTTTTCAAGTCTTGAATCTTGATATAGAGGTATGAAGAGTAAAGGATCAGAAAAAGCTATTTCACTTTAATGCAATAAAAAATTTGAATTAGAAAGATACAAAAGGATTTGGTGGCATGGAATCATCATTAATGTTTCATTTTACAGTTCAAGAATACAGTATAAAAAAAAATTTGCTAACAAATGCCCTAAAGACACTCTTTAAAGTTACTAGATATAATAATATCTTCATCCAATGTATTAAAAATGATAAAACTGCATTTAATACAATGTTATTATTATAAATAATATATTAACTAACCTTAAAAAAATACCCTAAAGGCATTAGTTAGCAAAACCCATAAAAAAAATTGCATGATCTTACTACATTTGTCCTTTAAAATAAAGGCCCCAAAGTAGAAACTGTAAGGTTCATGCTTTAAACTGAAGGATGCAATCATATTCATGGATCCTTCTATCAAAATAACAGGAAGAGAAGGCAAAAGAGTGAATGAGCACTACTCCCAAAGAGGGTTGGATCCCGATATAATAGATAATATTACTATATATAGTAAGTTTTAATTACAAGAATTCTTCCGACAAGGCATAACATACAGAACAAGACAGACATTTGCATTATATTTTACATATTTCACTCTTTCCTTGATACGGCAGCCATGACTAAGATAATCAAGGGTCCAAATAAATGACTTCTGCATACATTGAGGCTCGTCGGAATCGCAGCAATTCCTTCATCAACTCACATTCGCCTTCCTGGGAAGCAGGCTTAACAGTCAACCGCTCAAGCACAGGAGAATTTGAAAGCAGGAACTTGATGAAATCCATTTCTGATTTCACACCAGAGATGCCTGACACTGTTACCAGTCTCAGATGGGCAAACAGCGAGCTCCACTGATCATCTTCCCAAAAGTTAGTGGATCTTTCCATAGAAGTTTGTTCCTCTGGTCGAGCCTACATAGAACACCAGATGTTTATAATGGCTAACCGACCTCCAAAATCAGGAAGTATAACATGCATTCACCGTTTTAGTTTAACAGTGTAGCTAAAAACATTAATGTGAAATAAAAGCTGGAGATATTACTATGTACATCACCATAAGAACCTAAGAGAGTAAATAAAACAAAACTCAGTAACTCACCAACATTTCCAGCTCTTGGAGATTTGGACAACTTCTTAGGAGGCATAGAGCAGCTGTATTTTCCTCCAAATCATCAAAATCTATACGAATGGATAGATAATTCAGATCTACACATGGGATAGGCAACCTGCTTGGCACATTTCCAATAGCCAAATACTGGAGTGGAAAAAGGAAGAACAGTATAAATTAGAACCTCAAACAGATTTATTAAGGTGGCACATGGACACCCTAGAGGACTTGAACAAGTATACTGGGATTCAAGAACCATATTACAGAAAAACTTGTAGTACAGTTTCTTTAAAATTCCTAGAGATCAGTAAAGAAACATGTGGCTTTGGTGTTTGCAGAATCCTATAAAGGCTGTAAAAATGCATATAGATGTCTAAATGATAAAAGAAAACACAATGGCACTCAACTGAAATCTCCCAGGGAAACAACAACTTGTTCAATATCCAAGAAGATACTAGTGCTCAACAATAATGTTCAGTAAGTCATTACCTTCAAAAAGTAACTCTGAATCTCCAGCCTTCGAATATGGGGCAGATTAACAAAGAATCTGAACAGTTTACTAGAACTCTCTCTAGCATCGTTCTCATCATTCTCGATATTTACATACAAACCAATGGAAACCAGAGCTAAACGGAATGCATTCTGAAAGCTAACATCATCAAAAATACCACCAATGTCAAAGAATTGCAGATTTGGTGCATCAACATTAAGATGTGTGACACCAGTAAAGTTCATCAATGTTAATCTTTCAAGCAGAGGACAGCTAGAAATAAGGTTTTCAAACACATCTTGGATGATGGTAACGTGCTGAAGATCAAGGCTCCTCAAATTCTTGAAACCTTTGAATGCCAATGGAGGTTTTAGCAAGCAATTAAATAGCTCCAAATGAATTAAATTCTGGCAATTAAATAAACAAGAAGGCGGCTTGTAGCGCTGGCCCTTCCATATTTCCAGTATGAATTCTTTGATAGAGCTCCTTGATATACAAAGAATCCATCGATCAATGTCAGTGACTCCTAAAAGATCTCGATGAGAAAGTTTGAACTTGTGTATTGGACCCTTGTGAAGTAAGAGTACATGGTCAATGATGTTTACAAGCTTGTTTTTTATGAAAGTTTGGTCTTGGGAAGAGACATTAAGACACTGATTATCAAACACAAGATATGATATTGTAGCCCATTTGTATCTCCACTTCCTTGACAGAACACTAGTCCTTACTGCATCCCTTATTGGTAAATGTGACAAGATTTGATCGATAACATGTCCTGGTAAGTTGCTGATCTTATCTAGCTGTGCCTCTGTTTTGCTAGGCAATCTTGGTGCCTCTCTCTGCTTCTGAAATACTCATAAGGGACAAAACAAGCAAGTTAATGAAATAATACTTATAATATATTGGAGTTTCGTGCACAAACATAACTAACAACCATAAGCGAATATATTCCATAAGAAGTGGCCAAGAATACAGATCAGTTTCCTCTGAATCTCAGTGATGACAACAAATTGCACCTCTTCAAGTTATGAATTTAGTCATTTGAACAGATAGGACCAAAGGAAGAGTCTGTATATTCTAAAGATGGCAAGTATGAAAAAGCATCACTAAACCAATTGATGCACATTGTCATGTAGTTAAGGTACATGACATTATAAAAGATAGCCACAGCCAATCTTAAGAGGGTATCCCGTCCCTCCATTGTTAAGCTTAGTTAAAAATCAAGAGTGTTGGAGAGTTTCAAACTGACAAAAATAGGCAATGCCACCATATGTGGTTTCTCGGTCCTCCAGCATAAATGCACAACAACATTGTGAGTGTTTTTATTTGGTACCTTAAAAAATACAATATCTGTAAAAGAACTTGCATAAAATTTAATTCATTTATTTAAGCACATCAAATCCTCAGTTCAGTACATAGAAAATCATTTTTCTGGAAGTTCACCACATTTGAAATGCAAAAATAGTTGACAAATATAGACAATAAAAAAACACCTACATTTACCATGCTCATTCTGTTTAGCTAAATGGCCAATTTCAAGCAATGCTTTTCAATGCCCCAAAAACACAGTTACACCGTCAAAGCCTTGTTTCACTTTCAACTAATCTACCAGCCGAAATCTGAAATATACAAATACATATATTTGACTGATATTTGTTCCAAGATATAATTATTCATAACAAAATAAAACTTGCAACTTTAAATAGTAACTATAAACCAATGTTCCCAAAGTAAGCAATCCTTTGACTAAAAATTTATAGGGAAAAAAATTAAATACTGGTTTGACGATTGAAATGTCAATGAATCATGAATAATAGTACTTAAAAACTAAAGTATTTTTGAGGTAGAAAAAAGGGTACTTTTCAAAACAGAATCTAAAAAGGAAAGAAAACATGGGAAATGGCAAAATAAAAAGAGGGGGGGGGGATTTTCATTTCTTTGCAACTTAAATTAAAATAGATGTTCAGATTTTGCTGTTGTAATAGAAAAAGAAGAAATGGGGATGGAATAAAATAGGCGGAAGAGGGGAGGATTAGAAGAGGAAATAGAATAAGAATGGAAGAAGAAAAAGGAAAGTCGTCTACCTGAAGAAAAAGAAGAAAAAGGAAGTCAGAGCAAATGCGACTTCGATTCAGAGCTTCTAAAGAAAGGGGTTAGGGCTTAGGGGAATCTGGAAGTCGAAGCCTCAAAACTCCAGTGGGAGTTGATGCGGGCTTGTGCGGCGCGGTGTACTCTCGTACGTGCTGCATATACGAGAGAAAATAACCTTTGACGGGCTTGAGCCTAGTGAAAGTTTTCTTAAATGGGTTGGGTTAAGCAGTTGAAATAAAGTTTTAATTTAACCCAAAAGGCTTGCTTGAACTCGAATTTTAATCCCATTGATTTCTTCCTTTCAAGTTTCAACTATCGGTCAGCAAGAACGTCATAACTCGACGATACGCTGCTTTTTGCCCCCCAAAAGTTTAATCATGTTTACTTTTTGGTATATGTCTTTGCACACCATGCTGTAATAACATGGTTACCGGTACAAGACAACATCCTATTCCTAGCTATGCATGAGAATCTATGTGATTTTCTTCCTGTATGAACGTAAAGAATCATATGTTGTGATCTTTGGTTTTTTTGTTTTTGTTTTGGATAAGTAATTGATTTTATTATCCAAGAAGCAGTTAGGACTGCTAGAAAGTGACTTACATGACAATCCCTGTCCTCATTTGTGACAGAGAAGAACAAACATTACAAGCTACATCAAGAAGAAAGTATAGAAACATTTAACCCCCAGCTGGTACTGAAACTTGTATTGACAGTATCAGGAGAGATATTTCGCCATCCAGCTAAAAGCATTCTGATGAATGACTTGACTTGGTCAATAATCTCTGTCTTAGTGGATTGATTCTGATTAAAGCATATTCTATTCCTTTCTCTCCATATCAGATAAATGCTTGCCCTCCAGGCAAAGCGTAAGATAGTGGAGATAAGAGCTTTTCCTCTTAGTCTTCTAACTGCCCATTGAAACTCAGCTAACCAGTCAGATACATCTCTTTGCAACTGACATAATCACATAATTGGAGCATTGCATGCCATATTCTCCTAGAGAAAGAGCATTCAAAAAATAGATGATTCCTAGATTCTGGCTGATCCTGGCATAGGACTACAATCCATTTCCATCCCCCAAGAGATTAGTCTATCTTTGCTAGGCAGTTTATTAAGTATTGCCATCCAAGCCACGATTGAATGTTTAGGAATATGAGCTGGAAACCATATTAGTCTATCCCAATTGATCTTTTCCTGGTTCTCCCTTATTTCATTCCAAACTTTGGTCACGGGTACCTATTCCCAGGGAATTTCCAGATTGGTAGGCCATCCTGCAAGGTTATGTCTTTGTTTTTGTTACAACCAACTTTTCTGATTTTTGTGGATAAAATTGATAGTTATAAAAGAAAAGTAGTAACTAATGGCATTGATATATTGAGTTTCATTTTTATTTTTTATTAAAAGAAAACCCTTTGGAATATTTTTGATACTGTCTTCTATTATTGTTCAAACAAGAGAAAAAATGGCTCATACGATTGATGACAGTAGAGAACGCCCATTGAAAAGCTGCATCCAGAGCCTGCTTTAGGTGGGCGCGCGGTGACTCGATATTTTGCTTAGCGGAAGTGCATGCTGCAGTTGATTCTCATCCCTCCTTGTCCTTGTCGTTGTCCTAGTCCTAGTCCTAGCCACCTCCCCCCCCCCCCCCCCCCCCAAGTCTAGTTTCATTAGATATAGACGTTTAAATATGTTCTTCAATCAATCGACATCTTTGCGAGGGTTTGCTTGTTAGATATGGTACTGTTGTACAGTCGTTGTCAAGTTTGATATTGTCAAAAGCGCCCAACCTAACTCGTAGAGAAAAGTATATAATCTTCAAATAAGAGATCTATGCATAAGATTTCAGACATTTTGACTTTTTGTTCCCAAATCTTCACCGCCAAAAGCAAAAAATATATATTACATCTCATTCTCATAAGGTTTCCAAGTCAAGCGAGCTAGCTGTCTCTCTCTCCCTCACAATTTTGAGTTTTTTGTCCAAACGTTAATTCATATGGTCTTCAGTTTGCTGCTGGTTATGGTAATCTTAACCAGAAAAGAAAACTATGGGAAATTTCAACACAATCCAAGCTGGTAAAGGGTACGTGAACTGAAACTTCTTTGTAATTTGATCATCAATGTTTCTTCTCCTAACAAACAATGGGAGTTACTGATAAATGATTATGTTTTTATTTTGCAGAAGAAGATTAAAGTATAAGAGAAAACCAGCTGTGGATTCTTTCCACAACCCCGTTGGAACTCATGAAGGAATAAAGACAGTAAGGGCGGATAATCTTTGCGACTTCTCAAGAAATTCTGACCTTTGCATTTGCATAGTAACTTGGAACATGAATGGACAGGTTGAAATCACATCTTGTAATATTCTTATTATTAATTAATGAAAACAAAGCAAAAGATCTGGTGCAAATTCAAATTAACTAATCATCATCTTTCAACAGTGCTGATATAATTTTGATATTGATCATTATTTTCATTAGTATATATATATACTATCCTCCTCTTATAAGGTCTCATATGAAGATCTGGTCGAGCTGGTTGGGAGCAACCGGAGGTTTGATCTACTTGTTGTCGGTTTGCAAGAGGTGCCTCGAAACAATCTTGCGCGATTGTTGCAGGATGCTCTAGTTGAAACTCACGAGTAAGCAAAACCCTTTCTCTTTCCTTTTTTATTTTTATTTTTTATAAACGTGTTCTTCTTTCTTGTGCTATTTCTTTGACGCTTCAGTCAACTCGCATTTTAATCTGCATATGATCAGCTTGTTAGGAAAGGCAATTATGCAGTCTCTGCAACTATATGTGTTCGGACCAAAAAATTCAGACTTGTTCATCAAAGGTTAGAGCCTGTCATTTTTGGTGTTAAGTCCATTATTTTTCTATTGTTATATAAGATTAACAAAGAGCTTAGATGAGGGTAATTGATTTTTTTGTTTTTTTGCAATGGGACATGTAGAACTTAAGGTGGATAAGCATTCTGTTGGAGGCTGTGGAGGAATGATCAGGAGAAAGAAAGGGGCCGTGGCAATCCGTATCAACTACAAAGGATTCAGAATGGTGTTTATCACTTGTCATCTCTCTGGTAAGTGTAACCCCTGTTGTTTTATTTAAAGATTTATATTTGATGCATTATATCAACAGAATAATTATCTGTATTTATTTTTAAATATTTTAAAATATTTTATGTTTGTTTATTATTGAAGTGTTACCGTACAAATATAAATCTTTTATTTAATTATTATCTGAAAGGCTAACCAGACAAATGGAATTTAGACCCAGACCCATTAAAATCCATTCATTAGGGCTTTAATGGGACTTAAGCCGACAAATTGTCGCCCTTGCCTAATTTACTATTCAACTGTGAGACTAATTTAACATAGCAAAAACCCATTTAAGGCCCCATAAAGATATACCTGTCAAATTTTTATTCAAAGCCCTTAAATTATAGGCCGACAATGAGTTGATTGACATTATCTTGTAAGCAGCTCATGCTCGAAATGTAGAAGAGAGAAATTCACAGTGCAGGCACATATCTCACTCTCTCTTCTCAAAGTATTGGAACCCTTACGCCAAGCCCGCCCAGATCACCATATGGTTGGGAGACCTCAATTACAGGCTACAAGGCATCAATACACATCCTGCCAGAAACTTAATACAGAGAAACCTTCATAAAGTCAGTCCATCTTGCCATTATATTTTTTGTTCTCAATGTATCTTTCATTAGTTTTTTCATCATAGCTCTTGCCTGAACTCTGCTGTTTATTTCTTGCTGCAGCAGCTGCTTACAAGCAAAGATCAACTCCTTCAGGAGGCCGAAAGAGGGCAGATTTTCAATGGGTATTGTGAGGGAACACTCACATTCAAACCAACGTATAAGTATAATATAGGAAGCAGCAACTACGATACAAGTTACAAGGTGATACATTGATAATGCTCTCTGTCACATTCAATCTTTCAAAATGATAGATCATGTGTAACATTAATTTTCCCTCCTCTCTCTATTTTCTTGTAAACTTTGACAGGTTCGAGTTCCATCATGGACTGATCGAATCTTGTTCAAGATCGAAGATCCTGACAAAATCAGCGCAAGTTTGCACTGTTACGAATCAATTGATGATATTTATAGTTCTGACCATAAGCCAGTGAGAGCCCACTTTTGTTTCAAAGTTAGCAAATATTAGTCACAACCCACAGCAAAGTCCCTCCGAATACTTCTATTTGCTCCTTTAAATTTGCCTCAATATTGCTTCACAGAAACTACAGTAACCCTACTGCCATTGCATAATGCAGTTAGTCGAATCATATATAACTGCCAAGCTAGATATTTGACCCTTTTGGATCATTTTTCCTTGTAATTAGGCAATGGAGAAAACTGATGAATCTATAATTTGTCTGCATATATGTTTTCCAATTAAAACTTTCATATAAGCCCTCAATTTCTTGGCTAAATCAGGTGACTCAACGCCCACAATCCACAATCAAAGAATGGTCAATTTAATTATATGATGAAGTCTTCAACATTTTTATGCAACGCGTTCAAAAAGCACAAAGCAATGCACATTGAGAAATTAAAAGTTAGAAACCAAAACTTTGATTCACATTTGAGAAGTGGTCAACTACTAGAGTAGATCTCTAGAAGGCAGCTTAAACTTCATCCATTTTGGCATATAAAAATAAAAAAGTGTTGGTATAGCTTAGATCCTTCCATCTACCCTTTTCATGTGGAGCCTATGGTTTTGACATTTCACATTTGTTTTACATTTAAACTTCAAACCCAAACCTAAAAAAAGCATAGTAATGCATATTGGAAAGAGAAATTAGCTTATAAATAGTTTTAACCAAGCCATCTTTGTTGACATTGACTTGTTAGCAACCACTGCTTGAAACTCAAACAAGAATGTATAATGTTTTTTCTTTTAATTCACTACTCAAACAAGATAATCACCAACTTTATATAATTATTGGCCATGGCATTACTCTTTTAAGCTAATGTTCTTACAAGCTAATTTTGTATACTATTAAACCCAAAAGTTTGATTGTTTAACCAAAGATAGAAGCTAGCAGTGCATATTAATCAACAGAAAATCACATATTATTTATACCTCCAAATGTGTCATTAATGTTCCAATCTGGGAAAAAACAAAATTTCAGAGGCAAATTTTTTTTCTAAGTTACTACAATATATACATATATCCCAGAATGTTTTTCAGCTTGACTCATCTATGTGCCATCCTTGACGACTTACTTTTATTTTTTTTAATTATATTGCTTTAGATTTTATACATTCTATTCTATTACTGATATCCATTGCAAAACCACTAAAAAAAAAAAAGGTATTTTCGATGAAAAATTCGTCAGAATTGATGAACTGCCGTGGAAAATGCATTTTTTTTTTAGTGTTAAGAGTTTTAAGGGAAATGACTATTTCTAAAATTTAACCAAAAAACCCCCAAAAAAACTGAGAAATAAAAGACAGAAAGAGGAAGAGAAAGAGAAGAATTTGTTTTGGTTTGGAATTTCAATCACTTTGTGAGTCTTTAGATTTTCTTTGCAAGCTAGTGGGATTGGAATCTCTACCAAAGAGTCTATCCTTTTTGCACTTTTTTTTATTTATTATTATTTTAAATGATCTCTATCTCTTTGACATCCTAAGAGAATGTTCATTCTTTTTAATCTTCCAAACTTTTTTTTTTTTTATGACCCAGAACTGGGGTAGACCCCACCCTTAGGATGTGGCCCACTTTACCAACTGGGGGCTGCTCAAGGGAACCACCACCCTGACACCCCGCTTTTTTCAGCACCCAAGTGCCAAGACTCGAACTCGGGACGGCAGACATACTGCACGCCAAGCTAGAGCCGGTACCATTTGAGCTAGCGCTCGGTGGTATCTTCCAAACTTTTGATCTGTTTGGTACTTTCACTTTAAACCCATGTTACAGCTCCAACAATATAAGAGCTTGCTTTTTTTAGGGGTCTTTTCTAGTGGAAGAATTAGAAGAACCCCACATGTAAAAATAAAGCTTCCAAATACAGGGAGGAAAAAAAAAATTAAAAGGTGAAATGCCCAATTGGTTTTGATGAATCTTCGGCAATCCCTTTGGGGTTATGACAAAAATTCATCAAATTTGTACGCTTTCTAAATGTTTGACTTTGAATTTGCGTACAGTTGAAAAGCACCTCTTTTCTTAGCTTATTTGTCTTCCACTTCTTACCATGTTAAATGATGTCTTAAAACAAAAATTCTTTAACTTTTTCGTTTTTTAGATTTTCTTTGAGGGGTTTGGCCGTTTGGGAGTGGTAGATTCTTCTTTGGAGCCAAAGAATAAAGGGTGTCACTGTTCTTCGCTGTTCTTTGCATTTTTATACACAAAAGAGAAAGACTGAAAAAGAATTTTTTTTAAAAAAAAGAAAAGGGTCAGAGGGGGGAATATATAGCTTTATAGGACTGAAAAAATTGTAACTTTTTTGGTTAATTTTGAGATCTTATCTGATCTAGGTCTCTTCTGCAATCTTCTTCCACACTTTGCTGCTGGTTATTGATTTGTTTGAGGTGAGTCATTTCTCCATTTGTTTGATTCTTTACCCTTTGTTCTTTAAGAATCTGCAATTCAGTCGTTACATGCCCTGAATTGTATGGGCATCCTGAGCTGGAAAGAATCTGTTTTTTCTTCTCCTTCTCTTTCTTGCCGTCTCTCCTTATATTAATTTGGTCTGGCGAGAAATTTGATGCTTTTCACTCATTTTTAGCTTAAGCATTCTGGGGTAGCACAATGCCAGGTGGGTGATTGATTGCTATAGTTTATGTCCTGGGTTGATTTGCTTGCATTGAAGACAAATGCAGCTGAACTGATATAACCTATTGTAGGCAATTGAGACATGCTTTCAATATGTATGAACCCCTGTTATCAAATATAAAATAGTTTATCTGCCTAGCTTATAGAGTTATTTTAGCATTCTTCTTTTCTAGGCTGCTTTTAATCCACTTTGATTGTATTCTTTAGGAATTGTTTTGGCTCAATAAAATGACAGTTACTAGCATTTTCTTCCATTGTGTTATTTGCTGCTTTTTTAATAATCTTCTATATTAGAATGGTGAATCTTCAGCCACGCTGTGTTCATTGATGATTCTTCAGTTAAAAGTATACATTTTTTTTCCCATTTATCTAAGCATGAATTGTATAACTTCCTTCATTTTGGCCTATATTTTAAATTTACTGCATATTTAAAAAAAAAAATTATGTAGATTTTGCAAGTTTATTTGCTTGAATGTATGTTCTATTTGCAGGTGGAAACCTTATTGATTATGAGCAGATAACATTCTGCATTATGGATTGGATTAAAAAAAAAATTAAGGGCTGTGCCCATAAATCTTCAGAGGGACATTATCGTGGAAATTATGCTGAGGATCGTCAATTTTATGCACCTTCTGCCTCAGGGGTATTTATATATGTTACTGTTTCTCTTTCCTTATTGCTATTTATATGTTCTCAACTTTTTTGATGATTTGATCCCATCCTACTTCCTGTAATGCTGCTGGTGGAAATGCATAAAATCACTTAATGGCTTTGGCTAAGTTGTATAGACATGTGACCAATTAGATTATGAAACATGGGTTGCGTCAAAGGATGCTTTCTTACACAAAGTAGGCCAATTGGATTATTTGAGTTACTTTAATTAGCGCTTCTAATATATTTTCTATGTTATATGTAGGATGCATGGCAGGAGCATGAGAATGAAGAGATGGATCGTGCTATTGCCCTATCCCTTCTAGAGGAAAGTCAGAAGGGGAGAAAGGTAATAGGTGAGTAACACGTCTACCCAATGTTTACGTGAATGTTCTTGTCAGCTGTACTTTATCATATCAGCCAATAGTTTCCATTTGCCAATAAAATGTTCTTTTTCTTCCTTATTCTTATAATCTAACATGCCATAATTTGAATTATTAAGTTTCTCAAATTATTGGGTAGATGATGGATCTCAACTAGAGGAAGATGAGCAACTTGCGAGAGCTATACAAGAAAGCTTGAACTTTGAACCTCCTCCCCAATATGAAAATGTAAATACGTATCAACCTATGCCAGTCCATTTTCCGACGGGATACAGGTATATAATATGTCATTAGCTACAATAACTATTTCATACCATCTCATTTAATCAGGGCTTAAATATGAATTTATCTTTGAGCTTTTTTCCTGCAAATATATGCTAATAATGGCTTTGCTTGGCATCAGTTATGCTGCATTTCATGCAAAGATCTGTTGCTATACCTTAGGTTTTAGATCCTTTTTGCTCCCATGACCAAATTATTCTTTTTTTGGTAGGATTTGTGCTGGTTGCAATACTGAGATTGGTCATGGAAGATTTCTAAATTGCCTCAATGCATTTTGGCATCCAGAATGTTTCCGTTGCCATGGTTGCAACCTCCCAATTTCTGATTATGAGGTACAAATTTACGTTCTTAGGTAGCTATCAACGTTGCCATCTGTGGTTCCTTAACTAGATGTTTGATTGATGAATAAGCTAACTTAGATGTATACTTTCTTCTGTAGTTCTCTATGTCTGGGAATTACGGTTTTCATAAATCTTGCTACAAGGAGCACTACCATCCGAAATGTGATGTCTGCAACCACTTTGTAAGCTTTTTTCTTGTATCAGGTTAATGTTCTATTTATTATAAATTTGTGTTGTTTGTAATTCATTCTATGCGTAAACATTCAAGGCAGGATTATTTATGATTTGCTGCATATTTCAGTGCATTTATATATTTCAATAACGAACTTATAGTAATGCCAAATCACGAGTGTGTTTTTCAGTTTTTCTTACCTAATAATAAATTCCAAGTGCTAAATAAACCTAAAACAGTAAAACCTGAAGGTCATAAGGTGCATATGAATGTCATGTAATAGAGTCTTAAGAAAGTGTAGTTTATAGTTGATGTCCTTGGATGTTGTTCCAAGTTTTAACGATGGAAAGTAGTCGAAGGGAATTTGGAATTCCAAAAGAAACTATGGAATATGGGAAACCTCTGTACGCATAGCATCTTCAAATCTTCTATCCTATACTGTTTTTTAAGTAGTTTTGAAACAGAAGAAAGTGAATCTACTATTCTTATGGGCACGTCACTCATTTCTAGTTGGTGTTGGATATATACCTTTGACAGATTCCAACAAACCCTGCTGGTCTTATTGAATATAGGGCGCATCCTTTTTGGATCCAGAAGTACTGCCCTTCTCATGAACATGATGGTACTCCACGATGCTGCAGCTGTGAGCGAATGGAGGTGAGTATGATGAAATGCGCACATCTTTCTAAGCGTATTTAAGTTTCCAAACTCATTTACTATTTCTGAAAAAGAAGAGAAAAGTTTGAAGCATGACACATTTGCTCATCATTTGTAGCCACAAGACACAGGATATGTTGCCCTTGAAGATGGGCGGAAGCTCTGCCTAGAGTGTCTGGACTCCGCAGTTATGGATACCAAGGAATGCCAACCCCTTTATCTGGATATACAAGAATTTTATGAAGGCTTAAATATGAAAGTGGAGCAGCAAGTTCCGTTACTCCTGGTTGAAAGGCAAGCTTTGAATGAAGCCAGAGAGGGAGAAAAGAATGTAAGGGCAAAAATCAAAAGTGATTTCTAGGACTGTTCTCCTTAGCTATATAAGATGTTCGGCGAAATATCTGTTTTCATTCTTGTCTGACTGCTATTGAAGCACTGTGGGCATGCTTCTGCTTCTAGATGTCATGGAAATACCATGTTGACTGCTTAATGGAAATACTTGCAAGCAGTTGTTTGTCTCTTCTTTATATTCTATGATTGCATTCTAAAAATTTCGTGTTGGACAGGGCCATTATCATATGCCAGAGACTAGAGGACTCTGCCTTTCTGAGGAACAAACTGTCAGCACTGTAAGAATATTTGAAATTCTCTTTTGCTAATGTTTGATAACTTTAAAATTTTCATCGGTAGTTTTCTCTTGCTCAAAGATTTATACTATCTTCAACCTGAAATCATCAGATTCTAAAGCGACCAAGATTTGGGACAGGAAATCGAGCCATGGACATGATAACGGAGCCCTACAAATTGACACGTCGATGTGAGGTGACTGCAATTCTCATTCTATATGGCCTGCCAAGGTAGTCTTTTATTTGCCATAATTGCTTTTACATATGTATAAATTTGCCATATAATCAAACAGTTTTCTATGACATCCAAATAAAGACCAAGTACAGGTTGGTTAATTAGATGCTGAAGAAGGGATAGAAAATGAAATAATTCTGTTACTTGCTCTCACCACATAGCAATTTCATGTTTGTTATCCCATTAATCCACAGAAGTGATGAGGGGGAAAAGGGAAAGAAGTCTATATTAGATTAATCATAACTAATTTAAACCCCCGCGCGATGCCGCGGAAATCAAATGTTAAATATACGATGACAACATTTCTAAAAACAAAAATTAACAATTAAACAAAAATTAATTTTTTTAAAATAGCAAAAGAGAACTGTCATAACAATTTAAAGTTATAAAGAATTTATAAAGTCAGCTTAAAAGATAAATCTAAGTTAAACAAATTTTATCTTAAATTGAATCACAATGACAAACTATGTAAAATATAAAATGAATTGAGACACTGACACGAACACAATATAGAAAAAATAATTAAAACACAACACGAAAAATTCAATAAGAATACACGAACATGTAAAAATATACATAAAATGAATTATTAACGTGTAAAAATTTATAGTACTTTATATATATTATTAACGTGTAAAATCTTATAATACTTTGAAGGGGAAAAAAACACGAACACGTCAATAACACACAAATTTTTCTCTAAATCGAATCACTATGACAAATCATGCAAAATATGTCATGAATTGAGATACGACACGAACACACAATTTTTTCTCTAAATTGAATCACAATGAAAAACTATGTAAAATATTAAATGAATTGAAACACGAATTATCAACGTGTAAAAATTTATATAAATATATAATACTTTAAACACAAAAAATAACACGAATACACAAATTTTTGTTCGTTTTTTTTTTCCTACTATTTTTTTTCTATACACTAAAATAAAGTGGGGTCCACAATAAAGTGGGGCTCACAAAAAAATTTGGAGTGAAGTGGGGTCCACAACAAAGTGGGGCCCAAAAAAAATTGGAGGGGGCGACGTGGCCACCCTCTCCTTGCTGCAAAAACTACAAGATTTATATATTGGACTACTTCAGACCGGAAGTCATGTACTTTACCTTGATTCTTAAACACACTTGAAGAGCAGGCAGCCCTCGGAAAGAAGATCGATAAAAAATTGCTGTCAGGTTATATAGTTATCGCGATGTCCGTAGTTTAAAAAGCAATGGAGTGAATTGAATCTAGGGTAAAGGAGAAAAGGAAAAAAGGATGAAGTCAACGGGGACTGAATGAAAGAATTGTAGTCCTAATAGCCTCTTCTTTGTCTTTTCTAATTTCTAAAATCCTTCTTGCCCGGTGATGCAAATTTTGTTTGCTCTTAGTACTGCAACTTTAAGTAATGTTGATGGATTTGATGCAAAATTGAAAATTTTGAATATGTAGGTTACTGACTGGGTCAATCTTAGCCCATGAGATGATGCATGCATGGATGCGACTTCAAGGTGCTTTTCGTTTCCATCATAATATGTAGTAAAAAAGTGTATCTTTTTGCCCCATTCGGAGACTCTGACATACACGCTGCTTGTTTGTTAGGTTTCCGGACTCTTAGTCAGGATGTCGAGGAGGGTATTTGTCAGGTGTTAGCACACATGTGGTTACTTACCCAGCTCGAATCTGCTTCAAGCAGCGATGTTGCGTCAACTTCATCCTCTGCCTCGAGTAGTAGATTAAAAAAGGGCAAAAGACCTCAATTTGAGAGAAAGCTTGGGGAGTTCTTTAAGCACCAAATTGAATCAGACACTTCCCCTGTATATGGAGATGGTTTCAGAGCAGGCCATCAGGCAGTTTATAAATATGGTCTTAGAAGAACCCTTGAACATATTCGGATGACTGGGATGTTCCCTAATTGAAATCCCAAATCCCAAACACGTTTCCCTATTCTTTCAAAGAGTTAAAGCTCGGCCTTTTCCTATTAGAACCAAAGGCCCCAAGCACATAGGATCATATTCATATCTCTATAGAGTAAGTTTTAGAAGTACTACTAATTTTCATTCCTTGTGGCTGTCAGTGCCATTCTTCATTTTTATAAATTAGTTATTAGTTTTTAAACCCGTGTTTTGAGCTGTTAGTTTTCACGAAATTATTTAATTATTTTTTTTTAAAAGAAAAATAATTTCATGTATAATTGCAATAAAAAAAATATATTTAATTTTAAATAATAATTTCAACTTTGCTAGTTTACTGTAGAAAGTATCAGGTTTGGGAGTAAATATATGAAAACTTATTGCACCTGGTAAAAGCTGGTTAACTTTTTACTAGACAATAACCTGGTGAAAAAATGATTCAAGATGGCATTTATTTTTTGCTTGTTTCCAAGAAAATACTAAGTTTCTTAAGCTAGTTCCCACTCCACAATTAACTTGACTTCTAAAATTAATCAGAAGCTACGGGAGGACACCATGTTAGGACTGTATCCTGAATAGAATAAACTGACAATGGCTCCTACTTACTTACATGTGCTCGAATTTTGGACAGAACTGACACTACTTCCTCCATGCTTGGTCTCTTTGTTGGTTCTTCTGTCAAGCAGGCCACACTTAATTGAGCCATCCGCAGGGCAAAATCTGTCCGATTGTCACATTTTAGCCTAGGATCAATAAAGGAATCGAGCTCAGCTTCTGCACTCTCTTTTTCCATGATGGAAACAACGGTTTCTGATAGCAGTATTTCTCTTCTATTTTGTGTAATGATGGCATCTTTTCCTGTGATCAGTTCCAATAGCAAAACTCCAAAAGCAAAGACATCAATCTTGGAAGTAACCTGCCCTGTCTCTACATACTCAGGTGCCAGATAACAACCTCTAGTCCCTAAAACCCGAGTTGTCAAAGCAACGCTGCTAGTTTCGTTCACCACTGCTCTGGCGAGGCTGAAGTTTGCAATTTTGGCCCTTAGACTACTGTTTAGCAGAACATTGCTGCTCTTGATGTCCCCGTGTACATAGGCAGGTTTGGTGAAACTGTGAAGATAGTGAAGTCCATTAGCAACATCCAAAGCAATCTGAATCCTCCTCGTCCAGCTTCCTATCTCATCAGGGCTTTGATTGCAAAGCCAATCCCTTAGAGACCCTTTTTTCATATACTCAAAAACAAGATAGAAAAAGCCATCGTTTTCACATACACCTTGAAGCTTTATCAGATTGAAATGATTAATATTCTTCAGCAATTGTACCTCCTTGGATACGTCTCGTCTCATTCTTTTAACAGCCAGGATCTTCCCACCAAAACCACCGTAATAGACAGAACCGTTTATTCTGTTCTTGGAACTGAATTTTTGTGTAGCTTTCTTTATCTCCTCAAATGTAAACACTCTTAAACCTTGATCAAAGCTTGCAATTTCGATACGGAGGTCTTCTGGTAATACATAATTCTTCTTTCTTTCATTGCCACTCTGAAGAACTCCATCCTTTCTCTTATTGAACATAAAAGTAGTGAACAGGATGATGATAAGAACAACCAAAAAACAAGCTGCTGCAATTCCAACTCCTACATACAGTTTCCGCTTTGATTTAAAGCTTTTCGGGTATTTTTCAAATGGAGGTGAATCAAGTGGTTGGTCCTTGTGAATTATGGTTTGCGAACTTGAAGGTGATGTAGGCAAAGGAATTAAGATTGTTGTGGAAGGGAAAATAGTTTGTTCCTCTTCCAAACCATTTGCATCATTAATGCTCTTTCTGCTCACATTGAATCTATCACTTATATCTGGAATATTATCCTCGAAGCTAATAGAGTAAGTCAGTAGATACTTTGTTCCACTCTTGGTTTGATAACTTGTCGGACAAGCACATCGAAGTGGAACTTTCAATTCAATTCCAGGAACCAATTTGTATTCACTATGTGGATTTGCTCGTTTAAGGGAACTACAAGTGGTTAATCCCTGGTAAGCCTCGGTTGCTATAGTATAATACGTGCCGTGGATGCTTGAGATGTGAAACGTGGTGTTTGCCTGATAAAACCGGCCTAAACAAAAACAATTTACAGGGATGATTACCTCTTTACCAGTTGGGAACTTTGCATCCTCAGTTACATTATTGAAGCTAGCAATCTCTGCCAGGTTCGAAGATGTGAGAGCTGAAATGCTGGGAACTGAGTTAAAAGGAGGTTGAGCCTTGTAGATGAGAAAGGCCTGGCAATATCGATCTTGGCCATTGCAAGTGTAAAGAAATGCTGAAGAAGTACCTGATTCATCATTGTTATCGCAATCCAAAGCTGAGTTTCCTGAGTAATTCTGTCGAGCATTTATGTATACAATGAAAACATTGAGTAAGAGGAAGCAGAAAAGGAACTGATTCATGGTGAAAGTTACAAAGAAAAGAAACGGTTTGCTGATTAGAGAAGGAATTTGAAGAATGCTAGTTGCTGCCTGCTGGTGCTGGGATAAATGTTAGAATAAACGCGTTTAAGGATTATAAAAAATACAGATAAATTAGAGTTTGTTGACTCAAATAGCAACACCCTAAGTAGGCTACAAATTTTTTTCGACTCCTTGCTGTGTAATTTCCTCTGAGCTGCTTCATTAGTTTAAAAATCCTACAAGCAAAAAGTACAAGAATTATTCCAGATTTTACCTGATTTTATGTTAAATAACAAACAATTTCTCATTTTCAAAGGAAGATTCTTAAGACCCCACTTCAATTAGTTTAATCCCAAGTTTATCTAAAATATGCTGGCCCTTGATACAATCTTGTTAGCAGTATTGGTCGGATGACAAAATGTGACTGAACCCATAGTCCTGAACAAACCCGTGAATCCAAGTTTTGCCACCCCTATCAAGCGCCTGAATCCCGAAAGCGTGTGGACTGAGACATAGGATTGGATAAATCAACTTACAGTAAACTGTTCAATGATTGAAAATCTAATTCATGTTTTTATTTTATTTAATTTTATTTCAGCATCATTGAAGTTTACAAGGACCGTTACCTTTGCCTGCTTTCTGGGGCTGGGCCCGTGTGGGTGTGGAAAGGATGGGAGTAAGAATTAGTCAAGTCTCTAGTAAGTTCAACCAAGAACAAATAGGCAAAATCAATATCTACTATGTTTTACTATTGTCTAATGTTCTGGGAAATTAAAATAAACAGAAGAAAACTTGTTTAAAATGAAAATAAACAGAAAAAGACAACAACGAGACAGAATTCCATATCATGTCATTGAATCATTGATTCACCCTGGCCTAGGGCTGTAATCGAGTCGAGCCGAGCTCGAATAGTGAGCTGCTCGAGCTCGAGCTCGACTCGAAACTCGCTGCTCGAAACTCGGCTCGAGTTCGACCGAATACCATTTTTCAAGCTCGAGCTCGGCTCGAGATATAATCGAACTATTCGAGCTCGGCTCGATAAAGCTCGTTTACTCAATTTATGTACTCGAGCTCGTTTCATATACAATTTTTTTACATTTAAATAATAAGGGTAATATAGTAAATTATTATAAAAATATATATTATAAAATCAAAAGCTCGATTAGGCTCGCGAGCCGCTCGAATCGAGTATTGAGATACTCGAATTCGGCTCGCTCGATAGCTCGAGCTGCTCGAGCTCGGCTCGATAATGACCGAATCGAATTCGAATTTTTTTCGAGCCGAACTCGAATAGCTTGCGAGCACCAGTGTCTCATTTACACCCCTACCCTGGCCTATAGTCATAAAATAAATAAATAAAAACAATTCAAACCAGTCCCGTCTTAAACCTTCAAAATCGGCCCAAAATTTTCCATTTTAACAAACGGATAGCCGAACCCAAAAGCCCATTACATTGTCAAACGGCCCAATCGAACTCAATTGCTGTTGGAAAAAATTTAGGTTGAAAAAAAATTTGGATTGAAAAAAATATGATTAGAAGTGTGATAAAAAATTGTTATTTGAAATTTTTTAAGTGTTTAGCATTATTATAAAAAAGTGTTGTAAGAAAATAAAATATCAAAAATAAATTATTTAAAATAATAAAAGCGTAGAGATATGAAGATAATAAATTTATTTTATCCAAAAATCAACTTTTAAAATTTAAAAACTATATTTTTCTATTTTTTATTTGAATTTTCAAATTATAATTTTAACATAAAAGCTCATTTTTATTTATTTATTTATTTAATATTGCATTTGTATAAAAAACAATTTTTAATGACAAAAATTGTGTCAGCTAAACAAGACCAGAGTCGACTGCCTATCTCTTCTCCCTTCGAGAAAAAAAGCATGGAAACAGAACCAGCATTTCCTGGCTACAAAAATTTTCATGTTCCCAATCATGACCTCGAAATGCTATATTTGATTCTTCAACGACGGCCAAAAATGCTGATTATTCCATAGCAGAGAAACTTAGACTAATGTTCAGGTACTTTCCGGTCTACCCTCCTTCCCTACTCTCTCATCTCAACCACCCACTCAAATCCTTCCATGCGTCCTCTCCTCTCTACTGGAAACTCAGGGACGAATACAAATTCACCCGACCCGAACTTCTCTCCCGGATCACCCGACTCCTCGTCCTAGGCCGTTATGACGCCCTCAATGACCTCTCTTTCGACTTCTCCGATGAACTCCTCGATTCCGTTCTCCAAAACCTCAAATTAAACCCGGATGCTTCCTTATATTTCTTCAAATTAGCTTCCAAGCAACAAAAGTTCCGACCAAACATCATGTCGTATTGCAAAATCGTCCACATCTTGTCTCGAGCTCGCATGTACGATGAAACCAGAGCTTATTTATCCGAATTGGTCAGTTTATGTAAGAGCAATTGCTCTTCTTCTTTAATTTGGAATGAAATCGTCAGTGTTTATAAGGAATTTAAATTTTCGCCCTTGGTTTTCGATATGTTATTTAAAATTTATGCTGAAAAAGGATTGATTAAGAATGCTTTGAATGTGTTTGATAATATGGGAAAGTACGGTCGTGTCCCTAGTTTAAGGTCATGTAATTGTTTGCTGAGTAATTTGGTTAAGAAGGGAGAAAGTTATACGGCCTTGCTCGTTTATGAGCAGATGGTTAGGATTGGGATGGTGCCAGATGTTTTTACGTGTTTCATTATTGTTAATGCGTATTGTAAGGAAGGGAGAGTGAACAGAGCGGCAGAATTTGTAAAAGAAATGGAGAATTCGGGTTTCCAGTTGAATGTGGTTAGTTATAATAGTTTTATTGATGGGTTTGTTAGCTTGGGAGATATGGAGGGAGCGAAAAGTGTGACGAAGTTGATTTTTGAGAAAGGGGTTTCAAGGAATGCAGTTACCTATACGATGTTGGTTAAAGGCTATTGTAAAAAACGTGAGATGGAGGAAGCGGAGAAGGTGATTAAAGAGATGGAGGAGGAGTTGATAGTTGTAGATGATTATGCTTATGGTGTGCTGTTAGATGGTTATTGTCAAGTTGGTAAAATAGATGATGCTGTAAGGATTCAAGAAGAGATGTTGAAAATGGGATTGAAAATGAATTTGCTTGTTTGCAATTCATTGATCAACGCGTATTGTAAGGTTGGTAAAACTCATGAAGCAGAGAGAGTATTGATGTGTATGGGTGATTGGAACGTAAAGCCAGATTCATTTAGTTATAATACTCTTGTGGATGGGTATTGTAGGGCGGGCCATATGAATGAGGCTTTCAAGCTTTGTAATGAAATGTTTTGGGAAGGAATTGAACCAAGTTTTCTAACTTACAATACCCTTCTCAAGGGTTTATGTCGTGCAGGTGCCTTTAATGATGCTTTGCACCTTTGGCATATGATGCTGAAAAAAGGGTTGATCCCTGATGAGGTTGGTTGTTGTACTCTGCTTGGGGTGTATTTCAAGATGGGAGATGTTGAAAGTGCTTTAGGATTTTGGAAAAGTATTTTAGCAAGGGGCTTTTCCAAAAATAGGATTATTTTTAATACAATGATTAATGGACTGTGTAAGATTGGGAGAATGGATGAAGCAAAAGAGATATTTGGCAAAATGAAGGAACTAGGGTGCTTACCAGATGGAATAACATATAGAATCCTGAGTGATGGGTATTGTAAAATTGGCGAAATTGAAGAAGCTTGTAAACTTAAAGATAAGATGGAAAGGGAAGCAATTATTCCTACAATTGGAATGTATAATTCTCTTATTAGTGGAGTTTTCAAGTCTAGAAAACTGAGTAAATTAGGGGATCTTCTTACTGAAATGTGTACCAGGGGACTAGGCCCTAATCTTGTTACTTATGGGGCTCTGATTACCGGTTGGTGGGATGTAGGAAACTTGAATAAAGCTTTTAGCGTATAGATGACTGAGAAAGGTTTTGCGCCCAACATAATGATTTGCAGCAAAGTAGTGAGTTGCCTATACAGACTTGGCAGGATTGATGAGGCAAATATACTATTGCTGAAGATGGTAGGTTCCGATCCTCTTTTAGCTCACATGGGTTTGGATAGCCTGAAGACTGATGTTAGTTGCCTAAACATTCAGAAAATTGCAAATACTCTTGATGAAAATGCCAAAATTTTTTCTCTGCCGAACAATGTGGTGTATAATATAGCTATTACAGGATTTTGCAAGTCTGGGAAGTTTGATGATGCAAGAAGATATTTTTCAGCTTTGCTGCAATGAGGATTCAATCCAGACAATTTTACATATACCACTTTGATTCATGGCTATGCAGCCTCTGGTGATGTCAATGAAGCATTCAGGTTACGGGATGAGATGCTGAAAGTCGGTCTTAAGCCAAACATTGTTACTTATAATGCTCTAATAAATGGACTGCGTAAATCAGGAAATCTAGATCGAGCACGGAGGCTTTTCAGAAAGCTTCCATTGAAGGGGTTAGCTCCAAATGCTATTACCTATTATACATTGATTGATGGATATCTTAAAGTTGGTAAAACTTTTGAAGCCTCTAGTTTGGCAGAGAAAATGATAGAAGAAGGGGTTTCCCCTTCTCTAGCCACCAACTCTGCATTGGTGAGTGGCCTTTGTGAGCAAGGAGATAAAGGAGAAGCTATGAAACTTTTGGCTGCTTAGGGTGATGTTAAATGTGGAGATATGAAGATCACCAAGCTTCACGATATGACACATATCGTGGAGTCCATTGATGTTATGTAGTTATCACACAGAAGCAAATGGACTTGATAGTGTCCTCAGATGCTAAAGCATCAGAGAATGAATGTTCGGTATCTGAAGCTGTGTGTTGATGGATGCTTACAAGTTACAAATAAGGCGTTACTAGGGATAGTTTTATCATGGGAATAATTTTAAAGATTGGCCATCCTTGTTTTTTTCTTTTGCATTGAAACTCTCAAGGTTTTGGGCTCATATCTTGCATTCCCTGAAGACAAATGCATATATGAAATGCTTTAGAGCTTCCAGTATATCTTTCTCATGATGGCAGGCAATCAGACACAAGGAACTAAGGGGAGGTCCATTTCCAACATGCTCTGTGGAGGAAGGTTGAAAACATATAAACCCATGTTTTACATTTGGGTTTTGGACCGCCTTACATGGTCTTCAGCTGGAAGCTTATATGATTTTAGTTGCCATTTATCAGAAACTTGAAGCTTATATGATTTTTAGTCTAAACCTCAATCTTTTTCCCAGAAATGTAAAATTGACATTTCAAATACAACTTCTCAAGGCCTTGAATAAAACCATAGCTTATATTATTTTAGTTGCCATTTATCAGAAACTTGAAGCTTAAACATCTTGTAGTTTTTGTCAGGCTTTGAAAATGAAGTTATGTACAAATCTTTGTATCAGAACCGAAGTTAAAACTAAGCTTAAAATACATTGGCAACATCTTTTTTTTTTTTTTTCTTCTTTCAAATACAAAACTTAAGATTGGATATGCAGAAAGCAATGCTTCATCTAAACAAAGGGTAGAACTTAGAATTTGCTAATACACAGCTCGATTTAGAGTGGGTAGACACCATCTACTAGGAGATTAAAAAGTTGCTTATTGAACCAATGAGAAATTACCCATTGTAACAATTCCCGGTGATTAAAAACTATAGTATCAATTAATATTATTGATGCAACAGATGAGTATTGTTGATGTTAGTATTATTGAAATGTATCTGTTACGAGGTATTATTGCTCTTTTAAAACTGAAATTTGTTTTCACGATTTTATCATTTAAAAGAAATACGCTTTCATAAAAAAATTGGTGATCTTTGTTTTATAAAATTACAATCCAATCCAATCGGGCTATATCAACAAATATAGCAAATACTCTTCAAAGATTAAAAATTGTGGATCCAAGTATTTCTTTGTAATTTATGCTGAAATCTTTTAGAATCACGTAGATATAAATCAGAAATGAGCAGAACCACTGCTTTTTAGAGAAAGGGATATTCATGGCTACATCACTAAGGGTGAGCAAAATCCGACTCGATTCAAAAAAATCGATTAAAATTTTAAATTTTGGTTTAAATAGTTCGAATTATTCGAGTTTTTCGAGTTTTCGGATCGACTCGAATAAATAAATCGAGTTATACGATTTAGCTCGAATTTAGATTTCACAGTTCGAGTTATCCGAAAATTCGAATTGTAAATTCCAAAACGACGTCGTTTGGAGCTAGGGTTTAATTTTTTTGGGTAAATTTGAAAAACATGCTGTCAATAACCAAATTATTGTTAAATGGTATAATGAGTAAAAATTATTTGAAAAAGAGAAATAAAAAATAAAAAATTATTAAGAAGGAAATTGTAAAGATAAAATTACCCTTAATAAAAAAACCTTCTCTTTCTTTTTTCTCTTATTTTTTAATTTATTTTTTAATTAAAAAATAAAGTTTTCTGAAAATAATTTTTTTTAATTTAAAAAAATATTTATTTAAAATTTAAAAATATTTATTTTTTTAATTAAATTTTTTTAAAAAATAAGATTATTTTTTCTAAAATTATTTTTTCTTTTTTTTTTAAATTTAAAAAAAATATATTTAAATATTTTATTTTTAAATTTATTTTTAATTAAATATTTTATAAAATAATATTTTCTTAATGGAGGAGAAAGGAAAAATAAAATTTTTCATTAAGGGTAATTTTGTCTTTACAATATCCTTTATAATAATTTTTAATTGTTCATTTCTCTTTTTTAAATAATTGTTATCCATTATACCATTTAACAATAATTTAGTTATTGACAGCATGTTTTTCAAATTTACCAAATTTTCTTCTCCTCTCTTTGCTGTGTCTCCCCTATGTTTCCCTCCCTTTTTCTCTTTCTCTTCGGTCTCTATCTCTCTTTTACGAATAATGTGGTCCAAAATCATTAAAATTAATAATAATTAAAATGAATTTGATAAATAAATTTTTTTCAAAATTTTTTAATTTATAAAGAAAAATAATATTTATATATGGTATTATATTAGTTATAAGATGTATTCAAGTATCCGTATCTAATTTTTGAATTTTTTTAGTTGAGTAAGCAATTTAAATTTCACCATAAGCCTTGAACTTTTGACATTTGCTTATATTTTCATTGATTTTGATTTAGAGAACTGAACAATTTTATTTACCCAAAATTTAGTTTTATCATGCTTAAATATAATTGAAAATTTATAGGATTTGTTTTATCATGCTTAAATATAATTGAAAATTTATTGTAACTCGAATAAATTTATTCGACTCGACTCGAATTTCTTTTCACTCGACTCGATTTGCTAAATTTTCAAATTTAGTTTGGTTGACAAAATAGGACTCGTAAACTCGACTAAATCGAATTTTTTTCACTCGATTCAACTCGATTCGATCGAACGCTCACCCTTATACATCACCATATAAAAGTCATTTCATCTTGTACTACTTCATCTTCAACTGGTCCTTAATTTTACTTTGATAAAGATTGATCCTATATATTATTTTCCAATTAGTCAGTGCATGGAAATTTCTCACTTGAAAATTTGACTTTGAGAAAGAAGTCATTGAGTTGGTCTAACGAATCAAGTGACATCAATTCAATTGAAAAATTGACTAAAATATCAAATATTTAATAAATCAAATAATAATATTTTAAGAGTATTTATGTTTTCAATTTATTATATATATTTTTTTAAAAATTTATCCATTCTCTTGAAAAAACTATCACTCCTTTAAAAAAACCATTCTCTTAAAAAAAAAATACCACTAACTTAAAAAACTACATCCTCCTAAAAAAACTACCATCCCATTAAAAAAACTGCTCATATACTACTTCAAAACATTTATTTGTTTAGAAAATGTTACATTATTTTTTTTACTAATTATTATAAAGGATATTGTAAAGATAAAACTATCATCCTTTATAATAATTTTTTCATTAAGGGTAAATGTTTTAAAAAATGTTTTGACAGAATGGATGTGACATAATCTAGTTATTATTATTATGTCAAAACATTTACTACTTCAAAACAAGAAAAAACAAATCACTAATTTCCAACTATGATACTAAAAATCTACTAACAAAAAGCATGTTAAAAGTAATTAAGCTTCCATTGTTTGTTTAGAAAATAAAATAAAGAAATCAAAAACCAACTAAAAGAATTTAATCCATATTGTTAAATACTATATAAATATATAAATATATACACTCTAAATGTCTCTAATCTATAACAATAATTAAAAGCAATCCCCGACTCATGGGATTGCTCAATTTAGAATTTTGGAGCATGGGTTTTAAGACAACTAAGCTTTGTCTTAAACTTATGTTTAGGGGTTAGTTTGGGCAAACAATTATAAAGCTTGGGTGGTTTTTTCTATGCACTCTTAAGGTTAAAATGGTCATTTAATTGAATTTAAATCATTATTATTATTATATTAAAGTTATCCATTTTTTCTTTTATTTATTTATTTAATTAATTTAATTTTACATACATATTTAAAATTAAATAAATGCATATTTTAATAATATAATTATAAATATAATTTTTTATTATAATTATTTTATCACATAATTTTAATAACCTTAACACTCTATTAAAGTTGTCTCAAAATTAATGTGAAGCTTGAATTTAAGAAATTAAAAGCATGATTTGTGACAAACTAAGCAATGACTTAAATTATGATTTTATGGTTATTTGAAGTATTTAAATAATTATTTTTGGGTTATTTAGGTTATTTAAGTATGATTGGTGGCCAATTAAGCAATGGGGCATTCCACTTAGAATTATTTGGGGATTTAATTACTTCAATGAAATTAAGGATATATTTATTTAATTCAATAAAATTTACTTTATTTAGATATTAAAATTATATTTTTTACTTAATCTTTTATACTTAAAATTAAAACTATTCATAATCAATTTAATGCTTTCATTTAAAAAATTAGAGCATAATTTTTTGATAGTTAACAAATGTCAAATATTAGTTTTTTGACAATTAATTTATAATCTATCTATAACAATTTTTAAAAGTTGTCCTCAAGCAAGGAGGATGCCCAATTTTAATTTCGGGTACTTTTGCTTGGGGACAACTAATTTCGGGTATTAAGGGATTGGGGGTTTAGTTAGGGTAGTTTCAATTTTTTTTTTTTTTGATGAAGAAGGAAAGAAAGAAAAGAAAGAGGGGAGAAAGGAAAGAAAAAAAAAAAGAGAAAAAATAGAGTATTTATGTCATTTGTGTGTTCGTGTTATTTTTTCATGTGTTCAAAATATTACAAATTTACATAATTTTTATATATTAATAATTAGTTTTATGTAGATTTTTTCACGTTCGTGTATTTATGTTGTGTTCATATTATTTTTCGTGTCACATTTGTGTTTGTATTATTTTTTCGTGTGTTCAAAGTATTCGTGTTATTTTTTCGTGTGTTCAAAGTATTATAAATTTATATAATTTTTACAAGTTACTAATTCGTTTTATGTAGATTTTGACACATTCATATCGTATTTATGTTATTTTTCATGTCGTGTAACGTGTTCGTGTTATTGTTATTGTATCGTGTGTTTAAAGTATTATAAATTTTATATAAATTTTTACACGTTAATAATTTGTTTTATGTAGATTTTGACATGTTCGTATATTAGTGTCGTATTCATGTTATTTTTCATGTCGTGTCGTATTTTAATTATTTTTTCATGTTATGTTCTTATCTTATAATTATATTGTGTCCGAAATTATAAGATTTAATTGACCATATTCAAATAACTCTCAATTTTATATCAGGTGTCGTATAATGATGAGAGTTATTATTTTTCTAAATTATCTTTACTCCTCTTATTTTTTTTATCTTTTAAATTTATTATAAACTATTAACTCAAATTCAATAATATACCCGCAGCAAAGCACGGGCATCTATCTAGTACGTTTTAAAGCTATCTATACATTTTGTTTGAAAATTTTATTTTTTTCATATTGATGGAATGTATTTTAAAATTTTATTTTTTTATATTGATGCATGTTTATATTAATTTTTGTATCATAATCATATTTGAAATGGAGGTCACTCTAGCAGGTCGCAGCAATCCATAGTAATAGCTGGAGCTGGAAAAAATTGCTGAAGTTGAGGCATCTTGCTACTCAGTTCATGAGGCAGCAAGATGGAAGGTGGATATGGAAACACTCAATGATCTCATACTCAGCAACAAAAGTTTGACAAGAGATTATGCAAAAGAAAGAGAAAGTGGGCTGGGATAGCCTCATATAGTATTCTCACCACATTCCAAGGCATTCATTCATCTCCTGGATGGCTCTACGGAATAGACTGCCTACAAAAGACAAGTTTCTCTCACGGGGAATAGAGATTGATATAGCTTGTGTACTCTGCCAGGTAGGGCAGGAAAGTCGTGCACATTTGTTCTTTGAGTACAGTTTCTCAAAGACAATCTGGATAAAGATATTGCAGCTTTGCCGACTGCAAAGAGGAGTATACAGTTAGGAAAATGAACTTTCTTGGGCTACTAAGAGCCTAAAGGGCAAAACACTGCTCACTACAACATTAAAGCTTGCATGGAATGCAGTTATCTACCATGTATGGAGAGAAAGAAATAGCTGAATAAATGGTGACACTCAACAGTCCCCTTAACAACTCTTTGGTATGATCAGGAAGAAAATTGGATTGAGACTAGCAAGGCTAAAGAACTTAGAAAATGGTTCTGTAAATAGATCACTTTGTCGAGATTAGGGATTTTGCAACTCTACTATTTCTTCTTAATTCATTATTTGTATAGTTCTAACTCGAAAGTTAGTACAGTGATGATGTAGCAATTTACACAGCTTTCTTGGATAAACAAATCATTGCTTATCCAAAAAAAAAAAAAAATTGTTAAATATATAATTTTTGATATATTAATAATTTATATTATATAAATTTTAACATATTTTTATATTATATCGTGTTCGTACTATTTTTTAATATATATTCTTTTATCATAATTATATTATATAATTTTATCGTTTTCAAAATTATCACATCTAAATCAGAAGTTTCAGTAAATGATTCCTCTGAACGCGTTTGAATCAACGAAATGATTGCCATGATTTCCAGAAAAGAATTTTCAGTCAAAATTGTGCAACAGTTTCCAAAATTATTTGGAGAGAAATGGGATAAAGTTGGCGAAGGCTTAGATATCATCAAATCAACCAGACCGGATTTTGAAAAATAGGACCCACACGCTTTGACTTTATTCCCGATCACAGCAGTACAATTTTCATACCTTTTAAAGTTATGCCATGTGGCATTCAATGAAGCCCCAATGAGCACGATGTAAAGATGTTCCGGAAATACTTAATCTACCGACACCTTTTTCTTAAATAATAATTTTATTTTCTTAAGAAGTAGTAATTATACTATTCTTCGTTATACAAAATTATTAGATTTTTAAAAAATAATGTTTAAGGAAAATTAAAACGTAACAAAGAATGCTGACATTTGGAAAATGCTCACATCTTACAACTATAAATAAAAGTTATCCCTTCAATTGAAGGGATAACTTGATTCAATTGTTTTCGAATTGCTTGTCAAGTGACGAACAATTTTTATCAATAAAAATTAAAATATTAAATAATAATGTGAGATGGATTGATGTAAGTAAATTTTTTTTTTTAAATTTTATGTGTTAAAACAAAAGAAAAAAAATATTATGATGTAATATGTTAAATGATCTTATAAGTTACGTGTTATTTAGTTGTTAGATTTATATATATATATATATATATATATTTTTTAATATGAATATAAATGATGGATATCAAATAATCTAAATGAATTAAATTTTGATATCCATTTTAATTTTTGTATAAATAATGTACATATAATGAATTAAATTCGTATATTCGTATTGTATTTGTGTTATTTTATATTTATACTTTACTTTAAAAGTTGTCATCAAGTTGAAATATTTTGCATATTTTGTGATAGTAATTCAATTTTAACTATAAATTCGTGTTCTTTTTCGTGTTATAATCGTATTAAATGTATTATTAATGATAATAAAACCGAAGCAAAGCGAGAACTCAAACGCTATTAATTACTTATATTGAACCGTAGACCAATAATGATATATTTTTTAAAATATATATATATATTCTGAATCTCATTTCTTTAAATATAATTAGCCAATACATGCAATTGAATTAATACTTTTTGATCTAATTAATAAATCTTGGTGGGTTTAATTTAGGTAACAAAATATTATATTAATCCAATCTTAACAAATGAAAGATCTTGTTGAAATAAATAAAATTTCATACTATATTGCGAAAATAATTATGCTTAACCAATTCACTTAATAAACAAATAAATTAAGGGGTTCGATCAGTTGATAAAAGAAAATTTTTCTTTTCCTTATCAACTCCGGGTTTAATTTTTGTGAAAAAGTATTTTAAAAGTGAAATTTTGAATGTATTAAATTAATGTAGAAAGTGTATTTTTAAGATATTTCGGAGAGACAATTAAACCCAAGCAAAATTTTGAAATACTTATAATCATATTATAAAAAATATACAAAATAAGATGAAGTTAATTATAAGTATTTTCTTTTTACATTAATATAATATCTTCCCTGGCGAATATAACTAAATGAGACATAATCATTCATCCTTGAGGAATATTTATTTCTTAAATAATATGTCAACTCTATACTATATTCATCTTCGTTAAAGAATCTCATCAGCTGGCAAAATGTCTTTCCAGCCATTTCCTCAAAAAAGACAAAATTCTACCCATTAAATACTTATAATTACTATAATACTGATTGAATGCAATGATCAAAGTCTTTGCTTCAATTATCTTCATAAGATTTGGCGATTTATGTATGCTTTGTATTTTTTATATTAACCGTATAAATATAAATATAATATAAATTATTAAATATGTTAAAATTTTAAATATAAATATAATACGTGTATTAAACATAACATATTAATCGTATTTAAATGTGTTGTGTCGTTTTTATTATATTATATTTTTTATTTCTATTAAACATGTCACGTTAATATTATGTTTCCATATGATGTTTAAAATGATCAAATGTAATCTTCGTTCTCAAGCATTCAAATATTTTAATCCATTCATGTTTAACTTAATTTATAAAATCACTTTTAAAATATCACATTCAACTAATTTACATACAAATTTTAATATTTAGAATCTCTTACTTTATCTTTCGGATGTACAAAAAAAATAATATTTTAACCATATTTCCAACCAGTTCCATTAATGTTACAGGGTATAAGTATGACAAACCTGGAAACCTTTTTCAGAAAATAACAATAATAATTTATTACTAACTGCATTAAAAAATGAATTTAATTTTTATATATGTGATGAATAAAATCTTATGCATTAAGGAAAATTAAAAAAACTTAAATGAGAATCATGGAGTAATAAAAAGAAAGCAAGAAATTGATGATTATGTACAAGGCAGATTTATTTTTATTAAACAAAAAAGATCCATGAAAATTTATTAGCCACCCAAAAACAGCTCTTTTGCTATACAGATTTTGATTGCAGTTATCATACATCCGAGATGAAAATTCATGAACCCATTACCATTTTCCTTCTGGATTTTCTTCTCCTTATTGTTATTACAACAAATTTCTTCATCCTTAAAGTGTAATTACATCTTGCAAAAAGGAAGAAAAAATTGAATGCAGTATAATATGATACCTGTTTTAGTACTATAATCTACAAGAAACAACTTAAATCTCGCCATTGCTCCTCTTCCTCCAGCTCCACCATCTGATCTTCAGTTAAAATCTTTACAGTTCCACCATTTCTTGATGATTCTGTCACTTTCTTAGCAGACAAACACTTGCCAGAGAGTTGGTAATTAACCAATGTAATCTAGAACCAAATTAGCAAGCATCTCCCATTTCTTTTCAATCAAATCAAGAATCCAATGCAAATGGAGTTTGCAGAAGATCATAAGGAGCCCACAAAGCGTCCAAAGGGCACGGCCTATTAGCATCAAGCCTCGCCCAAGGTTTCCCTTTTCCACTCCAATGTAAAAGACTAACAGGACCAGGATGCAAATCTCTGCACAAACCTCTAAAATTATCTCCCCCGAGGCCATGCTGATTCCACCTATGATCAACCGGCACTATATTTCCAGCGAAAACTAATAAAAATGGTGGCAAAGAACCCAATTCGTAAATTCTCATTCTTTTCTGAAGCTCCATCCATTCTTCAATCTTTGTCGTGTAATCTCCTTCTCTCCATCGATCAAGGTCGATTACCATTACTCCAGTGTTAAAGTAACAAGCTTTACGGTTCGCAAAAGTTAAGGATAAAGAAGGGTTTGACCAAAACGTTGGAGTAAAGTAGGTCGTGAAGTTTGCATTGCAATATTCTGGTGCAGCCAAGACTGAGTTGTCTCCGAGGGGGGTTGCAGCGAGTTTAGCTATGTCATCAACGAGAACCAGGTCCGAGTCAAGGTACACGACTCGGCGGACGCATAAAGGAAGGAGATTGGTTAAGTAGCTTCGAGCGTAGTTCAAGGGGCAATCTAAAGCTGAGCGGATGGAGGTTGAAATGAGGCGTGAAACAGAGGAGACATCAAAAGGGTAGACTCGGAAGTTGAGGTAAGGGAAGGAAGAGGAGATGGTGGCGCGTAAAAGTGACGCGTTGGCGGTGGCGGAGGCTACGAAATGGAAGGCAATGTTCTGAGGACAAGAGGAGTGTTGAAGTACCGAAAGAATAGCCGCCATGGAGCCCCGGATGTAAGCTGTGTCAAGGGTCATTGCCACATGAACAGCTTGATCCGAGCATAAAATGGAGGAGGCTTCACCATTTGATTCATCTTCATCAATTATGACAGCACAATCCGGAGAGTTATAGAATTGTGGGGCCTCCTTGAATTGTTGGGACGTTATTGGTGTAGCGGCGGCGGTGGCATTAGCGGCTAAGGCAAAGACAGTGAAGAGTAAGATAAGGAGAAAATCAAAGAGATGTGATCTACTCATTGTTGACAAGGGGAAGGTAAAGGGTGTTGGCCTATTGGGTTTTAAATTAATGCAAGAGAAGAACTAAACTAGGGACTTTTAAGGGAGCATAAGAATTTTCTTTGAGGGGGAAGTCGTTGAATTCACATTGATTCTAGATATTTGTTTTGTATACTGTCTTCAATTTTGTTCTTCTTTATTTATTTATTTATATTTATATTTATATATATATATATATATATTTCAAAAGGGTCCACACTATGGTCCTACATCATTTTCCTTCAACTCTCAAATTGCTATTCTCCATTTCACTCAATTAGGAGGAAAGGCTTGCATTTTGGTAAAGAATAGAGTTTCTCTCCGATGGTAAAATTTGGGATCAAGTTAAAGAAATGAGAGAGATCATAGTTTGTTTATTTATTGGGTTTTGCTAACCAATGGATTAATTAATATACTGTTTTTAGTAATAATATTGTATTAAGAGTTTTAATAACGAGTGTTCTTAGGACACTCTTTTAAGTTAATTAATATACTATTTATAATAATAATATTATATTAAATACAAAAATTGATAATTTTATTCATCATTTTTAATGCATTGATTGAAAATATTATTATACATAGTAACCTTAAAGAGTACCCTAAACTCGTTAGTAAAATCTTTGTATTAAATACAAAAATTGATAACTTTATTTATCATTTTCGATGCATTAATTAAAAATATTATTATATTTAATAACTTTAAAAAATACTTTTAGGATACTCGTTAGTAAAATTTTTATTTATTTATTTATATATTATTAATAAGCTTAGATTTGTATAATTATCGTCTGTCAATTATGGATTTTTTAGGTGAGTCTTCTCTGTTTGTTCAATAGCATGAGGTCACAATTTCATCATCATTCATTTTTTTTTTCATTCTTAAATTTTAACAATAATTCCAAATTATTGTCTAAATCAATGGGGTTTTTTTATTGTATTAATAAAAAGCAGTGGACATATATTTTGATTCAAGTTTAAGAAAAAGAAAGAAAGTATCTTTGCCACCATATATTGAAAGGGAGAATGAAAACCAGGGGTGCTTTCTTTATGCTCTCTTTGCCTGAAAGAAAAAAAAAAAAAATTTAAAAAGTTGTAAACTTTATTCAAGTAACATGGTTTGGTTGTTGATGCTTCCTCATCGTAAGAAATTTAACTCTTTAGATATGGTTGAGAATCGAAGTCCCAGAAAAGTATGGTTGAGCAACCAGCAAAACAATCATGCTTTGGAACCAAGTATGCTCTCTTCTACATGTATTTGCTACCTTCCATCAAAACAAAACAATAAATAAATTATTTATATTTAACGTATTGTTAGTGTATAGATTTATATATTGACAGTGCACCACATAATGCCACATGTTAAAAGTTAGATTTAAGATTTAAATTTTATTTTTTAATAAGGTATCACCGTCGGATTTCTTGTCACTATATAAAATTATATACTGATAGTACATTAAATACAAATCCGTAAATAAATATGTTTTCTCTCACATTTTCAATGACTTGGGAAACTCTCTTTCATTAAAGTTCTCATATATGGTTCCCTGACCCTCCATGTAATTGGGCTATAACTTTCATTTTAGGAGTATGATGAGATCATTGCTTGTAGTTGGAAAGCTCTTTCATAGTTTTATATTGAGTAATCAAAGTTAGTCCTATATTTCTATATGGAAAATATATTTTGATTGAATAATTGTAAGTTCCATGTAATTTAAGTTAATTTTCCCAATTCCAAAAGTTGAGAATTTATATATGGGAAGTAAGTATTTAGAATGCATTTGAAAACGAGATGGGAACCTTCTTTTTCTCGTATAGAAGTGTCAAAACGGCCGGTCAAAATAACATTTCTAACGCAGTGAAAAGCATAAATATGACATGTAAGCTAAATAATACAATGTTTTCAAGCTATCAACGGCAGTATAATTCACTTGCCTCATTGTGTCAATAAATTTTTATTGAACAATCCAAAAACATTTAGACCAAATAAAATATTTAATCTTTAGTTGAGAATTACCTCAAGAATTAGATCTCAATTGAGCATTTATCCCTTTTTAAATCCTGACCTTGTGAATATGATTAGATTTTTTTATTTTTTTTCTTTTGATCTTTAGAGAGATTTGAAGAGTATATGTATAGGACCCGCCATTCAAAACAAGTTGCTAAATAAATCTACTAGTTGACTTTAGTAGCTATATATAAGCTATCATGCACTAATGGAAAAACATTGAAAATTTTATTAATAGATAAGATCCTTTTTTAAGGTTTTGTCTCAACTTGTTTGGTGATTTTGAACTTGATTGATGGATGGGTAATTTTCTGTCATCACCAACTGTTGCATAAATGTATATAATTTTAACAGAGGAATGGAAGTGGTGGAGTTGGGGAAATGGAGAGTAACTCCCCCATATCCTTAACCATATACCATCACTAATCATATCATCGACCCCATCCCTGTAACATACCCTAGCAATAGGGATGCATGTAACTCCAAAGACACTTATGGCAATTATGATATTGTTATGGATAAAACACAAATTTAAGAATTTGAAGAAGGAAGCAAGAGAAAAGATTATATGAAACGGTTATCACATCAGTATATATTTTTTTCATTCATATCATATCACATAATCATATTGTTGAAAAAAGTTAAATATTTATTATACATTACATGTAATAATTAAATCATAAATATTTATTTCAGCAATTTATTAATGATTTTTGTAATAAATAGTTGATTTTTTTCAACAATCTGATTACGTGATATGATATGAATGAAAAAGATATATGCTGACGTGGAGTAATCGTTTCATATAAAAAAAAAATTTATTCCTAGTCTCTTTCACCATAATTTTTTTATTTTTAAAAAAAGGAATTATAATAATTGCATGAACAGCTAAACTAAATTCTAAGTTCTACGACGTAAGCTTTGTAACACTGGCAGCAGATTCCAAGGTCACCGACAATCCAAAACCAGAGTGGTCTTAAAAGTCGGCTTAAATGAGCTGCACATGCTTCAATCCTTTTGTCCATTTTTGCGTCTAAGTCATTCCAAAGTAATAATAGAAGTACATGTTCTTCCGTGTTTCAGTTCTGTACGATTATTGAACTCGCTGAATAATGGGTCAAAACCTTTGAACAAATGAGAATTCTAGAGTTGAAATTTTGAGTGTTCCTCGTTTTGATTTAATCTAGTAAGGTAGATATAAATAAAAAAAAAAAAAAATCCTTTGTTCTGCAAGATCGAACAATTTGACAAAAACTAAAAGGTATCGATCGATCCTAGAAAAACAAACAGATTTTCATGCACTTACAAAAGGAAGCTTCTTCCTTCCATTTAGTATTATAAAAATTAATGAAATAAATACCTTAAATTATTTTTTTGAATAATTTATAAATACTCAAAATTCATTTATTAAAATTATTAGTACTATTATTATTGTGAAAAAAATCGGTATTATTATTATCTTGTGTATAAATTGCAAAGCTAGATGGATGGTGGTAGTCTGGTAGAGCCCACTATATTAAACATGACATATAGTTCGTAATCCCAGGCCAAGCTTATCCATCTGAGCCGCAACTAGCTTGCACAAAAAGTGCTCGATATTATGTCACAGAACCCAGATCTATTGATTTAAAGAAAGTAATGGTCACTTAAAACTAGAAAGACTGAAACACACCCAGACCAGCCTGATCCTATTATTACGGGTTCATACATAGAGGTGGTCATGGTCCGGGCCGGGCCGGGCCGCGGTCCGTTTTTTTTTTCTGCCCAGGCCCGGCCCTGGGTAGCCCAAGCCTGCCCGTTTAGGCCCGAAACACTGTTTATTGGAATAAAAAAATAATTTCTATTTTTTTTATAATTAAAATTAAATAAAATAATATTATTATAATAAAAATCATTGTTCCGAGCCGGGCCGGGCCGGAACATAAAATATTCTGCCCAGGCCCGGTCCGTATTGGGCCGGGCCTTCCGGGCCGGGCGGGCTGCCCGGCCCGTGAGCAAGTCTATTACATCTAGTTTAAATGATATGTTTATCAGTAAAATAAAATCTTTTATAAGTTCAAAACTCATCTCATCATTTTGCATGATAGAAAGAGACCAATATATGCTTATTTAGAAAGAAACAAAAGTCTATTCAAAGTCGAAACCAAAAATCTTAATTCCTATCAAATGCAATTACATGCTTCTGCATTTCAGTTATGTTTGTTTTGTATTTCGTTCAGCCCAAATTGGCCCAAAAAAAAAAATCACAACCTATGGGCTAAGGTACATCTTGTTACAAACCTAAGAAAAAAAAAAAAACATACTCAAACTAGTCCTAGATCTTATACAATGCGAAAAAATTGTACATAAAACATCAATTAACTTTGTATTGGTATAGTATTTCATAAAATTTAATAATAAGGTTACATATTCCTAATGATTGACCCCACAATTCTGCCATTGTCATCTATGGAGACGCCGTCGAGCTTCCGAGCAATTTCACAAATTAAGCGGGCCACTGCCTACAGTTTGACGAAATTCCCTTACATGAGACCAAAACTTTCAAATCTGCACGTTCTCCAGGCCCCAAACTCTAGGCCGAGCAACCCATTCACTTAAAAGCTTTAGTCCTACAAACTAAAGGGGCCACAATCAACAAGAAAATCTTGAAACTGGTGGATCAGATTTAGATCACTTTAGGAAGGTGATCAAATGCAGCCATATTAGGTCCACATGTCATACATGAAACATATAACAATAATTCAAGCCCACAAGTATATTGGATAAAATCTTCAGATCCTTTTCCCGGATCAACATGATCTCTGGAAACATGACTGCTAGTTCTGTCAGCAATCTTCTTTGTGGCAGCCTTTCTATGTTTCCTACCCATTTCTCTGGATTTATGACTCCTGATCTTATTGCTAACAGTCTTGGTTCTGGAAGATGTTATATTAGGCAGCATCTCTTCTGAAGTACCATGTCTAGTTGTCATGCATGTGCCATTATCAATACAGGGCTGGACTCCATTTGCACCCTGTAATGCTGGTTCATCAGTGTCAGCGAGCTGCATTTGTTTGAAATAATAGTAAATCAGAATGACCAAACCTAATGAAAAATTGCCCAGAAAAGAAAAAGAACGCCAGAATAGCTTTTTAGGTGGGGTTTAAAAGAGATTATTATTACCTGCATTTTAACAGGACTTGAAAGAAGTTCTGGAGAACAAGCTCTCTGCGTCCATTCAAACATTTCGCTATCAAAAAGTAGTTTAAGGATAAAACCAACACAAGACAAGACTCCACTATCATCATTTTGATCATATAGATCCTTTCTAGTGCCAACAAAACCAACTTGAACAAAAATCTATCTCGCATGTGTGCGCACAAGGCAGAAGAGTATACAACACATAGGGCCACACATAGCAGCAAAATAGAAGGGAACTACTTTAAGAATGTAACTCAATTGAATTCAGAACATGCAAGAATAGCACTAATCTGTCATGATCCTTTATACAGTTTAACTATGCAGCAGGGAAACTTTCATTGTAGGATTAGATTTTAGAAAGAGTTAGAAAGTTTCTTAAGTTGAAGTAGACATCCTTAAGTTCATTATTTCTACCTACATATATATGCTTCAATGGTCTTGCCAGAATCGCTATTTCATATAACAAAGCAATTCGTTCACGAGTTTACTGTATAATATTTTGAGTCCTTGGTTGCTTCCTATAAAAAAATTTGAGGGTTATGGGTTGTTCTCATTAGTGGGATTTTCTTCATTCGGAAATGAATGGATGGATCGACTTTGATTCCAGGTTGATGATGATTGTGTTGGACACGGCTGCTTACTGTATCCATTCATTTCGATCTGTATATTTGATTTGAGCCAAACTTACCCAATCTTGGTTCAGCTAAGAAACTTGCCCCTCTACGGTGTCAGCTGATCCAATCTGAATATTTGATGTTAAAAATACAGGTGCAACTTTAACAAGTCGTTCATATAACATTGCTTTAGTTATGAGGTATTGTTTACGATTTTGCTTTTAAAAATATGTCTCCATAGAAAAAGGTAAACTTTTACTTTATAAAATTATAATCCAATCTTTAATTATTAAATGTCAAATCGTTTTCCTCAATAAAAATCATATACGATATCTTCAAGAAAGAAAAAGATCACTTGAAAGATAATTAAAGGTCGGTTATTGAGTTATCATCATCGAATCTGGCTAACCATTTTGCCGGTTCTTGACAACCTTATTTAGCGTGTTAGGTTTTCCTCTGTTCCCACCCAACTTCATTATTGCATCACTTGTATACTTGTTTTTATCTCAGCCCAGACCCTCAATTGAAAGATAAAACAGAAGTTACAGAACATAATTACATGACTGACGACCTCAGAAATATTGTAGAAGATTCGACAGCCTTAATAAGCAAGAAATTAACACGTTTTTATATGCAGTTATCTTCCAACATGTCTTCACTTTGCGTTACTAAATGAAACACTAGGTCTAGCTAGCTACAGCCCAAAGGGCAGTTAAACAAAATACGCGGTTAGGATTAGGATTATAGTGCTAAAAGAGGTAGGGTGAAGGGTGGTATCTACTGCTGTCTCCTTGTCAAAAACAAACATGGCAATGTCTGCAAAAGTGTAGCTTTTGTTATTTTTACTTTATGTTGGCCTGTTGGGTTTGTTCAACTAAAAGGGCCTAATAACAATCGATTCACCCCATAACAGACAAGCTTTGTTCAGCTGTATCAATATGTCAAAAATCGAACTTGCATGAAAGATTTCATGTTTGGATTGAAGGAAAAAAAAAAAAAAAGTCATAACCCATGAAATAATTGCCGGAAATAGCAATGATTAAGTTTCAACTCCATAATGAAATGAGTGAGTCCGAATGTATATGAAAAACAATTGAACATCAATATATACATCATGGCAAAAAACATAGAAAAATGCCAAAACCACACAACAGTTGGACGGTTGGTTTGTCCGAAAGTCAATCAATAAGCTGGTAGCCATACGCTAAAGTCGTAAGAGCGTTGCATGCAGGAAATGAAGCCGAGTGGTTACCAAATACCAAGAACTAATGGTACGTTCATAGTTGAAAAACAGGGGACCGGGGGTGTGTTTGTCAATGTGTTTGAAAAATTAAGTAAATTAACAAAGTATCCAAAGAAACGATTATAATTACTTAAGCAACAATTGCAGAAATATTAAAAAATAGCCATGATGGATGGGACATCATTGCAGAAAGATATGATTCTCCATTGGACTAATTTCATGATTATGAAGAAAATAAGTTGATCCATTTTTTGTAGCTGTCAACAATTACGAAGATTATCAAATAATTAGCATCAATCTTGTCAACTGTTTAAGGAGTTCAATGTTTAGAAGCGATAACATAATAATAATAATAATAATAATAATAATAATAATAATAAAGCTTTTGTTGGGAACTAAGCAAATAGCTCAAGGAAGGAATCTAATGTCAACTACTAGTAACAATTTCTTGTTATAATCCTACAAACACCTTGGTGATGTCACAACACTTATGATTTTCAACGTAATAAGATTCAGCAACAGGTGCCAAGGAAAAAAAAATTTCGAGATTTTTAATCTACACTTAATCTCTCAATTTCTATTTAGTTAACTCATTTGAAGAGGACTTACGAATTTAAGTCTTTTCAAACTCGTAACTTTCATAAATCTGTTTAGTATGCATGCCGTCTGAGTTAATACTCAATTGGTTAAAAAAAAGTTAATACTACTAACTATTGGCATAAATCTATAATATAATAATTTATATGGTATTTTCACTGGTAAATAAGATTGAGGGAAGAAAAACAAGTTTGAAAATCACTTGAAAGTAAGATGGGAACGAAAAAACCAGATCACATCAGTTAATGAGTTTGTGTTTGTAAACAGAAATAAGATGACTTTAAGTTGTAGGGTTAGAGTTGGGGTTAGGGTTAAGGGTTAGTGATTAGGGTTATTGGTTAGTTTTTTAATAGTGTTATTGTAAGATTTACTGTCAGTGTATAGACCTATACACTGACAGCACATCAAATGCAAACCCAAACTTTAAGGATTTATATTTGATGAATTGTCAAAGTATAGGTCTATACATTGACAGTGCATCTTACGATGTCACTTGTTAAAAGTTAAGTCATAGGGTTAAGGTTAGAGTTGGGGTTAGGGTTAGGGTTAATGGTTAGTTTTTTAATAAGCTGTTATTGTACAATTCACTGTCAGTGCATAGACCTATACACTTGTCAATGTATAGATACTAACAGTGTATCCTACGATACTACGTATTAAAAGTTAAGTTGTAAAGTTAGGGTTAGTGGTTAATTTTTTAAAAAAGTGTCATTGTAAAATTCACTGTCAGTGTACAGATGTATACACATCAAATACAAATCCAAACCTAAAAGGGTAGTTTAGTTGAGTTTAGAAAGGGTGATTATTGACTAATTAAGAAAGATTATGGGGGAATGGTGGTGGACGTGTGGAAGCAAGCACGTGGGGATGGTGGTTAAGTAAGTGCCTAAGGACGTGTTCAAAATCGGAGGTTGAGCTGATGTTCCCCACGTGCGTGGGATCAAATCTCTTTGTTGCTTCACGACACCATGAACAGCAATCAACTACAAGCTTGTAGCTTGAACCTTAATCCCTTCTTTCTCTCTGCATCTTATGTATGGGGAAAACTGTCTGTCTTTCTCACGTCACTCGATCGATGCTCCTCTTGCACGTCCAATAATAAAACTTTAGATTTTTTTTTATTTTATAAAATCTAAATTGATTTTGAATTTCTACAAGTAACTTGCCTAGGACATTGATAATCCTATAATATATCATGAGCTTAGTGAACTGATCAACTGACAAATGTCTTTTCTTTTCTTTTTTTATAAAGGAAACATTCGAACCTTAGTCAAATAAAGATCGATGTAAAAAAAAAATCCATGAATAAAATGTGAGATTTTTCACAATTAAACCCAAAGCAAGAGATTCAAAATTCAAGGATCCTAACCGACCACGAAAAGAAAGGGCCAAATTAATATGAAACAGAACAGAGGTATAAAATGTAAATTTTTTTGATAATTCACTAAATTATATCAAACCGAAAATCTAATCTTGTTCACGAAAAGATAGGACAAATTTTAAATATTTGCAAGCAACATTTATGGGGTAGTGGAAGTGGACCCTAATATCTTATTCAATAACTTTCTCTATATTAACTTCCTCCATCATCCCAATTCCCCTGCATCAAATCACTCTAAATCCTTCCCATTTATCTCAACCTCTCCTTCCTCACAAAACAATAATGGCGATTTCCTCTGGGGTTTATCTTCTTTTTCTATTGAATCTATTCTCATTTGGTAAATATTTTCCTTTTATTTGCATGAGAACATAATTCTAATCTGTTTTTTTCCTAGTTCTTTTGTTTGTTTTGATAGTTTATATAACAAAAAAAATTATCTTTTCTACTTAAAAGTTGAAAGTTTAGTATATAGAATCAGTATTCAGTCAATGGTTTAAGCTTTTGATTCTAATAACATTGACTCGACTTTGCTTATAACAACGATTTTCAGGGACGACATTTTCTTCAGCAACCCTTTTTACACTCCAAAATCAATGTAGTTTCACCGTATGGCCCGGTTCTCTCTCCGGAAATGCCGCCGCCCTTGGTGGTGGTGGTTTTGCATTGTCACCTGGTTCATCAGCCCAATTCCAGGCTCCACCCGGTTGGTCCGGTCGCTTTTGGGGTCGAACCGGCTGCACATTTGACAACTCTGGCTCTGGCAAATGCATAACCGGCGACTGTGGTGGCGTTTTAAAGTGCACCGGCGGTGGTGAGCCACCCGTTACCCTGGTAGAGTTCACCATTGCTGGAGGCTCTAGTGATAATAAGGACTTTTATGATGTTAGTCTTGTGGATGGTTACAACGTTGCCTTAGGAGTCAAGGCAATTGGTGGCTCAGGGGATTGCCAATATGCGGGTTGTGTAACGGATCTCAATACAAATTGCCCTGCTGAGTTACGGGTCATGGATTCGGGTTCCATTGTCGCCTGTAAAAGTGCCTGTGCCGCCTTTAACACACCGGAGTTTTGCTGCACCGGCGATCACGCTACACCTCAGACTTGCTCACCGACACATTACTCGGAGATGTTCAAGAATGCATGCCCTACAGCTTATAGTTATGCTTATGATGATGCCTCTAGTACTAGGACTTGTTCCGGGTCAGATTATTTGATCACATTTTGTCCAACCGGATCATGAACATGATCTTGATTCATGGCCCATGGTTAGGATAAGCCTTTATTTTGGTACTATTTAATATTTATTACTTTCTTGGGTAAATTTGATTGGATTGTAATGCTAAGTTAAAATATTGAAAATCAATTGTTTGCTTCATCTGTCTAAAAATAGATGCAAAGTTTGGTCCTTTAGTTATAGCAATTTTTTTGTCAGTTTTAAAGATTGTGGTTGGTTTGTTTGGTGAGAAAGTAAATGATGTGTATAAACATGAAACCATTTTTCACCAATCTAATGATATTCAAGAACCAAGGATGAAGAGGAGAAGCCATAAGCTTTGCGTGAGCCAAAACTTTTATGGGGCTGCTTGAGTTGCACTCGAATAATCCAACAATCCTTACAATCTGTATATTTGTATTATATTCGTATTAATCTCTCGTCTCAAAATCCAAGCATCTAACTTCAACTATTGAAGAATGTAAATTAAAGGGCATCATCATCTTTCATCTTGTTTAAATTACCAAACGTTTTTAATAATTTGGTTTCGGTTATTAAGGCCTTTCCTTAACCCCAGAAAGAAAAATAAAATAAAAAATCTCTTCCACCTTGAAACTTGTAAAACTCAAATTTGCCCTGTTTTGGGAGATTCAAGCTCAATTTAGTCATGTCGTCCTGTGAAAGAGAATGTAAGAAAGAAAAGTCTGCCAAATGTTATATTTACCAAAGGGAGAAATGTTACCTAAATTTCCGAGATTAGTGCATCGTTAACCATTTAAGAAGAGAAAGAGGAGCATAAGATAAGAATAAACAGAAAAATATGAGACTTTTCCTTTCCTTTCAAGGCCTTTGGCCAAACATCAAAAGATCTTTCTTTTTTTCTTTTTCTTTTTTTTTTTCAATGCATTTTCAAATTTCTCTACATGTGGCTTTCATCTTTGAAAGCCTAATCATGCCCAAATTTTCTAATTGATTTTTGGGCCAAGCAAGCACAAAGAAACTCTACACCTAAGGCACAGTATTACGTGCCACCTTTCCTACACTGGAACCCTATAAAAATTACAAGCCAAAATTAGAAGAATAAAAGGAGGGGGGAGAATAGGGGATTGGGAAAGAAAAAAAAAAGGGGGGGGGGGGCTAAAACTGCCTATATTCTTCAGACATTCCTTTCAAAGATGTATTGCTTGAAAATAAACTAGTTCGCAAGCGATTAAACCACGAAAGCTTCATTTCGCCAGAGCCGGTGCATTGGCCCTCGCCTTCCTCCTCATTACTAAAGAGAGTTTGGTCTGAGCAGTCTAGTGATGCTCCACATGCTAAATTATACGATTGACATGCTGAATGGCATACTCTTAATCTGTTGTCCCCATCATTATCGCATTTTTGGATCGAAATCTGGTCATATAGGATAAGTTTTTAGAGCATGATTGGCTATCAAGAAACTATTATTTACAGAAACTGTTTTCCACCTCATCAAATTTTATGGTCATTTAAGGAAAAAGAGTGACAAGAACCAAAACCAAAACAACAATGGAGATAACAGCTACTGAGAAAGAAAAAAAAAATTTGCTTGGAAATAGAAGAGCAGGGATGAGCAACTTTACCCAGCAGGCTAGTTGCTTGGCAGCTGCATCACAGTAGCTGCTCCCGAAGAGATTATTAAACAACTTTCGAGCGCCACCGGGGAAAAGACGGTGGTAATTGGGCATGACAACAACTTCTTCTAGCTGCTGTAATGTACTTGCCTCACTGGGTGCACAGTGTTGCCCGGACAACTCCCTCTCCAACACATTTTTGCATACCGAAAGACTAGAGAGGAGAGTGGAGCTGTTCTGGCATGTGTAGCCCGCATAGTCGGAGCAGCGGAACTCGCAAACTCCATTGTCACAGACCCCACCATGAAGGCTGCATTGTTCATCGCAGACAGCTGCATATAATTCCAAGTAAATGATAAGAGAGAGAAAAATAAATGGCATTAATTGACTGTCTTTATCCCCGGACGTATGCATGAGAAGAATTACATGTATGCATGAAATGGTTTCAATAATGAAAACTTAAGAGGTGTCTACGAGTGCGTTAGCATATTGAAACAGCACTCAACACTTCAGTTATTTTTTCTTCAAAACAAAAAGAGGGAATAACAAAAAAAAGAGTGCATCTTTTATATGTATGCTTAATTATGTAGGTAAAGGCACTTTAAAAGGGTCCATGAAAGATGCCACAAGCTAGAACCCCTCAAAGTTTCCTCCACAAGCACGGAAACTTACAGAAAAACCACTAAAAAGGATGAATACATGTATACTCCAAAAGTCACATAAATAACTATTCAGCAACTGTAACTCTGTAAGAATACTTTCCAACTAAAATAATTAAAAATAAAATATTTAATAAATAAATAAACACATTACCTGTGGAGCAATCAATGCCAGTACGACCATTTTCACATTCACAGACCCCATTTGACAGGCACTTTCCACGCCCATTGCAATTGCTAGGGCAAGATCCTGAAAATTATATAAGACAAAAGGGCAAAGGAAAATAACATCAGTTTATTGAAAAGGATTAGTTAAGAAGAGATTTCATATACCAAGTTTTATTTTACATAAAGCTAAATAATGGAATAGAGAAGGATCCTTGAGCTCACTTTTACTACAATCATGACCCTGAAATCCAAGAAAGCAATGACATTTTCCATTGACACAGTCACCATTAAATTTACAAGAATTGGCACATTGCCCAGACACAGAAACAGGGCGAGTGCTACAGAGTTCGTGGTAAGCAGGACAAACCAGTTCTCCTGCAGATAAAACATCAAAAGAAATTATTAATGCATATAGATAGGATCTTAGCGAATGAAAAGTCAGCAGATCAAACTACCATTAAATCCAGGGAACTGAACTGGTCCACCAGCTCCGGGACACACTTTCCAAATACCATCCACAGCAATCTAGAAAGAACAGTTATTAACAAAATTAATGACAAATTGCAGGGTGGAAAGAGTTTAAAGTTCAATGTGCCAATGCTTCTTTGCCAGATTTAACTTTTACTGTTATAAACAAAGGTATATTTCAGTCAGCCAGGCCATGATGGAAAAAGATTTTTTTTGTTATTTGGACATTGCAGTAAATCAACATTTGCCAAAGTAACTGTACTCTGAAAAGATAAGATCACACCTCACAATGATCACAACTCACAAGCTACAAGGCTGCTTTTACAATAAAATTACCAAGTACAAAACTTGGCTTTACAAACACCAGTTCATACCTCTAAAGAGTTATTTACACATCTGTGCTGATAACAACCATTTCCTTGCGTCATAGAACCACGCACAAAACCAGTTCGTACTAAGGATGAAGCCATGCACCTATGTAATCACAAAAGAAAATTCATCGGCCATTGCATCAAAAGGTCAAACTGTGTCTACGGTAAAAAGAAAAGTTTAAACTGTGTCCCACTAAAGTTTATAAGGTCAAAACTCACCTGGAGTTACTCCCTCTCACTTCACCTAACATTCTGTCTGGGGCCCTTGCACTGTTAGTGTCTGTACAAGATCCATCAGAGTAAGCCACAAAGTATGTGCAATAATCAGCCAGTGAGGACTGACCACCTGCAAAGGTCAATAATAGAAGTTCAAATACCTCACAAGGAGGAGCAAACTAAAAATTCAATGATGTTGATAAGTGTAAAACGATTGCATTATATGCCCATATCTTGAAACCAGTTCATTCACTACCATACTTTATGTTGCAAGCAGAATATGAGTATCACATTAGGAAGAACATGTAGATGAAAACTAGAACTGAAAATAACTTTCTTTACATGCAACTCATTCAAAATTTCATATGTTAATAGACTGATTCTTCAATCTTCAGAAATAAGGAATTACTAGGGTGTAAAGGTCATAAAAATAGATCAGAGGGTCTCAAAAACATAAAGTAGACAGATAAAAAGAACCCAACGAGAAAATACCCTTGTTAGCCTGCGGAAAATACCGAGCCCATTGAGGTAGGTCCCCACTATAACTTACAATAGGGCAGTAACCCTCTGCTTCCCTGTTATATGTACAACCAGACAAATTGGTTGTGTTGCAATGATATGCCCCCTTCCAGAGATTACAAGGAGAAGTAACAAAATCAGTTCCTTGGTTGCGACCCCAATCAAGACGATCTGCCATGCTATAGTTAGCTTGATACCATCCACTATCCTCCAACAAAGCCAAAGTCATTTTCGAAACTACTGATCTTGTATCCACAGATCCCGTCATTATCTCATTCATCAAAAGCCTCTTTTCCCAATGAGATCCTGCAGCCAAGTCATCACTCAAACATTAAGGACCAAACTGCTAAACTGCTGCATCTTCTATTAAGAATCATATTAGGTATTGTACACTAGTTTTGAGATAGTTTCCATGAGTTAAAAATCCACAACCAATGCCCCAATAGAGAGGAGAGAGACAAAAATAACAGGGACGGAAGTCAATACCTGATGTGCCACGTCCTCCCCCATCTTCTAGCTCTAAGCCTGTAAAATTTTCTGAGAATGCCTGTCAATTAAACTATCAACTATTTGTTTGATTTTCTCATTGTGTTTTTTCAATAATCTAAAGCCAAAAAACTCAGCACAACAAAGAAGATAACAATACCCCATAATGATGTCGTGAGTGCATGACAACACGTGGAAGCACTACACGAGTTACCATCCTCCCAAGCTTTTCATCCATGATCTGTTCAGTAACCTGCAAAATGCACACAGAGATGACCATGTGATAGCGAGGTTCTAAATTGTGTCCATGAAATACACAGATTTCTGATAACAAACATATGCTTTTCGTATTGGAAGTGACAAGACATAAACAACAGAGTATCAAAAGCATTCATACAAGTACAAAGTACTAAAAGTTCAACTGAACTCCAATTTCAAAGGAAATGAACAAGTCTAGAGGGTTTGAGCATGACTTCAGAAAGTTTATCATGCAAATAGTGTCTCAAGGGCATATTCATAGTAAATGTCATGCAATTACCTGACCACGCCTCCTTTTTCTCTCGTCTCTAAAGTGGGCAAAAGCATGCGGGTCAAAGCCAAGAACATGCATAACCTGGATTAAAACAACGATGGTGTTTAGGGCATGAAATTTCCTTTCTTCCAAATTTATCATAAAAAACATCACCAAACCTCGTGGATAAGAGTAGCTGACAGTAAAGTCTCTGCTTCTGCTGTTAAATGTCGAGGAGCGACATTCACATGACCTACAAAACAGAAGTACACCATTGCTTCCGATTTTAGATTTCTACTGCACACAACAGCAACATATTCCACACTGAAGTGATGGGCAAACAATTACCAGCAATTGCACGGCCCCATTGGTCACGTTCACACGCTACAGCCCATGCCAAAGTGTTGCCAGTGGTAGGTCTTGTAGTCACAAGAAGGACTAAGTCCGCATCAGCGACACCCTCTGCAAGAAAAGTTAGATAAAGATTAATGGTTACAAAAGAATGAACCTAAAAGGAAAATGCTCTTAGAGGCCACAGTCAAGATGAAAATAGAATCTAAACAAAGTAATAGAACTGCAATGAGATACCTTCAATATATTCACGAGGAAGTTGCACACCTCCATCTTGTCCACATGCAGAGTATCCACTCAATCTCAAATTCCCTTTCACAGACTCTACAGCCAAGGCTCTCTTGAACCAGTCAGCTGTCTGCCCTAGAGCCTTCATTAAATTTCTTTCAAAAGTTAGCATTGGCTTAATCATAACTCAAAGGAAAGCAAATATATTTGTAAAATGTATAAAGTAAAACCTTGCGAAGGCGACGACGTTTGTCCTCCCCAGATATATCATCCAAAGTGCAATTATACCAACAGTCACCATAAATTGGAGGACCACCATGAGGATTGCAGGAGGGTGTGCCAGGAGGAGAACTCACAGGAGGCTCCCCAAGCTGGTAAAATAAAAGCCAAAACAACAGAAAAACATAGAAAGCAAACACCATGTACCCAACATTAGATTCACAATCATGACCAGTCCTACAATGCTACAGAGTTTACCAAGGAAACAATAGCACCCACCTTCACAATGTCATCAACTTTTCGACAATCTCTATCCTGTGAGTGGCCAACGGCATCGTAATTTAAATATATTCTTATAGGTTGCTTAGCGTCCTTTTGATGCCCAAGCAATTCAGGAATCCCAAGCAACGACCTTCCTTTGTGATGGACATGATTTGAGATACCAGAGTGCTCATAAACTTGAGGGGTGACCGAGTAAACCTTACGACCTGGTCGCCTCCTTTGCTCAATTATCTGGTCATGAATACATGAATGTGAGACAATGTTTTCACTACTTCCTCTTTCTGGGCCTTCCCTTTGCAGATAATGCTCTTGGAATTTTGCGGTAGAAGCTTCAAACCATAGCAATATCAATAAAATCTGCATAGAAACCAGAAAGGCTTGAGTTTTAAAGGGAAGTGCACAAACAAGAAACCCCAAAATCAGAAGGAAAAAAAAAAAGACTCTATGCAACAGTGGATCTAATAAAACAAAGCTAAGAGTGGCTAATACCAGCACAAAGATTAAATTTTTGCAAATCATGAGCTCCAATTCAGCTACTTGATATGGCATTGACCCCAAAAAGTTTCAACTTCAAATAATTCAAAAGTAATAAATTGGGGGAACGGCAAAAGCTGTAGATGTATGAATCCAAGCTAATTTTCAAAATTCAATAGTTAATTAAACTAAAAGCTCACAGTTTTATCCAACAAGTAACCCTTAGTGAACAGTTTCCAAAATGGAAAGAACCCCGAAAAAGGAAAGTAAATAGGAAGTAAAATAAATAAATATAAATAAAACTACGAAGTACCCAAATGAATCCCATCCATCTTTATACGAAGAAAAAAACCAAGCAAATTTTTTTATATTAAAAGAAAAAGATAATTAAACAGCAAAGTTCGAAATATCTGTTCCTTCTCTAACTAATTTCTCAGTAACCCCAATAGTTCTGCAACATTTTTATTTCCACAATTAAAACCCACACAGCTTCCAACCCTTTTACTATTCAAACAGTTTGGGAGATTTTTTTTTTTTTTTGAAAAATAAATTTACAGTGAAATCGAAGCTTTACCTTGAATATAATGGCAGCAAATCGAAGCTTAAAACCAAATCTGGTTACGGAGCCTGAACCAAACCGGATTATAACCTCCATGAAATGTCCAAAGAGTAAAGCATTAACTCTTCTAATAACATCCAATCTCTCTCGATTCTCCAATCGACTTTACAACCCAGAAAAACAGCTCTTTGCTCCACATTTCAACTACAAAATGCAACCCAAAAAATTTCATAAAAAAAAAAAAAAGCTTTGAACAAGCCCAAGCAAACAACAAAAAAGGAGTAGGGGTTAATAACTTTCAGTTTGTTTCTAAATAGAAAATGGGTTGTTCTCGTGAATTAACACTGCTAAAAAAGACAAGATTTCTACAACAACAAAAAAAAATCTTTTTTGTTTCTGGGTTTTTTTTTATGGGTAGAGAAATGAGAAACAGTGACAGTAAAGAAAAGAAAAGAAAATAAGAGGAGAGCAGATGACAGAAAAGAAAAATAAATATCAAAATATTGGGGAGGGTGGGTAGACACGAAAACCATTTTTATTTTATTTTTTTGGCTTTTATATTTTTCCAATGTACTAAAATAAAATAAAGAAAAAATTGATAATACGAAATAATAAAAATCAGGTAGCGTATGGTAAATTAATAATGCCCCTCATGTTTGATTAAATTACATGAATAAAAACACTTTCTTTTCCCTGAAATTTTTTTCTATATTGTTAAATAAATTCATGCTTGATATAGTAAATTTTTTTAATTTTATAAAAATTTGTTTAAATTTTAAAATTTTCACTGATAGTGGAAGTGATAATTTTTGGTATTGAGTTTATATTATTCAATTGATAGCTTATTTTTTTTTCAATTGCAATTTATATTACTTATAAATTTTGATTACATTTTATCCAAAAAGAAAATATACATTAATAATAATTATATAATGGGTTTAAAATAAAACTTTTCAGATAACCATTCCACGATTTTTAAAATCTAAAATCTCCTAAGTTTTGTATAAGGTAAGGGAGTGTTGAGTTATCATTCTAAAATTAAATAGCCAACAAATACCTTTTTTTTTTCAGGAATAAAAATAAAGATTCATTTTTGCAATAATGTGATCCATATTTTTTATAGCCAATTTGAAAGCTACTACCCACTAGATTTGTCCTGGACAGGGTTTTGGAGAAATTCGGATCTTGGTTCGAAATATTATTTAATAAATAAATAATATTTTTATTTAATTTAAATTTTGAAATGTTTTTAAAATTATTAATGTTTAATATATTAAAAAATTTAGGCTTATTTAGGCTCAACGAGTTCAATCTCGAATAAAAAAATTTTAAATCAATCGAGTTTGATTTGACCTTTGGATACCTCTATGAGTTATTTTGTTGTGTCCAAGTTTATAATTATATGAATTTGCCAACTCTAATCTAACACTTCAAAATTAAGACAAAAATTACATTTAAAGGAAAAATAGAGATGAAATTCTGATTATTCGTTGGTTTTATGCTTATCATATATATTGTGCTAATTTGTCAAAGCATTTGGTATCCTAAAACATTAACAAGGAGTCAAAGACAATTTAAAGCACAAACATTAATTTAACACATATTACCCTTTGATTATAATAATTTCTATATGTAGGTCAAAATTTTAACAAATATGTTTTTTTATTTGAGATAATAAAGAATTGAATCGAAAAATCTATCTCTTCCTCTTCTTAATATGTATTTAAAGTTATGTACAATAGAAATATAATCATTAATCAATTCCATTATTTACACGTCCAATCTAATTAATTAAATTTTAATTTTTTACCATAAATTAATATGAATCACATACAATGAATAGGTATTTCTTTTTTTTAATGTATAATTGACATAAATTATGTCAAATTGTCACTCATGTCCTTTTGTTATGTATAGTAAAAGCATGATTCTAATAAAGGGCTTTAAAAACTTCATGATTTTAGCATTTTCACTGAATATCGACATGATTGTCATATGAAGTTTATCTCAATAAAATTCACAACGATTAAATGATTTTCCAAGTTCGTGCAAATCTAAAATTGATTATTGATTTTGCGTAAACTTATGAAAAAGATAATAATTCACAATTAATATATATCATTTTTTTTTATTTACTCGAAAGATAAGTTTTAAAATTTTAAAATATATCTAACATGAATAATAAATTATGAAAATCGTTTCCTTCAAATATAAACAATAGAAATTCAAAGGAAAATGAAGAAATATTGTCAAAGAGATGTTAGTAGAAATGTTTTACTTAGATAATAATAATAAAAAAAAACTTGTATGGAATCAATAAAAAAAAGGAGGAAAATGAAACTAATATCTCAAATTAAAAATAAAAATTGAAATTGGGTTGACATTTTCAGTTTCCTTCATTAAATATTTCCAAGCAACCCAACAGCCATCTATAATTCTCAATTTCCATATCTATTAAGTTTTCTTTTTTTTTTTTTTTTTTGACATTTTCAATCTTGCTTTCTTAGTATTACATTTTTTATTTAATTTCTCTTGTTTTCTTGCAATTAAAAATAAAATTATTTCATTGATTACGGCTCAAAACTTTGAATAGAGGTAGCTTTTCTATTGTCGTATTGATAATTTAATTCAACATTATTAACTTCGGTGCTCCGATCATTAATTAGTATTAAAGCCAGCGGTCCTACATTTTTCAATGGTGCCAGTCTATCATAAGACACTTGGTCCCACAATTTGGATAATATACACATAATTAGATGACTAGATAATACGCTGGCAAATATATTTTCAATTTATTTTTATGTAAAGTTATTCATCCGGTCCAATATATCTGATTGGAATTGTGTAAGACTTGAAATATAATATTTAATTTTTAAATGATTTGATTTGATTATTATTTAATTAATTAGAATTATTTTTTTAAATTTTGATTATAAAATATATAAATATTAATATAATTAAAAAATTAATATTTAAATATATTTTTAACAATAAAATGAGGTTTGACAGATTAAATCAAATCAAATTTTGAGTAAACAAATTTTTTTTACTATACAAACTTAATCCGACTAACTTGACCATGAACAATTCTAATTTCATTTGAACATGATTTCATTTAACATATAATTTATGGAGATTTCGAAATTGACTTGGTGCTTTCTCTGTAATTTTATCTCTTAAATTTCTCACGATTTGCGTCATGATATATACAAATATATTAAAAAGAAAACGTTTACTTTAATTTTGGTGCAAATGAAATTTCAGTAATTAATTATGGGAGAGCTTGATTAAGAATTCAGGAAAATCAGGCTTAAAAGCATTGAAAATGAGACTATTTCTTTGTGTCCAACTTGTTATAAATTAAAGAAATTAATTAACTATGATCTCATCACAGGGCAATAAAATCCCTTTCAATCTTCCATCTTGAATTTTACTTCAAATGCCTTTACCATACTGGGGGCAGCACTTTTGTCTTTGTCATTTTTCTTGAAAATGTTTAGGTCATGAAGATCAAATGAGGAACTTTATTTATTTATTTATTTTTTCTTTTGTTCTTACATTCTTATATAATGCCGGCAAGGATTAAAAAAGTTGGATCATGCCAAGAAAGTTCCCCCGGATTTGAGCATTTGCATGATAATTAAAGTTACTCTCCCTTGATAATGCTTTTTTTTGTACTTTTGGCTTTGAATCTCAAAAGTTGGGTTTCACATTATTTTTTTATGCCATTTCAAATATTTTAGGTTGCCTAAGGATTGCTTGTGATTTTTCTAATATGTTATTCTTTTTTTGGTAATTCAGGTCGTTGAGATTCAACTTTAACTGAACATTTTATTAACAGATTATATGGTCGTAGGTTAATTCAAATTCTTTTTACTTACACAAGCAAAGCAAAGCAAAGGCAATGCCCAAAAGATGGCTGCTGCATAATTGGGCAGAGCTGACTTTCCTTTTGCATAATTAGCTTGAAGGAATTTTGAATCATATATTTTGTTTTTGTTAATAAGAAGAAGAAAAAAATTGTGGGTTTGGCACGATATTTTAGAATTACATATATGCTACATGGCAAACTTAAAAAAGGAAAAGCTACATCAAATTATTAAGAAGAAGATTGGGCCATACATCTGAAATTCAATTTGGTGGTATACCTGATTATTTTCTTCTTCCAATTAATCAAACCCAAAATAGGATCATAATTAAATCATAAATATTTATGAAACCAGAACAATTTTGTTTTATGCCTGCTACCAGCAGCAAGTGGGTTTAGACCTTGAAACTCCTTACATCATGGTGATGTAACCGCTTCTGGGAAATAGAATGCCCTGCAAAGAAAGGAAGAATAACAGAAAAGAGAAGAGAATGACAGAGAAGAGAATGTAACCGAATAGAGAGAGAAGAAGAGAATCTTTTAATGATTGTAAAAATTTGATTGATTTCATTCCTTGTATTCTTCACACTTATAGTAGTGGAATTCCTTTGCACAGCTTGCTGAGCTTGCTGACTGTATAACAGAATGCTGACATGTCTAACTAACACATTAACCATCCTAATTAACAGAATTAACAGACTTAAACAAACTTAAGTAAATGGACACATATCAATATTCCCCCCTTCGAAACATCCTTGTCCTCAAGGATGAAATGCTGGATAAATTGTCTGTAGCTTAGACCAAGACACCCAAGTGGAATCTTCTGGGAAACTGTTTTTCCAATGCACCAGTACTTCAGTGATTGCCTGGCCATTCTTCTTAGTGAGGCGTCGATCCAATATGCTGAGTGGTTCCTTCATTAACAATCCATCATTGTCGAGTAATGGAAGCTGAGATTGCACTGGTGCCGATCCAACATGTTGCTTAAACTGGGAAACATGAAACACAGGATGAACCCGAGAGCCAGCAGGAAGGTCAAGCCTGTATGCAACAGCTCCAATCTTCTCCAGAATTTTGTAAGGGCCAAAGAAACGGGCAGCTAATTTCAAGCATTTCCTATTAACCACAGATTGCTGCCTGTAGGGTTGCAGTTTAAGATAAACCCAATCATGTACCTGAAAAACCCTGTCAGATCGTTTCTTATCAGCCTGTTGTTTCATTCTAGTTTGAGCTCGATGGAGGTGGAACTTAAGAAGTTGAACTGCAGCCTCCCTGGTTTGTAAACTGCGATCCACAGCATCTACAATAGAAGAGCCAGCCAAGTAAGGTAAATGTACTGGAGGAGGTTGGCCATAAACAGCCTCATAAGGAGTGCACTGGATACTGGTATGAAAGGTGGTGTTATACCACCACTCAGCCAATGGTAACCATTTAACCCAATCCCTGGGCCTTTCCCCTGTCATACATCGTAAATAAGTTTCCACTCCTCTGTTAACTACCTCAGTTTGGCCATCTGTCTGGGGGTGGTAAGAAGTACTCATCTTGAGTTTGGTACCCATGGTTTTGAACAATTCTTGCCAGAATTGACTAATGAACACTTTATCTCTGTCAGACACAATACTGGTAGGCAGGCCATGAAGCTTGTAGATTTGATCCATAAATTTTTGAGCCACTGTAATGGCAGTATAAGGATGGGATAAAGCCAAGAAATGACTGTATTTGCTCAACCTGTCAACTACAACCAGAATGACATCCTTGCCATTAGATTTAGGCAAGCCCTCAATGAAATCCATAGAAACATCAGACCATATTCTCTCAGGAATAGGTAGTGGCTGCAATAACCCAGGATAAGCTGCTGTATCAAACTTGTATTGTTGACAAATGTTGCATTCCTTAACAAACTGCTGTACAGCTTTCTTGAGTCCTTTCCAGAAGACCACGCTGGATAAGCGTTTGGCTGTAGCATTCGCACCAGAATGACCCCCTTCAGCTGAACTATGAAAGTACTGCATTAGATCAAGTCTGAGTTGTGTGTCTGTACCAATAACCAGCTTCCCCTTTCGTTTCAATTGGTTTCCTTCCCAAGTATACTTGGAATCAGAATGAGGGTCTTGTTGAAGCTTATGCATCAGGTGAACCAATTTAGGATCAGTAACCCATGAGTGTTGAATTCTTTTGAACAAATCAATGTGAACAACTGATAGGGCACACAACACCATGGAGGGTTTACGCGATAGAGCATCAGCAGCATTGTTGGAGACTCTTTTGCGAAAGATCACTTCATAATCATAGCCCATCATCTTCACCACCCACAATTGTTGTGCTGGGGTGACAATCCTCTGATCCAACAGAAATTTCAAACTTTGGTGGTCTGTTTTTATCTGAAAATGCCTGCCAATCAAATAGGAATGCCATTTCTTCACAGCTAACAGAATAGCTAACATTTCCTTATCATAAACAGATAAGGTCTGGTGTTTCAATGATAGAGCGCGACTGAAGTAAGCCACAGGCTTTCCCTCTTGGCTCAAGACAGCTCCAATGCCTTCATTTGAAGCATCAGATTCAATGACAAACAGTAACTTAAAATCTGGAAGAGCCAAAACAGGTGCAGAAGTTAGGGCCTGTTGAAGTTGCTGGAAAGCTGACTGAGCAACTTCATTCCAAGCAAAGGCTCCTTTCTTCAATAACTCTGTCAGAGGTTTGGCAATAATGCCATATCCTTTGATAAAACGTCTGTAGTAACCAGTAAGTCCTAAGAACCCCCTGAGTTCCTTAACTGATGTAGGCACAGGCCAATTCAATACCCCTTCAATTTTCTTAGGATCCATGGCCACTCCTTGGTGGCTGATAATATGTCCTAGATATTCAATGTGAGATGCAGCAAAATCACATTTAGAAAATTTGACAAACAATTGATGCTTCATTAAGGTCTCGAATACCAACTGTAAATGCTGCAGATGAGAAGTCCATGTAGAGGAAAAGATGAGGATGTCATCAAAAAAAACTAGAACAAATCGACGCAAGAACTGCTGAAAAATGTGATTCATGAGACTCTGGAAGGTTGAAGGTGCGTTGGTCAACCCAAATGGCATGACTAAAAATTCAAAATGGCCATGATGGGTGCGGAAGGCAGTCTTGTGAATGTCAGTCTCCTTCATCCTGATTTGATGATAACCAGAACGGAGATCCAATTTGGAAAAGAAGCTTGCTCCTGTCAACTCATCCAGCAGTTCCTCCACTAGTGGAATGGGGAATTTATCCTTGATGGTCAATTGATTCAGTTGCCTGTAGTCAACACAGAGTCTCCAAGTCCCATCCTTTTTCTTAACCAATACCACAGGAGAGGCAAAAGCACTCTGGCTGTCTCGAATAACACCTGTCATCTTGAGTTCATTCACTATCTTCTCAATCTCATCCTTTTGGATGGTTGAATATCTGTATGGTCTTACCTTGATGACTTGAGACTCATCACTAAGAAGGATCTGATGATCATGAAGTCTCTTGGGTGGCAATACAGTGGGAACTGTGAAGAGGAATGCATACTGCTGTAATAATTGGATCAATTCCGCAGGAAGGGAAGGATCAACTTTGACAGGCAATGAAGACCGTTGAGAAGGATTGTCTGGAACATGGGTTAACATCAAGGTGCAATGACCATGCCCAGCGGCTTGGGACAATTTGGAGACCTGTTGTTTGGATGCTAAATGAACTGCCCCAGGTTGTAGATCGTGTAATACGACCCCAGAATTGTTGAAAGAGAATTTCATAGTGAGAGCAGTGAAGTCCCATATTATGGGGCCTAAGGTCAACAGCCACTGAACTCCCAGCAAGAAATCACATCCTCGAAGGGGCAGTACATAGAAGTCAGTGAATTGAACAAATCCTTGGGACTGCCACCTGAGTGCCCTGCAAACTTCCTGTGTTTTCAACCCATCGCCATTAGCTATAGTTACTGTGACAGAAGTTATATGATGAGTTATGCATCCCAGTTGCTTCACCAAGGAGTAATCAATGAAATTATTGGTACTGCCTGAGTCTATCAGTATGATGATAGGTTGATTCTTTACCAAGCCTTGAATACGCATGGTTTGATAGCCAGTAGTGCCAGCTAAGGCATGTAAGGAAATGGTTTTGTCATTGTTTGGACCTTCCCAAGCTGGTAATTCATCCACAGTCTCGACACAATCACAAAATTCATCACCCTCTATCTCTTGATCTTCAGGTTCTTCAACTAAAAGTTGGTAAAGTTGTGATTTCATACATGTATGACCAAGTGAATACTTAAGGCCACACCACATGCATAAACCTTTCCTTCTTCTATCCTCTCGTTCTTCCCTAGTAGGTATCCTATTGGGTCGTTGGATTATGGTGTCTGGTTTAGGGGAAAATGGTCGAGTGGTCATAGGTATAGGTTTGGAGTTGTTGTTGTAGGGAGGTGATAGGCCTTTGGGAGTGGGTAACAGAGGTGGTAAAGGGATGTTGTTGTTGTTGGTAAAATTGGATTTGGAAGGAGGTGGGAATTTGGAGGTTAATGGAGGTGCAGTAGGAGGGTTGCGATATGGTGTAAAAGTTTTTCTGGGTAAGTTATAGACCATGTTTTCCACCTGTTTGGCTAAGTTAAGTGCATGAGCTAAATCTTTAGGGAAGAACAACCTCACAAATTGAGCAACATCAGGTTTCAAATTACTAATAAAGACACTAAGAGAATACTCATCTGAGAGTTGTAGGAGGTTCAACAGAGCTTCAAATTCCTCATAGTAATCTTCCACTGTTCCGGTTTGTTTCAAACGTACCAGATCAGACATTGGATCTGCATATTCGGTATCACCAAATATTGCCCTCATCTGCAGTAAATATGGTTCCCACTGGATCTCATTGAGAGGACCTTGATGCTTCATGTAACGTTGATGCCACTGCAATGCCTTTCCATCCAAATGGATCATCACCGTTTGGACCTTCTCCTCTGGAAGAGTTTCTGCCACTTCAAAGAACTGCTCAACTTTCAGAAGCCAGCCTAAGAAATCATACCCATCAAAACGAGGACACTCCAATCGAAGGCGTTTGTAAGATGGTTTTGGATGATCATCATTTGCTAATGGTAGCTTGCCCTGTGATGGAAACGTGGTCTGACTGGATTCCACTGTCTCCTTTCGTTTTTCAGCAACTGAGCCACTCTCATTGAGCTCACTGAGTTTCTTGCCCAAAGAGAGCTCCTCCATTCGACGCAACATGTAATCCATGCGTTTGCTAAGCTCGGCCCCCATACCATCAATGTCTGAACGCAGCTCTGCTCGCAACTGGTCCACAGAATTGCCCAACTTCGAATCCAGTTTCTCAACTTCCTTCTGCAAGGTGGAGAGATCCTTTTGCATTCTGGTCGTCACGCCGTCAGCCATGGCCAAGGTTCGGTGGCTCTAGATACCAAATGATGTAACCGCTTCTGGGAAATAGAATGCCCTGCAAAGAAAGGAAGAATAACAGAAAAGAGAAGAGAATGACAGAGAAGAGAATGTAACCGAATAGAGAGAGAAGAAGAGAATCTTTTAATGATTGTAAAAATTTGATTGATTTCATTCCTTGTATTCTTCACACTTATAGTAGTGGAATTCCTTTGCACAGCTTGCTGAGCTTGCTGACTGTATAACAGAATGCTGACATGTCTAACTAACACATTAACCATCCTAATTAACAGAATTAACAGACTTAAACAAACTTAAGTAAATGGACACATATCACATGGAATTACCAGTTTAGCAACCCACCACCTTTCTTTTCTTTGACTAGTAAGCTTATAGGGAAACAAGTGGGGCTAACCTGACCTTTGACACTGTCATTTATAGTCTTAGCCACATGGAAAGGGACCCCAAATCGTGAACTGATGAGCTGAATTTTCAGCTTGCTTTTCCATATTTGTATCATTTTCTTTAAGAAAATTTACAACCCCCAAATGGCATTTATCACGATTTCTCTTTAATTACTTGAAAAATGAAAGTACATTTGGTTATCTTCTTGCTCCTTTCAAACTTTTTGGTGATTTTTTTCAGTTTTTTATTCGGATTGAACCATAGGAAAAGAAACCAGCCGAAGCCCAACCTGAAATCCATAAAAACAAGGATAGAACAGTGCAAATAAATTAGCAGATAATGAGTTAGTGAAAACAGTGATAAAGTTATAGAATTGGTTTGAATTTTGTTCAAAAAATGAGAAAAAGCATGTATCGTTAGCCAAATCTTACCAAAAAATCCCAGTCACTACAAAATCCCAATTTCATTTGGGTGGCTGCTATCATAATTCATAAGAGTATTGGCCCATTGCACTTTTTAGCATCTAATGCTCTTATAGCCAGCCAGTAATCCAACTAACTACCAAGTACCAACACCTTTTTTTCTTGCCTACCTTCGAGTAAGCCATTCAATGAAAAAGATGTACTAGTATACATTTTTTTTTTAAAATCACCATGCCCTCTTTTGCCTTTCGGCCTTTCTCTCCATTTTCTAATTTTATTTTCATCCTATTGCGTATCTGAGTTGATTTTTTTTTCTCCTTTGAGTTTTTTGGTTTTGCGTTTAGTCCATTTTCTATCCAATCCATGAAGAAGCTTGTAGTTGAATGACCAACATTGATCTAAAGTCTAAACTGATGAAAAAATGGTTTTGGTAAAGTGAAAACTTTTCAAGATTGACTACTTTATTCTTTTTTGATACTTCAGATTATCAAAAATTGAATTTTGGTTAATAAAATTAAGAACCTGATATTTTATCAACAAATCACACAATTACATTTTATAGAACTTGAGATTTCTATAAAATGGTACATCAAGAGAAGTAAAATTGATTTGATCCTTTTCAAGTACTTCAAGGTAATAATCTGTCATGCACTTTGCTGATTGAAGGGGTGTCACTACTCACTAGACCAAACATTTTCAGCCTAAAGACAAGAATTTTGGTTTTTGGACCAGTGCTTGTTGATTGCTCTTCCAAAAAAAAAAAAAAACCCTTCAATCTAAGAATTTAATGCTATTTTTGTCCAATAGACTCGTAAAATGGCCGTTGCATTTCTACTATTGCAAGAAATTCAAATGCATTCATTAAAGAAAGGTAATTTAATTTTAAATCCAGAAGTCAGAGATTTTATTTATTACTGGGGATGGGAGAATGTTTTCACCTCACCCCAGATTCGAGCATGGATTGGCCCTTTCTTACAAAACAAAGGAGATAAAAACAGCATTAAAGATTAGCTATCCTCTTTGCCGACATTATTACAGTAAGAGCTCCTTACAACTTGTGTTATTATATATATATATATATATATATATATATATATATATATAGTTTTTGCTATTTAAGACATAGACAAGTTGGATTCCAGCTCCTACAATAAACTACGAAAAAAAAAATACTGATCAGACTATACAGTGGAAACTCTCACATGACAAGAGATAATGGAAGCCATCTAGCAGCCATTAGATTACAACAATCTAAACAATTGTTCAATCATCCAATGGTTTCAATTAGCAGTTGAAATCTGCATAATTTGTTTGCATTGGACCTGCCTGCAGACTTGGTTTATATCAGTGATTCAGAACATAATAATGCTGGAAAAGCTGAGCAGCTACTTTATTTTTTATTATTTTTTAAAATACTGATGTATTGGAGTATGTTTGTGAAGATTTAAATTCTTATATAAGAGATTCTTCTCCAATGACCAACATGCTTATAAAATAATTAGCAGATCTCTAATTTAAAAAAGTTCTGGATTAGGACCTTTTATCAGTTCATCATATTTGTAGGCCCTGCATAAAAAAAGTCAAATAAAATCAAAATACATTGCTTGTATATGTATAATTAAGTGAGATTAATAAAATAATTTTTGAACTGTTCAAATTTGAAAGAGAAAAAAAAAAAGTTGTGGAATGGTTGAATTGTCAGTAATTATGGAGGGATTGGGACATGGGATATGACCCAAGAGGACCCACTTGAGAAAGAATTAAAAATGAATGATGAAAATTGAAAACATACAAATGGAGGAATGATTTGTTGCTTGGTCTAATACCCACTACCAAAAGATTACTAGATTTAGGAGATTTGTTGGGCTGATTAGTTGGATAACATTTGCTTTTGACACTATTTGCATTTGCATAGATATAAGGAAAAGTGGTGCATATCAGATTATACGAAGGATGTACAAATGAGACCTGAATCCTTAGCATTTCATAGCTAGAAGAGCGAACTCAGCCGATTGAATCATATTAAAAAGTGATAAAATTTTTTGCAAGAATCCAGTGCCGGAATCATTGCTGTGGGTGGGAGGCGCCAATGAAAATAAAACCTTAATCACAGTAAAAAATGATGGGATGAGGAATGAAGTGGGGGAATGAGTAGCAGGCTTTGTTTAATGGATATTGATCAATAAATATCTTAATTTTGTGGGTCATGGTTTGTTGCAAATATATCATGTTTATGTGTGTATATAGCTTTCGAAAACGAGGTCGAGTGGGCACCAAACTCTAATGATTTTCTTCTATACTCAACGGAAATGGCCCAGAGGAAATGGTTAAAACATCTTTTTCTCGAGAAAATAAAGTGAGCTGTGAGAGTATGAGATGTTTTTTTTCTTCTTTTTTCTGTTTCTTTCAAAATAAGCAGTGGCAGAGATCTAGAAATCTGCCGTTCTTGAGCATGTGATATTTTGTTAGGAAATGATGTTCCTTAGTTGAAATGGTACAGACATTTTGTATTGTATAAAAGCTCCTAAATTTTTTGATTGTATATTTGTATGCGCCCGGTGAAGAACTAATGGGCAGGCCATCACCCTCTTGGACCTTGATTTGTTTGTTTAAGCCCTTTCTCTTTAGGCTGCTTGAAGCCCATTTCTCTTTAAGCCTGCAAATTGGTTCTTACATTATAAAGAATCCTTGTTTGTCAAATTGTCAACATAAACCAGATTCTGCATAATTATGTGTGGTGGAAAATGAAGCCATATATTTTTAAATAAACATCATGATAATCTTAAAGTCCATTAATTAATTGAATAAACATAAGGTGAAAAACATCATGTTATGTAGAAATCCATATTTTCTTTATTGAGGAAAGGGAAATTCAAATTGGACTCTTAGAACATGAGATACATACTCTTACAAATCAAATCAAATGCTCAAAACATGACTTCAATGTTTTTCGGATCATAAAAAAACGTGAAGAAAGAAATTGAAATACAAAAAAAAAAAAAAAAAAAACCATTCATTTGTAGAAATTTATAGTATTCTTTTCAAAGTTCCCTTCTCCACAAGAAAAAGAGTGGACCACTTTACAAGATCGTTTGAGAAAGACCTAAACCCAAGGCATGGCCTCAAAAACAAGGATTTCAGGTCTTAAAACTACCTACACATATGGCTATATTGCTGTACATCTAAAGACAACAAGCTTCTAAAACTTAAAACTACCAAGCATGTGGATCTTGTTTCTTGCTTGCATCCCGTAAAATTTGGGATTATTTAACCCTACTTAACAGTACAACTAGATATCACTGACAAGTCTGAATAATCGATACTTGAAAGGAAAAATTCTCATTCAACTATCAAAGTCCCCGACGATCCACATTATAGAATCAAAAGTTTCTTTTCTGTGTTTCTATATAATATTATTAGTACTAGAAAAAACTCCACTAGTTTCCTTTGCACGAGCGTTAAAGGAATGCCTCCTCTTTATGTTTTAAGGTCGAGTAACGCTCCAAGTTCGGCAAGCCATTGGAGAAGTTGGGATAAAATGCTTGACGAAGTTTATTATATTTTTCAATATCAAAGCTGTGGACCTTGATGAGTTTCTTTTGTTTAGCTTTGAAACGGCGTTGAAAGTAGCCTTCAAAGGTGGGTTCGGTGGATGTCCTAAGGAAAAAACCATAGGCCAAGGCAAAGTGAAGGGAAGTGACAAAGAAGCATATGGGCTCCATGACATCCCAAGTCAGTTCCCAAAACGTAAGCCTCATGAATCCAAGTGTTTGAACCACTAGGAAACCCAGCCCACAATAAAGCTCACCACGAACCAGAGTCTTAGCCTTTTTGTCTATTTGAGCCTTTTGTTTCTCCATATTTTCCAGCTCTTTTCTTCTTGGGTCATTTGGGAGGGCCATCGATTCAGAAATTATGGTCTCCATTGATTTCGCCACCTGCCGGAATAAAATTCAGTCAACATTCAAATACCCATAATGCTTTAATCATTCATTAATCTAATTTTTGTCTTTTGTCACTCATAGTATAAAATAATTCAATTTTCCGAATTGACCAAACTAATTAAAAAAAAATCTATTAAGAAAATATTATTTTTTAAAATTTGTAATTCAAAATAAATTTAAAAAATAAAATATTTAAATATTTATTTTTTTAAAATTTAAAAAAATAAAGAGATATTATTTTTAGAAATATTATTTTTATTTTTAAAATTTTTAAATTAAAAAAATAACTAAAAAAATTTAAAAATTGATTTTTTAAAATTAAAATAATTTATTTTCAAAAACTTTATTTTTTAATTAAAAAATAAATAGAAAAATAAGAGAAAAAGATAGGAATTTTTTTTTTATCAAAAGTAATTTTATTTTTATAATTTTTTTATTAATATTTTTTTATTTTTTTAAATAATTTTTACTCATTATATTATTTAATAATTATTGTATTGTTAAAGATATTTTTTTCAAGTTTACCCCAAAAAAAATTGTAGTAAAAACCGGAAATCCACACGAAAAATGCAGTGTAGAGAAAGTGGGTCCATTTATAGCCTTTGCCAGTTAAGGGTTAGTTTAGTTTAGCCTACTATGACAAGGTCCGCCGCCGCTGACCATTCGGCTGAACGAGACCCACTTCGCAACTTGCATAGGGATGGCAAAACCCGATCCGACCGATGGATTTCGAACCGATCCGATCCGAATGGAGAGGTTTTTTTTTTTTAAACAATGGAGGCGGGGCGGGGCGGTGCGGTTTTTTTTGTTTGAAAGGCGGGGATGGAGCAGTTGTGGTAATTGCCTGCTCCGCCCCGCCCCGAATAGTGAAATTATAATTTTACCCTTACATATTTAGCTTTTAAATGAATAATAAAATAATATAATTAAACTTATTATTTTTATTTTTATTTTTAAAAACTTAAATCTAATACTTTATTTTTTTCTATTCCTATATTAGAAACATGTTTATATTTAATTTATTTTTAAAATGCTTTATTATTTGAAAAAAATAAAAATAATTAATAAATATCAAATGGGGCGGAGCGGGTCGGGGCGGTTATGGATGTAACCGACATCCATGGAGATGGTAATGGTATTGAAATTTCAACATCCATAACGAAGCGGGGCGGGACGGGGCGCGGAGCAGTAAAATCCGCCCCGCCCCGCTCCATTGCCATCCCTAAACTTGCATGTGGAACATGGTAACCACGCTTTTCAACAGCGCGTGTATCGCACTTTTCCAATCACTTTGGGACATAAGTAACGGCTTATTCAAACAAAGAAAAAAAAATGGCCGGTGAGAAATTTTATACCTGTTCGGGGCGGAGAAAAACGACGTTCCCTAAGACGATGACGTTTCCCGAATGATCCAGCATTTGGGCGAGCTCTAAAGCTTGAGCTTCATTTCCGCATCCTTCAAGGCAGATTTGAACAAACTCGTAATAAGAAATCGAACTCTTTGGAATCTCTCTTAAATTTGCTTTAAGCTTCTCGATTTGAGAAACCCTCAATAGCTTTCTCGCATCTTCAACAGAAATCTTAGCCAACGTTTCGCTAGCCGTGGCATCCGTTGGTGGAGGTTGAGTAATTCCTTCCAACCGAAGGCGATCTCCAGTAATGTTAATGCCTCGGAGCTTTTCTCTCAAATTTTCCCCGACAGGCACCGAGAAAATCTCCGGGAATCCCGAAGACGACTGTTCGGAAGCTCTCCGGTGGAAGAACCGTAGAAAGAATCCTCTCTCACCGGAATCGGGCGAGGCGACGTACTCTCGGCGAGGTAGGGTATGGAGTGAGATCGAAGATTTTTCTACAGCGACAAGCGATGAGGTAATTTTATAACCGCTAAACGGACGCTTCGAGAGCGTTTTCCGTAGCGCCATTGACGAGGGAAGAAAAAAAAAAGGAGCTTTAAATAAGATAGAAGAAGGAAGGATTCTGGGAGCAATGTGAAGAGTGGGAGGGAGGATCTGCATTTATAGTGTCCAAAGTTTAAGGAGAATCTTTGGAGAATCTGGGGCTAATTTGGTAATTGGCACTATAATTTTATAAATTTATGGAAATTGGAATCTTTTACCATTATTATTTCTTATAGAAAAAAACCTACATAAAAATTACTAATTAATTTCTTTCCCTAATTAATTAGGGAAAAATATTTATCACCAAAAATAAAAAAAAATTAACTTATATTAAGATGTTCTTAAAAATAAATTTTTAGGCACTATTAAAATAATGATACCTCATTTTTTTAAAGATATTCAATAATTAATATGTACTCATTCTCACCAAATCAACTCTTATTAAATCAATTAACTCACATTTTAATGTCGATTAAGAATGAAAACAAATATACAATAAAGATTAAAAACTCACATAATTAAAAAAAATATATATATATATATATATTGATATTTAGCCCAAAAAAATAATCTGAAAATTTCTAAAAAATTAGTTTGCAACTTCCTGTACATGCTGAGGCGGAGGCCTACTGGTTTGATAACATCTCATTCAGTTCAACTTGGTATGAGATTATCATGGGTGATTGCAGTGTCCTGTATTCTGACAAAATTTTTACTGTGAACTTTGCATTGAGGAATATTATCAGAAGTAGAGGTGCGTAATGAGATTTGATTATCATTAATCCTTGTAGTCCTTATATGGCTATATAATAAACCCTAGATCAAATTTAGGAGTTCTATTTTTATCACAGTAAATCATGTTTAAACGTTTTTTTAAAAATTATTTATTAATTTTTAGATAAATTAATTAGAGTTAAATTGTGGTAGAGAGGTGAGCATGTGTATATAATAATTATCATGTCTTTAAAAAAAAAAATCTGAGGTGTCATTTTTTTAGTGATATTTAAAAAATCATTTTTTAAAATCATCCTAATATAAATTAATCTCAAAATAAAAATAAATATTTGAAAGAGATATTACTATCATAGACATTTTACCAGGGGCTTAACAAAGAGAACGTTGCCAAAAAAGCCTGCATCCTTATATATTAAAGATTTTATTAATGAATGTCTTAAAATTTAATATTTTATTTATTAAATGTGATCATTGACGATTAATATGTTGATTTATAATATATTTTAAAAAATATTACTCGTTAACAAAACTATATACTAATATTAGTAGTAGTATTTTTTTTTTTTGTTTTTGTTTTCTTTGGTCAAATAATATAAAAACAATCTTAACCGCTCAAAGAACAGGCAGGCAGGGTTAGACGTTAATCAAGGTTAATTGCTCTCCAATCACTATAATTGTTACCAAATAAATATTACTAATTTGTTTATGAGGTTTCACTTTCACTCTGAAATGCTATTGCCCACAATTTGCAATTGCAATGCCATAACATAAATGTAAAAAGTTTGAAATCTGTAAATTGCAAAATTTATTTAGTAAACGGCGAGGGTTTTCATTGGTCCCTGTCTGACTGTTGGAAATTTTTGCAGGCAAACCTGTTGTGATGAGCTTAAAGTAAGTTTTATTATATATAAATATAATAAAATTACATAAAATCATCATGTTTATATGTAAATTTTTTTCATATAAACATGATAAATTACATATATACATGATAAAATACATATAAATATGACAAATTACATATAACATAATAATTATATATAAAAATGACAAATTATATATAAACATGACATATTTATCATGTTTATATATAATTTTTTAACTAGTATAATTTTTTTTTACATATGTAATTTTTTATATATATAAATATGATAAAAATTACATATAAAATGATAAATTACATATATATATATATATATATAATAAAATCTAAAAAAAAATTCATAAGGAACTTTCCTTATAATTTTTTATAAAGAAGACTTTAAGTCTGCATGTTAACCTCACATAGTCACATGCCTGCCTGCCTGCCATTTGCCTTTGCAGTTTCAGAGCTTTTTGTTTTCCTGTCCGGTTTATAGGTAAATTGCACGTGAGACTCACTTGGGCAACTCTTAGCCAAGCCAACGCGTGTTTATTGGAAATTTTAGTCATATTTTCGATAATGATACTCAAAAAATTTCTTTTCTTATTTTTTTCAATCCCTTCATTTTTCTTATTTCCTACCCAACATAATGTTAATGTTGAGAAAAACATAGTATTAATCCTCTAAATTTCGTTTCTAGTATCTTCTTTCCTGGCATAATTATTGAAAAAAAAAACAAAAACAAGCTATGACTTAAACTAGGAGAAGGGGGAAAACCACCACCTTTTGATTGGACTTGGGCCTTGGGGCTTTTTGCTTACAACAAAAAACAATAGCAGTGCATGTTATAAAACTGAAACAATTAATCAACATAGAAAATGCCTTTTTCTCGTTACGACCATGAGAAGTAGTGAACGGCATTTGAAATTGGCAAAGGAAAATCATGATGATGGACCAGCATAAGTCAGATAATGCCGCGGAGCATGTCTCAGTCAAAAGAACATCAACATTTTGGCTTTGGCTTTGGGTTTTCAATAATTATAGCTACCAAAAGGAAATTTAGTTAGCTATATCAGACTAAGATTTGGATGATCTTTCTAGCTCTGATGCTTGCTTGACTACTTCATAAATCTTCTTTCAGTAAAACTCCTTCCTCAATTCAAAAACATGCATTTTTTTCTTTCTTTCTTCTCTGAAGAATTCTTCACGAAACTCTCTAAATTAGAGTGCCTAATTAACCACTTTTAACACTTTTAGTTCACCTACTAAAAATCATGATTCATGAGGCAGAGGAACATGCCCCTTAGGAGGAGCATGACATGGGGGGCCATGTGATTTTGAAATATATATATATATATATACTTTTTGAATTTCTTAATACTGTAATTTTGAAATAATAAAGGCCAAAAAGTGAAACCATTGTAAGTATTTTAATTGCAGCACTATGTTGATAGATATTTAGTGCAGGAAATTGTGCTCTTATCTTCTTCTTCTTCTTCTCTGTTTAAAAAGAAGAATAAATTTTGTTTATGAAACAATTGAGCATATACCAAAGTAAAAATGGATTTCTTTTTACCTAAAGATTGACATTGGGGGGGGGGGGGGGGCTAGGGTTGTGGAGATTCTTAATTCAAGTGGGTTAAATATTCCTAGCCTTGCCAAAGAGGTAGGGACGATTTCTATCTACGAGAGATGATAGAGAAAAACATGAGAAAGAATCCATGAAAGAATGAATGGAAGAAATTCACACCCCCCAGCTAGGAGTCTTTTGTTAGTCGTCACTGAATAAGAATTAAAGAATCCCAACAAATTGGGGTTGGAACTTGGAATGACAAATGCAGATCATGCTTTTGGATTTCCATTTGAGATCGATGAATATCAGTTCCTAATATATGAGAGATTCTTGGACACTAGTGGCTGTGGGAAAGTCTACTACCCCATTTTCGCACGTGCATTGTGCATGCCATTGCCACCCTCACCTTTTCCTTTTTTCCTTCACGAAATTTAGGAGTGTAAACAAAACTCCTTGGTTTTTTCACCAGGAAAGCTTTGAGTTTTTTTTTCTTTGCAAAGACTCAATTTCGGTATTCACAAAAGTTATTCAGTTAGTAAAAGTTAAATAATTTTTTTTTTTTTTTATCAATCAGAAATGTGCTCTTAAGATTTTTCAAGAAAAGAATTAATACCTCTAATCCTCTTATAATAATAATAAAAAAAAAAAGTCAATTTGGGCTTCGAAAGTTGAAACACCAGCACATTTTGTCCTCGTATCCCGGTTCCTTTATGCCCTACATTAAACCAGACAGCAGCGCATGTTAGAATTATGGGCTCAATTTGGCTTGCAATCAGCAGCCCCACCATGGTGGTAACTTCCCAAAGTTACGAGGCTCTGTTGGTTAGCACTGTGGGAATCCGCCACGGCACTGCACCATTTTTCCTCCATTGGCCACCCATGCTTAACATTTAATCATGGAACTAATTAATTTCCTAGCTTGCTAAGATTGAAATACATATAAAGCGATCTGATCTGAAAAAGCTATTCATGTTACAATCTAAAATGGTATAATTACTTCAAAGATAATCTTACAATTCATTCTAAAAACACAAAATTTTAAATCTAAATTCCTCTATGGAGGGATAGGGCAAATCTTGCTTTAGTCCACATAATCTATGTAACTCGAATTTTTTATTTTTTGTTAAATATCTGTATCCAATACCTGTATCCAACACATATTTGGATATGAAATATGATCTTTCAAATATATAAAAAAAAAAAAAAAAAAAAACTTAGAAAAAATATTCAATACATATGTCCAACACATATTTGAGGCATGAATGAATAGGAAAGCACATTGCTTTCAATGGACCCTTTAAATTAAGGATTAATAAAATGGTTAATTAGGCAGCAATTGCATCAGGTCTTGTTTTGCTAGGCTTAGAAAGCGTTGTACTCAAACTTTAATCACATCACATGGTAGGCAATGGGATTCGAATCTGACTGTAAATTGACAGGAATGAACAAAGCAGTTGGTATAATAATGAGGCCTAATTTAAGTCAATTGCAGGAGTATTCCAAGAATCAGCTGCTGATTCTGCAGGAAGGCATGCATGCTAGCTTCTTATAGTAAGCAAAGCAGATTTTTATGCCCTGAATTGGGATCATCTTTTGATTCTTCCAGCAATAGGTTGGTAAAGGGGAGTGGCAGCGCATCAGCAAAAATGGCCTCAAACCTGCCCTATAATTAACAGCTATAGATGAATTTATAGCAATCAATACTTTCTTTCTTTTTTTCTCATATTTATTTTTGGTGTCATTTTATTGATAATCGAAAGAGACTTGAGTGAGATCACATATTCCTACATGTAGCTTTGACATTATTTGTGGGATTATGATGGAAGAAAAGTAGCCACTCCAGAGTAAAGAACATCCATGCAGAGTTAGGCTGGAATCCTTTTTTAATCCAAACTAGTAGCTTAAAGATGACGCTCCCATTGGCATTGGATACTTGAGATTTCATTTTTTCCTGTAATATTTTTTGATCATGCTATTACAAATAAAGACGAGTGATTTTGATGTAATTTAAGCCTTTGTCTTACCATTGGAGCAAGGTCTTAAGCTATGTTATCAGAATTCGAGTATATATCTAATATGAGTATACTCAATTTTTTAAATTTTTTTTTTTTATATATATATTTAGAGGATATATATCCTCATACCATTTCTAAATATGTGTCGGACATATATACTTTAGAAAAAAAAAAATGAAGATTCTAGATAATATTAGGTCTTTAGAGACACCTATATTAATACAAGCTTATAGTTTCACTTATTTGTTCATGTGATTGTAATTTGTAAAAGGAATGTTCATAATTCTTCCATGACAATTGTGTGGATGCTGTTGAGGATAAGTTTAGCTTTTGTATCTGAAGCAGCCTCTTGCTTATTCTTGTGCTGGTGAATGAGGCAGTCCCATTTGGCTGATTGATTGAATCTTTATTTCAAGCAAAATTCCTTATCAACTGTTTTAGGCGAATACAGTGCTTAATATAGCATCATTAGATTCATTTCATCAGGAAGAATAAGAAGATATACATGAACTATATACATATATATATATATTCGATGATTGGCAAAGAGAACTGTGTGTCCTTCTCATATGGATATGCTTACATCAACAAGTGAAGAATTTTTCCAACCAAAATGTTATAGGATAATAATCTTGGTTGGGATTTGGGAATGTGTACAATTTGAATTCTAAAAAGTTCTTACTTTCCAGCTGAAATACAATAGTTAGCTACCTTACATCATTGGGTTGGTCCTTCCCTATTTTTTTGACACATGTAAAGATCATTTTAGGTCCATAACCAAACATTTACTACTTTTCTTCTGTTTTCCTTCTCGAGAGCTGACAAAAAATATATATATATATATATATATATATATATCTATCTATGGGGATAAATTATGTTTATTTCTTTATTATTCATATTCATAAAAATGATCGGATATGTAAATGTGTTTAATAAGAGTATGTTTAATTTTTTTTTTTATATATATTTAAAAGGTCATATTTGTTCATCGAATATATGTCAATGAGAACAACATATTTTTATTCATTATTGATTAGGCAAAAACTATGAAATTTTGAAAAATCAAAGGCAATCATAGATGTTGGTGGAACTTGTAATCATCAATATAAATTATACTAGTTGAAATGAGTACCTCTTTCTCATTCAAAAAACCTTTTACATGCTTCATGACGTGAGGGAAAGCATTATTAGCACCAAAAGAATTAGCAAATTAAATTGCAAAAACAAAAAAACTGAGTTGTTTTTAAATTGGACTCTAATATTGCTCTTTGCTGATTGATGCTTTTTGTAACTTTTTCTAAGGCAAAGGACACTACCCTTTCTAGTATATAATTTACTTTTAATTCCTCCTACCAACATCAAAGAAAAGCTCATTTTGAAAAATAAATAAATAAATCGTTGCTTGAATATAATACTCACGCAATTTCGATTTTTCTTTATGTTGATTACAACCTCACCTTGAAGTCTTTTGTTTTATAATCCTTGCCATTATTAACATGTAGTTGGTTGCTAACATATTTTTATGTAGTGAAGCTAATTCTGAAATGAGTGGTAAGATTTTTTGATTTACTTCATTATTGAAGATGTTATGGAAAGCATCATTTGAAAGCTTAATTATAAAAATTGTTAAGAATTTTTTTCTTAATTAACCTCTTTTTAGAATCCAAGCAAGGTTAAAAAAATCAGATCTGATTCGATCAGACTTTTGATTTTCGGTTCAATCAGTTGGATTGGCCGATTTGATAAAAAAATATATATTTAAATACTAACTTATATTAAATAAATGTTAAATATAGTTAATAATTAACAAAAATATGCATTTGACTTAATGGTATGATCTTTAATTTAATACTAAGAGGTTAAAATTTCAAATTTCATTAATTATAAATAAAATTTTGAAAAAAAACACATAAATTCAAATTTTTATCGGTTTTTAATCGTTTGAACCGATTTTTTATCGATTTGATAAATAGCCGGTTCTAGTATGCTCGTTGGATCGGACAGACCATTGATTTTCAATCCGACCGATCAATCCAGTCCAATTTTTTAATTTATGAATACAAGTACTTTTTTTCTTTTGAATAGGCAACACATTTACAGGTGTGCTGTCACATAACCAAATATTATCACTGTAACCAAAGACATTACTCAAGGTAAGTTGGAATTTCCACATAACTTTCACTTATCTCATTAATCATGTTTCATGTCGGTTTCTCATACGTAGGATTTTAATAAAATTTCATTGCTACTTTAACTTCTCCTATTAAGACTATAAATACGGATATAATGCTTCATTTGAGATTTTTTGAACAAATTAGCAATTTGAACTCTTGAAATTCTTTTTACAATTTTTTTAAAAAAAAATATATCACCACCATACTTTTCATTATTTTCGGCCAACTTTTTTCTTTTTCACCCTATTTATTCTTTAACATTTGTTCCAATTAGAGGTGCTCATGGACCAATCCTTTTTATTCTTTCGTTTGTTTTTTTCATATTTCCGTTTGGCCTTATAGTTACCAATGACTTACTAGTAATGCAACCAATTGAATCTGCAAATACTCATTTGCTTGTGTCGATCGAAACATAATTATAAATAGAAGAGATAAAGAACCAATTAAAGTTATTGAATTTGTGAAATTAAAATTTAGTTTAGTTGATTCATGTAATGATTTTAAGAGATGGTATTCAACAAATTTAAAATTCTACAATATCTGCATCCCCTTCTCTTATTCCTAAAGTGTGACTTTTTTTATCAAAAAAATTATAATTAATCTTAAAAGCTATAAAATACTCGTTATCAAAATTCTTAACAAATTAAAAAAAATATTAAATTTACTAGTATAGTGCAACTTGATTAATGAATGTTATTTGAATTGATTAAAGTACAAACTGCCATTCAAAGAGCAAAGAGCAAAGGACAACTAAACTTTTATATTAAATTGGGAGCTAAATAGCTAATGCTCCATTATCGAATTAAAAAGAAAAGGAAAAAAAAAAAAAACATATTAGAAAGCAGTTTTTATTGAATATATTAAGGGAAAATGGTGTGGATCTTTTGACCAACTAAGTCCAGCCATTAATCTGAAAACAACAGTTCTTATTAATTTAAGATTGGAAAGAAGAAAAAAGGTCGTCAGAGATTCATATAGTGGCTAAAAGATTGGACGTAAAAAAAAGTCCCACAATTGTGGGATCTGAGAATGAAACTTTGACTAAAACAGGCTGAATCTTCTTCTCTATACTCTTGGAAGGAAAATTACATCACAAAAATTCAATAATGAGAAAAAACTTTCCAAGATAAAGACAAAGGAAGTCAGGGTGGCACAAGACAAAAGACTCTTCCGAGTGCGTGCTGCTAGGGCAGGCTGATTGTCCGCAAATTTGGATGATTGGTTTTGAAATTGTTTTTCGAGATGAAGAAGTCTAAAGAACATGCAAAGTTTGCGGGGGGTTGTTTTTGGCTTTTTATTAATGGTTGAGACTATTGAAGAAAAAGGTCTAAAAGGAGCAGCAAAATCCCAAATATGACAAAACAATTGAAAAATTAAAATAAAAAAGAGAAACATTTCATTATCACCAAAATAGTTTCTTTCTTATGGTTTACCTGAAAATTATTTGAGTAATTAAAATTTGTAGAAAACAAGATGATTTTGCACCTAAAGGAAAAATGATACATCTTCATTAAGCCTCAGTGAATTTTTGTTCGATCGACATTAAAAGATCATTGAACTTGTTATATCCACCTGAATCTTTACATGCAGAATATTTGGTAAATTCATAGCGGTTCAGCAGCTCCAAACAAAAATAAATATCTGACATAAACATCCAGCAACCAAGCATAAATAAGTAAATAAACATCGAGTTTAGGTAAGAGAAAACATAAGCACTAAACTATATGATTATTATTCTGAATTTTTTTTTAGTACTCACTAATTCAGGTTTCGGAACACGTTCCGAAAATTAAATTCCAATGTCTCTCTAACCTGTCTTATCACTGCAGATTATCTCTAATTTTTGTCTAAGAATCTTCAAAAACTTACCCAACTCCATTAAAAGACATCAACAAAACTATGAGGAAAATGTTCAATGGGTCGGCTTTTTTTTTTCCTATAAAAATTTAAGTTAGGGTCGGTTATTGAACGTTGAATACCAATTGACTTAGCACAGTCATTTTCAGAGTTTAATTAATATGCATGCATATAAATTATAAGGTGAACCTATTTCTTTTGTATTTTGTATGATGATATTTTACCCAAAGTTCATCATAATTAATTTGACCCAAGTTGCTTCTTTAATGCCATTTTTTTAAACCCAATATTTGGGCCATTTGCTCCCAACTATAGCCCACAAAAATGAACTATGCTTTGCCCCAAATTTAGTTCTATTGATTACTTGGTTTTGCTTGGTCAATTTGTGTCTTTCTTAGGCATATTGATTAGAGCCTGGGCTCCTCAATCCACTAAAAATTTGCTTGTCAATAAAATTTTTTTTAAAAAAAAAGAAATATTTATTTATTTTATTTATAGTTTAAGTGTGTGAATATAAATAAATAAAAAAAAAGCAGCTAAAAAAACAGATCAGATTTGTGTAAAATGGGTGTACTGATTTCAATTGGGAGAAATGGCGTACTGGTAGAAGTGTGAGTACAGTATGAATTTATAGTAAAGTCGGTGTTTCAACTTTCAAGTACAAATTTAAGGTAATGAAGTTAAAGGTGACATTTTACAATCTGAAATTCTAATCTCATTATTTACATTTATTTTTTATTTGAATTTTGAATTTCATTATTTACATTCATTTTTGGTATAAAAAAAAAATTATATTAAAAGCAATGGGAATTTTATGAAACATTAAAATTAGACGTTATTAAGCATATGGGTCAATGAAAAATTAAAATTCCATTAAAATCTTGTACCCTTTGTCTTCCCTCTTTCTACAATCAAGCTCCTGTTTTTACTTTGGCTTTAAAGTTTAATCTCTAATTTTCTCTCACAGAGTGTCAAGTTTAGCAAATTTTCATCAGCTTAATCCCCAGTTAATAACTCATCAGTCTAAATTTTCATTTTGCAACAATGGCAACTCTAAAAGATCTATAAAATAAAAAATAAACTAAGTAGACAAAGGAAGAAATAAGAATATATACATTTTTTAAGAAATCCACTTCCCCAAGTGAGAGCAGTACATTCTTCAACCAAGCTTTAGAAAGGAAGCCACAAGGGACTTCTTAGAGGTCTTGTAACCAAGTTTAGGATTAATATCTACATAACTACTAACTCTACCAAAAAGGAAGAACCTCTATAGCTTGAAGTAAATTACTATTACTAACATACTTGACAGAGAGACCAGAAAGATAAACAAGCCACAAATACATATGTTACAGATAACACTACCGAGGGAAGAGGGCATTAGGATACCGAGTATCTGTTAGCGTCGAAAACCAAACTCGAAAGCATCTGAATCGGATCATTCCTCCCCGAAGGTCATTTGCAAACGGTCTTCAATCTCTTGGCCGCCTGAACAAATCCCACAATGACCTGCAGCTCATCCATTTGCTACACCAACAGAAAGACATTTTTATCATGTAATCAGAAATTGTCCAGAAACTGTCAAATCTCATTCTAATTATTCAAAAACGAAGAGAAAAACTAAAACACAATTGACTTTAAAAATGGAAACTTCTTGTCCTGCTAAGCTACAACTCTTTTCATCTCAAACTTTCAAGAAAACGTTTTCTACGAGCTAAACGAAGTTAGTACTTCTACTTCAAATTAAAGTTGTTAGTTTCATAGCTGTGGGAGAGAATGCAATTAGGTGCACAGTAGAATGAAAGAAGGAAAAAAAAAATTCAAAGAGAGAGAAGCTGTGAGCAGTTGAGTAAGTTACCTGTGACATGAAATGCCTCTGAACAACATCAACTAGTTGCTCTTTTGATGGATTGGGAATGGCATCCACCTAGCAATAGCAAAAGCAATGAGATTTAAACTTTTTTTTTTTCTTTTGCTAGAAATTCGTTACAGACAGTACTGTTAATTCTATTTAATTGTTTCTTTATGACAAACTTACAAGATTGAAGTGTCGCCAATATCTCAATAAAGCAGCCATCTCTAGTTTGCTGAGGTCAACTTTCTACAGGGGAAATATAATGTAAAAAACAAAATCCTGATTAGGCCAAAAATAAATAGCTAACATATTTTTGCAATACCATATTATGGGCAATATACCAAAACAAAGCTTGTATAAAAACCAAATACAAGTTTTAAAATTTTTTTACCATGGACCCGCGGAGTGTAGAAACAGACCCCTTAGACTGCGAGTCACAAGAAAGTGACCTGCTCATGGTTTTGTGAGAAGACCCGGTCGATTTATGTGTTCTATGCCTCGATCTGTGGGACTTTTGAGTGTCATCAGATGCTGGAAATTGAGAGATCAAACAAGCAGGATTAAAAAAAAAGGTGTGGTAGGACCAATAAAAAGATAAAGAAATTAGACAATGGAGCTTTTAGAAATAGTGAAAGTTAAAGGTGAAGACACAATGGATCCTAAGCACCAACATCAACTACTTTTCACTAGAGAAAATTATCATCTAAAATCACAATATCAAAAGTATTAAGTATTAGAATAGTTGATCACAACATTAAGCATTAGAGATCAAAAGCCATTAAGGATTATAGCACTCCCCTACCAAGACACAAAGGTCCTACTCAAGCAGTACAACATTTAATAGTACCCCAAAGTCAGCACAAGTAAAAGAAATATCTTTTCTACTAGTGAAAATTTCAACAAATTAACATATGAATGAAAAGTACACAGAAACAAGACAATTTAGACTCAAATAACTAGCCCCCTCTTGAAGATTGTTTTTGGTTTGAAACACTATAAGACTTCAACCTCACACAGGAATCTGAAATTTGGAGGCATATGCAATTTTTTAAATAAAGAAATCAAAAAAACAAACTCACCCATGTCTGATCCAATCCACTGCATGTTTTCAAATTCAAGGTCGTCATCTTCTTCATTACCGGTAGGAGCTTCAATCACGCTGAGTGCATTTCTCTGTAGCTTTACTTCTATGCCATTCGTAAGAACCTGTGGTTTTATTAATTAGACAAACAAATATCACTATCAGCTAAAAGTAAATGCCTCTAATCTATTAATATGCTCCAATAAGTGGACTCACATGGAGACAAATTTCCAAATTTTTGGCATGAAAAATAGGCAGGGTAATTTAACAAATTAATTAAATCCTAGTGTTGGGAAACTACCAAACAAAATAAATTAGAAAATTATAGGATTCTGATAAAATAATCTATTAGAATTATCATTGTCAATTTGTCTTTCAATCCACTAGCTCATGTCTATAATACATAAGCTCAAGGAGAAATCTAAGAATTTGTCAAAACAAATCTGCAGTAATAAGAAAAGAGCAGAAAATTAATTGAAAAATAAAATAAAAAATCAAGCTCTTTCTTCACAGCTTAGCAACAGTGGAAAGAGTCGCAATCCGATCAAAGTATGATCATTTCCAGCAAGCGATGAATTAATCGAATATTAAATCATTTCCACAGATGAAAGTTACAAAAAGTGGAAAAACAAAGAACAGAACAAGGGGGGAAATTTTCTTAAAAACCAAGGAAGCAAAGTCGAGTAAAAAAATGATTGCAAGATTTGAATAGCTGAAGAGCAGCTAAAAATCTCGAGAGATTGACATCCAGGGAGAACAAACATCAGAATTCAGAAAATAAAATATGGGTTTCTTATTGAGAAACATTCCAAAATCAATTCCAACAAGATTCCAAGAACAACACAATCATGCAATTGAAAAAATAATCTCAATATAAAGATAAATTCCTAATTTATCTATTTTTTTATATAAAAAAATAATTGACTAGCAATGCTTTAGAGTAGATTTCAAACACTAAGGTTAAGTACAATAATAATAATAAAAAAAAAAAGACTAAATAATCCCCAGAAAATCAAAATTCATTGTAAAAATGCCAGAATAGCATCGTACAATAGCTAAAACAGTTCAAAATACCAGATCCATTGACAGACACTTACATGCAATCGAAACCCCAGATTTGCAACTTGTGACCAATAATAAAACCATTATTTTTATTAAATATAATGACAAATATCAAAATTCAAGCAAATTTAGACAAGAAACAGCTAAATTTGCAGCTTTAATCGAAAAGAAAACTTATAAAACAGGATATACAATTGCATTACAGTGAAAAAGATTCAATGCAAAAAAACCAAAAGAAACAAAAAAAAAAAAAAGGAATATAAATCAATGAAGTGAAACCAAAAGGTTTGCTTTATACAAACATTTAAACTTAAAAAATCCTCAAATTAAATCCACATTACCTTGAAAAAATCAAATTTCAATTCACTTAAAACTTGAAGAAAATATCCACATTATACACCAAAAAAATCAAGAGCAATCAATTCCCAGATAAAACTCTAAAGTTCAAACCCCATCCCATTTCCACCAAAACCGAAAAAAAAATCCCAAAGAATTACCAGCCAATGCCACCCGCCAAGTCCAACAGCTTTCTTGACCACGCCTTGAAGACCAACGAGCACCGACTTAGTACGGTTATTCCCAGTGACGACAACCTTAGTATGACGTGGCAAAACCGAGAGCTCTTCTTCACTACTGTCTCCGAAGCTCTGTAACTGCGAGAAACCGTCGCCATTGACGGAACTCTCCATTGCCTCCAACATGTTCGTTTTTTCTAAAAGGAAAAAAAATCCCAACTCAGTCAGTCAGTCAATAAGTGGGGTCAAACTCGGTTGAAATTCGAAGCGTTAAGGATCAAAATTGCATTGGATCGGAAGATCATGCATTGGTGAATACGAATATGGGATTTTCGTAAGCAAAAGAGAGAGAAATTTAGGAGAAATATGGGAATTTTGTGGAGAGAAGAAACACAATTTAGAGAGAGAAAGAAGAAAAGAAAGAAAAAAAAAGAGAGAACATAAAAACAGTTTTTTTTAGTGAGAAAAAAGATGAGAGTGACTGATTCTTTTTTATTGGTTGTTGTCGCTATGAATCCCGACGACCCGAAACAAACCAATTAGGGAATGCCACGTAAGGGTTTAAGAGTTTTCTCGTTAATCATGCTCTACAGAGAGGAAGCGAGAGAAAATTGCTTGGTTTGCGGGAATAATAAAATGACGGCCTTGCCCTCAACTTACTTTTCAAATTTGAAGATATAAAATTTAAAAAAAAAAAATTGGAGCCAATGTTGAATTTGATATTTGTATTTTTTTTTGGGGGGGGGGTTGGGAGTTGGGACAAGACAGGACAGGTTTATCCAATGGATTGGATACACTTTTTAATGGTGTGTTTGGCAAAAAGTAGAAAACGGGGCGACTAATTACACTTTAATATATATTTAAAGAATTTAAAGATGACTTACCAAATGAAACTTTAAAAAAAATGAATTTTAGTTATGGAAGCACATACTAGTAGAAATTCTTCTTCTAAATTCATTGTTTATTGTACAATGTCAGAGAACTACAAATTTAGTTTTAAGTAACCACTGTTTCTAAATTCTACTCATTTGTTTAGATATATAAATGGATTTTATTAATAAGTTTATAAAAATATTTTTTAAAATTATCATATATAATAATATTTTTATTCAATACATTAAAAATAATAAATAAAATTATCAATTATTGTATTTATTATTATATTATTATTATTATAAATAATAGCTTTAAAGAATGTCTAAAACATTGATTAACAAAATTCTATGTAAATATAATAGATACAAAATAATTATTTCAAAAATAAAAATTATTTTGTTTTATTTTTAAATATTGGTTTAGCTTAAATGTTTCGTTTACCTCTATTAGTAAATGAATTGTTACAAGATTGAGCTTTGATCTCAATCTCGTAAAAATATTTTTCCCAATTTATCTTAGATTTTAACTTTTTTATAATAAAAATTTAACACATTTATTTTAAATTTTATAAACGAAATTAATAGAATGATACATATTTTATAATATATATTTTAAAAAATAAAAAATATGATAATTTTTTAATTAAAAATTACACGACAAATATATAAAAACGAATTAAAAAAGTATATCATTCTCACAATGTAACTCAACTACCATATAAAAAGGGTATTCTCTAATTAAAAGTAATTACAACATTATTACATTGATCTAAAAAAAAGATAAAAGAGACATTGAAGGAAAGAGAATCGATAAACAATGAAATACTATATATATATTATATATATATATATATATATATATATATATATATATATATATTCATTTCATGTTTGGCATAAACTCATTTATATTTCTTTTTTTTATTTCGTTTTTATCAATCAATGAAATTTTTTGTCCACTATTTTTCTTTCATCCCTTGCCTTAATATATTTTTCTTACAAAATTTAATGTTAAATAGTATTACATAGTATAAATTAAAAAAAAATATGAATATTTTTGCAATAGCAAATGAAAAAAATTAAAGAAACTAGGAATACCAACGTTAATAAAAATAAAAATAAAAATAAAAAAACATACTGATTTTCTTAGAATTTCAAGATTTTAATCATAGGGCTAGTTTAGCATTGCTGTTGGAAAAAGCTTGGGTTGGAAAAAACTTGAGTTGGAAAAAGTGTGTTTATAAAGTGTAGTGAAAAAGTGTGGTTTAAAAACTTTTAAGTGTTTAGTATTGCTGTGAAAAAGTGTTGTAGGATATTGAAATGTCAAAAAAAAATATGTTTAAAATAATAAAAGTGTAGAGATGTGAGGATAATAAAGTCATTTTATTCAAAAGTCAGCTTTTAAAGTCCAAAAGCTATATTTTTTGGACTTTTTGGTTTGGCTTTTCAAACCATGGTTTCAACAGCAGAAGCTAAATTTTTTTATATGTTTAGCATTGCATTTGCGATGAAAAACAACTTTTGATCTCAAAAACTGTACTCGAAGCAATGCTAAACGAGACCATAATCATTTACAAAGACTTTTTGCATATTAATGTAACGCAGGCTTAAACGTAACGGAACCCGGAAATACATAAGCGGGACCCACTTGGCGGGAGAGGCGTACCTGACGTCGGTGTTGTCTTACCCAACATGGGACCCTCTCCTCCTCACTTCACTTGCTTTGCATGATGAAACACAAAAAAAAATAAAAAAATTTAAGTTTAATCTATAAAGGAAAAGCCTTATAACCGATCTTGACATTTGATCGTGAGAAGATCAATTAAAATTATATTTTTTTATTTTTATTTGATATATATTTTGAATTTTTTTAATATAAAAGATATATATAAATAATATATTAATAAAATATATAAATTTTAGTGATTCATAAATTTATAAATTTATTATTAATTTAATTTTTATAATAAAATATCAATAAGCGAAATTATCAAGCTTTATAAAAAAAAAAAATCATAAATGACTAAGACAAGTCAATTTATATAGCATTATAACAGAATTTAAAAAAGAACTGTCCTAATTTTTTGATCAAACACAAAAGGTTTAAGATTATTGATATGAACACAATAATATATATATATATACATACATATATTTATAATAAAAAAAAAAACTCTTAACAACAATTTTAGCTTTGTAAAAATGGTTGATAAGTGATAACTCAAATAATTAAGCAAAACACATTGAAAATGATCACAAAGATATAGAATAAATTGAAATATATAAAAAAAAATATGTCGAAAAAGCTAAAAAATCGATTTGATTTTTTTTAAAAAAAATTTATATGATTGTGACTTAATACTTGTGACAAACTTATTAATATTAAATCTTTGTAAATACTGATTGATGGGTTAAATAAATAGATAAATAACAATATTATTTTAACACATTTTGTCAATACGTAAAATTAAAATAAAATTAAAAATAACAATTTTAATTTTAATTTGAAAAAACCAAATTAAATATATTTAATATAAATACATATTTAAACTACGAGATTTCAAAAATTTTGGAGACCAAGGCTCTCTCTGGCTTCTCGTATGATCCGCCATTGTTTTCTTTAACCCACCTGAATTTCCCGCCACAACAGATCCATCACATCCGTTGATTCAAGATGACAAATGCCACTACGGTAGGATGATTTCGGCGTGAACCTAACCGTCCGGTTGAAAGCATTATTAAAGAAAATATTTCGTTTGATATTTTTGTTTTTTATTTTTTCAGTAAAAAAATAATGAATAAATAACAAAAGCAAAAAAATAAAAACTTAAATAAATAAAAAGTTAGTATAAAAAAATAGAGTGGTGAAAAAAAGCCAACATGTGTAATGATGACAAAGTTGAAAGAAGAGCGGACCTTTAGGGACACCTCAGCGTAAAAAGCAAAACAATGTGGACAAGACAGAAAATATATATAGAAGTCGGTGATTTTTTTTCAAAAAAATTATATATAAAAATTTAAAAAATATTAATATTTTTATTATATTATTGATATTATAATTTATCTAAAATTTTTTGTATTATAATCGTATCACTTCTCACACCAATTTAATTAAAAAATTTATTATCAATATATATATATATATATATATTGCAACCAAATCTAACAGTTATTCTATGCCCAAATACTTAATAAGAACCGTTGATTCTCGGATCAGAATTTAATGCATGATTTGATCTGTATGATTTTTGTAGGCGTCGGAACACTGAATTGATTCAAATGAATTGAATCTGTCCATTAATTTAGTGTCGTATACCTATTTTTTTTATAATTATATGTAATTTATTTTATATTTATTTAAATTTCGATATTTTAATAATTTATATTATATAAATTTTAACATATTTTAATATTTGTGTTATATTTATATTTTTTTATTTCGTTAAAATATTATATTTTAATTTTTTTATATTGTATAATCATATATTAAAATTTATAAAATTGATATTAATTAATGCGGTTCTAATAATTATGTAATAAAAAAATAATTTTTATGGGGAGTGAGTGGCAGAACTTTTTATTGTGGAATGCTGGCTATTACCGGCCAGGTGGTTTTTTGTCTTTTTTCGGCGAACGGTATAATTATCCAATCACAAAAAAAATATATGTAACTGTCCATGATTTATAAATATAGGTTTCATATAATTTTTTAAGAATGTTACATAAATTTAAATTATAATATAATAATTGTAGATTATTTATTTATCAGTGTATAAATATTAGGATGATTTTGTTAACAAATATCTTTGAAATATTTTTTAAGATTACTTTATATAATAATATCTTTCAATACATTAAAAATTTAAAAAAAATTATCAATTACTATATTTAATACAATCTTATTATTATAAATAGTATATTAACTAATTTTAAAAAATGTCTTAAAGGTATTGGTTAACAAAATTCATATTAGTATTATGATCCGAATTTTAAATTTGAGTTTTGCTAACATATGCCTTTAAGACACTCTTTAATGTTAGTTAATATATTATTTATAGTAATAATATTGTATTAAATGTAAAAGCTGATAATTTTATTAATCATTTTTAATACATTGATTGAAGATATTATCATATTTAATAATCTTAAATAGTATCTTTAAGACACTCGTTAGTAAAATTTTTAAAATTTTTATATCAATGACATATTACAAACTTATGATGATATTTTATAAATAAAAAAAAAAAAAAATTGCATGTAAAGTTTGATGAAAGTTTCAAATTAATGCCCACTTTTTCGTGATGATTTCAAAATTATTTCATTAAAAAAGAATGTGAAAAAAGTTAGTCGTTCAAGATGAAAAATGTTCTTAACTAATGGGCACTTTTATCGGTTTAAATATTTCGGGTTTTTTTTTTTAATTGAATACTAAAATGAAACTTTGATTAAGACTAACCAAACCATATATTAAAGATTAAAATTAAGTATATGAATATATATGCAGGTAAAGCCTAAAAGGATAGTTTGTACAAATGTATGGGCAAGCGAAACAGCGAAGGATCCAAATATTTGGAAATAAGGAAAAGAAAGGGAAAAAAAAAAAAAATTGAAATGGGAAATGGAAAGAAGAGCAGGTAATAATAGCAAAAAGCAGACAACTGCTTAATTTCCTGCTCACTTCCTTCCTTCATAGCAACTAGTTTTGCCCACACTTTTTCCGTCTTGACTGCCACGTGAACTATATATTTTTTTTTTTAATCCAAATTTTATATGATTATATGATACAAATATAATATAAAAAAATAATTAAAATATTATATGAATATAAAAATATAAATATGATATAAAAAAATAATTAAAATATAATACAAAATAAAATATCATAAGAATACATATACATATCAAAATTTATATAAAATAAACTATTAATATAAATATTTAATATTTTAAATATAATTATAACACAAATATAATAGGAATACACATCAAAAATTTGTCAATCAAATGTCTTTCATCACTGTTCATTCCCTCTTATAATTTCCACAATTTTCATTTTTTTTGTGTGGGGGGGAAGCTTTTTTGTTTTCTTATCCATGCGGTGCATTTTTCTGTGTTCAAGTTCAAAATTTTGTTTCAGGAAAACTCAAACGTTATGTTTGAAAATTTAGATTTGGATTTTATTTGTTTTATAAATTATGAAAATGAAATGTATAAATTATGTATAAGTTAGTTAAGATTTAATATGATGATGTATTTGAAAGGTATATAAACATGAATTTCAAATTCACAAATAGCTATAGGTATTTCAAATTCACCACTAAATAAGCAAAAAAATAAATCCATGGATTTGAGAAATAATCATCAATGTTACATTTACATGTGTTTTATTACACAATTTACATTATTTTTGAAATTCAAATTCGCAAACGCAACCTTAAAAAAAAAATTAATAATTTGAATCAAAATAATTTAAACTCGTATAACTGAAATACACCTAAAATAATTAATTTAAATCCAAAACAAAACAAAATTTTCTTGATCCAAAATAATTCATATCCAATCCGTTTAACTCTAAGTTGAAATAAATAAGATAGACTGACAAACAGGACCCAGAAGGTGATAACATACGCTTCCACCTTCCCAGTAGCAAAAGGCAAGCAACTATGGAAGGTAATTAATGCAAAATATTTTATTCGAATTTGTTGAGTGTTGGATATGAATATAGTGTCTAATATAAATATATTTAATTTTTAAAATTTTTTTTATATATTTAAAATATCATATCATTGTACTTATATTTGAACTAGGTTTAGCTACACGTGCGTTGCACGTTGATGATATATCATGTAATTAATATTTTTAAAGAAATCTAAGATTTAATAAGTAGCAAAATAAAAGAATTTGCTCACTTAGTTTTATTAATTGACATATGACTATGTATAAGAGGAAGTCGACAGAATAGACAATGGTTTATGGATTATAATCAAATTAATCATGCAATGATAGATACAATCACCTTATATTTTGAATTCTCTCTATTGAATAGGTTAAAGAATGTTCAACAATAATTCATGATTGTGCTTATTCCACACATTTTCTGATGAAAATATTCTTGTAATATTTAAACACTACCTTAGGATCTAATTTTCATAATAGAATTGGCAATTGATAATATTTCTTTCTGATAACACTAAATTTAGACATTGCTTAATTTTTCAATCAAAGTTTTTTTGAGTATGTCTTAATCGAGAAAAAATTAGGAAATTTATCTAATATTGAACCTCTATTGTTTTAATTTTATGATCTTCACATTCCTTAAAATCCCAAATTTTTTTCTCCTAGGTCTTAACATTTACATAAATGCAAGGATTCAAACCATGAGATAATTGATATTATATTATTTGTTTGCTTAAGTTTACAATCGACATTAAAGATTCATTTTTGATTCGTGGGTGATATATAAATTCCCACAATTAGCTAAGTTATAAGTTCGTGAAGTTATATCCTAAGCCTTAACATGATATGTTAACTATAGCTAGCATTATTGATGGAGTTGGTAGGAAATTGAGATCTTCATTGATGCAAGTTAGTAGGGGTGAGCGTTCGATCGAGTCGAGTCGAATCGAATCAAATTGAATCGAGTGGAAAAAATTCGGATTAGTCGAGTTGACGAGTCCTATTTTGTCAACCAAACTCAATTGAAATTTTAACGAATCGAGTCGAGTTAAAACAAATTCGAGTCGAATCGAATCGAATCGAATCAAATTGAATAAATTTATTCGAGTTAAAATACTATCTTCTAAATGTTGATTGACTAGATCATGCTACTGTTGTATATCTATAATTTTGGAATTTAGTTTTCTGCAATTACATTTTTTTTTGTTCTATCTTTTGTTATAAATATAAATATAAAATACCTGCCATACTAAATAGATAGCCTACTATTGACCTTTAAGAAAAGAGAATTCACTATCTTTTGAATTTCATCGTTTTGTCAGCTTGGTAGTGTGCATGATATCAACCAAAAGCTTCAATCTTTAACTGAATGAAGCATTGAGTGATAGCCTTCCCTTTTTGAAACCCAAAAAGTTCAATGTAAACTTTCAATTTAGATCCTATCAATTTCAAAGGAAAAAAAAATGAATGATAAAACATTAAGACAATAAGTATGCAGTCAACAGCTCATGCGGATTTATTTTTCTACTGAATGGTGACAAACAACAAAAATAAATGACCCAACAAAAATAGGCAAAAGAGTAAAAGAGGAAAGACAAAATAGGGAAAACGCAAAACCCAAGCTTAGTATCAGATCCAAATGAGTAAAACGACGTCGTATAGAAATATCTTATTCGGATTTTTGAGTTATTCGAGTTGTATAAATAAAATCCTAGCTAAACTATATAACTCAAATTACTTAGTCGAGTTGATCCGAAAATTCGAATAACTCTAATAAACCGAACTATTTAATTTGAAATTTGAAAAAAAAAATCAGTTTTTCGAATCGAGTCGAATTTTGCTCACCCCTACAAGTCAGATAGCAAAAAGAGCAAACTATATAATTATAGACGCAATTGTATTGATATTACAATTTATAGCAAATAATCTCCTCCGACATATGCAGTAAAGCATAATAATACTCGTTAAAAATTTTGTACTTAAAATTATACTAATTCAACTTCTAAATCAACTTATCTTTAGTGAAATTAAATTAAGAAAAGCATAAGAGAAATTGTTTCCACCCGATAACACAAACAAACAATTACATATATATATATTAGTTACTTAAAAGTTTTTACATCAATTATACAGGAAGTTTGGGACTTTTTGCACACTATCAACTAATTTATAAATGTTAACCACAAAACGAAGTCTAAGCTTTCAAGCTTCGTGTGGTTTGAAAATCAGATTCCCTTTTTATGTCTATGATCAGTATATATGCCCATAAATTATCAATCCAAGTAGTGCAAATTGACTAAGCAACATGTCAAAAAAGAAAAATAATGACTCGCTATTTGTTTTGCATTATATGTACTTGTGAACAAAATAAACACATATATCTCTTTGTCAATGTTCCATACAAAAACAGAGTAAAATAGGTTGTTACAAATAGGGTTAGAAAATCAATATAAATTAAAAGTTTGATAGATCATAAAAACAACAGAATCAGCTTACTTTGTAAAAAAACATGTTACAAATAAAGCTAAAAAATCAGTAGAAATTAAAACTTAGATATAGATCATAAAAGCAATAGAATGAGCTTATTGTGTAAAAAAAAAAAAAGCGTAATATTAGAATGCTAATGCAGACAAAAGTTCACAAAATAAATTAATCACGACTTCCATCTTTATATACGGAGACTTAATTAGAGTTTTTCTATTAACTCTATTTTGATTAGGATGCAAATAATAATAACTAATAAAATAATTAGACCTAAAACGGAAGATGCAAATGATAATTAGGCCTAAACTAATTAGATTTCATTAATAATTTGTAGTAGCCTTAAAAGAAAATAGATTTTTTTTAATAAAAATTTAATAAACCATTATCAAGGATAAAATAGTTAAAAAAATAATAAATCATTATTAAGGATAAAATAATTAAATTTTAGCATTCAGGATAAAATAATTAATTTTTAAAAATAGCAAGGTATAGTAATATTATTTATTTAATTTTTTTTATTTGAAAATAAAAAGAATGGATTCAAATTGAAGATCCATGAATAAAAAATGGATCTTTCATGACGATTGTAAACTTAAAAAAAATAATAATATAGCATCAATTATCTCATAGTTCGCATCCCAGCATTTATAATCTATTTTTTTTAATTTCAGATTACTATCATTTTTTTACAAAAAAAAAAGATCGATTGAAACTATTTCAAGTCTCAACACAAAGAACTTCAAATCGTAAAATCATTTATTGATCGAGTGATCATCAACCAATCAAAGAAATATGTGGACTGAATTTTCTTTTCAGTTTCTTCGATAATATATATTTGTAAAAAAATGTTGGCCAGAACTATTCAAGGATAAGAATTAGGCCTAAAACAAAAAGATACAAATAATAATCAAGCTTAAAATAATTAGAATTAATTAATGATTTGTAGTAGCATAAGAAAATTAGATTTTTATTAAAAGAATTAATAAATCATTATCAAAGATAAAATTTTAAGAAAATTAATAAATCATTATTAATGATTTGTAGTAGTCTATAAGAAAATTAGACTTTTTTTTATTAAAAAATTAATAAATCATTATCAATGTTAAAATAGTTTTAAAAATTAATAAATCATTATTAAGGATAAAATAAATAAATTTTAGTATTAAGGATAAAATAGTTAATTTTAAAAATTAGCAATAGTATATATGTCAGAATAATTAAATTTTAGCATTAAAGATAAAATAGTTAAAATCATTATTAATAATAAAATAATTAAAATTTAGTAATAAGGATAAAATAGTTAATTTTTAAAAATTACTAAGGGTATATTTATCAAATAATTAAAATTTGTACACACAAATTTCGTGTAAAAAATATGACAAAAAAAAATAGAGTCAAATAATAATTTTATTTATCAAAAGTTGAAAGTTACAATATTTGAAAATTCTTAAAGATAAAAAAAATTATTTGATTCTTTTTTTTCGTAGGGAAACTTTGCACTTATTCTTGAATCAATGAAATTTGTTTCAAGGGTCTTGATGACTTAATCTTGAAATTTGTTTAAAAGGTCTTGAAGATTTTGATCTTGAATAAGATTTGCTTCAAGAATTTTTGAGACTTGATCTTGAAATTTGCTTCAATTTGATCTAAAATATAGGAAATCTTGAAAATATGGAATTTTGCCCCAAATTCAAGGATTTTTGGAATTGTTGAAATTTGATCCCAATTTAGGGATTTTTGAATCTTCAGATCTTCCTTCTTCGACTTGATTGATGGAATTTTGGAAATTTTGTTTTTCAGATCTTTTTTTTTTTTCCAAATTGTTTTCAGGCTTTTTTTTATCCAAATTGTGCTTCAAGGGTTTTTGTTGACTTGATCTTGAACACACATGGTTTGCTTCAAGGGTCTTCGAGATTGGATTTGAACAAACATAATTTTTCTTATTTTTTTAACACACGTGGTTTGCTTCAAGGGTCTTCGGGATTGAATTTGAATAAACAAAATTTATCTTTTTTCTTGAATTCTTCGAAAATTCTTCAATTTTTCGGAGCCTGATTCTTGGGACTTGGATAGGTTTGAAATCTTCAAAATCTTATTCTTGTGAATTGTGTTGAATGGTTTAGGGGAAGTTCCTATTTATAGTACTAACCTGTTATGTGAAATAAAATTCTAAGAATATTTAAACTCTTTGCAAAAGAATTATAAAGGAATTTTAATTGGATGATTCATAAATCCTTACAATTTGATTTGACCAAAATTATTCAATTATGTTAAAGTTTAGTTTTATGTTTAAAAAATAATTAATATTAACGTATATAGAAAAAAATAAATTAAATCTAATGTGTAATATTAATGGAGGGACATTAATGACCAATTCATAATCAAATCTAAAGAATATCAATGGATTTAATATGTGAAAAACCTTTTTTCCTGAAATTTTATAAGGAGATTCCCATCACTAATAGAAGTATGTAACCGACTAAAGTATCAAAACTAACAATATGTTCAAGGGGCAAGTGAACATATTCAAGGGCCAGACTATCAAAGAAGTAATATTGTGTTACTAATAGGAGTTGCATCCGGGAAAACAAAATCACTGTTTATGATTAATTTAAAGATAAATTGAATGATTGATAGTTGATTTGGATTAGACAAAATTTCTTTAATTATTTTTTTTCATTTGACATGTGTCAATTTATAATTGATCAAAATTTTTTCATTCTACATAAGGATAAAATAATTAATTTTAACAATTAATAAGGGCTTATATGTCGTTCACTATTTATAATTTTAGAGTTTGTGTTTTTATATATAATATATATAGATATGTGTCGAACATAAATATCAATTATAAATATTTTTTAAAAGAAATTGAATAATATAATTCCAAGGCATAAATAAAAAAACCCAAAGCAAAATTCACATTATTTTTGTCTCGTAAAGGTAAACTGGTAAAGCCTTTATTTTTCTTTTTATTATTTTCCTTCTTACTATAATAAAGATTATATATAATAAAAATAAAATTCACAATCATTGAATTTCTTTTCTTTTTAAAAAAAATATTCTATACGAAGAGAAATTATAAACCGTGCATATGGAGTATGGACCAGGGCATGTTCCTTATCATGCATACAATAACCTTTGGTAGCATCCTCTTTAAATTATTAAAGCTTTTTTTTTCTTCTTCTTTTGCGTTAGTTATTTTCTTAAAAGAAATAGAATTTTTACCTAGTACTAGATTTTACATAATTTTGACCAAAACGTTCGTCCACTAATTTCTTTTACTCCCATCTCAAAAAGTCGAAACATGCTTAAGTTATGATTGATTCCATGGAATGGAACGGAAAGATTAATGTGGGAAAATGGTAGAAATATATTACGTTCTCAAGACTTTGTAGAGGTTTATAATTCAGCGAATATTGCTAAATACAACCTCGAGAATTTGATGCTTATATAAAAGATTTTGCTAATGAGTGTTTTTCAAATATTTGTTAAAATTAATTGATTATTTATAATAATTAATAATTATTTTGAAGAATTACAATGCATTAAAAAGAATCATGTCTAGTTTTTCTAAGTTTTATAATTGTTGGTTGGGTGGTATTAGTAGTGTTAGTTGGGGTTATTTAGGATAAGCTTTGATACTAGCAAGTACTGATCCCTACATTGTAGATAAAAGATTTTAATGGGGTCGTTGGGGTTAGTTACTTAACCAGCCCCATTAGTTTTGGTAGCTACCCAAAACCCATTTTATAGCATTTGATTGTGTAGTAGTGATGATTCATTTGCTTGAATATGTGGGAAAATAAGATTGATCCATCGGTGGCTTAGTTGCTAAACGTTGTCTCGAACTTAAGATCAACACATTTGTATTTTATGAATATGTTGATCAAAGCAAGGAGTCAAAACACTCAATTTTTGGTTTAGATGTTGGTTTAAAAAGTCACATTCGTTCTTGTTCATGATTCATAGACTTTCTAATGTATAGTCAGAGGGATGATTGTGAGTAATGGCTAAGGCTTAGTTTATTTATGATCCTTCAATATTAATAATTTCATTAATTTGTCTAAGCCCTGACCTTGCACTTTCAGGCACTGATATACATATATAACAGTTAATCTATATGATACTAATTTACTATCTTAGAAATACCATACGTGTGAAAGAACTATCTAAAATGGTATAAAGCATAAATACTTCTTTCGAAGTTTTTTCATTCCGCCAAAAGCAGCTCCCTTTCTTCCACCTGCTGCGGCCGTATGGCTGTCGGATGGTTTACGAGATGATGATGATGATGGACCTTCACCCCTTTGATCCACTTTGGCATGCTTTATGACCTTGTTGTTTGGGTCTCTACTCCCTGAAGCTGAAATAGGCAGAGAGCCAGAAGTTTTGAAGAATTCATCACCACTTGAGTTGCTTCCCTGAACACTAACTCGGGATCCTGCTAATAAATCAAAGATCAAAACTTGTGCATATCCCATGGGAAAATTCATCATAGCAATAAATTAAAGCTTTAAGTAAAGGAGGTACATGGGTGAAATACTGGTTTGAAGTTGATAAATTATCTACACATATCAACTAGACAGCAGAGCAGACAAGCAAGATCAATAGGGAATTTCGGTTATCCAATAGATTCAACTACCATTTCACATCGTTAAAGACATGCTTGATGCAATTAAATAGGACATAAACTGAGATACTATTCCAAAAAAAGGCAGTCCCACTTGGCAGTTGAAGGGTTTCTATGGTCATACTGAAAATATTTTCCAGGACTTGAAAATGGCTGCTGTTACACCATCCAAATCTTTTGCCTGCCGCTGGTAAATTCTTGCATTGACTCATAATATCTCACCAGTAAAAGACATGACAATACATAAATATGACAGGCTAGGCTTGAAAGCTTTCAGCAGTTCAATTTTTCAGGCTGGTTCTAGAGAAATAAATTCATAGATGCTTTCAGATGCAAGAACACGTAACTTTGATTTTCAGGAATTGGAACATCTTGTATATTTCAGAGGAAATGTAAGAAAAATCTCATATGAGCACAAAGAAGAACAACGAGACTGGACAAAGTAAGAAAGTTACATACCTAAAGTGGCTGGAACTATAACCACCTCATCTGGTTTCTTGGCTGCAAAGACATTAAGCTTTTTATCTGCATCATTCTGATCTAAAACTTGGTCCTCAAGGTCTTGCAAGAAAGCCATTGAGTCAAAACATTCATCTGATGAAATGCTCATGGCACTTGAATTTTCTGAACTTGAAGAAGGTGATGCTGGGTTATCAAGATCCTGCAATTCCAGAAAGTCACCTCTTGCAAAGAAATCAATTTGACCTCTTGATAGTAAATCCATTTCAAAGAGGTTCTCTCCTTGATGCTCTGTAACTGGAAGTCTCTCTGCAACAGCCAATGCTTCTGTCTCATCATGCTTGTTCACCTACAAATAATGGCTAAACCTCAAACACACAAACAGAACAACACCCAAAACGACAGATGCTTGTTAATGAATTGCCCATGGATTTTCTAGATCTAGTTGTCTAATGGTATCTTATCAATCTTATAAGACATCCTAGCACTCGAATAAACTCTTCTGTTTGATTTCCAGATTCTAACAGTCATAGAAAATAATTTTAATTTTAGAAACTTCCAAATCGCACAAGTATTTGCATTGTGAGAGAAGAAGCTTAGCTAAAGTATAAATGATTCCTAACTATTGAAATCTAGAATTTTCCAGGTTTGTGAGAAGGATAATCCTAATCAAAGTACAGATTTGATGTCCCAGGGGTATCTTGCTGATATTTTAGGTAAATCCTAAAGGTGACTTCAATATTTGCAATGTTAAAGCACAAAGTCCAAGTTGTTAGTTTGGTGTAAAAGCCATCAACTCGAAAGATTTATTAATGAAAAGCACCTAAATAGGTATGCACAATCAGCTGCTCATCAAGTATCAACATGGGGCCAGGGAAAGGGAAATATGACCAGGTATATATATATATATATATATAATGATTAAAAAGTGCAATCGAACCTAATTTATCCCAAAATGAAATCAAACCCAAACTGACCAAAGAAAAGCAAAGATGCAGATACTGACATACCTCAGGGTTGCTCGAGGAACCTACCCTTGCACTGCCGTTAGCATCCAGATCAAGAGATTGAGTTAAATGATTCCTGGTTTCATTGTCAACACCAGCAGTAGACACTTTCTGCTGCATCTCATGGCTGGGAACAAGAAAAACTCTGCATAGGCAGCTGGTTTCCTGCATATCATCCAACCAAACCGGCTAATGACTGGCAGGTTCAGTTGAGAATTGAATAAAACAAACATGTCAACAAGTGTAGGACTTTCAGTTTCGATGGAGAACCTTTTTCTCATTGTCATCACACAGTCTCTTCAGAGTTATGCTGAACACTTGCATCACCCAGTCAGTTTTATACTGATGAGGGACTTGACCATCGTAGTATTCAAGAGTTGTTCTCCAACCAATAATATCAGAATTTGAAAATACTTCGCAAGCCTCCTCTTTGGTCTTCCAGAAGCCACATTCCATATAAATGTTCTCCTTTGAGCTAATCAAGAACCAAACAGCATCTGCATGTAGCAATTAAGTGCAATGAGCTTTATAACTCCAGATCCAGAAAGCTGATCGCCATGCCATCATAGTTGGCTTAAAACATGTTAGGTAACTAGCATTATGGCTAAGAAAGAAACATGCTTGACATATGGCTATTGATCTGTTACATAAACTTTACTTGCAATAACATTTGGTGTATTAAACTAGAGATCACACCAACTTATATGATTCAATAATTTGAAAGACAGCTGAATGCATGCATTTTTTATTCTTATTGATAGTCAGTTTAGTGCAAGCAAAAGCAGTAAGTTTTTTTATTTTTTTAAAGAAAATAACGAGGTATTCTTCTTTTGACAAGGAAAATAAAATATCTCAAAGCCAAATTAACATCATTTCTCAATAATATAGCTTTCTTTATCCCATCAGAACTCAACTCTGTTTGAAAGTAATATGAATTGAATTACCTTTTGTTACTACAGTTCTGAGGACATAAATTTAACAACAAATTCAATCCTTATTGTTTCATTTTACATGCCCACTCCAATGCGTAACATCTATATTTAAGAAACCTTACAAGACTTCATGATATAATGACCCTCACCAGATAAATTTTGATATAAGAAATCAGGGTTATTATCTGATAAGTTAAGGCAAAAATAATGACCCTTACCAGGCAAATTTTTGGGCTCATATCCGTAAGGATTTACATAATCAATAACATTGCCTGGTAGAGGAGATCCACTAGTCAATCTGTCGAAAGAGATAAATAGCTCCTCAACATTGGTGCAAGTGAAACTAATACTCGCAGGTGGGGAAGCTGCCGGTGTGGCCATGGTGATCTGATCTGATTAAAGACAACAAAAAACAAGCTCATGACCAAATTCTTTTTATCTGGTCCGGCTCTAAAAGGAAGGCCTTTCAAGCTGGTGAATATCAAGTTTCTGCTACTCATGAACAATACCTTAAAAAGGAAAATCACAAAAAATGTACTAGTAAATGATTCATTTAAGTTCACAAATAGAATCAAGCAGCATCGGTCAAAACTTTTCATTTAGTTGATTAATAACGAACAATATATTGAAGAAAACATAAATCCCTGAAAGGGACCAAACTTTCATTTATGTCAATTACAAGCAACCACTTCAACTACCTGTTCCTTTAACTCCAGGCGCATTTTGAAACACTAAAATTTAAGCAGACAATAACAATAAAAATAAATAGTCACACTGATTCTAAGTTAAGAACAATTAAGTTTTTAAATGCAAACCAATATAACATCTAATATCATGGAGGGAATTCCTTTTTTTTTCGTCTGTTTGATCTAAACTTTGATTAAGATATTATTTTTCAGAAAAAACTTTTATAAAAAAAAAATATAGTTTTCAGAGTAAACGCAGTCAAACAAGAAGAAAAAACTAAACCAAAAAAAAGAAAAAATGGAATGATAAGGAGAAAACTGAAAAGCACACCTCACTTTCCGGTGGAATTGAGCTGCTGAAGATTCAAGCGTACAATCTGTTAGACAAAATCAAAATTCAAATAAAGATCAGCAACAAGCTATGATTACATTTACTTACTTTCTGTTTAGTTTCTAAGAAAGTGAAGGAAAAACAAGAGAAACCAAAAACAATCCGTATCTTTCAGATTTGGGATCCCCTGACCTGACTGACTCGTTGACTTTGGTTGACATTAACTTCCACTACTAGAAAACATAAAGAGAAAAACAGTTCCACTTTCCTTTCCTTTTCTTATCTTCTCTCTTACCTTCCTTTTCTGATCAACCAAACAGACGGTACTTAACATCTCAGCTCATATAATTTTTTGATAGAAAATCTCAGCTGAGTTTGCATAAAAGAATTACTATAAAAAAAAAAAAGAGAAAATAAAACAGTAAATTGAAAATTAAAATTCCTAACCAGCTATTAGGAGGAGGAGCCACCGGAGAGAGTGAGTGCGCCTTCTTCGTTTCCTTGCTGACCACTCTTTCTATTGTAGTATCAATCCGACAACGTTAAGGAGCTACGTATTTATAAAGAAGGTAACTAATCCAAGTTAGTTTTCCATAAAAAAAAAACTAACCCTGATTAAAAATGCCGGGTTCTAATTAAGCAAACGAGAGGAACCACGTGGGGATTCCTTGTTGGCTGAAAGCATACAACTATTGTTGTGTCATGGAAACATTTTATCCGTAATTTTTTTTTATTATAATCATACAATTATTCAATCATAATATAAAAATTCATCATTTAAAATCATAATTTCGCATAATATTTTGATAGATCTTAAATAATTTAAAATTATAATTAATTAATTATATTATTATAATATTATAGGTAATATGCTTCTGATATCAAGTGACTCAATTTTGTTTTTATTGTTATCTATTTTTAAAGAAATTTTCATGTTAATGATAATTTAATTTCTTCGGAAAATTAGGAAAAAAAATCTCATTGTCATGAGTAGATAGGTTAAGCGAAAGGAGCATCGTATTTAGTAGGGGAAGAAAAGGAGTTATTATAAATAATTAGGGACGTAAAAAAGCAGTCAAAATATCTAAAGCAGTCAAAATATCCAACTCCTTAGAATGAGAGTTACTTGCTGATTTTAAAAGTACGCTTTTTCTATAAATAGAATAGTCCAGGGGATTCTAGTTAAAATTAATTTTACTTTTGTACTTCTAAGTTATTAAAAGGTTAATTTTATGCTTTTTACCATTAATAATTTCATCTCATGAGTCTATTACTACTACAAAATTGTCCAGATTTTCATGGATATCCGGGCCCACGCCACAAAGCTGTTTTCGGTCCATATATATAGAATGATTGTCATGAAACAGTAATTTTGGATTTGTTAAAAGAAAAAAAGTGCAACTATTTTGTTTAACTAGTATTTATAAATAGTAATATTTTTATTTAATATATTAAAATAATAATAATAATAATAATTATTGTATTTAATAAAATATTCTTTAACAAAGTATTGAATCTTGACTTAAAAGATTTTTGGAATATTTCTCATATTAAAGATTCGTCTACGTTTTTCATTGCTTTTTATTTATTTATTATTTTATATATTTACTAATACAATACTTGACACACAAAAAAAGTCACTATATCACATGCTTATGTTATGTGTCACAATCTAATTATATATATAAATCAATAATTACAAAAAGTTTGTAAAACAAAAGGATTCCAATAAGTAAACGAGGATTTTTGTTTTGTTTTGTAGGGTTTTGTCAGCATGAAATTTTCTTTATTTTTGACCGTCCATTTCTCTGTTTTATTTGACGTGGCCGTCCGTCATTAGCTGAGCTCATGAAAATCCAGTGCACATAGTGGGAACCTTGCTGTCAAAATAGCGTTTTAGGCTTCAATGAAGCTTCCTTCTTTCCCCGTCAAGACTCGCGATAAATTAAAATTAAATACCTTCAAAAAATAATAATAAATCAAATCATATTTCTCTTTAACATTTATTTTGACTTTGTCAAATCCAAACTTAAAAAGGGTTGGTTTGGTTGCTAATCCTAAAATTGAATAATAGAGCAACTTATGGAAATGGTGTACTTTGTTTTATTTTATTTATTATTAATCACATTAGACAATCATAAATAAAATTACTAAACTAGTACAATCAATGTTTTTCACCGAAAAAGAGAAATAATCTTATACATTAGTTTTAAATACAAAACTTACCTTTATTTTCCAACACTTGAAGTAATTGCCCAATTCTACAATGTTAACGTTTTTTTATTGGTAAACAAAAGTAAGTTGGGGACATTATTAATTTTTTTTAGTATTCGAGGTCAATTTATAAAATATGTGAGTTAAGTATATCGAAATTTAGGTTATATTTTTTATTGATTACATTTTCTTAGCTTCTTTCATTCTCTTAATGAAATATTTGATAATTTAAGTATCGAAACGCGTCTTAAAATTTTAAATTTTTTTTATACATAAAAATTTAGGTAAAAAAAAAACTACTCAAACACAAAATCAGAATATGCTACAAGCTTTAAAAATGATTAACGATAGTTAATTTCAATATCTCTTTAACTGTATTTTACTCCTTAACAAGTCTTGCCAGACTTTACTTATAAATTTTCCATCTCCAATCCAAAAGACCTCAACATGGAAAATTGAATTCTAGTTATTAAAAATTTAGTACTAACTTTTATTTGTTTTTCACGAAGGAAAAAGTTCGAAAGGTTAATCAAAATCTTAGCGTAAAATATAAACCCTATGCATGATTTGTGTTAATCATGATTCTAATTTAACATACCAAAATTTAATTCACTAATTTCAATTATATTCTATGTCATGTTGGTATATAGTTTACGTATAGGTGTTTTCAAAATATTTCATATTTTACTGGTTTCTTTTATATAAAACAGACATCTACTTATAATGTGAACCGTCCATCATATTGGGAAATATCTGATTAGAGAAATTATTAATCAAAATATGGACCGCATAGAGATAAAGTGGGTCACTTAAAATGAGAGTTGGTCAATAATAAGTATAGTGTTCTAGATGGACACAATCACACAAAGAAAGTTGATCAATAATGAGTATATGGTGTTCTAGATGGATGTTGATGCAAGTTGTGAATTGGACTTTAATTTTATAAAAAAAATATTATTATTATTATTTTTTTAGATTTTTTTTTTAAATATAAAAATTGTGAGGATAAGTTACATTTTCAAAGTGGAAAATACTTCAGAATTTAGTCAATTTAACAATTCTTGCGTCAATAAATAGGCAAACTGGCTAATTATAAGTCCAGCCCAATCTCAAATTTTTAGCACACCACCCAAACTGAAACTGCTTCAGCCTTCAAAGACTCGACGAGCGACTCAACAAGGAACGTAGGTCAGTTGAGTTGCGAAAATGGAGGATGAGTCGAACCAAGCGACGTTGAGTTGCGAATTTAAGTTTTAAAATCATTTTCGCAGCATTTATATATTACTTAGTAATTAACATTAATTGAATGTTTTTATTTACATTAATGATCATATCAATTACATGACCGTATATTTTTTTGTTGACTATTATTTCTTTAAAATGATCAAACAATTAGTTTTTGCTTATTTTTCACCAACAATTTTCCTAAAAAAAATCAAAATTTAGGGACTGTTTTCACATTACCATTTTCATTATCCTTTAATTTTTTTATTTATTTAATAAATTGAACAATATGAATAATAATAAATTTAACCTTCAAAACCCACACAAACCAAAGCCCAAAACTCAAGAATCAATATATTTGTTGGATTCTTAGATGCTTTAGCTGTTATAAACTTATAATGTTATGATTCAGTTGAAATTACATTTTATATGCAAAAGTGTTTCAGATTCATTTTTATAATGTCTTTTACGTGTTCTTATATGTTGTGTCCTTGATCATGTTGAAATCCTATTTGGGGCAGATTCACAACATTAATTATTCCTGTTAATTATTGCACATCAAGTTCCATTCACTTTAGGCTGCAACTTAATATGTATACCATATATATCGCACTAAAATATATGTTCTGTTCTAACCTCAACCTTTTAGTTATATGTGGGAAATCACGTCACTTGTGATTCCCACTTGTTATCTGAATATTTGTTTATTTGCTTACAGTTCTTAAATTTTTCATTAGATGCTGCAATAACCAGTGACTCATGTAAATTATGACGAATATTCAGATAACATTCTCTTTATGATTATGAAGTAAATGCCTTTGTTATTCTGATAACTAACTTTTACTTGGCTGCTTAGTGTTTCAATTTTCACTCATTTGTAACTCTGTTCTTCTTTCCCTCTATGTTTGTAGAATTATTGTTGGAGCATGTTCTAGGAGTTAAAACCCTGCTCGATGTATTGAACTGTTTGATAGAGAAATGGTAGCTGGTTGGGTTTCTTGGGGAAATCAACCCCTTCACTTTCAGGACTCAAGATATATTTCAAAGAGTGATGAATACATAACTTATCCAAGGGAAGGGAATGCAACTCTCGTTGCCGACCGTGGATGATGCCGATGCTCAACGGAATTTGACTAGGCGTTGGCTGTATTTAAAAAAAAAAAAAATTACATATGTGAGAATTTAAGTTCAGATATGTTAAATGTCATTTTTTAAATGTAACTATATGAATTAATTGAACAAAGTTACAGATTCATCTGTATTTCCTATTCAAGATCAAGCATATAGTTTTTTTTTTTTTTCCGCATATTATGACTAACCTTAAGCCATGTATTTATTTCCCTATTTCACAAGCAATGCCACCCTCATTAATCGAATTAACCGATTGGAGTTCGAGTTGAGGGTGAAATTGGAGAATAAATATTCTCTGTTCTTATTTTTTTGTCTATCTTGATGTCTCTTCATTATAAACATGTAATATTTTTCAAGAGTTTTGTAACAAGTGCCTTTAGACATTCTTTAAGGTTAGTTAATATATTATTTTTGATAATAAATTTGTATTAAATATAAAAACTGACAATTTTATTTATCATTTTCAATGCATTGATTGAAGATATTACTATATTTAGTAATCTTAAAGAGAGTCCTTAGGACACTTGTTAGCAAAATCCTATTTTCAATACAATTAATTGTTTAAAGTTAAAACCAATTCTATCATAAACACATGTCAAATAACTATTATAAAGACACCAATGGGGCAAGAAAAAGATAAAAAAAATCTATTTAGAACTAAGAGGGTTTAGGCAAAGTTTTGAAATTATGTAATACTAGAATTTCCACACTCACTATGTGAGTGATATATTTAAAAAAAAATAAAATAAATTATGTTTTTAAAAAATGAGTAATTTTTGTTAGTGGATAATTTTTTAAAAAATAGATATTTTTTTTAGAAGTAAATAGATATTTTTAAAAAATTATTATATGAAATATTAAAATAAAAATTATTTTTATTTATTTATTTTTAATATTTAATAAATTTTTTTATATTTTTACCTGTTGAATTGATGTTACTTAATTAAGTGACCAATTCAATTTTTTTTTTATAATATCATAGAAAAAAAAAAAGAAAAAAAAAAGTGAAACTGCCAAACAAAACCCTGATGTTAGAAACTGATCGGATGATCTGTCTATGATACGCTCGAATCCGGTGGGACCCATCCCCTCCAACGACTTGGTCCCACCCTTCCCCTGATTGTTAATATTATTTGGTCATTACTCGTAACGTTCTTGGAACTTTCACGCGCCACATCCTTTTATCCCGCTTCCCCACGTCTCCTCAATTTTTCCACGTGTCTTCATCATCCCCGTTCTCAACCCTAATCCAACGCTTTCAATTCCTCTCTAATAATTCTTATAATTTAAAAAAACGAGCTTTCATGTACTCATCCGCACTATATGATTTCCATAAAAAGAAAAACAGGGAGTGTGTCTCTTTCCTTTTCTTTTTCATCGTTTGGGTCTCAAACACAAACAGAGAGCGAGAGATTCTTTTTTAACAATTTTTTTTTTTTTCCTTTTGTTTTTCCAGCGCAGGAAAAGCGCATTCCTCGTGAGCCTCTCCATTCCTCCTTCCTTCTTTCCTTCCCGTCTTTTTTTTCTTCTTAATAATACTAATCCTCTATAACGCACCCCCACGCCGCCCCCCCCCCCCCCAAATCTCACCTTCATCACTGTTGGTAGAATCAGAGAGATGACGTCAGATGGGGCGACGTCGACGCTGGCGCCTAGGAGGAAGCCGTCGTGGAAAGAGAGAGAGAATAACAGGAGGAGAGAGAGGAGGAGAAGAGCTTTTGCTGCTAAGATATATACTGGGCTTAGAGCTCAAGGAAATTACAATTTGCCCAAGCACTGTGATAACAATGAGGTTCTCAAAGCTCTTTGTGCCGAGGCTGGTTGGGTCGTTGAAGAAGATGGCACCACTTATCGAAAGGTATCTAATTTACCCTCTCTTCTTCTTTTCACTTTTTACAGAATGGTAGATCTATTCAAACAAGGTGCAACTTCTTTCCTTCTTTTCTCATATTTTTTGTTCTAATTTAGTTGGATCTAGTTCTCATCTTGATTTTAGTTTACTTATGCTTTCTGGGTTTTTTTTATCTGTTCTATTTCAGTTTGACTTTTTTTTTTGCTTGCTTGGAATATTGGGTAAAAAGAGAAAGTCATTGTTCTGGAACTGAAACTGAAACTTCATTAAAAAACTGGAAGTAAAATTGATGAACATTTGAACAAATTTTCTTGATTAGCTGGTATTTATTGCCATATTCCCCTCTGTTTCTTGTATGATCCTCTTTAGTCTTGATTAATGAAACATTGCCTGTTGATAATATTTTGGTTTTTAATTGGATTTGTTGTTCAGGGATGTAAGCCACCTCCATTTGATATACCCGGCAGCTCAGCTAAAATTACCCCATTTTCTTCCCAAAATCCGAGTCCATTATCTTCTGCGTTTCCAAGTCCAATTCCTTCCTGTCAAGTCAGTCCTTCCTCCTCTTCCTTCCCTAGTCCCACTAGGATTGATGCTAATAACCCGTCAAGTTTCCTTCCATTCCTTCGAAGCTCCATTCCTTCGTCTCTGCCACCTCTCAGAATCTCAAATAGTGCCCCTGTGACACCACCACTTTCATCTCCAACCTCAAGAAACCCTAAGCCAATTCCCAACTGGGAGGCCATTGCAAAAGAGTCCATGGCTTCTTTTAACTACCCTTTTTATGCTGTATCTGCCCCAGCTAGTCCAACCCATCGTCATTTTCATGCCCCGGCTACTATACCCGAATGCGATGAATCAGATACGTCCACGGTTGAATCTGGTCAATGGATAAGCTTTCAAAAGTTTGCAGCTTCCACATCTCAAGTGCCGACTTCTCCAACATTTAATCTTGTGAAACCTTTGGCTCCACAAAGTTTGCCCAATGATTTGATCAGAGAGAAAGGGCGAGGTTCAGAGTTTCAGTTTGAGAGTGGACAGGTAAAGCCGTGGGAAGGAGAGAGAATTCATGAAGTAGGATTGGATGATCTGGAGCTCACGCTCGGAAGCGGGAAGGCTCGGTGTTAAACTAAGAATGGTGTTGTGAAAGTATGTTAAAACAGAAGAAAAAACCGGTTTGCCCTTCCTGGTTCTCAGTTATTGCATTAAGATATTGAAGAGCATTCTCAGTTCTGTTGTTTCATCTACTAAGTGAAAATTGGACATCTTAGACCAAAGGTGGGAGAAGTTACATTTTCCTCTGCATTGTTCCTTTTTTTTTTTTTGGGTCTTTTTCAGTCAGTTGATACACAGAGTCCCTGGTTGAATTGTTAGGGAATTGGGTTGTTTTTACAAAGCATTACTTGTAGATACTGTGGGATATTTCTGGTTGTGATAAGAGTTGTTTTATTTTCCTTTTAGGCTTTGTTGTAGGCTTGGGTAAAACCTCACAGAATGAAATTATTTTAGTGGTTTGTACTGTTAATGGATGTATGATCATGTTGGTAAGCAATTTTTTTTTAAATATATTCAGTGTTGAGGCTTCATTCTCTTTAGGTGGCAATCGCCTGATCAAAGTTAATCCTAACCAAGAGGCAAATGGAGTCGTACTACATTTAGCTGATGACCTCTCCCACCCACCAACAAGACTGTTTTTTACGCAAGAGTTGGCTGCCTCTAGAGTGGGGATTGCCCCCCGACAAACCCCCACGTTCACTATAACAAAACAATACACATCTCATAAAAATGGAAGAAAATGTTTAGGAGTTCAGAATTTCCTGATTGGAGTGGTCTGGTCTTATCCATATCTCTTCAGTTGATTTAGCCTCTAACCTTCCATTTTGTTTCCATTCGGGGCTTGGCCCATCAGCAATGTAGGTTTCCGTCATCATCCTATAATTTATCTAATTATCGTGGATGTGAATTATGATTGCAACCTTATCAATGAGTATTTACATAACCAGATATCATTCGATTCAATTGTTTTAAGTGGCAAGAAAATAACTCAAAACCATGAATTTTATTACAATAACCAAATGATGAGAACAGCAGTTTTAAACTTTAAGGTAATGTTACAAAAGCTCTACAAAGACTTACGAGATGAGAAGGAACACTTAGCATTTAGTAACAGGCAGCATCCGAAAAGAATTCTTTCATTGTACAAAGACTTACTCTCTGGTTAGATAGATGATAAAGAGCGGATGAAGAAAGATGCTATAATACAAATACGGTGAGGAAAAAACTAACCCAATATTTCGGAACATCTGGCCATCATTCTCTTGCTACAATCTTCTCAATACTAAGATCTCTGTGATTAGTCAAGAAAATGTGTGTGGGCGGCTCAGGCTTTCACTGGCAAGATAAACATATGTTCTCCACATCTTTAGTTAGCCTTTCTGTTTCCTCAATCTTTGGTTTTATATCCTTTTGGGCATTTGCTGCATTGCATTCTTGGTATCTGAAGCAAGTTATAAGATGATCATTAACAATTCCTACCACTTGCATGAATGAATAAACAACAGTAGGTCCCACACAACGGAAGCCTCTCTGCATCATATCCTTGCTCATGAGTTCAGCTTTTGGGGTCTTAACTGGCACTTGACGCGCATAACGAAACCCATTTCTTAATGGTTTGTGGTTTACAAATCCCCAGCAATAGCTGCTGAAAGAACCAAATCCCTGCTGAACCTGCAATATTTTCAATAAAACCATAGGGCTTAGCATTCAGCTGCCTTTTTTAGTTTGTTTTATGTGCGAAGGGAGGGAGGGGAACAGAGATTGTGTAGGCAACAAATTATCAGTGTCACCAGTTAAACTTGTCAATGCTTGGCTATTATATCAGACATGAAACTACCATTTAAGGGGATTATATTTTTTTTATTTTCCACTGAATTAAGACTTTATGCTATGACCAAAAGGATTGCTTATTTTCCCCTCTTTTTTCTCTAGTCAGATAACCAGATAATTACCTTAAGCATATGTTTAGCATTCTCCACTACTGCACGGAGCTTTGGTTCAGAAAGCAACAGGCAACCATCAACTTTCAGTGACAGTATCTTCTTCTCAGTAAACTGTGCAATTGATGATGGATCAAAATTGTCAAAAAGCTTCCTGCAAAAAGAATCCAACAATAAACAAAACACTGATCAAAATGCATTCTTCTTCTTTACTATTTCTTATCTCCTTTTATGTTTGACAACTTAGAAAATAAAAGAATGAATAAAGAGAAGAAAAACTAAAGAGAGAGGAAAATAAGAGAAAATAAGAGTATCTTGTTCATTTACTAGTTCAGTTCTTAGAGAGACTAGAGACAAAGATACCTGAATATGTCTCTCTTCTTGAGAATTGTTGGCCAGCTGAGTTCAGCTAAGGCTTGTGAAAAGACTAGTAGCTCAAACAGCTTCCTGTCATCATGAACTGGAACACCCCATTCTTCGTCATGGAAAGAAGTATACAGAGGGTCTGCACAAATAATGAAATTGTAAATTTCAATGTTATCACAAGACAAGATCAAAGACAGGCCAATGGTGAATCGAAGTGAGAATGAAACACACATGCACCTAGTTTTAATCTATTTTACTCGGTCTTGGGTGTAAGTGTCGTATACTGGTATGTATTCGGCACGGGTATGTTCAATTTTTCTATGTATTTGGAGGATCCTTGGAGGGTTATATCCCCATACCTATGTACAGATATGCGTCAGACACGGATTCTTCAAAAAAAAAATAAAAAATGAAGAGTCGAAGCAACATAGATTTTAATTGTTAAAAGCTTAAAAAACATTAGAAAAGTTAATGGAATCACAAGCTGTTATATTATATACTACAAAAGGTTCTTGTATCTAATAGAAAAAAGGCTATAACATAGTTCTGTTAAAACTCATTGATAATTTGAAACTCAGGAAGTCTAGGCTTGTCAAATCAGATGGTTAAGATTTTTCTGTACATTTTTGCTACCTTGCTATGAGCCCCAGGCGAAAAATAGTAATGGTATTAAAATGGTCAAAGCCTTTAAATCATAGCATGTCAGATCAAAATCTAAGAAACCAAGCCTTGTTCAACTTTTTTGGTGGCACTGTTGATGCTACTGCACTATTCCAACACGCTCTAACCCACATTTATTTCTGTCAGCTTATGTTGCTCCGACTCTTCATTTTTTTTTTTGAAGTATCCGTATCTGACGCATATCGGACATGGGTATAGGGATATGATCGTCCAAAGACCTTCAAAATACATGAAAATCTTATCAAAAATTGAACATACCCATGTCCGACACTTACACCCGAGTCCAAGTAACATAGCTGTGAGCAACCAGTAGCATTATCCTATGACCATTCCAAGCCTTCAACTCTTTCCAAATACAAAAAAAAAGGCTTAGATCTTTTTGGGAGATCTATACTTCATCACCAAACAAGAAAGGACTTTCGCGGTAAAAAGAGGTAAACCCTCCAATAATGGGCTAATTCAATACCAAAAAATCAATGTGGGGCAATTTTCCAAACAGAGAATGCAGGTAATTTACATTTCTCAACATCACAAGCTTGTTATGTTAGCGTCGCCAGCTAGAAACAACAAGGTTAATTCCTAATGATTTAACCAGTATTATCCTACCTAACTATCATAAAAAAGGAAAGTACATTATAATCCTGACAGCAACATCGACAACAAAATTAAAGAAAAAAATCATTGAATTTCCAGACATTTACTTCAACTTGGTGTCATTTTCAAAGCACTATGTCATGTAATAAAAGCTTTCAACTTCTTCAGCAGAGAAGACTTGAATAAACCTTAAATGGTTAAAGCCTCAACGCTATCACCATTTATTACGCACCGCCAAGTTCCTATATCTAACAAACCGCAACTCAATAAAAGATGTTAACTGCCTCAGTAAAATCACATTTTTTACCTCAAAAAGAAAAGAAAAAAAATCCAGTAATTTAGAGGTTTTCTTTTTAACTAACTTACCAGAAAATGGAGTAATCCAATCACATCGTTTTAACGGTTCCGATATTACCGGAGAAATTTCCGTGACAACTTCGTCAGCTGTTGAAGCAACCTTGGCTTTGACTGGCTTCACTCCGTTTCGCTTAACGGTTTTCCTAGAGCTTACCGTTTTGAAGGAGGAATTGCTTGAAGAAGAATCAGAGGAACAGGAACTGTCGACGGAGACATTGCTTTGTACAACGGACTGTGTGCTCTGGGAGACTGGAACTTCCGGTCTTTGTGGCTTTTTTAGAGCTTCTATTCTTCGCTTTGACGCGTCGGGAACCCTAACTCTGTTCCCGGTCGGACCGAGAATCGCTCGCGGTTCCATCACCGGCTTTGGCGATGACTTAAGCTTAGTAGCAACCGACATTGCTTCGAAAAGTGAGAGTCTAACTTCAAATGTGAGCTGTTTTTCGGCCTGATTTGAGCTTCATGAACATTGAACTTTAATTTATATAGCAAATATTGGAAATTTCACTGCCTTTTTTTTTTTTTTTGAAGTGATAGGAGAGGAAATTACAGAGCTTTTGGAGGGTAAAACGGTCAGGAGAGTGTGGACAAAGTTTGGGTTTTTGAGAGCAGAGAAGCAGAGGAGGTGTCGGAGAAGAGCAGAGGAAATACTAAACGACGAAAAGAAACAGAGGGGTTGTCGAAGGGTTTTTTTTTTTTTGTTGTTGTTGATAATAGTTGTCGAAGATTTTTTAAAAACGGATAACTGTAATGGGTAAGATACCGGTTTTAACCGGTGACGTGGCCGCGTGTCGGTTAACTTTTACCCGTTTTGGTTTTGAAAGAGATTGAATTTTATGTTCCAAGTACCAAATTTGCCCTGCCTTGCGTCGCTTAAACTGTAAGTACCTAGTTTAAGAATTTGAGTTATAAAATTAACATGCATTTCAGAAAGAATAAAAAGAAAGTTATCTTCAATTTCTATACTAACTTTCATTTGTTAAAAATCTATCAATATTTCAGTTGAATTTATATTTTTAGTAAGGTATTAAAAAAAACTTGTAGGTATATATGAGTCAAATGAGTGAATAACATAGAATGTGAAAATGAAACATAAACATGAATAAAAAAACTTGCACATATAACTAAGGGATATCCATTACTATCATAATGCAATTAGCAAAATAAAGTTTAAAAGATAGTATAAAGATTATTTATGGTTGCAATATGCTAAGCTCTCAATTACACTCTTTTTTTTTTGTTGTTGTGTTGAATAGGATATTAAAATAAGCCATTGTTGTAGATTAAAGTAGGGTAAATCATCGTTCTTTTTTTCTTCTTCTTTTTTGATGATTAATCATGGAAATTATCTTGTAATCAGCACTATTATTGATTTTGAATAGTGTGAGATCATCATATTTATCATAATTGTAAAATCCCAAACTTTGTTAAGTGAATGAAAAAGATGTATTTGTCATAATTGTCAAATCTCAACCGTTGTTAAGTGAGTGAAAAAGATAGAATGGAAAGCTCCCAAAAAAAGTTTGATACAAAAAAAAAGTCAAAATCTAAGAGATAATTAAAAAAAAAAATTGTAAATATTAAAAATTGAATCCCGCAAAATAAAACTTAAAAGATAGTATAAAGATTTTTTATGATTGCAATATGCTAGGCTCTTATACATTTTTTTGTTGTTGAAGAGGATATTAAAATAAGCAATTGTTGTAGATTAAAGTAGGGTAAATCATCCTTTTTTTTTATGATTAATTATGGAAATTGTCTTGTAATCATCACTATTGATTATGAATAGTGTGAGATCATCATATTTGTCATAATTGTAAAAATCCAAATTTTGTTAAGTGGACGAAAGAGATGGAATCAAGGGATTTAAAATTATTTTTTTTGATATAAAGTAGGTCAAGGTTTAGGGCAAGTATTGAAGATCGAATTTCAATCTTGTAAAAATCTACAATCTAAAGGAAGTGGGTGAACCATTTAGATAAAACCCAAGGATCTCAAAATTATTATTTCAGTGTTTAAAACCCAAATTAAAGATTGAGTGAATATATTAGCAAAAGGGTCAAAAATGGTATTTTGAAATAGGTAAATTGGAGGAGACAACCGGGTAAAGTTCGAAAGGAAAAAGCTTAGGCTAAGGGTCGTATTCAGTTGGTAATGTAAAATGGTTGGTGGTGTTGGCAAGTTGTAGCTTTGCATTGCACAAACTTCCTTTCCTTTCCTTTCCCTTCCTTACGGTTGAGAGAAAGAATCCAAAAAGTCCAAAAGAAAGCCTCCACCACCACCAGCAAATAAAAAAAAAAAAGGTAACTTTGGTGGGTAACTAACGGCTATTATATGACCATGACTTGGTCCATATTCGGAATTGCTTTAATTGGTTGGGCCTTAAAGCCCATAAATTGACCCAGAATCATGACCCAGATTGAGAAATGGACTTTGGTCTGGTTTATGGGCCCAAAACATCTTTCTGACTTTGGACTTCGGGTTTGGCACGCATATCAATAATAGCTGTCAAGCTGCCGTTATCCGAAAGCATTCAGACGCCGTCGTTTAAATGGTAATTGAATATGAATTCTCTTTTCTCCATTGACGTTCGCCTTCCATATTCTCCTCCTTTTTCTTCTTGCCTTCTCTGTCGGAACTGCCATGGATTCGAAAGCTTCAACCGTTGCTCCATTGCAAACCCCAGTCGCCCCAACCACCCAATCAAAGCCGAAAGAAAAAGACTTCCTGAACCATCTCGAAGCTTACCTCGCCAAGCGAGACGGCGTCGACAAACTCCTCAAAATCTCTCGTTACGCTACCAAGATCATATTAGCTTCCTCGGTCCTCCCGGAAACGGTCCCACTAACTCGTCGACTCAAGAGCTTCGAGTCAAGCGTCGGACTGAGTCGGAAAGCATTTCGACTAGGGAAATTTGTTCAAGACGTCAACGCTTTGAGAAACTCCCGTTTGGATTCAAAACAAGAGATTTTCCTCTCAATTATCGCCTACGGTGGCGAGGGTTTATATTATTTCGTTGAACAATTTATTTGGTTGGCAAAATCAGGATTAATCGACGCTAAACATTCCCGCAATTTACAAAAGATCAGTGCTTGGGCTGAGTTTATTGGGTACATAGGAAGTATTAGCCTTAAGTTTAGGGATTTAAAGAGGATTAATGAGGATGAGGCGTGTTTGGGTTCGAGTATTGAGATTGCGGTTTCGAGAGGAGTTGGGTGTAAGGAAGAAGAACAAAGGAAGAAGAAATTGAGAGAAAAGAAATTGATGAAGCAACTTTCAGTTGTTCAAGATTTGGCTGACGGGTTAATGGCATTGGCTGATATTCAAGACGGCAAAGGAAGCTTTTCGGATCCTCTTTTGCTGTCTTGCGCTGGACTTTTATCGGCTCTTATTAGTACCCATAAAAATTGGGTTTCTTGCTAGGTATGATCACAGGGAACTTGGTTCACTTATCTTTTTATATTATTACATTACTGAATCCTGAGAAGAATTTGGGTTTCTCTTGATTTATATTTCTTTCATTAATAAATGTATACACAGGCAGTGGATTGATATGAATTTGTGCTAAATTCATTCATGAATTAATACAGGTGTTGACTAATCCTGGTTACTGAAGCTTGATGTTTGATAATGAATTTGAATGTTAAGGAGTATATCTGTTTGGTTTGACTTAGTTTAACATGTATTCAACTGGTTAGTGGGAAGCAAATCCTTTTTATGGTTGTCATGTCAGCTTCTCTCATAATCTGTAGACAACATTATATTTGAATGTTCTCAAAAAAGTATAATTGAGATGGGAGATTTATTTCCCCTGCTCACTTTGCCTTCTCATCTTCTAGTTCAACAAGTTAAGACTTAAGAGGGCTTTCTTTACTTTCTGCAATAACTTTTAGCAGCAAGTAAAGGGGGAATATGTTATGATTGTGTTTTGTTTATCTTTTTTTGTCCCTTTCTAGTTTATCAATATCTTAGTGCAAGTTCTTAAGTAATGAATCCTGGAGCTCCTTAGAATTTTCTGGTTTGGTATGTGAAGGATCTTAACTTAATCCTTTAAACTTTAGTAACTTTGTTGTTTGGAGTTGGACATTGACTCTCAATCTCAGAATGCACAGTTCCCACTTCCCAGCTATTTAAGAACGAGCTCTTGGTTAGGATATATGGATTAACTACTGAATCCATTTCTTCCCCTGCCTTCCTATATCAGCTCTAAATCATTTTAAGATTATATCTATATCTGATGCTCATAATGAAACCCTGGTTTTTGTAGTTTGTACCTGTTAGATGGTCAGATAACACATAATGTAGAAAGGTATAGGCTGTTTGTGATTAAACCATTCTGAGCTTGGTTAAATTGTGCTACTATTTTGTGCCTAAACATCATCAGAATAGTGGCCTTAATGCATCCTTATTGGCAATGAAAATGGTTGCTATTTTTCCCTTTCTTCAATGTGAAATCTGCTCAAGTAACAAACAACTCTCATACTCTAATAAGGATTACATTGAGATTAAAGAAGAACAAAGATTATGATAACTCTTTTTTCTATTCTAAATAGGATTATCTTCAAGGTATATCAGTATCACTGTAGATTATAGATTTTAGAATGTATAATTTCGAGTTAGATTATGGTTTTTCTTATTTATTATCTTGGTCGGAAGGCTAATTTGTCCCATAGGGGTTTATCAAGCGTGAATGTTAGGAGTTGTTAGAACTTAGAACCAGGGCTGCTCTTGGGGCGTTTCTATCTTGAATTCTTCAGTCTGGGCATGCGGATGTCCTGAGCTCAATGTTTACTCATGATTGGGCCTTGAGCTTTAATATTCGATCTTGCTAACGACTGCTCTAAGGTACTAAAAGAAAAAGAATTTTGCTAAAGACTGCCTTAAGGGTATTCTTAAGGTTATTATATATAGTAATATCTTCATTCAATGCATTGAAAATGATGAATAAAATTATCAATTTTTGTATTTAATACAATATTTTTATTATAAATAGTATATTAATTAACTTTAAAGAAGGCCTTACGGGACATTCGTTAGCAAAACCCAAAGAAAAATATTATGTGAATATAGGTTAAAGAAAGTCATTACCTTTAAAAAATTGAAACAAAAAAAAGTACAAAATGAACAAAATCTTCTTTGAATAATTTTATCATGCTTATGGTTTAAAGTGTCAGAAAGCTCACTAATTTAATATTCAGTGATTACAAATAAGAAAGTCAAGTTGATCTAATTATTAACAACGACGACTTGATTTTCATTTTGTAACTTGACAGAAAAATCATTTCGTAATATGACAGAAAAAGATATCGAGAGGTCAAAAATTGTGATTAAAAATGCCTATATAAATCTAACTTGTGTATGGATTTTAATTTTGGAGTCGTAAGTGTATAACGTCCCATCCAGGCCAGGGTCAATGTGCGAGCTTTTGTAGGATCAATTTGTGTTCACTTTTCTAAATTGCTTTGACATTGATTGTACCGACACCTTCCAAATGTACATTAACTGTCATAATAAACAAATTCATTCATTGATAGTCTTTTTTTCGTTCAATTATAATCCAAATTTTCTTCGTTGATTCTTGGGCTTAGGCAAATATTCGTTTTACATCATTTCTTATGCTCGCAATACCGCCATTAGAAACTTGCATTTATAACATACATAGGGCCTTTTTGGAGACGAATGGATCAGCATCTTAAAATAGATCTTAACAACACATTAGTGTTACAGACATTACAACATACTCCACAAAACTAGATGTCAACGCCAAAACAAATCTTCAATCATTAAGCTTATTGAGCTTCGCCGCTGAACATTGCGCACTCAAATGCCAAAGAAACCCCCCACCAATCAGTTCTTACCTTTCCTTCAATAAAACATTGTTCGATTTTTTTGATTCCCATGGTGGTAGGCAGCCTCTTAAGGGTGATTGTAAAAGTAATGAAGACTTCTGCCGCATTGAAACTGAAGATAAGCAACTGAAGGCACATCTCAGCCTCCTCTTCTCACTATCATACGGTTGATAATTTGGATCATGCTGCACAACAGAAGTCTTAAGGGCTTCAGGAAGAACGCAGTTGCACATTGAACCTATAACACAAAGTAAAGATAAGTTTTTGTTAATCATTGTGGACATTCAAGTTATGTTACTCGGATTCAGGTGCGAGTGTCGGATACGGGTATGCTCAATTTTTTCTAAGATTTTCATATATTTGGAGGGTCTTTTGGAGTATCATATTCCCATACCCATGTCCGGATATGCGTCAGACACGAGTACTTCAAAAAAAATGAAGAGTCAAAGCAACATAGCATTCAAGAGGGGTAATGAAACACAGCGCGACAACATGCATATGATGTATCGGAAAATGCTTTTGCAAGTGATATAACAAACAACAATCAATCACTACAATCTTGCAAGTGGTGGGATGTCATAAGAATACCTATTCTTGCCAGTCGATTTACCCATTTAGGAATGTGCTTCCCAGTCAGCTTGTGACAAATATCCTTGCAGAAATGGTTGCAATTCTTGACGATCAAGTGATAGGAATCTCCAGTGAACCTAGCTGAATTGCACTCCATGAATTCCCTTACTTGGATAGGGTCCAATGATGTGGTCCCAATGAATATTGATTTCCTGAACTTGAAGCCCGGGCACTGTCGTGGCTCAACCTCAAAAACACCACTGGCTGGGTAGTCATGAGCTCCAAATGCATATTCCACGCCATGAACTGTACAATGTGTGGGTTGAGTTATCAGAAAAGCTAAACTTAGACTCAAAAACGACATACCAATATAATGAGAACAGAATTGTCAACTCCATGTTTTGCACATTCAATTTAAATGCATTGCCTGACTATGTTACTCGCACTCGGGTGTGAGTGTCGGATACGAGTATGTGTCCGTTACAAGTACGTTCAATTTTTTAAAAGTTTTTTCATGTATTTGGAGGGTTATATCCCCATACCCATGTCCGAATATGTGCCGGATATGAGTACATCAAGAAAAATGAAGAGTCGGAGCAACATATTTGCCTGATATTATGAGTTCTGTAAAAGGTTATTCTCCCTCCATTACTATCCTTTTTACCATTATATCTCCAATTTAATTTATCAGCTCACACTGGACAGAAACTAGATAAGGACAAATGAAAATCAAAACCTTTTCCAGATGCAAATTTAAAACCAAGTGAACAACAAAGGGGAAAAACATACAGTAAAAGTAATCAAACCTACCTTCCACACCAGAATGAAAGATACCAAGGCCTGCCCAGTAAAAATAGCCATTCATGGGCGTTAGGTCATATACATTGAGATACACTGGTGCAAAGCCTGGATCAAAACTAGCTGGCTTCACCTTTGGGAAAAAACAACGAGAGGCTGATTTGTTTTTCAAAATACGTGGCACCACAGATTTCCATCTCTTCTTCGATTCAAAATCCATATTTCTTCAAGAGTAAGACCAAACTTCAACTAATGCCTATACAATACAACCTGGGGTAAATTAGCAGACATTAGCTAAAGGAAGTAAACTATTTCATAATCATGATAGAGGTAAAAGCAAGTAAATTACGGATACTGAAAAGAAGAAGAATAAGGCACGTTGGGTGTGGGAACTAATCAGAGACCAAAAGTTTCTTGAAAACATAATAACAGATTATAGCAATTTCCATCTCTGCGTTGGCATGTAATCGCTAGTTATGTGACATGAGTTGAATGGAAAGATATATGCCGACATAGAGTAACTATTTCATACCATCCTTTCTCCTCGTCCAAAGCGTTGATGAAAGTTCAATGAATAAAGGTTATCCTCTAAAAGTCAAATACAAGGAGAAGCAAACTGCTTTATCATATGACAAAGAATGATGACATAAAAATGATTGATTTTTGTAGACTTCTATTCAACTCAAAGCTTCAACAATCCTTAATTCCAATCACTTGGAGTTGGCAAAAACCAAACTACAAAAAAAAAATACAGCATATAAAACTTTAATGCTAGCTAATTAACCAGCATTTTACATGAAACTACACAAATAGTAACCAGAGTTTCCTCCCAAACTCTTTCTTTTCTATGCGTGGGGGATTGAAATCATGATGAATAGTTAATTATTCTGGAGCCTTTTATCAACGAATTAAGTCATATAGCCAGGAAGAGATTGAGAAAAATAAGAAAAGATCAAGAAGAAAGAAAAGAAACTCAACACAGCATGATCCAAACTTAATATGGAAAAAAAAAAAATTAAGGTAAATTTTAATAAGAACAAAAATAGTAACTTTTAGCAGTAAATTTAACCATCAAGTCATGCATTTTCCAAATTCATCTCCTGATGGAACTATATTTTCAGCATTACTCAAAGAACATTTACATTTTTTTATATATGGGAAAAAGGGGCAATCTTTATTGGTACTCCATGAAAAGGAAAAAGCATCAATTTCATAAGAAGAAGAGAATCACTTCAGATCTACTGGAAACCGTTTATACCCAGAAGAAAATACAATAAATCAAACAAAACAACAACAATGTAATAGATCATACAGATTTAAAACCTTAATTTTAACCAATGAATCCAACAAAAAAAACATTATTTTTTTAAAGTAACAAAACAAAGAAGAAAAAAAAAAAGGAGAGAGCCTACAGATTCAGAGAAGAAGGCCATTAAACGTCGGATGAAAAGCAACCGCCATTACAAAATCGAAGCCAGCTGGCATTGAACGAAACGTCTCGTTTTTTTATGGTGGCGAACGGAGGAAAAACAATAGAAGAAGAAAAAGAAGACGACGATAATTTATAAAAGAGAGATTAATAAGCTTAATCCCCCCCTTGAAAACTGGAACCTCTAAGCATTAAAGAAAAAGAAGAAGAATAGGCAAAGCCATATTCTTTCTTTTTCTCTCTCACAAATTTTTTTTTTTTTTTTTCACTCCGCTACTCAATCACTGCCACGCTTTCTTTCGGATATATTACTGGTTTTTTTTTTTTTTTCACTTTTAAGTGTTTTTTCCTGATTCTCCTACCAAAGAAAAAAACATGATTTATTTTTTCTTCTTAATTACATCAAATAAAATACTAATTTAGTTTATATGGAGTACTACCACTTTTTGTCATTGTCTCGTGGAGAATATTTATTTTATCTACACTTTATCTTATCAAATATATAATAATTTTCCTTTATAAAAAAAATGTAATATTAACAATTGACTCAAGATTCAAGTTTTTATTATTATTATTATTATTTTGAGTTATGTTATTAAACCAAAAAATCATATATTTTTCGTAGTCTTTTATAACTTATCTTAATATGTATGATATTTAAAAGAATCTTATCTTAATCAATTTTTTCAATTTGTATTTAATTTTATTTGGCAAAAAAAAAAGCTTGTATTAATTGTTGTACACCCACTTAACTTAATGGGTCAATTAATAAAAAATATATCTTATAGTTGTCTTTGGTTGGACAAAATATTACTACTTTATTCAGACATCTTCAATTTTGGTATAGGAAAAGACAAGTTGGAGAAGAGAAATTATGAAAAAACAACAAACTTAGACAGAAGGTCGTGCAATGAATAAATTCATTTGAACTTGGTTCATTCACTTCTTTTAATCTTAGTGAATTTCAGTAAGATGGGTCTAAACGGTATCAAGTTGAGCCCGGTGGTGTCGGAGTTAGAAAATTTCATTTTATTATTTAAAAAATATTTTATATTTTTTTAAAATTAAATAATAATTAAATCGTACTTAAAAATTATATACAAACTTCAATTTATCGAGCCAAACCCACTTAATCAAGTGAGAAATTTAATTTGTGAATAAATCTAATTTTGATTTTATATATATATATATATAGAGAGAGAAAGAGTGGAGAGATTCACTTATACTAATGTAAAATTAAAATTGTTTTACATACTTTTATAATTTTTTATACTATTTATATTTGTTTAATTCGACCGTTGGATTTAATAATATAATTGTACACGTAAAATTTTGAGATCTGATATCTCTTTTATATCGATCGAAAATACTATCTTTTTCAATATATATTTAACGGTTGAAAGTTTTTTACATCGAACAAATAGTTAAACAATTTTAATTTACTCGAAACTCGAATGCATGATCTAAGTGAATAGAATATAAAATAAGACAGTCGGATTAAACAAACATAAATCGTATAAAAAATTATAAAAATATATAAAACAATTTTAATTTTATATTAATGTAAATAAATCTCTTCTCGTATATATATATATATATATATATATATTAAATTCATTTACTAAAAACCTTGCCTTTCTATTTGTGGGGGGAGAAGAACTTGACACATGTGTTTATCATAGGATGCTGACGCACGTGTGTTCCAACCGCGGGAGCGGAGGAGGTTCCAGAATTTGTCCCCCTCTGCCTCTTGCCTCTTCCAATTCCAGAATAACACGTGAGAGATGTTGCAGTTGCAGTTTCAGTTTCGATTTTTATTAGCTTAGCTTAGCTTAGCTGTTTCAGTTGACTTCATTTTCCCACCAATACCCATTCATTCACTTCGTTATTTGTCTGTGAAAAAGGCGTAATATCCAACATTAATATGGGAAATTATTATGATTTCGTGATTTATATATTGAGACTAAAATTTTAGACTTTTAATTTCAATAAAAATCCCCACGACTTCAATTATATATATATATATAAAAAAAAGTTTATGGCATATAAATATCATCAATCATCATTCATGGGGTCCATATAGTTATGTAATCAAAGACATATAGAAAGAAGATTGGCAATGCCATTGCCAGCTATTCCTTATTGAGAGCTACATTTGCTTTAAAAGACTTTGATTTGATGCATATCAATCAATCATGTACCATCCATCAATTTATCTTTCCATTTTTTCTTTGGATAAAAACAGAGGTTGAAGTCTTAAACGGATAGGGAAACGGATTGAAATTGAATCATCGAAACAGTGTGTCGCCTATAATCGAACAATTTCGTGCTATCTAATGAGCAAACAATTCCGAAGAAATAATAAGACATGTGTAAGAGTTTTCGCAAATCTTCCTATTATCGGAAAACCTATAGCAGAAGTAAGAATGTAAAGAGAAAATCACAATTTTACTGGAATTCATCTTTTAAACACAGATGAATATATGGATCATTTAGACTAAAATCAGATTCAAATTTGGTGTAATTTAGTTGTATAAGAAAAATCCATTCACCAACTTCTCATAATAAGAAGTTTTAAAAGGTTATTATTATTGGTCCAAAGAGGTCAAAATCTTTTATATATAAACTTAGATTGGAATGATAATGACAGTGATTTCAAGCACAAAAAAGAAATAGTAAAACTAATTCCTATTGATGTTATATACTTTATACTCAGCAAGTAAAATTGAGGAATAAAAATCTTTTTGCAACTTTGTTTTTTGTTACAGTCTAATAATTAGGACAATGTAATGGGCAAGGGAAGAAGATGTGTATGATAAGGGTATTATGGTTAAGGTCAAAATTATGGTGCAGTGTCATGTGGTAGTCCGACAGAGGACAAACTTTTCTTCCATAATTACAAGAGATGTATATATATATATATATATATAAACGACAAGTGTGTCATAGTCAAAACGCATCAAAGTTGCCTAGAGTGAGTCTCTGCTCACATGAAGCCAATATGCAGCTTATCTGGTGGACCCTCTTTTTTTCATCTCAATCTTATCATCAGACAGAATTTCTTTCCCATTTTTTCCTGATTTAAATAATTTAATCAATCAGTTTTCATTTATTAAGATTGGATAGACCTTTAAATTCGATTTTCAAGATTTCCTGGCAATGCTTTCAGGTTGTTACTCAATAATCGTCATGTTTTATTTTTTTATTAAACATTCAATTCAAAATTAATTGAAAATAGATAAAAAAAAAATTTAAGACAACCAATTTTAAAAATATAACACGTGGGATAAACATGCAAAAAAGAAGAAATAGGAACACAACTTTCCAATTTTCAAAATTCAATGGCCAATACCGATAGAGTTTAATATCTGATGTATCAATAATATATAAAATTTATATACTGTTAATGAATTACAACAAAATATTTTATTAATGAACAAAATAAAAAATAATAAAGGACCTATAAATTAAATATACAAATCGAAATATAAAGAAATAAACATATGATTAATATTTATTTATAAGTTTTTTTTTGTTTTACTCATTAATAAAATATTTTGTTGTGATTTACTGACAGTGTGTGAATCTTATTGGTTAGTGCCAGGGTTTCAAATAGCGGTGGCGTCGCGGTGTCGCGGCCGCTATTTCGCGGTAGCGGCACTGTCCGCCACCGCTAAAAGGCTCAATAGCGGTGTGAAAGAAATTCACACCAATAACGGCCGATCGCGGCCGCAAAAAGCAGTGTAACGGAAAATAGCGGCCGTAACGGCCCGCTATTTCCGCTACACTGTTATTCATTGAAAAAAAAATTTTGTTCTAAAGTAAACTACAATTACCAAACAAAAGGCAACTAACGAGGCCAACAATGACCAAACCAAAGGTAGCTAACGGGCCAACAATGATCAAACCAAAGGCAAAGACTCAAAATAAACTTGTTTCTGTAAAATCAATCAAAATTCAAAACTAAACACACCCGAAGGCAAGACCAGTGCAGGCGGACTACAAGGGCGATTGAAGGTAGGCCGCATGCTTGGTTGAGGCATGTGTATGTGTCTATGAGAGTCTGAGAGAGGCAGAGAGATGAGATGAGAGTGAAGAGGTTGTCGGGTTGGGGCTGGGCTGTGAGTGTGAGGCAGTGAGGGTTAAGGCGTTGAGAGGCAATGGCAGAGGTATAGAAGAAGAGTGACTGGATATTGTGAAGTGGGTCTTGGGATTTTAGCTGTTATTGGAATTTTAGTTATGTGAATTTTGGGAAGAATGAGTGTGTCTGTTGAGGGTGGGTGGGTGGAATGGGATGGGGTATTTTTTTTGGGAAATTTTTTTAAAAGAAATAAATTTTGTACAATTTAAATAAAAATAATTAAAATTAAATAATTATACATTGATTTTATTATTTATTAAGTTATTATTTTATATTTGAATTTGAATTTGAGTAATTTTTATTTTTGGTATTTCTATTGTTGTTAATTATTACTATTTTTTAAAAATTCATAGATAAGAATGAATCTTTTTCTAAATATGAATATTTTATCATAATGATAAAAAATTATAAATTATTTTTTTCTCATATAAATAAAATATTATAAACTACTTTAAAAATCATTAAAAATGAGTTTTTATACTTCTAACTATAATTGTTATGTTTTATAATAAGTTGTGCAAATTTGAAAAAAATTCACGACCGCGATGACCGTAATGACCTCGATAGCATCCGTTATGTCCGCAACCGTGACAAATGCAACGCGACCGAAAATGCGGCCGCGACCGCAATTTAAATCCCTGGTTAGTGCATCAAATACAAAGTAATCCAAATAATACTAGTAACAGTTGATAAAAGAGAGAGAGTCCTCTGCTGTAGAAAATTTTCACCATTGTAAAATGGTTGTAAAAGCTGAATTTTATGCTTGGCTATATGGCAGAAAGACAGGTAAACCAACATGAAGAATTGACCATCCGTACTTTACCTTTATATTCTCTTTAGGCGACACTGTTCAAACAACACAGACCAATGTGCACCAGCCACCAGCCCTTCACTTCTTTTCTGTGCTGAACTGCAAACCAATAATAGGTCCAAAGGAGGTAAAAATGGTAAAAGCCCTGTTCTTGAATCATGTGGCATGGCTCAAATGATTACTAGATTTTTGAATTCAAAAAGAAATTCCTACCAAAAGACAAGTAGGTAAAAAGAAGTTGAGGCCGAGGAGGACTCAAACCAGATTTTTCTCTACCTATATAGTATTATATGCATATCACAAATTACTGATTATCTCCCTCTTTTTGCTTATTCTTTGAATGTAACATTAAACATGGAAAACTTGGACTTTTGTCAAAACTTAATCTTCAGGGATAAAACTTGGAAGTGTTTGCAAACTGTTACATACTTACACAACCTATAAAGAATCAAAATGATGTCTGCAAGCAAGATGAATTTAATCCTGGTGCATTCTCCTTATACTGAGCATCTAATTTCGCCAACGTGTCGTTCGAGCAAACAGTAAATCACACCGAACCAAGTGAATTGAAATGAGTCCATGCATCCTGAAATTATAAGATGTATTCAGACATTGTATTTGTCTTGCTACTCGTAGGCGTAGCAGTGCGAACGTGCTAAAAGCCTGAAACCAAATTTGTCTTGCAACTAATGCACATGGAAATAGTATTAAGACATGTCATGTTTGGATGAGTTGCAACTCAGGGTTCTTTGAGGTGAATAATAATATGTTGACCAAAAAGTTAAGAAGAGCCTAAAGATTGACAAGTTTAAATGCTATTTGTCCTAATAAGAAGAAACGTTGGCCGGCTAGACAGATTGTGGGCAAACAACCGGTCATCCCATGTGTATGAAAATTTCAGCTTGTGAAAGTCCATATGGGATCTGTCCGGGAGTGTTGGTCCAGTTGTCTAAACTTGGAGATTGTTTAAAGTACAATAAATGATCATATCAAACAGATTTGGTAAGCCAGTAGCAACACGGATGGACAAATTGCTAAGGTTTTAGGTTATTTTTACTTCTATTGTCACAAAAAGAACTTGTTACATATGATAAAGGTTTTCATTGAGAATACACATATGAAAGACTATTCAGAAAGAATTATAGAAGTAATTTCTCTATTGGATCAAATATATATAAATACGTGAATAAATGTTTACGCAAATTTATATATTACCTGCAGAATATCGAAGACTTTTTCTGCAATGTATTTTTTATCTGAGGCAGCACCCTTCTGTTGTAGCTTATCTGGATGTAGACACAGTAGAGCTTTCTGGTATGATCTTTTCACAGCTGGTCCTTCAATTATGTCAACAAGAGGCACTGGCTTCCAACCACTATCAGGCCAAAGAACCTGTGTATACGGCCAATGTTAGTCTTTTCAAGACAAAAGAAAGTTCACATTGGCCTCAAGATCACGAAGGCAGCATATTTCTGTTAATTGGTTTCATCTGATGAAGTGATAACATTCCCTTATGCCTGGCCAAAAGAGGATCCCTTACCACCCTTTATCCATGGTGAGACCCGGTTTCCCCTCTTAAGATGGGGTTAACATCCTCAGTGAAATACTGGAATAAACTTGAAGCACAATAAACATGTAACATCCTTGGCAAACTGGAGAACTATTTCTTCTAATTTCCCTACCATAGCAGAATCAGACCAATGGACTGATAAGTTCAAAATGAACTGTTTAGTTTTCGTCCAATGTTGGCTATGCCTAAAGCTTCCGAATATTTGAGGGCATTGTCCCTTGTTGGAAACCATGATCAGTAAGCTACTGTCGGCAAGAGGCAATTGTGAGTTCTAAGAATTTAATGAGCAAGAGAAAATATATTACAGTTAAAAAGAACGAAAATGTTGGTTTATCCACTGAGCTGCACATTAAATTAGATGCTTGACTTTAGTCTTTAACACTTTTCACTTGTAAAGTTAAAATACAGATCCATGAAAAGAGAGATATTGTCTTGGAAATTAATATGGGAGACAGCTTTACTTGAGAAAAAGATGGATCCATTACTACTTACATATTGTAAGGTCGACAAAAGTGAACGGATATTTCCTTGTTTTCCATTTGACCATTGCCGTATTTTAGCATCAATGGCCTGCATTAATGAGTAGTCAGCTGAAAAATGTGAAGCAACATGGATGTTTGTGCGTATGGTTATAACTGTATTTAGTATAATCTCTATGGGTTTTGCTAACGAGTGCCCTTAGAGCACTCTTTAAGGTTAGTTAATATATTATTTATAGGAAGAACATTGTATTAAATACAGTATTTGACAACTTTATTCATCATTTTCAATACATTGAATGAAGATATTATTATATATAGTAACCTTAAAGAGTGTCCTTAGGACACTAGTTAGCAAAATCCAATCTCTATACCTTGATTTCTTCAGGATCAATGGCAACTTGTGGCAAAAGTTTCTCTTCTGGCGTCAGGTCTTCTCTCTGTTCATAAGCCAAAGTAGACCAGCTCATTAAGGGTTCAGCCAAAATCATCTCTTCTCTACTAACAAGTAACAAAAAAATCAACATGCTTTAACTGTTATCTAAACAGAAACTCAATTTTCAGTTTAAAATGTCAGATTCTTAAACTTCACTTCAGCTTTCGAAATGGATGAGTCACTTACCAAAAAGTTATCCTCAAATGACTCTGCTGGATCTTCAACAATAGTCTTGGAGCCATCATAAACTGATGCCAACAGAGTAAGTGGATAATTAGTATTGAACATCTGAAAATTCACGGTGTACTAACTGAAAGAAAGATCAAATGATGTAAAAATAGAAAAGATTTGATTTATTCAAGGAAAAGCGGAGAGAACTGACATCAATTAAACAGAGTGGAAAAAGATACTGTAGCAGTTCATGTTAAGTAATGAACTTGCCTTGTATGTTTGGTTAGAAAGCACCAGAAGCAGATTATGCAGAATTCCATGAACGTAACAAAAAGAAATGCTCATGTAGAATGAACAAGGCAAATTGTTCATGTGCAACTGTGACATTTCCAAATCAACATGTATAAAGTATATGTTATACATGTAATACTTCTATTCTTTGTTAATTATTTAGAGACAAGTAGTAGAAGAATAGATAAACTAACCAGTATCTTTTATTGAGCTATTGATATTCTTCTCAGATGCACCGTTACACATATGATTGGCAACAGGAATATCTGGAGGCGATTTCTTCTTTTGCATGTTATTCATGTGAATTTTCACATCCCTTCCAGTCAAGCTAATACTTGGTTCATTCTCTGGCTTGACTGTATTTATTTCCTTCCGACTAGAGCTATGGCTCTCGGAGAGTAGAGTTTCTGTTCTAGGTTTTGATGAAGCATCCTGGTTGAAAATTTTGATGAATTCTTTGACCTTTCCTCTAACTCTGCCTTTTCCATTATCCCATGAGTTCCTAGGGGAACGTTTTACGCTTGTTGTACTGGCTTCCACATTGTTGGAAGTAGCCCTTTTCTTTACATCTTGTTTCTTGATGTTTTTACCCTCTAGAATTTCAGATAACTTCTTGGCACTCTTTTCAGAAATGTATTTTGTTCCAGCATTTCTAGTTATCTCATCATTGCCTGCATATATAAATAGAAGAAGACAGTATAAGAAACAGCACATCAGCACCAAAACATATCATGTGGAAGTGGAATATGACTTTACCTTGTTCATCATTGTTGTCATCATCGAAAAGCAAATTCGGAGGTTTCGATTGAGGCTTGTGAGTTGCTTTACCAACTGCAGAAACTTCTCTCTCTCGTTTATCACACAAATCTATCTGAGGAAGGGAATAATTGGTTTTTTCATCTCCTCCTGAACTATGCAAGACAGTGTCACCCCAAACATTCTTATCAGTACTTTTAAGCCTGTTTATGATTTCTGACTCAGACTTGGGAATGTTGTTTTCCTCAATAATTCGACCTGGTTCTCCATATTCATTTCTTGAATCAATTAGAGAGCCTGCATTTTCATTCTTGTAATGCTCTACTCTAAAAGATTTAGCATTTGATGACATTCTATCAATAGAGCAAAAACTATTATTATGCAATTTATCTTTTGGTTCCTTTGCTATGCTTTCACATGCTATCCATCCATTAGCACTTAAGCACCTCTGCAGTTTATCCTTTTCTTTGAGTCTATCACTTCCCCTTAGAGGAATGGCTACTGGTATGCCTCCTTTGTTTGCCCATTTGTATATTGAGAAGTGAAAGTGGCTACCATTTTTCGAAATTTCTGAACTACTTGAATCTTCTTTTAAATTGCCCTTTGTTTGTGTTTCAACATACTTAGTCAAGTTTGTTGACTCCTTGCTACCAGTAGATAATTCCTGAGATAAAGCACTAAAGCAATATGATGATTGAAAATCATTTCTGAATTCCTCTTTATCTTGGTTTGCTTGGCCTGAGAATCTAGACAGAGGAGAACAGGCATGATAACTTAAACCATTTGAAGAGCCATCCTTGCTCTTAGATGTGCTTCGAGTGGGGGAGCCAAATGTCGGGAGGTCCATTCCTTTGTTCAATTTGGCAGGAAGGCTGGGAAGTTAAAGGCAGCAAAAGTAAGGCATTGGCAGAAACATGGAATCAGGTTTGTTCACCTCAAACTTAATAAAAAAATGTAAACAAATAAACTAAATAATCCTTCAATACTCAAAGAGATTTGACTGGTCATGAATCAGCAACACAAGATAAGAAAATAAAGGACATGAATTGCTATAGTTCAGACTTCAGAGACAATATGAAATATTAAGTTTTCACCACTTAAACCCTGTTACATGCCAAGTTTACCAGTTTTTTTTTAACCATAGAATACGTGTAAGAATGTATAGATGCAACCAAAAACATGAAAGAGGCTAATGCATCAGAAACTAGAAGATTAAACATAACTAAGAAACAAGAAGAAAAAAAAAATCTGTAAGAACCGACAAAATTTATATATATTATGATCTTTAACGGGTATAACATGTAGGTAAGAAGTAATTATTCATGCATTTTTAAGCTCTTGTCTTTTGTGTTGTCCAGTAATATATAAAAAATGAAGGCCAAAATGTGAAAGCAGAACCTGAATTGAGCAGGAAATGAACTCTCAAAAGGTTCAGCCTTTGGTGGCAAAGGTCTAGCCGGACTCATTAACTGTAAACCTGGTGCAAAAGGGTCCTTTATCTCATACTTCCTCGGAGAAGAACTCGAAGACTCGTTCCCTCTAAAAATATCATCAAAGAAATCATTTTTCGAGTATCTTCTCCGGCTCATCCCTTCTTCACCGAACACGGGCTTTTCGCTCAAACCAGACCATGGATTCCGTGATGCAACAACAACCGTTTCATCACTTCTTCTGAAGGCAGATGACGAGTCCGTGTTTTCACCAAAACCGTATCGTGTCTCTTGACTTGATGACCTTCTTGGCGGACCACCAAAGACATCGTTAAAGTCTATATCTGAGTTTCTATCTGGAGTCTTCGGAGAAGAACTTGATTCCATGAATGTCTTTTCAGGACTATAGCCTAAAGAGAACACTTTCTCTCTGTGAAAATCTTTTGCATTTTCAATGTTGGGAAAAAAAATGAGAAAATTCTCGGGAAATATGATGAGGTTTTTAAACTGTCAACGGGTTACAATAATTAATTGAATCAAATTGCAGAGAAAACTGAACATGTTTTCTGTTGATGAAGCAGAGGAGGTTTCATGGGAAGAAAAAAAATGTTTTGATAGAGAAAGTTCAAGGAAGGAAAAGAAGACAGGGTGGGGGTAAATATTTGAGAGGTTTATCAAAGATTTGAAGCCACAAAAGGCTTAAGTAATTAATTTATTTATGGATAAGAGTAGAAAAATGACAATAAAAAAAAAAAAACCAAAGGGTAGGGTGTTAAGTCTATTTTGTCATTCAGTGAACAATTTCCAAAAATTCTCTTGGCGACCGTTATTCAAGATTTTTTGTGATACAAGGTTGATTCTGAGTTCGTTTTTCCGCAAAACCCAAGTCAGATCCACAGCCTGTTATCAATATTTTCCTATTCCAGTCCTCGGATTTGTCTGATTTTTTTTTCTTCAAGAAGAAGGAAAAATAATGGTGATTTAGCAGAAAAGTTTATCCAACTTCCAATCCAAAATCATCTTAAAATGTTGGTTTCCAGGTTATATAAGCATCAGATTGAAAAAATGAAAAAAAAAAGGGACCATCTGGCATGTTTTGTTGAATAATTGATGCTTGGATGTTAAACAGAAATGCCAAATCCAAAGAAAGAAAAATGACCAGCCAAGATCTATTTGCCATTAGTTTGGGGTTCTAGGTTTGCATTGCATCATTTCAGGGGCCTACCTTGAATGCAAAATGCCTCCAAATTCAGATTCAATTGGCAAGAATGCAATTACAGTTTATTTAGAATTAAGATAACAGCTTCTAAGTAGGTTGTGAGTGGTTGCTTCAGAAATTTATAATTTATAATCATGATAACAACAACCTCCTATAAAAGGACCCCAGAAACATGTAGCTCACCTGTCTTCCCACCATGTTTCATTATACAGAATTAAAGAGAGAAAAGCATTCAATAAAAAATCGGATTGGACAGATCGATCGGACCGATTGAATCGAAAATTGATGACTTATCTGGTTCGATAAGTGTAATAAAATCGGATTTGATCGAACCGGTCAAAAATCGATTCAACCGATAAAAACCGGTTAAAAAACCAAAAAAATCGGTAAAAAACCGAAAAGAGAAAAAAATCATTTTTTTAATTATTTTTTGTAATTGATAAGATTTGAACTCATAACCTCTTAGAAATATACTAAAGATTATAACACTAAACTAAATATTTATTTTTATTTATTATTTACTATATCTAATATTTATTTAATATTAAAAATATTTAAAAATTTTATTTAAAGTATTCAACCGATTTAATTAAAAGTCACATCAATTTGAGCTCCGATTCAATTTTTTCAAACAAGGATAAAAATCTATCCGAGGACAACCACCTCGGAACTACTTTGTTACAATTGGCCGTCCCAAGCTGTCTTCTGTGGCATATCTGATATTTCACTTCGAAATTTCATGCTCCCACCTCTCAAACCTTAATAAAGGAAATAGATGTCTTGAGCCATTGAGACAATGCTTCACTGTGCTCAAAACCACCTGTTGGTTATGTCTCCTTTTGACAAGTTGACAATAAACAGGCGGCAGTATCAGGATCTCCAATTCATTTACAGTTACACCCTTTGTAAATATCCTTTACCCTATCTTTGCAAACAAATCTTTATCATGCATGATATACAACAAAAGCCTTAACAAGATTTGTCAGTATGAGTAGCGTAATAATTGAAGTGTTTGTAAAATTTGACGAAAAGTTACAGCAGAAATATACAGAGCAAAAGTTAAAAAGTAAAGGAGGGGAATAAAGAAAGACATTCTTCGAAGTTTATCTGGGTGGTAATTTATATGAACAATTACAGGCTTTAACTTCTTCAGTTTAAGCATCTTTCCTTACTGTTTTAAAGAGGACCTTACTGTTCATAAACATGCTTGGTTGAATTGGATCATCTGGTTCTGGATGTTCCAAATTGCAAATGAACAGAGCAGCCTTTTTTTATTCAGGGATTTCATTTACTAATAAAATAATACATTACTAGATTAGACCCCCGCGCGATGCCGCGGAAATCAAATGTTAAATATACGATCACAACATTTTTAAAAACAAAAATTAATAATTAAACAAAAAAATTAATATTTTTTAAAATAGCAAAAGAGAACTGTCATAACAATTTAAAGTTATAAAAATTTATAAAGTCAGCTTAATAGATAAATCTAAGGGAAACAAATTTGATCCTAAATTGAATCACAATGATAAACTATGTAAAATATAAAATGAATTGAGACACGACACGAACACAACATAGAAAAAATAATTAAAACACAACACGAAAAATTCAATAAGAATACACGAACATGTAAAAATATACATAAAATAAATTATTAACGTGTAAAAATTTATAGTACTTTATATATATTATTAACGTGTAAAATCTTATAATACTTTGAAGGGGAAAAAAATACGAACACGTCAAGAACACACAAATTTTTCTCTAAATCGAATTACTACGACAAATCATGCAAAATATGTCATGAATTGAGATACGACACGAACACACAATTTTTTCTCTAAATTGAATCACAATGAAAAACTATGTAAAATATTAAATGAATTGAAACACGACACGAACATAACATAGGAAAAGAAAAGTAAAACACAACACGAAAAATAACATGAACACAAACACAAAAATAAAAAATAATTAAAACAGAACACAAAAAATAACATGAACACGACACGAATATACGAACGTCTAAAAATATACATAAAATGAATTATTAACGTATAAAAATTTATAATACTTTGAAAAAAAACGAACACGAACACTTCACAAACACAAAATAAGAAAAATAACACAACACAAAAAATAACACAAACACGATACGAATGCACTAACGTTTAAAATATATATAAAACGAATTATCAACGTGTAAAAATTTATATAAATATTTAAACACAAAAAATAACACGAATACACAAAAAAAATTTCGCTTTCTTTTCCTTCCATTTTTTTTCTCTACACTAAAACAAAGTGGGGTATTTATATAAATATATAATATTTTAAACACGAATACACAAATTTTTTTAAACACAAAAAATAACACGAATACACAATTTTTTTTTTTTTTTTCCTACCATTTTTTTTCTCTACATTAAAACAAAGTGGGGTTCACAAAATGGGTAAAAAAAAAACCAACTAAAACAAAGTGGGATCCACAAAGTGGGGCTCACAAAAAAAAAACCAAAGGTGGTGACATGGCCACCTTCTCCTTGCTGCAAAAACAGCAAAATTTATATATTGGATTATTTACAATACTGATAGTGGTTTGAACATGGAGAGGAGAGCATCATCTCACTCACGAACATAAAGGAATCAGTGTGACCAAAACAAATCAAAAAAAAAAAAAAAAAGAGGCAGGCAGACAGGCAGTTGTTAACTAAAGATTGAACAAAGGATCCTCCAAACCCAACTGATCAAATATAAAAGACAAATTTTGGATTGCCGCAACCACAAATCAAGCAAAACCAGGTTCACTTAACGTATAGTTTCCTCGCTACAATAGGTGCACATCCATATCAAGACTTGTTCTCCTGCATAACTAAGTAAAAAGATATTTTATTAGCATCTTTCAAGTAAAGGTGGATTCATTAGCCTAGGGGCCGATATAAGGAGAGAAGATGTAATGAAAATGAAATGATCATTAACAGATACAAATATCAAACACTATTTTTCACATCTAATTTTAATGTTTATGTATAAATGCTACTTATTAGCACAAGCGGATTTAAGATGGTAGGCCAAACTGGAAGGCGACTGCCCAAAATTCAACTCTTTTTGCTTGAAGCCTAGATTAGTGTTCAAGAAGAGAAGCTAGTTAGGTAAATAATAATAATAAAACTCAACTGATGGAAGATATTAAAAACAAATGAAATCCTGAAATTTGGTAGGAATAGTTAAGTCATGTGTGTTTGGAAAGAAGAGCATGAAACCAAGGGTTTTTCCAGCCAAAAAAAGAAAAAGAAAACATGGGGTTTTTTTCCATGAACTCTGAAAAGTAACATAAATTAACCTTATTCATTCCTCTTTATTTGTTTTTAGTTCCCTTAAAAGGGATAAAAGAATTAAGAGCAAATGCAAGAGAGACAGAGACGTACTTCCTTGGAGCTAGTAATATATGACACAACAACAGTTATGTCATCAAGCTTTCCACCGTAATAACGGAACCCAGCATCTTGAGCGGCAGTTGAGAAAGGTGTTTGTCGATCTCTATCCTGTGCTCGTTGTCGTGCCAATGCTGCTATCTTCTGAGCAGTCACTTGAGGCCCGAAACCAGCTCTCACCGCATGAACCACCACTGCAGTAATTTCATTATTGTACAAGTTATCAAACAGTCCATCCGTGCCAGCAATGATAACATCTCCCAGAGCAACAGGAACTGCAAAGACCTGATTTGGGCAGAAGATTTAGATCATTTAGATATTTCATAATCAATCAAGTAAACTAAAGCCTCATAGAAAATTCTTGTTTAAGACAGCAAGAGAGAAAAATAAAAGGTGCAAAAGATGAAACAGGAATCAAAACATGTAAACCGATGCTTAATAAATAATTTGGTTGACCCATCAGTTAACAAGAACTAAAAAAGGGTATTCTCCCATTTAAATATTTAAGCTATTAGCTGAGGAAACAGTCAGCGGAAACACCATGTAACATGCCAGGGCCATCAAAGCAAATGTCCATCAAAACATAGACGTTTTTCTCATAAGATTACACAACCAAAATTTTATTATTCTTAAAGTCAAAATAAGAGACCTTTCCAGGAATATAAGCACAAGAGGAACATGTGTAACTACCTGACCAGAGCTAGGTAAATCACCATTACTTCCACTCTCAAGTTGATACGTGAAGTTAAAATCATGCTGCTGAACAGGGGATCTGAATATAGTGCATCCATCTCGAACCACCATAAAACCACTGTCCCCCAAGTTTATAGCATGAAGACCCTGCAGGGAAAACCCAAAAAATGAATTTACTATCCAGCAAGTAACTTCATCCAGTTATTCCAGAAGAAGGTAAACTTGTGCAATTTTGGTCGAAGAGGAATGCAGATTAACGCACAAAGCCTCAATTCTGAGTTCTGACCTTCATCATTTCGAGTTTTGCCAAGCTACTACAAGTCATTGACACAGATTTTTATCCCCTATTAAGGTTATATGCTAGGGAAAACTTCTAGGCATTGCCCATTTAAGGTCCTTCTCCATATAAAGGATGGAATTCCTTACAGATTCATTCGGACAAAGATATCCAATTGCAAGCCATTAATTCACCGGTTCATGTTAAGTGCAGAGAGCAGTATATTGGTTTAGATGAGAAGGCTTCTGTTTAAAATAACTATTTCAGGAAAAAGCTACTCATGTTGGAATTAAAACACCGAACAGATAGGCAAAGCACAGAACAGAAATGGCTTACCTGGTCTGTGAGTGCTATGACGCATGCTGTTGAGGAGCCTTTAGCCTTTGTGCTTGAGTGAGCTTTCTCTAAGACTCTTGCGGGGTCAATTGAACCCTTGGGCTCCTCTCGGATAGCAGATACAGAGTTAGACATGAGTTCCCTAGAATACTGCCCTGAATCAACACCCAGATCTGCCCAGCCACCAACTCCATCTGCTAAACCTATTGCTTGTTCATCCACGCATATGAAATGAGCATCTTCTCCTCCAGTATCTTCTTTGTCAGGATGGGGAAGATAGCATGAACCTGAAAGCAGCTTCAGAGTTTTGCCAGCAGAAATCTTCCTGTCATGATTGTCAAGCACAGTATAAATATAAATTGAATAAAATATTGTAATGATTTAGTAAGGAAATTCAAAACTGCACAGAGAGCATACTCTTCTGATGACACAGAACTGGAAACCTGTTCTTCACGTTCAGAATTATCAAAGGAAACATCAGGGGCAGTCCCAGCTGATAAACAAGAAGGCAATGAACAATGGAAAGCCCTTGAACCTGACCCTGACAAAGGATTAAAGTTGCACCATCTTTTTCCAACACTATACATAAAATATCCATAAATTGGAGAATTGTTAGGTTTCTCATGGTTTTTCAAACTCATTCTAGGTTTTATGCAGCTATTCAAACTTCTATTGCCGTAAAAGATGTCAGCACTACTTGATGATGATGAAAGGTGCTCATGCTTAAACTTTAATGCATCAACAAGATATCCACCAATTACAACTCTAGAAACAGAAGCAGCCATAGGATTACTCTGAAATTTGCTCAATGGTGGTGGTATTTGACTGGAGTCAGCAAGTGCACAATCAATATGATACCCACAAACCTGGAAGGCAGGGCCCGAAACAGATGGAACAGAAATTGTTCGAGAAAATGCTCCAACAACAGAAATGTTCCTTCTCCGGTTAGCTGAGAGAGAATCTGATCTTGCAGCCAAAAATGTCCCTGTTTGCAAAAGTCCTTGCAAATCCGCAAGCCCCGAAAATCTTGAAGAATGAAAAAACCTATAATTTCTAAACCCTAGCTTCCCTGTTCCAAAAACTTCTAGCGAATCTTGAAGCCCGCATTCTGTTCTCTGGATTCCATTCTGAACTGCATTCCTCAGTCTCAAAAAATAACTAGATGGCATTTTATCTTCTTAAGCAAAGCAATTTTGCTTCGAACAGTCTATTACAGAGAACACAAAAGTCAATACTATATGCAGAAGAAAATCTCATAACTTTCTAACAAATCTAGACCTTAGATTACTAAAAACATAGATAATTCCTGCTCTCCCTTCGAAAAATAGCAGGAATTACGAAACCTGAAAAGAAAAACAAATGTTTGCAGATAACAAGTTAACAAACCAACTAAATAAACAAAGAAACAAAGAAGACAAAAAACAAGATATTGAACAGTAATCCTACAAATATCAAGAATATTAAATTAAACAAAATAGAGGAAAAACAAATAGCAAAGTTTACCTAAGCTTAATTTAAATTCAAAATCGATATGTAAGCTAAATCCGCCAAAGAAATGAATCAAAATCTACCCATATACGATATATATAATATATCCCTATCAGCTGGTTAACAAGATTATCCAACAGAAAAAAGGGAAAGAAATCCTAAATTCCTTCAAACCAAAAATTTCAGAAGTCAACACTCTAAACATGAAAGGCAAATTAACAAGGCACGAAACCTCACCTTTACAGAGCCATCAAAACCAAAAATACAAAATCGAAACCCCTGACCCCCAAAGTTCTGGAATAAAGTAGAAATGAACCGATCGTTTAGAGGGAACCGCCGGAAACCGGTTCTTCTGTCTAGTTGTCTTTAAGAAACCTTAAATAAAACAAAAGACTCCAAAACTTGGGATGCAGAATCTTCTCTGAAACTCAGGCAAGGACGGTGCAAAAAAAAAAAAAAATAAATAAAATCCAAAAAAAGAAGTCAAGAAATTTCTGAGGTGGGGGGAGCTCAGCAAACGCAAATGAAACCCTAAAAATAGTTTCAGGGAGGGAAAGTGACAATAAAAGCCGCCAAAGCTTACTCTTTTTTTCTTGGGATTTTTTAGGATGAGATTTCATTTTAATTTTGACCAACTAATTGTGTTATATTGACGGATTTGACTCAATAGTTTCGGTTATTTGGGGATTTCGACGAGGATAGAATTGTCTTTATGTTGTTGGAGTTGGCATGTTTACTTTATTCATCCAAATTGGTTGGAGGAGCTAAAGATCGGAAGCGCAAGAGATCTTGGATTTTAGGTTTTTGGCCCAAGGTTTTTCCTTTTTTTTTTCCTGAAATTAACCTGTCTTTGCTTTTCTTTCTCTTTTTTTTATTATTGAGTTTTGCTGAGTAGTGTTTTTAGATATTTTTTAAGATTAATTAATATATTATTAAAAATGTTAATTAATATTTAGTGATATTGATTAAGGTAATATTAAAATATATATATAAGTAATGAATTATTTTTTTTGAACTCAATAAAATTAATGTATTAAATGTAAAAAAAAAAAAATTAATTAATAATTAAATAATCTTTAACTAATATCTAATATTATATTAAATACAATAATTAATAATTTTATTTATTATTTTTAATATATTAAATTAAAATATTATTATATTTAATAACTTTAAAAAAAAAATCTTAAACTACTTGCTAACAAAATCCATTATCATTATATACTTAATTCCTTTTGACTTTCAATTTAATATAACTAAAAAAATCTAAATCAAGATAGCTTGTTCAAATTCAATGCATAAAAATATAATCTTTTTATATTAAAAAAAAATGTCATCTTTTTATACGTAGTTGAAACGTGTAGTAATAATAAGTTTTATTTTAATGAAAAAAATCTGGAATTCAAACTTTCATTATCCAAACTTAATGATTGTTAAAAAGTTATGTCATGAAAGTTTAGAAAATCCTCTAGTATATAGTACTCTAACCATTGTGATACGAATATTAACCTATGACGCACATGACAATAAAATATTCATATATATATATATATATATATATATATATATATATAATGGTCTAATCAATAAAAAGTGTCATCAAAGTTTGAAAAAATCTTTTATTATATATCAATGGTTTAATCATTTTTTCTTGGATAAATTTGGAAAACATGCCCGGTAAAGGAAGATTATTGTTCAATGATCTAATGTGTAAAAATAATTTGTAAAAAAAAAAATCTAAAATTTTAGAATTCTTAATAAGAAAATGAGAAAGACTTAATTACCCTTAATGAAAGAAACAAATTTCTCTTTGTCTTTGACTAGTTTACCATTTTTATTTTAAGGATTCTTGTAATTGGTATATTAAAAAAAAAATTGTCAATAAATTTGGGAAAGATTCATTTATCAAAAAAATTTGTAAAAAAAAAAAAAATGAGATAAATAATAAGAGAAAGGAAAAGGGATGTTATTAAGGGTATTTAAGTCTTTGCAATTTTTTTCTTAATAAATTTTTCATTTCTTTTTTTCGTATTACTTTTGTCTATTAGATTATTGAGCAATTATCATCAAATGGATTGGATGTTTTTCATATTTTCCCTTTTTTTCTTTTATATATCAGTACCCAGACTCTTCTTCATGCTCAAGAATGTATCAATGATCTTTTAATGTTCTAAATATGATGAAAACTATGCAATGTTTGGAAACACGAATTTGAAAATTTGAATTTGGATTTCATTTGTTATATAAATTGTGAAAATGAAATGCATACATTATGTATAAATTAGTTAAGATTCAATATGATTATATATTTGAAAGATATAAAAACATGAATTTTAATTTCACAAATAACTATAGGTATTTCAAATTCATCACTAAATAGACATCCAACAAATCTATGGATTTGAAAAATATTTATCAATGTTACATTTACATGTGTTGTATTACATAATTTACACTATTTTTAAAATCCAAGTTTCCAAACTCAACCATAGAGAAATTTATCTTTTATGGCATATAAGGTTAACAAGCAAATTTTGTTTTTTCAATGTGTTATTTCCAAAGGAACCATTCATCCTTTGGATACATTTAGCAGAGCTGAATTGCAATAACTTTACATAGTAAAATCAGACCATCTTTTGCATCTATTTTACATCGATGAAGAAGAGTCCTTGTGAGTTTAATTTGACAACAAAATCATTCTTTATTTCACAATCCTTGTTAAGAGTATCTGAACACCATATTGGGGCTGCAGGGTGATGAACAGCATAGGGGCATGAACATATGTTGACGACACTGCCAAACAATATTGCCGGATAATCATAGCCAGAACAATTTTCAACTCGACCATGGCTAAATTCTGGCCAACACATATTCTAGGGCCCAAACCAAATGGAAAAAACGAGGCTAAATGCTTCCGAGATTCTTTAAATCTTGAGGGATTGAATTTGTTAGCATCTTCTCCCCATATATCAGTGTCATGATGAACAGCAGTCAGTGCCAAATAAAGCTGTGTACCAGCAGGAACATTGAGCTTTCCTAGCTTAACATCCTTGCATACTTGCCTCATCAACATCGCTGCTGGCGGGTATAGTCGAAGTGTTTCATTGATTATCATACTCACCTGTTCATAAATTAAATATGCAATATTAATCTTAAACATGAAAGTTGAAGGTTATCAGATTCATGCTACTGCTAGTGTTTAACCAACAAAAAGCCTATATGCATCAATTTGAATCTGGGAAATCAGTCAGAAGATCAAACTTACAATTTTCAAGTCACTCAAATTCTCCGCAACTGGAAGCTTATTATTGCTTCCGCAGATGCGAACCACTTCTTCTCTTGCCTTGTCTTGCCATTCCGGATTCAATGCCAAAAGAAGAAGTGCCCACGATAAAGCATTAGCAGCTGTTTCCTTTCCTGCAAAGTAAAAGGTCTTGCACTCGTTTATTATTTCTTCCTCTTCTAACCTCTCTTCTTTATCATCCTGATTCTTATATGAAGACATCAAAAGACTAAGTAGACTTGAAGAATTTTCTCTCCTCTTGCTGTTAGACCGGATCAGTGCCCGTACAGATTCACGAGTTTCCCTTTCTAGTCTCCACCTCTCTCTATTATTCCTAGTAGGCAAAAACCTGACACAACAATTACTTGGATAGGTTACGGCATGGAAGATTACCCTTTCCAATTATTTTACCAGCATATTGTTTTGAGTACAATATAAGATATTTACATAAACAAAATTAATTTCTTAAGTAAATTTTAAAAAAAAAGGTCACCTGAACCCTGGGATATATATGCTTCTTATAGCCATTGAGAAAAACTTCATCTGCTGTTCTTGTAGCATAAAGATACGTTTTCCTTCTTCAAAACTGCTTCCAAATGCTGTTCTGGATATAACATCAGCTGAGAGGTCATGAAGTTCTTTATTCACTTCCAATTCGAATTCATCTCTCCCAGCTCTTATTTCCTCCCACTTCTCAAGCATTTTCGTAGTAGCAGCCACAATTTCAGGTACCCAACCCTATTAAAAAGAGTTTTGCGCAAAAATAGTGTTAGTTTGAGTTATATTTATATGATTGATAATCAAGATTTTTATCCCTTTACTAAATGCCCGTATTAAAAAGGGCACAGATTCTTTTTTGGTCATCAAAAAGGGCACAGTTTAGATAACCCTTTAATTAGAACAAGATTAAAAACTTTCAGACATAAATCATTAAATTTGAGGCCCATAATAAAAAACTATTCATGGACAAAGTACTATGAAAAACTATTCATGGACAAAGTACTATGAAGAAAGGAAGACAGTTTTATTTTACCTTGACTCTTTCCATATTGAAGGCATGGTTTGCAATTCTCCTGTGAAAGGCCCATTCTTCGCCTTTCAATCCAACAAGTCCCTGCCCGAAGAGCATCCTGGACATGGGGTTAAACCCGATCTTATCAAACGACCCGCTCGTGTTCATAGCAACCTCCTTGATCATATCCGGATCGGAAATTCCCAGCCTCGGTTTTGACCCGAACCAATACAAAAACGGCATCCCATACATGCCGGACCACCTGTGGTAGAATGGAGCCACGCGGTGAAGGACATCGTGGTGGTGAAGTGGAGCTGGCTTCAACTTAGCTTCTTCAAACTGACGCCGGATCTCAGCTGAGTTTCCAAAGATTGGACGGTAGCCAGGCCCTGTTACTCCTTGCTTTTTGAAATGGTTTTGGATTCTCCAGGGGATCCATATGATGGAGTATACAAATTTCAAGAGACAGATGCAAAGAAATGCTATTAAAACAAGAGTTAAATGATTCATTAGTGCAATCTCTGTATCTCTAAAGAGTGTCTAAGTGGGAGAGAGCTTGGGGCAGTTAATGGTGGATTGGTATATAGGGATCATAGATCGCAAGGAGGGTTGAATATATTTATATATTTTAACTCTTCAAAGTAATGCTTTGATGACTCAGCTTTTTAACAACCATTGGACTTGCATAGTCTACTTGCAATATATAAGCAATATATAAAATAGACTCCTTCTTTTTAATATAGAATTGGCTTTCATGATTATTAAATTGCAAATGGTTATTGGCTTATTGTCTTATTGTCTTACTGATGATCCTGCACCTGCTGCATGCGGACGAAAAAGAGCTATGAGAAACTCACCTGGTAAGAAATAATCCTGTAGGTGTTACATCCCAACTACAAGTTATTATTTGGCAAATGAACAATTATGATGCGAGATTATGTTAGAATTGTGGCTCCAATCCACAAAGTTCCTTAGCCACCTTTGTTGAAATTTATGGCAGCCATTTGATGGCAAATTTGTCAAGTTTTCTTAGCCACCTTTGTTGACGTTTTTTTGGCAGCCTTTGTATGGTGGCTGGTGGCATGGTGGCTATGGTGTATTCACACCATAAGCCTTGCCTATAAATAGGCATGAGGTTGAGAGCTTGGAATGAGAGGAGCAGAGGAGAAATGAGCTAGAGCTCCAAATGTGAGCTCCATGAGCTCCCTCCCGGTTGAGGCATAGTGAGAGCTCCAGAGGGAGCCCCTCCCGGTAGAGGTGATGAGAGAGTTTAGAGGCAGTAGCTGCTTGTTAGATGCTTGTGTATTGAGGTGTTGAGTGTGTGCTAGAAAGAGCACTTGTAATATGTAGCCAGTTTGTATCCGGTTTGTACTCCATCTCCGATTAAATACAAAGCTTTGCTCCTCCTCCCGTGGACGTAGGTATATTGGCCGAACCACGTAAAATATCTGTGTTTCTTTTGTGTGTTCAGTTCCTATTTTCTCATCTCTTATTTTAGTGGAGAGACACTATTCCGTCACTCTGGTACCTAACAGTGGTATCAGAGCCATTGGTTCGTGGTCCTTATTCCGCTGCAGTAAAAGTGTTGGTTCTTAGTATGCTCTGTGGTTGCAGTATTGTCTGATCTTCCACATCAGAAAAGAATTATTCTTGTTGCTGGAAATAAAGTGTGGTAGTGTGAAAGTGTCTAGGGAAGTTCTGGCTAGGAAAGACTTGGTATTTAAGTGTGTCTATCAGTGACCCACCTCTCTTTCCTGGGAACCTACCTGGTGCACTATTCACGGGCTACGGTCACTGTTCCAGTATACGGTCACTATTCACGTATACGGTTACTATTCATACGTGTGGTTGTATACTTTTGCAGTAATTGTTAACGTATACTGGATTTGTTCTAGTGTACGACATACGTACAATACTGTTCACGTATACGGTACTATTCACGGTGAAATAGTGTAACTCGCTTCAGTTCGTGTACAATCATGGCAGCAAAATTCGAGATAGAGAAGTTCAGTGGGAGAAATTTCTCCTTGTGGAATATTGAAAGTAGTGAAAGGAAACCTTGTGGTGATGAAAGCAGAGAAGATCACAAGCAATCTATACATGCTTTTGGGAGAGACGTTGCAAGAGGCAGATGCATCAGTTGCAGCAGCCAGCCAAGAAGAAACGACGATGATGTGGCATCGCAGATTAGGCCATATGTCAGAGCGAGGCTTGAAAGTCCTTGCAGAACGCAATCTCCTGCCCGGGCTCAAGATGGTCAATTTACCTTTCTGTGAGCACTGTGTGATAAGCAAGCAGCATAGATTGAAGTTTGCTAAAGTAACTACAAGAAGCAAACACATACTGGACTTAATCCATTCTGATGTGTGGGAGTCACCAGAAATATCCCTGGGTGGAGCAAAGTATTTTTTATCATTCATTGATGACTATTCCAGGAGATTATGGGTGTACCCAATCAAGAAGAAGTCATATGTGTTTCCAGTATTCAAGGAGTTCAAAGCACAAGTAGAGCTTGAAACTGGGAAAAGAATCAAGTGCTTGAGGACAGACAATGGAGGAGAATATGTAGACGGTAACTTTCTAGCATTCTGTAAGAAAGAGGGTATTATGAGACAATTCACGGTTGCACATACGCCTCAACAGAATGGTGTAGCAGAGCGGATGAACAGAACTCTCCTAGATAGAACAAGAGCCATGCTGAGAACAGCGGGATTGGCCAAATCTTTCTGGGCAGAAGCAGTCAAAACCACCTGTTATGTGATAAATCGATCACCATCAACGGCGATTGGTTTGAAGACGCCTATGGAGATGTGGAAAGGAAAGCCAGCTGATTATTCTTCTCTACATGTGTTTGGATGTCCTGTGTACGTGATGTACAACTCCCAAGAAAGAACAAAGCTGGATCCAAAATCCAGAAAATGTATATTCTTGGGTTATGCTGACGGTGTTAAGGGGTATCGCCTGTGGGATCCCACTGCCCGCAAGGTTGTTGTCAGCAGAGATGTAGTTTTTGCAGAAAATGAACTGCAAAGTGAGCAAACAAATGACAACACTTCAAAAGAGACTGCTACAGTGCAGATGGATAGAAATTCTCAAGAAGATGATTCTTCTGAAGCAGAACCAGAGCATGAGGTACCAGAACCAGTTGAGTCCGAGGCTGTAGAAGTTCGACGGTCAACTCGTGAGAGAAGGCCTCCAAATTGGCACACGGAGTATGTTACGGAGAGCAATGTTGCATACTGTCTTTTAACAGAGGATGGAGAGCCATCAACTTTTCATGAAGCTACTAGTAGCCCAGATGCTTCTCTGTGGATGACAGCAATGCAGGAAGAAATTGAAGCTCTTCACAAGAACGAGACATGGGAACTGGTGGAATTACCACGTGGCAGAAAAGCCATTGGTAACAAATGGGTCTACAAGATCAAGCGGGATAGCAATGATCAAGTAGAACGATATCGTGCTAGATTGGTTGTAAAAGGATATGCTCAGAAAGAAGGTATTGACTTCAACGAGATATTTTCTCCAGTTGTCAGACTTACTACTATCAGAGTAGTGTTGGCTATGTGTGCTGCATTTGATTTACATCTTGAACAACTAGATGTAAAGACGGCTTTTCTACATGGAAAGCTTGAAGAAGAAATTTATATGCTCCAACCAGAAGGTTTTGTTGAAACAGGCAAAGAGAACTTGGTTTGCAGGTTGACCAAATCTCTGTACGGTCTAAAGCAGGCGCCCAGATGTTGGTACAAGAGATTTGATTCTTTCATAATTAGCCTTGAATACAACAGACTGAGTTCAGACCATTGTACGTACTACAAGAGGTTTGATGATAATGATTTCATTATTTTGCTGTTGTATGTGGATGACATGTTGGTGGTAGGCCCCAACAAAGATCGAATCCAAGATTTGAAGGCACAGTTGGCTAGGGAGTTCGATATGAAGGACTTGGGACCCGCAAACAAGATTTTAGGGATGCAAATTCACCGAGACAGAAAAGACAGGAAAATTTGGCTTTCTCAAAAGAATTATCTGAGGAAGGTCTTGCGACGCTTCAACATGCAAGACTGTAAGCCAATATCTACCCCACTTCCTGTCAATTGTAAATTATCCTCAGGTATGAGTCCTAGCAATGAAGCAGAGAGGATGGAAATGTCTCGAGTACCGTATGCATCAGCGGTGGGAAGCCTTATGTATGCTATGATATGTACAAGACCAGACATTGCACAAGCAGTGGGAGCGGTCAGTCGATTTATGGCAGATCCTGGTAGAGAGCATTGGAATGTTGTTAAGAGGATCCTTAGATACATTAAAGGAACCTCAGATGTTGCATTATGTTTTGGAGGATCAGAACTTGTTGTCAGGGGTTATGTTGATTCAGATTTTGCAGGTGATCTTAATAAAAGAAAATCCACTACTGGCTATGTGTTCACACTTGCAGGAGGAGCGGTAAGCTGGTTATCTAAGTTACAGACTGTTGTAGCTTTGTCTACTACAGAAGCTGAGTACATGGCAGCTACCCAAGCATGCAAGGAAGCAATATGGATACAAAGGTTAATGGAAGAACTCGGGCACAAGCAGCAGAAGATTATTGTGTATTGTGACAGTCAGAGTGCCTTGCACATTGCAAGGAATCCAGCCTTTCATTCCAGGACAAAGCATATAGGTATACAGTATCACTTTGTTCGAGAAGTAGTAGAAGAAGGAAGTGTGGATATGCAAAAGATTCACACCAAAGACAACCTAGCAGATGTTATGACAAAGCCAATCAACACTGACAAGTTTATTTGGTGTCGATCCTCCTATGGTCTATCAGAAACGTAAGCAACATGGAATGGCAAGACAGAAAGAGTGGTGTGAAGATATGATTGGTTTAATCAAATCTTCAAGTGGGAGATTGTTAGAATTGTGACTCCAATCCACAAAGTTCCTTAGCCACCTTTGTTGAAATTTATGGCAGCCATTTCATGGCAAATTTGCCAAGTTTTCTTAGCCACCTTTGTTGACGTTTTTTTGGCAGCCTTGTATGGTGGCTGGTGGCATGGTGGCTATGGTGTATTCACACCATAAGCCTTGCCTATAAATAGGCATGAGGTTGAGAGCTTGGAATGAGAGGAGCAGAGGAGAAATGAGCTAGAGCTCCAAAGGTGAGCTCCATGAGCTCCCTCCCGGTTGAGGCATAGTGAGAGCTCCAGAGGGAGCCCCTCCCGGTAGAGGTGATGAGAGAGTTTAGAGGCAGTAGCTGCTTGTTAGATGCTTGTGTATTGAGGTGTTGAGTGTGTGCTAGAAAGAGCACTTGTAATATGTAGCCGGTTTGTATCCGGTTTGTACTCCATCTCCGATTAAATACAAAGCTTTGCTCCTCCTCCCGTGGACGTAGGTATATTGGCCGAACCACGTAAAATATCTGTGTTTCTTTTGTGTGTTCAGTTCCTATTTTCTCATCTCTTATTTTAGTGGAGAGACACTATTCCGTCACTCTGGTACCTAACAGATTATTCCAGGGAACAACTGCACAATTCCAGATTCAATAGGCACATTTCATCAGCGAATGCTTTGAACCGAGTTGTAGCCATCACTACAAACAAATTGCCATATAGTGACGGTTCAAAAAGTGTTGGTAAAACCCAAAAATCCGTCGCTAAAAGTCCTAAAACCCTATACCGACGGTAAAAATGGCTATTCCGACAAAAATTTAAGCGACGGTAAAACTCTCGTCGGTATAGACCTATACCGACGGAAAAAGCGACTGTCGGAATAGGATGTATAACCTATACCGACGGTTTTAGGCGTCACTAATGTTACTACCGTCGGTATAGCCTATGTTGGGTTAGTTCCTTTTGTTTTGACCTATACCGACGGCACTGCAGTCCGTCGGTATAGATATACCGACGGATTTAGTTTCCGTCGGTATATATACCGTAAATATACATATTCCGACGATCATTATGTCCGTCGGTATATGTATACCGACAGATTTTTTTCCTCGTCCGTCAGTATAGATGAAACTGTAAATATATATAATTTACCTATAGCGACGGTTTATCATAATTTTACCGACGGTTTTCTCCATCAGTATACTATATATTTTTTGTTGTTATATGAACTGTCAGTATAGAGGTCAAAACATCGGTAAAAATAAAATTTTATCATATTTTCAATTACTAATATTGATATATTTATAATTTAATCCAACATATGTCATATAAAAAAAAATCATCATAAGAAAGTACAAAATATTTAATAATATTAAAAATAAAATTACAAATAAATTGTCTTAATTATATAACTTTTACAAACTAAATAGAAGTCGCAAACTAAAGTCATAATACAGTCTTAAAATTGAAAATTAGCAGTCCAAACACAAAGTAAATAAGCAATCCAAATACATAAAGTGAAATAAGCAGTCCAAATCTCATGAATATTCATATGAAGCAGCATCTGCATAAAATTGACAAATATTATACAATTAAAAGCAATTAAGTAGTGAAGTCAATATAAAAGAATAAAATAATGTAGTTTACCATCTTCATTTTCATTAACTTGATGACTAGAAGATGAAGACCTTATTATTGGATGTGGTGACAAATTTGGAGCACTACCAGCATCAGGTACCTAAAAGATATTAATAGAAAATTTAGAGGATCAAGATACATGTTTTTGCATAAACTTCACATGTTCTAACATAAATATCCGCAAAACATTATAAAATGATACTAAATTTGAAAAAATAAACAAATAATCAGGTATACAGAGAAGAACCTTCCAAAACTCTGGCCTCTTTCAAAAATTAATATTGGCACATTATATTAAGAACTGGCAATGTATGTCTTGCTATTAATTACAAATAAGGTCAACTCACATAAATATTGTTTATCATAGGATATCGGTTAACTTATTATAAGAAAGGAATTCTGATGTAGGAAACAATGATGTTTTTTTTATTTTACGTTCTTGAAGGGAGTAAGAGAGAAGTAGCAGGCAGAACTAGTGCCCACTGTACATAGATTACAAAGAACAGAAGTATGTCCACAGATCAAAGATTACTACATCTCATTATAAAGGGAATGTCTAGTTTACCAGAACCCAAATTCAAACTATAGTGATCTGAACCTCTCAACACAAGAGCAAATCTTGCTGGTCCTACATTAAGCAACATTCAAATTGTTTCCCTGAAAAACTCTGTCAAACTATTTCGTTTCCCAACTATCTCCACCGAAACAATAAGAAATTAACATAAAAAAGCTGAAGTCTGGATGACAAAGTGAAAAAAGGCATCTCACCTGTCCAAAGCTTGCAGGACCAAATCCTGTTCCAAGACCACCATATGCTCCCCCAACTAAACCATATCCTAGAAGAGGTGGGAAGCTTGAATTTAAGGTTGACTTCTGGGAGCCAGATCCTCCAGAAACTTCTGATCTGCTTGTGGTTTAGCAAGAGAACACTCCAATACTTGACCCGTCAATAAGAGAAAATCCGAAAAAATATCATCAATAATGCCTTTTATCTCCATGGAAAATACAGGAAGTTGATAACAGCTATATGGTATAAGAAGCATATCCTACCATCAATCTCATATTTTTTTGTGTTCTTCAATGCTTTCATAGCATTTGACCTCTCCGTAAAATGCACAAAACCATATCTGCTGTCCTCTTTTCCTGCTAAAGAAAATAATTGGAAAAAATGAGGGCACTATTCATCTACTTATATTCATAGGAAGCAAAAAGGGAGAAGAAATGTATTGGATACAAACAAATAACAACATATATTGTAATGTAAAGCCCTATCTGTTGACGTGAAAAGCAATGCATTATTTCTCACCTTGAATTCAAAATACCTAAAATAATGAAGTAGTTTAATTCTACTAGTGAAGTTAAAGATGTATCGAGGAAGTGAATATAGGTAAAGGGGAATATGCTCGTATGAGATTAAATATATTATAGCATAAACTTCACATCTAAACAGCTTCTAGTTGATAAGATCCAAAAAGATGCACATTTAGAAATATGAAGAGAAGGAGTTTTTGTGTTTCACAATGAGCTGAAGAATAAAAAAAAAATTAATTTTACCTTGTAAAAACAACTAGTCTCGAAATGACAGTTTGAAGTGCTTGCAATCTATTGACCTGCAGCTGCAAGGGGTGAAAAAACAATATAAAAATAGATTTACTAGTTAGAAAAAGAAAAATTGCTTCAAAAACTCACAAATCTTAGATTCAGCATTCACTAAAATGACTTATGCTCATTAAATCATAAAATCATTATAGATCAAAATTTCTTTTTAAAAATCCAACAGATTCTGTCTTTGAGAGAGGCTCCATGAGCAAAGAACTTACAAAGAATCCTAGAATGATAAGAAATTGAAATTTACAGAGTCTGCATGCCTTAGTTGAAAAATCCGATCCAAATAATAATGAGTACTATATATATGATTTGACTAGACAACTTAAATCTGAGTGCTAAAAATAACTTGGAGTTTGAATTAATGCCATCATTTTACAAAGAATCCTGGAATGATAAGAAAATTGAAATTTACAGAGTTTGTCTGCCTTAGTTGAAAAACCCGATCCAAATAATAATGAGTACTATATATCTATATATATATATATATATATATAATTTGACTAGACAACTTAAATCTGAGTGCTAAGAATAACTCGGAGTTTGAATTAATGCCATCATTTTACACAAGAAAAAGAAACTCTCACAATCACATGTAGACATGCATATGCATTAACAAAGGAACATGGAAAATTGGCACGATAAAAATGTGAAATATATTAAAATTAATTTCTGGCCATCACTTACAATTGTTGTAATAATTGAAAGTTACAGATTCTGTCCATGAGCAAAGAAGAGGTTGTTTCCAAATCAAAAGGAATTGGTGAATAGAATAGTCGGAAGTTAGAAGTCAGAAGTGATATGATGGAGAGTAAGAGTTTACCGGGTAATGAACAGTAGAAAGTCAGAAGTGAAGGATGATTTCGTCGTTGTGACGAAATTGGTTTTGAAATAGGAAGTCAGAACAGTCGGAGGGGTTTTCGGCGTTGTGACGAAAACTGCAAAGAGAATGAGGGATTTTCCTGACAAAATTGGTAAAGATTAGCAAAACAATTCGCAAATTAGAGAAAGAGAACATACCTATGGACGATGGGTCGACTGAGCTTCAGCAAACAAAACCTAACAAAGGTAAAGGGAAAGACAGAACTGACGAAACAAAACAAACAAAACCCTAAATATCATTTGTTCCTATACCGACGGACGAAATAAATGATCCGTTGCTATAGGTTCAATAAATTAAAAATGAAATAAAAAAATAAAGAAAAAATCAAATTCACCGCCAATTAAAAAAAAAAGAGCGAGTTATTTGGGAAATATACAGACGGAAGGAAAAAACCGTCGGTAAAAGTTACACTTATAGAAACGGTTTTCATTATCCGTCGGTATATGTATGTCTATAGCAACGGTTAATTCGAGCGTCGGTATAGGTTATGTATATTCTGACGGTGACCAAAATCCGTCGCTATAGATCATTTTTACCAACGGATTTTTACCGTCAGTATAGGTAAGCGTCAGTAAATGGCAAATTGTTTGTAGTGCATCTTCTTGCTGATAATCACTTGTTACCGAGCGAGTTTGGAGCTTAATTTTTTTTTAGAATACATTCTGACTCTGTAGATAAATACTACGTTCACGTTGCATGAAAAACTTGTAGATCAGCCTACATATACATGCAATTATAATTGATAATCAGGCGAGGGAACTTTTTTTAAGGACTTATTTGGATGATTGAAAGAGAGACCTCTAGCCTTCATATTCTGGCTGACGAACAGTTGGATCATCTTTTGATAAATTAATTCTCGTGGTAATTACCGTATTCATTATTAAGTCATTTTTCAACAGGAGCCACACGGAAAAACTCTATCAAGTCAGAAATTAAAATTGAGTGAGAAATTTTAATACTAGTAATAGTTAGGTAATTGGCAAATCTGCTTTTATGGTGTTTACAATGGGTTTCATGTGTAATAAAAGCATCAATCAAGTGAATTTATTGAAATTTTCAATTTAATTATTGAATTTTTGATGTTATTATGGGCAGTAAAAGAATTAATTAAATTTTGAAACAAACAACCATAGTAGCCAAGTTACAAACATTTATTATATGGGTTTATTGATCAATGGAAATATCTTAGCGTGAGATTACCTGCAAGTTCATAGTCGTACGTTTTCTAAATTTCTTCCTTTTTTGAAGTTTTATTAGATTATTCAGCGTTCAACTACAATAATGGTGGTTTCATCGTTGAAGGCAAAAATGGGGTTTTGCCACTGGAATTCCTATTTCACAATTGGGCTGCCAAGAAATGGGTTTTTATCTTATCAGCCTGATAAAAGTTTTTTTTTTTTTAATTAATGGAAGCATATGTTATTGATAATTAAGGAAACGCTACATCAATCCCACGTAACAACAGCGAGTCAGCGACCACAAATGCATGGCAAAAGCAAAACACATGATATGTCCGAGACGTGTTCCTAGGGCAGGCAAGCTTAAAGCCTTAAAACCAAGCATCAAGCTTACAAAACATCCATTTTTTCCCCCTTCTTCTCATATTTGGAGTGGAGCTGATCGAATTTCCCACTCTCTGCATATTTTTCTGAATGCGTAATCATTTGGAACGCCAGGCAAAAACCCCACCACCCATAAAAACTCAAGGGCCCAGCGACCAGTACCTATGGCTTGACAACTCACCTTATTAAATGGGGTTCGACAGTTCTGAAATCTGAACTCCAAAGGGTCCCATCTTCTGTTTAGAAATTGATGACTAGCTGACCCCCTTCATTTGGCCAACGCTTTCACTTCAAGCTCATCGTCATAGTGCCATATATGCACCGTCAAAACTTGGACTCTCAAAACATTCGATTAATGAATTTATTAAATTGGGTTTTAACAGATAAGTTGGCAAATTGTTTAAATTGGGTTTTAACAAAAGTTGGAAACTTGTTTTAAGTGTTTTATGTTCAGTCAATTTTTGGGAAAACTGAACCCTGTGTTTGACAGTCAGGTTTTGTAACTTGGAAGCAGTGAAAACAACAATCAAGAAAAAGAAAAAAAGAGACTGTATATGGTGCATCATATTTTGTGCTACATTTGCTAGCTGCTAACTACAGAAGTTCCTGTACAACCTTTTTCCCCGAGTCATATCTCCGAGATTTTACCTCAAAAGGAAACACTAAGTTTAAAAGGCAGTACTAATAATTAATGTCTAACTCTAACATCGATCCTTCTCTCAGTTCTAAGCACTTGTGTCGAAGATAGACGAAAAAGATTGAAAATTACACAAAATGGTGCAACTTTTCTTTTTTCAATTCCTTTAAACCAGGAAACTGAATCTCTAAAGCATGGCTGGGCCATTGGGTTTTCTCCCAGGTGCACCACCTTCCCATGTTTCTCTAGGCGAACTCCCTCCTGCTCCATATGATGTGGTAGTTAATGCTCCAACATTGAAGCCACCTCCAAAGGAAGTGAGCAACGCAGAGAGTCCACTTGAGGAAGCTCCACCATTATCACCCATGCCAAGGCCAAGAAGATCAAGCGTAGTAGGCTTGTTTCCAAACAGCGAGGATGAGGCTATCATGGGATTATTAGTCAAGCCAGAACTTCCATTTGAGGGAAGGCCAAGGCCAAGACCAGATGTCACTGTATTGCTCTCTGACTTAACATTAGGATCTTGACCAGCAGAGGAAGTACTTGATGATACTGCAAATCCTAGACCACGGAGCAGTGAAGGATTTGATGCCGCTGCACCCATTTGGGCAGCTTTTTGTAGCAATGCAGTAGCAGACATGGCTGGTTGCGGAGAAGGAGCATAGTGGCAATGGTCATGTTCAGGTCCAGTAGTGAAGATCGAGGAGCCATTGTTGGAGAGGTAGAGAGGAGAGGAAAGAGAGAGGGATGTGCGCTCTAAGGGTGTATTTGCTGATTGAAGGAACGAAGATGGTGCTGGTATTTTGGATGGTTGTGAGTTTGATGCAAATATGCTAGCGAAAACATTGCTGTTTGAAGTAGAGTTACTGGTTGCTGCTGGAGAAAGTCCCATTGGATTTTCTGGTATTTCTGTAAGCATAAATACAGTGAAAAGAAGAATGAAAAGCCATTGAGAAAAAGAAAAAAACAATGATGAAGATTAAAGTAGCAGCAAAGAACAAAAAGAAGAAGAAAAAAAAAATGAAAAACATGGAGATTTAAAGGGAGAGGGCTTTTATTTATGGCCTTTTTAAAGCCCTGTAACTTGAAAGCTTTGAGAAGTAAAAGCAAAGGCAATAATGGCTTCCTTTTGTTTCTCTCAGTTCAACCCTTTTTTTCTTTTCGATCATTGAGCTTACTTACTGACACTGTCTGTAACTATCTCGCTCGTGAACCCAAAACTAAACTCTCCTGAACATCTTTCTCTCTCTTTCCTCTCTCTATAACTCTCCCCTCACCTACCACATTTGTTAGGTTCTCTAAGACTAAATATCCAAACGAGAACGACACCAAGAAGAGACAAAACAGAGCCATAAAAACCCAGAACTTCATTTCATTTGAATGTACACTCATCTTTCTTCACCCACTATAGAAAAACAAAAACTAACTTAAAAAAAAAAATTGTTAACAAATACCCTAAGCCTTACTTATAAGTGTTTTGCTAACCAACCTCTTTAAAATTAATTAATATATTATTTATAATAATAATATTATATTAATTATATAAATTTAATAATTTTATTCATTATTTTTTAATATATTAATAAAAATAATCTTAAAAAATGCTTTTAAGATACTTAGTAGTAAAATATTACTTATAATAATATTTAATCAAATACATTAAAATAATAAATAAAATTGTTAATTTTTGTAATTAATATAATATTATTATTATAAATAACTTGTTAATAAAATCCTAAAAAAATAACCCATGATTATCTCAACTTTGACCTATCTAAATAAACAAAAACAAAAATAGTGGCAAATTTTCTATATAAAAGTATACATATAAAAAGACACATAAAAATATTTACCTGAACTCTGAATTGACAAGCCCGGTGAAACTGCACTGGTAGTTGACGGTGTTAAAGGCTGCGGCGGTGGCGATGTTGCAGCAGCTCCTCCTCCAACCATACTTTTACCATTCCCATTCCTATTAACATTTCCTTCTGTATTAGCAATTGCTAGCGTTTGCGCCCTCGCGCTTTCCTCAGCTAACACATCGCAGAAAGCTCTATGCGTTATAAAACTATCCCTCCTTCAAAAACATTATCATCATCCATAATCAAAACCCAGAACCCAAAAAAAAAAAAGGCACCGTAAAGATGAAAGAAAAAAGAGTTCAATTATGAATCGGAAACGGATGAGTTTTTATTATACCTAGAAAAGATGGTGCCACAATCGCATTTATATTCTCGGGTGCCGCAAGTCTTCATGTGGGCCTTCCAATCTGACTGAACAGCGTATTTTTTAGAACACCGCTCGCATTTCCATTTCTTTTCCCAGTGTTTTCTGCAAAAGTGTTTCTTGATACCGGTAAGATCACCAAGGGCTCGAGCTGGGTTGTGGTGGACGCAACTTGGCTCAGGACACACGTAGACTCGCTTTCGAATTTCTTTGCTGGTTCTTTGCCGTAGCTTCCAAGGTAAGTTATGGCCCCGTCGGTGGAGTTGAAGGTTTTGATCGCGTTGAAAGCCTTTGTTACAGATCTCACAAACGAACCGGTTGGTGGCTAGTAGGGTTTTTGGAGATAAAGCTATTACCTCAGCATCTGGATCTAAATGAATCAAAATAAAGAAATTAAAAAAAAAAAGATGATTCTTTTTTCAACATTGCGAGATAACAAGAAAGAAAACTTGGAAATTTAAAATTATTGAGATTAAAAAAAGGTGGACTTTGAATGTTCTTATAATTCACCTGGCATCCCAGGAAGATTTCTTTTCTTCTTCGGTGGTTCTCCACCTGTTGGTTGAGTGCCTTGAATCTGATTACCTAAAGAAGATGCAGTTGCTTCTCCAGAAGCTATAGAAACTGTCATTGATGACGAATTTTCAAGCTCCACCATGCTTTATTTATTCCAAACCCCAATCAAAGACAACCCAAAAAAGTTCAGGTTTTTTTGTTGACAGTTTCTTTGTTTTCAGCTAAAAGAAACAAAAACCCAGTTTTAGTTAGAGGAAACTATGATACAACAATTCACTGCAAATGATGGTTTGAATTTCAAAGATTATGAATTGTTTTCACTTTTCACAAAGAAAAATTATAAAAACTTGTAAGAAAAAGACAAAGTTTTTAGTCTAAGTGTATGGCTTTCATTTGAGTAAAACAAAAACGAAACTAAATGAAAGCCCTCGATTCAACTAAGTCGTCGTCGAGTCATGACCGGAAGAGCACGGGAGGTCCCATAAGGCGGCTTCATGTCCATAATACAATACATACAGAGACTTTGAAGAGAGAAGCAATGAAGAAAACAGATAGAGAGAGATGAAAAAGCAAAGTAAAAACTAATTAAAAAATAGTTAAAGCGGCGCAAGCTTTAACCATGGTTAAGTTAAGATATCAGCTCCTCTTCACCTCCAAGTTCTGGCTGCGTTTCAAAATCTGACCGTCCACGTTTCAATTTTTCCGGCTTGCTGACATTTGTCGGGAGCAGTCCCGACTAGGCGGTGCCTGTCGTTTAGTGAATAAAGTCTCCTCAGAATTTCTTTTAACTCATGCCTCACTCCTCACATTTTTTTTTTGAACCTAGACTCGCACTAAAAGTCGATTATACCCCTAAAAAACCAAAATTCACCGTTCTCGAAAGATCACATTTTGGACTTTTTAAAACCAATTCAGCGTGTGTTTTGCTCAACTGAGCAATAATAATAGATTATTATTAAATTTTTTAATTTTATAAACGAGATTTATATTTTTTTATAATTTTTTATATATTTTTTTAATTCGATCATCGTATTTTGTGTTTTATTTGCATAAATCATGCACGTCGAGTTTCGAAAAAATATTTAACTATGTGTTTTGATGTAAAAAAATTTCAACCGTTAAATATATATTGAAAAATATAATATTCTCGATCGATATGATAGGGATATCGGATCGATTCGAACATTTACGTGCACAACAAGTACGATTATATTGTTAAATCTAACGGTTAGATTATCCAAATATAAATCGTATAAAAAATTACAAAAACTTATAAACCTCACTTATAAAATTAAAAATGTTCATCGTGATGTATATGATAATAATTCAATAATAATTAGGGTAAGAGCATATATATATATATATATATATTCTTTCTTTCTCAGATTTGGAGAAATGAAAAAGAAAACTGAATATTTGTCTTAATTCTTAAAGATAACGTGTTTTGTTTTTGTAGATGTCTTTTTTAACGGTGAAGCAGGTAAACTTTTTGAAAATTGCCAAATTAAAATTGGAAGGTGTATGTAAAAATAGAAAATGTAGGAGGATATCGAATTTATTAGTGAAGGTTATATTCAAAGGAATGTTAAAAATAATCAGAGATTATCAGTTTTTATGGTTATTTTTATTTTTGGACAGCAATTACTTATTTATTTTAATTGATAGTTGAATGTTTGTGAATTTGATAAGTGTAAATTAGATCACTTTGTGTTTGGAATGAAATGATTCAGGATGATAGGTCCAATAATTTTGAGGTAATTATTTATCAAAAAAGAAATAATAATAATTTTGAGGTAATTTTTAAAGAGGTATTAACAGTAATGCCATTGAGCAGATAAGGACGAGCAAGACAATGAGACAAACTTGAAAGATTTTGTCTGAAAGCTAGTGGCTTTCTCGTGATTATAGTCAGAATTTTGTCCAATCTTGATAATGCAGCTGGGTTTTTTTTTTTTTTTTTCTTTCTTTTTTGTGTAATACTATATAAGAATGTTCATGTTCCTTTGTCAAAATAACAATTATGGCTTTCATTTTCTTGAATTTTTGGTACATATAATTTCCTTGAGTGAACTGAAGAGACGGAAATGGGTATCACAGTGGCAAGTTTGGTAAATAAGATGGTATTTCTGAGCTTTTTTTTTTTTAAAAAAAAGGGAAGTCTTTGATTGTTTCTATTGTAGCCCGCACGTTACAGGATTTTGGTGATGACAAATGTCCTTCAATTTTGATTCTTCTGCATTTTTTTTCAGGGCTTTGATTCTCTGTTTCATGAATTATCATGGCTTCAGGCTGTTTCATATATATATATATATATATATATATATAAAGATATCTTAAGTTATTTGTTTTAAATTTAATAAAATAAAAAATGAAAATGCTAAAAATTAAATAAAAATATATGTTTTTATTTTTCTTTAAAAAATTTATATGAATGGGTTTTGACTTTATCATTTATAAATTTTGACAGATTTAGATAAAATTTAAAATTTAAATTGTCGAATCGAATCGAACTTGAACAAATATATAAAATATTAATATCATATCTAAACTCCTGAATCTGGCTCGACTTGGCTTATCAACACTTTCAAGACCAATAATTTCAATTGCTTAGTTTTTGTTCCTCAAAATAATATTATTATACTTTATTTTATAATCATTTTATATAATTAAGGGTTTTTTTAAAATTTTCCTTAATGATTTGAAAGACACATTCTGGTAAATTCAGAATTTTATTTCTCAAATAATCTTCACATGGAATCCTGGTTTATAGGTAAAAGAACCTTCCCCTTATCAATTAAATTAAACCTTATCTGGTTCTTATAATAATTTTTTATTAATTAATAATATAATAAGTGAAATTTTAATATATTGGTGCCAAATGTAGAAACTTTGTTTAATTTAGATATTATATAAAGGCCAAGTAAAATTTGTTTTTTAGTGGCAAAAGGCACCGGCTTTTGCAGAAAAGTTGAGAGTCAATTTCAGCATGAGTGGCAGGCAACATGTATTTGAGTTGAGTTTGAGTGAGCAGCCGCACCGGCCTGGCCTCCACACCAATCAGACACAAGACAGATTCATCAAGGCTGGGCCCCCATATTATGGACGGCCTAGATGGATTTTGATTAAGCTTTTTGCTAACGAATATTTTTAGAATATTTTTTAAGATTAATTAATATATTTTTGAATAATTTTATTTATTATTTTTAATATATTTAATAAATATATTATTATATATAATAATATAAAAAAATATTTTTAAAACACTTGATACCAAAATTCAAGTTCTATTTTTTTTGTGGGGTTTGGAAATGTTATTTAACTCAGTTGTTTTAAAGTAGTAATAGTCATCATCCACAAATTATTGAACTAAGGATAATGATTTCGTAGGGCTTTGAAAATCTGTTGATATTCTTTTTTTTTTTTTTTTTGAAAGGTTATGATTAGGTATAAATGAGATGTTTATACTCACTAATTACTCGAGTTTGATTAGACAAAAACTCGAATTTAGTTCGATTATTATTAAGTCGAGTTCGAGCTCGAGCAACTTAATTTATCAAATTAGTTGAATTTGAGTATCCTAATGTCCGACTCAAATAGTTTAATAAAGTTTTATTATTTTTAATTAGTATTGAATAAATCTCAATTCGAACTCAAATTTGAGAATTGAGCTCATTTTTTACTAATTAAACGAGTCTAATTTAAAGAATTCGAGTAATTTAATTTTTATTTTAAATCTATTTCAAACTTTAAAAATACAATTTTATCAAAACCGAGCTAAATTTAAAATCGTAAACTTCGAATCGAACTCGAATTTTTTACTTACTTTGATTCATCACGACTGTCGTTTTGGGATAGCATTAGCAATATAAATAGAAAAAGGTGATGGAGATGGGAGAATGGGTTATGGAAGAAATAAGCAAAGCAGGGTCTAGGTTAGGTTTTAATAATGGTTTTTAAACATAGTCAAGAGTCAGCTTGAAAAATGGGAAATTGGCTTGAGTATGTTTAAAGAAATTAATTAATTGGGTTCCATGGGAAAATGACTTTGGATGAGAAAACAAAAAGAAAAAGAAAAAGAAGAAAAGGAATCTACTAGTATTACGTAAAAGAATGACTCTAAAGTCTAATCTAACCCAAGATTTATGTGGCTAAAATTAGTAAAGTAGTTTCTTTTTACGTACTTGGCCAATAGCCATTTTGGCATATATGCTGCTAGTTTGGATAGGCTAGAAAGATAGAGATTTCGTAAGAGTTGAGCCAATCAAGTGTTTCAAACATGGAGCCATGTTTTGCATTAATGGATAAGGTGTTCTTTTTATTTTTCTTGCCTTTTCTTTACCTTTAATTAATTATAGAGTTTGGGTTATATTCTAGAGTACCTAATTTAAGACTACAGTAAATTTGATCTCTTTCATATTTTTTTCATTTCAAAAGCACAATCTATAGCATCAATTTATTACATTCAAAATTTTATTATCTGAATGCTTTCATGATGATTGAACCCAATTACTCAAATATAATCGACAAGAAAAAAATATGTTTCTCCCCTTAATTATCAACTAAGTTAAAAACTAGGTGAACAATTAATATTCAATCATTCCATTGTCATTGAAACATGTGAGCTTAATTTAAATTTCACCAAGAACACACAGTACCGTACTCATTGTCATAAATCATTGGTTTTGGTGTCGTTTAAGGGAGATGCCCTAAACATGCATTTGTAATTTATATATACCAACCTCTTTACTACTTAAATAATACAAGTATATTTTTACCTTAAACAAAATTAAGCTATATATGTTTTAATTAAAGACTAAACTTTCTGAAACAGTTTCCTAGCTAGGTGCGACTTTTGCGCTATACTTGTCTGACAAGGTGGCTGTGATTGATGTTATGTATCAACATTCAACAGCATATATTATAGTCTGAAATCCTATTATTATTATTATTATTATTCTTAATTTGATGGAAAAAAAACCCCGGGTGGCCGTTGGCTGTTCCTGTTGCAGCCCAATACCTTTGTTCTTTTCCTCCTCTTTATCGGCCATTGTAGGCTGTAGAATGAGTAAATATTGCAGATAAGGGTATGGAGTTTGGAATAATAAATGAAGACAAAGAAAAAGAAAAAGCTTTGGTTGCGAAAGAGGAAATTAAGGGGAAAAATGTTATACTTCCAAATTGTACTATGAGGGTGAAATAAACAAGATGGTATCCAACAAGTTAAATTACGAAGCAATCTACTTTTAACAGGTTTCAGGTCGAAGAAAACCTGAGCTTTGGATTTTTTTTTTTTTATGATTATGTTCATCTCCAAGTCCAACAACAAGGATGTTTTTTTTCAACTTACGTACTGCAAATATAGAAATGTGAGGTGATGAGCAATTGTCAAAAAGGAAAATAAGAAAACAGAAATGGTATTGAATTGGAAGACAGGCCCTGGCCTGCAGTAATCATCACCAATTTGATAAACTTTTTGGTTCCTTTTTTTTTTCTTTCCTGATTCCAATGGCAATAAGCAGCAAAAGGTCCACCTTGAATCCAGACAGACAGGCACAATATTCACCTAACTTTTTTTTTTTTCTCCTTTACAAAAAGGTTTTGCTTACAACTACAAGAGCCAACTTTGGTATTGTGACAATTACAAAATCATGGGGTCAGATTTAGATCCTAGCTAGCTTAGCTTGGAGTAGGATGAGTCAAATAGCATTGCCCTTATCCTATTGCTTACCAGTTGACAGTTGCCACCACCCTACAATATCTACAAATCTATAGCAGCTAGCAGCACCAAGTTTAGGGCCAAAGTCTTTCTTCCCCAACTTTAGATCTACAATGGCTATTCTCCATTGGCCTGGCCTTGCCTGCTATCGAGACCACTCTACTACTAACTAGTAATAACCCACTTCTTAGTGAGACCCACACACGTGGAAACTTCATCCCTATTTCCATGGTTGCAAGAATTGTTATTCTGAATATGGTGTGACTAACTCTTTTTTCACCTTAAGTCTGATCTTATGCATTGCTAATTTTAAGTGGGACTAGGTTGAGTTATTCGTTTAGTTAAGTATAGCAAGAGCCGGTGAAAAATGAAATGATAAAAGGCTCTTTCAAGGAATGACACTGGCTTTTACTAACCTCCAAAGGTTCTCAATTTCAATTAGTTAGGTGCAAGAAAAATATGTGAATCTTTTTTGTCCAAAATTCTTAACAGTTGGAATTCACAAGTACTCGGACAATGAGTTGCAACGAAGATAACGTGCATCCAAGCCCACACTTTTTATTTTTTTGGATTCAGATTCAAAAAATTTCCATAAAGTTAGATTTGGGACCCTTTTTCTTTTTGGAGGTGTGGAATGAGAAGGGGATCGATTCGGTGGGGAGAGGGAAGGGGGAAGAAAAAGTAAGTATTCGGAACTAATGCAAAAAGTAACGATTCCGAGTCTGACTACTACGAGTATTGTTTAACCTGATAGTAAATTTATCAACAGAATTTCATTTGTTGATATGTAGACGTTAGAAGGCTTTGTTAGATCAATGAAAAAGCCTCATTTGGCAAAAACAGTTATATATAAGATATCTTCAATACCTTTCGTATTAATGAAAGCTATAACAATTTATAAATGCCTATGATATTCAATGTTTTGTTTATGAAAAGCAATTTTATGATTTCAAAATGATATAAAGCTAATTGTAATTTAAAGATTGATTATTCGCATAACTTAATTTATATTGCACATCATAAATATTATTGAACAATTAAATATTCATTAATTGATTTTTTTCTTAAAGAAGGGTTTGATAGTTATTTAATGTTAACACAAATCAAAATTTGAAGTAAGATATCAATTGATTTCAATGAGGAAAAAGTAATTTCAGAAAAAGAAAAAAAAACTCATAATTACATTGCTCTACAATACTAATTTTTTTTAGTTTATATTTGATGCATTGACAGTGACATCCGTATACAAATTTATATAATGTTAGTGTATCAAATATAATTTTTTTTCTCTAAAAAAAAAATATATAATTTTTTTTTAAGCTTTGGCAGATGCCCCCATTGCCTCTATCGTAAATCTGTCTATGGCTATACCCATTAACTTCACATCATTTGCCTGGATGGAATATGGAAAAATTCTAAGAAAAACTCTTTATGGTGAGCTTTTCGTAGGTTTCATTAATATGTAATTTATCATGTTTATATGTAATTTTTGTCATGTTTATATGTAAAAATAATATTACATATGTAAAAAAAAAAAAAATTACGCTACTTAAAAAATTACATATAAACATGACAAATATGTCATGTTTATATATAATTTATCATGTTTATATGTAATTGTCATGTTATATGTTATATGTAATTTATCATGTATATATGTAATTTGTCATGTTTATATGTAAAAAAAATTTACATATGAATATGACAATTTTATGTAATTTTGTCATGTTTATATGTAATGAAACCTATTGTAAGCTCACCATAAGAAAACTTACCCTAAAATATGGGGCAGTGAGATGCAAAGATTCTCGGAATGTGCCCTAAACTGCCATACAACACCTTATCCTAATTATAGGTCGGAGAAATTATTTCATTTATTATTAGTGGAATTTTTAAATTTTATAAACGAAATTAATATAATGACACATATCCGTTAAAGTTTAAATTATTTAATTTATTATTAGTGGAATTTTTAAATTTTATAAACGAAATTAATATAATGACACATACCCGTTAAAATATTAAAAAAATTAAAATAAAATAAAACATGTGACAATCTTTTAATTTCGTTTGTAAAATTAAAAAAAAAAAAAAAACTCTATTGCCCATGTATCAAAGACGTTGACACAAATTTGAAGAGTTGCTGGAGAGTTTTCAGGTTTGTCTTTACCATCGTATGATGATTTACAGTACAAATGTTTATATTCTATGAATGAAAATCAAGTCACAAAATAAAAGAAGACTAAATGACATAATAATAAATCATGATCTGCATGTGCTGAAAATCTCACCTCGCATTATGTCAATTGCCATATGCTCAAGGGTGTAACGCTCGGGACCTAGATAAACACCTGTCTTCTCTAAAAGGGCAAGTCCTTCCTCCCTCCCATATCTTGAGGCATAAAGCTTCAGGTATTCAAAGTCCTAAAATCCACGTTAAAGAAAATGACATAAGTAAACAAGAATCAAACAGCAGAACGGGTAATAGGAAATTTACGATAACTATCTTTCAATTATTTTTCTCTTTATATCCCTCTAAACTGCTAAATTTCAGAAATGACAGCAAGTAAGGCCTTATTTAATATTGCTTTTGAAACAACTTTTGAGGTCAAAAGCTGCTTTTCATCGCAAACGCAATGCTAAACAGGTAACAAAAAAAATAGCCTTTGCTGTTGAAACAATGGTTTGAAAAGCCAAACCAAAAAGCCAAAAAATATAGCTTTTAGACTTTAAAAGCTGGCTTTTGGATAAAATGATTTTATTATCCTCACATCTCCACACTTTTATTATTTTAATCATATTTTTTTTTTACATTTCAATTTCCCACAATACTTTTTCATAGCAATGCCAAACACTTAAAAGTTTTTAAACCACAGTTTTTCACCATACTTTTTTCAACCCAAACTTTTTCCAACATCAATGCTAAACTAGCCCGAAGTAGGGCACCAACATGAGGCTGATTCAGAAATTTGACTCACCTGCAAGCCACTGAGAATGCGCTCTAGTCTAAGTGAAGCAACAGGTTGACTCGAAGATGAGAAAACCTCACCAGGGTAGAACAAAACGCCATCACCTGGGGGAAGTCCATGTCTAAATCTTATCTGCATAAAGGCATATTTTGCATTTTCAGAAAAAAGTTTTTGACAGAGTTCAGAAATGCCATTCAGTTATAATTATTAAGGACTTGAGATGGCAAGTAAATAAATACCTCTGCGCTGGGAACTGTTGCCTTCTCGTAGCAGTTGGCACCCCAATAGAGAAAACCAGTTCCACCTTCCTTCCATACACGCCACATCACAGCACGATGCTGTGTTCCTCGCATCCCAAGGTGCCAATTTGGATGAGGGTCAGATGGACCCATGCAGACATATGTCCACCATTCCTAAAATAAAAGCTCACTCCCATCAGCATAATTTTTTTCATAGTGCTCATAGCTTTGATTGATGGGGCTTAGAAGTTTTTATCTTTACAAAACAGAAAACAAAAACTCTTCAACGGTGCAGTAGCATTTTGGACACTACAGGACAGAGACATGACTGAAGTGGTGGTAAATGGATTACATATTTTGATGAGAAGCCAGTAGCAATCTGTTTCACTTCACTAGATGGAGAGGAAGTAAATAACATTTTGCCTTCATCTTAAAATCTTGATGGGAGGAAATATTTTTATGCTAAATCCCACCATAAGCATCATTAGAAAATGGTTAATTTCGAAAATCGTCATAAGAAAATAATTAACTGAGCTCTAGAGATCCTTGTTTAGATTCACTGCACTCTCTCCCCCTCCACCCACCCACACAAAGAGAGAAATATATGCAAAAACCACCAGTAAGCATTACCTCTCCATTTTCTGGCTGCAATTCAGAAATAACATCCTTAACCAGATCCTCTCGATTACCGAATACCCACTCACTGCATGCAAAACCACAAATTTTACTCATCTTGAGGATAAGAAAGAACCCTTTGAACAACAATAAGCAAGAAATACCTTGTACAATAGATTTGAGTGTTAGGGCGTAAGAACTTTGGCACTTTTACAAAAGCCTCAAAAGGAGTTGGTGCAAGAGGAGCATCGCTTGGCCCTACATAAAAGATGCAAACCAAGTGAAATATCACAATTGATCAGAGAAGGATGCCTTGCTAACAACCTGAATTTTAATATAGTCTCAGAATAGCAAAATACTCCTGAAATGTTGAAAGCTCAGTCCTGGAGTCACATAATTTTCAATAATACAGCAGGACAACTAGAACAGCCGACCAATAAGCCTTTAACAGTCAACGGTATAACAATGGCACCTCTTAACACATGCAAAAGTGAATAATTGCCCTCAGAAATTTTATAATATGATATTGGGCTGCAATTATCTGATTCCACATTCAAACAGTTAACAAACAATTGCTCAAGGGAAAATTATAACTTATAAAAGAGATAGCTGACATGTTACATAGAAAATTTAACAAAGTGGGGTGTGAAATCATACCACAATAGTAAGTGGTTAAAACACGAGCATCAGGAGCATAAGCATGCATCTCACTTGCCATATTGCGAAGAGACTCATATTGTTCCATGTTCAGTGGCTGCAGAAAGAATTACATTCTCATCAATGTATCAAGATCATCATATAATGCTAACACGCAACGATCGAAATGCTAATGACTGCAACAACAAAAATTATTGGAAATACAACAAAGAATGTAAAAGAGTTCTAGCACATCCAAAAGAAGTATAAAGATTAAAGATGCAGAGATGATCAACCTTACTGTACAGACCAAAAATAATAAATAGAGAAAAGCTGAGACATCATGTCCTTTCCAGGACATTAAGTCTCATTAACATGGCGTATAACAGCTAATTTTTCTTCCAATTGAAACACAGATAATACCTCATCCCACAGATAAAAGTAGGCTTTCTTCCAATGAGCTTTTGTCCTCAAGATCTCAACTTCTTTCTGCAAATAATCCTTTGCTGCATCATTACTGTTGCACATCAACAAGCCACGGACATTCATCAGTTTTCTTACCAAAATACCTGATAGAAGTGAGCATGCAACAAACTTATACCAGGAGACCACAGGACTATATGGAACAGCATATGCTGCTAGTCGTGGATTTGAAAAGTATTCGTCTGATTTTGGATGATCCGCTGCAGTAGCAGAAGAGGTAAAATATATTCAAAGAGAGGAAAAACAACAACCAATCTCTGCTATAAAAGTAGATTAATGACAATTCACTCTGTTACCAGGCCAGGGAGATGTGTAAGTCAAAACACGCATGCTATTACCCCATCTGCAAAAATATGGGCTGATTCTGTACTGAAGAAGCCACTTGAAATGCTGATCCAATGCATCATACCACTCATTGCTCCCGTGTTCAACACCAAAGCGATCCTCAATTACAGTATCAGATATCTAAATACATGGTTAAGAAGACACTGAGTTCTCCAGAGAGGAGACAATGAAATACCTGTAACTTGTCATCAGCCATTCCAAACATAATCTGAATTGAATTATTATGCTAGGGTCTAGTGAGGACAGGATAACCCATTAGTCTTTGTTCTCAGTCATAAAGGTGACAGCCTACACAAATTATCAATACAGAAAGAATTCAACTTAATAAACATACAGGATACACCAAATACAGCAGGAAGAGAGGGAGTTGTTGGAATAATGAAGTCCCAAACGGTCAAACTTAACTTGACCCGTACTGAAAGGTTGGATATAGCATCTTCATCCATCATATCAACTGGCCCGTTATCTGAAAAGAACTCAGAAAATGATGGAGACCGAAGAACTCTTCTTAAAGATGTAGTTGCAGATTTCACTCTTTCTACCTAAAAAGCAATTAACCTATGAACAGCTTGAAAAGAGAGAAAGGAGAGAAACAAAAGGTAAATGTAACAGGAACACGAATAAGAATAGATTCAAATATTCACCACTTCATCAAATGGTTTTCCATCTATGGGCTCCACAGCATCAAGACAGTTACGAAGTTCCGTGAATAGTTGGTGCTTCTCAGCCTTGCCCAAGCATTGTGATGAAGATCTGAGTTAAATCAGAAATGAATTCTTGATATTACATGTTTATAATAACAAATATGAAATAATATGGGCAACACTACTCAATTCATGCAAAAGTCCATACAAAATATTAAGAACACTCTTTTAACAGCTGCAATTTATTGACTATAATGGACAGCACAAACTTAAGGTAAACTAAAAGAGGAAGGACTGTTACTCTGCATCAGCCTTTGTAGCATTGATGATGATCTCCCCTTCATATAGGCCTGGGGGCTGTGCATTTGGCACATCTATTGAAACCCAGACAGCACTTGTCTCCCTGCAGCAGGGGAAAAACAAACACAACCATCTTAGTCATGAGCAATAAGAAGCCACTAGCATTTGTTCACGTCACAAAAACACGCATTATGAAAACCATTAACAGAGTAGTACCCAGGTTGTAGGCTTATTTGGCTAATTGGAAGACTAATAGGTACAAGTGCATCAGGTACACCCAATATGGGAACCACACGCCGCAATGTTAATGATTGGCCAACAATCAACCTGCCCACAGCCAACTATTAGCAAGAATATCATATAAAGCTATACTGTATAAAAGCCGTAAATTGTCTAGAAACTAACCGATCACCAGATGCAGAGCATAAGTCACTGCACTGAACCTGCACAACCCCAGCAATACCAGAACCACTCCAAGAGACTTTTGGACGGATAGCAATTTGAACACTTTCCCTCTCATTTCTAGCTGCCAGAAGGCTTATCTTCAAGATTAAAAAATCATTATAAGTCAGAGCAATACATCTACTCAAAGAACATCTGAGTCATTTCGTGTAGTAATCACTCCTTAAAATTGTCCTCTACAACCCCATGTGCCCCAAAAAGAAAATAGTGAAGAAAAGGAAAGAAAAGAAAAGTCGAAAACATCAATTGCACACAAAAAACCAAGTGTTTCTTTTCAGCCTACACATTGCCAGTAGGAAACATAAGATTATGATATACATATCATACATTGTGAAATCTATCCTGAAGTTCCCTTCAATCATCCTCCACTGTCCCCACCCTCCCCCCCACAGCGTGCATACGCAAAGACGTGAGAAGGCTATCCCTGTAGACTATAAAGATACAGAATGAATACATAATTGAACAACAGTAGTATGGAAATATAAACAAATTAGATATTTCTATTCAGATGATAATGAGAAATGTCAAAACAAAGCAATTTTTTATTTTATACAAACATGCAAACAATACAATTAACCATAATTTGATATATAAACATGCAAGTCTAAATCAAAACAACAGGCTAAACTATGAACCATGACTAGTACTTGCATGCATGTGATGAGCAAACACAATTGTAAGCCTGCTCAAAAAATAGGAAGAAGGTTAAATAAAGATGTCCAAATCTACCCCTTGAACCTGCATGAATATATTCCTAAAAGGAATTTATTATCATATATTCAACAGCAACAATAATACAGTGTGGAGATGACTTACAGGCTCTAAATTTCTAGGCACTTCTTGTGGTCCAATATTTGCTGTGCTCGGGAGGCACCACACGTGTACTAAATCAGCAGTTGGAACTTCTGTGGGGTCAATTGAGCCCTTGAGTGGATTTGAGACATGGAAACCACCATCATTCCAGCCATATGCTGTCCCTCCCCCTGCAACACCTTCAACTGGTGGCACAACCATATCTTGCGAATTTCCTGCCAAGTTGTACCATTCCAAATGAAGTAGATTAGATCAATATACTGATTCAAATTTTATATTCACAATGCTGAGGAAATTGACATGGAAAAGATAAAGTTAAGAATGACTAAAGAAACTGTTCCACCCTAATGCTTGGTTTCATAGCGTAACTCATTCATTTCAAGAACCGAGTTGAGAGTGTAATTAGCCAAATAAAGCATTTGAGATCACCCTCTTTCACGAGTAATCGAGGAGCAAATATGCTCATAAAACATCACAAAAAGTTTTAAGTTCCATCGGTTTTGCTTTCACAAATAATCCACCCATCTTTCAAATATATATATATATATATATATATATATATATATATATATATATGTGTGTGTGTGTGTGTGTGAAGAAATCACGATCAAACTCCAAAGAAACGTCAATGATTCAATCATAGTTAGAGTTAGTATCCTCTAAATTCAATCTTAAATAGCAACGGTGGAACCCATAACATTATACTTATAACACAGCTTTCCAATTGTATAACCGCCCATAGATCTCTTCTAAACAAAGAGCAATAAAGTAAAAAAGGAGAACAGAATCGAAAAGAAACAGGAGAAAGTAAAAAACAAAATAAAACCAAAGAATATTATAGCGAGTAAGCTTAGTAGGGTAAGCTTCCAAGTTCTTTTTCTCTTCTTTTTTTTCCTGTCATTTTCCCTCTGGTTTTCTCAGCAACCAAACAGAAGACTGAAAATCGGAGACAGTAATAAACAGTTCGAAGAATAGTAAAATGAAAAAACTGCCATAAAAAGGCAACGTTTCCAGAGTAAATTCGTGATAGTAGAAAAAACATAAAGGAAAACAAAAATTTGGAGACTAACCAGGATTGTCCATTTTCGGTGCGGTTACGCTAGTGCGGTGCTTGCAATTACAACGATCTTTGAAAATCAGTTTTTAACAGTTCTGGTTTGTTTCTGGATTTTAATAGAGCCAAAATTCGCCTGAGGAAATGATCGCTTTTTTTTTTTTTTTTTTTTATAGAGAGCGAAGAAAATTTTGTGCTAATTATTAAAGACCCGACCCGACAGATTTTGAATGGATTCGCTCGGATGATAAAATTCGATCCGAACGAATCGATTCATTTTAATTAAAGAGTTTTTTTTTTTTTTAAGTGAGAGTGAGGTGAATGTTTAATCCATTCCGTCCCGTCCGTTTTTTAAAATTATTATTTTATCTTTTAAAATATTTTATATTTTTTTTGATTGTTAGTATATATATTAAATATATATACTAATATTTTATATATATATATTTTTAATATATATATATATATATTATATACATTAAAAATTTTTATATATTAAAATTATGTTCATAAATAAATTATAGTATAATTTTTTATAATATTAAATTAAAAATAATTAATAAAAAATAAAAAAATAACGAAATAAAATATCGTAAACCATTATGAATGTAACTATCGTTTCTACCCGGATGCGACGATTTTTTTTTTTTTTTTTTTAAGGCGGGTTGGTTTCTCTTTGTTTGTTCCGTTCCTTTCATCTAGTGAAATTGCTATTTACTCCTGAAATATTTTTTATTTTCTTATATACCCCTTGGTTTATATATGTATATTAAATTTAAGGTTTTCATTAGATTTTTTTACTCTTTTATCACCATTTCTGCATCTCTCTTTTGCTGCAAACCCACCGCCATCCATTGATCCATCCGTCGGCATCAAGACCAGGCTTCACCGATGACTTCCTTCCCGTCCTCTGCTTTCCTGACATCTTCCTTTTCGTCCTTTGTCCCTCTTTCTTCCTTCCTCCTTTTGCCTTTTTTGCTCATTTCCTCTGCATTTTGAGCATCTATTATTAGGGCTGTAAACGAACAGAGCGTTCGACGAACCGTTCGTGAACCGTTCGATTTCTGTTCGTTTATGTTCGTTTATTAAGCTAAATAAACGATTATGAACACAATTTTGATGTTCGTTTATTAAACGAACCGAGTTCGAACATATGTGTGTTCGGTTCGTTTATGTTCACGAACAAGCTCGTTTATGGTTCGTTTCAAACTCGTTTATTAGTTTGTTTAAAGCTCGTTTATGTTCGTTTATTGTTCGTTTATAATATAATTAATATTAATATTATTATTTGTATTTTATTTATAATATAATTAATATTATTTAATAACTTAAATTTAATAATTTAGTAATAAATTTAATTTAATTATGTTTGTATTATATTATTTTATATTTAATAATAATATAAAATTGATTTGTTTTATATTTGTTTGTTTATTTATTGTTCATGAACATTTTTTTTTATTGTTCGCGAACATGTTCAATTATATGTTCATGAACATGTTCATTTAATGTTCGTGAACATTAAATGAACGAACACGAACACACTCAATTTTAAACGAACAGAGCTTGAACACAATTTGAAAATCCTTAACGAACACGAACCGAACACGAACAAGCTCAAAAATAAATAAACGAACACGAACAAAAGCTTGTTCGTTCAAGCTCGGTTCATTTACAGCCCTATCTATTATACTAAAATCTATTTAACTTTACTCGGATAGCTTCAATTTATTTACATCAAATCAAAGGTATTGAGCTTCATCACGGGTGCAATGCTTCTGTTTTTTCAAGGTTGTCTTTGTTTTTACAAGTCTGAGAATCGAGTTTCTCTAGTTATAGGGAAGAAAAGTAATTTTTATATGAAGCAACACCATAGCACGAACCTGCCATGATATGAAAATTCATCTCTTAGCCCTTAAGATTTGCAGTGTCAAAAGCAAAAAGTAGAACCACTGGTTAAAGTTCAAGTCGAGAAGAGAAATACACTATGCTACACATTATCTTGACTCTTGAGTGGACCACAAAAGCCTTTTTTGTTAGAACACTTTCAAAAACAATTAGTCTAAAATATTAAAAAGCTCCTGAATTATTTTATATTTTTATTGTATTCAAATAAATATTTATCATTTGATTTATATTTAAATAAATTTTTATTTCAAACGAAAAATTGATTTATATAAAGTATATAAACTTGCCTAAGTAGAAAAGTTCAAGAGTTTTTTTTTTTGTTTTGTTATTTTAGCCTAATAACTACGACAGCCCCAACGTATAAAATTTTTGCAAGGAATACTATGAAATAGAGACATCCACCAGTTGGCTACATACTAACAAAGCTGTATGTAAATCCACATCAAAGTAAGATTTTCAACCGAATAATTCAAAATTTTCACACAAGGAACATCATTGCAATCCATCAAGCCAACGCCACTAGCAACCTTACGATAGATGCCTGAAATATAGGGGAAAAAGTAGTATTATATAAGATTAACCATTGCAGATTTGCACTAGCTGTCAAGGGAACACAAAAATATCATATGGGTTTTTCCAACAAAATCCAAATAAAAGAAAAGTTTAGTTTAGTTTTGGCAAGGCTGACAACATCGTGGCAAACACAGTTCCATTCTTCCGAAGCATTGCCCAAATTTAAGTTATATCATATAAATAAGATTACAATATGCAGTATGTAGCTCAAAAGTACATTTCAAAACATTCATATGAAATATCTACATGTATAAGACAATTGGCAATTCCCAAATCCCGAATTCAAGCAATGTATGAAAGCTTTCAAAGAGGAAGGAATGAAGAACAGAAAATTTAGAGATATCTTATACTAATTCATCTACAGTCTTGATTTTATAATCCTAATTTTAGAGTCATTATCAGCTTCAACAATCTCTAGCAAGCTTATAAAAAGTAGTTTTTATGATCCCCATTTCCTTCTTTCGTTTCTAAATTATTTCTAAAAGAGCAAGATTAGCATTAGGTTGACCAGGAGGATCCTAACAACAACTGAACTCCTAAACCTAGAAATAACATAAATCCACCATTTCTGTGACAGACAAAGCACAGGATGGTCAAGACTTACAATTAGTCAATTACAAAGAATATTAGGAAGAGGAACCTAGTTCTAGACAATAAAGCTTCTCTCTATCTCACCAAAAAAATTTCAATGAAATGGAAGCAGAGGACAAGGTAAAGGATCTACCTCTTGCAGAACTCAGTTACATATCGTGAGCTATTGTACAAGATGAACCACATCAAGACAATCACCAAAGTATCTGCCATGATTTAGGAACCGACAAGTAGGATAATATAATGGTACAACATAGACTTAAAAACTGGTGTGGTGAACAATATGCTAATAGGATCCTTTGACTCTATTCTAAACTCACAGATAAGAAAGCCAAATTTCTCAAAATTTATTAAATGAAACAGCCAATCAGAAAATACTAGAAAACAAAAGGCAGCTCCTTATATAACAATTTCATCATAATTCTGTCATAGGCCTCCATAGATGACTGATGACCACGTTTCATCCTTTTGCTAGGTAAAAGATGAATACAGATAAAGTCATCCAAAGGAAATATTAACAACCCTTACAGCCTGCAAACCGAAAATTCTAAAGCAAAACTTAAACAAACCGGACCTCTTTAGATAAAAAAAGAAGTGAAAAAGGATACTGAAAAGGTAACGCTCCCACCAATCCAACATGTAGAGACCAAAGGTGACATTGTAGAGATAGATCTTGCGTTGAACCCAGTTCATATCTCTAAACCCTATAAATAAACAAATAAGATGCCTGGCAAAATCACACAAAAAAGGATCAAATCAAAAAATATATATACAAATTTATGGCCAAAGTAAACCTTACACATATTACTTAATTCCCAGTTGCTTTGAACCAATCAAGAAAGAAAAGCACTTTTTCCAGGAAACAAAGACTGAAATTATTACCAAACCACAACAAAGGAAAAGCAGTAGCAGTAAATTTGAAAATTGAACAAAATTTCAGACGTATACACGGCGACGAAGCTTAGGTTCTTTGGATCAAATGAAAACATAAATTTAAATGCAAGGATTGAATGGAGAGAATTCTGAGGGAAATTGAAGGAATTCTACGCTAATTTCACTGAGAAATAGCTTTCTGATTTCTTGAACAACTTAGCAAAAAGGTAAAACAAAATCTTGAGGAAGAAAGGGATCAAAAGCTTACCTCACCGATGCAGGGGCCGTCCACGGTTACGTTAATGGCAGTTCCGGTGATCGGATCGAGAGTGAGGAGCTTCTCTGAGATTTGCTATAACAAAGAAAGAAAAAAAAAAGGTGTAGCCTTTGGCGTTATGGTTAAAGAAGACAGCAAATACTTTTCCGTTAATAATTTAAATGACAGAAATGTCCTTTAGTTAGTGACGTGTAAGTTATTAATTCGCTCCATTTTAAACGCCAACAAAGAGCGCTCCGTACCGTATATAAAAAAAGCCCCACTGTGACTTCAGTAGCAGAAAGCAAAATAAAACCACCATAAACAGTAAACCTTGATTTCGTTAAATCTGTTTTCTCAGTAAAAATAAAATATTTAGGGTTTCGAAAAGTTTGAAGCAGCGATCGGGAGCCAATGGAGAGTGCATTAGCAAACGCCTCAGTGATCGTAGATCAGAGGCAGAAAATCCAGCAATACAAACACATTCTATCAACTGTTTTCTCGTCAAACGACACCGTTCGAGCCAATAAATTCATCGATCACAGTAATTCCCTTACCTTTGCTTGATTAATACCATGTACAATTATCAATTTGCTTGTATCTCATTTCCCCTTTCCTGAATATTGAGATATGTTTGAGGAATTACGATACAAAAATTATTAATGTTCACCTTTTACAGAACAATTGATGAGACTAGAGATCACCTATTCTTTGGCTGTGAATACTCAAAGTTCTTGTGGCAGAGAATTCTTGAAGCTTGTAAGATCAACAGGGCAGTGTATGACTGGAACGAGGAACTACAATGGGCAATCAATAAACTTAGAGGTAAAGCTCTAATAATCATCATACTCAGGATCACATTCAACACTTACATTTATCTAATTTGGAAGGAAAGAAATAATCGAGTTTACAGTAGCAACGTGAAGACTGAAGAGCAACTTATGAATCAAGTAAAAAATATTGTTTGTATGCGGCTACAGTGCCTTAGGAATATTGTTTTTGATTTTGTAAACATGGACTTGTTTAATGCTTGAGGTCTTAATTCTTTGTTTAGTCAGTAAATTTGACTTCGTGACACTGTAAGATAGCTGTATTTTTGTAGATAGCTGTATTTTTGTAAAAACAATTGATGAGGATGCACTGGAGCAAGCTCTGTCTGCTGCAGAAACATGTATAATATTAGCTGCTACAGGTCCTCGACGCTGTCGTGTTCTTGCCACCTTGTACAAAGTAAACACTTTCTCTTGATGGAATGTAATAATAGAAACTATTTTGTTGTTTGATTCTAATTATGTTAATGGTTTGGGACATGTTTCAGTATGAGCGGTGCTCCAAGCTGAAGATTTATCCGATATGCATAATCTTCTAAGTGCAAGCAAACTTTACAAAAACATAAGGTTAGAAACGTGACACTATTGATTTTCATCTTATCTTATTTCTAAGGTTGGAATTTTTTAACAAATTTTTTGCTGTCTTTGTCATAGTTTTGAAGAGTTGGGTACTTTGCTGGGCATTCCGCCTCATAAGCTACAATTTTTATGTGGCACCCTTTTGGTACAATTAAGCAACAATGGCAGCTGTTATTACAACCCTTTTAAGCTACTTGTTTTGCTTGTGGTTTTTGATTCTCTGGTTTTTTTTTCTCGCTCTATGAGGAAATACTTTCATATATTGTATTATTAGTTAACAGAGAAGATGATTGACTGCTATTTCTTTACGGGCTGAGAAGATAGGCATCAAGAATGATTTATGAGGATAGAATGAGGGGATCAATTGACCAGGTTTCAATTCCTTGCCACATGATTTTGTTTTATTCCTGCTTTAATGGATTCAATGACCAATTGACTTTATGATTGTGTTCTTATGATCCTCAAGTAGAGCCCGACTTATAAATTGTCTTTATTAGGAGCTATGTAAATAATTAATAATCTTATGCATCAGGTGGAAGCGGTTATACATTTTGAAGATGACACTGAAGAGCTGCAACAATGGGATCAACAGGTAATGATGCATTTTGAGCATGGACTTAATTATGGCCGATGAACGCGCCCCTCTTTGTGAGTTGTTCTAAGTTCTCTACCCTGGCTTTATGATTGTGCAGATAATTGGTGTGTGTCAAGCTTTGAATGATATACTAGATAGCATGGCAAAGAAGGGCATGGCAGTTCCTGTCTGATCTAATGCACCTACCAAGAACAAAGAAACATAGAAGACCTATATGCATAAAAGAACACTGTCCAGTCCAGCTCCTCACGTTTATGCCCTTACTTACCTCCTTGCTTATAAGTTCCAGAAATCGCCGCCATATTTTTGTGCAGCGTAAGGCAGGAGAAGGTGGTTGTTTCAACCTGGGCTCAAATGAGTCATCCTGACAAGCTGCTCAAGAAACATCTGATGCAAACATGTAAACAGAAAATGTTTGGACAGTCTCATTTGATTTCTTGGTCAAACGGATCTGAGTAACTGAGATTTGAGTTTAAATGTATATGAATCGTGCTAATTATAGGCATAAAGAACGTGTTACTGGAATCGCCAAATTAAATCCACTGCTTCTATAATCTATACTACAAAAATTCAATGCAACACCTGGTCAAGATTAAACAAGTAGAAATGAAACTGAGGAGATTCTCTTCATCTTTCTGTAAAATTTGTTCTCATTTGCCAATTACAGCTACTCCAAAAGTAGCTATGAAAGTCCCTAGTTAATTACAGTATTTTGAACCTTTTTTTCTTCCCTTCAATTGATCATTTTAATAATAAAAAAGAATCATCAAAGACATGAAAGATACCTTTGGTACTTGAATCAACAATGAATTGAAACTATGTCCCTAAACCTCTGGATGGGGAGCACTTGGCTGAATTCTTCCCAGATTGTAAGAGCACATCATGATTTATTGATGCCAATTGTGACAAATTCTGCAATAAAACAACCTTTTAAGAAAAATGAGTTCATGTGTTTAATGAATTATGGGAGTCTGTTGTGATTGCTACTATGTTTCTGGAGATCACAACAAAAGACACAAACATGCAGAAACAAAAATTCCATGATTGGTTTTTTACTAAATTCTGAAGGTGTATTACAATTGCTGCTCGATAGTATTCAGTTTTTGAAAATCGTAAGACAGATCGATGACAAACATGCAGAAACAAGGATTTGAGTAATGTCTTTTATCTCAAACAGATTTCAACCAAGAATGGAATAACATTTCGATCGCTATTAAATTTACTTTTTCAGGGCGATGCAGGAGCATCGACTTTAGTATACTTATTTATGCTTATTTACTTAGTTTTTATTTTAAGTAGAAGTCTTATGCTTTTAAGTATTTATTTAAGTCATGTGATAGGCATGTGACTTTTAATAAGGAAGGTTATTATAAATACCCCAATTTAGGGTAGCAGCCGACAGCTATCATTATTGTTATTTTCAGAGTTTTAACTCTTTCAATAAAAGGTTTAGCAGTTCTAGACCTAAACCTAGCGTCCTTCTCAATTAAACTGCTTCTTCTTTCTAATTGTTTACTGTTTAAGATCTTACCCTGCATCAAATTGGTATCAGAGCTTAACAAGATCATTGTTTTGTGTCGAGATTCACCATCAACCATGATTTGACGTGGTAGAGGCCGTGCCAGGGGAAATCAAGGGCAGCAAACAGATTTGACTGAGATGAGGCGAATGATTGAAGAATTGTCGCGGGCTGTTCAAGCCTTACAGCGACCAGGACTAGTGGGAGCCCAAATGAAGATTCCGGAAGGTGACCACAACCCTTTTGATTTACAGGAAGGTGGTCAGGAGGAAGAATCTGATGAGGGAGAGGCTGAGAACCCCTTCCATAATGCTAGACCTGCGAATCTTGCAGCAAGAGGTGGATTGGAAGATAGGTTGTTACACGCCTTGGAATTGAATGGTGGAGGAGTGAGGATCCAAGTGGATGATTTCCATGGGGATTACACGCAGAAGATTACTTAGATTGGGAAGCCACGGTGGACAACTATTTCGAATGGAAGCCCATGGCAGAGCCTCGAATGGTCTTGTTTGTGAAGCTTCACTTGAAAGGTGCAGCACTTCAATGGTGGAAGAGAGTTGAAGAGCAGCGAGCACGTCAAGGCAAGCAGAAAATTGGTAGTTGGGAACATATGAAGAGCAAGATGCGGAAACAGTTCCTACCAGCAGATTATGCCATGGAACTTTATCGAAAATTTCATCTACTCAGACAGAATGGTAGGTCGATTGACCAATACACCGCTGAATTCAATAATCTGTCTATTAGAGTCGGTTTGAAGGAAACCAATGAGCAGTTAACATCTCGCTATCTTGCGGGAATGGATCTAAGCATTAGAGATGAGCTGGGGGTGGTTCGACTGTTCAATTTAGAAGATGCTAGACAATCTGCCATATAAGCTGAGAAACGGGTGTTGCGCTATGGTGCAAGGAGGCCCATCTTTAGCAAAACAGATTGTCTCCCACGGCAACTTCAGTGGTAAAGGGGCTGCCTCAACCAGTAAAGTGACTGGCAGCAATACAATGGGCAACAACAAAGGTGACAAGGGTAAGAATGAGTTCAGGGGCGGCACACAGTCAGGTTTTAACAAAACAGGAGGTGGAAGTCAGATTCGGTGTTTCAGTTGTGGAGAAAGAGGACATGCTTCTTACACATGTCCTAAACGAAGGGTGAATCTGATTGAAATAGATGAGGATGGCCAAGAATTGTCAGAACCAATCTATGATGACCGTAATGACGATGATGATGATATAGATATCTATCCGGTACAAGGAGAGTTTTTGATGGTTCGGAGAGTTATGACAACAACCGCCAAAGATGATAAGGAAGATTGGAGGAGACGAAGCATATTTCGAAACCGCGTTCTTTGTGGTACCAAAGTATGTGACGCTATTATTGACAATGGGAGTTCGGAAAATTATATTCCCAAGGAAACAGTCGACAAACTACACTTGCCTACAGAGAAACACCCTCACCCATACAAGATCCAATGGGTTAAAAAAGGCTTTGAGATACGGGTACAATCTCAATGCTTAGTTAAATTTGTTATGGGCAGTAATGTGGATGATGAGGCACTATGCGACATTGTGCCAATGGATGCTTGTCATATTCTTTTGGGTCGACCTTGGTTATATGATCATGATATGCAACACTTTACCAGAGAAAACACATATTCCTTCCTTAGAGCGGGTAAAAAGTACACTCTACATCCTCATAGAGAAGTTGCGACACCCAATACTAGCAAGTTGAATGGGTTTCTAACAGCTGAAGAGTTGGAGGATGAAGGCATGAAAGCAGGAGTGGTGTTCGCTGTTATCAGCAAGGTTATAGATAGTGTTGGCTGTAATGGAGACCTCAAGGAACAACCTATGGCAGTTCAAAGATTGTTAGATGAGTTCGCTGAATTGGTTGGTGATACCTTGCCACAAGGCCTACCACCAATGAGGAGCATTCAACATGCCATGGACTTAGTACCGGGAGCTTCTCTACCGAATCTGCTAGCATACAGAATACCGCCTGCACAACAGCTTGAGATGAAAAAACAGGTTGAAGAGTTGATGGAAAAAGAGCTAGTGCGAGAGAGCAAAAGTCCTTGTGCTTGTCCGACCTTGCTTGCCCCTAAGAAAGATGGTTCTTGGAGGATGTGTGTTGACAGTCGAGCCATAAACAAAATCACAGTCAAGTATAGGTTTCCAATCCCACGATTGGAGGACATGCTCGATCAGTTGGAAGGTTCTAAGGTATTTTCTAAGATTGACTTGAGAAGTGGATATCATCAAATTAGATTGAGGGAAAGAGACGAATGGAAGACTGCTTTTAAGACCCCAGATGGCTTATATGAATGGCTAGTAATGCCTTTCGGTCTGTCAAATGCTCCTAGCACATTCATGCGCATCATGACTGAGGTACTCAAACCTTTTCTGACACGTTTTATTGTCGTTTATTTTGATGATATTCTAATTTACAGTCGAAGTGAAAAAGAGCACTTAGTGCATTTGCGCCAAGTTCTGGAAGTCCTACAAAAAGAGAAGCTTTTTGTAAATTTGAAGAAATGCTCATTTTTACAAACAGAGGTGGTGTTTTTGGGGTTCATTGTCTCTGTCGAAGGGCTGAAACCAGATCCGGGAAAGGTTCTAGCAATTCAAGACTGGTCAACACCACAGTCAGTAAAAGAAGTGAGGAGTTTCCATGGATTAGCTTCATTTTATAGGAGGTTCATAAGGAATTTCAGCTCCATTATGAGTCCTATCACGGAAACTTTGAAGAAGGAGCACTTCGACTGGACCAATTCTGCTCAGAAAGCTTTTGAGCGAATTAAACTTCTGTTGACAGCAGCGCCAGTCCTTGCTTTACCGGATTTTGATAAGTTATTTGTTGTGGAATGTGATGCTTCCCATAACGGGATTGGGGCTGTTCTTAGTCAGGAAGGAAAACCTTTGGAGTTTTTTAGTGAGAAATTGTCAGATTCTAAGCGAAGGTATTCCACTTATGATCTGGAGTTCTATGCTTTGGTGAGAGCAATTCGGCATTGGCAGCACTACCTAGCTTATAGGGAGTTTGTCATTTATTCAGACCATCAAGCCCTAAGATATTTGAGTTCGCAAAAGAAGCTCAATGACCGTCATGCTAAATGGAGTTCTTATTTGGATGAATTTAATTTTTTACTGAAGTATAAGACAGGGAAGATAAATGTGGTGGCGGATGCCTTGAGTCGACGATCGTTAATTTTAACTACGATGAGTTCACAAGTTATTGGCTTTGAAGAGCTTAAAAATCAGTATGTTGCCGACTCCTATTTTAATCAGATTGTGGCAGCATTACGAGGACCAGAAGCTGACAAGCGGCTGCCATACAGGTTGCATGAAGGGTATCTCTTTAAAAGTAACCAACTTTGTATTCCTGAAGGGTCTTTTCGAGAACAGATCATTAGAGAACTTCATGGGAATGGTTTAGGTGGACATTTTGGCAGGGACAAGACAATAGTGTTGGTGACAGATCGCTATTACTGGCCGCGAATGTATAAGGATGTGAGCAGGTTTGTGCAACGGTGCTCTATTTGTCAGTTCGGTAAAGGGACATCTCAAAACACTGGGTTGTACACGCCATTACCGGAACCAGAGGCACCATGGATTCACTTGAGCATGGATTTTGTGTTGGGTCTTCCTAAAACATCAAAGGGGTATGACTCTATTTTTGTCGTGGTGGATAGGTTTTCAAAAATGGCACATTTCATTCCCTGCTCCAAAACAGCGGATGCCTCCCACATAGCTGATCTGTTTTTTAAAGAAGTGGTACGTTTGCATGGTGTTCCTACTTCGATTGTTTCTGACAGGGATGTCAAGTTTGTGGGTCATTTTTGGAGAACTTTGTGGCGGAAATTAAGAACTGAATTGAAGTATTCCAGCACTTGTCATCCACAAATAGATGGTCAGACTGAAGCCATTAATAGGTTTTTGGGTAATTTGCTGAGATGTTTGGTTAGAAACCATGTGAAGGGCTGGGATTCAGTTATACCGCAAGCTGAGTTTGCTTACAACAATTCAGTCAATAGAACTATAAAGAAGACTCCTTTTGAAGTTGCTTATAGTCTCAAACCTCAACATGTGTTGGACCTAGTGCTATTGCCACAAGAACCTAGGGTGAGTGAAGATGGAGAAGCCTTTGCTGACCATGTCCGCAAGTTTCATGAAGAAGTGCAAGCAGCTCTAAAAGCTAGTAATGCGACATATGCTGATGCTGCCAATCAGCATAGGCGTTTCAAAGAGTTTGAAGAAGGAGATCTAGTGTTGGTCCACTTGAGGAAGGATAGATTTCCTAAGGGTACTTATCATAAGCTAAAGTCCCGGAAGTTTGGACCGTGTAAGGTATTGAAGAAGATTAGCTCAAATGCCTATCTAATTGAGCTACCTTGTGAGTTGCAGATCAGCCCCATTTTTAACATTTCAGATTTATATTCTTTTGAGGGGCTTGATGAAGAGGATGTGGCTACAGTTGAAGACCAAGCTGATCAACTTCCTACTAAACAATCTGATGTTGTCCAAGAAGTTCTAGATGTCAGGGAAGTGAAGTCTAGAAGGGGTAATGCATATAGACGATTCCTAATAAAATGGTTGGGCAAACCAACTAGTGAAAGTACATGGATTGCCGAGGAAGAGTTAAGGAAGATTGACCCTGAAGTATATGCTGAAGCAGCCAAAGTTTATTCAACGGATTCAGCTCCTTTTTAACCAGGGGAGATTGATGCAGGAGCATCGACTTTAGTATACTTATTTATGCTTATTTACTTAGTTTTTATTTTAAGTAGAAGTCTTATGCTTTTAAGTATTTATTTAGGTCATGTGATATGCATGTGACTTTTAATAAGGAGGGTTATTATAAATACCCCAATTTAGGGTAGCAGCCGACAGCTATCATTATTGTTATTTTCAGAGTTTTAACTCTTTCAATAAAAGGTTTAGCAGTTCTAGACCTAAACCTAGCGTCCTTCTCAATTAAACTGCTTCTTCTTTCTAATTGTTTACTGTTTAAGATCTTACCCTGCATCACAGGGATACCAATTACTACAAATGTATGAGTGCATATACCTCTGTATGTCTCAAGAAGATCAAGTGCCATACCTTGAAAGAGAAATTTATCAATGAGAGATTAAGAGGAGAGGAATCAAACTTTGCTAGGTCACCACATTCATCCATCTGAATCAGAGGAAACAAGAGATGATCATGATAGAATCGCCACATGCATGCAGCAGCAAGACAACGGATTTCATCCAATTTAATTAACATTTTTTTCTTCTATAAAACTTCCTAATAGAAAGGATGAATATTGCAGCCATTTTCCACATAGACTATATAGTACTATACTGCATCATATATATAAGATGCAAAATCAAGCACAATAAAAACACAAAGCCTTAGCCACTAATTGGGTTTGGCTACAAAATCAAATTCTATAGGTAAAACTTTGCATTCTCAAATTAAGATCCTCATTGGCATCATTCAAAACTATAATTCTGGATTAAAACCAAATCTGAGCATGCATGGCCACATGTCCATCCCTCTGGAATTAAGTCAAAAGTATTACTTTTCAATCAGATTCACTAGCAGATAGCGCGGGCCATGAGTTAGTGAATTACCTCAAGTCCAGAATTTGATCCTGAGTCATAAGTCTCATTATCAGAACGACTACAATCATTCTCATCAGGGATTCCACTCGAAATTTGAGTAAAACGTGATACAAAATAGCTGGTGTCATCTGCACTGTCAGGGTGTGGTACAAAGGCAGCCTACAAGAAGTTAATGCTAACATGTTAATATTGGATCTCCAACAAAGACAAATCAACATTTTCTCCTGTTCTCCTAACCATGTCCCTTTTTCTTCTCCCAAAAAGTGAACAGAGTCTCTTGCTGTTATATACAGGAGTAACAGGACATATACATGCACAAAAAAAGCAAGAACGCATCTATAAAAGGTGAAAAGTTAAGAGGACTTTTACAACTTAGGCAGACAATAGAAGAAATTACTGAAATTACTGTATCAATACTCAGAAGTGCTTAAGCATACACAGTAATATCAATGGTTATGAAGCCCAACAGAATAAGACGATAAAAAACCCCAACTTAGCTGATATTAATGAGCAATAGAAAGCCATCTTCAAATAAAAAAATATAATAGGCATTGCACCCGGTAAAACTTAACATATTGGATTAACAAAGAAAATAACTTTCAGACATGTTGCTAGAAGCAAGAAAATAGAATGGCATCTGTGGATTCATACCTTTTGCAATGCAAGACTATCCCAGTTAACTCCATTGAAAAAAGCATGTGCTTTTACCTGTAAGATGGTCCCACTTAATTAAAAAAGCCACTGAAATTACAGTAACATAATGCTCTTTCAAGTTTTAATAGTGAATGGAAGGTATATTTTGCTTTTCCCATGAAATGAAAAGTTAGAAAGTGAAGTACAACCTCAGTTGATCCATTTGCTCCTAACCGCTGATTGGGATCATGTATAAGAAACCTGTAACAAAATGCATTGGTACTGAATAAGTATTTCTGAATGAACTTTTCCCTTAACATGATTAAGTCAATAAAATACAAGCTAAAAACATATCTTAAGACTCAAAACCAAAAACCAACCTGTTAATTAGATCTTGAGCCTCATAGGACATCTCACTAGGCACAGATGGCCATGGAATTTTTCTATTCAGAATGTTGTCAAAAATTATCTGCAAAGCATGACAAAAATGAGAAAAGCATGAAACAGAGCAGTTCCTAGTCAGCTAACATTTTTTTACAGAGCATTATGCTAATAAGAAGGAATCCGATAAGGAATGAGTTCAAGAAATAAAAAAAGGAACGCATACCACTTTTCAGAGAACAAATTCAAAGAACATCAAATTCTTAGAAGATACATAGTAGTTAGAAATCATATATTATGGCAGTTAATAATTGCAAGATGAAATAATGTTCAATCAAGAATCAACTAAAGTTTAATGGAAAGGTCTTCATCACTTATAAACATGTTTCCAAGAGATTAATTTGATAAACAGAGTTACCACCCAGTTCAATGAGAACAAAGAAAAACACAAAAACCAGTGAAGGAATCGATAAATGTTGCACTTATTACGAAACTTAGAGGCCGACTATTATTTACATCAATCAAATATAGTGCAAGAGAACAATGGATGATAGAGACAGCTATTTGCAGTTATAAAACAAAACCTTAGCCATGGCTTCGCTACAAAAATTAGGTCTTTTATGTGTTCCCTTCTCGAGACTTAATCTAAATATCAGAAAAAAATTTGTTTTGGAAAGTAAAATCATGTTGTCAAAACTCGAGAGGCAGCTCAATGAATTAAAAGAGAACCCACATCAACATGAAGATTCAATGATGCAAGATTCTGCTTGACCATAAAACGGAAATAATAATTCAATACCATGATCAAAGTTACATACTACTTCATTAATGATGAGGATATGAGTGAATAAAGAGAATACTTGAAGAAGATATATACCTCAGGGTGTTCAGCAGTGAAAGGTGGAATTCCTGTTATGAACTCAAACAAGATTATCCCCACTGACCACCAGTCCGCAGCATAACCTGCATGAATGTCAATGTAGTAATATCAAATGCCAGGTCTAGTAAGGACTTAGAATAAACCTGACCTCAGGTTGAATGCAAACCATGCTGAGTGCCAAGAAGAATTTCAGGGGCCAGGTAGTCAGGTGTCCCAACAGCTGAGTGTCGACTTCTATCCTCCGTTTGTTGAGTTTGTAGATTACAAGCACCTAATGAAGTGGTTCCAGTTGTCTCAGGTCCAGATAAATCAATTGTGTTGTTTATGAGGCCAATTTTTGATAGTCCAAAGTCTGTAAGCTGGTAACATAAGCAATGATTAGCTTGTTATCATTACAATATCATGAGGTTAATGCAGATATGCAGAATGAGTAAGTTAAACTAGAAACCAAATTCTTCTTGCTCAGCTATATAATTTACTAATACACTAAAAAAAGAATTTACTGTTTATACACCAGACCTTAATATGACCATCATGTGCAATCAGTATGTTGTCTGGTTTCAAGTCACGATGCACAATGCCAAGGGAATGGAGATACTCTAAAGCAAGAACCTGAAATATGGATGTAATTTAAGAAAAGTTCAGACAAGAATTAGATTGGTATGCATAATACACAATAAGTTGGTACAAACCAGCTCTGCAATATATGTACGAGCTACTTCTTCCTCAAGGCATCCGACTTTTCTGAGTAAAGAGTACAGATCACCACCATTGAGATATTCCATAACCAAATAGAGGTTATCTCTACAGGTGAATGAATAAAAGAATCGAACCTGAAATGATGAACTCACATCTTTTAATTCAACTAGCATCATTCTAAGACAATAAGACAATTTAAAGTTACAACAATAACCATCTTTGTCAAACAATAAACTATAACAAGGATAAGCAGGTTCAAGATGAAAGAGAAATTGCATGATTCAAAGCTCAGCGACAAGATAAACTTGAAAAATGTGGTTAAAGCATTTTATTTAAATTGAAGTAAAGAATGTCATAGCGCAAAGCATGCTAGAATTAGCAATTACCACAAAAGGGTTTCGAACTGCTATGAGTATATTCCGTTCTGCTAATATACGCTCAATATCATTTTTACGTATCATATCCAATTTGTTGAGAACCTGCATTGCATTAAGTTAAAAACTAAAACCATGATCACATTTTAAAAAAATGCTCAAGATTACAATTCATTAGTCGAATGCTTCACAAGAAAATCAAAAGCTTGAAACTTATAATTAAACTTATTGCTAGTATGTTCAGCCAGAAGAAATCATAATGCTGAACTAAAATTGCAATCAACTAACTCAAGAGATGTGTTGGCTGTGCAAAGCTGTAAAATTTATTCTTAGAATAGTCAATTAAGCAACCACTTGATTCTGTCACTTTCAGTTTTTACAAACTGAAACAACTATTATAATAGACTCTTCTGCATTCATATGTATCCTGCATTTTCCTTGTCATATACATGTCGATTTGAAACTAATCTAAGACTTTACAGATTCTTGTACAAAAGAGGACAGGACTGAATGTTCACTTTATTTTCTGTTGGTAGAAAATAACAAAAAGGAATTTTAACCTTTATTGCAAATAAGTCGCCTGTGGTCCTTTTGCGTGCAAGAAAGACTTTGCCAAAGGCACCTTTGCTAATTGGTTTGATGATCTCAAAGTCATCTATTGTTGTCCTCTCTTTTTGGGACATATTTAAAGGAGTTGACACTGTACTACTTTCAGATGCATTATCTGAGAGAAGTCTAGAGTTTTCCCTTCGTTCACTGCAACTCGTTGGACTCTTTATATCTGTTACTTCACAAGCAAGTATATATTTATCCCTGCATGAGTAGTTAAGAAACATGATGAATGATTCATCGAGTTGAGATATGTGTTCAGTCTCACAAATATCACTCTTTAACATTGTACTACCTCAGAAGTGTTTCTATCCGGCCTCCAAAAGTATCTATTACAAGAGCTTTAAGCTTACTATGCCGTAAAACATCCTGCAAGTCTTGCATGCATGCAAGCAAGAACTCATGAGACCCTTCTTTGGACAAGTCTGTGCCTGCTACACAACGGGCTATATCTAAAAGGTCAACCATCTGCCAGATACAATAATTAAAAGGGCTGGTTTAAACTCATACATAACATCACACTTTCACATTACAACATTAGATGCAAGACAGAAGCTCATTTCAAACATAAAAGTAATATATCAGAAAAATGATTGAAAGCGAGTATATAATTAGACACATGCATCTAATATATGCATATGCATACATAGCTTTATCATAAAATATGGACAGATTATAGTTATCCATTTAATTGGGTCCCCAATTGGGTGAATATATAATTTGAGGGGTCCTACTTGACAGAGCTACAAAGAAACACATTAGTTCTATAAGAGTCAAGAGGACTTCATTTAGCATTAAAGCAAAACATTATGAATATTTTTTGCACCAAGAAGACAGGGATGAGAATGTCATATACAAAAATCTGAGATCCTCTAGTTCAACAAACCTGTTGCACATCCTCTAGTTCAGAAGGATTGTTACGCTCCAACCAGAAAGAATCGAAGTGACTTGCTCTTGGAGTATTGGTAGAGGATACTGATGTCATGCTCCCAGTTGAGGATGATGCCCTATAGTTGCCAAGCCTCATGCCCAAATGGCCCTTAAAGTCAATAGAGGTTGGATGAGAATCCTCCATACATGCAGTGTCCATCTCATGTATGTCCTCAAACATTCCTTCAACACCCTTGTTTCGCCACTCACTTATCTTGGGAGAATAACCTTCAGATGTGACTGCAGAGCTCAAATTTTGAATTCTTGAATTCTCAGGGCTCCCAATGGAACTCAAATTCCGTGACTCTATAATCTGTTCCAATATTTCTGCAAGCTTTACAAGGCGTTCATCTACATCTATACAATTTAGTGCACATTTATCTGCATATGCACATATATAAGAATGAGATTCTAAATGAGAAATAGGAACGGCTTCCTCACATATCCTACAGATTACCAAGTCTCCATCTAGTGTTCGTTCAGGCTCAATAAGTGAACCATCATAATTATGGTTGTGCTCATGAAGTGAACTACAACAGGAAGTGTTCACTGAATTTCCTACAATATTGCCATCAGCTTGACAAAATTGTTGCTCCTGTAAAGTAAAATCAGATCGAGAACTCTGTGTAGCTGAAATTTTCTCATGAATAGTGGAATCTTTTCCAGAAGTTATATCATTCCGTCCAGCTGGCTCAGGGAAAAAAGACACCTTATTTTTTCCCTGCAATTTGTGTTCACCATCAGCTCTCTGATATATAGCATTAGCTGAATGAGAATCAGTAACTTCTGGAGTGGGAGCCCAGCTCATTTCAACAGCAGGAATGCTTTCTAAACATTTCTTAAATTTGTTAAGAGAATTCTCATCAATTGGCTCTTTCTCTTTCTGAAACTGCAATAACCTTGTGCAGCGTGTCAAAATAAAGAGCATGCGCGTGCACAGCCACTTCACCAATACTGTTTGACACTGTTGTCTTTTTCCAGTTAAATCCTGAACTATTGTTTCACACTTAACACGAAACTCAGAACAGGTCATTTCAACACATTGTTGAGCAAGTAACAGAAGATCCTCTGCCATTTTGCGACCCTCTGGAGATGAGGAGTCGATGGTCTGAAGAACATCCATCACATCCCCAGCAAAAGTAGCCAGCTCCATGTCCACCACCTCTTTAGCAGCATCAAATCTTGAATGTAATGAACCAAATAGTTCCTGACGATCAATTCATAAAGAGAAAGACAAAAGAAAAGAAACAAGTAGCTGATTAATTAGAAAAGAAAGAGTCCAATAGAACTGCCATTGTGGCAAAGCATCAGAAACATAAGCACCAGCTTCTCCGTTAAGATTGTGTAATGCTCTACTAATATTTTTTTCATGCAGAATTGCACTAATAATGAGCCACATAATCTAAAGTGATCAGATTTTTCTACAGCAAACTGGTAAACTAGCCAAAATGTGATTAATGACATTAAAAAAAAACAAATATGAGAATCAAGCTGTTACTTGGACATGCAATATAGATGAAGCCTCTCAAGGAAAGAGAAAACTACTTTGTACTAAATAATACCATGAAAGCTTCATTTAATGTCTGGAACATTAAAAAATTTCAAAATATATTGCAAAATCTTTTAGTTTCTATTTTACTCGAGAAGGAATCAAAAAGCAGGTTATTAGCCAAGTTCTTTCTTGACTAATATCAGCAGTTCAGCACAGTACCTTTAAATCATTGTAACTGTGGGCTCGAGGATGGGCAGATGGAATACCACCCTTAGGCCCTAATTCATGTGAAAAACTCTTTAGACCTTTTGACACTATGCTAGAGTATGCACTCTCTGCTGAAGATTGCTTTTCATTGAACTTATTTTCCATGTAGCCAAGTTTAATAATAGCAGGTTCCTCTTTGTCACGTGTCTTAACTTCTGAGACACCACCCTGTCAATCATGGTTTCTTAGGTACAATTAATACAAGACAAGTATATCATGAAACTAATCTGTAAGCCAATGTTAGAAAAATAAGTAAAGTTTAAATGTCACCTTAATATTTGTAATATTATTGATGGCTTGAGTGGAATTCCTTGAATTATAAGATGAAAACCACCGTGCTATCTTCTTTCCTTTTTGTTCCAATACAGATATGAAACCATAAAGAGCAACAAATGCACATTAATTTTTCTTTCCAACAACCAATGATTCATTAGAAAATAAGAAAAGGTAAACCAGAGACTCAAGACAAGGATAAGATAAGAAAAGATACTGAACTTGGAAAATTTGAAGCAAGAATGTAAAGCAAAATAAAAAGGAAAAAAATAAGCGTGCATACATTCACCTAGACTAAGATAGCAGCTTTAGCAGTAGTATTCTCCATACAGACTCTGGTAATCACAAAAAATCTCAAGTCACCAGAAAACTAAGCCTAATAACTAATGGCACAGTGAACTATTAAAGTTGCAAGAATCCTTTTCGGACTCACGTTTTAAGAGATGAAAAAAGTTTCTTTGCATAAGAAATGGGGCGAAATTGATGAAATCAATGGACAACTATTTCCATGTGACATCATTTAAATAACAGAGTCCTAGCAAACAACAATATTATAAACACTTAACTCACTTTCATGTAGGCATTCATTGTCTATGGATGATAATCTTCTTTTTTATCAAATGGTAAATTTTCAGCATCAGCATGTCGAGTATCTCTGTCTATGACGAGGCAAAACATATTGACTCAAAAGGTATCAAAAATGAGATTCCTAATTTTTTATTTTATGCTAAATCATCCTTAAGCTCTAGGATGATTTGAACACGTTTGATATACACCAGTAAAATTCCAATAACCTTCAAAAATTCGAGTTTTTATCTCTTTTCCTGCATGTTTTCTCAAGAAACAAACAGAGCCTTAACACAGACGTATAAGCTAAAATTGAGAAAAAGATAATAAAAAAACAAAAAGAATGAATTCAAACCTTCTTTAGAGAAACCGAATTTTTTGCCTTGACCATGAGCGACTGACTTCTGTTTGTGCTTCAAAGGAGGCTTCAAAGTCCTTGACTCGTTCAACTCGACCAGTTTTGAACTCGGTTGTTCCTTCAAAGAAACTCGCGGGGTTTTGATCCGATTCAATCCGGAAGGAATCCCGACTTCCGACGAGAAAACGTGGTCGTTTCGTCTCGTATCAGCCATCAATCACAAATATCCAAAACTAAAACCCTAACACTCGAGCTTCGTTCAGGTTATCGAAGCAGTTCGTAAATAAAAGAAACAATTCGAAATATAAAAATACTAAGAAAAAAAAACGAGAGAATTTGAAAATCAGAAAGAACAAATAAAAAGAAAAGGAAAAGTTGAATCAAAAATGGAAACTCCTGAGAGTGTTTAGTTGGCGGAAGGAAGGAGTCATTATTGCTGGCGTGGTTGTTCGTTTTAGTTGCAAACTGAAAAAGAAGAAGCCAGCAAATATTTTGGGATTTTGCGGCACTATAACTTTATAACTTTTATTGTTTTCTTTTATGTATATCATTTTTTATTATTATTATTGATATTATATTTCAAAACATGACCTTAACCACCAGAGTATAAAATTTTTAAATTGGCGTCATAAATTTTTTTTGTTGTTGATATTTTCAAAATAACATTAACTAGTCAAGCTTTTGATTAGGCATATCCCCACTTACATAGATAAATTTAAGTGCACTAATTGGCTTAATCAAATATTTATGTATAAAATTAAAAGTTTAATTTATACAATTATTTTTAAAAAATATTATTTAATAAATTTGAATTTAAATTTATGCATCTGCAATTTTTACTTTATCACTATATTACAATTTTTTTTACCAAAAAAAAAAATCTATGTATAATTAAAACTTTTAATGATTTTTTATTTAAAAATTAAAAAAATTTAAATCTATTTTTTATTAAAATTTATATACCAATCACGGAATCAAATGTCTATTAAAATTTAATAATTGTACGATTAAAATACCAAAATTATTGCATGAAGTTTGACAAATTCTCAAGTTTTAACATTGACATACTTTATTAAGTTTTGACTTACTCATTAGTCATTTCAATAATAAATGGACAATTATAACACGACTTAAGTTTTACTAAACGACTCCAAAGACTCCAAGCCCAAAAAAAAAATTCCAACTAAACATATAAAATTATAAGAAAAGCTAATTTTTCGTAGGTTCTATTATATATATAATTTATTATATTTATATGCAAATAAAATTACATAAATATATAATATATTTATCATGTATATATATAATTTGTCATGTTTATGTAATGACGCCTATTTTAAACTCACTCTAAATAACTTACCGTAAAACTCCACACCTAAACATAATATTATTAATGAGTAAAGCTTTCCAAAACCAAATTCATTGTATGTATTCTATCTCAACTTGATTTTTTTTTTTTTTTGCATTACAAATTTTCATTTTTGTAAGTATTTGATCTGATTTAGTTATATTTATTTACAGAAAAATATGATTCATCTCATCATTTTTATCACAAATATTTGTATCTCTACAATGACATATAGTTATTAATTTAAATGTAATATCTCATTTATCAATTAGTTGATTTATCCATGAATCGGTAGAGGCATATTTTAATTTATTTGATAATTATGTGTCATGTCAAGAAGTATAAAATTTGAGATAAAATTGATGGGCAATTAGCATTACTATTATTTACAACATTTAGTTCCCTGAAAGCAATAAACACATGCACTTCTGCTGAAAGAATGCTCCCTTTTGCCATCTGCACATTAGAGACAAATGCTATAAGAACAGACATATTTTTCAAACTATCCTTCAAAAAGGATTAATGCTAAAAACTTTTGCATTTATTCTTTGTTTATGTTACTAAAAATTAAAAATACAACATGGCATGTTCAAATGGCTTTCACAATATCTTATGAACAGCCAAAGGACAATCTAAAAGAACCCCCCTTGAAAGTAGAAGTTAAGGGCAACTGGTTTTAAGAGTTAATTGTTGTCATCCACCACAACTTGGCTGTTCACAAATAAACTCTCTCTTCGTTTAGAAAAGCCAGTAGATTCCAGGCTTGATCCCCTAAACTTTAGCTCCGGAGCAGCTCGATAATTGGGATCAACAGAAGCAGGTCTAGAGCTTGGATCAGCAGAATTCGGCCTGAAAGAACCGGTTGCTCCACCTGGATATCGAGAAGGAGATGGAAACCTTTGACCTCGAAGACCACTGCTTCTCAAGTCCACCATATCAGCACCTCTTGAAGAAGAATCTATAAAAGACCTATCTCCCGTGCTAGATCCTAGTGGAGCCCCATTTGTAGCTGATGTGGAGCTAAAAGGGTCATCTGGTCCCCATGATGTAAGTGCCTCTTTCTTCTTTGCAAAGAATTGCCATGCCCCAAATAAGAAAAGTATGAAAAACAGCACAGGGCTGGTCCATAGAATCGTATTAGATTCCCCTTTCAAAACTGGAAGGTTAGAGCGATACATCCCTACATAATCACCTCCGAGGCCAAGAACAACAAGCTTTTCACGATCACCGGCTATTAAGGGCATTAGATGTCTTCTCTCTTTATTTGTATCCATCACTTGGTAAGTTAAAAAAGATGACCTGATCTCATCCAAGCCGGCAGAGAAAAGAAGCCGTGGCACACCAGCCCTAACATAATGCACAGTAGAAACATTATACACAAAAACCTTTTCTGGATCAACAATAAGCAAATATCCTTTAATAGCCTGAAAAGCAAGAGGCTCATTCATTTCCAACTTTTTCTTGAACCTAACCCTGCACTTAAAGTTCATAATGTCGCCCAACAGCAAAACATGAATCAAATCACCATCTGATGTAAAACCATATGCTTTAGACCGCTCTGTTGCGTCAAAGACATAATTCCGAGCAAGAGAATGATTCAACCCTTCACATTCTGATTCCTTAATTTTCATGCTTCGCAAATCCAATGAACCAGCACCAGTCTCTGTCAAGAACAAAAGCCTTTGCTTCAAGAACACAAGCGGCCTACTTTTTGGCACAGCAGAACCATAAAGCATTCCGTTTTCTCTAAAAACCCGGATTTTTCCACTAAGATCTGTAGACAAAATATACCTCATTCTTCCAACATGATGAACTTCCAATGTAGTTATTGGCAACCCATCTTCCCCACTTTCAGCAGCCACAGAATTACCAACAGTGTCCATTACGGGCAAACCCGACTCTTCTCCATTTAATCCTTCATAAATTCTATGTATCAAGATCACACCATTTTGATGTCCGGTGACGACAACACTCTCATTCTTATAAACAGACATGTATGAAACCATTGCCATAATTGGGGACTGGCACTTGGTATAAAACTCAGCCACAACATCCCCATTCCTTAAAAACACATAAACCCTTCCTCTTTCATCCCCAACAGCAACATACTTGATAAGTCCCTCGTAATCACGAAATGGCAAAACGTTTATACATGTTGCATCAGAATCTAATTTCACAGCTGACATGAATTGAAACCTCTCAGACCAAAACGGACTGTATTTAGTAACTGAAAGAGGCCTCCCTCTTTCCCCATCTCTAACTTCAACTTCTTGAATACTCGATTTACCATCATGTTTTCGTTGACTAATTTCATCTTTCTTTCCAAAACCTGACCCTGAATTGTCAACACTATGCCTTTCATCAACTTTTGAAGGCCCTGATAATTTTGATTCTAATCTAGAAACTACTTCACTAAGATTTCTTACTAATTCTTCAAGTTTATGTAATAAAACTTCCTGGGGAATAGAATCATGTGAACTCTTAGGGTCAGGTTCATGGTGAGGAATCTGATCATGTCCATGCTCGTTTTGGATTGAGACAGTGTTAGAGTTTACAAAAACTATAGAAAGTGGTGGAGAAGTGAAAATGAAAAGAAAAAAGAAGAGGAAAAACCTGCCTTTTTGGGGATTTGCCATTTTGAAGGAAAAGCTAGAAGACTTCGTTGATTCAATGTTTTGCCATTATAAATCAAACCCTGTCTGAATTGCAGATCTTACTTGTGTGTTTTTGGATGTGGGTTTGGAGAATTTCGGCTGGAATCTATGTTAGATTCGATGAATCTGATGTAGGAAGATTGGAGAGATGGTGAGCAAAGACACAACTGTTATAACGTTTTTTGACTTGGATTTGTACTCTGTAGTACGAGTTAGGGCAAGAAATTCGGATTTCCAGGCAAAAAAAAAATCACTTTCGTAAAACACATATCTAAAGAGAATGATTCAGTCAGGTTATCTTACTTGTAATTTTATTGAGACCCAATTGTAGCACGACACATAGGTTTTTTTTAAAAAAAACCTTAGTACTACATTTGAGTTTGACCCTATCTTAAAATTCTTAATCATATACCGTTTTCAGCCTCTTGATATGTTTACGTCCTGCATTTCATTTTCACCTTTTTGGATTGGGTTTGGGCCCCTAGAAAACGCAGCGTTTGGTTACTGTTCCTTTTTGCTGGGAAGCCATCAATCCAAGACCAAGAGGATCATCATCTATCAAATCAAATCGATTTAAGTCCTCACATAATCCATGTATTATAGTGAAAAAAATAATTTAATTCATATACTATAAAAATGAGTAATTTAGTCCATATACAATTGAAATAGGAGCAAATAAGTAAAATTGATAATAATGTTAATGAAAAACCGTTAAAATGTTGATATGGACTCGTTAAATCTAACAGAATTAATGACTTAGAATAAAATATAACTTGAAATATATCTAAATCTGTTAAATTTTACGAGTCCACGTAAGCATTTTAACGATTTTTCATTAAAACCGTTATCAATTTTACTTATTTGCACATATTTCAATTGTATAAAAACTAAATTACTCACTTTTACAGTACAGAAACTAATTTACTCTTTTCACTACAGTACAGAAACTATGTGGGTACTTAAACCGATAAAATCAAATTGTAAATATTTAGGTGAGTTAACAAACATAAGGCTTTCCTTTCTATCCATTTCTCATTGAATATAAACAAAATTAGTTTTTGTAAGAACCAAAACAATTTTCAAAAGTAAATATAAAATGAGTAAGTTTGCATACCAACAAAAAAAAAGTCTGCATTAGCTTGGAAATGAAATAAGCCAAACGTATGCAAGCTAAACTTTTAACAAGCTTGTTCACTCTTCTTAGCATCCCTTCAGCAACTAACCTGCGTGCTTTTCTTCTTCAACCTTCACATGACAAAACAAAAACGCCTCTCCAAATATAAAGTACCTTTCTGTGTCTCTCTTTCGGATTGATATGATCGGCATAATCTCATCATAAAAGAGGAAAACAAAGTCTCACAAATACCAAGGTCTTGCAAGAATGGTGACCTGATATTCAATTTAATCAAATGACTAGTACAAGTTTGATACAAGCAACACAATAGAGTCGTCATTAGCCAGGTAATCAGCTCATTAGAGATGGTAATTAGGAGTAAAACTATGTTTTGAGCTTACAATAAGCTGTTTGTCCAAATGTATATGATTCAAACATGCAAATAAATAAGATTGATGAACGAAAAATCACACTTCCAAATCCCAACTACTCTCAGCAATAACTTTTGGGATCTTAGATTCTTCAGCCAGGTTGACGGATGCTGAAATCTGGGAAAAAAAAAAAAATTGATCCTGGTTAGAAATCATCTCAGGCAATGATTAAAGTACCTTATGTCAAGTAAGAAGTCATCATGTCGACAAATCGTATTAAGTCATCAAAACTTAATTTTTAGTCAACACATCATAACTCAACATGCCATGTTTACAAAACTCAAAGAATTTTAACAAGTTTCAGTATTATATGTACAATAGGTGTTTTTGCTCCAATTTTTTTCTTTTTCCGCAACAAAATCACTAAAACACTCTCCAAGTATCAATGAGATCCATGGCATCCTTTATCCCAAAAGAAAAAAAAAAAAAAAAGAGATCGACAGGATCCTGGCAGTCTTCGTATTCCTGCCAATAAAACCAAAAGTAAACAGTGAAACCCAATGGTCTAAAAGCTTTCAACATGGGTAATCTTCCCCTCAATCGCTCCTCTGTTTCCTTCTCTTCACAACAACCAAATGGAGGGATCAAATCTAAAACATTTCTCCCATTTGTATAAGGTAAAACTTTACAAGCATCAGTTGCACCAAGCATTACCTTACATTGCATAACCAAAGCTATCTGGCAAGGCAAGTAAGAAGACTACGAATTGATTCTGAAGCTGTCTTATATACAATATTATTAAATTATGCAGAACTTTGCCTTGTTTTGGGTTGTTACCAATAGTCGAAATTCATTTCTAGGTTGCATCCCAATCAAAGAAAGCAACCTTAGTTGGAATCTTGTCTCCCATCACCGCAAAGGATCCTCGTAAATCTCCATAGAGGATGGTCCTCTCTATGATACATCCACTCCTTACCATAGTGTGAGCATCTACAACCGCCTTAGGCCGAGAAAAATAATTGTTCATTTGATTCAGTATAAAGATCGCATCAGCATGAATAGCCTCCCAATAAACCACCAGTATCACTGTCTTAAAACATCATGACCAAACTTCATCTTTGATATCATTATTTAATCAGTTGAAAGTAATGAGAAACACTGGCATTTTATTTCATTCTCCAAATGCCTGTGTCGTTCAATAAAAGCCTTGCCTTAAACAAATATAAATAACATGCACATCCAATAAAGACATAAGCAAATTGATCAAGCAATCCAAAGTCTTGCTTGCTTCAAGCTCTTCTCAACATTTCAAGCAGCATTCTAGCAGTCAGTTGCAATGACTATATTCTACATCCTCTTCAAACAACAGAAGACTGAATCAAGAAAACATCAAAGTTTCTAGTGATTGCAGGATGTAAGGAAACAGCAGTTATCTACTTATCTTCCTCAGATAACCACACCAGACAGCGTGTTTTAGAAAAACAGCTTCTTGCAGAAAATGTCTTCTCAAATTCAAACTTCTTAGGCATCATATTACTTCAGTTGTCATTCTTGCACACAGTTTCTTGAACAGTCCATCCTCATATATAACATGAATAGTTCATTCCGACCATATTCTTTGCTGAAAAATGACGTGTAGCTAACTAGCTATATCGTAATAAAACGGGAAAATGCAAAATTTTGCAATGCATTTGAGATTGTAAACCTGTAGCTATATTCTATGAACCTTAATTTACTTCAGTCACTTTTTTTTTTTAAGTTCCATAATTAAATTAATTAGTTAAGTCAGATTGAAAATCCAATTTCAGAATAGAAATGGCAGATTTCAAGACTATACTATGCAATGGAAACACTCAAAATTCAATAAAAATCAAACAAAAGATAAAGAAATAACAGTCTAGTTAGTTTTAGTTACCTTAAAAGTCCCATTAAACTTGGAATTTCTCGACCACTCCAAAGCCAAATCCCTGCTCCATGTCTGATACGTCGCCTTAAAAACATCGTCATATACTCTCCTCGAAATTGCAAAATCCCACGCATTCTTCCCCAAATCATAACATGGCTCGAAAGTCGTAACCCCTCCATGCACGTAACTATACTTGAGCTTACAGTTCCTCGTACCAAGCATGTAATTAGCCGACACCTTGTTAGCAGAATCGAACACGAGTGCCCCGTCCAACATTGTCCGGTTGTCCCCTCTGCTGTGAATGTAAGTAAGCTTCAACGGCTTCTCCGCAACCCTAGCTGAGTTCATAAACTGAAACCGAAAATCCTATCCCAAAAAAATGCAAAATTCAAATAATTAACAAGTCGATGATTAATTAAAATTTAAGGGTGTAGTTAAAGAAAAATTGCTTTTGCAAGTTATGCGTACCTTTTTGGGGACGTCATAGTCGATGATGAAGAAGCCGGGTTTTTCAACGGCTAAAGTCAAACCGTTCAGGCTGGGACCGTTGACGACCGTGGCGTCAGTCATGGAGGCGCGTAGCTTGACATCGCCGGCGTTGACGGCAAGAGTAACGGCGGCGGTGCTCTTGTCATTAGTGTATCTGCCTTTCAATGACGCCTTCATTTCTCTCGGAAGATACAAGGAACCGAAACAAGAGGGAGAGGTTGGTGGAACTGTCGAGGGCTTGGGTTTTATTTTATTTTTTTGTTTTGTTTTGCTTTTGTAATTTTGCATCCAGGCAAATTTATTTTTTTGGCGCACCTTTTTGCAGCTAGACGGCTGGAGAGTCTAGCCTAATGGGCTAGAAGCCCGTTATTGTAACTTCTTGGTTTTCCCATTGTTCTAATTTTAAAATCATTTATTTTTGAGTTTATTTTTTATTTATTTAATAAAAAATTTTAATTTTATAAATAAGATTAAAATATTATCGTATATATTTTAAAAATATACGTTTAAAAAAATGTGTCATCATTTTAACCCTACTTGTGATGTAAAAATTTTACGATGAATAAGATGATTTATCTTGATCTTTATACTATTTCTATTAAAAAAAATGATTTCATATATTATACCAACAGAATTAAAGAGTTATTACGTTTTTTATTAGGGTATATTTAAACAATTAATAAATTAACATTATAAATAAAAAATATGTGATAATATTTAATATTATTTTGTGAAATTTAAAATTTCCACCAACAATATAAAAAATAATAATTTTGAAACTTTTAGCCGTAAACATAAAAGGTTATTTAGCTTGAGTAATAATTGGCAAATTAAATGACACACATAAATGAGCCAAATTGTATTATATTTTCCCTCCTTATGTGAATGAAAATAACATTATTATGTTATGATAATAAAAAAGTGCAAATCTATTTATTTTGTTTCGCACTTGCATATTTCCTTGTACCAAATAATGGAAGTTTGCATCATTTGCTGATATTCTTCTCAACACTTTTTCTTTTTTGCCCTTTTGTCATTTTCTTTCTAAAAAAAAAGTTATAGCTTCTTCATTTTTGTGCCCTTCCATCTTCTATTTTTATTCACTTGTGAATTAAATGAATATGATGACATGGAAAAGTGGAAATCTACCAACTTTATTTGGTTTCTCTTTAATATTCCTTTAGTACCAAAGAGAAAGAATGCACATGGTGGTTGCTTCATTTCCTATGATTATTCTAAAAGCTTTTTATTCTTTCATTTTTCTCCTAAAGAAGTCCATAGTTGTTCCTCCTTAACGTATTAGAAGGAAAGAGCAAGATAGTTAATATTGTATTAGTGGGTCAATTGTTTTTATTTTGGTATTAATATGTATCGATATTAGTGTGTTTCGATGTACCGTTTTGAATTTATCGATATTTTTCAAATATTTGTTCATATACATATATAAAATTTATTTTCAAATTCCCTAATAAAATATATATTATATACATATGCAAATATACTTTCATTACATATATAAATATATATTTATAACAAAATATAAAATTATAAATATTTAATGTTTAATCTTTAAATTTTTTAAATATTAAAAAATATGATAAATTATTATTAATTAGGTTCAATACTTTAGTTTAATAAACATATTTTATTTTTAAATATAATTATGTAAAAAATAAAAATGATTATGATGGAAAAATATTAGAAATTGATTTTAAAAAAATCAAATAAGTGAATTAAAAAAAATCAAAATCTTATATCAACTGGTACAAACAAATATAGGCAGATACGATCAGTACGAATTGATACAAAAATTGAAATAGTACGATATTGATAACATTTCGATTTATCTTAAAACTGATACGTATTGATCGATAAATCGGATCAATATCGATACAGTATCGATTACGTTAAAAAATAGAGTAAGGAGAAAGAAAAAAAAAAAAATTATAGTACCATTTAATAGGTTAACACAGAGATGAACATGGTCCTTGATTACAACATTTCACGTTGTTCTTCATAGTTCATACAATTAATTTTCCAAAAAAGGCAATGGTTATATCTTTTTTCCTTTACCTACCTATCTACCTACCTCTTTATTTTTGTTCTTTATTTTTTTTTTTTAAATGTTCTCACTCAAATCATTAAGATAATAATATCATTATAGATGACAATAGATAGTGTGAATTTGGATATTTATAATTATTTAATTTGCTTTTGCGAATTCAAATATTGCGGATTCGGATAAAATGCAGATTCCGATATTATAATTATTATCTGCAGTAGATTATGAGCGGATGCGGATATGAAATATTGAATATCTATTATCCAAATCCGCATTACTTATACGGATAACAGATTCAGATATCTGAATTCGCTATCCGAATCTGCTATCTGAATTCGTTTATTTGAATTTAAAATTAATTTTTATTTGATTTTATATTTTTATTTAATTTTTTTGATTTATTGAATTCGAATATTTAACGGATTCGAATATCAGACGAATAATATTATTTAATTTGAATTCAGATTTAAATAATAATATACGAATTTAATGTAGATATAAAAAAAATTTAGATTTTAAAATAATTTTATGAATTTAAATATTATTAAAAAAAAAATTTCGATCCGCTACTATTAACATTCTTAAAATTCTAAAATAGGAAAACCACGACTTCACAGTTCACACAATAATCATACACGCGCGTCGTATTCCGCTTATATTTCGTCAAAGATCCAGTCAAGGGTTTGCCGCTCCTTGGAGTTCCCGCCACAAACAATTTGGCGACAGATCATAAATCCCATTTTATTTCACCAGCGAGCCCTAACATCTTCTTCTACCTTTTTTTTGTCCACTATAATCTAATACGAAACTGCAATTTTCTTACGAGCCTCTCTTCGTTTTCCCGCCTTCTCTTTCTCTGCTGTAGTAAAGTCTCCAATCTTCAGGTGAGTTGATGATCGAGTTTATTTTTTCCCGTTGTGTTTGACTATCTACATTTGTAGATCGGAGGTCAACTATTTAACAATCGAACTAATGAGATCCGGAAATTATAGATATTACTTTTTGTTATTTACATTTCTGATTCACACATTCTAAATCCGATTTAGCATTGGTAACGAAGATCAGTGAACTAAGAGAATAACTTAAATAGTTTACTGGCTTTAGTTTTTCATTTCAGTCGATAAGGCGTTTGATTTTTTTGAAATAGTGCCTTTGAAAAGGGCAATGCGTTGTTTTTTTGTTTTTTTGTTTTTTTTTTTTGCATTATTAGCTCACACGTAGCTTAGTCCCATGAATCTTCGGTCTTACCAATGTAATTAACAGTTCCGGATTGTAATTTCACAGTTTGGTTGTTCTTTGGGTTGTCGATATTTTCAAAATTGACTCAATGTTAGAGAGCAGAATTGAACATGTTTTTATTTTTTTTTTATTTTTACATATTATGTTTTCTTATGTCTGTCGCGACATTCTTGTGCTCGGATTCTAAGGTTGCTTAGCATTCGAAAGTTGGTTGAGAGGGAGACTTTTGTCGCGCTCATTTAGTGACAAGAGATTTCAAGCATCATTTTGAGTTATTACAATGTTGCTTCCACTGTACTTTTGGCAGATGAAGACGAATCACGAATCAGATATAAAATGCATGTGTAACTTGCTTTTAACTTTTGGTTTCTTATCATTAATTTGGTTCACAATTAATTCTCAGTGTTTGACCTTCAATTTTATTGCTTCTTTCTTTTCTTCTTTTTGGGTAGGATTGGAGAAATTGGATTTTCAATTTTCATTTACAAAAGCTAGAGTTGCAATGTTATATCCTTGCTGATGTTAAATTAGTTATTTTGAAATTAGTGTTTTGTTTAATTATGAATAGCTTCTCAAGGAATGGAAACTCTACATATTGCAGGTCAGCATTTAAGCCTAGTTTTGAATCTACATTAGTAGCAACAACAATACTATCTAATGGAGCTAAGGAGCTCGACCCACTTGCACTTTGTCCAGGCCATTAAAGTTGGCTCAGTAGCAAAGTCCTTGAATGTGGATACTCTTGGGCGACCAGCACTCAAATTTAAGGAAATCAAGGAAATATACAATTTAAGAGACGCCATATATCCCAATCAAGTTCCAACAATTTATCTAAGGCATGAGTTAGAGAGCTCGTCAACCAAATGTTATGTGGTCAAGGTAGAGAGCCCAGACTCCTCTTTGGTGAGAGGAGTGAAAGTCAAAAGTGAACTTGAAGCTTCTGATTTTAATTGCAACAATGATAGCGGTGAAAGAAATAATGATCTGGATGATCTTAGCTTGGCAATATGTCGTTGAAAGAGATTAAGAAGAGATGCAAAACAAAGAAAAGAAAACGCTCGAACTTTGTTGGTTTAAATAAAGAAACCGTGGAAACTTGCTCTAGTGTGAAACATGAGTTTCCTAACTTTCAGCACAAGGATGACAAATATGATCTCGAAGAGCCTCTTAGTACTTGGAAATCTAAACTATCCAAGAATATGAAGAGTAAGAGGAAGTCTTCGAGGAAAAGTGTCTCTGCTTCATCTCTAAATGCCATGTGCATAATAAAATCTGAGCAGGTTAATAGTGATGAAGGTTTACTGCAACCAAATGGGGATTGGCCTGCACCTATTGACGATAAAGTTGAGGTTCTTGAGCCTGGTTACTCAGAATGCCGAACCATTTTCAGTGGTACCTTTGTTTCTGATTTTAGTTGCAGTGAGCAAGTGGATTCTATTGTTACTGTATCTAATGAGGTTCCTGAAACTACTAATGTACATATTTTGGAGACTGAGGTGCCTTATCCAACAAAAGAACCTGAATATTGTTCTCTTAATGAAGTGTACGATGAATATATGGGAAATTTTGAGCCCAAGTTTGATGTGGGGGTTTCTAGTTGGGAGATCGTAAAGGTTGATAGTCCAGAAATAATAAGTTACGATTTCTCTGACTTGTCTGAATTTAGGAAAGAAGATTATATCATCCATCCTCTTTCCTATGATATCCCCTCAGAACCAATGTCTCCAATAAAGGATTATAGCTGTCATATTAATGATAGCTGGCAAAGTAATTCTCACAAGCGAGAGATGCCTGGGCAGACAAGCAGTTATAGTTTGATACAAGTTCCTGAGACAACCATTGCTTGTGGTTTGGAAACAGGGGTCTCATTCTATCCCATATATGAACCTTTATGGAGTGTTTCAAATGGGGTGTCTTATGAATCTATTGAAGATGTTGATCCTAAATTTGGTGCCAGATTTTCTGGTTGGGAGATTGTAAAGGTTGACAGTCCAGAAATGATCAGTTACCAATGTTCAGACTTACAAGAATTTGAAAAAGAAAGTTATACCGTTTATCAGCTACCCTATGATGTTTCCTCAGAGTCAATGTCTCCAACCAAGGATCATAGTCCTGATTTGAATGATAGCTTTAAAAGTAATTCTTCTGAGCACAAGATGGCTTGGCAGACAAGCAATTATGGGCAAATTGAACTGCTTGAGAGGGACGGTGATAATAGCCTCCAGTGCTTGGAAAATATCAATGAAGGTAGTGCATATTCCTTTGAGAGCAGAAGTACACATGATTGGCCTTCTAATATTAGAAACTTTGCCATCAGTCCCTCCAGTGACAATGGCTTGTATTGGAGTTCGTCATGCTTGAATCCTGAGAGACATTCAATCCCTGTTTCTTGTGATTCTCCTTCAGCAGGGAAGAAATCCCTGTCGCCTGCCTCTATATCAACTAAATCCTTTGATGCTTCTGATAAGCCTATGGCATCATCAAGACCTCGAGATTATCATCAAATGAAGCAGCAGCATCGTCCTGAAAGGCTTCTCTCAAGCAGAAAGGTGTGCAAAATATGTTGGATGTTAAAGTGACTCTACTTTTGTTCTATTGAAGTTTCTTCTAACTAAATGCTTTCATTTTCAGGCCATTTCTCCAACCTCTCAAGAGAGGCTTTTTCGGGCTATGGAGTTAACCGGGTTGGATGAAAATAAGGGTCATCGTAAGTTAAAAAAAGTTTGTTACTAAATTGGGATGTTAACTTTTATGCACTGCCTTTTAAAGTGGTCTTCATGATATTGAAACTCTCTTATTAATATTAATTGATTGCTTCATCATAATTTGTGGAACAAATAAGTGGTAGCCTGGTAGAATTCCAGGAGAAAGATATGTTTTCTGAGCAAAAGTGAGCTGGGAAAAAGTATTATTAAAATGGAATTGTTCTATAATAATTGATATTATTACTCTCTTTCATGTTTTATGTAATAACTAGTAAGAGTTTGGAGCAAAAAAGTTACTGTGGCTAATGGAAGAGAAAAGAGATTTTCTTGATATTATGTCCAATTAATTCTTTAAATGTAGTTTATGTTCATTCTCAAACATCTAATATCTCTTGGCTTTAAAATTATAAAAGTATCAGAAAGCTCAAGAAACTTGTTAATTCAATTTTTCCATGATTTACAAAGGAGATCTAAGCAAAACCAAGTTTTTTTGCAATCAGATGCTGTAAAATATTACTGGATCATGCCTGTTTTGTTTATGGAGACTGGTTTGTCCTTTTGCATTCCATATCTACTTGATATTGTTGGGGTTGTCATACTATCAGAATGTAGGGGGGAGCTGTATTTTGGGAAGCAAACCAATCATAGGATTTTAAGAGCTCAAGGGCTTGACGAGTTCAGGAGAGATGGAGCCACTATCAAGCCAAAGTCAATCATGAGAAAAGCAAAACAAGATAAGAAAGGGCCCCCCCCTAAGGGCATTCTTAAGGTTACTCATCCTTCTCGTTCAGTACCACGTGTTAGTGGTGCATGTACCACTGTCCGACTTTGTTCACAAAGTGCGATAGCATTCACACAGCAACAAATGCTGGATATTGAATCATTAGCAACTAAACTCTCAACAGAGTTGAAGTCGATGAAAGACATTGCGAAGGGAAAATTGCACTCGGAGTCAGAGGCTTCTGCAGCCACAGTTGCGAAAGAAAATGCTGATGAGGTGTGTTACTGTACAACTTTCTTGGTTATCACTGAACAAGTTTTAACTGGGTTCTTCCTTTTTGAAGTTCAGTAATGATATACATATTACCTTTTTAAATTAAGTCATTCATATCAGGTTAGATGCATGAAGTTATATAATCTAATTTCACTTTACTACCCTGGCAGGTCAGGATAGCCATTGAAAACGCAACTGAGAGCTGAAGAAACTGCAAGAAGATGGCTTTCTACGATGGCAAGAGATTGCAACCGTTTTTGTAAAATCATGGTATGCCTTATGAGTTTTGCTGATTACTTTCATGTTTTAATTGCAGAGATTGACCGAGGAAAATACTGCTGCTTCTGGACGCGTAATCCACAAAGAAAGGAAATATTACTTTTGCTGATGAGGCTGGCGGAAAGCTTTGTCATGTCAAGGTTTTTAAGGATGACATGGGCACGGCTTCTTTACTAGAGTGTGGCAGTGAAAAACAGAGATTGCTGGTTTAGTAGTAGTTTTCTGGCATCTTCTAATTGTATATTTACATCTTTAAATAGTACCATTGTTCTTAAGTACTAATTCATTTCCACCTAGGAATGCAGCAAATATGGTGACGCCATTGAGGTCTGCATGCATCAGTGGAATAGCTGTAACACTGAGTTTCTTATCTGCCAAAAATAGGAGATTCGCAAATGGTGCGGAAATAGGGGACTCATGTCTAACTTAAAGCCTTCATTGGTTGCGTGATGATTTGTTGCCTTTCTTGATCCTCAAGGTAACTTAATTTATTAGATATCCCGTTGCTGTTGTTTGTTGTGTTCATATTTTCATGAACGTTGTATTATATTGTATTAAGAATTGATCGAAAATGTAAACTTTTCGTGACAACCTCAATTATAAAAAATAAAAAATAAAAAGAAGGAATTTTTACAACTTTTTTCTCGGACAGATGAAGTCGGAACTCTTGGGCATGACCCTTTTTTTTTCATCAACAGGACTCAATATTGATTGATGAAAATAATCTCAGAAAAGGCATGAAACAACTTGAAGGAAATGGACATCTAATTTAAAATATAATTTATTGCCTTTTATTTCACGTTTTGAACAATTCATAAATAAAGAATTACATCATATATTTATAGTAATTGATTGCTTGCACCCCACCCTCCAAAAAATGAAAAAGAAAGACCCCACCCTCCAAATAATGAAAAAGAAAGAAAGAATATAATATAATATACTTTCCAAGTTTCCATGGTGCCTTTTTCCTTTTATCTTGGAAATTGAGTACGTGACTTGAAGATCCAATCCGACCCTATAAGATCACAATAAAATTATCAGAACGAAAATGGCGAATTGGGTAACGATCATTATTCCATAGATAAGAAACTAAAGTGCTTACCATTAATAAGCTTGAAGTTCCATATGCTAAACTCACAGGACATTCATGGGGTAATCACAAAACAAGGCCTCCCAAATCTCGGTGAAAGCCTCCACAATAATTCCATGATATTGCCTTGAATTTAAAGAAAGAAAACACTGCAACAGCTGCTCCAAATCCTTGGCCTCAAACATCTGCTTCTCCAATATCATTTCCAACATCGACCTCTTGAAGTCCTCATAAGGATCCTCCGATTTCTTTACCACCGCAACGCTCTCCCTCACCTTCCCTTCCGCCTTGGGCGGCGGTATCGTCATCCGTCTCAACATTGAACCTCTCGCTGGAGTTTCAATATTCTCTGATGATAGAGCTCCTCCTGTCTTTGTCTTTGAAACGTTTGGTTTTGACGATCCTCTGTATTTCTTTGAACCAAAGCTTATCAGTCTCTTCATTTTCTTCGTGTTGTTTACTTTTTTCTTGTTCTTTTTGGTTTCCATGTGGGAGTCCTCAGCCAGTGATTGACCCAACTCAAAGGATATTGAATCGTCCGAGAAGAAGCTTCTTGAAGTAGAGATTAGCGTTTCAATCTCCTCATTTTCGGTACCTTCGCTACTGAAACATCCATTGTCACGTGATGAAACACTTGCAATTGCCTTCACTTTCTCCATCTTCTTTTTCTTCTTATCGGCCTTGTTTTTGCTCACTAAAACCGTTGCTGTATCTCCATTGCTCCCATCAGAAAATGATGCTCCACAGGTTTTCCTTTGAAGCTTGGACTTGTGGGCTTTTGCCACTATATGCAACCGAGTTGTTTCTTTCTTCCACGAGTGATGATCAGGTGACTCAAAGCTAACGTCTGGGGATAAGTATTGAGTGCATGATCTTGCTCGGCAGCCGCACCCGACTGATGCTATCTTTGGTGACAAATAGCGTTTAATAAAAGAGTAGTCTGGTGTCGACGGCGGCGGGGCAGGGAGGTTCGGATAGTTGATATCTAATGCTTTAGGATTCACTGGAGATAGCCGGTGAATTATCGGGACTGGAGTCTCCGGTAAATTGGAAGGTTTTTTTGATCGACATAATTGGAAAATTTTGAGCTTGAAACGTTTAGTCATATTTGAAAAGTTGGTGTTTGTTTGTTTACAAAGTCCTCAAGCTTTCAGGGTCGAAGACGATTATATAATAGGGAAAAGGCCGGCTATTTTCCCATATAATTAACTGACCAAATCCAAGTGATGATATCAGGGTTTATACACTCTGAAAGCTACATAAAATTCCTTAGTGAAACGTTGGGTTCGAAAACGTCTGTATATTAGGTGGTTGGTCAAAGTAAAAAAATATCAGCTCTCTTTGTAAAATTCTTCTCTCTAATAAGCTTGCAATATTGAGAGATTATATAATGGTAAGATCGTAAACTTTCAAATGGGTTATTTGTATTGGTGTGTTTGTTTTTAAGGTAAGATCCCTCCAACACTCAAAGGGAAAATGGTCGAGCATCTGTCAATTAGTTCTCAACATCATGACAAATAATGGGGAGTAATTGCTGGAGGTGGTGGGAGTCTTTTCTGATATAATATTTGATAGGCTTATTGACAAAAACCCATCACCCACGAATAATGTTGATAAATTTTCAAACTTTGCTTTAAATGCTGACACAAACTGATTGGAGCAATTTGACTCATAAGTATGGACCATGGAATCTGACACTATAATTCTAATTAGACTCAGGCAAACCTTAAGTAAAACACCAAAAATTTATTCAATTCTCCTTGAACAAAATTAACTTTGTGGAATGGGGGAAAATTAAAGAAATATATATAAAAAAAAAAAAAGCGAAAAGTATATTTCATCAAGTGTGACTTGAGAGAAGGACCAAATTGGTTGTCTCCACCCGAAACTTGAAGCATTCCAAGGGACGGAAACCCCCAAACGCAAAAAAGCTAAAAAATTCAGGGCCCCCAATTCCCTGGCTTTCGTTTTCAGTTTTTCTTTCACTTGAGGGGCTTGCTGCAAAAGCATGTACGATATTGGCATTGGTATGACACTTGGACAAAACATTAAACACTAAAAACGAAATTCGAAATTCGAAAATTCTGGCTACAACAATGCACACGCGTTTTGAACCTTTTGACTAAAACTAATTCTAGCCGGAGAACTTTTGACTAAGCTCTTTCTTTCTTTCTAACTCCCTATGTATATGTAATTGTAATCTAAAAGCCAACGAGAGGCATGAGACAACGACAAAATACTATGTTGTCGGTTTACCAGATAGAGGCCCTGATCAGCCAGCCCCCTCCCAAGGCCCCAAACTTCCAGACAAAACAGGAAGATCTGTAGGCAAACATTTTTAAATGGTTAATTACTTTGGGCCTTTTCTTTCAGTTTTGGATTTGACTAGTATCCACTCTTTTTTTTTTTTTTTTGTAATTTGTCTTTTAAGATAACGCTTTTATAGAAAAATTCCATTTTGCTTCAATAAAGAGAAAGTGAGATGGTCATATGAATGCGAAAAACAATCAGAGATTTTGGTTTGATGATCAAATAAATAATGACTTTGAGAGATAGAAGATCTCAAACTCCATTCAAATCTATGTAGGGGTGCTTTAGCCTTGAATTTTTCTCATATTATTATTAATTTTTCAATCTTATGACATTTTTTTTGTAGATTTTATTTCTATTCAATAGATCTAAAAACAAGGAATTAATGAATTTTTTTATACAAAAAAGATCGTAAAAAAAAAAAAAAAAACTGATTGAATCAACGTCATAAAAAAATGATTGCATAAATCAATTGGTTAACTCCAAATTAAAGAATTAATGAGTTTTATTGTTTAAACTTGTATTTTAAGTCAAGTATCTTAATGAAAACATAATTATCAATTAGTTAGTTGTATATATATATATCCAAGATGGACCAACCTCGATACCTATTAGCTCATTGTCTATTTAAGTTTCATTAATTAAGAAAAAAAAAATGCCAAGCAAAGCTATTGAGAGATTAATGTTATTATATGGGTTCATATCAATTAGATTTTTTTTTTTTTACTAAACTTGTATAACCATTCAATTTCCAACCAAAAATTGAATAATCACATCTAAATTTTATATGGAATCACATAAACTTCACACCCATGAATGGTTGAGATCATTATATAATTGAACACAATTAATTAATCGGAGGTGAAGTGAATTTAACTAGTATATGATACACCTTGTATAGCCCAAAAAATAAAAGGAAAAATAAAGTCGTAAAAGAAGGAAACTTGTTCTTCCCATGTATTTAATAACTATATGATAGTATTTAATTTTTTTTGATTCGATCTGTTATTTATTATTTGTGGATGTTGATAAGATTTATTTATTTACTTATTTTTTTTAACAAAAACAAAATATAAAAAAAAAATAACAAATATCATGCCAAAGTCCTAATTAAATAGAAATTCAGGTACAAAATCTTCCCAAATCTCCTAATCTATCTCATTCTAGATGATCATTAACTTAATTTCCAACAAAAAGATAAGGTTTCATTCTAACAACCTCAAGCTTAGAGCCTTTGAGGGAAAGAGGAAGATTTCAAATCTCTCCTTTTCCTTTTTTTCTCTTTCATTTTTCCCATTTCTCTTTTATCTTCTTGGAGTTTTGGAGTTAATTTTCTATGATAAGGAAGCTGTGTCCTAACCTTGATAAACAAGATGGCTTGGAGACCGTCTTGGAAGTGCCTATACCTGAAGAGATGTACACCAAAATGGGCAGTAATGCGGCTTTGCGATGGCAAAACATGCGTAATTTGATGAAAGCTCAATCAGCTTTTGATAACTCAACCCATCTCCAGGCCAAATCAGACAATGAGTTCTTGGCGTTGCTTAAGATTGTTTGTGCTCCTCTCATCCCTTTTCAGGTCCAATTAGAGAATTATACACTTTCAAGTCCCCTCAAAGATTGTTCTATTGTGAGTACACAACTCTTCCATGTCATCCTTAATTCCAAGAATTCCATATATGATTATATGTTCATAAATTTTGATTGATGCAAATTCGAAATTCCTATGTATATAGGATCAGCACATTTTGCATTTTTCCTTTTTTTCCTTATCATAATTGGATTTAAATTCTCGGAAGATTAAAAGTAACATAAAATAACAAGCTTGTTGCTGTACGAATAGGAAGCTTCTACTGCAAAATATATAGTACAACAGTATGTAGCCGCTACCGGAGGACATTTGGCATTGAGTTCAATGACAAGCATGTATGCAGTGGGAGAGGTGAAAATGCAAGGGTCAGAGATGCAGCAGGGGGATGATATTTGTGAGGTTGGAGGGTTCGTATTATGGCAAAAGAATCCGGATTTGTGGTATTTAGAACTAGTTGTCTCTGGTTTCAAGGTTAGTGCAGGCAGTGATGGTAAGGTTGCTTGGAACCAGTCATCTTCACAACCTGGTCATGCAAATAGAGGCCATCCACGACCCCTACGCCGATTCTCCCAGGTACTTTAGAACTATGTTACTCCGATTCTTCAATTTTTTTTTGAAGTATTTGTATTCTACATCCGTGTCCGACCCATATCCGGATATGGGTATGAGGATATGATCTTTCAAGAACCCTCCAAATACATGAAAATCTTGGAAAAAATTGAACATATCTATGTCCGACACTCACACTCGAGTCCGAGTAACATAGCTTTAGAATTAGATAGCTTGTTCGTTTCTTTGATGAAATGAATGTGGCTGACAAGATGTTAAGGTTAAAACAAAAAACAGGACAATGACAATTCCTAAACTAACTTTGTGAAATCCTGCAGTTAATACTAAAATTCTGGTTTTATTGTTAAAAATATGTGCCCCAAGGATTGTGAATCCATTATTTGTGGTACCCAGGTATATATTTCTGCATTGAATGTAATTAACTTGCATGGTATTTACTCTGTGGATTGGACAGGGTTTGGACCCCAGGTGCACGGCTAGCTTATTCTTAGATGCGGTTTGCGTAGGAGAAGAGGCTATTAACAATGAAGATTGTTTCATACTCAAGCTTGAAACTGATTCGAACGCCCTCAAAGCTCAAAGTTCAGCTCAAACAGAAATAATCCATCATATAATATGGGGATATTTCAGCCAAAAAACAGGACTCCTTGTCAAATTCGAGGACAAAAAGCTGGTAAGGATGAAGCCCGCTGTGAGAAACGACAGTGTATTTTGGGAGACCGGCGTGGAATCGGTGGTCCAAGATTACAAATACATTGATGGAATTAACATAGCACATAGTGGGAAGACTATCACAACACTTTACAGATATGGGAAGTCACATAAACACAAGAGGAAGATTGAAGAAACTTGGAGGATTGATGAGGTTGATTTCAATATTTGTGGCTTGTCCAATGAAACTTTTCTGCCTCCAGCTGATCTCAAGAGAGAGCAAGAAGAGCATTGATAAGCTAGATTTCCATTTTTCTTTAATCTTTTTTTTTTTTTTGGGTAAAAAGTTAAAAAAAAAAAAAACAAACAAACAAAAGTTAAAGAACAATGCGTGTACATATAGGAAAAATTTGAGAATCGCTTCATTCTTTCAAGGCTAATTTGTTAAGCTTACTGAATTTAAAGAAAGTCACTAGTTGGGGCAACTATGATGCACAACGAAAAAAAAAAATTTGGTAAAACAATTTAGGTGAATGGAGGTTATTTTAATTTAGGAATATAGGGTATGTCACAAATTTAAGAGAGGATTAACAGTGTTATTTATAAATCATTTATCAAGTGAGACTGTTAGTAAAACCTGAACTTAAATACTCGTTGAGACATTAATAAATATTCAAATAACTGAATCAAACCTACGTTGACATGCAAAACGAAAATTTGATGTTTGAAATCTTTGCTACTGAAAAAACCCAGGCTTAGGTGGCTATAGGGGCCTTGTACCCTTGTTGGAATTACAATGGTGTCTGGTAAAGTGCTGCTTATCAAGAAGAATGGTGGAAGCTATGAGCCCACAACTGTAAACTGCCCAACTTCTGTGTGAGCCTTATGACTTAATGTGGTCTCACCAATTGTCCTAAACTTGGGTCTTTTAATTTTTTTAGTATGACTTAATGGGCAAATAGGCGAAATAGCTCTTGATCTTGAATATGGTGCTGTAAAACTGAGACAAAGCCTGCCTGAAGGGTGAAGGCAGTCAAGCAGTGGACAAAGATCTGTCTTTTGTTCTTGGGATTTTCGTACATGGTTGGGGGACTAGGTAGTTAACTTTCCCAACTGCTTTGTATTTTTTTATTACTTGCTATTTGAATAAAACAAATAACCCATTTATAAAATCTAACAATTACTTTAACATTGTCTCGAGCTCACTTGTTAAAAACACAGACATTGACTACAAGTACAACATGAGTTGTGTTTATTGTGGTTGTGTACTAAAAAAGAACAATGTAATGTTTTTTGATATAAAGTTAGACAAAATAAATCCGAACTTAAAAAATACATTTACTGTCTTTCCCTCTCACTTTAACAAACCTTGCTCGGAGATTATGACAGGGTTTTGATTTTTTTTTTTCTAGTTATATAATAGCTTGAAAAAATATGAAATTTTTCTTTAGATCTCAAAATGGTTAGTCAATAAATAATTCAGAGTTAATTTTTGTGATGGTTTTTGAACCTAATTTTCATCAGAGTCAAAATGATTGAGGAAACATATAATCATTTCCCCTTGAAAAAGACTTAACTATATATTCCTATTTCTCTTTTAAACAGCCAATCACTCACCATTTTTTTTTTTCCATTCTTAAACAGATTAAGAAAAAATTATAAGGAAAACTCCTTATGATGAACTTTTCGTAAGCTCCATTATATATGTAATTTATTATTTTTATATATAAAAATAAAATTACATATGTAAAAAAAAAATTACATTATTTAAAAAATTACATATAAATATGATAAATATGTCATGTTTATATGTAACTAGAAAAAAACTCGCGCTACGCTGCGAGTGAAATGATTCGCTTTATATTTTTGTAATAGTAATGACAACAATGTTATGAACACATATATTAATAACGTATAAAATTAATTATTAACATGAAAAATTTTATATGAATTTATAATATTTTGGGAAACATAAAAGAATAAAACGAACACGTTATGAAAACACAAATTTTTCTTTAAATTGAATCACTCTGACAAATTATGCAAAATATGTCATGAATTGAGACACGATACGAACACATAATTTTTTTTTGGTAAAATTAAATCACAATGACAAACTATGTAAATTATGAGATGATTGAGACACGACACGAACACAACATAGAAAAATAATTAAAACACAACACAAAAGATAACATGAACACGACACAAATATACGAATGCATAAAAATTTATATAAATTTATAATACTTTATATAAATTATTAACGTGTAAAAATTTATATATATTTTATTACTTTAAAAACACACAAAAAAATTACACAAACATGAACACACAAATTTTTCTCTAAATTGAATAACTATGACAAATTATGTAACATATGTCATGAATTGAGACATGATACGAACACAACATAGAAAAAATAATTAAAACACAACACGAAAAATAATATGAACATGACACGAATACACGAACGTGTGAAAATATACATAAAACGAATTATTAACGTGTAAATTTTTTTATAAATTTATAATAGCTTATATAAATTATTGGGTAAAACTATTAATGTGTAAACATTTATATAAATTTATTTGAAAATATAAAAAATATACAAACACGTTACAAACATAATTTTTTCATTAAATTGAATAACTTTAATAAATTATGCAAAATATGTCATAAATTGAGACATGGCACGAACACACAAATTTTTCTCTAAATTTAATCACAATGATAAATTACGTAAAATATGAGATGAATTAAAACACGACACGAACATAAAATTTAAAAAAAAAAAAAAAAACACAACACGAAAAATAATATGAATACGACACAAATATACAAACGTGCAAAAATATACATAAAACGAATTATTAACGTGTACAAATTTATAATATTTTGAAAAAAAAAAATAATAAACACGAACACAACATAGAAAAAATTATTAAAACACAACATGAAAAATAACACAAACACGATACAGATATACGAATGTTTAAAAATATACATAAAATGAATTATTAACGTGTAAAAATTTATATCAATTTATAATATTTTAAATACAAAAAATAATACAAACACATAAATTTTTTTGATTTTTTTTCTCTTTCCTTCCTACCATATATATTTATATTTTTTTCTTTATTTTTAACAGCCCAAAAAATGAAAGGTCCACTCCCAAAGAAAAAAAAAAAAAAACCACGTGCTCACTAATGAAGAATCACAAAAATGGAGGATCCACTGCCCCCCAAAAAAAAAAAAGCCACGTGCCCACCAATGAAGAGGGCAACGTGAGTGCACAAAAAGTTCAAAACTTATCTAATGGATACGGTATTCTTAGCCGAAGTTTATTTCAGTAAAGATGAATTTAAGATTACTTGTGGTATTAACATATTGATCTACCAAGTAGGTGCAGCTTTTGGATTAATTGAAATTAGAAAAAAAAAATCGCGCTACGTTGCAGGTAAAATGATTCATTTTTTATTAAATTAAATTATTATGATAAATTATATAAAATATGTCATAAATTGAAATACGACACGAACACACAAAATTTTCTCTAAATTGAATTAAAATGTCAAATTATGTAAAATATGATATGAATTAAGACACGACACGAACACAAAAAATAAAAAAATAATTAAAACACAACACGAAAAATATCACGAACACGATACGAATATACGAACGTGTAAAAATATACATAAAACGAATTATTAAAATGTAAAAATTTATATAAATTTATAATACTTTGTAAAACCAAAAAATAAAACGAATATGAATATGAACACGTCACGAATACAATATAAAAAAAAATTAAAACACAATACGAAAAATAACACAAACACGATACGGGTACATGAACGTTTAAAAATATATATATAACGAATTATTAACGTATAAAAATTTATATAAATTTATAATATTTTAAACATAAAAAAATAACACGAACACACAATTTTTTTTATTTTTTTTTTTTCCTTCTTATCATTTTTTTTATCCCTACCCAACAACTTTTAAAAAAAAAATGGACCCACATAACAACAACAAGAAAACGTGGATGCACAAATTTTGTAAAAAAAATGGAATGATGTGTCGCCACCATTTTGGTGCAAAAAAATTAAAATTTATTGTATGGACTAGAAAAAAATTCGCACTACGCCTAAAACAATTCATTTTTTATTTTTATAATAGTAATAATAACAATATTATGAACACATAAAATTAATTATTAACATGAAAATTTTTATATGAATTTATAATATTTTGGTAAACATAAAAAAAATAAAACGAACACGTTATGAAAACACAATTTTTTTTTTTAAATTGAATCACTCAGACAAATTATGCAAAATATGTCATGAATTGAAACACGATACGAACACACAATTTTTTTTTTTTTGTAAAATTAAATCACAATGAAAAACTATGTAAAATATGAGATGATTGAGACACGACACAAACACAACATAGAAAAATAATTAAAACAGAACACGAAAAATAACATGAATACAACATGAATATACGAACGTGTAAAAATTTATATAAATTTATAATATTTTATATAAATTATTAACGTGTAAAAATTTATATAAATTTTAATACTTTAAAAACATACAAAAAAATTACACGAACATAACACACAAAATTTTCTCTAAATTGAATAACTATGACAAATTATGTAACATATGTCATGAATTGAGACATGACACGATCACAACATAGAAAAAATAATTAAAACACAACACGAAAAATAACATGAACATGAACATGAACACGACACGAATACACGAACGTGTGAAAATATACTTAAAACGAATTATTAACGTGTAAATTTTTTTTAATAAATTTATAATAGTTTATATAAATTATTGGGTAAAACTAATTATTAACGTGTAAACATTTATATAAATTTATAATACTTTGAAAAAAATAATACGAACACGTTACGAACACAATTTTTTCATTAAAGTGAATAACTATAATAAATTATGAAAAATATGTTTAAATTGAGACATGGTATGAACCCACAAATTTTCTCTAAATTTAATCACAATGACAAATTACGTAAAATATAAGATGAATTAAAACACGACACGAACACAAAATTAAAAAAACAATTAAAACACTACATAAAAATAACACAACACGAATATACAAACGTGTAAAAATATACATAGAACAAATTATTAACGTGTAAAAATTTATATAGATTTATAATATTTAAAAGAAAAAAACACAAACACGTCACGAACACAACATAAGAAAATTTATTAAAACACAACACGAAAAATAACACAAATACGATAAGGATACATGAACGTTTAAAAGTATACATAAAATAAATTATTAACGTGTAAAAATTTATAACAATATTATAATACTTAAAAAAAAAAAAAAACAACACACAATTTTTTTTTTTCCTTCTTATCATTTTGTTTTCCACTTTCTCTACTCTGAAAAACTCCAAAAATGGAGGACCTACTGCCCCAAAAAAAAAGCCACGTGCCCACCAATGAAGGGGGCAACGTAGGTGCACAAAATTTATACAAAAATTTCAAAATTTATCTAATAGATTTATAATATTTATATGTAATTTGTCATATTTATATGTAATTGCATGTTATATGTAATTTATCATGTTTATATATAAAAAAAATTACATATAAACATAATAATTTTATATAATTTATCATATTTATCTATAATTTTATAATATTTATATATAATAAAATCTATTTTAAGTTCAAGCTTATCCTAAATCTTCCAATTAAGCTAATCAAAGACAAATGGAAAAAACATGGGAAGGTCAAAAGGTTTAAACTTTAAAGTCGTATGCTACGGCGCCTCATCGGACCACCAAAAAAAACAACACCGTCGATAGTTGCTAAAACCATCCAAAAGCTTGGGTGGTTAACTTTGACGTTAATTACTACAAGTCTTCTCCTCCCATTATTATGAGTTATGACACTTCACCTACCTTTTGCTCTCTCTCCTCCACTCTCTCTAATAATTATAATATTAACTAATTCTTGTCTCTAATATCTTCTACTTCACTGCTTTTTTTTATAGCCAAAACAGGGAACTTTAAAGTTGGGGTTGAGAAATGAAAATGAAGGACCAAGATTCAGCCACAACACTGTCAATTGCAATCTCTTCACAGCAACAACCAACGGCAAGTTTTGTGAAGAAAGGTAGCTCTGTAACTGGTTTCTTTGGTAAAAGTGGGTACAAATTCTGGGTCTTGGCTGCAATTCTCTTACTTGCTTTCTGGTCCATGTTTACTGGCTCTGTTTCTCTCAAATGGTCTTCTGGTGATCTTACTAGATTCTCTGATGACTCTGACTTTTCTATCCATGACGATCTCGACGTCCTCGTAAGCAATCAATCTCTGTTTCTTTTTTGTTTTTTGTTTTTGTTCTCTTTGTAATTTGTTTGATTTTCTTGGTTTGTTGTGTTTGGATTGACTGGTTTTGTTTAAAATAGGAATTGGAGGAAAGAGAGAAGGTAGTGAGGAAGATGTGGGATGTTTATACGCATAGCGCTAGCGTTCGTTTGCCAAGGTTTTGGCTTGAAGCTTTTGAGGCTGCTTATGAATATTTATCAAGTGATGTTCCTGGAGTTCGAGATACTGCTATGTCTGAGATTGCTAAATTATCTATGCGCTCCCTCAATCTTGATTCGCCCTCGGCTCAATCTAAGGTCAGTAGCAGTCTCTTTTTTTTTTTTTTTGTTTGTTGATCTTTTTATATGATTTTGATCTGCCCCATGGCCTTGAAAGTGATTGAAATAAAGGTTAGAGCTTGGTAATGGTTTATTTTAATTTTCCCAAACAGTTTCTTGGTGTTCGAATTTCTTGTGACATGTTTTTAATGATTAAGGTTGCCTTTTTTTTTTTCCTCATCGTTCTCTTCAGATTTAAGCAACATTTCCTGGTTATTTACAAAATCCAAGATTTGTCCAAATGCTATAGAATCCTAACAGAAAATCAAATCATCATCCCTTTTTCTCAAAGGCAGCTTGAAAAGTTCTACCTAAAATCTTACTATTACTTTTGCAAACTACTAAATGCTAAACCCCTCATCTTAACCCAAAATTTTGGGGCCAGTTAATTGCTTTATAGTACAATATAAGTTTTGCCATGTTGAAACAAAGTTTCTCCACTGTGTTCAGATTATAAACAAATCATTACTCAATGTATCATATTTGTCATGTTTTTATAATGTCCAGAGCAGCAGTCAAGGGAAAAAGAGTTCTAAACAAGCTGATAAAAAGGAGATAGCTGCTGCAACTAGGACTGCCTTATAACTGGAATTTCCAGTCCCAGTTGCCAATGCAACTTGCAATCTCTCATACTGCTTCAATGTTGGGGGGAAATGGCAATTAGCCGGACTGTAGGCCATCTCTTCCTGTTATCAGAAAAGAGTAATTACAATAGCTGGTGTCCAGTTTTCCCTCTTCCACCATTGAACAAGTCGGTGGAAGTTTGAAGTCTTCAGCTGAAGTTTTCTAGTATTAAATTTGAATTGAAAATGTAAAAAAATGGATGCTTTGACATGAATTTTACTTCAGTTTGAACCTGCTGGACGAAATGGAGGAACAAAAGTTGCCTCCTCCATGTTACTAATACCTTTTGTTTCCAGTATGCAAGAAATCTGTATTTTATGGTATTCTTCAAATCTGAAATTTCTAGATGCATGACCTGATTGTTGAAAGAATTAATCTAAATACTACTACATATAAGAGAATCATCACCTTTTTTTGTGATCAAAGTTAAGACTTGATATTATAAAAAACTTCTCTCTTGTAAATATAAACGAGTTTACCGCAATTGACATTACTTAACAAAATCGCTTGAGCAGATTCAAATTACTACTGCTGTTGCTCTATAAGGAGATAAAAAAAAATCCTACATGAGCCAGTTACAAACATTAAAGCCAAAATGTATTTACAGTTACACCGACATCCCAAAAATGTTCTACTGTTTGAATCTCATCCGTTATGATCTCTCAAAAGTTAAAATTATCAATCTTCTACTGTCTGAATCTCGCCCATCATGATCCGGTTACTGACGACGTTAAATCCCAAAACAGCGGGGCTCACCTTCTTTCCTTTCTTCCCCTTCTTCTTGCCTCCCCCCTTTGAAGGCCCATCTGGGCTGACTGCAACATCTTGGTCAAAGTCAGAAACACTTGTATTGCCAGAATTCACATTTCCGGCGCCTAACTCCGTGAACTTTCTGTCGTTTCGACTTTGAAAAGCAATCTCGAGCACATCAGCTGGTAATAACTCCTTATAGTTGAGAAATTTTTCAATGAACTCATGATTAGGATCAAATGATCCAAGGTTCTCTACCAGAAGTATCTCAGCCTCTGATCTAGATTGCTTCAAACAAAATTCCAAGAAACTTGTATCTAGCAAAGAAAAAAGAAAAGTGATACAAGTAAAGATTAAAATACCAAAAATCAATGAGTATTCGACCAGCTTTATATCCAGAAAACTAAAATTATAGATTCAAAGAATTAGAAATAGGACAAGCAATTATTAGGAGGACATCAACTTAGGCTGAAAAGAGAAGCTGAAATTGAAATTTGATGTGCTCTATATTTTTCCAAAAGAAAACAGGATATACAAACATTGTCTTCTACCAAAAGCAGGCATAATTTTGAATCCACGTAGCAGAATACCATACCTTTTGTCCCAATAAGCCTCACACACTCACTCTCACACCAATCTCTGAAATCCATGGACTCTGCATAAAAGTTAAATGCATATGTGATGTCAAATTTTTATGATACGTAGTCAAAAACAACAAATTATTGTACGAAGACCATTACTCGTCTTAGGATGACTTACCAGAATGCTTGGTCAACATATCCCTTTTCCCTTTAAGGGAAGACTGAGAGGAGGCAGGAGAGGATGACAGAGTGCGCTCAATATGTCTGCCACCCACTGACTTCTGCCGGCTTAATGACCCACTTGTAGTTCCTTTAGCAGGAGTGCTTTTTGTTCCCCAGCCGCCCACGTTTGCTAGAAGTGGGAAATGAGCTCTGTTTACAACAAAATATAACAAACATTCATATCTCCATATAGTGATTACTACTGAATCTCATTAAATATCAAGTCAGCAAGGATAAACATTTTCTTCTCTCTGTTTGCAATGATGTATGATTTAATACAAAGTCTGGCTTTTGATAGGATTAAAAATGGCAAAAAGAATTCCCATACTGACTCCAAAAGTTGGGATAATTATTGTTAAGTTGAAGTCAAAAACTCAAATTTCTATTTTCTAGAAGAAAATCACCCTCTGACTGCAGTACTTAGCTACTCCGGATAACAAGGTGTTGCAAACAGGATAACTTATAAGTGTATTATCTTTCTAGGCTAGAATGCAGTTGATAACATGAGAGAGACCCAACTTTCCAACTCACTCTAGCAAGTGCAGGAAAATACTTCAGAAGAGTAAAACATTTAGTGCATGAGGATGTGCCTGTGTTTTCTTTTTCTTTTTTTTTACTCACAGGGGGAGAGGGTAGGTAGGGGAAGAGAACATACTGCTTTGTTTCTTGCTTTGTCTGATCAATTGGACCCCAAAATAGGTCATCATCTCCTTTATATTTTGACTGAGAAGATGCATGAGAATTTATCTGGATGGGAGATGCAGCCTTCGATGGTGAAGATGCAGTGATGGACCGTGATGAAACACCACCGTTAGTAGACTGAGTTGGTTGGGGTTTCTGAGGAGTTGATATTGGATTTGTGGGATGGACAGAGGAATTCCTCTTCTGCTCCTTTTGGATGTCCCTTAATGATGTGCAATTTGGAAGTTTCTTAGAATCAGCAGACCAAGCTGGAGCAGGGGAAGGATTTACTTGCTCCCCTCTCCAAGGAACAAAATCTCCCAAAGAAGGACCTGAAGGAATTGAAGGCAATACCTCCTTCTCCGGCTGTGCTGGGCGAGAACTTTTGCCTTTCTCAACAGGACTTGCACTAACAACAGGCAAATCAGCAGTACTAAGAGGACCCGACACTTTTGCTCCTGTGCCCTTTGCTTTGGCAGACTTTTTCCGACTCTTTTTAGTTTCTTTAGCCTCAATAAAGTTGTCATCGTCAATAGGTTCCACATTTGTGGTGGTAACATGGGCAGAAGATGTAGAAATAGTGTCAGGAACATCTGCATCTCTTTCGCTGGATTTTGCCAAAACTTCTTCAGCCAACAGATCATGTAATGGGCTCTTTTTACTCTTTGGATTTGCAGAACTTTCAAGTTTCACGACAGCTGACTCAGCAATATCTGCATCTCTTTGACTTTCTCTAGAAACTTTGGGTTCTAAACTAGCCACAACCCCAGCCCACGGAGTTGACAAATTCATAGAGTTGACAGAAGAAGTAACCTCTGATACTGCCATTTCAGTTTGTGCCTTCCTCTGTTCTTCCTGTTGGATTTCCAATAATGACTTTGCCTTGAAAGCAGGAGCAGGTTTCCAAGCATGTACTGCAGGCTGTATAGGTGTGTTCTGTGCTGGGAAAGAACCGGAAAGTCTGGACTCACCCTTGAGTTCTGTGGTTTCAACATCATCCACACCAAGAGTAGCAGCTGAAGAGCTTTTAGCATAGTGAGAACCCATGGGGGCAATTCTGGATTTGTTCTCTTCCCTCTTTCCTGGAGACGTCCCATTAAGGTTATCTCCAGTAGTGTTAGTGTCACCAACAACTGGCTCTTCAGTTTCAGATGGTTTCAATTGCACTGAAGAGGAAGCCTTTCCAACTCCCTTTGCCTGGTCAGAAGCTTGTGAGTTACTAGTTTTTTGCTTTCTAGACTTCTTTTCTGAAGCTTTTCTTACCTCACGAGCTTCAACATTCTTACCTTCTCTCACCACAGAAGGCTGATCATTGCTTCTTTCTCTTTCAACTTGCAGTTCATTAATAGCAGCAGTAGGTTGAACACCCTCATTATTAATAGGTGTATCAATTTTATAGATTCTAGCATTAGCAATTCCAAGGTGCTCCAAGGTTCCACAATTTGCATCATTCACTGGGGTTATGATCGGTACAATTTCATCAATCTTCTGAGCGTAGTCCAGTGGCTGCTCCACTGTAAGAGCATGGCAGTCAGAAGCGAGGAGGGGCTCTTGCACAAGAGAAGCCTCCTGTGAGGATAAATTGACTTCCAATGAGAGTGAGCTTTCAGCAATTGTCGTCACTGGCAAAGACTGTTGGATGTCATCAACCAGTTCTGGGGCATTAGTCCCCCAGTTCTTGTGACGATTGATACTACCAAATATCTGGTGTGGTAGATGCAAAGAAGGGGATTCAGAACTAACAGCATAACTGATATCCTTGGAAACTTGTGGAGGCAGATTCATGAAGTTATTGGCATGTTCATCTTGGGTGCCAGGAAGTTGTATCTGTGAACCAATCTGAATCATATCTTGTAATGATGGCTGAAGTCGACTGGGATCCACCCCTGTTGGCATTGTAGTAGTCTGTACGTGTCCATAAGAGGCTTCACCAAAATGCTGCAGGGAATGATGTTCTTGCAAAACCTGTGAAAGCAAGTGTTGTTGCCGTAACAACTGTTGCTGTTCCTCCTGCTTCTCTTGCTGCTTAAGCAACATGATCTTCTCAAGCAGTAACATTTGTTGTGTTGATACTGGTGTCTGGGGTTGTAGCTGCTGCATCAAATACTGCTGCTGCAACATATTTAGCAGTTGGGAGTCTTGAGATAAAGTGGAGGAGATTAACTTTTCAGGTGTTAAAATACCAGACGGGTTATCCATAGTTTGACCGAGCAAACTTGTCAAGGAAGGTGGGGTTGGTGCTTGCAGCCTCTGTTGCTGGATCCCAAAGGGAGCTTGGGTAGGAAAATTTTGAGCATGATGTAACTCAACCTTATCTTGAAGAGGATCCAATGCACCTTGTGCAGGGAAATTTGACCAACCACCAACACTAGTATTTACCCCAGGAGCAGACTTGTCAGGTAATCCTTGGAGGACGGACATCAAATCAGCACCTTGTGAATGAGGCAGCTGACGAGTGTTGTCAGTCAATGACGTGAGAAGCTTTGCATGAGGTGTGGGTGATTCAGAGATGATCTCTGGCTTTGAAACCACAGATGCAGCATCTCTCCCTGGCCAATAAGGGTAGGGTTTTGGTAATGACCTCTGCTGTTCAAGTGTCATTCTCTTGGCCAAGAGATAGAGATCACTCCCATTTTCTATTCCAGATGCCAGAATGCTACTAGGATTATTTCCAAGATAGCCTTGCAGACCTAAAAACAAAACCATACAAGACATATTAGGCAGCCTGTTTGAAAAAAGAAGAAGAAAAATTGAATAAACTGTGGAGAACTTTATAGATTAAAACCCTAGAATACTCTACCTTTGGAGTTCAGCAAACAAAAACTATATACTATACTATAATTAAATAAAAAAATGTGTATGTAAAACCCCAACCTTGGGAGGGACTGCTCATGGCACCAGACATGAGTGACTCCAAAAACCTATTTTCAGCTTCTGTTGTCGGCCTTGGCTCATTTCTGATCATATCAATCTCACTTGCACCAGCATGAACTTTCCCAAGGCTACTAAAATTTGGCCTGCTTGACAAATCTGAGAGTTCACCCTGTTTTGGCACACCAAATCCAGGTGGTGGTCGTGCTTTAGCTCGTAAGTGGGGCATTAGATCACCAAGTAAGGAAAACGGTGAGTCCTTGGGTGCACTTGCAAGCCGGACTTCCAAATCTATCCCAAAATATGATGCCTCAAACCAGCCTATGATGTCACTCCCTGAAAAAGGGCCTTGAATTTCACCTTGAGGATCTTTGTAGTGAAGGAGAAGGTCCTCCGGAGCAGGCAGCTTCCTAGGTTCAGGTTCCCTCTCCAAAACTCCAGATGGCTGCCTCTTAAGAATAGGATCCTCACTAGACTGCCAATTTGCTTCATCTCTGGAATAGGATGAATTCATCACATTACTTTCTCGTTGGTTAATCGTGTCTTTCTGTGGTTGTGACCAGCTCATGTTAGGGGTTCTTGACCTGATGTCACTTGGAATCTCCTTCCAATCATTTGTGACTGTATGTGGTCGTTCTCCCAATGAGGAGGCTTGCGACTTGGTGCTGGGATTAACAGAGTTAGTCACTTGCATACTTGATTCCCTACTTACGGGCACCTGTTCAGCCCTTCTATAAGGACTTCTATCGTCCATAGCTACAACAATATAAATGAATAGAAGATCAACTGTCATAGTCAAAATAAATGTATATCAAGATAGAGTAGGCGAGTAATATGTTAAATCTACAGAATGCAGTGTAGTGCATTGAATTTCAGATGACAAAAAAGTTGACATTCAGCATGAACAAAACCTAAATCAGGAACCAAATTAAACTAAACTACCAATCCATTGAACCAACAAATGTAATCCACAATAACTAATTATCTCCTTCCCCATGCAAAACTCAACTAACCCTTAATCCCCAAGACAAACTGATTCAGGTTGGCTACCTGAGTCCTCTTTTTTATTCCAACCCATGTAGCAGTAATTCTTTAAAAGATGTAGCAATGAAATAATCTCTCATATGGTTCAAAAACTTCAATTGAGAATACTTTTCAGATCCAATGAAATAATTTGCCAGATGGTTGCCAGTGGTATCACCAAATACAGGCTAAACAATTTATGTAATTATACCTTCAGATTTGAATTTCGTATCTGGGTGTCCCTTATGCTTTTCAAGCGACAAACCCTCTGAGTAATGTGAATAACTGCTCTTTGGAATGTCAGAACTTTCCTCTTTACGATCATCAACAGCAGGTGGTAAATCTTCTCTACTGCCTGCATAAACAAATTCCAGCAGGAATTAGACACTACCTCAAAATAAACACAAACTTACAGCAGAATATATCTTGAACTGGTTGAATACCAATCTTATTTTGTCTTGAATGAGTAAACTCTATAGAGTTCTGGCTTGCGGGCCCATCTTTAGGCATCTGAGGAGCACCACTACTTGTTATGTCCCCTTTGTTAATTCCCTTCAGAACAACCTATCAAAAAAGCAATAAAATCAACAGCACTAAATCAAAGTTCACCATCACAGTACATAAAAAGGAAATTACCATTTCATCAGAATTAGGAGCACAAAGAGCTAGAGGTTCCAATGGTTCATTCTGTGTAAGAGAAGGCAGTGACAAAAGCTCTTTTAAGAGTTTTTGATAAATTCTCATGTCAGTCCTCCTATATAAGTCAAGCAATTTTATCCTACTATATCTTAAAGGGGATGGCTGTCCATGGTCAATTTCACCCTTGTCAGATATGGTTCCCAGAGATTGATAATGAGAAGGCATACTAGCCCCGGAGTTCCCACCAGAACTTCCCCTTCCACGGCCAGCAGAAAATGTTGAAGGGTGGTTTTCTCCACGTCCCCGGCCGTAGGAAAATGTTGGAACCTGCTTGCTTGGAGTTAGTGTTGGGTGATGAGGAGGCTCTCCCCTTCCTCGACTTTGAGACGAGGTGGATCTCCATGGGCGATAGTGATCCCCTTCCCTATCATCCTTCCCGTGATTGGAAAGATGAGACAACCCTTTATCAAGAGGCATATCACCATCTCTTCCAGGGTCTGCCAACTTGTCACGCGAGCTTTCAGTGTTTTTATCATCAGGCCCCCAGCGTGTATTCCATTTGCTCTCATGCCGTTGATCATAATTTGAGTCCCTGTTACCTAATTCAGTCCACCGCTCAGAGGGCGCACGCCGCGCTTCTCCAAACTGTCTTGAAGGCAAGTTCTCTGCCCATCGATCCATCCTGCGGGTGTCACTGGGCTCTTTATCTCCATCCCTCCAGTGATTTTTGCGCACAGATGAATGGGTGTCTCGTTCTTCATCGTGCCAGCGGTCTCGGTGACCAGTTTCCATATCAAGAAAGGATGGCCTAAAAACATCCTTCTTCTTCGGGGTATCATGCATCTCCTCGCCATTTCCCGATGGCTTCATGACATTGGAACGACTTCCATGAGCTGGATATGGGGCAGGATGACTTTCCTGTATAGATGACTGAAAATTAAGGGGGAAAAAGAAGCACCTCTGAGACAGTAAGAATAGCATTAACTAATTTTTGAGATGAGAACAGTGTGTTGATAGAAAGATGGACAAAGCATTCACACAACATAAAACCCAAGTCTACGAATGAACAAGAACACCATGAGTCAAATAACAGAATTGTATAGCTAAAACAACAACAATAACATACCATAGTTCCTATTCCAGGCTTACTCTCCCCTGGCTTTGGCAGAAGCCACTGTGGTGAAAGCGGAATAGGATTGTCAGATCCTTGAAAATCTGCATAAAACAACCAGAAGCATCAATTAGAGACATGGCACATATTCAAAGCAATTATTTAAAATTAAAATGCTTAGAGTCACGTTCAATGATAATGCACAACAGGTACACTAGCAATGACACAGGTGCTCAATTTTGTAAAAAAACATGTTTTCTGAGAACAACTGAACTTGCCTCTTGAAACTGCTAAATTGATTTAACATTGAATAAGAAAAACAAAAAAGTTAGATAGTAGTAGAAAGACATCATTTGCGAAGTCTCAACTGACTTTCAAATGCAGCATTGCAAACTAATTATAAACCAAATGCATGCCTCAATAAAAGCTATTCACGAAGCAGCTAACAAGGCAAAAATTAATAAATCAATTGTCGATAAAAATTTAAGTTGCCATTGATCAATGGAATAAAAAAATGTTGCAACAATTTTATATGATTAATCACATAAATCTTAGCATAAAACTAGCAGTTGAATTAACAAAATTATGCAAGAAATAAATCTAAGAAGTATGTCCAATAATTGCCTTTTCGAATCGAATTAATTAAAAACAAATAGATTAACATCAGTACATCGTGCTCACATCGCACTTCTCCAATTGAAAATATTTTTTAAAAAAATATATATTTTTCAGTTCGGTAAGTCGGTAAAAAAAAGTGCGCCGCATTAGTGACCAGTTTAAAGCTGTCCGCATTTCTCTTCTTACGGCACACAAATTGGAACCACAGAAAAAAAAAAAAAAAAAAGAATAAAAACCTGACATTTCAAAATGATAAACCAAAAACCCTAACTTCGAAGCAACAAAATAATAATAAAAAAAAAAAAACCAGCAATCTCGCAAAACCACTGAATCTACAATAATGCTTCAATAACTAAAAAAAAAAAGAAGAGCAAAAGGGAGGAAATGGTCTGAGCTAGGGTTTTACAGAGACAAATGAAAGAAGCCGTTAATCCTTAATGAGAGAAGAGAGAAGGGAATCGCTAAGGTAAAATACCTTTGGAGATCGGGTGGGAAGGGTTGACGGTGAGTTGGCGGCGGGAATCGGAGGCAGAGGTATGAGCCATGGATGATTGATGAAAGTTGAAAGAGCGAAAGAGAGAAGAAAGCCAAGGGAAAACCTTGTTACTGTTCTCTTGTTTTTGGTTGCGCTAAGCGACTCACTTACGTTAGTGAGTAGAGGGTAATTCGTTGTCCAACTATAATATTAGTTACTGTTGGACGAATTCTTATGATTATCCGGTGGATAATATCTACGCGCTAGACAAAATGCGTGAAAAATCCGGTTTCTGAATAAGTCTTGCGGTGGCTTGCACGCGAGGTTTTCATGAGTGGAGATTAAGATAAAAAGGCTTTATCTGTTTTTTATTCGTTGGATGCATAATACGCCACGACCGTGGAAGTTAGGGGTAAAGACTGTCGTTTTAAAAGTAAAGCAGTGCGCAATGTGAAGTGTGAACTTCTCCGAACCAGAAATGCTTAAAAGTTGAATTATTCGTTCCGTTGGATTTATTATTTAATAAATAATTTTTATTTAAATTTAATTATAAAATATTTTTGAAATTGTCAAACTGGATCTTGAATAAATAAATTTTTATTAATTAATCTTGATCTGAATCTGCTCATAAATAGATCTATTTCAATTTTTTCATGATCCTAATTGATTTTAAAAAATTGATCTTCATTGTCCAAAATATATTAAGATAATATTCAAATAAACGAGCAAATTTTATTCAAAAATAAAAATAAATCATTTATCTTTTATTATATAGATTTAATATTATAAATTTTTATTTTATTATAATTAGAAAAACGTTATAAAAATATTAATATTTTGTTAAATCTTTTGAATTGGATGATATAATTTATAAAAATACTTGTTTAGTTATTTGAGTTAGTTGGATGATAAATATATTTGAAAAAAATATCATTTTAAAATTTATAGTAATTGAATTTTATTCATTAATTTTTAATATTTAAGGGTATAACTATAATTAAAATTAAAAATATTAAATTATTGATATGATATGTATCTGACTTGCTCCATCTTTATTTAATTATTTTATTGTTTTCGGAAATTACAAGGTCACGATGTTAGTAGGGTCAAGATTTTTTCCGTTATCTTTTTGTCAAATATTGTCCAATATAATTTTAATTTTAATCTTTATTTATATATATGACTTTTATAATTTATAGGTGAGTCTATATTATATGAACAATGTTAATGAATGTATTAAAAAATAATGAATAAAAAAATCAATTCGTGTTAGTAATGGTTCGTTAGAATTATATTATAAGATTCGTTTAACCAGTATTTATAGATATCAATTAAAAATTATTTAATTATTCATTTAATTTTTTTATATTTAATACATTATATTTTCTTAATTAAAAAAAATCATTAATTGCATTTTTTTTATATATATCATTTTAATCTTAGTATCTAATAATACTGATTAACATTTCTTTATATTATATTATAGAATAAAAAAAAAAAAAGGCAAATCTCATGTAAAACTCCAAAATGAACCCGAGAACGTTAATTTATACAAAAATCAAACCTCTAGATTCGCGTGTTACATGTTTTCCAAGAAATGCAATTAAGCAAATGAATAAAGAGAGTTTCGAATCCAATGGCCCTTATTCCTCTCACAATATTACTAGTTACTAGAAAGTAGGAACCAAATAACAAGGTAATATAAAAACATTGGGTTGGGCGATTGGGTCTTTTCAAGTTTTACCCCGAAACAAATATATACAGTTTTGGGCTTAAGTGGATGGCCCGCAGGCCATAGCCAGCCAGGAGCATTTAAGCAGGGCCGCAGGGGACTTAATTGGATACAGAGTGGCGCGCATGGAAATGGCGGGAACACTTGGCGCCATCGGTTCGTGGGTACCTAAAACGCCGGCTTTATTTCTATATAACAATAATCGCTATGTTTCAGGATTGTTAGTCTTCAAACCCGTCTGTTGGAATCGCCCGTCTGATTTCTTTCCGTTCTCAAGATCTCTCGCAATGGCCCAAGCAGATCAGCTTAGCAACAGCCCTGAAATCAAAGAGCCATCCCCCAAAGTCCCAAAACTCAGTCAAAATGGAGTACATGAAGCTACTACCCAAAGTCCAGTCTCACTTTTGAGAGTCAAAAAACTTTCTGAAAAAGCTGTGTTGCCGTCAAGAGGCTCTCCTCTCGCTGCTGGCTTCGATCTGTCAAGGTAAATCCTCAAACCAAACCATTATCTTTAATGGAAATCGCATTGGATTTACAATAAATTTGATGGGTTTTTTTATTTATTTCTGGCACAGTGCAACGGATACCAAAGTGCCAGCTAGAGGAAAAGCACTGGTTCCTACTGATTTAAGCATTTCAATACCTCAAGGAACCTATGGTCGCGTTGGTATAAATCTCTTACTGTATTTATCTCATCTATATATTAATCCAGTTTGATTGATTTCGTTGACTGAATAAAGATTTTGGGTACTTTTTTTTTGGGGTGTAGCGCCAAGGTCTGGTTTGGCTTGGAAGCATTCCATTGACGTGGGTGCTGGAGTAATCGATGCTGATTACAGAGGACCCCTTGGAGTTATTTTGTTCAACCATTCGGATGCTGACTTTGAAGTGAAAGTGGGGGACAGAATTGCCCAGTTGATTATTGAGAAGATCCTAACACCTGATGTTTTAGAAGTTGAGGATTTGGATTCTACTACTAGAGGGGCTGGGGGATTTGGATCCACTGGTGTTTAAATCTTTGGGTTTTTTTTTTATGTAATGGATTAGGGTTAAGGGTGGTTTTAGAAGGTTAAGTTTGTTGGGTAGTCTTAGATGAGTAGAGGGTGAACAAAGCTTCTCTGTTTTGCTTATTGGCAATTTTTAATTGTAAAGAACCTTGAATGGGTCAATGATATATTTAGCGATCGGCAGTAATCGAGCTCTGTTCAAGTTGTTTTATTTTTCTGATGCTCTTAATTCTAGTTGTGAATTTCGATGGTATATTTGCTGTGCTATCAAATTATATTAGACCTGGCCAAATTTTAAGTTATCTGCGGTTTTTTTTTTATATTTGAGAAGATTTGAATAAAAATATTAAACTCGAAAAATAAATTTTGTTTTCAACATTTAAGATCCGAGTTTGACCCGGCTCAATTTATTTTTTAATTAAATAATATATTAGTTTTATATATATTATGTAATTTATATCATACAAAAATTAAATATATATATATAATATTATAATGTAAATATTAAAAATTATATTAAATTATCTATATTTAAGAATTTAATAAAAAAATATATAAAATTATTAAAAATTAAATTAAAAATAATATATATTTTAAAAATTAAAAAAAAATATATGAACGGATTTGAACTATTCATTTATAAATATGAGTTATCTATTTACAAATATGAATAAATTTGGATAAATTTTAAAATCCATATTTCGGATCGGTTTGAATTTAAACAAACATATATAATATTAATAGCATACATAGACCCAGCCCTACTTGATTCGGGATCAGAAGATTTCTGGAAACAACAAAAATATGTATACATTTTTTGGTATGACCTGTATCAAGAAATTTGATTGCCTTTAATTCATACAATATCTACAGTTTCTTTCGGTAAGAATGGGCAACGGGAAGTTGGGCATGTGGGGGTCTCATTACCAGCCAAAGATCAATACAATGTGCATGGAATATATGACTACAAACTGGAATGATCGTTAGAGAGACTCAAAGGAGGCCTGAGCGGCATACTCAAGCCTCAAGGTCCTGATAGAAACTTGAACTTCAATCTGATCGTTTTCCCCCTTAATTTTCACATTGAGTTATAAAAATGTGCTCATGGCTAAGAAAATCATAAGAAAAAAGGAAAGTGGAGGCATTCCAATTTGAGCTTCAACAAGTCATCAAAGAGTAGAAGAACCAGGCAATGCTATGTTGTGTAAAGCAAGTGCATTTATTCATACTGCTATAAAATGGTTCCTCAAGTATGCATCGAGACTGTTAGAACTGTTTCAACACCATGGGGTGTTTATAATTATCATTGGCTAATGACTCATAGGGAGAAGTGATTTACTCGCCATTATAATTTATAAAACTTGAATCTGCTACTAAGGAATTTTCTTTTCTTACCATATATTTCACTATTTCTTGTGATAATCAACCTTATTTTTAAATCAAACATTATGATGTTGTGAATTGTGATCTATTTCTAAAAGGAGGGATATATATTCTGGTCCTTACAGAAGGTTTTGAACCCTTAGCAATCTTAGAAGGAAAATCAAATTTTACTCACTTTAGGGTAATAATGAATTTGTCTTACCTCTAGATATCTTGTTAACAATGTGGTAGTACTGAAATTAAAGCCCTCAACAGGTTCTCCTTTTGTACGTGATGCATGAAGCTGCTTTCGGACTTGAGTAGCTAGTGACTGCATTTATAAATATAAAACAGATATTTTAAGATAAGAAGAGAAAAAACAAATCGTACAGAAACATTCAGCAAAATGCACATCTTAGAAGTTGGAATGGTATGATTATATGTAAAGAACATGGCGGAGTGTTCTTCGGTGAGACATACCTTCCCCAACTCAACTCCCCACTGGTCAAAAGAATTAATGCCCCAAACAAAACCTTCCACAGCAATTCTATGTTCATAGCTCGCCAACAGCTGGGCCAGCCAAGAAGTCATTGTGTTAGACCAGACAGGTGAAACACATTATAAGCATCAAGTGCTTGTACTTGAAGAATAAAGCCAGAAGTTATAACGTAGTAATTGACATAGTGATGCAGAGCCATATGAATAAGAATGAAGTCCTCAACAGTTATAACCAGTCACATGCAAATGCTTCAAATTTTCAAATTTAAAGAGAATAAACTACTCACCTGCCCAATATTGTAAGCATTAAGAGATGGAAGCAAAAGACTGAGAGAAGGCCGATTTCCGGAGAATGTCTATGGAAGATAATAGAACAGTTAGGACATTGATCCTATTATGAACTAAAGCTTGGTACAAAAGCTGAAAGTAAATCACCTTATGCGGAATAAGATGCTGTGGAACATTCTCCTTCAGCAACTGCTCCGCTGTCTGCAGTGAATCAATGTTTTTAAGAAGTAATACAGATTTTAGGCAACAATTCATGAAAAAAATTTAAATGATTTAGTGCTTGAAACCTAATGGCATTTGCCTTTATAGTAAAGACAGATAACGGATACCTATGAAAGCATAAAACCTACCTTCCCATAAGCGAGGGCATCAGGCTGTGCAAAATAGTTGGACATGAGCTCATCATGATTGCTCACCACTTCACCTGCCAATAATAATAATAATAATGATTAATATCGAGTTAACGAAGCAATACAAACAACAAAATATATGATCTTCAAGCTAGCAATCAATACAGAAATAGATTGGATTATACCTTTAAGGTACACAGGTTGCTGGCTCTTCACAATACCAATGAAATCACATGGAATTACACGTCCCTGACAATGTCAAAATGAAAAGTTAAAATGCTTATAGCTTGCAGCGCCTTGCAGTTTAGGACAGAGCTTGGTTCTACAAATACCAAAAGATGAACAACTGTCCCAACCCCACCCTTTACCACTTCAGCACGATAATTTGAGAGTACCAAAGCTGAATCTATTTACAAGATGAGGTTATGCAGTAACAGAAATGTTTCTTCAACCAAAGCTAAAGATAAAGATTTGTGAAAGTAAGACATTGAAATCTCAAGAGTTGGAACCCATATTGTGGTGAATAACATTCAAAAGCAGCTATTATTCAACCAGTTAAATTTCTCCAAGCATATTTTAGTACTTCTTTTATTATTTTCATGGTAACTAATTAATATAATGTGCCATATATTGGCCAGTCTCTAACAAAGCTTTCTAGTCTCTTAATTTTGTGCACAAGCTTGCGAATTAAGGTGCCTATGGGCAGATCCATAGCTTTGGAGAATCAGGGTCAAGCATATAACTTAGCACCTCAAAAATTCAAGGTGGTCTAAGATGTTATATGCAACAAGAATCACCTATTCTTCTATCATATGCAAAACGCAGCAGACAATTCACCTGGTGGATTAGTTGATAAAAGCTGTGCTGGCCATTTGTTCCAGGTTCGCCAAAATCAATTTCACCAGCCTCATAAGGAAGCGGCACACCATCAATTGACACCCCCTTGCCATTACTCTCCATGCTGACCTGAATTGCAGTACAAATTTAGCAAGGTATAAGATTTGACAACACAAATTCAACCCCCTCCCAAATGCTGCCCAACAAAAATAAATCAAAGGAGTTCCAGCAAACATGCCTGTTGAATATGCGGAGCAAATTTCTCGAGGGCCTGGGAGTAAGGTAAAATGGCCTGATATATACTTAAAGTGTTATACGATGGCTAGTAAGCATTTAAAAAGGGAGAAGAAGAACAACCAAGAAATGGCAAGTTTAGCTAAAGTTCGAAGCAGAAATACTCACTCTTGCAGGATATCCAAGAAATGAAACATTCCATATGCTGAGCAAACCCAAAAGTACCTGAAGTGTCCAAAGAATGTTACCGAACATGCCATCAAGTAACCATTAAGCATACCATGATACCAGTCAGGAAAGAACTTGAATAATCAACCAATCTTATGTTAGCAAAAACAGTCTAATGTGTGCTGAAATGAAACATAGCATCTGGTAAATACAACTTCGGCATACAAAGAAGTAGCTTATACTGGATTAATCCATCCTCATTTAAAAAACCCATAACCTTCATTCCAGTATTTGTAGATTCTAGCCAAATTCATAAACCCCATAATAGCACTGATAGATGATTCTATGATAATCTAATGAGTCACAAAGAACCACAGATGTTACATTAAGGCACTTACAGGTATATTCTTCTCGAAAGGAGCTGAACGGAAATGCTGATCAATACTTGAAGCCCCCTTTAGTAAAAAATAGAAAACTTATTCAAGTATACATCAAAATCATGCCAAAATGAAAAGAAAAAAAAAAAAAAGGAAAGAAGATGAACAAATAATTGTCAAATGCACCAATGCAGTTGGAGAATTAAGAGCTCAATTGAAACTTAAAACTCTACCTTTTATAAATCACACACTCTTAGTTGTCATAGTATTCACAATAGTTTTTATGGTCTCATGCAATAATGATTAAAAGTTAAAGATCTGTGCATTAGCAACTCCCATTTTTTTGTTTTCCTCTAGGCTACAAAATTGTTTCCAGCTACAACTATTTGTCAAGAAAGGGGAAATAAACCAGTTCTCGGTTCAGCGTGTAAAACTGAATTTCATGATAAATGAACTCCATAGAGAAAATTGGAAAAGATAACCCCTTTTCATTCTTAAGTTCTGTTTGTTATATTTGAAGTGACGTATTTCATTAGAACAATGAGCTGCTCTTTAAATTGCACAAATCACTATCACCTATCATATACAGACTCCTAATGGATACTATAAACCGTAATTTATAGGTTATAGAAATTTGAAAAGTGAATGCAACACAGCTGCAATAATAAGAAGTTACCATACTTTTCTACTATAGGGAAACCATACTGCAGAGATAAAGGCAACACTCCAACGGCACTGCAAACTGCAAATGGTAGTTTATTTCATGGTTAATCATCTTCCAAAATTCAACTATAAAAGGTCTCAATCCTCAATAGAAATCAAATGTCCATAAATGATCCTTAGAGAGAAGCAAGGGGACATTGAATAAAAACTTACCACTGTAACGACCACCAACCCAATCCCAGAATGCAAATGCATTATTAGGATCAATGCCAAACTTTTCAACAAGCTGCATAGGAAACATTTATACGCCGAATAGGATCAATACCAGTGTATCATATGTAATATGAAGCAGTATTTATAAGAGCTTTAGCAGTTAATGAAGAGAAGGGGAATAAAAACAAGCTATGAACAAGAGGGAAGAGGCCATCTGTTTCAAGCAAAAAGAGAATACACATTTTCACTTTATCAAACATAAGCTAGGAACTGTACTCTAGCACATTAGAAATGATTGATTTGTTGCACCAAACACAACAGAAATGATTCGATATGTACTTAGTAGTGTGGCAAATGCTTAATCACTCAAATCAAGAGATGAACGAACAAAATTATACCGTTAGATTAGTACTGACTGCCACCATGTGTTTTGCAACCGCAGAAGGCCTGAAAAAGTATTTACGATCACAAGTGGCTTAATAACAACGAATGGCCATACCACACATTAACAATGGAAAAAGAAGAGAAAGATCTAGATCATTCGCAAAATATCCAGAAATGTTATAACAGGCAATCAAAAATCGGAACACTTCAATCCAGGAATTTTTAGATTATACATTAACTCCTTGAATACTGAGAATGATTCCTAACAAGATTGATAAAATCAAACACTTAACAAAGCGTTAAAAGATGAGAACATCTCCTCTGTGTTTAGAACACATTGCCTAATGGTTTATCACTCTGAATTTCAGTTGTTAAAAGTTAATCTGAAATAGTTCCAAAATATACGTGAAGAATAGTACCAGAATCTGAAACTATCGCTGCAAGCACATTGTTAAAAAATAAGTAGTGTTATCATGGCACTAACCCAAGGGCAGATGAAATCCATTCCCTTAATGTTCGAGCATTCAACATAGTTTCAGCTGTTGTAAAAGTCTTTGAAACCACCACAACTGGATAAAATTATAGGCAAACAAAATCAGAAGAATCAACGGTCCAAAAGGGAGTTTATACAACAGAAAAGCAAAAAGCTTTCAAATGAATTAAAAGAAAGTACTTGCCAAGAGTGGTTTCAGGGTTTAATCCAGTGATATTTCTAGCAACATCAATAGGATCCACGTTTGCAAGGCTGTTGCAAATGCAAACTCTTACATTGAATTTCTAGAATAACTTAATGAAACAACAATTTATTATGTATGCAGGAGTTACAAATTACAATGAAAATTTCAGACAGGCACATTCATGTTGAGAATCCACCACAAGCAAAACACTTTTTACTTGATCTCACTTATACCATTGCCAGTCTTGCAGGCCTATCTAGTGTTCCTCCTGATATGACACTTATACGGTTGTTCTTCTTCTTCTGCTGTATTATTTTTCATAAGAAAAAGAAAATAGAAGGTGGCCCAACCTACCTTTTCTCTTGTTCTTTTTTCAACACACCCTCCCCCTCCTTTACTCCCCCAAAAGGAAAGAAGCAGTGTCTAATGCCAACATTATTACACAATGAAAGAAAGAAAGAAGACACACAAAAAAATACCAGTTGCAGTAATAAACAACTACTTACAAACGTAGTTGGCGTCCTTTTGCAAATTCAACAGCCTGAGGGCCTGTTAGTTGTCAAGACTCAAGAGTAAACCAAATGCATCAGCTATACTTCCTTCTTCATAGGTTACAAGTAAAAAGACCAACAGCATTACACAATTAATAGTAAAGTACACCAGCACCTGTTTGGAGAGCAGTATGCACAAATAAAGGACCTAAGAAACTGCCACCAATACCGATTGCAATAACATCCTTCAGTGGTTTTCCAGTAGCTCCAACCTGCCAAGATTTACCTGCATCTCAGCCATTGAGGAACAACATATTCAACTTTGATGTTTAAGAAAACAGTAATAAGTTACCCAGGAACCACTGCAAACTTTCTCCGAAAAATCCTTGATCTTATCCAGAACATTCCAAACTTCTGGCACCACATTCTTTCCATCACTGTATATAACAGCATCCCTCGGTGCTCGGAGAGTTACATGAATAACTGACCTATTCTCTGTGCTATTTATCAGAAAGGTTCAAGCAAAACACAATGCAAAGTCTAATACACTAAAAATGAAAAGGCATTAAATTCTATTCAACAAAATTATTATATCATCACTAATTTTTACATCAAAGCATCAAAACAGAAAATAGTCTTATCTTTCTTTTGCTTTAGAAAAATGGTGTAAAGAGAAAGTCAAGACTTACATGCTCGCCGCTGTACATTCGGTTAATTTGTTGTTTCAGAGAAGCAGCCTAAAAATGTGAAAAAGATTTAAACAAAAATCGAAAGCTATTACGATTTAAATCCATAATTTCAGAAACTAGAATTAACCCAAATTCACCTCTGCTAATTTATAGAGTTTATGCATGGTGTCAAGAGTGGCGCGTTGTCTTGAATAGTCCAAAAGCATTCCATCGAACTCACTGTAGAAATATGTATATAAAATGAAATATTTCAACTTTTTTTAAACTTATAAAGCTTTTGTGTAGATATCGAATCAGAGAAATAATGAGAGTTCAACGGAGGATCTTACACCATCATCGATCGGCATCGTTCTTTATCGTTCATCAAATCACGAAGATGAGTTTTCTTGATATCCTCGACATGAGTCTATAAACTCCAAAAGAATTTCGTGTTGGATACATAGATTTTTGTTGCTATTTTAGCTATAAGCTTGGCTAGAAAGTGACCGGAAAAGTTACCTTCAAGTCCTTCCATGGCTCGGTGTCGCAGATTAAAGTGGTTGAAGCCATCTGAGCTTATATTTAAAACGGAACAATCTCTGCAACAGCTAAATACTATTAGCTTGAAATTTCAAACAAATGAGAAAAAAAATGTGAACAATAACTTGAGAAGATACCGGAGAAAGGAAGAAATTCAAATGATGATGAAAGAAAAAAGGACAGAGAAAAACAGTAATGGAAGCAGAAAAATTGGAGTAATTTTGAGCGTTGAATTGAATACCGTAGGCTGCGATTTCCGATGGGCCCGAGAAACCGTTAGCTAAATTACAAAATTGTTAAGCCCAAAGCCAGTGTTTTCAGTTTTCAGGAAGAAATTTTTTTTAAAGAAATGCATAGTCTTAAACAGAGTTTGGGTTCTTACATATTCATAAAAATTCCGAGGAAAATGAGGAGAAAAAGGGTTCATAAAAATTCCAAGGAAAATGAGGGAAAAAAAGAGGAAAATGAATAAAAAAGGAGAAAAAGGGTTCATAAAAATTCCAAGGAAAATGAGGGAAAAAAAGAGGAAAATGAATAAAAATTCCGTTGCCGGGAATTGAACCCGGGTCTCCTGGGTGAAAGCCAGATATCCTAACCACTGGACGACAACGGAGCTATTGAAAGTTTAACACCATTATACATTATAATCTTAAGATATAATGTATAATGGTTATTTAGATTTGCGAGTTTTTATTTCTAAATCGAATCGACCAAACAAATCGACAATTAATTAAAAATAAATAAATTTATTTTATTTAAATATATCCAAACCCTAAGCCCAACCCAAATTCAAATTTTTAGAGTGAAACAAAAAAAAAATCGATCTAACAGAACCGATTAATTTCAGTTCGGTTAGTTCGATTTTGGGATGCTTTTCAGTTCGGTCGATTTTATAAGTTAATTCGATTTAATTGATTTTTAAAAATTTAAAACCGAACCGACCGAATTTTCATCCCTTAATTCTTATCCATCTCTTTTGAATATTACAATTAGGCCTTAGATATATGAACATTTTATTTAAGTAGATCAAAAGAATATGAACTCTTTTCTTCTCCTAGATTGATAATGCCCTCACTGAGGATTTTTAATAAAAGTAATACTATTAAAGAAGACTTTCTTTCTAAAATTTACTTATTATTACATGCAACAGTGTGTATCTAATTAAAGGGATATCTCTTCCTCGTGTTCATATCGAGAGTGGTGGAAGAACTATGCAGTCTCTTCTGAATTCTGATTCCAATTTCCCTGTAAGAGATCACAACTCTTCCCTTCATTCTCAAAAGATTGATTTCTTGGATCATGATTGAGCATATGCTTGGTCCAACATATATATATATATATATATATATATATATATATATATATACACACACAATAAGAAATAGAAATAGAAATGAACTCTAATTATATATTGTTAATCCATTTCCATACTGGTGCTTCAAAATTGACAAATCTTGTTGCAGGCACAGACATACCCCCAGAGATGACAATTTCTGCAGCAGAAGAGAGGAGCAAAATTTAAATCACCAAAAATATAATAAAATTATAAAAGGATGTTTAATGTTTGATGTTTCAGTCTTAATTTGGAGTTTGAGTTTCTTACCAATCCCTTCTCGAACTGACAAATTGGTCCTCAAAATATCCCTTGAACTAATCAGAAATATATCACCGAGATAGAGATGGTTTGTGGGAACATAAACACAGCAGAGTTCCTCTTCACTTACACCCTTCCGAAGAACAACTGTAGAAGTGATAAATCCAAAAATATATATTGCTCCATTCGGGGGTGTCTTATGATCGCCACCTCTTTGAAAGCATTAGAATTCTGATCTGCAAAGTGGTTATCATGCATGCGGCTTAATTTGAGTTACAAAAGTTGGAAGCCATTTCAATATATTACATCGAAGAGACTTGCCTGGTGAAATTGCAGCACTTATTTGCTTTGAAGGAGCATATATATAGCTCACAAGTGGCATCTTCTTAATGAACCATTCACCAAGAGTAAGAACTGATGAAAACGCCTACTAGAAATATAAAAGTGATGGAGGTAGCAAATCTTACACCTGCATCATTAAAGCAGCAAACACACTAAAACAACAAGGCCAATGAAGTAAAAAATAAGCAAGAATTAAATATTTTGATATCTGTAAAGGTTAGATTAGTTAAAAGTTTAGCCATTCCTTCTAATGGTTCACATAAAAAAAAATGGCAATCTTGCTTGAATGTTCTTCTGCATATTATATCCAGTTTCATAATAGCTATTACAAGGCCCTTTAAGTTGAAGAAATCAACCTAAAAGAAGATCCAAGAAGAGGCAGGTAATTCTGCTTACCAAAAATATATATTGATGCCTAGCTGATTATAGACTGGGGAGAAGAAACCATCAACGAAATGAACGAAACCCCAAGTAACATAGAACGTAATGGCTAGTGGAAGAAGTATGACACTGCAAGTAAAATCACATTTCGTCACAAGACAATTCAAAGAATCTCAATTATTTTACACTTGATGATTCTGTAATATGTATCCTTTTCAGGGTAATGAAATCATAAATATGAACAAAAATGCAAACAACTGTTAATTTTCAACACGATGGAAAGTTATGAATGAATGTGGTTCTAATGACTACATATTTAACAGTTTAAATGCCATGAAGACAGCAAAATTAGTAGCAATGCGTTCTTCAAGATAAAAAAGAACTTGCCATCCTGTCATAAACTTTTTCGAAGCCCAGCTACGGATTACTTTTAAAAATGCCTATTCCAGAATCCAAAAGAAAATCAAACTCTAGTCACAATCAAGAAGCTGTAAGCCTGTAAGAGTTTTCTGTCTGATTCTATATATATTCATAACCATGAATGATGACAATAGGACAATGTTCTCTATACTTTTGGTTTAAATTTGCCCTTTTCGTCTTCAAAAATTTCCATCGTTCTCTCTCTAGTAGCCTTTTACGAATGGATGGATCTAAATAGAACTAAACAAATATAAAACAAATCATCATCTTTGGGTCATTGCATGCATGGCTTTTTATCAATCCAGGTTGAGAAAACGCAAGAAAGAAGAAGTGAATGAATGAATGAGGAAGGAAGGAAGGAAAGAAAGAAAGAAAAAAAAAGGCACCTCGCGGCCGTGGGAGGAGGCCATGGTAGGAGCAGCAGTAGGGATGGAGGATTTGAAGCCTCCATTTTCAGAGATTGTTGCGACTGGGATAAGCAGCTTCCAATCTCTCTCTCTCCCTCTCTCTCGTTCCCATTCTCTTCCTTTTGGCCCTTTTCTTCCTTCTCTGTTTCTTTTCTTTTCTTTCTGCTTCTATCTCTGTTTCTCTCCCTCTCTCTCTTGCCTCGAGCGAGTATAACGAACTATCGAATCAAGGTTGTTAGGATCACTAGGAAATATATTAACTAAAAAGTAAATTGAACCAAACTCGTGCGTTTGACTCAGCTTGTTCGAATATTGTTCCAAATACTTCCAACAATTTATTTCATTGAACGACGTAGTTGAAGATTAAAGAGCAATATTTTATTTCTTTTGCTCTCTCAACGTGAACAGCTACTATTTCTATAAGACTAGACTAATAGTTTAGTACGTACAGTTGAATTGCAAAATCGTGTAGTTTGGGCAACAAATATAGAGACAAAAGTATTCAAAATATTTACTCCAAATGAAGGTTTGTAAAGAAGAAGGCGTTTTATCATGGTTTTCTTGAATCACAATGTTAAAGTAAGCCTAATTTGGGTAGCTATTGCTAATTTATAATAAAACTGACTGTAAAAGTACTACATTGTTAAAGTAGTAGCATTTTTCAAAGGTTATCTTGCTATTTTGAATGACATTGTTGAAGTAACCAGCCCTACCAATGAAGGTTTGTAAAGAAGAAGGCGTTTTATCATGGTTTTCTTGAATCACAATGTTAAAAGCCTAATTTGGGTAGCTATTGCTACAATTAATTTCTAATAAAACTGACTGTAAAGTACTACATTGTTAAAGTAGTAGCATTTTTCAAAGGTTATCTTGTCTTGAATGACATTGTTGAAGTAACCAGCCCTAGCAATGATAATTAACAGCAATATAGAAGGAAGGGATATTGTCATATTGATAATAAAGGAAACAGATGATTCCGAGAAGGCAGGAATATGCCTTTGTAAACAGACACTTCCAAGTTACATTCCCCCTTCTGCACTACTAAACTTTGAAGTAGATAAATTGCATCAAAAGTCTCTTCAAATACACACACACACACACATATATATATATATATATATACAAGGAGACATGGCCTCCTAATTTCTAAATAAATAGGCAAACATTTCTTTCATCTTTTTGCCTTGACATAAAACATATTTTTTCACACGCATCACAAAGTCTCACAGCAGCATAATTCTTACAGTACTGGAAAGGAGCAAAAAGAACTTGTGCCAATCTCCCACTACCATTCGTGAAAGGTGATGAGAATAAAGAACCCACTAAATGAGAATAAAGAACAGCAAAAGTTGCCCACTGCCCTTTATTCATATGTCCCATTACACCCTTTTATTTCAGGTACTCCCACCAGGGTAAGTGCAGCCATTATAGCCTGTAAAGTGTCAAAGCAAAAGAATTAGACATGTTAATATATAAAATGAGACAACTAAACCATTAATTGTACCGTATAGCAAAGGTCTAGTTTAAGAAATTTAAACTTACTTGGGTTGTTGGAAGAAAGCATGGCTGTTTGTGAGAAATCACAGCTCCCTGGATTCCTACCAGAAGTTTGATAGAAGAGATTCATTGCATATGCTGCATGTGCTGCTATTGTATTTGGTTCAAAACAAGCCCCTCCTGGTTGAATTGGACTACAATCTATGCCTTGTCCACAAGCGTAATCCAAACCTGCCAGCAATTCGGCATCTGAAACACCAGCCTTTGGAACACACCAAGCTGCTTTATTTGGCTGTGACGATGGTGTCACTGGTGTCTTTGGCATTGTATTTACCGGAGTCACCGGAGTCTTAGGGAAAAAAATAAACATTAATTTAACAAGATTCACTGCCAATTCTAAACAGTATGAAGATGATTGTTGTTGACTAATGATTAATTAGTTGCATTTTTTCTCACCTGGCTACTCTTTGAGAGGCCAATGTCATAAGTCATGGTAAGATCATCAGACTTGAAAAGCCCGAAGGATCTTTCGGAAGTTGGTCCAGGTTTCAAGTCCTCATCGTACAGAGCAAAGAAATATGTGTCAACCGATTTCCCTGGCATCAGTGGAGTTCCCACCATTGATCGAAGGTGTGCAATCAAGTTTCCATTGTAAGCCTTAGCGTTCTCAATGCTCGGTCCTACTTCGTCGCTGTCTCCTTTGTACGGCCAACCTGTCTCAGCAACCACAATTTCAACGTTCTTAAACCCCATGGCATTCAATGCAGAACGAACAGCATCCACCTGTCAAAGTAATAAATCCATTAAATTAAACAAAACATTCATTTTAACTGGGAATTACAGAACATGTTCATGTAATATGGAACTACGTACCTGAGCATCGAACATGTTCATGTAATTGATTTTCGTGTTGGCATCAAAACGTCCGGAATTCGGTTGAAACAAGCAGAACGCCAGCGTTTCAGGCCTTGTATCGCTCCGGTAAGCGAAATAAGGGTACGGATTAATCGCAAAAGGCGAACCAGTAGCATCGTTAAACGCCAAGATTCCCTTCAACATGTCTCCAAAACTCGTGTCGAAGCTCCCGGAAGATGGCGGCTCAGACTGTTGCAACAGAGCCATTGAATGCACCGTCGAGACCTTGACTTTATCCCCTAACGAGGCCGCATCGAGGGCATTCTTGACATTTTGCATGGCTGGCAACAACTGAGTTATCAAATTGTTATCACCCGACATGGTAACCTCGTTGCCAACGGTTATAAGGATGATTTTGCTGGATGGATAATATGCAACTACGTTGGTATTCACCCAGCTTTGGGCAAAATTTGGGTCTGAGGCTAAGGCGGGGATATCACCATTGGCCGTGCTGATGACGATGCCAATTCCGGTGTTGGCTAGCGCTTTGATGATTGCTGGGTCGGACCCGTATAGTCGGACATTTTGGATTGAAGTGGATTGGAGAAGCTTTGCAGTGGCCGCCGCTGGTGGTAGATTGTCGGCAACTTGGCCATAATTTACACCAATAAATGATTGGGATTCTGCAAAGACAGACGTATGTTAGACTTCTCTCTCGATTTTCTCAAGAATTTTATTTCTTCGGGAATACAAGTTTCCCAGTTACGTGTCAAATGAACTGGTACCACTATTCAACGATGTCTAAGAAGCGAAAACAAAGGAATGGTCTAATTTTTCCATGTCTGATGTTTAAAGAAAACTCTGCATAAACAAGATTAAAAGAAAGTACTACATCTTTTTTGGGCAAACACAAAGCAAAACAACAAAGTTATCTTCAAAAATATAGAAAAAATAAAAGGGAAAAGAAGGTTAATTTCTACAAAAACCAGACAATCTCAGAAGCTTAGATTAAACTGAGGAAAGAAAGGAATTCAGAAGCTTACTTGCTTTATTTACTCCCAGTAACAGAGTCAGAAGAAGGAAAGTTACAGTAAAACGAAGCGCAGACATAACTGAAGAGATGATGTCTGTTTTGCACGTTACGAAGTTTGATGATCATATTATTCATCCGTGAAAGTGTTGCAGCGATAAATAAACAAGCAAAGCGAAGGTACGAAGGGTAGAATCGTAAAAGAAAACTCTCGTTGGGCAAAGAATTTGAGAAAAAGGAAACTAGTTTCACGTGTTTAAGGGGCCACGTGTAATTTCTACAAGCAAATCAGGGTATAGAGGTGGCAAACGCCATGTCGATCGGGTGGATATTTTAAACTTTTACTGTTTTTTATTCAAATTTTTTGAGTTGACTCGTCACTACTATGCTGACCGAAAGTTGATTTATTCCGGAGAACTTTCACTTTAAAATTTGCCGCAAATGTCCTCCGTTGTGACCGTTATGCCCGATTTTTGGATTTTACTGTATAGAGTTGTTTGCACTCCGTGTCAGATCCGTTTGATGTACTCGTGGTCCTGAACTGGAACTCCTGCTCCAAATCGAAGTTGTCTCGATCGTATTTCTGTCGTGCTGATCGTTGTCGGAAATAGTTTAATCTGAAAACAATTTTTTAATTAAAATTCAATTCTGAATGAAAACGGGATTTCTTTAAGTAATCAATTAACATGCGGTACATATTTTTTATTATATTTATATTTACATAATTAATATAAAAAAAATACGAGACAAAATATGTATATACAAAATTTTAAAATCTAAACTATATATCCAGTTTAACATAAAAATAATGTCACTAAATTAGCTAAATTCTTTTCTTGATAATTAGGATTACACTAGACCAAATACCAAAAATAAAGTGAATACTTTTTCTTCCGACCAAATCACGATATATGTAGCCTCAGAGCTAATCCAACAGTCTTAAGGTAACTAAAAGGTTAACACCAACACAGATTAAAGCATAAGTTGAAGGTTTGGATTCTTTTTTTTTTTGGATAAGTAAGTGTTTTATTTATCCAGAAAGCAGTTAAACTGCTACATCCAACATCATGTGCAACATGTACTTAAGCTATACATACTTAAACAATACTTGAACAAAACTTAAGACCACTAATCAATCAGGGAACAATAGCAACATACTTCAGCAATACTTAAAGCTATTCCAGAATGGACAAAGATCCTAGGAAAAAAGTGACAGTCCCCAATCTGCATCCAATCTTCGGTTCACTTCATCAGGACTAATGTTCTTGAGCCCCAACAATCGCATTCTGATGATCTCTTTTATCTGCTCAATGATGGCTCCTTGTGTGGATTGAAGGCGATTAAAACACCTATTATTTCTCTCCCTCCAGATCGAGTAAAGAAAGACACTCCATGATAAACGCAAAATAACAGAAATGAGAGTTTTTCCTCTGATTCTGTTTACTGCCCATTGCAGCTCTGCTTGTCAGCTCCTTATGCTTCTATGAAGTTGACATAAGCATAGTATATGCCCCCAGATTTTCTTTGAATAGTCACATTCAAAAAATATATGATTCCGGGTTTCTTGCTCAGTTTGACATAGCTCACATTTGCCATCCACCTCCATGCCCCATGACATCAATCTGTTCTTTGTAGGCAGTTTGTCCAATATAGCCATCCAAGCTACCAGTGCATGTTTAGGAATATGAAATGGAAACCAGATCAGTTTATCCCACTCCACCTTGTCCTGCCTAGGCCTGAGATCATTCCAGACTTTAGCCACCATAAATCTGTTCCCAGGGAACTTCCAAGTTAGAGCACCATTCTGGTTGGAGGTGAACCTCAAAGCCAAAGCCCTCAGCTGAAGCATTTTACGCCATGTCCAGCTGCTTCCTGGGGAAGGTTGAACCTGCCACACTGAAAGGTTTGGATTCTTAATTAATCCAATTATGTGCTTTTTAATGTGCTCTAAAACTTATATAATCTTCAAAATGTCAAACTGAAAAAGCTCTCAATTATTAAAACTGGTTTGGCATTCAAACACAGATGGTTCATTATGCAAAAAAAAGAAGGAAAAAAAAAGATTAATCAAACAGACAATCATAAAAAGAGAAAACTGCTTACAAAAAAACGATGTTCTATTGTAAGTACAAAACCAAAACATGATAGAATCTATCGTTTTCAATTGAATAATTATAGTTATGGTAGATTTATTTTTATTTTTATTATTTAAAAATGAAGATTCAAATCTTACTCTTTGAACATAAATCATATATCGAACCTGAATCAAATCTTTTGGTATAAAAAAAATGATACAAACACTTCATTTAAATACGTGATCTGGATCCATACATTGATTTTTGAGTAATATGGGCATTCTATCAAATATTTCACTATATATTTTGATATTCTCTTAACTCTTTACCTTGCAAAATATTTTTTTTTTAAATTAACCCATGTCAAAACTCATAATCATAACTTATGGTCCATTCGGATCGCAATCAGAGAAACCCCACCGCAAATGAACCCTCACTAGTAATGAAAATAATTAAAAAAGCCAAAGAAATTATCATTGACAAGTTGATAAAGTGTGAATCATTATTCAAAATTAAGAGGATAAGGATGTCGAGCACTATCCTGTCTTTAAGGAAGATTACATAGTTTTTTTTTCTTCTCCATTAAGAAACAACAATACCTTTTCTAGATAGAAGACATCTCCAACACACACACAAGAAAAAAAGAAAAAGAAAAAAAAAGAGAGCTTTGAACATAAGTACATAACTAAGAAAGTAAAGCATATTCAATCAAAGCCGACACCGGGAAAAGAAGAGCTTCTCACATATATATATTTATATATATATATATATATATATTAATAATGGACAAAAGCACAAAGGTGAACCAACTTTAGGAAAGTGTGGTATAATTGGTTCACAAGCAACTTTGAAATATAAATAAATATATTATAAAGTAAGCTTTTAAACCTTCAAAATTAAGTTTTCTACTTGCTCCACACAAATTACTTGAGCAGGTATTCTTTTTCAAGAATAATAAATCTATATCTATTAAAGTGATTTTAGGTACAAGTAACAATATATATATTAATCCACCAATCCAAATCTCAATATTTTCAACTACAACACTTTTTTCCAAAACCAATGACTATATATATATATATATATATATATATAAAATATGGTTTCAATCATAATTGACTTGATAGCATAATCAGGTCGAGCTTTTGGTAAAGTTTAAGGTCGATTTAAATTATTATTTAAATTTAATATTAAAAAAATATAAATATAAATATAAAATAATTTTTTTAAAAGTTATTTAATATTTTTAAATAATAAAATAAGTCTATATGAACCATCAAAGTTGGGTCTTTAGATAATTTTTTTTAAAATTCAACTAAATTTTGATCGGTGCGGTCCATAAATACATCAGACTTGATAATAATGCAAGAGATTATATATAGTCTATGCAAATTTACCATTCGAAAAACATTCAATATTTGATTATTGATTGTTTTAAAAGGAGTTAAAATTTGTTCGGACAATTTCGTCCTTATATTTTTATGATATACAAATAAGTTCAAACAATAAGTCAAGATAATTCAATTAAACCATTGGTGACTACTATTAGATTTTTAAATACAAATTATGAGCATAATCCTTAATAAATTTGAGATTGAAAAAAAAACATATATTTAAAACCAATTACTATAATTATTTCACGCAATTAAGAAATCGTTAAATGTGTATTAAAATACGATTATAAATTTTAACATTTTAAAATTATTGAAAGTACTATAAGCTCTTCGAACAATTTTATTTATTTTTATTAGTATTGGTTGTCACGTATATCACACGTTAATACTAGTTATTTTTAAACACAAAATCGTATATATTACAAATAAATAAAACTAATAAATGCATTAACATCTAAAGTTTGCTTCATGTGCAAATTATAAAAAATTAATATAAATTTTATTACTTTTAACATTAATATAAAATTATGAATATATAGAAATTCAATATAAACTTGAACTTTTTTTATACATTAAATAAATTCATTTACTTTTAAGATTAATAAAAAATTAAAACTTTAAAAATAAAATAATTCAATATAAACTTTAAATAATTTTTTATTTATTATCAAATAAGTTTATTTAACGAAAATCTTTTAATGAAATTAAAATATTTGCTTATAAATTGAATAAATCTTATTAATGATAAAAATATAATAAATAATAATGATTATTTTTGTCAGCTTAAAAAATTTTACACATCCATATATTATTATAATTTATAGATTTAAGATAGCTTTATAGATGGATGAGAGAAAATCTTTTTATTATTTTTAAATAGCTTTTAAAATTTTTTCGTCTTGGGTTTTACACTAAGCCCAAATTAGAGGCCCATTCAAGAACAATCTAGATCGCTTTTTGTTTAGCTTTGAGGCCCGAAATAGCAATCTGGTTTTTGCCGCGCCGAGAATACAAAAAACAAGAAAAAAAATAAAAGGTTTGAATTTACCTCTTTTTTTTTTTTTTTTTCCGAATGATGATTTGGATTGGTTCCAAACTTGGAACTGCAATTAATTGGAATCGAATTTAATTTATCTTTTTTCGTCCATAGATACTGGCAATTTATTCTCTCAGAAAACAACCGAAGCATTCGCAATTCCGAGTCCAACATTAGCTGATTCTTCGAAAATTTACGTTAATTTGAAGTTTGGAGCAGAGGATTGATCTTCCATTTTCGTCCTTCAAAACACTAGATCAGGATCAGGTAAGCTTCACCATTTTTTTATTCATGTACTTTTTTTCCTTTGATTTTGCTCTCTATATGATATTATATTTTTTATCTGCACTTTTTTTTTTTTATTTATTTATGATCTTAACGGTTTTTTAGGTTATTAATACACATTTAGTAATAAATTTTGCGTTAAAATGTATAGAGAAATAGATAAAACTACGCTTTCAAGGAAGAGAGCTGAACTAATCATTAATTATATGCAAACAATTGAAAAATAGGAAATATGCAAATAAGAATCACAGTTTTAGGTACCTCACAGTGGGAAAAAAAAAAAGGCTATGGAAAAGTTTTCTCACTGATACAAACAGAAACATTAAACCAATTCTGCTTAAATAGTTTCATTTTTTAAAATTTTACAATCAAACTGAAACACTTATGCCTGTGAAAAGTTCTCTGGTAATCTCTCCTAGGAGTCCATTAAGCACATACTTCTCCACATCCCTTATAACATCATCTTTCTCACTAAATGCAAACATCATGCTGTTCCAACCCAAGTCCCACATACAATTCAGATTGGGTTCCTTGTTGTTGACATCGGCCTCAAGCATTTTCGGTAGGAAGTCTTCGAAGGGAGAATCTTCTCTCCGGTCCCCTCCGTATAACTTCAACTTATCAAATTCTTTACATATTTGCTTGACCAACTCATCCAAGGATTTTGCCTTGTTTGAAATGATGGTTACCTTCAGAAATGGGTGAACACTTAGTTCCTGCCTTCTTCCTTTCCTTTTCATTACTTCGTAGCCACAGTCTAAAACGAGCTTGCTCTCTTGGTCGTGATAGTCGTGACTATTTGCATGAAGAATGTTGATAGGAATGTTGAGTTTGAAAAGTGCCTCTGCCGTGTTCTTAAATAGTTGACTTTTCATAAATATCTGCTTGAGGTGATTTTCACTCTCTGTCAGTGGCTCTGGCATCTCTGATGTATAAGCTCTTTGGTTCTGTGTCTGTGGGGTGTAAGAGATTTCTGTGCTCTCTTCATGAGTTCCTAAATAACAATGAACTTTAGCAGATAAGTTCCTTCTTCCTCTTCCGAAACCACCCACCCAACCAGAAACATTAAAAAAAAAACATCTGATGCTGCCTTTACTATGGCCTTAATTGTTAGAAAGATTGGGAGAAAATTAAGATTTTCTTAAGAGGGTGGGATACTACAGATGTAGTCAACTTTTTATGATTCAGTCTCCATATAATAAAGCGGGGCACCTTATGCATGTTCATCTATATGTGCTTGTGTCATTGTGTGTGCATAAACACCTATTCAAAATCGTAGAAGAAGGCGTAAGCTCATCTTTATAAACCTTTTAGTTAAATAAAAGCATTTCATGAGTAGTAACGGGTAAAGGTCAACTTTTGAAAATGTGAGAATAGACATTGGGAATTCAAAATTGTACTTACCATGTAGTGGATCAGATACACTGTTCTTAAACTCGTGTTCTTTGGCTCTGCCAAAATCAGGTTCTTGATCTTGCTGTTCTTTTGTAACCATTGGCACCTCATTTTGACACTGCATAAGATCAAAAGAGTTATTGGAGCTCCACTCAGAAGAACGAAAGTGGCTTCATTTGTCTAATATAACTGGTTAATGATTGTAGTAATGGTGATCTTACACTATCTTTTGGAGCTAAAGCTTGTGGTTCATTTAGGTTTTGGCATTCATCTTCTAGAGGACTGCACAAAATTGAATTTTTCTGTGCTGCTTTCATCAGCTCTTGTGCTACACTTGATGACTGTAAGCTTGCTACTGACTTGTTGGATCTGATGATATGTGCTTCTACTTCTTCGAACCTGCTGGCTTTCATTTGATCTGCTTCGCTTGAAATAGCAAGTTTCTCCTGCCTTGTCTGTTTCCTCTCTTGCCAAATGGAACTCTGATGCTTCAGCGTCCTCGGCAAGTTATAAACACTTGTACTTTTTTTAGTCATTACTTCGTTGATCTTTCTAGGGACCTCATGTTTATGCCCTTTTGTGCTTCTTGCCTTCATTGTCGTTCGAACTTGAACAGGTTTCTCATCCACGGCAAACAGGATGTGAGCTTTTGCTGATTCAGATTCTATATCTCCTTGAGAGTAATGCTGACCAAGGTTTCTGTTTAATGAACCTTTAATTTTGAAATTTAAGTTTGTTGAACTCCTATCCCCGCCTAAATTTTCGTGGTGCCTACCATCTGGGAATCCATTGAATTGTGTTGCATCAATATGTTCGGTAGAGCCTTTCCTACTAGTTGCTGCTTGGTTCATTTGTGGCTGCTTCTTTTGCAATTTGGTTGCACCAGACATTGGTTTGGAGAAATTACTGGATATTGGTTCATTTCCCTTTTGTTTCTTAATCTGCAATTTCTGTTTAGTACTTTGTTCTTCCCTCTGTTCTGATTGTTGCTTTTTTTCATGAAGCTCAGATTTTTGGAGCATGTGCACCTGTTGAAATCCATGATTATTTTGCAGCTTTTGTTGATTGCCTAGGAGAAGCTTGTTAGCATGTCTGTTTTCCCCTTGAAGCATGCTTTCACTGTACTCTGGTTTTTCTTGCAATGTAAGTGCAGCTTCTGATGTCTTATGCATATATGGTATCATGTGCTGCATCTCATCCTTGAAAACTGGTTCCATTATGTCAATTCTTTCAGCGCCCTTCTGTTGCCTGTGCTTTATGCTATCCTGTTTTCTCTCCTTTTCCTGAATTTCCTTTCTACTTCCAGAGTTATGATTCAAGTGGGCAATGTCACTTTGTTGTTTGTCTATCTTGATCGTTTCTTTTCTCGAGCTTGTCACTGGTTTTATGTCTTCCAAGTCCTTTCGAGGTGGTATTTTGTCATGAACAGCAACCCTTGTGCTACCATTTCTAGTTGTCAAAGTTTTTCCTGCTTGTGATGTAATTGTATCCTGAATTAATGGAATCTTGCTGGCTGGTGTTGCCTTCTGTTTTACTGGTGGGAGAACCAGGGCTGCAGAATCTTTTGTCCTTCTTTCAGCCTTCTGGGTACTTTCGTGTGCAGGTTTCTTTGTAATCATCCCTTGTACTTTTTGCTTTCCTGACTCCTTTGTGGTGACCTTTGAATCTATATTTCCTGGAAGTCCATCAAGCCCCATCAGTTTTGCGATTACATTTGGAATTCTTGACTTTTCTTGTTTGAACTGCAATGAACTTGAGTGACTTTGTTCTGAGAATGCAGTGAGAGTTTTAATGTCTGGACCATAGCTAACTGATCGTTTGTGAGAATGTGAATTCGAGGCAGCTAGAACTTTCTTCTCATGCTTGGAGTTAGTAACCTCTGAAGAGTGGGTAAGAGCTGCCAGCCTCAGCCTGAGATCAGTCCTTGCAACTTCTTGAATGTCATTATAATTTCTTGATGGTCTGTCAAAAGAAAATTTTGGCCTATCCAATTGCTTTTGATCAATTATTTTGACAGTGTTCTCATCATCATCTTCATCCTCATCCTCCTCTAGCAATGTTATCCGACTTTTTCTCTGCGGCTTTATCAAGTACTCTGAAGCCTCCTGCAGGTTTACAAGCATCCTTAGAGACTCCTCCAAATCCATTGCTCCTTTTAATAGTTCCCTTCCAATTTCTAATGAGTATCTGTCAAAGTTGAGGCCATTAGAGCAGGCTTGGAGGATCTGATTTAACTTTTGTGCACCCCTTGATATTTCTTCAATATGGAGATGTGAGAGAGTAGGTAGTTGGCTACTTGAAGGTTGATGCCTACTTACTAAGCTGTTTCTTCTTTCCATCTTCCCGTAGTCCATCTGTCTCCTACCCATGTTATGCAAAAAACTGAAAATTGAACTTTTGTCCGAAGAATCTGTTCTTCTTAGCTTTCCTCCATTTTCAAGTGCAAAAGCCAGGGCCATTTTCAGATCTCCTATTTGTTCTGACTTTTGGCCTCTACCCAAAGGAACAATCTGATTCGATACCTTCTCAGTGCTGACTGATTTCCTGCCTCCAGTAGGCCTGTTTTGTGTGCTTCCAGCTCTAAAACCAGTCTGCATGAAGCCAAACACTTTAACTAAATGAAATTGTGATATCTAATTAATATGTTGTATGAAATGATTACTTCTACTTGAGATTTGGAAACTTACTGTTTTGAGTGTCTTTGGTTCCCTGGATGATTTATAGGTTGTCTTGGAGTAAGCATATGCATCTGCTCAAATAGCAACAAAAGGAACAGAGCAAATTATGTATTTGTGTTGCTTGTTAATGGGTTTTTCTAGCCAGCTAAAGCTCTATTGTCATGAGTCAGCCTTACACAGGGTTCAATCACTTAATACCACCAAACTGATGAAACTGAGCAAGCATATTTAAAAGAAAATATGTGTTTTTCCTTCAGGTATCATATTTCTATGTCTTACCTCCACTGCCCCGTTTAATTTAATTGAACATAAATTCATCCACCAATCCTTTCCTTTCTGTTCTTATATGAAGTAAACAGTTTTCTCATCTTTTAAATTTTACTTACATGCAATGTTTCCTAAGCATAGTTGGAGATGATTGTCTGGAAGAGGGTAGCAGAGTGGAGCAATTATGCTGTACAACATATACCAGACAAAACTAGATTGCCTTTAAAACAAAAGTTCAAAAGATTCTACACTCTCTTAGCTTCTTCGATCAATGTCTCCAAGAGCAAAGTATTATTGCTTAATCACGTGGCTGGTTTTGTTAGGTAAGAGAATTCAATTAACGATTGCTTTTTCAAACTTGGATGAAAGCAGGGGAAGAATGTATCTCCAGAAGGAAAGAAAAGAAAGAATAGTGGTTGGTGCTAAAATGACACATTTCAACAATTGAATGCATGTGCATGATTTGCGCATTTGTATGATTGTTTTTCATTAGCATTAATTAGCTTTGAAATGTGCATAAGTAATGCCTCCTGCTTTTCTAATGTCTTGAGAAGACATTGAATAAGAATCATGATCCACAAACATTCTTAATACAGGGTTTTAACTGATTTGTTGAAGGATGTTGTAAACTTGTAATTCTTTGATGCACGTTCCACCATGTGTGTTTATTGCAGAGATTTCAGGAAATGCTTACCTGCAACCATTGGATTTGTACCCTTTGAGTTCTGAGAGGCAGCCATCCGCTCCTTCCGCAACCGAAGGTCATCTAACAGCTTCTGTGCAAAATCTGATCTCTTGGCCATGTTGGTACTCTCAACAAGGTACCTTCTTCAACTCTCTTTGAGCTAACATAAACATAGAACTTCTTTACATTGGTGTTTTTCCCATTACATTTTTACAGATAAGAGGTAGTAAAAAGGAATGTTTTTTGTTTCTTTTTCTAGTTGGGAGGGTTGTTTCAAAGTTGGGTGAGTTGGGAAGTCCAGTCTCGTAGCAATAAAATGGAGTTTTGAAAATGTATCTTAGATAGGTTGACGTGAACGTTAGCTCTCTTTCTCTCTCTGGAGGGTCTCTGACTTTGATTCTAATCCAAGCAATGGAAGAAAGTTCCATTCAAAGGGCTTCCACCCCAAGCATTCTTTACCAGCCCTCTTCATTCCCTTTAGTCACCTGAAACCTTTGCATCAAACTGACTGTCGATAGGCAGCATTGCCCATAGCCATAGGCACATGACATTATGGCAGGGCATATCCCAGCTTCCAGACACTGATTTGGTGGAGTAACTTAGAATTTTAAAGGAAAAGCAAGTTCTCTCTATCTTTAATGTTTCTTTGGTCTACAAAATCACAAAGTTGTGAACTCTACATTTGAAGCAGTCGATTTGATTAATATTTTGTAGTTGAAAAATAGGAGAATAAAATTAAAGATAGATAAGAATGGCAGGCTTTTGAAAAGGTGATCTGAGAATGAGAATTTAGTGGGAGCGATGGGAGCAGTCTTTTGGAGCTTTTAACTGACCCCACCATTATCAAAGAAGCAAAAATTGGGTGGAGAAGGGTATCAAGTAATTAATATTAGTGATGAAATAAAACAGACAAAACTCCATTTTAGTTAAATAAAAGGTTAGGTTAGCCGGATTTTTTTTTTTATTTAAAGTATTTGTGTTTGGTATATGTGTTCGATATGTATTTATATACGAGTATGGAATATAATCTTTTAAATATATGTAAAAACTATTAAAAAATTAAATCTAATCGTATTGGACACATTCATATTCGGTACTCATCTAAATCCGAATAATGTAGATAAAAGGTGGTCCCAAGGCTGCAATTTGAGTATGTCATTGGGGTTCTAAACTAACTGCTGCTACCTACTGGACAAGTATGTGCTACCATATGATTTTAGTATAGAAAAATTAGGATAGCAGAAGGAATCTTGTTTTATTTTGTTGTCTTGTCTGTCTACCAAATGAATTAGGATTAGATTGTAGCAATTCGAATGGACCGTGGTATAAATTGTAGAATTACCTCACTCTTCAAACCTATGGACTCTAGACTTTGTTTAGCATTGTTTTTGCCACATTTTTTGAAGTCAAAAATTATTTTTCACCATAAATGCATTGCTAAACAGATAAAAAAATTTGGTTTGTATTGTTAAAACTATGGTTTAAAAAGTCAAAAAATATAGCTTTTGGACTTTAAAAGCTGGTTTTTTGATAAAATAACTTTATTATCCTCACATCTCTACACTTTTATTATTTTAAACATATTTTTTTGACATTTCAATTTCCTACAACACTTTTCACTGCAATGCTAAACACTTAAAAGTTTTTAAACCACACTTTTTCACCACACTTTTTTCAATTCAAAATTTTTCTAATTTTTTCAAGAGCAATGCTGAACTAGCCCTTAATTCGTAAAAGGTATAATAAAATGACTGCCATTAGACCTCCCTCCGTGGGCCTTGATTGAATATTGATAATAGGAAATTACATGACAATATACAATGGCCTTAATCCCAAATTGATCATTTTTATAAGGGGAAAAAATTAGTTTTTCTTGTTTAAATTGCTTCTCATTATGATTTAATAAAATCTATTAATTTTTAATAAAAAAAAAAAAAAACATAAAAGCTTACTTTCTAACATAGTCATTATCTTCGTTTACATGCATAGAATTTGCTTATAAATTATAAATTTTACATATAAATAATAATTAAAAATATATTGAAAAGTAATTGATAACATATCAAAATTACTTGAGATTTTTAAACTTTGCTTAGCATTGAGTAAATTATGAGTCTATGCTGGCTTTGTTTCTTTTAGGCCGAAGTTTATAATTATGGGTTTTACTAATCAGTGTCTTTAAAATATTTTTAAAATTATTTAATATATTATTTATAATAATAATTTTGTACTAAATGTAATTGATTAACAATTTTATTGATGATTTTCAATGCGTTAAATACCGGTTAAGGATTATTTAGTTATTAGTTTTAATTTTTTTTTTGCATTTAATATATTACTTTTACTGAATTTAAGAAAAAGTAAATTATTAATTACACTTTTCTGTCTATATTTATTACTTTAACATTTTTTTAATTTTATTAATGAATGTCTTTAAGACATTTGTTAAGATTAATTAAATTATTATTTATAATAATATTTTATATTAAATATAATAATTAATAATTATTTTGATGAATTTAGAAATAGTAATTTACGTAATATGATAACTTTAAAAAATGTTTTTACTTTTTAAGAAATTCGTTAGCAAATTTTTTTTTATTATATTTTAAATAACATTTTTAGGGTACTTAATACTTATCAGTAAAATTCTATAATCATTTATGTTTACTTTAAAAATCGAACTGTCTAATAGTGGGCTAGATTATAATTAGGCCGCCCATAATATAGTTAAGCTCAACCCGTCATTTATCAAGTGCCTGGCAGGCCCCATATTATCTTTCCCGAACCCTAGTTGCTTTTTTCTTTTGGGCCTGATCCTAAGCAACTCATTGGTGGCCTATTAGCCCAAACATGATATTAGCCTTGACCGAAAACACGTGGCCGTGAAAAGTCTCCATCAAGGCCCAGCATCCAGAACATTCTCCGCTAACAAGAGCCGTTCACGCCTTGCTTGCCCTTCTCCACGAACAACCAAAAATCCCTTTGAAAATGTATCGCTCAAATCCAACCGTTGATTTCATCAACCACAAAACAATCAAAGCCGTTGGATAATCCTAATTCTGTCCAAAAATATCTGGCACCTCCATTTATAACTCTTGTGGCGCACCACGTTTTCCAGATCCGCTTCTTTCTGGTCGTTGCTTTTCAATTCAGTCGAAATCTTCAGATCGTTTGACGAGCTTCGTTTTCTTTTAACATGGCTTTTCCCTTTTTGGCTGGAATCCGTGATTCCTTTCCGTCCTTTGCTTCATCACTTGTTCGTCGCTCACACGATTATAAGAATCGATTTCCTCTCAGAGACCTAATGAGGTAAGTCAATTAATAATTTTCTGTAATTAATTGCTACCTCGATTGTTCGGTTCATAGATGTTCTAAGCTAGAATTTTGCTCTTATCTTTCTTTTGAAGGTTGCTATAGCTGATTTAGCTGAGTTCAAGTCAATTCTTCTCTAATGACGCTAATTTATCATGTTATCGAACTCGGATCTATATCTGAATGATGAGGTATTAAGCTTGAATCCTTATCTTCTTTGCCTATGTATTGGTTTCTTAATTGCTTATTCTGGTTCCTCTGGCGTGTTTAGATCTGGAAATATCGTTCAGATCGGTTCTAAGATTTGGGATTTGGTGGGCTGATTTATGGATCAAGTTTTGTAAGCTGTCGCATGATGCGTTCTGTTTGATGCTGCTTTGTTATTCAACGACGGTTGTGGCGGTGAATGCATTGGTATTCCGGAGCATGAACAAGCTTTAAAAGGGTTTGCTGGATATTTTGTGAGATTTAGATTTATTTAGTGATTTAACTTTATTCTGTTATACAAATCTCCGTATTGTAGATTGATGAGGTAGTCATTGTACTGTTATATCAATCTCCTTATTGTAGTCTGATTAGCTAGTTGTTGTTATGAGTTGAAAGAATCGAGGGTGAGAAAAATTGTTGCTGAGAAGACATAAGAGGTGAAAATTTTGTGAGGGAAAAGAAACAGAGTGATTGTTTTCGGTGTTATCCGACCTTTGCCATGACAGGTGCGCTTGCTTGGCAGGTCATAAACCCTAATAAGATTTTAATTTTCTTGGTTTTTTAGGGGGGAGATGGCACAGGAGATATATTTTATTTATTTTTTCCCCGGCTCTCCCCCCTGTGTGTCTCGGCTCCATTGTCTTTTATCTTAATTTTCTCCTGCATCTTCGATTGCCTATTTGTGATTTGTTGCTTTATGCAAATCATGCAATACTACTCCCAATCAAAGCATGTCCATTGGATAAACTGAAGCTGAATTCAATTCTGGAGAGCATATGGTTTTCAGTGATTGCGACTGCAACTAATAAGGTATATTCCTTCATTGCAATTTTAACCCAAAATGTTCAATTCTTCACTTATATGTTAGTTAACTCTTTTATACCAACATTATCCTTCACTTCTTATGCCTGGTTTTGATTTGATACCAACATTTATGTAATACCATTTTATATCTCCATACGACAATTGAGTTTAATCTAAGTTTGTTTCTTAATCTCACGGTCAGGCTTGATATACGTTTCACATGTTCTCATTTATATGATTGGCAATCAAAAGTTCAATAACAGCCCCCGGAAATTATTGGGATGGAATCAATATAAATGCTACTCAGCCTATGGTTGCTGCCTTTTGATTTAATATGAGCTTAACTGAATGATGTTGATTATAGCCCGTGGATGTTAATGTTATTCCTCTACTTTCTATATTTTGGTGTAATCTGTTTCAAGAGAAGTGGTGATTGGTGTGTTGTAAATTGTCTGGACTCTGGAGGGCTGTTCTTTTTTATTGTAGCATTGCTGGGTATGATCATGTACTAATTCACAAATAAGTTGTATGCTTCATTGATCCAAGTGATGGCATCCTTTCCAATTGAGGCTGATGTCAAGATGTTACCTATAGCAACTTTGTATTGATGGTGAAGCAGCTTAGAGGTGTTTTTAGAGTCTTCGTGCTTTCTAATCCCCCGTGGAAGGTGAGCAACGTTTTGGATCTTTATTGCATGTACATTAGTTATATAGTCTTTTCTTTTTGATGGCATGTGCATCAACTCGGCTGATTTGCCTTTCTGGACTTTATGCTGGGTCTATTGAAATTCACTCCCTTGGAAAGCTTTAAGTGGTCATTGAGCACCTTATGCAGGCGAAAAGATCTTGATCCAAATACTTTCACTACGGTGACTTTTCTTTTGGTTACCTAGTCTACAACTCTACATGCATATAGAAGCACTGAACCATTAGAACTTTACAGACCTGACTGGTAATATAAAAGTCTGTTTCTGCTTGTGTTTCAGTTGAAGTTTTACAATTTGCCTAATCATTTCAGGGACTTAGCGTGACATTGCCGACAATAATTTTAGGATTGCTGCCGAAGGAAAAACTTGGGCCTTGTGTTACACCAATGCAGTGTTGTCAAGGGCGCAAGGCGCACTCCAAGCGTTAGAACCTTTATATTGCCTTAGGCGCAAGGCGCAAAAAAAGCGTTCGTCTGAGTGAAATAAGGCGCAATATGTATATGTGTGTGTTTTTTATGTGTGTCTATGTGTGTATATATATATATATATATATATATATATATATATAATAAGCTTAAGATATATAATTATGATAATAAACTCTAAAAAGTGATTCAGTTTATCTACAAAACATGCAAAAAAAATTTTTTTTGCCCAATATGCATGATTTCTTTATGGTCTCATATATGTTGTTGAATACTCAAATATTGAGAAGTGAAGAGTTTGATACTATCCCCTTTCTTATTAGTAAAGGTACATCTAATGGTAAAAGTTAAAATAAAAGAAATTAAAGAGAATTTCAATCAGGCGAGTTTTTTTTACGCCTATCGTCTTACAAAAAAGCACGTCTAGGCGCACCAGGCGTGCGTCTGATCAAATGAGCTCGCCCGAAAGGGTCTGAGACGCTTTTGTATCTAACGCTAAGGCCTAGGTGCGCCTAAGCGCACGCCTTAACAACACTGCACCAATGATATATATAACTAAAGTTCATTCTACATGATAAGTTTGTGATGATTTCAAACTTTCTGAGTTCTGACCATTATATGAAGCTTTGTTTCTGTTTCTTTTAATTGAGAGGTATAGCTGTTTTTGTTTTTGATAGTTTATCTAATCTGTAGCACTAAATTTTTCTTTCAAGTTATTAGTTTAGAAATTCTTTGGATCGTGTCTGACGCACCTGTGAAATTTTTTTTGCTTCCAATTTTAACGTTTAATTCTTTTTTATTTCTTTCTGTTTTAGATTGATGTTTTTTTCTGGTATTCTTCTTATACTTGGCTTTTAAGTTATCGTCATTCTGTAATGGCATTTTCCCTGAACCTATTGTTATTTTCGTTGGTTATGAAAAACTGATGATAAGAGTGATAAATAGAGTAATAAGAAAGGATTAATTTACATATAATTTATAGAATGGTTGAAATTTCACAGGTAGGATGGTACTGATGTGAGTTATCCGGTGCTTAGCTAAATGTAAGGAAACTACTACTATTGAATTCCAAACATAATTTGGTTAAGTTTACACGTGGCAACATCAAACCCGTTTATGTAGTTTTACGATGTTTATAATGATAATTGTGTTCGTCTTCTCTTGAAAAAAAAAAATAGTTTGGTGCAGGTTGGTGAAGCCCAATTTTGTGAGCCTTATAACTCTTTTTGACTCAAGCTTTTGGGCTATACCGACCTGATGGAATTAGAACATGTATCTGTCAACCTGATGTGGATCCATAAGCTCTAAAATGGTAGAGCGCTCAAACATTGAGGTTTGGGAGGCTGGTGGTTCGAATCCACCTGGATCCTTGGTAGTTGATGAAGTATATCTATGCAAAATAATTAATGGAGCTTTAATAATGAAGACAAAAGCAGGGTTTTCTTTTTTCTCCGTCAATGCAGTCAAACCTTACTTTGGAAAGTAAATGTTAATAGCGAGCCATGGATTTTAGCAGTACATTTTTTGTTATTGATGAATGATGAGGAGGATATGTGACGCCCAACGGTCCCCCCGAGCAAGTTGGCTGCAATGCAATGCAATTATACTTTTGGCGTGGCTTTTGGGAGGGCTGGAGTGGACAAGCACCTGTTTTGGGGTGTTTCGCTGCAGATTCCATTGGCAACATGGACGGGTTGCTGTGTCTGTGTTAAATCAAATAAGTATATGCTTTATGCTTCCTCTCAATGGAATCTGATACCTTTACCTCAGGCATCAAATCATTTCTTATTTAAATTTCTCTTTCGATGTGTCCACCTTGTTCTAAACTGTATCTATCATCAACCACTTTAGCCCCCCGAATTGGTCTCTTTTATTATCTGTTATTATTTTTACCCATATCAAACTCAATAATATTTTTCCTTATTAAAATTATCATGATTTTATTTTAACAAATTGTGTATTCTGTCTTTGATTGAAAAAAAAAAACTATATTTTTCTCTTATGGTAAGGAGGATTGTTTGTGGGAAAACACAAAATTTTCTCTTATTTTTCATGATTTAAAATTCAATTAATCTGATCTACTTACACTTACCATTTGAGCTCTGGTAGGAGAAATTCATGATTGCAAAACGACAATGAGAATTTTGGTACTTCTAGAATGGCATGGAAAATCAATGGGAAAGTACAAGAAACTAAAAACAAAAACAAAAAAGGTGGAGCATGCATGGATGAATTGACAAGAAGAATTGCAGCAGGCCACATGTTTATGGGGGGAATTTTCCTAGAAGCACTTCCCAACACTTTACTTTCTTCTGGATAGCATCAGTCTCCGGCTGCCGACAATCCATTTTCATCCCAGATCCGCAATTTCTGGTCATATATTTATCACTCTTGGTTTCTATTTTAACCATTTTGTCCACTATAATGGTTGACTTTGTTCCTCTCTATTTGTGATTTTGTTTTTGTTTCCAAAAAGCTTAATATATTAAGCCTAATTTTATTTTTTTATAATAAAAATTTGGTGAAACGTCACCATCTTGTTTATTCTTTAGATATTACTATTTTTATTTAATCTTTCAAATTGGTTTATTAAATTGTACTATTTCTTTTTCATGAAGATCTTAATTTTGCGCAAGGAAAAAGGTTGAAAAGGAAAAAGAAAAGTACAACTTATTAGTTTACCATGTAAGGAAATTCAATAATTTTGCTAATTATCGGATACAAAAGGATAGTTGATAACGTAAGACTCTAATCTTTTAGCTAAATATTTTAATTGATTCACTGATTGCATTAGAAAATGAAAAAAAAAATAAAAAATTAAAGTTTAATTTTAATAACTCAATTATATTTTATTTACCAAAAAGATTAGATTCTGATATTATTCTAAAAATATTGCTACTTTAAGGTAAGTTCTGGATTTAGTCTCCCATTTGTGATCTGTCTCCTATTTATTCCATTGAAAGACAGCTAATCCTTCAAGATTTTACTTACCCTTCCTGCCTCTGTTAAAAACTATAGTGTTCTGTCTGTCTGTCTGTCTGTCTGTCTGAATCTGAAATGAAGTTTCCTTGTTATCAAATTAGGTATGCAATTTCTCACAAAACGACAACAACATGTAGCCGTAGCACTTTCTGAAAAAAAAGAAGCAGCTAAAGCCACAAAAGGTGGTTAATCAAGACCTGGACATTTAAACTCTTTCCTCTTTCACTTTCAATCTTCTTGTTGGATTAGCTGGTCGTGTTTTAGAATCCCCTGCCACTTTCGTGATCAAAGAGAGATTAAACCCTTTTCTTTTTCCTTTTTTTTTTTTTTTTTTTTTTTTCTCTAAGCAGAGCAGAGTCTTTGCTCTGTTTTCTTTTCACAGGCGGAACTGAAGCAGGGGTATGGTTTTTTTTTTTTTAAGATGTCAAACCACTTCTTTCACTACCCATTTTTTTATTTTCTTTTGTATCCATTCATTCATCAATCTTTCATTTCATTTCATTTCATTTCTCTTTTGATATTGGTATTGTTTTTAACTGATTTTTAAGAACGCAGAAGCTTTTTCTGGGTTTTTATCGGAGTTAAATTCTATATATTTTTATTCGAAAAATAAAAAATAAAAGCAGGAGAATTTACAAGAAAAATTAAGCTTTTATTATGTAAATGGAACACGCACTAGACTTGGTCAAACTAGTTGTACTATTACTACGAAGTAAGGGCCAGGAAGGACCCAAGTGTTTACTTTTACTTGCTAGGCCGGTGTAAGAGGCATCATCATTTTTCTCCCTCATCAATGGCGTAGTAGAATAAAGAATCTTATACTTTACTTTCTTTCTTTTTTGTTTTTCCATTTTAAATTGAAAGACTTTTGGTATATTATGAGATCAGAATTCATCAGATGTTTCTCTATTTTCTTCTGAAAAGTTTTAGCAGTTGTTGAATCATGCTTCTTCCGTTTATTTAACTTGTAAATTGTGTGACCAAGTTTTACCTTTACTGCTTTTCATGTGAGGAAAAGTTTAGTTAAGGATGGAAAATTGATGGTGACTTTGATGAATATAATATTAATCTGATAGAATGAAATGAAACCAGGTGGCTCTTCTCAGGTGTGGTTCAGGCTTATGTCCCAGGCCTCATCCTCCGTGTTCCCACGGTATGTTATCTTTTTTTTTTTTCGATTTTTTATTCTTTATTTTTTTTTAAGTATTCATGTTTCGCGTCCGACTCATATTCGAATATGAGTACGTGGATATGATCTTTTAAATACATGAAAATCTTGAAAAAAAATAAAAAATAAAACATACCCATATCGGATATATATATATATATATATATATATATATATATATATATATATAGTACCAGGCACTTAGCAATGTTATCTAAATTATGTGACATAGGCTGCAGCAGTAATTCACTGCTGATTCTTATGATGCAGCTCTGTTAGCGGCTTGACTTGAAGAGTGTTGTTCTTTGGTAAAGTTTGCTTTTATTTGATTGTGTTTCTTCCTAGACTGTAATTGTCTGGTTATTTTCGGGGTGGGGACTGGGGAGGAACTGGAAGCATATTTTCTATGCAATTTCTTTGACCGTGAAGGTGTACATGGGATAATTTCTCGATTCTCAGATCAATTTTTACTCTAAAAGCAGATTACTAGCCATTTCAGTTGCTTAATTCTGAATAATAAGTCTCAAGTCTTATGCTATGTAATGCAGGTTGCACTAGATTTGTCAGATTCTAGTATTAGTCACAATGTTTAGTAGATGGAGCAGTTCTCATCACAACCAAGAGAACGATTCATTGCAGCAAGAATCCAAGGTAATAAATCCAAGGCCAATTAGTGAATTTATTTAATTATGGCAAAAACTTTTTGTGTTGTCTACTGAAATCTCCCTTTGCTGCTCCTTATCTTGGGAAATCTTGCACCAGTAAATATTATCAATAAGATCTAACTAATAGTATTATTGAAAATTAATTTTATTGGTTACTAGTTGTTTAATATTTGCTTTTACATGGAAATACAAGCAGGTCAAGGAGCTTAGAGTTTCACTTGGATCACTATCTGAGCGCAGTTTGAAATATTGTACTGATGCCTGCTTGAAGAGATACTTGGAGGCACGAAACTGGAATGTTGACAAATCAAAGAAAATGCTTGAAGAGACACTCAAATGGAGATCAACCTATAAGCCTGAGGAAATACGTTGGGTAACATATTTTTCTTCCTTTTAATGTTCAAAAAGAGAGTTAATGGTGGTTCACTAACCACGTTAGATGTTTTGTTGGCAGCATGAAGTTGCAGTAGAAGGTGAGACTGGAAAAGTATACAGAGCAAACTTTCATGACCGACATGGTAGGACAGTTCTTATATTGCGACCAGGAAAGCAGGTAATTAATAGGTTTTAAATTAATCAAATGAAAACCAAAACTCTTTTGAGTTAAATGTAAGTTTTGGACATTAACATGGGCCAAAAATGTTGTTGCAGAACACCATATCGTTGGACAATCAGTTTCGCCATTTGGTGTATCTGATAGAGAATGCTATCCTAAACCTTCGAGAGGGTCAAGAACAGATGGCATGGTTGATAGACTTCACTGGGTGGACATTGAGCACAAGTGTGCCCATCAAATCAGCTCGCGACACTATTAATGTATTACAAAACCATTACCCTGAGAGGCTGGCTATTGCATTTCTCTATAATCCCCCAAGAATTTTTGAAGCATTCTGGAAGGTTTGAGTTTCTATCCACTGTAACCACTTTCTGATTCTTAAACTGAGTGATGAATGTTTCTGGACTTTTACGATGCTTAATCGTGTTTAATAATGGTTAAACAATGTGAAGAACAAGGTTTGCAAATCTGAATGAGATAATATTTGATGCATTGCATTGTAATTAGCTGCTGCTGATACTCATTGATCTATCAACAAATATTAACCAATAACTTGCTTTGGTTTGGTTTCTGCAGATTGTTAAGTATTTTCTGGATGCTAAAACCTTCCAAAAGGTGAAATTTGTGTACCCTAAGAATAAAGACAGCGTGGAGCTCATGAGATCATATTTTGATGAGGAAAATCTACCAACTGAATTTGGAGGAAAGGCCATATTGGAATACAACCATGAAGAATTCTCCAAACAAATGATCCAGGATGATATCAAGTCTGCCAATTTGTGGGAATTCGATGATAAACTCCAATTCGTTAGCAATGGGCACTCTGGACCCGAGGTTGCTCCAGAGCCAGTCTGCCTTGCACCACCAGCCAGTTAATCTACCTGCATGCCCCTCGGCTAATTATGTAGTAATAAATTGTTATATAGATCAGAAATAATACTAGTTCCAAATTTAACAGAGAGTAACTTTATTCTGATAATCTTAGTGGATATAAGTGATTCAATGTTGAGAAAAAACAGGTTCAAACAACAATTCAGAGGAAATCAGTCGATGATCTTTTGAGATGTTCCTTCTTTTTCTGGATAATTGGTCTTTTCAGATGTTCATTTGCAGGCATTTACACCATGAGGAAGTAGGAAAGTACAGCACCAATTGAGTTGAATAGGTGGTTTTACGTGCCTCTTAAGAAAACATGAAACCTGCTACAAGAAGAACAAGGAGGCACTAAGGAAATAGCCCAAAACAGATTGGAAATGCAGACAAAATAAAGTGAGTTCAAGAAGAATTAAGGCCCCCAATTGTGACAGAAATGTTGCTGCCGGTCGAGGGGAGGGAGAGATTTAGCAACATTATTGTTTGACAAGGAAATTCATTGTGATGTTATTGTTTTTATTTATGTATTTTTCATATTTTGGTTGACAAGAAGATTCCAGGAACTTTCAGTATCGGTTAAAGTATTCTTGAAATCTTAGCTAGTGTTTTGACCCAAACTTAGCTGAGTTGAGTTGAAGTCGGCTGAGTTAATTCAGTTGTTATTCGGGGAGACTTTTATCTCCGTGTCATGGGCGCTTGACCAGGTCAGGGGTTGACTTCTCTGCCTTTTTTTTTTTTATTTATTAGCTGAGACATGTCCAACTCCAATATTTTAAAGGACAGTATAGAAACTTGTCTGCATTTATAAGTCTATTTTTTTTTTAATTTTGAGTTCATTTTTTAATTTTAATTTTCTATTTAAAAATAAATAATAAAATAATAAAAATATCAATTAAAGTATCAAACGTAATTTAAGAAGTGCAAATTTAGATAGTCAACGACAAGGGGAGTAATATTTTTGAGAACTATTATGGGAAAAATGGTAAAAAATTCAATTAAGCAAAAAAACAGAAGCAATTTATATGAAGTTATAACTTTTATAAATTTACTTAGAGTTGGAGGCATAGGGGTCATCACCTATCCATTTGCATGCATTAATAATAATAAAAAAATTCATTATAGAATAAGGTCCTGTTTGGATTCAAACGAGATCACTGTTCGATGTGGTTGGGGTATTTTTTTATCCCAACCGTACCATTAAACCTGTTTGGATAACATGGCTCCAATCCAGTGAACAGTGTTTCACCGTGCCGGAGCTATTTTTTTGGACTGGAGTTTAAAGCTCCAGTCAATAAAAATGTCCTCCGGTGGAAGGTATTTTTCAATTTTATCTTTATCTTTTTTTGTTTTGTGTGAACAATATAGGTTTTGTTCTTGACACTTTTTTTTTTAATTTAAAAATAAAATACATATATTTTATTATTATATAATTAATATGATTAATTAAAAAAAGTAATAAAATTAAAAATAAAATATATTATTTTATTCAATTTTATTATTTTATATAAATATAATTTTAATTATTATATTTTAACATAAATATAATTTTAATTATTATATTTTAACATAAATATAATTTTAATATATTTTATTATTTAATATAAATATAATTTTAATATTTTGTAATTATTTATTATATATATATATATACACATTTTAATATAATATATTTAATGATCATTTTTTTCTCATTATAATTCATCTCACCGTCACCGTTACTTTTAAATTCAAACACATATCCCTTTACTGATTTTAATTTTATCGCTACAGTATTCAATTTTATCTCTACAATAATTAATCTCACTTTAATCGTTATTTTTAATTTTATCAAAATTAATTTCACCGGAAAATGAAACCTAAGTACAGGCACGCATGGTCAAAATATTGGAATGGCTTCTCTAAGTTCTATATTGGTGGCTACATATAAAACGGTTTTAACTTATTAATTAATTTGCATTGATTATTATAATTATATTAAAAACAAAAATTAATTATTATAACAATAAAATTAAAATCAATACTTGATCACTTTAACTCATGTCCTTTCTGTTGACAAATGTGATTCCTTGTCGTTTCAATCAAAATCTGAAGTGACTGACGCAGCTAATTGACCCCCCAATGTAAGGGCCCCACATTCAATCTATAATGGATTTGTGGGCACTTTTAGGCTTTGGTGCTCCACAAAAAGTGGCCAAAAACAAATGTCATACAGTCATAGCCACCTTATAATTTTGCCGGTTATGTCATGGAATTATGCCACTTTGCATTTCAATCTTCCCCTCCAATTAATATTTTCATAATTTAGTTTTTTTTTTTTTGTTATTGATTTAGAAAATTGATAGATATTTGAAAATTTTGCATAATGAAAGTATGATTCAAAGAGCTGGAAACCAATATGGATAGTTCTAATTAGGTGGCAGCCAATGAAGAAAGTCATCATTTGTTGTCCCCCCTCCAAAAAAAAAAGGGTTCTGTTTAGTTTTTCTTATTACAATTTTCTTGAGCAAGGCCCTTTATTAGAACTTAACAAAAAATTTCATAAGGTGAAAAGAGAAGGGGAAAATAATAGAGGCAATTCAACTATTGGTAAAAACTTTAATGTAATAATAAAAGTTGTTACATGTAAATATACTAAATCAAAGATTTCTTCAACAAGAAAAAGGCATTTTTATTGGACTTGAAAATATTGGACACGACACGATTACACGATACGAACACGAAACCAAAAAAATAACTAAAAACACGACACAATACGAAAATATAACACGGACACAATACGAATACACGAATATTTCAAAATCTATTTAATATGAATTATAAACGTATTAAAGTTTATATAAATATAAAATATCTTAAACACGATTATAACACGACAAAATACACGAAGACGATACGAATACACGAATTATCATAACTAATTTATATGTATTTGGAAGAATTTCAAAATTAAGAAGAAAAAAACCAAAGAAACAAAGAAAGCTATATCCTATTAGACCTAGTCCAGTATAATGTATTTAAAAATATTTTTCCCCGTATATAAAACTCTAGAAATCATTGAACTTGAAAAAGCATGAATCTGGCTTTTGTTAAAAGTTCTCTTTATGAAATTCGAACTTTGTGGAGGTCTTGTGAGAAAAATCCAAAGCTAATTGTCTTAGCTCTTTGGTTAGTGCGGGTGCCCCACAGTAGAAAACTCCTGCATCCATAATCCATGGAAAAGTATATATATAGTAAGTAAATATAATTAACGATAACCGTAGATAGACAGAAAAGAAGGTTTGGGTGAAAGTGAAACTGACCAATTCTTGCGTCAGGATGATGTAGAGCAATCTTCTTGTAGACTTGACGCCAATTTGGTTTGGCAAAGTGGGATTTGACACGAGTTCCTGAGACGACGTCCACACCGTTTTTGGCATGGTGCAGGGATTGAAGCATTGTTATGAGAGCCGATCTGGCGTCTCCTTCCTCGTACACGCTGGTGCAATAGTTATGGAGCTCGATCACCTTCTTTTCATCCATCTCCGCTACTTCGTTCATTATTCCTTTGAACCACTCGAACGAGCCTTGTTCCCTTGTTACCCAATAGAAGTAGGCTTTCCTTGTCCTGAACCCTTTGTTGTTCTTGTTGTAATTTCCATTCTCCAAGGCAGATCCTTGAACTGAATCCTCTTCCATTTTCATGTTATTGATTATGTCCTTGACAATGCTGATCATTGGGGTGGCACCAATTCCAAGCCCCAACAGGAGCACCACATCGTATTTCTTGTAGTCCTGCGCTGGAGCTCCGTATGGACCGTCGATCAAAATCTTTGGGAAGCTGTATATCAAGCAAAAAAGCAAAATCTATAAAGCAATTCAATATAAACATGAGTCATTATTGTTGGTTCCTTCAATAACTTAAATAGGAGGATGAGGAAATCTTACCTAGTATTGGTTCCTTCTGCCCTGAGCAGTCCGCTCTTCCCAGCAGGTGGAGGCTGACAAACCTGTTTTGGTATCCAATTCAAGCAAAAACTGATAAGCCACTTGATTTCAGTTTCAACTTTCAAGTTTTAAACTTAAGAGGAGAGAGCAACATAGTAACCAACCTCAGAGAAAACAGTTTTGAGCTGCCTTGTCCAATCACCCAGAGTTCGAATGTGAACGCTAAGGTAGTCATCTCCTGGTGCTGAAGTGATGGAGAATGGATGCCTGCAATTGCCAATGGTTGGTTTGGTTAAATAAAGAGCTGAATTGAAGCAAAGCGTGAGTATGAAGCGAGAGCTATCGAATGAGGACCAAAACGTACATACCACTCAAATGAGGAGACTGCAGAGCAGTTAACAAACATGTATTGCCCACTTTTGTATTTGAATCCTTGGGGCTTTGACATGTGCAGTGACAATACATTTCCGGGATATACAGCAACCTTCCATATTTGTGAAGAAAAGAATATAGCATATTATCAGTATGTTTCAAAGAAATGTGAACACTTTTTGTGCAATTTGGGTGTAAATGTAAATGTAAGATACTTGATGCATATAATATAGGCTTTTATACCTTGAGAATTTTAACTGCCTTGATACTTGATCTAAAAGCTCGAATCAACCTTTCGCAAGCATAAAGAGTAATTGGCACTGCTAGATACATCCATGTCTGCAATTAAGGTATGGAGGAGATTGACTACTGTCAACGATATTGTACCAATGATATATGCAATGAATCTGGGACCCGAAATGAGAAGAAAAACGAAGGAGAAAAAGCTTTACCGTTTTCTGATACCATTTCTTGGTGAGGTACAGGTAAATACCATGAACAATTAGGAGAGTGTAGACAATAACAAAAAGGTGATGGGAATACCAAAATGCATTAAATCCAGTGAGCCTCTTAAGGAACTTGGGAAGGTTGAGCTTGTTGCGCCTGAACCAAGGAGTGGCAAGTGTGAAGGCTATGGCCATTAGCACCACCATTATAATACCTGTTACACCTTCTACTCCCTTCAAAAACCACCAATAGTTTGGAGGTTGCTCCTCCCCAAAGAAAGGCTCCATAGGCTCATATTCTTCTTCAGTGGCATGAAGAAGCCGTGGGAAATCACAGGTTAAATGAGCACCTCCGTGTAGGATCACCCCAATGGTGATTCCAACCGCAATAACCTGAACAGTACATTACATTATATTAAAAGAACAATCTAATTTCAGATTACGAAGCTGAAAAAAAAATGTCACTATTCCAAAAGAAGTAACAAAATTAAGACTTTCATAAGATAATATTGAGCATTATGTAGAAGTTGCTAGTTAATAGTATCACTTACCTTGTGGAAATTCAAGTTGTCATCAAAAGGAACAACAACACCCAATTTGGTCTTGTTTCTAAGCCAAGTGATGGTGTTTCGGCACACTGGTAGTAAAATCAAAGCCATGTTGAATTTAAGAGTCTCAGCACCTCCTTTAGCAATGCAAACACAGTAGCCCATCACATCGAACACGGCCTTTTTCCGGTACTGCACGAACTTATAAGCGAACAAACCCCCCACAATGCCAAGCCACAACATCATAACCCAGACCCTTTGCCAGTTATCCATTATAAAGTACTTAGTCTTCTGATACCACCTTTTTAATGGGTTGTTCTCTTGAGTAGGTTTCAGTTTCTGGCTTAACATTTGACTCAGAATACGGCTATCTCCTACCCTGACGGATTGATTTGGAGCTTGTAATAGTAGAGTTTCCAGGTTGTAAACCTGTTCAGTGCCAAAAACCAATAAGATTAGGACATAAAGATAGCAGAAGACAAAAGCAAGATAGGTTTGTCTTTTGGATGGTCTATAATCTATTTACCATAATGTATCCAGCATTATCTGGATCCAATTCTTCCATGATCAAAGCAGCATATTCTTCGGCCTGTTTCTGAATGTTAGAAAGTTTGTTTGCAGAAGCACTGAGACTGATAATCTACAATATAGAATTCATACTGTTAGAAAATATTGAAAAAAATAATAAAATATATTAAAAGTTACTTAATGTAAAGAAAATGTTTGTCATTTAGTTGAATGAGGTTTGCAATGGCAAATTGGCAAGACCAAGTATGTAGATTCCTACCTCCCTGACTTCTTCTTCTGTGATCCTTCCATCAGCGTCTTTGTCCACCCTGCATAATTACAAATTACACTTAAGTAAAAAAGCACTAAGATAAAAGGAAAATGAGATTTTCTTTCAGTTGAATAAATTTACAGGGAGAAAATTATGGAACAAGAAAACAAGTAGAAGTTAAAAGTGTTTTGAATAAATAGAGGAAACTTTACATGTCAAAGAAAGTTTGGAGTCTCGAGTCAAAGCTTTCGTCAGAAATCTGATCCCAGAACTGTTTGAGTTGTATTTTACTGATGGAGTCACCGGTTACATTGTGCCTCCGAGCAAGGGCTTGAAACAGCTCACCGGCAAATTCTTTAGACTGGTTCATTCCTGTATTTAAAAGAAGAGGATAATTTGTAAAGCTTTAGATTTATGCTCCTTCCAGGATTAAGATAAAACAAAAACAAAACAACTTTTTTTTGTTGTTTGAATCATGAAATACGTACCAATGCATTCAGCGAATTGGGAGCGGTGAAGAAGGCCATTATTAGAGGCAGTTAAATGATTGAATCGTTTCTCAACAGAGGACCATCCATTTCCAGAGGCCCCTGTTTTTGTAGTGATAAACTTGAGTCCTTTCAAGGCCTGAGCTGCAGCAGATTTAGTCCTATCAAATCTCCTGCCTGCATTAGAAGATCTCCTTGAAACAACACGTTTCAGTTCCTGAGAAACCTGCTTAATTTGAGCGGACGTGTTCCTGAACAAATACGAACGAAAAGAAGCGGACTTGCTCTCCAGAGTTCTCTTAGCTAGCAAAGCTAACTCAGGGTCTTCATGACGACCTCCATCGGCACCTTGAACGCTGTGAACAGCAACGGAGTCGTCTAGGATATCCAGTGTGATTTCGACGTAGGCATCATTGTCAGCAGCAGCAGCGCTGCCCGTGGAGTTAGTCTTGGCCATGGTGATTTCAGGTGGAAGATTGAATCTTGCACTCTTTTTGGAAGCTCTTTTGTTGGAAACAGGGCCACCACCTAAGCCTAATGGTCCACTAAACACTGCCCTCTCGCTTGCTATGCTTTCTGTGTCGGAATTGTTCTCCGAATAACCTCCTCTTCCATCCTCATTCCTCATTTTTTTTCTTCTTTTTTCAGAGTATGGGAACAGAAAATTAGAACAAAGGTTCTATTAAAGGAAACAAAAAGTGGGATTGTCAACTTTAGATTTATAAACAAGGATTCAAAATTGGCTCCTTTGCTGTGAATTAACTAATCAAAAGAGTTGGAGATTCTGAAAAGAAAAGAAAAAGACGAAGGAAGATTTTTGTAAAGGTTTTTTTTGACAACTGTCTCATCTCTTTAATGTTTTTGGTTTTTCAATTGACAGAAAAGAGCTTCCTTATATACTATAAAGTCTATAAATAACAAACAGTCGGATACGCAAATGAGAAACTTACAGGAAGCAAGCTCCTTGGCTCCGGTCAAACACCCTTCCACACCCCTATATTTAATTTATTTTTTATTATTTTATTATTTTTCTGATTAGAATCCCATATCTTGGGTAGAGATTACAAAACCCGATCCGATCGATAGATTTCGTACCGATTCGTTCCGAATGGAGAGATTTTTTTTTTTGAGCGGGATGGAGCGGAGCGATTTTGATAAATGCTTGCTCCACTCCGTCCCGTCCCGACTTTTGAAATTACTATTTTATCTTTTAAAATATGTTATATTTTTTTTATATTTTTAATATATATTAGATATATATACTAAAATCATATATATACTAATATTTTATATCTATACTTTTAGTATATATGTATTATATATATTATATTAAAGTTTTTTATATACTAAAATTATGTTCATGAATAAATTATAATATAATTTTTTACAATATTAAGTTAAAAATAATTAATATAAATTGGGGTGTAACGGAATGGAGCACCGTGGAGATGTTATGGATGTAACCGACATCCATGAATGTGGATGTTTCCAACATCCATACAAAAATGAGATAAAAGTTGATAAGTTAATATCCGCCCCCGTCTCGCTGTCATCCCTAATCTTGGTTTCCACTTTAAGTACATTTTGCATTTGTTTGATTAAAAACAGCACGCTAACAAACGTACAAATCGAGTGATATGTTAATAGAAAATTAGATTATTGATTTCAATAATCAAACTCAATATTTAAAAATCTTAATTATATATTAAAAAAAAAAATCAATGGTGAAAATTCTCAGGAAATTTCTAATATCTAATTAATTATAATAATGTTATGACTCCGTTTAATTAGTATTTTTACTTTTTTCTTTATAATAATGTTATGGTTAGTTTGATTAATGCTTTTACTTTTTTTTGTTGCTTTTCTCAATAAAAATAACAAAAAAAAAAAAATCAATCAAACGAAACTTAAAATTTTTGCATATTCACAAATTTAAGTAGGAGTGAATAAACAAACACTAAAAAGTTTCATTTTTGTTTAATAATATATATATATATTCCCTTACTATTTGGCTTAACCTTGATGTTTGACATGAATTGTTGAGATTATACAAATTTTATTACAATGTGAAATTGTTAAAATGAAAAAAAAAATGGAAAAATAAGCTATGAAAATGCTTGACACGGCGAATTTACAACTCAGAATTCCAAATAATCATCCACCGCATCCACATCCACCACGAAACAATTTTTTTTTTTTTTTAAATGATTAGGTTTGGGTAGTGGTAATTATTACAACAAAATTTTCTTTTATTCACTGACCCAATAGGGATGACAATTACAATGTAAATCATGAGAACATTTTAAATTCTAACTCTTAGATTTGACAAAATCAATTACAACCACACATTTTTATGCCATTTGAACATTGGTCACGTGAAACATGAGAAAATTACGAAAAAGGTTAATAATTAAAATCTATTCACTAATTATATCATAGCAAAAAAAAAAAATTATTTAAAAAAAATAAACTTTGATATTTTAAAAATAATTTAAATTATATTAAAAAAAATTAAAAGTGGATCTATTATTAATAAATATTTAGTACTCAAATATTAGTATAATATTTAAAATAATAACATTAATTTTTTTTAATAACAGTACCATATAAAATATGTGTATATTAATATTAAATATTTTTAATATTTCAAAAGTATTATTTAAAATATAAAACAAGTTGAACATTAATATTTTAATATTTCTAAATATAATTTTTAAATAAAATTAATTAAAATAATTATTTATAAATATAATAATATATCAAGTTAAGTCCAAGTTCAACTAAACCTTAGCTAATAATAATAAAATTATTATTATTTATAAATATAATAATTAAAATAATTAACGAACATTAGAATTGTGTTCATAATCGTTTATTTAACTTAATAAATGAACATAAATTAACAGAAATCGAACTGTTTACGAACGATTTATCGAACGCTATGTTCGTTTACGGCCCTAACTTCAATTTTTAAAAATTCGATGGTTTTGAATTTTAGTAGTTTTTTTTTTCCCATAAAAAAAAAGTTAGGAAACCGGTTCAACTATTGACTACAGATATAAATTGAAGAATAGTTTAAAAAAGAATTAGAAACTGATTTTACAATCCTAAATGTCGAAAACAGTTTTTATTTTGTTAAAATTAAATAAATTCTTATCTTTATATAATAAAAAAAATGAAATTTCATTTTCAAACAAGTAATTGATTTAAAATTAATACTCATATATATATATATATTATCGTGTTTCATATTTTTTTATGTTAACTATGTAAACTTGAATATAAAACAAATTATTAAACGTATCAAAATTTTAAATACGAATATAATACATATATTATTAAACATATTATGTTAATCAATTTAAAATTTAAATGTATGGTGTTTTTATATTGTGTTTAAAATTATTCAGTCTCAATATTATTATAATAATAATATTTAATTATTAAAAAAATACAAATCTTAAGACATGATAAAATGAATGTTAGAACTTCCGGATTAAACTATTCAGATATTTTCTTCTTGACTTTAATTTTTAAGTTTAACTAATTAATAATAATAAAAGAGTGATTAACTGGTAACGACCAACGATGGAAGCAAAAGCTTCCATGCACAACCCACCAAAATATATATAATCTAGTGTCTGTATGTAAATGTGATGAATATGTAGATTATTTTATGCCTCATCCCTCGATCATGGATTTTTAATTGGTTTAAATATAAAAGATTCCTGAATTAAAAAAGTCATTCTAATTTCATCATTTTATTATATTCAATTGAATCCTCAAATATATATTTTCATCCAATTAAATTTTTAAATATTTATTTTCATTCAATTGCACTTCAATTTGATGAAAATCGATGATGATGGTTAACCAATTTCAATTTAATTAAAAGTTTAATTGGATAAAAATAAATATTTTGAGAATTCAAATGACTATAATAAAACAATAAAAATTTGAATGATTATTTAATTAAAAATTCAACATTTTATCAAAAAATCACACGTCTAGTGACATATACTTTCATGTCTAATAATTGAGCAACAGCTACTTTCTTGTTCCAAGAACATTTAATTAGGGGAGTTGCATGCAAGTATGCACATCTACACCGTTGGATATATCATTATATGATTAATTTATACATTTTCTTCCTAAAAACTCTTTTGTTAATTATGGATGGAAATAATATCTAAACACAACCCATTTAACTAATTATTATATTTCATAGTATTTCTTAACTATAATTAGGGTTGTCGCATTGAAGAGATAATATTGAGTGATACGATTCATGTAATTCAGTTAATAAACACAAGTATAACTCATTTAACTTGTTTAATTAATTTTATAGTGCTTAAGAGTAGACCTGCTCACGGGCCGGGCCTGGGCAGACAAATTCATGTTCCGGTCCGGCTCGGAACAGTGTTTTTTATTATTATAATATTATTTTATTTAATTTTAATTAAAAAAAATAAAAAAAATAAAAAATTATTTTTTTATTCCAATGAATAGTGATTCGGACCTAAACGGGCGGGCCTGGGCAGAAAAAAAATGGGCCGCGGCCCGGCCCGGTCCATGAGCACCTCTACTTAAGAGGTCATTAACACAAAAATAACGTATCAAATTGGCTTAGAGTTTCTTTTCCGTTCTTCTACAATATATACTACTAGTGTTTTGCCCTGCACAATAAAAGTATTTATGGGTCAGATAAAATTTAATCTTATATAAATACTAGATTATGATATTAACTAGATCTATTCATGGATCGAGCTGGGCCGCGACTCGTTTTTTTTCAAATTCTTTGTCCAGGTCTGGCTCGGTAAGCCCGAATTTACTGTTTATCGTATTATAATTTTTTTTTATATTTTTATAATTAAAATTAAATAAAATAATATTATTATAATAAAAAAAATACTGTTTCGGGCCAGGCCGGCCTGGATCAAAAATATCCTGCCCAGGCCCGGCCCAATACGGATCGGGCCGGGCGAATTGCCCGGCCCATGAGCAAGTCTAATATTAACACTTTATATGTTTGTGACCTGTAATTCAGATTTTAAATTATGCACAGATTCGTCCAAATTAATAAATGGTATATTGATTCACTCAAATAAGTTTTTTTAAAAAGATAAAAAAAAATGATATTTTTATTAAATTTTAAAACATAGATAACTTACATATATTTTAATATTTACAACATAACATTGTATATATTGATTCTTTATATAATATAAAAATATAAAAATAATATATTATATAATTCGAATCAGGTCAAGTCGGATTGGTCTTGAAAGTTGAAAATTTTGCATAATTTTTTTTTAATATATATATATATAGAGAGAGAGAGAGTGAGTAGCAAAGTCGGAAAAGGTGAAGAAATACATACATAAATACATACATTTGAAGGTTGAGATGAGGATGACTTGATCCAAGTAAATAATGCGTATTGAAATTGTCCATTATTTTTGTTGGTTTGTCTTTGTGTCAAACAAACAACAACCCAACAGGCTGCAAATTCTTCCATTAGTTTTCTCATTTCATTGCGCTGAAATTTCAAAACGCTTGTAAATGTTCTTTTGTTTTATGCCGCGGTGTAGACGTTACGTTACGCACCCCAATAGAGTCTTTTATAATTTGTTGTTTTTGGATGGAAAAAAATACTTCGAATCATTCCAGTTAAAACCTGACAAGAGCGACAAAAATACCGAGAAAATCAAAACCAGACTTACTTAGACTTGGTTTGATAATTGCTTTTATTTTTCATTTTTTTTTTCAGTAAAAAACATTAAAAACAAAAGACAAATATAAATGGCAGAGTTTTATGTCTTTTTTATAATAAATGGTAGAATTTTATAAATAAATGAACTTAAAACAAAAGACAAATAGCAAATGAAAAAAAAAGGGCCAAAAAAGATCTTTTATATCGTTTTTTACAATAACAAGTTTTTTCAATTTTTACCTCAATTTAAGAGTACATTCTCCCATATTAAATCTAGTGCATTCAAAATCTTATTTTTAAAATTTTCCTTACAAGAATTAGATCATAATTGACAAAAAAAAAAAACCTTTCTAAGTAAACTTATAGCATTTGTTGACGTTGAATGGATTTTTGTATTAGCCCAACGTACGTGGTAGAACTGGTTTAACATTGCCCGACCAGGAATTCGGATGAGATGTTTAGTTGAATCAAAATACCAAATTCCTGGAGTTTTCGTACTTATGAAGTTTTGGAAACTTGACATGTTGAAAAATGTTGGTTGCTCATACGATGGGTGCATTTGATGAAGAATTCTATCTATCATAAACCTTCAAGAGGGTTAAGAAAAAATGCCATGGTCGATACTTGATAGACTTTGATTCGCTTATTTGCATTAATTAGCAAGTTTTTGATTCATTTTCGCGAGCAGACTATCCCCCAAGAAGGAAAAAAGAATCTGCAAGAATAGAAAAAATGGCATGGTCGATACTTGATAGACTTTGATTCGCTTATTTGCATTAATTAGCAAGTTTTCGATTCATTTTCGCGAGCAGACTATCCCCCAAGAAGGAAAAAAGAATCTGCAAGAATAGGGTTCTTCAGACAAAGTTGAAGGGGAGGAAGTAACCATAGAAATTTGATTTAGACTGTTCAATTTTGTCGATCCCCAAATTACAAGGCATATTTTATATTGGTCCATAAATTTCAAAACGTATCAAATTGGTTATTCATTACAAGTATCATAACAAATTTGTCCCTATCGTTAGCTTTTTCGTTATCTTTATTGTAACAATCAACTTAGTGGCACCTGTCACCAGCTGATTGCACCACATTCCTCTCTTCTTCTTTCTTTCTTTTTCTTTATTTTTTTATTATTTTTTCTTTGATATTTTTTAATAAATAAATATAAGTAAATATTTTTTTTATAAAATTAATATAAATAAATACTTATATTTTATAAATTATTTAATTATTAAAAAATTAATTTAAATTATTATTTATCTTTTGTATTTATTTATAAAGAATAATAAAGAAAAAGGAAAAATGAAAACATTAATAAATACAAAAGATAAATAATAATTTAAATTAATTTTTAATAATTAAATAATTTATAAAATATAAATATTTATTTACATTAATTTTATAAAAAATATTTTTTCTTTTTCTTCTTTCTTTTTTTCTTTTTATAAATAAATTAATTTCGTAAAAAATAAATAATTTATAATTTATAAAATATAAAATATTTATTTACATTCATTTATTAAAAATATATTTTTTACTTTTTTATTTTTATTTTCTTTCTTTCGTTCTTTCTTTCTTTCATTTTTTTCCTCTTTTCTTATAAAATTAATGTAAATAAAATATTTTATATTTTAAAAATTAATTTAAATTATAATATGAATTATTATTTATTTATTTTATTTATTTACAAACAAGAGAAAAAGGGAAAAGATAAGAAAGGAAAAAAAAACTTATAAATATAAAAGAAATATTTTATATTTATAAATTATTTAATTTTTAGAAAGTTAATTTAATTTAAAATAAAATATAATATACTTAATTATATATATTTCGTATTTGTTTATAAAGAAAAAAAAAATAAGGAAGGGAAGAAACAAAAAAAGAAAAAATTTTATTTTTATAAAATTAATGTAAATAAATAGTTTTATATTTTTTTCAATTATTTGATTATTATAATATTAATTTAAATTATAATATAAATTATTATTTAGTTTTTAATTTTCATTTATAAGAAGAGAAAAGCAACAAAAAATAAAAAGAAGAAACGAAAAAATTAAAAATATTTTTTATAAAATAAAGTAAATAAATATTTTATACTTTTTAAATTAATTATATTTTTTTAGAAAATTATTTTAATTTATAATATGATTTTTTTTTTTGTATTTATTTATAAAAAAAATCAAAGAAATAAATATAAAAGAAATAAAGAAAAAGAAAAAAAATGAAGACAACTGCTGGAGCAATCAGCTGATAACACGTGTCACTAAGCTGATTGCTACAGTAAAAGTAACGAAAAAACTAACGGTAAGGACCAATTTGATATGATACTTGTAATCAATAACCAATTTGATACGTTTTAAAATTTAAAGACCAATATAAAATATGCCATATAATTTGACGACCATTGGTTTTATTAACTCGTTTTTTTCTATCAATGCACATCAAAGCAAGCAGCACTAAGGATTCGATTATTTCGTGAAAATAACTTTCAAAAGATATTTTTTACATGTCTCATGTTTGTTTCACAAAAAATAAACTTAGTCAACTAGAAAATTAACTTTTTTTTATTTAAATGTCTTACGTTTTTTAAAAACAAAAGATATTTTTCTAAAATTAAAGCAAAATAAAAAAAAATTGATCTCCATTCTTGAAAAAAAAAAAAAAAAAAAAAAATTGATCCTTCTAAATGTAAAAATCCATCTTTTTATATCAACACAATTTTTTTTTAAAAATAATTAAATAACAAAAAATATTTTACATAAAATCATTCCAAACAAAAAAAAAATCAATTTTTTTAAAAAATAAGTTAATTTCCAAAATTTATTTTTGACGAAACAAACGGACACTAAGTTTGTATTCGCTGAAACATTGTTAAGAAGTCCAGTCAAATCCTACTAGTATTTATTACTAATGAAAACAGACCACACACCATTTTTCTCAAAAACAGAGATATTTACAGGGAAATACAAGTCATACAGACTTCAACATGTATAGCTACACAATCATTTACTTTCCCAATAGCAGCAAATAAACTATATCTAACAAACTAATAGCAAAGCAAGGCAAAATACAGGAAAGAATTTAACTTGAAGGGAACTATTACTCAGTCAAAATGTGCAGTCAATGATGCATCCAAGATGGTGTTAGATGCCTTTGGATCTTAAGGGAGCAGACAGTAATACCAACTTAGAAGATGAAAGGATTCAGACAAGCCGCCTTTTGAAGTTTCTAGTGGTTGATTGGTAAGTACGAACCAACAAGCCAACTCCTATACCAATGCCAAGACAAACGCCAAGACCGATCCCTACACCAACTCTTACACCGGCATTGAACCATGAGAGTTCACCATCTTCACCATCTATGTACTCTGTCCTCCTCCAGTAGATATTGTTGTAGTCTTCATCGTTCTCTTGTTTGTAGTTACTGTATTCTGCGATCTACAAATGGAAAGTAATGTGTTAGAGATGATCAAAATGTATGTCTGGTATGAACAAAACAAAGTATAAAAAACTCGAAATTTAACAGGATTCTGCCCTCCCTCTCAAACATATCCTACACACAGGTAAAAAAGCAATGTTTGGTGATCCTCACTAAGAATCAGCCTTGTTTATCCACCCAAAGTAACCTATTTCCTTCTGCCAGCCAGGCTGATTCTTGAGGATGAAAACAAAGCCCGAACTGATGGCCATAGATCACCTATCATGAAGGAGTGAGAATATTCATTCTCTCTCTCTCTCTCTCTTTAATAATTGAGGTTGCGAAAGACTGAACCCTGTCACCGAAACTAAGAGTCCAATATTCTACCAACAGACCACATTACATTCTCATTCTCTAAAGATAACATCCAAAAAATGCCAAAGAAGAAAACAACTAATACAAATACCTAAAGTTTACATGAAATGCTTCCAAAGAGGGTTCAACACAAATCAGTTTCCTCCATGAAATGGGTTGCCTTCAGAGAGAAAGATATCTACTTTCAATATATCAGGTGGCAGCCAGCAATAATCGAGATCAATAAAACAATGGTCTTGTTCAAACAAAATATTTGAGAAAATATAGTATGCTTAGATGCTCCAACCAATTTCTTGGTCGCAAGAGCTCAGTCTATCCATTCATGTAATAGGAAGTTTGTGCAAAGTCTGAAGCCTAAAGATCAACAGCTACTTTCTGAGGCAGGTCTGAGTACAGGTATGCAAAGCAATTCCAATTTCATGTGTTGTTTCAAATATAAAAGTTTAGCTAATAAGCAAGAGAAAGTAAACATCATTGAACCTAAATTGTCTTGCAAGTTGCTATTAATCAAATACTTAGATTGCAATGAACTTTATAAACACAGAATTTGCTTTAAGAGCAGAGAATGGGGTGCCCCAACAAGAAAATGGCAAGAAACAGCCAGGAGAGATGGGCCTCTACATGACACCCACCCAGTATGGCTAAAGTGGGCCTATAGACGTCAGGATCTGGCAGAACAATTACATTGAAAAGTATACAAGAGAAAAGGAAAGGGGGTATATCCCATCACTTGAAAACTGTGCATTGCCCATACGCTAAGGACACATATAAGATAAAGATTCTGTTTCCCAATCCATGCAGCAAAATCTTGCAAGTATGGACCATATTGCAAAAAGAAACATGTTTCAAGACAGAAAGTAAGTTGGCAGCCATAAAAAGGAGGAAGGAAACTAATATACAATCAAAACTTCACTGAATTTCAAATCACAGCACTTTGACCAAAGCTTATGAATGGCCATCCTTAAATATACAGAACATATGCTGCTAAAATGTAAGATTAAGAATGCAGCACCAAAGCAAGGCTCAAACATAGTATACCTCAAAATCAGTCCACTACAGTGAACAGAAAAGAAATGGAATTTCAAATAGTGAATTGTAAGGTACGTTACCTGCATATCAAGTCCAGGTGACATATCTTTCTGGCATTCAGTGCTCTCATATTCTGGGATTGCATCTAACATTCCCTTCCTATTATGCTTCTTCCTGTAATTAAGTTGCAATGCTTTGGTCAAGATAATTGGTGTTCCAGCGAAGCAACCCGCAACATAAACCTCAATGGTTGGTGTTGATAATTCGGGACAAGAAATGTGCTTTCCCTTCAGGAAACCACTGCCAGATGTGATTTCTGATTCACAATTCATGCTCCATCGTTTCACATTATTTTTCGATTCCCCAATGAAGCCATTACTACTAGACTTTTGCAATACACCAGAGAGAATGAGATCCTTGCTATCAAACACCTCAAATTTCACACTTCCTGTAAACCTAATACTATCTGTACTCACAAAGGTGGCTTCTTCTGATTTCTTATCTACCCGATCCCTTCTAAGGAATAAAGAGACCCCATCGGAGTATATGCTGCTTCTTATGCCGTTAACTTCCAAAAGGGTGTCAGGGTCTAGAAGGATATGATTGAGAGTTAGAAACTCTGGAGTTGAATCATCAACTTGAAAATTGCTGACTCTAACATAGAAGACTCTCAAATCAAACCAGAGTGATGATAATCTGGCACAAGGTTGGAATGGTGAGTAGCGAATAATCTGAAGGTTGTGATCTGCTACTTTACCATTTTCTGGTGTTTCACAAGGACCCTCCATCATGATTGAGGAACTTAATCCTCACTGAAACCCTTTAACATCAATTAGAATCACAACATACTAAGCACCATAGAAATTGGTATTGAATTGCCTGTGAAAACCTGTTATAACATTAGGAGAGTAATAATGCCAGTCAGATAATCACAAAGGATAAGTCATCCGAATCAGCTAGCTCGAAATTAGGGGAGAGGGAGGGGGTAAAGGGAAGAAAGAATATATGAGAAAAATCCAGGGTAGAGCTAGATAAGAAATTTCCAGGTAACAAACTAAATACTAAAACGACCTAAATTTTAGGAACAGAAACCCTTGAAAATATGGAAAAGAAAAGGAAAAACCATAACAGAAAAAAGAGATGCAATCAAACAGTATTATATACTGGCCAAAGAAAGAAGAAAAGTTTCCAACTTTACTTTATGACAATCGCTAACAGAGATCATGGAAAAGTCTAAACTTTTTTTTCTTTGAAAATATACACAATTAATTGTTATCTATCCCAAAATAATAATTAAAAAAAAATCAAGTTCAGATTTAAGATGTGCAGACACTTTAAGGAACAGCAAAAAAAGAAATGATTTTCTATTACTTATCTGAAATTTCAATAAAACAACAAAAGAATTAAGATAACCAAGTGGGAATTTAAAAGAAATATCAACTTCTATACAATATTCATCATTTGGAAATTGAAATAAAAGTACCCACCAGCAGCTCCCCCAGGGGATCCTACAGCTAACCAAACCAGGAATCAGCTTTCTCTATCTCCATGTTTGGAATGAAAGCAAACAAGAGGATCTAATTGAAGAACTTATTGACTCTTTAACTATCTTCTTCTTTCAAGAGAAAAAATAAAATAGAGAAAAAATAAAATAAAAAGGAGAGGAAAAAAAGAGAGAAACTTTTAAGACAAAAATAGCTGGCAGTTAACAAATAAACACACACGTAACACAACCAGCCAAATTATGTAGCACCACAAACGCAAAAAGAATTTCCACTCCAAAAATATATCTTACCAGGAAAATCTTCCATCCACAAAAATTCCGACTTGCAGAAATATATATTGTCTTCAAAAAAATCGAAATTAACCCAACTCTTCTAGCTAGTGACCTCTCAAATCGCTTTCAACCTCTAAGATTATAGCTTTTGATTTTCTAAATAAAAATTGTGGATAAGTAGATATGCAAAAGCCCCAAAGTCTAAAGAGACCTCTAGGGATGGCAATGGAACGGAGCGGGTGCGGATATTGTCTTATCCACTTCCACTCTACTCTTACATGGATGTTGAAAACATCACATCCATGGATGTCGGTTACATCCATAACCGCTACACCTCAATTTATATTAATTATTTTTAACTTAATATTGTAAAAAATTATATTATAATTTATTCATAAACATAATTTTAGTATATAAAAATTTTTAATATAATATATATAATACATATATACTTAAAGTATAGATATAAAATATTAGTATATATCATTTTAATATATATATCTAATATATATTAAAAATATAAGAAAAATATAAAATATTTTAAAGGATAAAATAGTAATTTCAAAAGTCGGAGCGGGGTAGAGTGGAGGAAGCATTTACCAAAACCGCTCCGCTCCACCCCGCTCCATAAAAAAACCTCTTCATTCGGAACGAATCGGTGCAAAATCCATCGGTCGGATCGAGTTTTGCCATCTCTAATCACCTCCAGCCTTAAATATACTGCTACAATATCAATCTTTTTCTTCTATTTTCTTAATTTTTAATTATAGAGGCGATAGTATTCTTGATATCTCCAAAATGGGTTGTCTCAAAAATCTTAAAATTGACGGAGTGTCGAGTGATGGGACTTTTTGATGACTTTTCTTCTTGACTTTTTTTTTCCTTCCCCTTTTTTATGGTTTAATAATGGTGTCAAATGGTTGGATATCCTGAGAGAGATGGGCTACCTCTGAGGTTCTGACCTGCGCTAACTATGCATTATTATGAGTCATGATATCGATGATCTTATCCGATTAGCAGCATAGAATTTTGCATTTACGAGGCTGGTGTCGTTTGAAATGGATGTCCTGCCTTGCCCCTGCCCTGCCCTGAGGAGTAATCAACGCCTATGTCCACATGGGTTTTGCCTGTTGTGCCATGAACTCATCATTAGAATTTAGATGTAAACATGTCGTCTCCTCAGACCCATTGGGCCTCATCACTGAGGACTTGTAAAAACAAGCCTTTAACATAAAAACCAAATCCCAAAGGAGAAGCTTCGATTTACGAGAAGCCCAATACCCTTTGTAACGAGAAGGATTGATACAAGTATTGTACCGCTCCACAAAGAAATTTAGGTAGAGCAACAGGTCTCCAGAAGGCAACAATTGTTTTGTAACAGGGGCTCTTTTGAAAGCTCCACTCTCGCGCTTCTTTGCCTGCCAAATCTCTGCTACTTTCTTCTTCTTCTTTTTTGGCGTCGCTAGAAAATCTGAACACCAAAGCCCAGATCCTGTCTTCTTCGCTAATCTTAGATTCCAGGTGAGCATCTGTTTTACTACGTAATGGAAAAGCTCTGGAACTCTTGCAGTCCTGCTTACTTTATATTTAATCTCGAATTTTCTCAAGCCTAATTGTTCTGTATCATGAAATTTTAAAGTGGGTTTTGAGTTTCAAGTCAAGGAATGCAAATTTAATTGTTATGGGAGAAACTTCTTTTCTTTTGGGAATGGATTTTGGGGTTTTACTTTTTATTTATTGTGGTGTTTGCACTTACTTTATCTGGGATTGTAATTAACTGGTAGTTGAAGTAGAAAGAAGACTGACAGTTGATTCTGAACGGTTAAATTCTTTTTTTTTTTCTTATTATTTTCGTATCATTTTTTCTTTTGATGATTTTAAATTTTCATTGATCCTCTGGCGTTGAATAGGGAGAAATTCTTGTGAATTTGACTAAAAAATCTAGAGCTTCGATAGTTGATTTCTTCGGTCATGATTTTAAACCTCGGAACAGTTAAAATATCTATGTAACCATATATCAGTTAATAAGATTTATTGTAGACCCAAAATTGTTAGGGATGATTTTTCAATGCTTAGTTGCACCAGCAGAGTCAATTTTCTCTATATAGCTGTTATTTAAGGGACTGCATTTTCTAGTTCTCAAGATTGATGTTTTGTGTGCTTTGTCAACTTTGAATCAGTTATGATTCATTTATTTTACAGAAACTTAGCTTATTAGATTCCAATTATTCAAGGAGATTGTTATTGTTCATGGTTTATGCTGCTCATGAGAATAGCTAGGTTCTTATTCGTGCAATGGATTTTTATTGTGAGGTTGTTCTTGCTTGCATTTTTTCGTTTTAGATTACTTTCTTTCTTTCTTTCTTTCTTTATATTTTATTTTATTTTACATCACTGCATAGTCTATGTTGTATATTTGTCAACACGAATAGAAATTTGTAGGTATAATTTTGTGAAATTGAAGAGTTCTAGAATATGATGGCACTTTTGCATAGGTTATGGCATACCCTGAGCCTCAAGGTGCAGAGAGGGAGATAGTTCAGGTCAACCCTATCTCAAGAAAACCCCGGATTTTACTTGCTGCTAGTGGAAGTGTAGCTGCCATAAAATTTGGGAATCTCTGCCACTGTTTCTCCGAATGGGCAGAAGTAAAAGCAGTTGCCACGAAAGCCTCTTTGCATTTCATTGACAGAGCATCACTTCCTAAGGATCTAAATCTTTACACTGATGAGGAGGAATGGTCCAGTTGGGGGAAAATAGGTGACAATGTGCTTCACATTGAGCTTCGTCGATGGGCTGATATTATGGTCATTGCCCCATTGTCAGCAAACACACTTGGCAAGGTAATATGATTTGGCTGTCTTTTGGTATATTTTTGTTCCTCTATTTTGTTCCTTGTATCAACTGTTGAAGGGACGCTCAACATTATATGCGTGTTAATGAAAAGAGCATTGAAAATGGGTAGAGAGAATGCCTAAGAGTCACCTAATTTGAGTGGTTAGGATGGCTTTATGTAACTGTGGAAAGATCCTAGAACTTATTTGATGCTTTATGTCAATTATATTTTTGGTTGACCACAAGTTTATACTTTATAGTAATGAGGATAATTTATGCTAGCATTCGGGTATCTGAAAATTACTTTTTCTGCTGTCATATGCTTTTGATATTCCCTTTTCACAAAGCTAGTTTGTTGCTTAAATGATCATATTGCGTGATGTGATTGTAACTCTGCTCTTAAGCATTTTTTTTCATCCTTTTGATATCTGCTATTGCAGATTGCTGGGGGATTATGTGACAATTTGCTAACTTGTGTCGTACGAGCATGGGACTACAGCAAACCACTGTTTGTTGCACCGGCTATGAACACTTTCATGTGGAGCAACCCTTTCACAGAAAAACATCTCATGTCAATTGATGAGCTTGGAATTTCTCTCATCCCCCCTGTCACGAAGAGACTAGCTTGTGGGGACTATGGGAATGGTGCAATGGCAGAACCTTCTCTAATCCACTCGACTGTAAGACTATTCTTGGAGTCACGGCCTCAACCAAGTGACTAAAGAGCCGGTTGATTCGACATGAATAACATCTATACATGTATTTTAGAGTTTGCTTAACTTGCATAACATGAAGATTGGTCTTTGAACACCGCAGAAAATTTGATAAGTTAATGATATTGACGAGTTGCAGAATCGTATTAGCTTGATAAAAGCTAGCTTTCATGATTAATTATTTTCCTTTTGAAATGGTTTTGATTTATTGCATATATGTTTAGTGGAGATAAAGGTACATAAATATATAGTACATAGGATCTGGAAACTAGAAAACTGAAGCAAGAAGGATTGTCTTTTGTATACTAATTACTGATTATGCAAAAGATTTAATGAAAAATGAGTGAAAAAGCAGGAAGATTTCATCATTTACTATAGCTCTGAGCCACAAAGATTCAGTCCAATCGGAGGGTCAAATGTTTATGAACCTCATGCAGTTGATCAACAGGGGAATATAGCTCGAGGACTCGAAGAAGCCCGCGTAGCGACACAAGTGGTAAGACTGAGACACTGGGTCTGAGTCATATAGTACACCCCAACCCTTTAACCACGTAAAAATCAAAACCCAAAGCCCCCTTATTTTTGTAGATGAGAATTGAGAAACACAAACACACTTTGGTTTCAAACAAAGCCATGATGGGTGAAAACATAAATAAATGCTGGAATGCATGTTTTATATGATACATCTAAAGCATTAATAAAATATTTTCCTCCTTTCTTTAATCTGTATATAAATGTGTATATGTTCAATAAGTGTATAATAACATGATGTAACTGGGAAATATATATAAGTTAATAATGATCATTTGATTATATACAGAAATGTTTAAAGTTAAAATATCAAGTTTTTTTTATAAAAAAATTTAGACAAGAATCATTTATATCCCTATCAAGGATGTGGCTATCACTTTCCTTAGAGCTCTTTATTTCTTCTTAGGAAAAATCAAATTAATTCGGTCAAATTCTATGATTTATCAAACGCTCTGTTATATAGAGAAAGACACAAACCTAAAGTGTTTAAGTTTAACCATGGTTAGTGTAGCCATTTTTTTTTTCTTTTTTTTTCTTAGTTTTGAACTTTTTATGTTTAACAAAATAAAAGGAAAACTTATGGTGGGTGAATTAAATAGGATAGCTTTCGACCATATTTCCTCCTGCTTGTCTTTTCTTCTGCTGCAAAAGAATAGGTTATATAGGGATGGATGGGGTTGATAGACAAAGAAAAGGAAAGGTGATTTTAATGGCTTTTTGAGCTTTGTTTATTCTTTGCAAATAGAAACAGTTACTATTGGTATTGGTATTGGTATTTGGTCGTAGATATATAGAATAGAAAAAGAAAGAGGGAAAAGAAATAAAAAGGGAGAGATTGTATTAATGGGGTTTCCAGAATCTGGATATTGGTCAAAGATATTGGTCCAGTTGCTTTAAGGTGTTGTATAAAAAATATACTAAGGGGCATATTTGAATGAAATTTTTGGATTCAATGAACAGAAGCTTCAAACATTAAAAAGAAAAAAAATAAGAAGTCATTGAAGATTTGATTTTGATGGTTTATTTGGGTTTATGATAACTGGGTATTGGTTGTTGAATGAAAGCTTCTTGATAGGGAAAGACTGATGGGTAAAAAGAAGCCTCAAAAAACCAAGGAACTTTCAGTAGCCATAGCTGAGTCTTCATCAGCAGGAGAAGAGTTACCCCAGCAACAATCTCAGCCTCAGCCTCAGACTCAGATTCAGACTCCTAGAAAGAGAGGTAGACCACGAAAGATTGTTGAGAAAACTGAAACTGAAGCTGAAGAGAGAAAAGAAGAGGAAGTAGCTGAAGTTATTGAGAGCCAATCAAAGAAACTAAAAATTACTGAGGAACAACAACAAAAAGAAGAAGAAGAAGAAGAAGAAGAAGAAGAGCAACAAGTAAAGGCGGAGGCATCATCAGCTTCGATGGGAGGCATAAAGAAAGGCGGAGAGGGACAATCACTGGCGCCTAGGGAGCCTCCAAGAAGGAGAACAAAAAGAAAAAGCAAACCCAGAAAGAGCAGCTAAAATTGCTTCAATTTGCTTTACAAAGTCTGGTAAATCCTTTTTTTTTCCTTCTTCTTCTTTAGTACATATATGGTAGCTCCAAGAAAAGAAGATTAAAATGATTTTGCTCTTCATGTTTGATTAGGATGAAGATAAAGCTTCCAGGTTTCAAGATGAAGCTTCTTGGTTTCATCAAATTTGTTGCTTTATCAGTTTATCTGTTTCAAATGTAAACACAGAAAAGCATAATTCAAAGGGCCTTGTTTTTTTCCTTTTCTTTTCTTAATTGCAGTAATTAGGCTTCTTAACCATCTTCTTTATCCCCTTATATTTTCTGTATAAACAAACAAAGCTTAAAAGTAGCAAATATATTTATACTAGTTTTTAAAAAAAATCACTTCTTTGGTGTTTATCCAATCATTTTTATTCTAATATACACATTTTTCTTGTTAGAGTGTTTCTTTTCATTCTGATTATTATTATTATTAATTCCTTTGACATGTTTATAATAATACTAAACAAAAAGATAACACTTAATTACTTAAACAAAGGAAAAGAAAGCCTAGCTACTCTATTTAATATATTGGTAGATAAAGAAACTTCGAGCCAAAAAAAGGGTTTTGCTTATTTTATTCCATTATATGTAAGAATTTTAATGTTTGGCGACAGTAAATGAGGGGGTAAGTTAAGTGAAAGCAGAATTTGAAATCTGAAGGTGGGGAAGAAAGAGGAAAAACTGAGTGGAGGTATTTTGCTGCTGCCACTGCCAGCTCTGCCTTATAAGGAACAGACGCTGAGTTATAATTGCTCGGGTAAATTTAAAAAACATATCATCAATAATATAATAATTATTAAATAATATAATAAATAAAAATTATTTAAAAACAAAATAAAAATAAAAAATTATTAAAAACAAAATTATTTTTAATAAAAAAAATATTTTTTTCTTATTTTTTAATCAAAAAATAATTTTTTATGAAAATATATATTTTTTAATTTTAAAAAATAATTTTTTATTTATTTTTTTAATTACAAAAATTTTAAAAATAAAAATAATATTTCTGAATTTATTTTTTTTATTTTTTATTTTTTAAATTAAAAGAATAAATATTTAAATATTTTTAATTTATTTTCAATTAAAATTTTTAAAAAATAATATTTTCTTAAAAAAAAAATTAATAAAATTTTTCATTAAAGATAATTTTATTTTTATAATATCTTTTATAACATTTTTTATTTTTTATTTTTTTAAATAATTTTTATTCATTAAATTATTTAATTATTAAAAACATGTTTTTTATATTTATCCTAATTGCTATATAAAAAAAAAACAACTGCCAACTCATTCATTTCCACTCTAGCACGTGATTGCCACACCCTAGCTATGCCTATCAACAACACAGCCTCCAGCCAGCCGCCTCAGTAACCCAAAGGGGCAATGGGCAATGGGTAATCTCTGATTCTGATGGGTTCTTCTTTACCACGAAACTTGAGTGGCAAGTGATTCTCAAGTGATATAATGGCGCGTGGAGTTGGTGATAGAAAAAGTAAAAAAGGAAGAGGAGGAAGTAATAGTAAGAGAGAGAGAGAGATGGGGTGGGCTTTGCTAAGAGCTTAGGAGAGAGAGAGAGAGTAAAGACTGATGTCTTTTTATAGGAAAACGTTTGGAGTACCAAAAAACTTGTTCATTCACTTGTCTAGTTATTGTAAGAACAAGTAGTAGCTGCAGTAGCAGCAAGAAAGAAGTGAAGAGTTTTTGCCACACCCCAGGCCCACGCGCTGGTGGACGCGCTCTTGCCCATAGGACCCTACTTATCTGTAACCTGGATTTAGCTTTGACAAGTTGTTTGGTTAATAAATAACCACCTGGAAAATCTCAAGCTAAGCTACTGTTTGATTGGAGCTGCACACTGCACAGAATCTCTCACCAAATTATTCTAGGCTCTAGAGCAAATTTTAAGGATAACCCTTGCTTAAAATCACTTACCTGCACTAGAATGGAAATTGGTAATTGTTTTTGGAAGTACAGTTTTCATGCTTAAGGCAAGCAAGAGCAAGTGCAAAAGCAAAAAAGCCTGAGTTGAGAATTGAGATGTTGCTAAGCACTGTTTTTGCAAAAATATATTAGTACTTAGTAGTAAGTAGTATAGAGCAGAGGCCTGAGTTTGTCCTGCAACACAAATCTTGCTGTCATCCAGCATCCAGCCACACGTTTGAATGATTTGATTGCCAATCTGATTCTTGTAAATCTTTGCTAACATCTCAATCACAAAGACATATGAAAAGAATAATAAAAAGTTGTATAATATATACTTTGTGAAAAACCGACAGGTCTTATTCTTAGAATGTAATAAATAAAGAGTTCATTTAGAAAGAAAATTTCGGATTCAACCTGTTAAAAATCGAGTTACTTTTAATACACTGTAATCTGCAATCGTCTTTTACCAAAAACGGCATTGGAAAATGACAATTAACCATTTTTAAGATTACAGTGGGAGTTAAAAACATACGAGGAAGTCCGACAAAAGGGTCAGAACATTACGTTTAAACAAGAACTAATCTTATAATTGATGGGGACATTTTGCCGAGTAGGAATGACCCATCTCTCAAAGTCTATAAATTTATAGGTTTTGTGCTTAGGCTGATTATTTTGCTGCTTAATACCATCCAGTCAGATGCTGATGGTATAAGGGCCTCAACATCTTTTGAAAAATGATACTTTTTCGATGGCAACTGGTTAACTTATACTCGGCTATAACTCGTTGGACCATAATTATGTTGCCATTTTCAGAAGTCGATTTTAAAAAGGTTTGAGCCGAAACCACCCAAGGAAGCCCGATAATTCTTCAATTAATAGCATTCCTTGTTTCCAATTGAATTTGACAACAGGGAAGACAAAAATTATACTGAATAAAATGAGATATTATAAATAAATAAAAAAAATTGAATTCGAGATTTCCTCGAAAGTGATTCATGCAACCACTTTTAAGAAATAATATGACACTTACTTTTCTTATCTTTAAACCGCGATCTTCTTTGTGTTTAAAAAAAATAATTGACCACTTACATGACCTCTACAAGCAAAACGGTTAAAGTCAAAATTGTTTTCAGAGAAAATGACTACAATAAAGCTACAAGCAGAAAACAATAATTTGAATCGGCCTTTTTACCCCTATGTATAGCCAACTAAAGCAAAACTGTTAAAATGCAAAGAAAATGATAAACCCGATGTTTGCTAATAAAAATGTTTATGTTGGCTAATACTAATATAATAAATCTCCAAATTGCTTAGCTTTTTGACTTATGATGTCGCTCTTTCCTGTATCGAGACTGAACAGGATCAAATCCACCTTCCTCAGCTCCATAGACAGCCCAGGATGGAGTGAGAGCCATATAATCCTCACTGTCAAAAGGTCTTCCTGAAGCCACCTGCACCATAAACAAAGAACAAAATGTTTAAAACAACAAAAAAAAGGGTCAGTCTCCAGAGATACTCAAAAAGATAAAATTGATGCTTTTTACTAACCAGGTCATGAAATTTTTCATAGTCTATCCATGTATACCATTGGCCATTGAGCTTGAACTTGTCTGTTTTTGCCAGGAGGACACAGCATGAGTGTGCATGTTCACATGCAACCTCGTACTCCCCTTCACTTTTAAGAGCCAATGCCTCCGAGAAAGCCTTCACATCAGAATGCCAAGGCACATTCTCCATTGTCAATTTTGATGTGGCAGAACTGTAAAAAAGATCAATATGACTGAGCAAAGGCAGGCAGTTTTGCAGATTAAAAAACAATACTAATAACGATAAGACCAAAAGACTTTACGATCCGCAGTATGTTACGCCTTTGATTTCAACAAAATCAGGCTTCCCGATGCTAAAGAGTTTAGAATAAGCATCTACATCTTCTGTATTCCATCCTTTCACGAGAGTCAAGCGATATACAGTTCGTTGTTGCTTTTCTTTGAGAGCTTTCAAGGAATCCTGAACAGATGATACCAATAAGAAAACAGGAACTTCAGGCCAGCGAAAGAAAAACCCTCAAAAATGCCTAGGAATATGTAAACGTCTTCTTAGTAAAGCCGCCATGAACATGAAGAAGCAGTTCATTCTTACAAAAGTTAATAACGATGACATGTTTGGGATTTTTAACATAGCTGCTAAGTAAAAATAGCATTTCATAATAACGCAAACAGAAAGCTGTTTTAGATTGAGATTTAAGGTATATACCAACATGTTCTCCATAGCATGATAATTGCCAGATCAATACTAATTCAAGTTTGTAGAGGAAGTTTCACACTCCACATGTAACAGCTATACGTTCCTTAATGTTTTAGCTCAATTTTCTCAGTTTCAAGAATGAAATACTTACAATGAATCTTTCCCAGAAGTCCCCAAAGAGTGGCCTATCAATTGCCTTCAAGCTATCCTTTGTTCCCGCATCTACACTCACATATAACTGCATAAGTCAAAGAAATAGACTAGGTTAATCAAGAGCAGAAGACTTCTTGATATCTATGCTTTCTTAACATAAATTCACAACCAACAAACCTGGGTTATAGGCTTCAGCATTTTAATTTTTTCAGGGAACTGTGCATTAGTAACTAGAAATGTAGAGATTCGCCTTCGGTGCAGCTCATCCACAAGCATATTAATCTCTGGATACATAATTGGTTCACCAACAAGTGATAAGGCACAGTGCCGAGGGGATAGACCTTCCATCAGTCGCTCTTGTGTAACACCTGCAACCGTACAATGAGTAAAATTCTCCTGTGAATGCAATGGAAAGATCTTTGTTGCAATCTATGTCTAAGAGTCTAAGTTGTAACAAATAACTTTGAGGACATTCTAATCCTGCCAAATATTACTAGTTACTGAATGATTATGAGATACATGAGAAGTGCATTGACTAAATTGTCTGTGTCAGAAACTTAGTAGAAGAAATGTTAACTACATTGAATCCCATAGTCCCAAACGGATAGTATAATTAGAACAAATATATGACATTTACCAGGAACTCCTTTCATTTGCTTAATCATCTTGGTATGAAGATCAATGGCAGTATTGACAATCTCTAAGGGATCATCCATCTTCCACTGCCAACTCTTTCCTACAGGATTTGTATGATGCCTCCAGCAGAAAACACATTTGTTAGCACATGCCAAACTAGGGGTAGCCTCCATGCATCTGTTCAATTCAAAAGTTTAACAAAAATCAATTGCAAGTCTATAGCTGCAACCACGAAGTATAGAAAGGACCCAAAAAAACCCTAGTACAATGTAAATTAAGTGGATTACAAAATGAGATTTCACCGCTATGAACTTACATAAAATGATCAAACCCTTTCGGGCGAGACACATTTGATTAGGCACATGCCTGGTATGCCTAGGCGCATTATAAGCCGACATGTGCAAAAAAAAAAAAAAAAAAACCCTACCTAATTGAAATTCTCTTTAATTTGTTTCATTAATTTGTACCTTTACCAGTAAAAAAAAGGGGATAATATCAAACTCTCTACTTCTCAATGTTTGAGTATTCAACAACAAACATGGGAATGAGATCATAAGGAAATCATGTATATCGGCCAACAAAAAAAAGTTTTGCATGATTTGTAGGATATAAACTAGACCACTCTTTAAAATTTATTATCATAATTATATATCTTAAGCTTATTATATATATATACACACACACACACAGAGACACATACAAAAAACAAACACATATGCTTATTGTGCCTTACTTCACTTAGACGAGTTTTTTTTTGCATCTTGCGTCTTAGGCAATATAAGGATTCTAGCGCTTAGAGTGCGTCTTGCACCCTTGACAACACTGCTTTGCAATTGAGATGCGAAAGGAAAATAGTAACATATTAATCTTTCTCTAAGTGTAAAAATGATATTGTGATTCTCCTAATATAAACCAAGGAGCAACATAAAAATGGTAAAGATATTTATGTGATGAGAAGTGTAACTGAGCATGAAAGCTGGAATAAATATGCCAAATAAAAAGGTAAAACCATATGGATGACATTCAAAATAGAATCAACTAAATGATCATTAAAGGCTTAATAGGTTCATATGGAAGTTGCAATCACCTATGGCTCTCTATTCCATAAAATGAGTGCTTGTAGCAACCTCCTCGTCCTCTAAGTTGTGACTTGGTCCATCTACAGATTTTAACACCGCTATGTGAACCAATAATTTTATATCCCTGTAAATTTCCACCAGTTAAAGGATAATCAATTAAACCATAAGCTGCAATTGTATACTAACATTAAGCAATTCGCCGCAATGAAATGCATTTATCAACAAAAAGCTTAAACAAAGTTACCTGTTTCACCAAGTTGGCTCTGATAACTGGAGTCACCATCTCTCTTTTCCCATCCAATTTCCCATTAGTTTCAGACAAATTAACCGGCTTCTTTCTTGAAGGCCCTTTACCTGCAATATCTTCAAGATCAACAATTTCTTCCCCTCCTCCTCCATCATCATCATCATCATCATCACTTTCAAGGCTTTCAACATCACTCTCATAAGCAATCCCATCCCCATTCTCCACTAGCAATCCCCCTTTCAAAACAGTAACTACCTTTTCACTCCACTCTTCAAAGACACTCTCTAATGCACCTCCATCCACGTCACCTTCCCCAACTGCCACCATTTCCGTCGCCCCCAACCCTCTCAATCTCTTCCCCAAATCCCTCGCCACCGCATTGAACGTTTCTCCATAAACCCGGCTACCGACTCCAAAGACGGCAAATTTACAATTGGAGAATAACAGCTTCCCGGCGCGAAAATCGGTGCTGATTTCGGTGAGCCAATTGACGAAGAATTTTGAGTTTTGAGGAGGGTTTCCATCTTCCCACGTGGAAGCAATGATAATGACTAGGGATTCGTTAGGGAGGTCCTCGGGCTCGTAGTTTTGGGGATCGACGAGGTCGAAGGGGATATTGTTGGAGGAGAGGAGGTTGAGGAGGCGTTGGGCTAAGGCTTTGGACGTTCCTGTTTGGGTGATGAAGAAGAGCTTGCCTTTTCTAGGGTTATGGTTTAGAGGGTGTTGTTTGAGGGGTTTTAGGCGGCGGCGAGATTTGTAGAGGAAGTAAAAAGTGGTGGCGGAGAGAAGGGTCAGAAGGGTGAGGCGCGTGGAGAGTGAGGATGGGAACATGTTGGGGATTTATTTTTTTCCTTTTTTTGGTTTGGGTTTTTGGTGGGTTTTAGGGGAAATGAGCAAGTAGAGGGCGCTCGTCGTGGTTGTGAGTGAACTCGGTGGTGAAATGGCGGAAGAAGAAGGCGGTGTAGTAAGCTTTGGCATGAAGAGAAGAGATCGTGGGCTGAAATCAGAATTAATTTTTTCGGCTTAATAGACCATAACATGTGGTTAAGATTCTGGGCTTAAAGAACAGATTCCATTGGGCTATATTGGCCTTAAAGATCGTGTTTTTTAACCCTCCAATGGGGCTTGTTTGAATTAAATTTCTGGGCCTAACCTTGCTAACAATCACTATTCCCTGTTTGAATTTTTGGCATTTTCTTTGATCAATTTGCTAATAATCCATTCTGTCTTAGCTGCAAACTTATCAAGAATTTTGACATAGAAAGACAATCAAGAGTTTGGAACACAACCCCATAAGGGATGTTAAGAGCAATAACAAATTGAAGTACGACTCAAGAACTTTGAGAAGAACAAAATTTATTCGGCCATGTTAAAAATGATGATTAATTAATTTACAGATATCTTGCAAAATTTGAATAATCAGTGATCCTTCTTGGTTACAAATTGAGTCTGGATGCAAGGACAACAAAAAGGAGGCTTCTGAATCATGTTTCTGTAAAAGAAGAGAAATTTATGAATGTACAAAATATATAGAGATCTCAAGGTCGCCATGTAGTTTTCTGTGCACATATGATACCCTCCTTGTTCTGAGAATAAGTCATTCTGATCTCCCAATGTAAACTTCTCAAAATTCCCTCTAGCGGATCAAGTATCTCAACCTTATCACGGACGATTACCCAACCACCGGGACGTAGAATCCGATCCATCTCAACAACGATTGAAACAGGGTGCTTACACCTGCAAAATGGTGATATTTTTGGTGTGATAATGATTGATGATCCATTAATGAGTGATCAGGACAGACACACCATCCTTGTAACTTAACATTATCCGAAATCGAAAGTGAGTGTCGGATACGGGTATGTATCCCACACAACACAAGTATGTTCAATTTTACCTCATACCCATGTCCGAATATGTGTTGGGCACAGGTATCGGACACGAATACTTTAAAAAAAGTGATAAGTCCGGGTTAACATAGATGGTAACTAACCTGTTTTTTAGCCTGGAGAAGAAATGATCAGCGTGCAACAGGTCATATGATCTAGGGTAAGTACCAAAAGGCTCGCACCAGTCATGGTAGATGCCAACGAGTCCGCGTTCGAAAATGAAGGGAAGCGTGTCTGGTGCATGGACAGGGACCACATTCATCACCCAAATCTTCTGTTGTAAGAGTGCAGCAGCAAATCTGTTTTGTAACAAAAACATGTCAAACTTCATTTCTTGATACATAATATATTTGCAAAATTGAAGGGAGAAGAAAAAAGGAGCTACTATTATTTTAGATACAAGGGACCCTTTCGGAACTGCAATTTTCAAGAGGAATTAATATTACTAGTATTTTGTTGTACAGTAAACATACCCTCCATAGATGGATTTCATGTCCATCACATTCCTGATAGTAGACCAGTCGAGACCTATTCCAGTAAGATAGGACTTGTCAACAATATCTTTCCAGTGCTTGGTGTCATCAAGCGCTTTTTCTTTGTTATCATTCAACCAATCAGGATATGTTTCAAGCCTCTTGGGCCATTCCTCAGGCCACTCCGTCCCATGTTGTTCGATTGCAGATGGAATGGTATGCAAGCAAGTTTTCATAGGAACATACCTATCAGGAAAAAGATTCAAGCCACCAAGTAAATTAGGGTAAAAGTATCATTATGTTAAGGTTAAAGCATGGCTAAGTTTCATGGAAACTCAATTTGTTTATCTTTACGCAATGCTAGGTATTTTGCAAATTAAATTCAATTCTTTTTTTTTCCCTTTATGTTTAAAATTTTGAATCAGTCTGTTAAATGAGTATAATCAAGTGGAGGAAGTTGCATAGCATTAAAACAGAAAGATACACTTCGTAAAGCAAGCGTGTCTAAGCTTACCAGGCAGCATCTGGATTTTCATGCTCCTTGCATAAAGGCGGATTTTTCTTCCTCCTCAACTCATATATATCATTGGATTCAGGCTTCTGATATACTTTAACACCCACGTCACTGACGTCATCAGTTTTATGAGCCAGAATATTCCAACAGATAGAAGAAGTCAATGTGTTCATAGCTGGAACAAACAAAAGTGTTAAAGGTGAATATCATCATACAATAAAAGAGCAGTTCCTTTTTTAGATGAAAAAGAACATTGCACCCAAAATATGAAAAACGAAAGCATAGCCTGGGGCAAAAACTTTGAAAGCGGCACTGCAGCAGACACACCAACCATAATATAGCAGCAGGTTACACAGAAGTTCTAAGTAGTTTGCCAAGTCTTTCTACCACACAGCAAGCGAAGTCCAACAGAAGATACTAGATAAATTCCATGAATTGTACAAAGAAGTCAAAGATGGTAAAATCCTATGTTCATATTTGGTGCATTGAGACAGAAAATATTTTCAAGGGAAGGCATATGGCAGCATTATTTCTGTATTCAAGCATAATAAATCTTAAAAATAAAAAGACAAGGCCAAACCTTCTTCCGCCTCGATGCTGTCGTGTTTAGTTGACAAAATAAAGTATCCACCAGGCCTCAAAATCCTATTTATCTCTAGAAGAAGCTTACCCCCTGAAATTTAAAAACAAAAGGTGATGTTATTTTATCAATATCGATGAGACTTAAAATATGAAATAAAAATTAAAAGACATAAAGGAAGAAGGGAACACATACCGTTGGAATGCCAGGGTATGGTACACCCACCACAATGAATAGCATCAAAAACTCCACTAGGAAAAGGAAGTCTTCTTCTTGCAAAAGGGCTAACAACTGTAGCAAAACCACGTTCAAGGGAAACCTGTGCTAGGTCAACAAGATCATCCTTCAAGCCAAGTGATAATGTTAATACATCCTTATCAAGAAGAGAGGCCACAAAGCTTGAATCTGCACATCCAACGTCCAGCACTACACGTATATTCTTTCCCCATTCAATATCTGGTACCATCTAAGAAATCCACTCAAATTTTTAAAAAAATGCCAAACAAGGAAAGGATTGCAACATAAAGGTTCAACTACAATCCAGTGAAGCAGCTTTTACTTTCTAGTTACCTAAGAAAACTATGAGTACAATATGTAAAAAGTTGTCCATTCTAGGCAGCAGGAACTTAAGAAATCTCATTTCCAGTTAGGTAAGTGCAAAATTAACAGGCATGTCCTAAACAAGGCCAACTAAATCAGGAAGAAAAAGGTAATTGAACAAGCGATTACTAGTTCAACTTCCCTTATGCACGCGTAGTAAATAAATGTGCAAGCAAAAGCATTATAAATTCCATACTAAAAGTATATTTGTTTTAAAAGAAGCCTAAAAATATTCTTTACACAGATTTCTTAAGCTCCATGGAAATTAAAGGTAGCAGATGACATCTAAGAAAAGGTTATGTCATGGAGATGACTTTCACTTAGCTTCACCAGTTCCCATATTGGCCACGACATTAGATGTAAAACACAAATAAGAGGTAAATAAAGTCTACTTCGAATATGATAACCCGATTATTATATAATGACAAAGAAAGGATCTCTTGTCCAGTAAATTTATGCTCTACTAGTTAATGGGTTTTAATATCTATTGAAGTCTGGAACTTAAGAAAGTGCAGAAGATCCATAAAATTTCATTAAAACATGCAACAAGAAAGGCTCACCTCTTCAATGGATTCAAGGTAGTGAACAACTCCACCCTTGAATTCAGACTGGTTCTGAGGAAACATCAAATACTCTCCAGATTCAATCAACCAGTGATGGTTCTTCATGTATGCAGCTAGTTTTGGATGAGCCACATTCTTGTACAATATCTGCAAAACAATTAGATTGTCACCACATTAGAACTCAAAAATACATCAGCGTATAGTCAAACTCAAAACATAGAACAAATTGACCTCACGATATACCTTCAATTTGCTCTCAGGCCAGCGTACTGGAGAATCATAACCATCATGGGGAAGGGGAACAAGACACATTGGAGGGGCTTTTGGGCAACTCCTCTCTCTATGCCTATAGCTCTGCAACCTTGTGAAGCCACTTTCAACATCAATACAGGGCATATAATTATGCTTGCTCCTTGTGCTACATAATTTCCAACTATAATGTGCTTTTGGATCGAAAACTGGACCTTTGATCTTTCTCTTTTTCCCTTCATTCTCGTTTTCCACCGCCTCTTCATCTACTGATTCATCCAGATCAGCATCACCGTCCATCTCCCCCTTTTCTTCTCCTTCACCATCTAATCCTTCTTCCTTGCCATCCACTACTACTTCTTCCTCATCTTCATTCTCCTTTTCTGCTTCTTCACCCTGAGATTCTTCTTGCTCCTGATGCTCTTGATTCTCTTTTGACACTCCACTAGATAACTTTAACTTATCCTTGTCCTTGTCCTTTTTCCTATTTGACACATGTTTCTCATTCTTTTTCCCAGATTTATGTTCATGAGCAGGTAAAGGCAAAGACCCATTAACCTTTTTCTCATCTTTTTTCTTTAAACCAGATTCAACCTTCTTTTCGTGACCACTTGAACCACGTTTTTCTAATCCATTTCCCTTAGATTTGCTTACCCTTGTGCCTGAAGCTACAGGTTCAGCGATGTCATCAAAGCTCTCCCTTTGAACAGTAACAGAAGTAGAAGGAGAAGAGAACATAGACCAAACAAAAATAAAACAAAGACCCAAGATTGCCACTGCTGACATCTTTACACAAACCCCATACTGGCGCTTAACTTGGCGATGAAACCTAGCCAAAGCCATGTCCTTCTGTTTCTCAAAGCTCTCAATAAATGCTCTTTGAAGTAAGCAACTTTGAAACAAAACAGCACACTGAACAAGGAAATATAGTACTCAGATGGGGAAAAACAAAGAACTAACCCGTCAAAAAATATATATTTGTAACAAGATTTGACAAAAAACCCAACTTTCTGAAATAAGTAAATAAGATCTGTGGAGATCTGAAGTGGAGCTTGAAAAAACTAAAAGCCTCAAGTCAGCATTAGAATGAAAGAGAAAAAAAGAAAAAAAAAAAGTTCCAATAAAGATTAGCTTTCAAAGAAGTGAAATTTTGGAGTACCCAGATCGGGAAAACGGGTAAAGCAAAAGCTGAGTTTTATATTTTTAGTTTTTGTTCTATTGAAAGTAAATCAAAGGTAAAGATGAGATTTCACCCACCCACCGAATTTATTAATTAATTTATCTTACTTTAAGAAGACAAAGTTATCCAGAAAAGAGGATAGTGGTTTTTTTTTTTTTTACTACAACAACGATTACTAAAAAGTTCCAATTTCCCAAACATGTAATGATGAAAAAAACTACTAAAAATCTTTGAGGGTAAAGAGAAACAAACAAGAAAATGGAAAAAGAGTTTGAAAACTGTTAAGATTACGTTGTCCAGTCCAGACAGGCAGGAGCTTCCAGATTCATCACATGGTGTAACGTAAATGGTTATGGCAAATCTTCTAAGATGCAGATATCTTAGGCGCTTTCAACGGAATGACCCTTCATCGCTGCAATTTCTTGTCTTTAAAATTTGAAAGTCAAATTGTTTTGGACTTCGTAGTGGTCAAAGACTTAAGAGCCGTCAAGCAAGGCAAGGCCCTGAAATTGGATTGTCGGTCCACTTGCGCAAGATAACTGAAAGTTGGCCCTGAATCTATATGGTTTGCGAAAGGTGACCCATTATTAATCATGGCTAACATGTCCCAATCTATTTTCAGGAAAATAAAAATGGGAACATAGTGATATATATATATATATTCTTTTGTGTTTGAGATTGTCAAAATTTGATTTTTGATCATTGAAACTAAGAGTCCAAGCACTGGTATTTGGATGAGACTTGAGAATTAAGATAAGAGGTATGACTTGATAGATCTTCTTCAAATCAGCTGCCCTTTTTCTTCAGAATATTGTTTGCTCTTTGCACTGTTTGCATTTCATCTTATACATGAATTTGACAAATAAAAAAAAAAAACTATTTTCTCCATTCTACTTGCCATCTTCATGCCATTCTCTTCAAGAAAAGAGTATCAATTTCGTGCGTAAATTGCTTTGAAATAAATTTAACATATGATTTCAAGCAGACTTTAAATAAAACAATCATGATCTATCTATATTGGATGATGTCTATTTGTTTCTTATCTATTAAACCAAAAGACAAGAAAGCATCTGTTCTCTAAGCGATTGCATGTATCATGCAGGCAGTCTGCCTAAAACTAAAGTAGGGTCCGTCATTGGTTCTTACCAAATAGCTAAATCTTAGCTCGTATCTTTTCTAACTTGGTCTAGATTTCATTATCATGTCATACGAAAAAAGAAGGAAAAAAAAAAAAGCTGAAGTTTCACCTATCCTTTAATGAGTCTTTTGCTGAAGCTTGTGGTGTTGCGGAAGGTGTGAACCTGTATTTGAAGTACCGCTAGAGACTGAAAGGGTTGATGCGGCGGGACCATGGGCTGCCAAGTTGGGGGAGACGGGGGAATGTTGAGAAAGATTTCCCTCAGGCAATGGTGATGCAGGTGTCGGGATGTCGCTGCCAGTGGAAGGAGGTTGTGTCGAATTCAAAGTCTGAGCATTTTCCTGAGATGCGTGCATGTTGATCTTTATCCTGCATTGTCAAGAATTGTCATTATTTTACTTATGTTACCTAACTATAGTCTTCTGCTGAACTAAACTCTTTAATCTTTCCATTTTCAAAAAAAAAAAAAAAAACCCTTTAATCTTTGCTAGAGCTGAAATCAGAAATTAACTGAATAGCATGATTCACATGCTATGACATCGACTTTAACAAAATACGATACCAAATGAACATGGAGAAATGGTGAAATTTACCTGTTGTGAATATTGACGTACTCGTCTGTCTCATCTAATATCTCCTCCTGTCAGAAGCAAGCATGAGCAAAAGAAATTAACGTGTAATTCCTATAAACCTTTTTAGCAATACTGGCAATAGTTCGTCCGAGCTATCAGGCCACCACCAGAGGAAAAAAGATCAATATAATTACCATGGGGAAGGTGAGAAACCCATATGAAGGTCCCAAAGATGGTTGGTCCTTTCACTCCCCCCCAGAATGCATGATTGCAATGTACTGTATTCCAAGGCTCAGAGATTTACCTGAAGAAGTTCTTCAATAACATCCTCCATGGTTATAACACCAACAACCTCTTCATTTGATGGAAAATCAGGAATAGGAGCATTTTCAATGTCCAATATGCAGTATGAACAACCTCTGTGCCGCTTCTTAAAGGCAGGAGTAGCTGGTGGACTCTTCTTTGTCTGCTGACCTCCATCACTGTTAGTCACAAGTGTCTGAACATCTTGCGAGTCCAATTTAAGCCCTGATTTTTGGGTACTTAAACCAACCTCGCGATCATCTGGAAATACTTGAAGATTGGTTATATTTACTTCGAAAGAACCAGATCAGGCAACCTAATGAAGGTATACTAGACCAACCTTACAGAATCAATCATGACAAACACTTGACTAGTTAATGATGCAATAGTAACTTAGGCAAAACCAGTGAGAACTGATGGGTGCTTCTTTTATAAGAGGCTATTTCTAGGAAAAATTTATGTGCTGTGCACGAAATTAATGGAACAAAAAATCAAAGAAAAAGGTAAAGTCATTCGTACCGCAGTGACATTGATGATTTCAGGTTCAACATGCCACACATAAATAAACAAAATTTGTTAAACAGGGTTATGAATCCATCAATATAACAGCTAAAATGTTCTACAATTTCAGAAACCACTGAGCAGAAATTTGATGGAAATATATAATTCTTCAAGGATCATGAAAGCATAATGGGTACAGGGTATAGAGTCCAGATAACATGTCCCATCAACATTGTAATACTATGAACCTACAAGTAAGTTCCAAAGAAAAACACTTAGGCTTTGCAGATCTAACCAAGATAGGTATAACAATATACTAAACAAAATTTGTTTAGAGAAATTATTCTGTCGTAGTATGTATATACTCACCTTTTTTTGATGTCTCAGGTTCGCCTCTTCGCTTCTTACAGCTGTCCTTAAACTCAAGTCGTTCACCCTCTCTACCTTTCTTCACTGATTCTTTGCTCTCATTCAGATCCTTATATACCACAGCGATGTGGCTGTGACCTTTTTGGAATTCATTAAGAATATCATATAGTGGCATGTCCTCTGATACCCTGTAGGGTGAATAAGAAGCATCGAAGAATAGATTTTAGCTCCTTCCTTGCAGTAAGGGAAACAAAAACAAAAATTAAACTGACTGAATTTTAAGCTGATTCTGAATATTCCAAAGTGGAAATACATATCCATTGTAAAACCTCATGTCCTCATCTCTTTTCCACCGATTTAGATACTAAAAAACTGTACTATAACAAAAAAGAGGAGATACTGTACCGCGGGATTTTTCTTATTATCATTTTTCTCAGAGGAACTGGACCTTCTGAATCAATTGTTAACAGATTTTTAACCTGCACGTTTCAAGCCAGAACCAGATGAAGAATCCACATATTAAAGATAGGAAAACATAAAAGAAATTCAAGTAAAGCCATGTGGGAGAGAAGATAACAAATATACTGTCATTTATATTATAGAAGTGAACTTAAAATGGGAGAATGGCTTTGTTGGAAACTGTTAGACAAAAAGGTGCAGGTGATTAGAGAAAAGTGTATCCATGCAGGAACTAGTAGGAATTTGATACAACGGTTCAAGTGACAGAAATCAATATCATGCATTATGAACAGTATAAACACAATATATTTTCAAAAATTATACCCAAGATAGGAAAAATAATATACAATGAGCGAGCTGATAACTATTTAAACAAAGGTTTCAAGTTGAACTGTTATTGTTAGCACTGTTTTATATATATATATCGGAGCAGGCAAGCAAATAACAAGGCTTTTTTAAGACGCCTCCAGCATGGTTAACATGATACTCATAGCATTCAGCAAAGCTCCAAAGGTGCATCACAGCATTCTCTAACTCCAAGGAATTACCGGTAACATAAACAAGCAATTGTAGCTCAATTTCAAAATACTAATGCATACACTTATTTGGCTTTCCTTAAAGCATAACTACCAACTTAGCTGTCATGACCTTTTAGGTCAAGAAAACCACATTTGATTATCAATGGCTATTAGTCATGTCACTGCAACTCATTGCCATTGTTCTTACCTTATTCATCATCTTGTCTCTCAAGAAAGTATACAGACTACCATTGTTAACAATAGAATAGCAACAAAAATAGAGGAACAAAGATTTCCATCAAAAGTTTTCAGAAATAAAGACGGGACAATGGGAGGTCAGATCACATGACCAAGGAATAAAAAAGAACATCTGGCAAATAAGTATAAAGTATCCTAGCAAGAAACTATCATAAAATGATAGCTTATGCAGAGAAAGGAAATTACCAGAACAAGTCCAATTATATTTGTTGGGTTTCTATAATAAACTGGAACTCTGCTATGACCCATTGTCATTACTTTATTCAATGTTTCCCTGAATTGCAAAGAGAAAGAGACAGAGAAAGCTTAGAACATAAGAAGAGTGGTGAAATCCTAGGGTTGCAATACACTGGATTCCACAAACCCACAAATCAAGAAATGTATCCAGATCAAGGGAAAATGCATTTGATATTGGCGTCATGGCAACTTTGGCAGTCTTTTCAGTCATTTCAAGTGCCCCGGCAATGATAGTTGTCTCGTCATGAGTTAGATCCCCACCTTTCCCAGCCTAAAACAAAAGCATATATATACTGACAGATAAAGAAAAGCTAAGGAATGCATAAAGCATTTAAACATAAGCCAAAAGGTGGATATTACTTGTACAAATTCATAGAAAACAGTCTGAGGTAAATTTAATACCTCATTGCCATGAAAATCCACAAAAGTCTTTAGCTCTGCTCTCCGAAGGAGGACAGCATGTTCCTTACCCAACATCCAGTCCAAAACCTATAAAGTACATGACTTTTATTAAGAAAATATAAAACATAAAACCCAGTTTCAGGAAAATAATACTAGCAAATTTAGTTGCCAAATTCAACTGTCTAGTAACAACTTGTAGAAAGCACAAGTTACAGCAAATACCAATATTCACAACAGCATAAAAGAAAATTCATATATTACTATACCTTGCTAATTGGATAAGAAATTGGTAAGAAAAGAAAAAGAAGAACACGGACAACAGGTGCCATTGCCGCTCCAACTTTCAAGCCATAACGAGTACAAACAGCTTGTGGCAATATCTGCAGTCAGACATACAAGCATATATTAACAAGAATACCGCAACTTCACCGAAAATATCGCAAGTTCAATCTGTTAACAACCAACCTCTCCAAACATGAGGATCAGAGTCACTGATATCAGAATTGCAAGCCATGGAGGCACAAGCTTGTCCAAAAAAATGGGAAGAGCCTACATAGAAGGAAAGAAGTTAGGGAAACAAGCAACTACATTGAAGAGAGAAAACGCTAATACTCATTTAGGGTAGTAACCTCCATTGCCAAGGAGTTTCCAATCAGTAGAGTACATAGCAGAAGATGCTGATTTTTTACCACAGGAAATATCTTTGCTGCCAAAAAAGAAAAGAAAAGAAAACTTATTATTGTTAAAAACACAATGAAATTTTCACCTACATGCTAATAAGATCAGCTAACATGCTAACTTAAACCTCAAGTGAGTTGCCTCAGTACCCAATTCTCCATCGAACTGATTGTTGCTTTTTTTTTTTACTTAATTAATTGTTACTTTTACTATTTTCTTTTTTTCTTCTAGAATCTAGAATATAGTTAAAAGCAAATAACAAAATAACAACCAAAAATCAGATCCTTTAAGAACTCTGAAGTCAGTAACCGGCCGCCTCCTTTCTGCATCAACATCATGCAATCTTTCTACCGTACTAGGAACAGAGTGACAGGACTCAGTGAGTGGACTCAATTCCAAAAGCTAATTACCTTCTTTTTTTTCCTTAACTCTCTAAACATAAACTATATATGATCAACCCCTTACATTGATAGCTTAGTAGAACAACCAAAGCATCCCTATTTAAAGCACCGACAAGCTATTCAATACAACAGTGTTAAAACCCCGCAGTCACCAGTTATTTCCGAAACCAACTGCGTTGACAAAATTAAGAGAACGAAATACAAAAAAACAAGAAAATTCCAATCAATAACTCATTAAAGAGAAAGTAAAGAGAGATGGTTACCGGCATGGATACGATCTTGAGGACGGCCAGACTTGATGAGGACTTCAAGGTCTACAAGGCCCAGAGACATAAGACCCAGTGTTAGCCCAGCCATCAACCCAGCAAAACACACCAACCCCACTATTATGAGCAGATACAATGAGAATTCAGCCCCACAACAGGGCACGTCTGAAGCCATTTTTTTTCTCTCTTTCGCTCTGTTTAGTGTTGTTTTCTTAATTCTTTTGAAGTAGCAAAAAAGGATTTTTGGCGACCAGCCCGGAAGTTTGTCTGTTGTTGCTTTGTCTTTTCAAGTTTTTGGGTTCCCTGGAATTTTGATCGGAGACAGAAAAAGTGGAAAAAATGAGTTTAAGAAATGGACCAATGATTTGCTCACATGTAATAAGGGTTAGTTTACTTGCTTTGGGTTACTTGAAAAATGGAGTTCATACGCGAACAGCATTTTCATACAGGACAGTCTACAGACTAAGCATTTGTCCACTTGATTACATATAATCTCTGCAACCTCCATTTGCTTACGTTTTACCAAGCTGTCTTTCTGTACTTACCTTTTTTATATTAATTTTATAAATAAATAAAAAAAAGGTAAAATTCTGTTCTCTTTTCATTTGAATATTAAATTCCAATTCTAATACAATAATTAAGAGGTTGAGAGTCAGGTTTAACAGTGTTTGGGGTTTGATTCTAAAAAGCATCTTAGGGATTCCTTGGTCAGAGCACAAAGTTATACTATTAGTATTTACAAAAAGAAAAAAAAAAAAAAGGTGATACTACAAGATGCTGGGATATTAACTGAATTTATTTATATAGGATTTTATTAATCAGTATTTTAAATATATTTTTAAAAATTATTATATAATAATATTTTAATTCAATATATTAAAAATAATGAATAAAATTATTGACTATTATATTTAATATACTATTATTATTATAAATAATATATTAATTAATTTTAAAAAAATATTTAAAAAACACTAGTTAACAAATTTTATTTACATAATAACAAAGATGATGTTTGTTTGCGTTCTTTTTTATTATTATTATTTTAACTCTCAACTTGTGTTAGGAAATGGCATCATCCAAAATCAAAATCCAAATGCTAGTCTCCAAAGGCATAATAACACTAATAGAAGTTTTTCAATAAGAAACATCATTCAAATTGTAATAGAAATTTAAAATTTAGCATATAAAATAAGAGAATACTTATCATTTTGTTTGTATAATAATAATAATGAAATTAAGATTTAAATAATCACTTTTATAAAATAAAAAAAATAGAAGTAAATTAGTCAACAACACTTAAAAACACTTTAAAAAAAGTTTAAAAATCTTAAAAAACATGATTCATAAATGCAACTTGACCGGTATTTAACTGTATACAGAGGAATAGATCTCTCCTACATGTGGGGTTGCATCTAATCTAATTTTATCCAATTTGCATAAGTGGATGGCCCCAACCAGCTTTGGACTTTTTGACGGCCTACGAATTATTAAAAGCAAACAAACTCCATTGAGCTAAAAATATTGTGGCGTCACTACCCACTGCCGATAAGGATCGCCAGTCATCATGGGCCTTAGCCCTTAGCCTTCTTGTTCCTAAGAACCCCAACAAATAAAATACTAAGAATTGCTTTTGATTCGAACCTTAATCCGATTAGTTCATGCAATTATTTTTAAAATATACAATTCAATAAATTTAAAATTCGAATCCTAACATTTAGAATTCTTTGATTCTTTCCCCTATCTTCAGACTACGACCTCTTTTGTTCAAAGAATAAATTGTGTTCACGAATCCCTTATAATTCTTTGATTCTTTCCTCTAAAGAGGAGTCATGAATCTCACATCAGTTGTATATTAGTTCGACTAGATATATAAGTGTTCACGCCATCTTCAACCTGTAACACGTTTTTTTAACAAAATCGTGAGGCCCAATGGACCATAACGGACAATACCTTGTAAGTTTGTGTGAACTTTGATATTTGATATCAAAATCGGCTCTGAAAGTACTAGCGATGTGTCACTGAGGACAGTGGACTCTTGTTAGAATGGGGAAAGATGTCATGATCCTATAAAAGAATCATGAATCTCACATTGACTGTGTACATAGTTCAACTTGATATATAAGTATTCACACCATCTTCAACTTGTGAGATACCTTTTGTGAACAAAACTGTAAGTCCCAATAAATTGAAACGAACAATACATACCAGGTTGGTGTAAACTCTAACGCTGTGTCTCGGACTTGGACAAATATATATATTTTTAAATTTGTATCAATTCGGTCTGTTCGAATTACTATTTATTTCTAAAAAATATTTTTTATTTGAATTTAATTATAAAAAATATAACAATATTTTTTTATTTTTTATAAATATTGATACAGGATTTTGAGTCGAGTTTGGATAAAGAAAGTTAAAAAAAAAATTGAACGGCGGCCTGATCCGATTCATGAATAAGTTTAAGCTCCACTTATGAAAAATTATTAGTGGTTTTTTTTTTTTTTTTATGACAATTTTTGACACATAAGAAGAGGTGTGTGAGAGTTCGGATTGTTATTTTAAATAATAAAAATATTTTTTAGAAATTTAATTATAAAATATAATTTTTTTAATATTATAATATATTTTGAATAATAAAAAAGGTTTTTCGGGTTTAGTCTTAGCAAGTAAATTTTTTTATTCTGGTTCGATTCAATAGAAGACCTCTAATCAAACAGCTTTAAATAAGAAAGAGAAGTTATAGGAAGAAAATGAGATTAGAAAAAAATTATCTGTATATGAAATAGATAACAAAAAAGTAGTTAAAAGTTAAAACTAAATATATCATGTTAAATTTAAAAAATTAAACAAAAGTATAATTATACTAAATTTTTATATTTCATTTCATTTATTGCCTTTTTTTTTAACTATTTTAAAAAATTTATAATATTGACAAGAGAAAAAAATTAAAGATTGATTTGATCAATCAATTTATGTTTTTTATTTATCTTCATAAAAATTATAATTCTTATATATAATATAAAAAACATTTATCTATTTTATTTTAAAGAAATTACAAGTGTGACAACTGGCCACTTACTAATTTGCTAACGAAGGTTGCAACCCAATTGGGGAAACAGACTTGTGTATGTTGTTATCATAATAATCATCCCAGCATCAGCAAAGCAAAGCCAGAAAAAAAAAAAAAATCTCAATTAAAATACAATCTCTAATTTAAGTATTTAAAAAAAAAAAAAGTCCATTATCCATCACAAATCCACCAGTTTGTTTCCCGTTGTAAAAAGACATAAGAAACGCATTTGATAACTTTTCATAATGATGCCACGTGCCACTCCATCTTCATCAACGTTTAATTTTTCCCCGGCTGGAGTGAGGACTGAGAATTGAAATCAGAAGAATTTAATTCCCTCCCTTTTGCCACATTCCAGTTCCACTCACCAACATGGAATGGATAATCAAGTTTCGATTCCAATTCCAATTCCGGATGGGAATAATAATACTTTTTTTCTTTCCTTTTTCCCAAACCAAACAAAGGAATTAGCTTAATTTAATTGTTTTCCTCTCCTCCTCATCTCATTGTTTCAGTTGCAACCTCATTTGCCAACTTGTAACCGCACATTTCCATTTTTTTTCATCATCGGAATTAGATTCGCTGCTTTTATCAGTTCGACTTGAATTATTCGCTCTCTCCTCGAGTTGCCTATCTAATTCCACCATGCGAATTCCCAAGAAACCCGTTGCCTTTTGCCTCTCCCTCTTCTCCCCTGACTTTCCCGCTCCTTTTTCCTCCCGGGTTCTACTATTCTCCTCCGGATTTCCTGCCAAAAGTAAAGCTACTATCCAAGCTGCAGGTTACTAGCTACTCTTTAAATCTTCTATTTATTGTTTTTTTTTGGGTTGTTGCATTGTTTATTTTATTTGTTTGGTTGTTGTGGTCGAGGTTAGGGAAACTGTTTGTTTGGTGGAAATTTTGGGATTAGAGTGAAATTAATTTAGTTGGAATTGGATTAGTTTTGATTGAGAAATTGGATTTTTAGGTGTTACTTGGAGCATATGTTGGAAGATTCTTAGGCTCGGAACTTAACGTGGTGCACTGTGTGATCTTTTGATTTGACTCCTGAGGTAAGATGTCAAGGTTTTTGTCTAATTGTCTATAGGAAAATCTTACTGTTTACTTTTCTTGATTATTATTTTTTATGAGATGGAAATAGTAGATGTTTTGAAATATGTTATAGCTACTTAACTGTATAAATTACCGGGCACCTCGAGTTTATACTAATTTGTTCTTCATAATGCATGGTGCTGTGTGGAACAAGTTAATATAAGTCATCCGTCTGGTTTTTATGTTCGAAGACTTGCATTCTCACATGAATCTGGCCAAAATGTTACGTTGTCATGAGTTTTGAGTCGTGAATATCTGATTGATTTTAATTACTTCAGCCTCTTATTTTCACAGTTAATTATTTAAAATGATTATCAACAAAAGCGGAGTTATAGTCATTCTACTTATAGCACTTGGAGTAATGTTCATTCCTCTGGGACATGAGGGCTGCTGTTGTCACAAGATACATATTATCGATTGGACTCTATCATTACCATTATCTCTAACCCTTGTTTCTCCCTGCTAATCTATTTAGGGGCTAATCGGTTGCACTCTCACTACTCAATGGACCATAGTGCCGGGACCATGTTGGGTGACAAAGCATCACAATCTCATCTAGTGGCGAACAGCAATGGTGGTGAGAAACCACATGTATGGTCGTCTCCCGAAGGAGGATGTAAAATTGATATAGGAAAAGAGATTTTCTGCAACAGATCATTGAATATGAGGAATATAGTTGCTGTTGGCTTTGATATGGATTATACCTTAGCACAATACAAGCCTGAGACTTTTGAGTCCCTTGCGTATGAAGGCACAATCAGAAAATTGGTGTATGATTTGGGCTATCCTCAAGAGGTTTGTCAACTTTCTACATTTTGTACATCATCCAAGGAAGAATGTTGCCAAAGTTTGAGTGATATGTAGAGGCATGCTGATAAGGATAAAATTTAATGCAGTTACTGGAGTGGACGTTTGATTGGAAATACATGGTTAGAGGCTTGGTTCTAGACAAAAAGAGAGGCAACATCTTAAAGGTTGGTCCATTCTTTTCTGCTATAGTTTCTCCCTAGCCAACTTGACTGAATATTTTTCTGTCTCTCTCTCTCTCTCTCTCTCTCATGATATGATTTGTATTGATGGTTTTCTTTTACAGATGGATCGACATAAGTATGTGAAAGTAGCGTACCATGGGTTCAGAGAGTTGTCCAAGGAAGATAAAGTTGGCACCTATGGGAGTACGCTCATTCGGGATTCTTTTGATGAGCCAGATTATGCCCTTATTGATACACTCTTTTCACTAGCTGAAGCGTACTTGTTTGCTCAACTTGTTGACTTTAGGGACAATAATCCTGGAAAAGTTCCAGAGGGTGCTGCGTAAGAAATATATTTACTGCTTCTTCAAGAACTTTTTGTAACTTTTTAAAATTTCTATATTACTGTTTTCTTTCTACTCTTTTGGAAAATTCCTAATAATGTTTGGAGAGTTGCGATCAATTAGGTGGCCATGTATTCACCATCAGTGCAATAAGTAGTCACTGTATGCTAGTAGAAGCTTTTAAAAAGATCATATTAAGTTTAAAAATAGCACATTGTGGTTGGAATTTAGATGTGATCCAGCTATATAGTTGCTGAACATTAATATAATAAACAGTCTCCATGGTTTGATGCTGAATTATAACATACAGTGGGAATTAGTGAATTACTAGGTATTTAAAATCCTGATTCCTTTTATCAAGTTTTGTATATTAAGCAATGCCTACTATAAATGTGCTTTCAGTTACTCTCGCATGTACAAGGATGTTCGGGCTGCAGTTGATTTGTGCCACCGGGATGGAACCTTAAAGCAAATGGTTGCAAAGGATCCTAAAAGGTAACTTGAAAAGAGGCATTAATTTTATAATTTAGATGACAACTAAGTTTAAGAAGGTCGTGAATCTCTATTTCCATTTCATTGTCAGGTATATCAACGAGGATACCTCTATAGTACCTATGCTCAAAATGCTGAGGGATTCTGGCCGTTCAACATTCTTGGTGACAAATAGGTATATATTTCTTGCTGATTTCAAATCTTAATGGTTTAGGCAAAAGTAATATGGGATTCAATGCAAATTTTATTTTCCTTTTTTCTTCAAAGAGAATTTGCCCTAAGTTGGAAGAAAATATTTGGTACCAATGCTACAGATGGTTTTGCTTTCATACTTGGTGATTCTTGAGGTTTTTGCTTTTTATTGAAAGTGTTTATATTTATATGCATCTTTACATTACCATATCTGACTTTCATTTCTAGAAGGCTGTGCAGAACAATCAGTTAATACTTGATTAAATCTCTTGCAGTTTATGGGACTACACAAATATTGTAATGAAATTTCTCTGTGCATCCCGTACATTGGATGGTTGTATCACTTGCAATTTTGATTGGCTCCAATATTTTGATGTCGTCATCACTGGCAGGTCATGTTCTTTTCTTTCATGTTATAGATTGTAAATGTTGGTGCTTTTTGACCCGTCATCATTTGCACTTGTGAATTAGTTTCAACCAAGGTCAACATGATCCTAGTTTTACTCTTTGGTTTAATTAATATTTATAGCACATGTTATGTGCTCTATCCTTTGATTTCTGACGTTGAAGATGAAAGTATCCATACAGTGCAAAACCTGGCTTCTTCCATGAAGACAACCGTGCCAATATTTTTGAGGTTGAACCTGAGTCTGGAATGCTCCTCAATACTGACAATGGCACTCCTATGCCTCAGGTTGGGTGAAATATGCTATTCTCATTCTGTATTCACTCAGTAGTATGCTTTTGTCTAATGGTCATTTGGTGATTTAAACTTATCTTTGATAAAAGGTGGGAAATACTTCACCAAAAGTGCTACTGAAGGGATTAAACAAAAGTTGCCGAGTCTTCCAGGTATTTTGAGATTATCTAGTATTAAAATAGTGGAGTTTTCTATTTGAGTGTGTGAAATAAAATCACACGCTTTGCCAGATTTATCTTGGACTATTTCAAAGGTAGAAGTAGATATTATGAGGTAACTGCTGAAATTTCTTTGAACTTGTCAGGGAGGCAGTGTTGGTCATCTACATAAGTTGCTTTCTATAGAGTCAAGTTCACAGGTGATTCTTTGTTTGATGTGGTGAATCATTACTGAGTTGTTGACTTAATAAATTGTTTTATTCGGATCATTGTAATCTTTGGCTTGTTGAATTCCATAATAAGTACTCTACATATTTTGGTCCGAGTTAATTGGTGGCTTTTGTTTCAGTGTTGGTCTTTCATAATCTAATTAGTTTCGTGCTTCTATTAGGTTCTTTATGTTGGGGACCATATCTATGGAGATATTTTGCGCAGCAAGAAGGTTCTTGGTATAAATTTACATCTTTGTCCCCATTCCCCCCTGTTTGCTGTAGCATTTAAATTGGTCATTATTGTTTTATTTAATCATGTGAGATTGGACCTTTGAACATATCTGAATGGGAGAATTTTAATATATCTAGGTCTAAGAATATAAAGAGGTTTATAGTATGCAGTACTATTAGATGTAATTTTGACTGCAAGTATTCTTTTTTTCTTATTTTTTTGCCAAGACCGCAAGTATTCAATGAATTATATTAAACAATTGAAAAGCAAAAGTATTTAGGAACAATAAATCCAGAATCAAATGCAATATTTATGCCAGAAAGAATTACATGATATTAGGAGTTCTTATATTTGCTGTATATGCATGCAATATTTTCTAATGATTTCAATGTGCTGTTGGGACTTAATCTTCCTTGTGTCATCAAAATTTATATATCTGTCGTCATTATTTTCATTAATAGTTGCATGATGATCATTGCTTTTACAATGAGAAAATAGCTTAGTTTTATATCTGTATGTTAACATTGTTTCCTTTGGTGCATAAGCGCTTTAATTCTGTAATTTATCTATGATTAGGATGGAGAACAATGCTTGTTATTCCAGAGCTTGAGAGGGAGGTTGAATTGCTTTGGGAATTAAGAGATACGCGAAAGGTGGGTTTTACCTGTTGGATATGATGTTAAACTGAGATAGTGATCATGGTATTTCAATTTTATATTATACTGTTTGGATAATATATTGTAAAATTCTAATTCATTAAGAAGAATGTGTTGTAATAACATTAATGCCATACCTTGGATGATACTCTAGTAATGAACAGTTTGCATGCTGCTTTTGTCTTGATGGCAATTTGTTATCATAATCTATATCTCTGTTTTCTCTGGTGCTTCTAATTGTCGAATAAGTTTTGAGGGCAATTGTGCACAAAAAATGTCAAAGTATTTAAGATAATTGTATAACTTGAGTCTATGAGAGTTCATACTACCGATCCTCATTGATCATAATATTTTATTTCCTTGAAACTAATACTAGTACTTTCATGCAGCAACTAAGGTTGTTGAGGAATGAGCGTGATCTTATTGAAGACCAAATTCATCATTTGAAGTGGTCTCTCAAGTAAGTACTGATTTTATCATTCACAGTCCTCTGTATTTCACACATAATGGACATATGAAAGATTATATATTTCAACCCCGGATTTGATTTCTTTGTCAAATGTTGTTGACTTTTTTAAAAAATTTCTTCTATATTTTTCTTATTAATTTCTACTTATCACATCAAATCATTAGTAACCCATTCCCTTCATGTGAATAGGACAATGGAGAATTTTCTGCTTTGCTTTTGTAATTTTTGGTTATTGTTATCTGTTTTTTGCTTTGGCTCCTTTCGTTCCCTTTTGAACAAAGAGTTGCATTCCTGTCGTTCAGATTTGAAAGTCTTCTTGATGATGAAAAGCAGAATATGACTTTAACTCTGGGTGAACTGGAGGTTAGGCCATAAGACCTTGATATATTTTATGTAGTGCCAGATGGATGATTTAAAGCTTTCTAATGATTTTATTTCCAAATGGTTTCTTTTAACAGTCTCAAAGGGATCAAGTGCGACTTGCTCATCAACAGGCTCAACGGGAGCGTCATCGAAAGGTAGATGAAACTTTTTAACAACTTGGGATTATTTCAGTTGTCAAGGGGGCTATCAGGTTTAAGCAACCTTTGATACTTACAATGACTATTTTATTTGTTCACGAAACAGTTCCATAAGATCTGGGGACAACTCATGAAGACCGGCTATCAAAACTCTCGCTTTGCTCATCAGGTAAGACCGCAGCATCTCCTTTTTTGATAAGAGTTTTAGAAGGATTCGATAAAAACTGCCTAGACTACTGTATCATTGGTGCGGTGTACTTGTACCATGTAATTTTGATTAGTAATTTCCTTTAAATTTCGCACGATTCAGGTTGAGAGATTTGCCTGTCTTTACACTAGCCAAGTCTCCAACTTAAGCTTGTATTCCCCAGACAAATACTATAGACCAAGTGAAGATTTCATGCCTCACGAATTTCATATTCTTCCATTGTGAAATCTGTTCCCTGACTGATGACTGATGGAGGTGTAAAAATAACTTTTCTTTCGTGCTTTGGAGGCGTAAAAATAAAGCCTCATCCTCTTTATGTTCTTCTTTTCCCTCAATGATAGCTTCATTGTACTTAGATTTGCTCATTTGTATTCTCACTTGATAGAAAAGATGCTTGTAGTCATGGATCAATCCTCGACAAGTAGATGTATTTCTTTTGATGTACACAAGACCTCAGACTCAGACTGATCATGAAAATTCGAAAATGGTTGCTTCACGATCCTGTAATGGAAGTGGTTCCAGCTTTAAGTGCTTCTTAAGTTATAAATCTTCACTTTTCAATGCCATGTTATGCTTGCTGTTCCTAATATTTGATGTTTTTTTTTTGTCAATGTTATGATCAACGGTCGTATTTGCAAATGGACTCAGATTGATGGGTTTGAACCAATCTTACGGCCCAAAATTATTTGGGTTGAACCTACGTACTAGACTGCATAGTTGGACTTATCTTAGGGCCGCTTCGGCCCACCCATATTACCTTTTTGTAAACCTCAGTAAATAGAAAGGATCATATTCATATTGTTTATTCACGGTTCGAACAAAACCAAGTAGAGTTTAGGAGTCAAATTCGTAAATTTATTTATTATATTTCAATTAAAAATTTTGATATACTTAACTATGCCTATGACCTATCCATGATCCGGACGGGGGACATAATTTTTAAAATTCAACCCGACTTGATTTAAATTATTATTTAATAAATATTATTATTTATTTAATTTTGTTTTTTTTTTAAAAATTATTAAAGCTATAAAACATTTAGTTTTTAATATTTTTTACTTTTATTTTATTTTAAATAAGCTCAAAAAATTAATGCCGTTTTTGAGGGAAATCGAAAAGTATTTTAAATATATATATATATATATTTTTGTTTGGTAGCAAAAATCTCATTATTTTGAATCATTGCTTTTATTTGTAATTTTTGTTCGTTCAAGTTCTTAACCGTTCTCCCACTTTGACTTTAGCCGTACTATCTGGCTCAGCCTCGGCTTTTATCAGCGGTCATAATTTGTTCAATCAAATTTGATGGTCATGATTTAATGGAAGCTCATGAGAGCTCACTCCGAAAAATCCCACGATAGCCATCACCCTAGATTGGGAAGTAAAAATGTAAAACCCTAGAAAAAGATCAGGAATCGCCTAATTCCTCGATTGATCAACGGGACGATCCGTTTGTCTTACATTTCAATACAGGTATGACCCTTTATATCTATTTTAGATGCAAAACAAAAAAAGTTCCCTAATTTTCCCCACTTAATAAGCTTTGATCGTTTCATGGTTTTATGGTAGTCAGTGACACCGGATTTTGTTTTTGTTTTTCTATATTTCTGATTTCCAGTTCTACTTCTTGATGTAAATGGTGTGAAGTCATTTTGCCTAAAAGTTAAGGGTGTAATTTGATTGAATTTTTTTTCTTTTCAGATCGATTTGTTACAAATATTTAGATATGTTTAACATTGCAACAACATTTTGCAAAAGAGTAAGCGTAAAGGAGTTAGTTACAAGTGCTCCTGTATACGGCAGCATCACCGGTATTTTCCATTACCTTTTGAAATAAGCTGTGATTGTTGTTATTTATTGAATTTTGATGAGCTAATTTCATGGTGGTATATTATGTTTTTCGTGGCTTAGATGGGTCTTCCTCTGGCTTAAGCTTGATGTTTAAGCGGTGGGCGTCTAAAAAAACTGCTGGATCAACAAAGAATGGAAGAGACTCAAAACCCAAGAATCTTGGGGTGAAGAAGTTTGGTGGCGAGGTCAGTGTATGATCCAGATTCAGATACTTCCATTTTAGTAATATAGTAGATTTCATTTGATTTGATTTGATTTGAATTTGAATTTGATTTATTCACTTTGTTCTGTCAGAGGGTGATTCCTGGAAACATTATAGTTCGACAGCGAGGAACACGTTTCCATCCTGGAAACTATGTTGGGATTGGGAAAGATCATACTCTCTATGCCCTGAAGGAAGGTTGTGTGAAATTCGAGACACATAAGCTTAGCGGACGAAAATGGGTAGATGTTGAACCTAAGGTAGGACATGTCCTTCACCCTCTTTATGCAACTACTGCTTCAGGAGAGCTGAAGACAGCCACATAAAATTGCAACATTAATTGTCAGTTTGTTTAGGCAATCAAGCTGCATTTTATAGTTTGTTTTTGCATGACATTCCTGGGTTTTCAAGTATCATTGTAGCAAACTGCAGGAATTTTGGGAAATAGAGATTAAAAAAACTATGGGTCTCCCCCCATTTTTGTTATTGATCTCCATTTGATTTTCCTTTACTGCATAGCATGGTCTTAGATTATGTTGTTCCGACTCTTCATTTTTCTTGAAGGTTCCGTATCCGACACCCGTGTCCGACGCATATTTGGATATGGGTATGAGGATATGATCCTCCAAGGACTTTCCAATACATGGAAAAACTTAGCAAGGACTTTCCAAATACATGGAAAAACTTAGAAAAAACTGAACATACCCATGTCGGACACATACCCGTATCCGACACTCACACCCGAGTCCAACTAACATAGGTTTTAGATTCTACTATTCTTCAGCCATGAACAAGATACTATGCTATAAAATGGTGCAAGCTTGACAAGAAATTTAAGATCACTTTTTAGTGCAAAACGGTGTAATCTCTCTGGAAAACTATAACTGGCAATCTAGCATAATTCTTTTATCCTATGATCTTAGGTCTTTGCTTTGGGTTGATAAACCTTTCTTCTGGGGTCTTTTACTGGTGGAACAGCTGCAAAATCATGTTGAGAATTTTCTGGGACGTCAAATATTTGTATCACTAGATTTGAATTGGATTCTCAATAGAAAAAAATTGTTTTGAGGTACAGTTAATGTGTTTTCTGATTGCTACTAACAAAATGTAAAACTTAATAATGCTGCAAGGAGTCCTAAGCTTTTATAATTTTACACTCTACATGTTAAGATATGTGAGAGAAAGTGCCAAATACAAATGAAAAATTGCTGCTTGTTATGACAATTGACTGCAAACTAGCTTTTGAAATATGAAAGAATCTCGCTGGATACAGTTGGTCTTCCATCTCTTCTTCATGGTTGATTTCGGCCATTTTCGGTAGGCCTAGAGATGCATCGGCTCAACCAGTTTATCTTCATCCGATTGGATCGGCAGCCAGATTTCCTTATAAAATAGCTTTAGAGCCCAGTGGGTGCACAACTAAAAACAGTTGGGATTCAATGGTTGAGCAGGCACTTTTAACAGAAGCCCTCCCTAAAATCATTAATAGCAAACACTCTTTCGGCTAGTTCTCATCTAACCTCTCCATTTCTTGCATTTCCACTGGTTCGGGGAAGATTTCATTGGACATCCTTTTATGTGAAGATGAGTGTTCAATTCCCCCACAGCCATGAGAACCTACTCTACCTGACTGCCTAAAACCCTCTCTGTTGGGGTGCCCTGAAATGGTGGCGGCACTCTCCGATGAGCTTTGTCGCCAACTACCAAAGAAGGCGGCACTCCAAGATCTCCTAGACGAAGTTGTTCTTAGCCTCGCAGAGCTCAAACTCTCCTCCCTTACCACTTTCAAAGGGTTCTCCAATGCTTTAAGAATATGTTTCATCGAGGGTCGTCTGGAAGGTTTCGGATTAAGGCATGACCTTGCCACAATTGCCATGGCCCATACTTCTTCCAATAGATCCTCGTCTACTATCAAAGATGGGTCCATTATCTTAGTTACCATTTCCTTTTCATATATATTGATGCAAGGCAATGTTTGCTCAAGCCACTCCTTTGTAGATGCATCTTCTGCTTGACCAATGCCAAGCTTGCCTGTTATAAGCTCAAGTAATACCTTTCCGAAACAGTACACGTCATAAGCACAATTAGTCGAAGAAGAGCCTGTCCATTTCCAAAGACATATATAAGAATTATAATTTTCTTTCCAACATGCAACTGATGCAGAAAAAAAAGCCTATGAAATGCTGTACGTTACTCTTAGTTCAGAATCTCCCCTCCCTAACAACAGTTTTTAGAGATAATAAATAGTTCAATGGGCAAATTGGCTCGGTTTCAACTTATGTTGTTCCGACTCTTCATTTTTCTTTAAGTACACTAGTCCGACACCCGTGTCGGACGCATATCTGGAATCCCCCAAAGATCCTCCAAATACATGAAAAAACTTTGAATAAATCAAATATACCTGTGTCCGACACTCATACCCGAGTCTGAGTAACATAGGTTTCAACAAAAGGATATATTGGTTGGTGTGGAAAATCTTGAGTTTCAATGATGGAAACAAGTAATAGATATCATCCGCTAGCACATAGGTACAACAGTGTATATGTGAATGATAACTGCTTAACATTTCAGTCCAGAGCCCTTCTAGGATAAGAAGGGTCAGTCAATGAAGTTAATACCCAGAGACTAGTGAATTACTACTATTAAGTTTCACATGTTGACAAATGGTAATATAATAAAGAATTAAGGATATTAACAACCATGGAATTGAATTCTACGCACCTGAACCTGAAGGGCCTGGCTCGGAGGTCCTGCAAATCAAGAGAAAAATATATTATAGCTCTGAACAAATATACAAAAACAGAAAGAAGAACTTGTCTATAGCCAATATTCTCTTGCTCAGTATATCTCAATTCTAGTTGATTTAATTCACTAGGCCATATCCCTTTCAATCAAAGTAACCATGTCAAGTGCTTTCGTTATAAGACAAAAGGCCTTCCAAACAATTGGGTGCACTGCATACTGGAAGATGCAAAACCAGATATATTGTGGTCAAAACTAAAAGACTAGAATATAAGAAGAGAGTGAAAGTCAATTGTTTTAAAGAAACTGCACCACAGAGGACTGAAAAGAATAGCAAAACCACTCACAAGAAACATATAATAAGCCAAGTTACATAAAAAACCAAGTAAATCCAATAAGTTATTCCTAGATTAATTTAAAAAACCCCAAATAAAAAAAAGGATATACAAACTACTATATCGCTTCCTGGCAAATGGACAGTTTAAAAATGGTAAAAAGTGTAACTTGGATAATACTTACTGCGGCTTCCAGAGCAACCTTGTGAGCACATTTTGGTGTGTATCTCCTTCACGGCCACACGCTTCGCTCAAGCTTCCAAGTCTCACTTCAAATTTATCATCAAGAAGAATACTGCTTGCTTTCACATCCCTTAAAACACCAGAAGTAATATAGCATAAAAATTGACGCTATTGAAAAGGAAATCATAAAGCTCGTGAAAAGTTACAAAAGCAAGATGAGCAACATAAGTTAAAATGGAGAAATGGACAACAATGTGTAGCTACTGGCATATAGATTCACAGTTTAATACCAGACTTAACATTTCTAGTTACTAGCATCCATTATCAACTATCATTACACCGAAAAGAGAATAAAAATAGCCAAAAGCATGTTCCAAAATACCTGTGAACAAGGGGAGGGTTACACTGATGGTGCAAGTAGTATAGGCCTTCAGCAGCTCCAGTAGCTACTTTCAACCTTGTAATCCAATCCAGGGACTGTAAACTATCATCTTCCGTGTTGGTAGCCCTGTAAAAGGAATTGGCCAAATCTCCATTTGGCATATATTTGTAGACCAAAAGCTTGTAAATTTCATGCTCCAAGCAGTGTCCCAAGAGCGGGACAAATCTCGTGTGAGAAAGCTTTCTGAATAAATCCAATTCCATCATGTATGATTCTTTCTTGACATAACTCAAATTGACCTTTTTGATGACCACTGGGATCCTACCTTCCAAGATACCATGAAATAAGTCTCCGGAATGGCCATGCTTAATAAGATTCGCCTCACTAAAACCACCAGTTGCTTGGAGCAACTGCTCATATGTAAATGGATTTCCAGAACCAGCTAAGTTCGTAGGATCTTTTGGAAGTTGAGGACTATCTCCTTCTCGAACAGGCCCTACATCTGCATTCCCTCTTTGATTTCTGATGCCCTTATCACACCGTCTCAAGAGCAGCACTAGCACCAGTACCAAAATTACAATGAAGCCAAGTCCACCAACTAGTCCTGCCAAGATAAATATCCATCGTTTCCTGCTCTTTCTAGGTTCTTCAGGAGGTGGCTGTATTGTGTCTGGTGCTCCAAAATTATCAAAACTTAGCCCTTTTTCTGTATAAAACAGTCTACAATCAACCGAACTCCTCTGCTTCAGCACAGCCTGAAAGCAATTCTTGTCAATAGTAGCATTTCTTTCACTGTCATTAACTACCTTGCCTTGAAAATAATTACCAGAGATATCAATAAATTTGAACATCCCAAGTGAAAATTTTAAAGTTCCATATAAAAAATTGTTCGACAGATTAAACACGGCAGCTGTAGCAGCACTACTATTAGAATTAAGACCCGGTAAAGGACCTGTAAAATTGTTGCTAGATACATCAAGGAACCGCAAATTAGGCATTGACCACAATGTACCATTAAGAGCACCATCAAGTTTATTCCCACTCAAATCCACAACTTGCAACTCAACAAGACTTGAAAACATATCAACCGGCAGATGTCCTTCTAGCTCATTGTCCCCAATCACCATCTTTTTTAAACTTCTTAACATCTTAAATTCCTCAGGCAATGACCCGTACAAAGAGTTCTTACTAAGATCAAGCTCAACCAACCTTGAAAGATTACAAAACTGAACAGGAATTGAACCAGAAAGATTGTTATCCGAGACATTAAACACTTTAAGACCTTGTAAAGAACCTAAACCAGGTGAAATTGACCCAGATAAGTAATTTGAAGCAAGTTCAAGCCTTTCAATGTTTTCAAGAAAGTCAAAACTTACAGGGATTGAACCAGTAAGCGAATTAACCGAAATATCAAGAATTTTCAAATTCTCTAACTGTCCCAATGCAGCAGGAATTGAACCAGCAAGATTGTTATTAGAAAGACACAAAGAAGTGAGTCGACTCAAGTTACCGAGTGAACCAGGGATTGAACCAGAGACATTGCATGACCGGAGATCAAGAACCTCGAGATTAATCAACCGGTTTCCGAACCAATCCGGTATTGACCCGGGAAGCGAGAACCCGGAAGCATTGAAGGAAACTAACCGGGTCAAATTAACCAAAGAATCAACATTGAACTGGGGATTGACTCGTCCAACTCTGGTTCTTCTTAAACCGGAAACAGTGATGTTCCTAACGGTGCCGTTTTGACATTGGACGCCGAGCCACGATGTGCAAGGATCGGCCTTGATGGGCCAATATTTGGCTCGGAGACCTAACGATGAGCGGAGATCGAGCAATGCCTGCCGTTCAATGGGAGAACTTATCGAAACTTTCTGAGCTAGCACACACTGGATTAAGAACAAGATTACAGCTAACAAGAAGATTGGTAGCACACTTCTTTGAGCTTCCATTGGTAATGTGAAGCTGATGTTCATGAAGCTCTATGGAGGAGGCTAAGTCTCTGACTCATCCGCTTCTTCTTCTTTGAAAGGAAAAAGAAAAATCTTTACAGAAAAAAAAAAAAGAAAAATTGTGTTAGTTTTTTTTTTTATATATATATTGAGCATTGCCATTACTATCAAAGAGCTCTCTTTATCTTACTAGTTTGTACATTTTATGTACTTACTTGATTTACAGAAAATGAAATAAAAAAATGGGTAACTCAAAAACAGAGATAAATTTATATATATTTAAGAAAAAAGTTTAAAATTTTCTTGTTCTTCGTAAATTCTTACCTCCAATCACGAGCTTTGATTCTGCATTCGATGTTGTTCCTGTGTTACAGCCGACCCAACTTAATAATTTAACCACTAAAAATTTTAAATTGAACTGTGGGTTGCTGTTTGTTTCTAGAGAAAAAGAATGAATGATGGCACGGGCTTTTTCGAGAGTGGGGGGGTCAGGGGACATTAATGAGAAAAAAAAAAACTTTTTTTCCCCAACCGCCGGGCCTTCTGCCAATACTGAGTCGCTTTCACTATCCACCGGAGCTATTTAAAGAACCTGCCGTTTCAACAAACTCAAAGATTCTAACGCCTTCACTTATTATTATTACTAACTCAGACGAGCCAAGGGTTGAACTTGAACCAGAGCTTCAATGGTGGTGGACTTTTATGCCTGGTTCATCGACTTGGAAACTGCACAAAAAAAAAATTGTGTCTTGGTCGTGAAAGCCCGCTCAGGTAATAAACAACAACAAATTTGTGAATATACAAAAAAAACTAGGAATCCTTTCGTTTTGTTTCGTTTCATATCATTTGCATATTTCATAATCAATCAAATAGTAGTGCAGTATTAGAAATGAGACTAGGGATAAAAGGACAAGTCCAGAAGTCTTCTTTTTTCTTTTTCTGATAAATGGCATTGCTTTCTTTTGGCCCACTCTCTCCCCCATCCCAAGTTGTCTTCTTTTGATAAAGTTTGTTTCTTGATCACCATTTACTTCATGTTCATTTTGTTGATAAATTGACGCATTTTTAATATTCTCTCTTCACTTTGAATAATCAATGATTTTTTTTTATATATACAAAACATATTCGTAATTTAAGAATAAAAAAATTATAAATATTAAGATTAGAATTTTAAATTTATTAGATATTATTTTTAAGAATGATTATATAAACTAATTAGATTAAATCGAATTCAAAAATAAAAGGTAGAGGATCAAATAGAGAGATTAAAAATCGAAATGAAAGAGTTTTATAAATAATTTTAAATTTCTAAGTTTATGAAATAAATTATTATGTTAGCATTTTTTTATATACAAACGAGCTCAAGGCTTACTATTGAGAAAGAAATTTTTTGGTTAAAATATTTTTAAAAATTAAAATTATTTCACTTTTTAAAGTAATTTTTTTAATATTTTTATTGTATCCAAATAAATTATTATATTTTGATTTGTATCAAAATAAGTTCTTATTTTAAATTAAAAGTTGATTTATGTTAAGAATTTATTTAGGTATAAATTAAAGATTAAAAGTTTATTTGAATACAAATTAAAAATTTATTTGAATGTAATAAAAGTATAGATGCTTATATAAATAAAATGATAAAGTTTAAAGATTTTTTTATTATTTTAGCGTAAATTTAACAAGTTTTGAAGATCAAACCTACATTGTAAAAAATTACCTCTTTAAAAAAATGAATGAACCGTTTGGATTAAACTTCGAATCCAACCCGCGATGTTATATATATGCAATGTATAATCATTTATAAAATGAAATTTATGTAAGAAAGTTTCCAAGGTCCTTTCTTTGGCAAAAATAATTTCCAAGAAATGATTTTTATACTTTTTAATATTTATTTCACGAAATTATATGATCATCAGTCTCAAGTTACCCATATTTCTCTTCTTCTTCGTTTTTTTTATCTCATTAATAAAAACAAAAAATGGATCTGCTTGGAAGTTTTTATGAGATAAGAAAACAAAAAATGAAAATTTTATGCATGGAAAAAAAAAATGTAAGCATCAAGCAACTATTGGGAGTCAACAATTAAGTTTTATGGTCAAACGTCTAATCAAAATGCACTTTTTCATCCAACAATAAAGTCTCCGTATTCTTTCTGGAACAGTTTTTGAAGTCAAAATTTGTTTTTCATCGCAAACGCAATGCTAAACAGATAAAAAAATTTGGTTTCTGCTGTTGAAACCATGGTTTGAAAAGCCAAACTAAAAAGCCAAAAAATATAACTTTTGGGCTTTAAAAGCTGGCTTTTGAATAAAATGATTTTATTATCCTCACATCTCTACACTTTTATTATTTTGACATTTCAATTTCCTACAACACTTTTTCATAGTGATGCTAAACACTTAAAAGTTTTTAAACCATATTTTTTCACCACACTTTATAAATATACTTTTTTCAACTCGAATTTTTTTCAATCCAAGCTTTGTCCAACAACAATGCTAAACTAACCTTAACTAATAACAAGACGAAATAAAAAAAAAAAAAGGAAAATTAAACTAAAAAGGAAAATTAAACTAAAAACAAGAGAAAAAGATAAAGACTAACGTGGCAATTTCCAACGCGGATTTCGACGTGGACCCCGACAGCGAACGCGTTTATATCATTTTTCTTGCCACTTGATAACCTTTTAAACCTCTATTATTATTCTTAACTTTATCTTTAAAATAGACAACTTATCAGCTCACGTGTAACATTTTTATAGTAATAATTAATAATTTATATCATCAAAATTAATTGAATTGGTAAAAATTAAATATTTCATTTATAAAATTTATATTTAATTTTCATTATCAAGAGTTTTTTTTAATGATTTGTAAACTCATTGTATGTTTTCACTAAATCTTGCTGAAACGTGATAATCTTTTCCATCTAAACTTTTTTTTTTTTATAAAAAATAATTAATAATTTATTTTAAATTGTTCACACGTGAGTAATATTCATATAAATATTTATGGATGAAATTTAAATTTAAAATTTTAAAAGTGATTTCACTTTAGTTTTTTTCTTTTTCTTAAGGTGACATGACATAATCTGATTTCAACAAGAAATAATTAGAAAATGGCGAAAAAGAAGAAAAAGAAAGCAATGAAAATTACGTGTCTAAAAATGAAAAAAGAATAAAGCTACGTGTCCAACTTCGCTAAGTAACATGTCATCACACAGTATCGACGTGGCACTAAGTGATTGGCTGAGAAGTTTTATAGTAGCAGCCTCGAAGCTCTGAGCATATTGACTTGGTCTGACTCACTCATAAAAGTTGAAACTGTTAGAGGAAGACACAATCAGTCTATAAGTAAAAATAAGATTTAAAAAGAATTACTTTAATATCATCTTTACAAAAAAAAAAAAGTAATATAAAAATATATAAATTATTATTTCATGCATCTCAATAATTTTTTTAAAAATAAATAAAATAAATAAATTATAATATGTTATTTTAGCTAAATAAATAAGATAATCTATTTCCTTACTATTATTTGATACTTCAACCTTTGGGAAGATTGAGGAAACATATCAAATTTTGAACATTCATCATCAAATTAGGATGGTTCCTACTTAAAAATTAAAATCATAATAAAAAAATTTATTAAATAATAATTTATTGAAAAAAGTTTATTTTTTCTGACAAATAGTCCAATGGATTCTCAATCCATTATATTGGATTGGTTGGCTTTTCTCTCTTATGGCTGTTGGGTGATTATAAGCACTTTAGCCCAAGACATAAATTTCAAGATATGGGTTGTTTTTAAAAAAAAAATGAAATTGCACTGGAATTATTCAGAATTGGGCTGTGTGTGGCATAATAATTGTTTGCAGATTCCACTTCTATTTGGACTAGGATAAACCGAATGAGAAATTGGGCCTCGTCAAAACCACCTAGTCCAATTGCCTAAATGTCTGTCTAACGACTTTGAATTCTTCTAAGGCTGCTGTGCTGATTTCACAGTTTCTTACAAGACAGTCTACAAACAAAACAAGACAAGACAAGAAATCTGATGTGTTTTGAAATATGATTATTACACTACTCCATTTTCATATGCTCTGCATACGAAGGGGGAGACCCACATATTTGTTGCTTTTTCTGTTCTAATTTAATGACATTTGCAGGCTAATGTTTCATTTAGATGTTTTTGCTTTTTCTGTTCTAATTTAATGACATTCGCTGGCTAATGTTTGATTTAGATGTGCGGTGGAGAAGGATTTTTACTGTGCCGAAACTTCGAAACGGTACTGAACTTTTTATGGGTCCAATGATAAAACGATGCAAGCATAAAAAAACTGCAAAAAGGCACAGGAATCTTTCATCTCACGCCATTATCGCATATAAGGTCCAATCGAGTCTTTCAGCACTGATTATCAACTCATATGAATCTCAAGATTCTACTCTCTTATCTTACACAGCCTGGCAGAAATTGCCGTTCTTATCACTCAGCCAACCGACATGTATTTAATGATGTTGATATTTAAGAAAACTGGACGATCCAACTTTCAATTTGCTCAGTGCTCACCCAAAGTGGGGGAATTCACAAAGTTGGATGCCTATATCTCTACTTTATAGTTATCCATCTCAATTTTTATTGGCTCCCTGCTTTCAGGTATTTTTTTTGTTTCTCTTTTAAAACCCTGATCAACAATCCTTTCATTTCATACATGGGTTATTCGTTTCTCATCTGAAAAATATTACATTAATAATTTGTGAGGAAAGTTCCATTCTATACCAACAGTCACCATCCGAATAGAACTTGTCCCCCATCAATCGTCTCCTTCCTTTCAGCCAGCGGATTAACAACCTTTGAATTTTCCTGTACAGGTTTCTTGCTTTTCCTCATATATTATTATTCCCCAAGAACTTCTTTGCTTGTTGGATGCATCAGTTAGGTCCCCACAATATGGATACTTAAATTAGCCCTGGAAAAAAGGTTATGCAGATAGCAGATACATGGTTCCCCTGACCCCAAGCAGGAATAATATTCAGCCGAAACAATTGACTTTCCCTCTCGTCTGGCTATCTCGTGAATCCAATGGACACATCTTGCAATTTCAGACCATATATAATTAGAGAGCCCGAGTTGGGGCAAATCGCTCCAAGTTGAAAGGAGGGGGCAGCAGAGAATAAATTATTCAAGTCCTTTAAAGCTATTGTGATAGGCAGGAAAATGGTATCAGTAGAGATCACTTTATTGTGGGAAATGACATGGATGATAAGGATTCCAAAATATCGGTAGCTTGATATGTCACAATTAAACAATAGGTGCTCAAACTGTTAGTTTTTAAAGGGAGTCGCAAACGGTAGCATCCAAGTCTATATAAAGGAACACATCATGAATCTGGTCTCAAATTAAGTCCATAGCAGTGGTTTAAGCTAACCAATACTTGAACTCTGAAGTATGCACATCGAACCAGAGATTGTCACAATACATTTCCAAACAGGGCCATAATACATACCTACGTTACTCGGACTCGGGGGTGAATGTAGGATATGAGTATGTGTCTGACACGGGTATACTTAATTTTTTCTAAATTTTTCCATATATTTGGAGGGTTGTACCTCCATACCCATGTCCGAATAAGTATCGGATACGGGTGTCAGACATTGATATTTCAAAAAAAATGAAGAGTCGGAGTAACATAAATACTTACTTGCCTCTTATATATACATACAACCTAGCATGCATGAAATGAGGGAATGTTAACAAGGTTAACATCAAGAATACTATCTTGAGGGATCAGGGTAAAGGTCTCAGGTGCTGATATTAGTTCTTAAAGAAAGTACCTGGTATCTGTACTAGAATGTGCTTGGTAAACTTTTCAACAAATCATGGTTTCCAAATGTAATTTTAAGAAAAAACCATTGTGCTTGTAGGATCGATGGTTTTCTCTAAGTCAGTACAAATAAATTTACTTAGCATTGTTGTTTCCAAATAGATCAAACCATTGTGCAAGCACATCATTGCAAAATTCATACCTTAGTTAAACAGGACCACCTTTACAGGTTAGGGTGCTTTTCATACTGATAGCTAGGTCAAGAACCGTGACCTTTCTCCTGAAATAAAGTCCTGGATTCCGTAGCCCCCAAGCCCCCCAAGTTGCAGACGAATGCTAAGCTATACCCAGGGAAAAGGGAAATTGCGACCTTAAAAAGATTTTGAAATAGAAAAGAAATGCATCCAGTGAAAAACATAAAATTCTTCTTTCAGTGGACGTGGATGATAAGGATTCTAATCATCAACACAAGATAGGTGCCTGAAATGGATCTTCTTTGTAGATATTCCCCCAAAAGCTGGAAACGCCATGGTCAACCACATATTCTGCTCCTGTTGATATCGAAACTAAAGTAAAAAACGCTTTCCACGATACAAAACCAATCCTTTTCAATGTTCAGAAAGAAACCGGTATACTATAGTAACTATATATGGTATATACTAATTTACCTAGCTTTTCACAGGAAGCTTCATTTTTAGAACAATTACATGAATTTGAGACTCCTAGCATTTATCTCCAGTAATATATATTCTCTGAGGGAAAATTTTGTATTAGCACTTTTTCGGTGCAAACAAATCTCAAGCCCATCGATCACCAATGTCAGCTACGAATATGTCATTTGATAATTTTGATTCTAACGTGTTTTTTTGGCTGTGACAAGGGGATTATGAGCAGCTAGGCTAATCCAATTAAACTTTATTGATATTTCATCTCATTAACTGACATTTATGAGAAGTCATTTCATAAAAAATAGAGTACAAATGAATTTAACCATTTCATTTGTAATTGATTGGTTTTTCAATAATAATCTTTGCTATACTGTATTTAAAATAGTTGTTGGCTTATAATGAAAAGTAACTAATGAGCAGCCTGCAGTCAAGTTTGACAGTAAGCAGCCCGGCCGGGTGTAAGTGTCACGGACTCGGAACTTTAGCCCTGCGAACCGTGCGGCCTTAGGCTTGAAGTCGCTTCCCTGGATGCCTAAGTCAGCCTGTTAACACTCAAGAAAGTCACTGGTAACTAAAAGTTACTAGGACTAAGCAGAAAAATAGAACAAGAGAGAGTAGAGAAGAATGCTCTTGTATATTACTCAAATTAGTTGAATAATACAAATGAGGCTGGAGGAGGCCTCTATTTATAGTTGAATCCCTTTACATCAAAGGTTCAGATTTAAACAAATGAACGGCTAAGATTACATTATCTAGAGGCCTAAAGGAATTTAAACATTATCTCTAAGAGTTGTAGATAAGCTGGAACTGTTGGGCAGTAACTATCTTTTACTGCTTCTAGAACCTCCAGGTAAAATCTGTCTTCCAGGGCCTTCTAGAATGCTCCAAGGATTGGGCCTATTCTGGTGGGTCAAGATACTCTTTGTAACTCAGATCCTGGGCCTGGACCTGTTGTGTGCGAATTGGGCCTGGACCTGTTGTGTGCATAACGGACCCGAGCGAGATCGCACGGGCCGTGACATTCTCCCCCACTTGTTCCAGCGACACCCTCGTCGCATCCTCTGCATGGAACTGCTCAATCTTATCCTGGAACTGCCACAATGCCTCGGCTGGTTCCCAACTTGCCTAACTGTAGGGTAGTCCCTTCCATCGGACAAAGTACTCATGCCTTGGCCTGCAATTCTTTAGCCGTACTACTCGATTTGTAAGTATACACTGTATATCTCTGTCGTAGGAGGCCTTCACTCCTACTGGTGCGCATTGAGACTCGCCCATGTCTGGATCCTCTTGGTCTACCTGAAAAGGATTAACAAACATGTATGTTGCTGGATTTGGTCCAGTGTAACCTGTTGCAACAACTGTAAGTGGCTGCTGCCGAGTCACCATCTCGAACGTACTCCTGTTTCTGGCCTCGCTCCGCTGCAAGTTGTAAGAAAACTGCACCACATCTAACAGTTTTGGCCAATCTTGCTGCATTGCACTCACATAGTGCTTGAGATATACTTCTCGTAAAGCATTCACTCTTTCGGTTTGCCAATCTGTTTGTGGATGCACACTGGTGGAATAGTTCAAGTCTTACCCCAGCAGCTTGAACAACTCAGTCCACACCACTACTATAGTGCTCCCAAACTCATCCGCCTTAGGCAAACCTGCAATAAAATCAATGGAGTTGCTCTCACCTTGGCGTTCCGGTATGGACAATGGCTGTAAGAGTCTAGCTGGTGTCTTAAGCTCAACCTTGTCTTGTTGGCACACTAGACAAGTTTCCACATACGCCTCAACATCTTCCTGCATGTGTGGCCAATAATAACGGTCCTCCAACAACGCTCTCTCTCGGACCATGCAACAAAGCTCTGTCTCATCGAGCTTCTGACTCTCTAACACCACTGTTTGTCCATCTTGCATCAGCACTTCTCCACTAGCAAAGTCTGATGTATCAGTTTTATCCACCCCTCTCTTGGATGGCTGCCCCTCGGGCAACTCGGCAGACATCACATCTTCAAAGGACTGTTGCACCTCTAGCACCTCAATAAGGGTCTTATCCTTGGGCTCCTGAGGCTCATCAAACTTCAGGGCCCCCAAGTAGGTGTCTTCATTTTTGGCATACCCTTGGCTAGTTGGATTGCGGACAGCACTTTAGCTCCAACACCCATCTCTCGATTTACCGGCACAACACATTGATAACGGGCATCCAAGATACATATGCAATCAGCAAAAGATACAAGGAGAGCATTAATCCGGTCAAGGAAATTTAAGCCAAGCACAAAATCATAGTCGTCGAGCAGTATTACCTCGAAAGTTTCCTTGCCTTTCCAGTCTCCAAGTTGTAGTTCCACTCTTTTTGCTACACCCATGGTTGGGACCTCCTTAGAGTTAACAGTCTTGATCCACTCGGCTATTTTCTCAACCTTGAGACCAAGTTTCCCTGCTGCCTTTTCAGACATGAACAAGTCAGATGCTCCTGTGTCAACTAGAGCACTCCTTCGTCTGCCTGCTATAGTGATGTCCACGAACATCAGCCCCTTCTGCTTTCGGCACCTCCCGACCTTCACAGAACTAAGTATAATGGAACCAAGCTTTAGAGTTTCATCTTCTGGCTCATCATCCTCCCTGTTGATGGCGGACAGCTTGGCTCGCTGTGGGCAGTCTCGCATCCGATGTGGACCTGCACATAAGAAGCACTCAACTGGCTCCCTGTCCTTCTTCTTGTCGGAATGTTTGTTGGACTTCCACTTCCCTGTCGGTGGCTTTCCATCGTCATCTTTGGACTGTTGCTCATTGTTTCCCTCACCATTGCCCTTGCCCTTGGGCCTGGAAGACTAAAACTTGTTCGGCTTCTTTGAACTGAGGTCGAGCAAGGACTCAGCTGTAGCCATGGCTTTGGTCAGATCCTGGACACTTCTCCGCTGCAACTCTTGCTTTGCCCAGGGTTTAAGTCCATCCATAAATGAGAAGAACGCCTCCTTCTCCCCAAGATCAGAAATCTGGAGCATGAGTTCACTGAACTCCCACACATACTCCTTAACTGTGCCTTGTTGCGTAAGTCGTTGCAACTTGGCACGCGCCTCATCCTCGGCATATTCTGGGTAAAACTGCTGCCTGAACTCACTTTGGAATTCCTCCTAGGTTCCAATGGCAGTGCAACCACGCCTCTTATCGCTGCACCTACGACGCCACCATAAAAGAGCAACATCAGTAAAATACATTGAAGCAGTGTTTACCTTAGTGGCATCATCATCAATGTCCATTACATGGAAGTACTGTTCCATCCCCCACAAGAAGTTGTCAACATCCTTCGCCGATCTGGTTTCCTTGAACTTTTTTGGTTTAGGGATCACCATCCTGTGTTTGGGTGTCACAACTAGCACGCCACCCCCTATGGCTGCTTTGCATGAAGTGAGCTCTCCCTTGAGCTCCTCCATCTCATTCCGCATGGCCACCATCATGGCTTCTAGAGCATCGTTCTTTTGAGTCAGCATGTCTATCGCCTCATTGAGAGCCCCCTGCATCCTGTCCTTGAGCTCCTCCCCCGCGGAGTCTAGCTCTTCGATGCGACCCTCGACAATCTCCAGGTTCTCCCGCATGTCTCCAACGGTCACCTCGAGCTTGGCCACCCTGCCATCCATGGACGATAGAACATCTTTCGAACTGGCCCTCGAACTAGCCTTCTTACTCCTCCCACGAGTCTCTGGGACCTCCTGTGTCTGGTTATCTGCCTGAGACGTCATCCCTATGATCAGCACCTTTCACGAACCACGAGCTCTGATACCAACTATCACGGACTCGGAACTTTAGCCCTGCGAACCGTGCGGCCTTAGGCTGGAAGTCGCTTCCCTGGATGCCTAAGTCAGTCTATTAACACTCAAGAAAGGCACTGGTAACTAAAATTTACTAGGACTAAGCAGAAAAATAGAACAAGAGAGAGTAGAGAAGAATGCTCTTGTATATTACTCAAATGAGTTGAATGATACAAATGAGGCTGGAGGAGGCCTCTATTTATAGTTGAATCCCCCTTATATCAAAGGTTCAGATTTAAACAAATGAACGGCTAAGATTACATTATCTAGAGACCTAAAGGAATTTAAACTCTATCTCTTAGAGTTCTAGACAAGCTGGAACTGTTGGGCAGTAACTATCTTTTACTGTTTCTAGAACCTCCAGGTAAAATCTGTCTTCTAGGGCCTTCTAGAATGCTCCAGGGATTGGGCCTATTCTGGTGGGTCAAGATACTCTTTGTAACTCAGATCCTGGCCTGGACCTGTTGCGTGCGAACTAGGCCTAGACCTGTTGTGTGCATAACGGACCCGAGCGAGATCGCACGAGCCGTGACACAAGCATTGCTCTCTGGCCGATAGCATTGCATCATATAATGATCTTAATCATAAATTATGACCAGATTTTTCTTCCAAGCTAAAATTATACTAGTAGTATAGTATGACTTTGCTTATCCTCCATCCTGGATGAATTCAACATATGATCAAGTGGCTACTTTTGGTTGCCCTCGTTTGCCCTAGAGTCATGCATGTTATTCAAAAGTGAAACATGTGCCTGGCCCACTACCAGAAATTAATTGAACTTACTTGAGATCAAATCTATAATTAACCTTTGTTTTCCTTAGGGTACATGAACATGAGTGAGTGATCAATTATGGGACCACATGATGGTTTCCAGGGAGTTTAGGTACAAGATCTGTCCAAGACATCTAATGGGTTTGGTTCCAGCATTAACACTGTAAACCAAGTATAATGCAAGACTTACTTGCTTGGTATAATCACCGCATGGATATGACTCTTATCTCATCACACACTATCATTTGCTAGCTTAGGCATATAACCCAGAGCCAGATGCCAAACTGTATCGATCAAATGGGTAATTAGTTCTCTCAGAATCCACCAGGCACGACAGCTAAACTACTGTAGCTACTAATATGATAATCTGCAGTAATTTGCATTAGAAGATAGCAGAAAATGTAAATAGTTTGCAAAGATTGTTGTGATTTTGAGTGCAACAGTAGAGACTGCTTTAAATTAACCAACATTTTTAGTGCTCAGGAAATTTGGGTGCCGCCCAGAAATGCTAATTTGAATGAAACCTCGCGTTGGTGGGCTTATCCTTCCAGAAACCAAAAATCCATAAAACTACGAGGATCAGTTTGAAATTACTTTCCTTTTCCTTCAATAATTGGTCTAAATAAACGAACAGACAATAATTGGTCTAAATAAACGAACAAACAAACAAGTTGATAAAGTGACAAGATAAATTTTACTGTTTCAAGTATCTAAGAGACCTGACAGATTGTTACAGCAGGCTGAAAAGTTTTACATGGTAAAAATGATACACCTGTTGACTTATTCTCAGTAGAAAAAAACATGAACAAGTACAAAAAAAATTGTACGGGGAGATCTAGCTGCCAACTAAAACAGTTTTGGGATGTTGTTGAGAAGAGAGTAACAATAAACTAAGGGCAGCCTCTGTCAGTTTTAAGATTTTCACAACACATAAAACGCCTCAAAAGAAAAAAAATAAATAAATAAATAAAAGGGTTTTTTTTTTTTGGGATAAATTAAAAAAATATGTAGTCAATAATTAAATTATTATTAGATAGTATAATGAGTAAAAATTATTTAAAAAAGAAATAAATAATTAAAAATTCTTATAAAAAATATTGTAAAGATAAAATTACTCTTAATAAAAAAAATTTACTTTTTCTTTCTTTTCCATTAAAAAAATATTATTTTTTAAAAATTTTAATTAAAAATAAATTTTAAAAATAAAATATTTAAATTTTTATTTTTTTAAAATTAAAAAAAAATTAGAAAAAATAATGTTATTTTTGAAAAAAAATTTAATTAAAAAAGTAAATAAAAAATTTAAAATTTTAAAAAATATATTTTTTAAAATTAAAAAAATTTATTTTCAAAAAAAATTATTTTTTAATTAAAAAATAAGAGAAAAAAAAAGGAGAATTTTTTTTTATCAAGAGTAATTTTGCTTTTACAATTTCTTTCTTAATAATTTTTTATTTTTCTTTTTCAAATAATTTTTAGTTATTATATTATTTAATAATAATTTAATTATTAACAGTATATTTTTCAAATTTACCCTTTTTTTTAATTTTTTAATACAGCTCGACAGCACTCTCAACGTGAAGATTTTACTGGTTAGCAATGGTGAACCCGTGAATGCTAAAGATCAGCACAGCCGCTGGATTAACCTGGGCCCACACCCTGATGAAGGCTGTAGCTTACTTCTGTATACAGCGCCATTAGTGTACTGGACTGAGCTCGCTATGTTAAGTTTGTTAACTTTATCCCCCCTAGTGAAGTAAGTAGTACTTTTGATGACTTCACTTGGAAGATATTTTTCTTGATATCGGTAGCCATTACTTAAATGTTTAAACAAGTTTCATTCAAACCTCATTTTGGAAATTTGAGAAACTTATAGTAGGATTATAAAGTGAAGTCAGTACTTGCTTTGAATTCAAGTGTAAAGTATATTAAATGAGGAATCAATTAGTACCAAATCTGGGAAAGGGGTTTAGACAATTTGGATATACAATATTTAACCAAAAAACTAATTGTAGCCGCAGATTTAACACCTTAAATACATGTATTTTGATTCTTTCTATGAAATGTTGTCCACAAAAATAATCAGTTTGAGCACATTTATCATTAGGGTCGACACTTTCAAATCTGGTGCATCATGTGGCAGTCATCATGAGTAAAATTTTCCAGCTGCCTGTGGTGAACCCGCAGGCTGGATTTATCCACTGTAATAAACAAAATCCCCGATAGCCAACTGATATATATATATATATATATATATATATATATATATATATATATGGTTAGTTAGTAACGGTAATTTAATGTGTGATGGAAAAAGAAAAGAGTGAAATCGGAAGAATTTTCTTGGATAAATAAAAACCGACCAGGAATAAGTTTCTTGAGGTTTAAGTCTAGCAAAACCATGAAATTATCTGGAAAGTAAAGTAAAACCTTCTGTCATCTAGATTCGAAAGAGTTTTGGATATGAATATGTATCCGACGTAAATATATTTATTTTTTTTTATATTTTTTCAGATATTTGATGAATCATATTCTCTTATTCGTGAGAGTTCCAGTAACTTAAGTAAAACCACCTATTTTTTAACAAAGTCCCGCTGTTTTGCTGGAAAGCAACCAGACACAAGCCCACCGGGCCACTATTTCCAACCCCCCTTTCTCTATACTTGCTCTACTATATATAAAGAGCAGCATTGGCAGTCTCTTCTGCGCATACAATCTTCTATATTTCTTTCTCCTTTCTTGTGTTTTCTCTGACCCTTTTAATTATCAGTGTAGTTTCTGCAATGGCCTCAGGTTCGAGCTGGACACCAAAGCAAAACAAGTTGTTTGAGAATGCTTTAGTTATCTATGACAAGGATACTCCAGACCGCTGGCACAATCTAGCCAGGGCAGTTGGAGGGAAAACCGTGGAGGAAGTGAAGACACATTACGAGAATCTTGTCGAAGACATCAAGCAGATTGAGTCTGGCCATGTGCCCTTACCCCCATACAAGAAAGCTGGAGGTAGCAAAGGATACAATTACATGCAGGATGAAGAACAAAGGTTAATTACTGCTTTTCATGCCTTTTTTCTCCAGTTTTTTCACTTCCCAATGTTTATTAAGATCAGAGAGTCTCATAAACTTTTCAGGAACCCTATATCTAGCTAATTGGTCAGGTTTTCAGGAATTCATATCTAATTAACAAGTTGAGACAATGAAAGGCTTGCTTTTAATATCAATGTACTTCATACAGTAATGCATGGCTAACTTAGCATTATTACATACTACTTAATTAATTGCTAGTTAAATATTTATGTGGTTTAGCCATAAGTCAAAAGAACAAGTTTCAAGCATTATTTGGTGTATATATTGTGGTATTTAAAGTTACCCATGGCCAAGATTGATATTTCTTCTTTTCTCCTGCAGGATGAGGAATCTCAGGCTTCATTGAAGTATGAACCAGAACCGGTAGAAACAAGAGATCTTAACCTTTAATAAAGGAAATGCACGCAGCCCTGAACAACAAGCAGCAAATATGTTCTATTATTTCATTTTCATTACTGATCAAAGTTGTACCTTCTTATACTTCTTTTATATATGTGCTTCCTTATATGTACCAATCTCATAGCACTGGTACATAACTCAAAGTTCTTTGTATGCTACTGTTTTTAATGAATATCTTCCAATTAATGTCTTTGTCTTCTATATGATCCAAAACATGTGTACTTGAAATAGCCAGATATATTGCAATAACTTAATGCAGAACAGAACTTTCAAGCTAAAAAAGATAACAATTAAAGAATAGGTGATTTCAGGGTTAGTTTAGTTAGTTCATGCAGTCACATTTACGAGATGGTATCCAACATGTTTGAGATTCGAATCCCAACATCTGAAACCCCTTCCCAAATTCCCGAGCTACAGCCTCCTCTATAAAAATAAAATAAAAAATTAAAGAATTGACTCTGTAAATTTTGTACTTGGATATTCATATCCATATTTCATATATAGACAGAAACAAAAAGGTTGAAATATAAAAATTTAGAAGGCCTTGTCACTAACCAAAACATAGAATAATATATATTTTTTTCTCACCAAAGTTTGAACACCGTCCAATCTGGAAAATAAGGAGAGCCCACTTTTTGTTTAAAGAGAAAAGAGAGGAGTTTGTACAATATCTTCCGCTAGGGACAAACTATTTGCTGTTAAGTTAATCAGTTCCATTAATAATTGTATTGGTTCAACTTTGTAATATGAAGTGTATATTTCATTTCGTAGGTTGATGGATCATTTTTTTGCTAGTCTTTGATAATCTCCCCTTTCTTCCCTCTCTCAACAGATATAAGAATGAGTAAGATAAGAACATATATACAAGACCTTACAAGGATTCATCGGCATTCTTAGAAGAAATGTATGTATATATTATCAGGGTTCAGGCCACCACGGGCGATGGAGAATCTTGATTAGCTTTGAGATCAATGCTTTAGAAATTAATTAGTTAACAACAAAGATTTTACCCAATGGAGTAATCCTTCCTTAAGGAAACTATAGATTATATTATTATGAATTTTGACTTTACAAAAAGCATGAGATGAAAAAAACAAAACAATGTACATATATACTATCTTACCTAGACCTGCTCACGGGCCGGGCTTGGACAGGAGTTTTTATGTTCCGGGCCGGCTCAGAACAGTAATTTTTAATATAATATTATTATTTTATTTAATTTTAATTATTAAAAAATAAAAAAAATTATTTTTTTATTCCAATGAACAGTGATTCGGGCCTAAACGGGCGGGCTTGGGCTACCCAGGGCCGGGCCTGGACAGAGAAAAAAAAAACGGGCCGCGGCCTGGCCCGGCCCATGATCACCTCTAATCTTACCTGAACTCGAAGTGAGTGTCGAATATGAGTATATATTTAATAAAGTATAGTCAATTTTTAATTTTTTTAATATATATATATATTTATATTTGGAGGATTATACTCTGATACTCATATCTAAATATGTGTCGAACACAGATAACAATACTATTACTTTAGAAAAAATGAAAAATCCGGATAATATCATATATATATATATATTTATAGCATGATGAAAAGCATATGTTATGTATATATATGCTTATTATACCCTATTCTCGCTTTTTAATTCTTAATGGTTATGGGGTTGGGCTTCCACGTCAGAACAAAGTTTACTTTGCTTAATTAGCCTCATTGGTGGGCTTGATGGCCCATAACCTGAAGTCCAGAACACACAATTAGGGCTTGGGACCAGGGTCCTATTTTGGTCCGCGTACTAAACACGCGCACCATCACCTCCTCTTTACTTCGTTATGTCACTCTGTTTCTCTCTGCTTAAACTCGCTTGTTGGCTCGACCTTTGACGAAATGGAAGCCAAAACTTGGCCGTTCAAGGTTCGCTAAAAATCCTCACTTGCTCGAAAAATATCTTTGTTTTTTTTTTCTTGTCCTAAAAAAATTTTATATCAAGAATTAAAAAGAAGAAGAAATTTTAGCTTTCCAAAAATTTTGGAACTCTGTTGAAAATTTAACTAATTAATATTTGTTGGAAAATGCAGATAATATTGGGATCATCTTCCATAGCTCGTCGTAAAATATTAGCTGAAATGTGATATGAATTCACACTCATGGTAATTTTCATATCTTTAGGAAATTTAAATTTTAAATGTTAATATGTTGGAAAAAAAATTTCAATGTTTTTTTGTGTGCAGAGTACAGATATTGACGAGAAGGGCATCAGAAAGAAGTCAGAAGAGACGGTCATGCCTCTTGCTGAAGCAAAGGTTCTGAAAATTTACTTAATAGTGAACTGCTTATTTGGAATCAATGTTATAATTATTGGCTTCGAGACGTGTGCTTATTGTCTAGTTCTCTGTTTTAGAATGCCAAATTGGAGAGGGAATTTTTCAGAGTTTCTTTTATTGATTTGAGTGTGTAATGTATGACATCTCAGGCTGATTCCATTGTATCAAAGCTACAAAGTATCAATAATCAAAAGAAGGATGAAATACCAACTATTTTGATTGCTGCTGACACAGTATGTCTTGACTTCTTTTAGTTACTGAAAGTGCTCCCCTTTTAGACAATTGGGCATTGTTTGATCGAATGCTATCTATGGCCTGAGGATACATTTTTTGAGGAAGTAAATCTGTTTCCATACCAGTGGCATTACTGCTACATATGGCTCTAATTTCATGGTTTTATTGCAACTTAAGGCTGATCGGCTGCTTAGTCTGAACTCTGAATCATATTTCTCTTGGTAAAAAGCTAGTTGTGATCCTTGGTAGATGTATACAAAAGAATCAGAAAAGTAGGCCTAACTAAGGGCCATTCAGCTTTCCTAAAACATACACTTTAAGTGTAGCTTTTGTATTTTCCTGTTTAAATTACTTATATGCATGCTCTTTCTATTTACTGTTTCCACTGCTGCTGTTCCCTGCTGCATGGTATTTGCTTTGCTGGTGAAAGTTTCTCAGGCAGAAGCCATCCTGCACAGGCTCCCCATTGGTGATTACATAAAGGAAGCTGAGCCAACAATTCTAATTACTTTTGACCAAGTATAACTCTATTTCTTTGATATGCTTTAGAGTTCCTGGTATGTTTAATTATGCTATACAGTCTATGTTGCTGTTGCATGTGTCAAACTTTTGAAGAACAGTTCATAAGTCATCAATTACCACCATAAACCCTTTCTTTGCTGATAAAAGTCTATTTTATTTCTGTTGCACATGTTATTTGGCTCTTTGGAAGGAAGTTAAAGCCGAACCATATATAGGTCAATTAATTCCCCCTTTCAACCTTTCAGCAGGTCCTTATACTTTTAATGTTTCCTTATATAGATGCTGCAAGGCATGAGTTCCTTTTCATAATTAGTGTGAATTCTTTAGACCATAAAATTTTCAATTAAGGGGCCAATGCCTCACAATTAATCAGATTTACCGTTGCCTTTAAGCTAGAAGTGCTTTCTCGGTCGAAGAAACAATAATAATCTGTAAAATGTGCAGGACTGCTGTGTGGGCATATCTTGCACTGATGTTTTGTGTGTCTAAATACGTGTGCACAATGTATCCTCAAACATAGATGGCAATTGGTGATAATTCATGCTTGTAAGCATAGCATATTTACTATTTTCATGTTGTAGGAAAAATAACTCTTCCACTTTTATTCGTTACCATTATTGTTAAATGATCTCGATTTGGTGGTCTATGAAGGTGCAGTAAGGGAAAAACTAGCCAATGAGAAAGAAGCACGTGAATTTATAAAAGGTTTGTCTTAACATTTTCAATACAATCCCTACTGTTCTACTGTTTCAAAACTTTACTGATAAACAAATGTGCAGGCTATTCGGGTGGGCATGCTGCAACTCTGGATCTGTTCAATTTACGAACCTTAAAACCGGATTCAGAAAAGGAGAATGGGATAGAGTGGAGGTATTAATGGCTTTCATTCTTGATTTGAATATTTTTGCCAAACAATCTTATCACCTGCTTGAATAGTTACCAAACTTTTTTGATGTTAATGTATGGAGAGCACCAGAGCAACATAAACTAAATGATGTGGTATTGTGATGTCATGTAAGTTTATTACGAATTTATGTTCTTTCCCAGCTGTGTCCAGTACCTAGTGAAGTACATAAGGAGAAAATTAATCTTTTAAGAACCCTAACATACGTGACGAATATATTATAACACTGTTTTCAAGTATGAATATACAGACTGAAAATGTTTTGGTTTGAACCCAACTCTCATTCCGATGTCCTTTCATTCCTTGTGTGTCTGCTGGCTACAGTTCTCCAGCTTTCTTAGTCCAATTATTAGTTCTTGCATCAACCATGGTAGCCACAGAAAGGGCATCAAATGCATATGAAATAGTAATGAAGGATGTCTTTTACGCTACCTACTTTATGCCTGTTCTGTCACCATATTCATTACTTATCCAAAGGGGTAAAAAGCACATTGTCATTAGAGAGATCTGCACTATCTAGGCCTTGGAAGCTGGAATTATGTGAATTCCATTATAGGCACTTGATAGATATTGTAAAGGTTACAAAAGCTTGATCATAATGTGGCTTAACGCTTATTATTATTATTGATGCCATGCAGATATATTTCCATGAAATACCAGATGAGGTCATAGAGAAACTGATAAGAGTTTTTTTTTTTCTTCTTTGTTCTTTCCCCTCCTTTAGCTTATTCCATGAGCAATGTCAATTTTCTTTATATGTTTTCTTTCTCGTTGTTCAGATTGAGGAAGGGACAGTACTACATGTTGCTGGAGGACTGATTATTGAGCATCCTTTGATAAAGCCATATGTTAAAGAAGTGGTTAGTTTGACTTATTTCTGTGAATCACGTGGTGGCCGACTAACAAATCAGCAAATAGTTTCCATTGGTGTAGGATGTGTCACTTGGTAAAATTTTAGGCGAGAATTAGTGAATATGATTCTTGGTCCAAGCTATGTTACTCGGATTCGGGATTGAGTGTCGGACACAGGTATGTGTCCAGCACAAGTATGTTTGATATATTCTAAGTTTTTTCATGTATTTGGAAGGTCCTTGGTGATCATATGTCCAATTCTCCATACCCTTGTCCAAATATGCATCGGACACAGGTGTTAGACATGAGTACTTCAAGAAAAATGAAAAAATCAGAACAACATAAGCTCCAAGTTGTCTGGTTTTTTGTAAAATCAACATGCTTAACTTCAACACATGATCATAGGCAATGCATGAATACTTCCATTTGAAATAGCTTGATAAAATGCCTTGACAGCACCCACGATACATACCTTTTGCAAAACCCTCAAAACAGTGGGTAAGTAGTAACCTTAGATTGGATTCCAGTTGTGCATACGTCCAGTCTGAACAGCAACTTTTAGTGTGGTAGCTGCTGGATTTTCACTAACTGAAAAATATATATTTTTAAATCAGAGGTAGATAAAAATGTCGTTTGGTATCTTTGCAGGTAGGGACAACAAACAGTGTGATGGGATTGCCGAAAGCTCTCATGGAGAAACTCATAAAGGAAGTCCTTTGGCCTCTAGGAGCTGCATCATTCGATTCCATTGTAGGAGCTTATTCGCATTTATTCTGATCAGTTCATAGTCTGTGTTAGACATTTTACTTTGCCACTTGATATGCATCTAAACTTTCTGGATGTTCACATAACTGAACTAATAGTTGAATTTGATCAATGCAATGAAGAATAAAAGAGAGGAAATTAGCAGTATCAAAGAAAAAAGGATTAAAAAACAAAAGAGAATTAAGAGAAACTAGAGGATGGGTTTCTAAAGCCTGAAGCCAATCAAATCCTAGGAAAGTGAAATATGTTTGATTCATTAGCAATGGACATTGAGCAAGGCTGGTCTGCTTAAACATTTGACAGCTCCAAAGTGCCCATTCTAAAAACCAGAAGCTCCCGTCACCACCTTCCAATGGCTCGCAGTGTCAAATCAGCGTCAAAACTGTTGACAGAGCGAATTATGCAGATTTAAAACTTCTTACTAGAAAAAGTGAACTTTCTGAAGCAAGGGCTAATTTAATATTATTGTTGAAAAAACTTGAGTCGTAAAAAATTTGAATCGAAAAAAAGTGTGGTTTAAATTTTTTTAAGTGTTTGATATTGTTGTTAAAAAATTATATTTAAAATAATAAAAGTGTACAGATGTGAGGATAATAAAATTATTTTATTTAAAAGTCAACTTTTAAAATTTAAAAATTATATTTTTTTAGTTTTTTAAGTTGATTTTTTAAATCATAAATAAAAAATAATTTTTAACTTCGAAAATTATGTTAAATGTAATGTTAAACAAGGTCTAAAACTAACATTCAGGAAGCAAAGGACAATATCCGAGCAGGTTGTCTCGTACCAAATCATCGCACCTTCGACAATGTTCCAGACTTCCAGGCTTCCATCACTTGATCAACACATTTCCTTTTCCATTGGCGTAAGGCGAAATCTAGAAGAATGGCTTTCACAGCCCTATGATTTAGCCACATAATTTGAATAAATTTAAGGAAAAATTAAACAAAAACGAAAACACTAGAAACATTGTTGAGTCAACGGAGACAATTTTTCGTTGAAAACCTGGACGGTTGTATATCTCTGACGCTTCCCAGCTGGCCTTCGATAATCCCATTAACGTACCTTTTCCCATGCAGGTTGGCAATTCCGTAATATAGTAATTTAACTACCTACTCAGTTTTCATAGCTGGCATTTTGATATAAGTATTCAAAACAAAATCATTCAAAGCCACGAAAATTCACGTGGATGTTAGCAAAAAATGTGAAAAACAAAAAAAGCAATCTTTAATGGCAGTAACCTAATTAACAAATAACAATAATGAACCTATTAACAAATAACGAAACCACGTCAAAGGAAAAGAGTCCATCTTCACGACGCACTCTTTAGATTAGATTTCCATCTTTACCCTTTTTTTTTTTTTCTCTCTAAAGCTTCCATTTTTTTATTCAGAACAAAGTTCATACCTAGGCAAGGGCCTGTTGTAAATCTACTTTTAGATTTTTTCAGTCTCAAAAACACCTACCAATCTGAGAAATTTACGAATATTTACCAAAGCGTCAAAACCACGCCTCACCCCTGGGTTCGTTACTGTTAACAGATCAGGTCGGCACCATGAACCAAGGGGGCGTAGCCACCTCAAATGGTGGCTCGGGAAGCGGCTCAGTCGGTGTTCAGATCCAACAATCCCGAAGGCTCCCGGATTTCCTTCAAAGCGTTAATCTTAAGTACGTAAAACTAGGCTACCACTATCTTATTTCCAATCTTTTAACCCTCTGTTTTATCCCTCTAATCGTGGTGATTTCAATCGAAGTTTCTCAAATGAATCTCGATGATTTACGCCAATTATGGGTTCACCTTCAATACAATCTAGTCAGCATAATCATTTGCTCTGCTATTATAGTCTTCGGGTTAACAGTCTATATCATGACCCGACCCAGACCCGTTTACCTTGTCGACTATTCTTGTTACCGTGCTCCTGACCATCTTAAAGCTCCCCATGGTCGTTTCATGGAGCACTCTAGGTTGACCGGTGATTTTGATGAATCGTCTCTGGAGTTCCAGCGCAAGATTTTGGATCGCTCGGGGCTCGGAGAAGAGACTTATGTGCCTAAAGCAATGCATAATCTTCCTCCAACACCGTCTATGGCGGCGGCGAGGGAAGAAGCTGAGGAGGTTATGTTTGGGTCACTGGATATCCTTTTCCGGAACACGAATGTCAACCCCAAGGATATTGGTATTCTTGTTGTGAATTGTAGTTTGTTTAATCCAACGCCTTCACTGTCGGCTATGATTGTGAATAAGTATAAGCTAAGGGGAAATATTAGGAGTTTTAATTTAGGTGGGATGGGGTGTAGCGCTGGGGTTATCGCGGTAGATCTTGCTAAGGATTTGTTGCAGGTGCATAGGAATACGTATGCCGTTGTTGTGAGTACCGAAAATATTACTCAGAATTGGTATTTTGGGAATAAGAAGTCTATGTTGATACCCAATTGTTTGTTTCGCGTCGGGGGTTCTGCAATTTTGCTTTCGAATAAGTCTAAGGATAGGATGCGGGCTAAGTATAAGCTTATTCATGTGGTTCGGACTCATCGAGGAGCAGATGATAAGGCATTTAGTTGTGTTTATCAGGAACAGGACGACGCAGGGAAGACGGGCGTTTCGCTTTCGAAAGATTTAATGGCAATTGCTGGAGGTGCACTAAAGACCAATATCACTACATTGGGTCCTCTGGTGCTACCAATCAGTGAGCAGCTTTTGTTTTTCACAACTTTGTTGGTGAAGAAATTGTTCAATGCCAGTGTTAAGCCTTATATTCCAGATTTCAAGTTGGCATTTGATCATTTCTGTATACATGCTGGTGGGAGGGCTGTGATCGATGAGCTGGAGAAGAATCTGCAGCTGCTACCAATACATGTTGAGGCTTCTAGAATGACTCTCCATCGTTTTGGAAATACTTCTTCGAGCTCCATTTGGTATGAATTGGCGTACATTGAGGCTAAGGGGAGGATGCGGAAGCGAAACCGGGTTTGGCAAATTGCATTTGGAAGTGGTTTCAAATGTAATAGTGCAGTTTGGGAAGCACTTCGGAATGTAAAGCAATCTAGAAATGGTCCTTGGGAAGATTGCATTGATAATTATCCTGTGAAAATAAGCACCTAGCTGAGCAACATTTTGAGTTAGATTCTATATTCAAACAGAGTATTTCATTGGCAGGCAGAACCTGTATATCTTGGTTTTTATCTTATTCTTGATGTGTACTGTAGTCTGTCATTCTTCACAGCATGTTGTCAAATGTGTTTTACCTATTGTGTTTCATTTTTTTTTGCACTTGCATGCATGTCTGAAGTACTATCATTTGAGACTTGCTCATTTTGTACTATAATTCTCCATGTATGTACTAGTAATTGACCTAGTTGAGACTGATATTTCTTGAAATTTTCATCAATGTGCCATCATTGCATTCGGAACTTTTCATTGTTACTAAAATATTCATGTTGAACACCTGTCCGATACATAGATACAGGAGTATGATCTTTTAAATATATGAAAAACTTAAAAAAAATTAAATATACTTGTGTTAGAACATATACACAGTATTTGACACTTAGATAACATAGATTGCATTTCATCTTTCTTTGCCCTTAAGTTTTTTTCTTTTTTACTGGAGGCAAATATTTGTTGAAATTATGTGGACGTTAGTTATTTACTTATTTACAGATACTATCATTTATGTACAAATACCTTTGTGTTGTGGCTAAAAGTGGAAAGCACCGCACTGGCAAGAATTGATTAGTGGTCCTTGCTTTCCTGCTGTTTCTTTTTGGGTCAAAACATGTATTCGTAAGGTACTCGTTTAGCTGAACTTATAGTATATGGCCTGTATTAATAACAGAAAATTTGACCAGCACATGGATCAGGCAACGCTAGCTGTATAGGTTCATATTAAAAGCTTAATTAGCAGGACGTGCTTATCAGTCATTTATAGGTTTGTGATTGGACGGTGTTCGAAGGAGAAAGAAAGAAAAATCTTAAAACATGAAAAAGAGTAAAGACATATCGAACTGTATTCTAACAGCTTAATCTGTACTACCCAAAGTGTCATATCCATTGTTTGAAGAGCCAGTTTCAGAACCTTGGTGCCGAGTGCCTTGCCTTCTATTCTAACAGCTTAATCTGTTCTATCCAAGTGTCAAAATGAAAGCGAAAGCAATTTGCTCGTCGAAAGAATATGAATGAATTAATCACTAAAATAAGCAGACAATACAGTTATTTGTTCGAGGATGAAATTTGAGCCTTGAAAAAATACAAGCCAGGAACAAATGATGCCTTAATCTGTTCTACCTAAGGGTCAAAATGAAAGCGAAAGCAATTTGCTTGTCGAAAGAATATAAATGAATTAATCACTAAAATACGCAGACAATACAGATATTTGTTTGAGGATGAAATCTGAGCCTTGTAGAAATACAAACCAGGAACAAAAAATGCTGGCTAGAGCATATGCCTTTTCCATGCCAAAGGAAGATAATTGAAAACAAAAAATTTACATCTGGAGATCTGTGAGATCATTACAAAATGGAAATTGCAGGAACTGGCTTCTTTTAAGCAAAATGAAACAAGGAGAAGAAAAACTCATCTGAAAGACCATTGGATTTCTTCCAGTGTTCTACCTTTTGTCTCGGGCACCCAAAGAGTCACAAATATGATAGTGAAAGCGCTCACAAGCATGTAAATCGTAAAGGTTCCTGTTGAAGGTGAAGGGAGGTTGAGTTCATTAGGAAGCCAAAACAAAACATAGCTCCAATTAGGGTGTCCATATCAGTTATTTGAGATTTCATTATCTTCTAAAAACTGCCTAAGTTTGATATTCTGGTTTTTTGCTTTTTGTCATACTATCAACCTATGTTACTCGGACTCGAGTGTGAGTGTCAGATACAGGTATGTGTTTGACACGGATATGTTCAGTTTTTCTAAGTTTTTTCATATATTTGGAGGGTCTTGGAGGGTCATATATCCCCATGCCCATGTCCGAATATGTATCGGACACGGGTACTTCAAGAAAAATAAAAAGTCGGAGCAACATAGCTATCAACCTTGTCTGGCATGGATGTGGATGTGGGTGCATGAGTGCATATGAGAGAGAGAGAGGTACCTCCACTGCTCCAATCCAAAAGCAGGTTGGCAGTCATTGTAACCACCCAAGCAGAGAACCAATTGGAAAGTGTTGCTATGCTTCCAGCAAGACCCTTGATATTTATCGGAAGAATCTGCAATGGGAAATGAGCAAATTACAAGATGCAACTTTAAAGTGGAAATCATGGTTATCATTTTCTACTTTACTGGAGGTTATTCTGTAAGAATCAACACTCCATGGAGAAGATTTTCCCCAAAGAGCAAGTTCAAGCAGTAAACTATATTGGACAGTAATCTAAAAACCAGCATATTTTTTTTTAAGGTCATTTTTAGCAGTCAGAGTCCTGGTCATCACCAAGCTATTTTATTAAGGTAATTTTGAGTAATCAAAGTTCTGGACTGCAGTCTGCAGTTTAACCATGACCATCTCTTTGGGGTTCGACCATAGAAAAGTAACCAGGGTTGAATAGTAATTAGGACTTGTCAACAATCTCTTTCTTCTCATTTTCCAGATCACTAGACATTGAGTGAAAACATCCAAAAATTTGCTGGTGAATGGTTGGTTTGGGTTCAATTTCGATAAAATAAGGATGTTAACAGCTATGTAAAAGCTTGCAGATTTTCAGAGTTAGATTATTGGTACTTCTGCCACCAATTTCAGCAGATCTGATATAAGTATGCGTAGCCGCATCAATGCACTGGATGAAAGATGATCTAAATAAAGTAACATGTTGATACCTCTGACATTATAACCCAAGGAATGGCCCCCATTCCCAGAGAGAAGGCAACCACCATGGCCTGAAAGAGGACAAGTTAGACAATTGCATATTTAGCAACAAAGATACAAAGCAATAACACAATACCAGAAAAGGAAAATTAACATACCACAACTCCAACTACTGACAAGATGCCCATAATGCTATAAAGGCTAGAGTCACTAGATACAACATCCTGGATCATTAGCAAAATGGTTATAATTTAGGTAAAACTGAAAAAGAAATAGAAACTTCAATATAATTGAATCATATATAGATTTCAGTTTACTTGTTTTTTTTTTTTGCAGAGGGGGTTATTGTCAACAGAATCCACCATATTATTACCTTTAAAAAGAATGATACTGCAACGACTAGGAGGCTGAGTGAGAGTCATTCCAAAAGAGGAGACCTGAAATAAGTAAAGGGCAAACAATAATCTCTTTTGGTGCTAGGTCATTAGTACCAACAAAGAATAAAATTAGAGTAAACTTACTATAAGCAGAAGCCGGCGCCCGGATTTGTCCACCAACCATGTGGTTACAGCAGTAGCAATGACCTAACCGTGCATAATTCCAATGATCACAATATTTCAAAAGTTCTCATTGTGGACCCAAAATTTTGATGAAAAGAAAATGCTGTGGCATTTCTTTAAGCTATACCTGAATGGCACCAACTCCAAAGGTAGCTACATTGCTTGATTTAACTCCTGCTCAAGGTTATAACATCTAGTTAAGCCTTTTTCATTTGAACATTAAACTTATGGTATTTACTGTGATATCAAAAGAAGAGGAAAAAGGATATAGTGAAACAAAGCATATTAATACTACAACACAGGCAGAGACAGAAGAGCAATCTTAGGTTGTCTGAGTTTCTGTAACACAATATACTTCTATTCAGTGTAAAGAAATAACCAACACTAATGACAAAAAATTTCAACAATTCTTGTCTGGCAAATTTTTCCATAATGCCACAAAGCTGTTGCAGCATAAGTATTCCAATTCCAACCTGAAAGATATTGGCCCATGAAACCAATTAGGTTCCTTTTCTTCCTGGTGCTATAAAGACCTAGGACAGTTTAGATGAATGGAAAGTCAGAATAAAACTTGTGAGCAATTAAAAATACCATCAATGGAAACCAATATCTCCTTTGTTTGAGTTCTGCGAATCGAATTGTAGTTCTTCTACTTGTTGACGCTACAGACCTCTGTGAAGTTAAAAATAATAATAATAATAATAAATAACTGTAGTCATTTAAGGAGAGAAAGGGGGGGAGGGGGCAGAATAATCTACAAATGAATTAGAAGTTTGAACAAGAACTTGCAAACATAGAAGTGGCAGGCCATGTTGAAAGGTGTGCAATTGAAGAAAACCTGTTTAACTGCTTATTATTACCTTGATTTCATTCACTTCAATAGAAATATCAGCATCAAAACCCCTGAGAACTTGCAAAGAAGCTTCAAAATCTTCTGTCATACCCATTTTTGCCTAAAATTAGGAAAGGAAACTTGAATCAGGTGATCATAACTATCTATGTGAGCATGCTTGAGTAAACAACCTACTTCTCAAGCTTACCAGCCATCGAGGAGATTCTGGAATGAAAAATAAACCAGGTATCAAAAGTGTACAAGGAAGTATTCCTGCCAAAGGACGAAATTAACAATTTCATCAGTAAAAGTAGTTAATTTTGAATACTTTCCTATTACAATTTGCCATCATCTAGTAACTTTAAAGTCCAAGTTCTGTTTTTCACTTTTCCCCATTCTTAGAGGAAGGAATGACTTCAAGTAGTGATTTAAAGCAATCTAAAAATTAATTGAGAATGTGAAGTGTCCTCCTTAGCACTGAAAATGAATGGTAATTAGGGTTAGAATGTTCAAATCTCATAACTTTGTTGGTAAAGGCTTTACACACCAATCGGCAACATGGAGGAGAAAGTTGATCATCATAACAAAAGAAGTGGCTAGAGAAAAAATATTCAAATGAAGCCATATAAAACCATTCTCTGAATTTGAAATCCTTATGAAGAACTCAAAAGTGAAACAAGTGAGCAACCAACTGAAATTCTTTCCTTTCTAAGTCAAACATAAGCTTTAAATTTCAATCTTCAACCAAGTCTGAACTGGAATGAATTTTTCGACACATCGAAATAGGGTCCAGAACTGCTCTAAGCTGCTGACTGTCTACCATAACTTATATCAATGAGAAATCCATTTTTCCAACAGTAACAATTCACCGATCTTGAAAAGAAAAGAAGCAGTTTTCAACAAATGATGCAGTCGTTAGAATGAAGCTGTCAGATGGTTACCAAAAACTGCAAGTATCCTCCACTCAACAAAAAGTCCCAGCAGATAGGCCAGCATTGTTCCAAGTGCGACAGACAGCTACACAAAATAACATTGCATATTTGAGTAGTCTAAGAAGTGATTAAAGCCTTCTATAAATATATATTCATCAACAACACTCATGATAAACAGAGCCAGAGTTAACCTGATTCACTGAACCCAAGCTCCCCCTCAAGTTTTGAGGTGCTATCTCAGCTATATACACAGGCACCTATACATGATAAAACACAATGAATGCTCTCACTCTCTCAGCATTGCTTTTGCACAAAAATTCGATCTTAAATCTTAATTACCAAAGCATAATTCCACGTTACCGTATAAGAGATTATTCCCACACCAAAACCTTCCAACAATCTTCCCATGTAAAGAAAAGATGAATCCTTCAAAATGCAGCAAGCTTTGTTGTGAGTGTAACTGATCAAGTTACCTTACGGCTTACACCAAAGAAGCTACGTGAAACTTGGATAATGTAATCATTAGAACTCACTTTTGCAAAAGATATAGCAAGCCATCCAATTATATTAGGAATAGCAGCAATCATTAAAGACTGCGATGAAAGAAGAAACTAAACTTAGTAATTCAAATCAAAACATGAAACAAAACTGTGAAGCTAAATCAGTGATTCGGTTACCCCTTTCCGGCCTATATACTCAGCTATCTGACCACTGGCTATTGCTCCAACCATGGTGTTAATGTCCTTTTGTGTCGTGATAGTGCTATTGAGGTCCTTGATGATATGAGGTCCTGAAAAGAAGGAGAAATAGGTCAGAGGGCGCCTCTGGGACGCGCTCCGATGGTTAAGTCAGTGTTTGGGGAAAGGAGAGGAGTGTAGAGAAAGAGTAAGTAGTCTTAAGAGAGAGAAAGAGAGCTTAACCGTCAGTAGCCTTGAAAAGAACTATATATATATATATATAAGGGAGGTCGGGCGAGATGGTACTCGCCCCACGAGTTCCACGTGCTAGACTCTGATAGGTCGTCTGATGTAAGCGGTCTCGAGGGCCTTGTCGAGAAAACGACTGCATTTAATATCCGTCGTCTGCAGACAGTAGCATTTAATGCCTCGCACTGCCCCAGGTGTTCGTCGAAGTGACTAGAGAAGTGACCTCTGGGAGAAGGGGAGGCGCACACGTGTCCCAAGCCTCCGTTCCTGATGATCGTTGGGCTCGTTAAGTTGAACTATTTAGTTGGGCCTTGTGCTTGGCGGACTGGATCCACCTCTGGTGGGCTGAGTGGGTTCAACACATGGCACCCACATTTGATAAAGAACCAAATAGAGAAAACTGTCACAGAAAAAGGACTTAGTAGCTGAGTTAATCAAAGAGAACACCCAGTTAACCAAAACAAAAAAGAAAAAAGAATAACTTTTACCTCTGAGACTGTTAGTCAAGATCATTAATGATTGCAGATTGTGTAGGAGAAGAGTAACCAGACTAAAAACAAATTAAACCCAATTCAGAACTTCCATTTCTTATTTCAAATGATAGTAAACTTAAAGCTATATGAGAAAAAGAAGCAAAGCAAGTGAAAATGAAGTTAACTTACAGTGAAACCGAATTGGATTGGACCCAAAGCAACAATCAAAACGCAGGCTAAAACAGAGATGGAGCTATCACGAATAGCCTGAGACAGCTTCCTGTATGTAGAAACGGCTTTCGTAGATCCCTCCCATCTTCAGAATCGTCCCTGAAACTCATCTGTCCCTCTTTCTCTGTACCAACGGTCTCTTTCAATGAGCAAAAAACACACTCTGATTGGAATATTCTGAGGCTGCGAGATAAAATTTTATGAGCTGAAAGCCTGTAACAAGTAAAAAAAAAAACCGTAGAATTACAAAAAATACTACTTATAAATTATAACATAACATCTGCAAAAACAATAGAAAAAAAAAAAAGGAATCAGAATCAGTGAATATATGGTGTGGTGTCTGATAGCCCATTTGCTCTGCTGTAATGGAAGCGGACCCGTTAATTCCAGCTCAAAAATTACCATAAATGTGGTCATCACTCACCATCCCAGTCCCCACCGAACTGGAATAAACTTGTTTTATTGCTCTTTTGGGGTCTTCCAGGTTGATGTCTAAGAGGAGAAAGAGAGATAGATTGAATGTTGACATTTGATTTTTGGAGCCAATTAAAACTGTAATTTGGCTTAAAAAAAACAAAACACAAGCACCATGTTTACTCCACAATATAGTGTTACATTCCAGAATCCAGATTACCACCAATTAGAAGCCATGGATAAAAAATTCGATTGGAATCCTAAATCACTTACAATTAAACCAACCCATTGTGGGTGATTTAAAAGAAAGTTTCAACTAACGTGAATATTGGTCCAATTAAAATTCTAGATATGAAATCATCATGCAAAAGGAAGAATGTTTTCTTTTTTCAAGAAAAAAATACTACAACAAAAGTTCAAGAAAGCAAGTTTAAACAACAGTTTGCTTTCTTGTTAAATTAAATTAATCAGATTCTAATCTCTATATTCACGTGATGATGAATCAGACCAGTAGCATATATAAGCTATAATATAGACCAACACTTTCAACTTTGTCGTGCAAAATAAATATGGATTTATATTTAATGCACTGTTAATATGTATAAATTTATATATGAGATTTTAAATTTTATAATGATATCTCATTAAAAATTAATTCTTAATCAGTAATCCTTAATAGGATGCATTATTAGTATATAAATCTATACGCATCAAATGTAAATCCAATAAATATATTTATAAATGAAAATCCTATCAAACAACAAAATAAAATAAAATTCTCATTTGTCGGTTATAAACATGTCCACGGATTGAGATTTGTACAAAATTTTTGAGATTTGTACAAAATTTTTGAAATTCGAGTTTGATTTTATTTATAAAATAAATATTTAATTTTAAAATATATAAAAAATATAAATTTTTTATATTTATGAACAATAAAAAGAGGCCGGACCCAATTTGTCTGGTCCATAAACGATCTAGTCTATATTTTGTTTTGTTTTTGTTCTTTGTAGCGGTCCGAATTTGCGTGTACACATTGGTTGGTTGCCAAAGAGTAGTCGTGTGATTGGAAGTCCAACTACCAGCCTTCGCCGTTCAGCGAATCAACAGAAACTTGGGAAGTTGTCTGATTTTGTAATCTTTGCATCAGAAAATACTTTAGAAAAGATTCTGTTAATTGAAAATTGTGGATAAAATTATTTATTGTTATATTTAATATAAAATTATTATTATAAATAATATATTAAATAATTTTTAAAAATATCCTAAATTTATAACTGTAAAAATTTAGAAAGAAATGAGGTTGGCATTGGTAATGAAAAAAGCATAAAGTAGTTTAAACGAATTTAAACTTAGTTCAGTTAATTTATATAATTATTTTTAAAATATATCATCTTAAATCAAATTTAAACATCTATAATTTATTCGATCATCTCCAAATTAATACGGTCTTTATATAAAAAAAAAAAATTTAAACTACTACTGGTGGTAGTTTCAGTGTGGGACATGTGCACACAAAATGTTCATTACTGGTCGGTCCAATAATCCAATTTGAGACTTGAGAGTAGGAGTTATTCCTTTTTTACTTCCCTTAAATAAATTCTTAGTGGGATGATCCGGAACAAAATGAGAACTTGGGTCATCTAGATGGGCCAAAACGTGCGAAATGGGTAGCTTTTTTTGGACCCTGTGACCCGTTTCTGAACTAGGGCTATCCCTAGGCCTGCCTGAATTGGGCTAGGTCGATAAACCCAATTGTGGGGCTGCTAAACACGCGCTGTAACCGAGCGTGGAATATTAATAAGCGATGAAACTTTTCCTTCTCGGAAGACAACACTTGTTGAGAAACAAAACAACTGAGATGCGGAATTAAAACACAGTTTAGATTGAATATTTTACGATTTTTTATATAAATTAATAAATAATAAAAAAATGAGTCAGTCACTCCACTGTTTTCTGCTTCGAGTCTTTCTACTTCTCTCATAATCCCTCCACTACTCCTCCCTATAACCCCGACGCCCATCGCCAACGTCAACGCCGCCGTCATTAACCTAGTTAACCACCGATTTCTAAATTATAACTCAGATTTTGATCGATCTCACATGGGCGAACAAACCCCGTCGCAGCCTCAACCACAGGTTCAATCTCAGCCCCCAATTGACTCCTCCTCCACCCCAACACAAGCCCAAGCTCAAACCCAAACCCAAACTCAAAACCCGAATAATACATCCACCGCCGCAGTTGCCGCCGTTACCACCGTCAGTGCCGCCGTCGTAGCCTCTGCACCAACGGAACTCACCAATCTTCCTCCCCCAACCTCGTCTCCTCCTTCGAAAATCCCTCTCCGCCCTAGAAAAATCCGGAAACTCTCTCCTGACCCGAACTTCGACCCTAATGCCTCCCAACAAGCAACGACCTCCTCCACATCCGTCAGGGAACCGCCTAAAACCGTCGGTAAAACTCCCAAAACAAAACTGACTCATCATCGAGCCCTAGCGGTGGTGGCTCCACGAATCATTGCCCGGTCCCTCTCTTGCGAAGGCGAGGTCGATACCGCTATCCGCCACCTCCGCAACGCCGATCCCCTCCTCGCTTCCTTAATCGATCTCCATCCACCTCCAACCTTCGACACTTTCCATACCCCTTTCCTCGCTCTAACTCGAAGCATTCTCTACCAACAGCTCGCTTTCAAAGCCGGCACTTCCATCTACACTCGCTTCATCGCTCTATGCGGAGGCGAAAACGGTGTTGTTCCTGAAACTGTTCTTTCTTTAACCCCTCAACAGCTACGACAAATTGGTGTCTCGGGACGAAAAGCGAGTTACCTTCATGATCTCGCCAGAAAATACCAGACGGGGATATTATCGGACTCGGCGATTATAAATATGGATGACAAATCACTTTTTACCATGCTTACCATGGTAAATGGGATCGGTTCTTGGTCGGTTCATATGTTTATGATTTTCTCGCTTCATAGACCCGATGTTTTGCCAATTAATGATCTCGGGGTTCGAAAAGGGGTTCAATTGCTCTACAATATGGAGGAGTTGCCAAGGCCTTCGCAGATGGATCAGTTGTGTGAGAAGTGGAGGCCATACAGGTCAGTTGCTTCGTGGTATCTTTGGAGGTTTGTGGAGGCCAAAAGAGCGCCTTCGAGTGCTGCCGCGGTTGTTGCTGGTGCTAGTCTTCCACCGCTGCAGCAAGAGGAGCAGCAACAACATCAGCAGCAGCCCCAGCTTCTCGACCCCATTAATAGCATTCTCAACCTTGGGTATGATCTCTTTCTTAAAGAAAAAAAAATGTTTGCTTTGTTGCATGTTTTGGTGTTATTAGTATTCGTTGCATTTCATGAAAAAAGAATTGTTTTTTCCTTGCCTTTTAGGAGCTGGGTTGATGCCAATTAAGAGGCATTTGACATTTTCTATTTTAAGACCTTGCCCATTGTTGCTTTTTGTGCCTTTTAGAAGATTCATTTGAACAGTTATGTTTTTGATGTAGGATTGATAGACCCAAGAGTCATCTCTTATATTTATTTCAAGTGCTATTTGTTACTCTTGAAATTTCTTACTTTGCTGTCTTTAGCTCTTAAGAAAGTTATGGAAGTCATAGAATATGAATCTCCTGTTAAGGGACTAAATATTTACATTACATGCTTGGATATTATACATACCTTGCAATGTGTTATCATGATCTGGGGAAAAATAAATTGAGAAAAGGGAACTGGCCTCTTTCTAACTTAAGGCAACTGACAGTATTTGCATCAACATCTGAAAAGCTTCTGAAATGTGATATTAATTTGTAGAAAACTTCTTAAAGAAAGTTAGAAAGACAACAAACAGGTGGATTCTTCCATCCAGAAGAAAAAGGATATATTTTTTATTGAAAATTACTAAATAAAAAGATGCTAATGGTATACTTTTACTAACATTAAGTAGAATGTTATGCAAGTAAAGCCAATTCTATTTTTCATGCTCATTCTTATATTCTTTCAATGTACATGTTATGGAGATCCAGTTTACTTCTTTATTTTTAAGCTTGGCTCTTGAGTAATATTTTATATATTATCTATTTAAAAGTATCAAATCTTGATAATAAATATGGAGATAGTAATAAGGAGAGCATATATACATCTATGTTAATGTTGGCAGGAAAACACCTTGAAGATAATTTTGTTATATTTTTGCATTTGAAAGAAGGCAACGAATAGATGTTTGGGCTTTGGACTTTGGATTGTGTATGATAGACCTAGCCTCTACTTCAAAAGAGTTTGGTCGTCAATGCAGATAGAGTTAAACAGAAGTACAAGTAGATATTAGTTTGCCTAAATGTGTAACATTGCAAGCTGCATCACCTTTGGGGAGTCTTTTTTGGGAATGAAGTTTGGGATTGTTGTGGATACTCTAGATACCATGTTCAAACTAATCATTGTTTTATGATTATATGCCTTTGTATCCACGATCATTTCAAAGGTAAAGTTTATATTACGAGTATTAGTTAGCATGGATCCCATATGTCATATCTAGCTTTGATTCCTTAGGGGTGGTTCTCTTGTGTACATAATGGTATAAGTCAAGGTTTATATTGGAGATAAATGGCAAATAGAGCCTGTCAATCATTATATGCTTTTCAGCCTTGTATGTTTTATGTGCCTGAACTCGTTTGCTACATTGCTAGGAATTTTAGTAAAATCTTCAGGATTTGGATTCCCATTCTACTTGATGAAATTTCATGCAAAGTTTAGAGAATCTTACTGTTGATTGATTGTCTACACTTTAGCACCTGTCTTTAGTTATATTCTTAGTTTGTTATGAAGGTGCTTCTCTTTCACTAGTTTAAGGTAAAAAGCCTGAATAAGGATTAGTCTAAGGAAATTTTCTTCATTTTTTTTCTTGTTTCTTTAATTTTGAACAATGTGATGGTTTCCAAATGCCATAAACTTTCTATACTTTTTAAAAATTGTTGTTATCTTCTGCTTAAAGAAGTTCAATTAAAATTTCATGTAGAATCCTAGGTAAAGAAATAATTTTCAGCATAGATCTAATTGATATTAAGATATCGATAGAGATAGTTTATTCCTTACCTTTGATACTCCTATTATTTTCAAACCTTTGCTGCCAAAAGACACAATGGAGAAAATTTAAACACACTCGCCCCAGTAGAGGCAGCTTGGGGTTCTTTTTGAACTCCAAAAATCACCCCGAATTTAGATTCATCAACTTCTTATGGTATGATGGTAAGCTTATGCTTACTGTTTTGCAGTATTCTCTCTCTTTCATGTTGAACTTATCCCAACTCCCATCCCTCGCCTTCTAGCAAGGACTCTTAAATGGTTTGATTTTGTCAAAAGGATAACATGAATTTCTTCTGCCAAGTAGTTGACATATATAGGTAATCTATCTCTTTCATACCCTCCACCTTAGAATCCCAATCTACTAATTTAAAATTCATGATAACTTATGCTATAGATTTACATGGTAAATTACAAAAATCATCACGAGGTTATATCCATGTTCCCTGGATGTTTTTCTTTCTTTCTTTCTTTCTTTTTTTTTGGTGGGTGATTTACCCTTTACATAATTGAAGTTTGAACTTTGTTTACAATGCTTTTGTAATGATTTTTCTGTCTGTTATGTTATTAGGGCCTGTGCTTGGGGGCAATGATTGTCATTCGAGACAGAATGTTTGGCATTTGTCACAATCCATTGATCAACTTGAAGGGCAGGCACTTCAAAGGAAAATGTTCGTGTGAAATTATTGTTCTGAAAGCCATTAAGTTATAAGTTTTTAAGAGTAAAGTCTTTCAACTTTTGTCTCTTAAATCTGCTTTAAGATTTGAATAAACACACTGCCCAGTTCTTTGGTCTTTGTAAAAGGACACCAGTTTTAGTTGTCAACTGTGTCATATAAGGACATTAATAGAGTGCAAGCAATTCACTGCTGGATGTGGCTTTGCGTCTCTTCAACTGTCTAATTTCTGACTGCATGTTTCTAAATTTTCGCAACTGCTGCACATGTTAGAAGTCAGAACCTTCTTTTGTTAATTAATCAATGACCATCTACGGTAAAGCCCGACTTACCTAATTAAGAGCCATTAAGGGAATATTGGTTTCTGGTGTTAGGACACTAGAAAAGTTGAAAATCTAGATGACGAATGTTTAGCTGAAATGCAAAGATTAATTTAACAGGGACTTCCATAAACAAGTTGGCGGTAATCTGTATCTTTGGCACACGAAGTTCCATTGTCATGCCCATTTGATTGGAAGACGTTTACTTGTGTGGGACATGATATTACAGTGCTGCTCTCTGTCGGGGTGCTATTTTACCAGCACACAGACAGAGAGCAGCTTAGTTTGACATGGAAATCTTGAACTGTTAGATAAGGTTGCAGCAAATCCATGTCTTCTAATCAGATGGCGATACCATTCAATTTCAAGTTGCCACTATTTTCAATTATGGTTAAGCAACATATGGGCGAGCCAACCAGCTTTAGGTTCAAGCCACTCTTCATTGGGCCGAAGATGAATATTGATGATGCTTTACAAATACTATTAACATTTCCCTCGGCTACTCTTTTGAACTCTTTCGTGCAAAGAATGTTAGCGGCATAACCACGCGACCAACGAGATCTGAACTAGCAAAAAGATACCTTTAGGCTTGATTTCATCATCTATTTGCCGCATTTTCCAGATCATTATAAGTATTAAGCTCTTGGATTTCCCGCAAAATGTCTTCCTGAACCTCTAAAAAGATTACTTTAAGATCCAATCGTTACCTCTTTCATATGTTTTTAAATTGTTATTGTCTCCATCACCTGCCGCATTATTGATCCTAATATTCCATTCTTGATCCAAATGTGAGGGAACCTAGGACGGCTCTGGAGAAGGCCAGAAGCTGCTATTAATCAAGATATAGCCGCCTGGAATATGACGAATTCACAATGACAATTATGTGCAAACATCAACAAGGTGACATTATTTTACTTATTTACAGTGAAAGCTGTCCAGGATCATACTGGGATATTCTCGCAGAATATTTTTCTTGTTCTATCTTTTACTATTTGTTGTCTTCACTAGGGACAACATTGACACCTTATCCCCAACGCTGACCTCGTATTTCTCACTATAAAAGTGGGATTAACAGGTAGAAAATTTATCAGTGAAACACAGTAACAAGAAATATGAATTATGAAAACTACGATCCTTCTTTCCCTGACCAACCTGTTGTTGACCAATACCTTCCCATATGGGCTAGCCTACCAACCTTTAGGTCCAAGCCAGCCTTCATTTGGTCCGAAGATGGCTCGACCAATGTAAGCAAGGGCTCAACCCTAACCTATGCTCAGCTCAATGATTCAGTGCAGTCCATTTCTTTTCAGCTACTCCTCTTATTACAAAGAGGTGACACTGTAATCATTTTATGCACACCTGGGCTAGAGCTCGTTGAGATCATTTTCGGGTGTCAAAGAGCTGGCCTTTTGAGCGTGCCCATATTCCCACCAGACCCTTCTTTTTCCAAAGAAAACTATCACCACCTAATCAGAGTTCTCTCCCAGACAAAGCCAAAAGCTGCCATAGCTCACCATGATTATATCACAAAAGTTCAGCAATACCTCTCTTTGCCCTCTAAAGACAAGAGGCTTGCAGAGATGTTACAAAACCTGAGGTGGATTTCTACTGGAGATGTCAAACATAAAAATGTAGATTCAAGAGTGGGTTGTATTTTCTATAATGGTTGCAACCCTGATGAAATTTACTTGATTCAATACACCTCAGGTGCAACAGGGATCCCAAAGCCAGTGCTTGTGGCAGCTGGATCAGCAGCTCACAATGTTAGGACAGCCAGGAAAGCTTATGATTTACATCCAAATAGTGTTATTGCCTCTTGGTTACCTCAGTACCACGATTGTGGCCTAATGTTTCTGTTATTGACCATTGTTTCTGGTGCAACATGCGTGCTAACATCACCTGGAGCTTTCGTTAACCGCCCTAGACTATGGCTCGAGCTAATTACAGAGTTCAAGGCAACTTGTACTCCTGTTCCATCATTCGCCTTGCCACTAGTCGTGAAGCGAGGTGGAGTTGAAAAAGGAAGCTCACCCATTAATCTATGGAGCTTGAGAAACCTCATTATCATCAATGAACCCATTTACAAGGCATCAGTTGAAGAATTTCTTCATGTGTTTAAGCCTTTTGGACTAAACCCAATGTCAATCTCTCCATCTTATGGCTTAGCAGAGAATTGCACATTTGTTTCCACAGCGTGGAGAAGAAACAATGACAACTCTGGAAACTCCTGTTTCCCTAATTTTCCTTCTCACAACAAGCTCTTACCAAGTGCAAGACTTGCCAGTGAAGAAGAAGAAGAAGAAGAGGACATGGACATTATTGTTGTAAATGAGCACACGCATGAGCCTGTTGAGGACGGAATTGAGGGGGAGATTTGGGTTTCGTCTCCAAGCAACGCCTCAGGTTACCTAGGCCATCCTTTCTTAACTCAAGATATATTTAAAGGTAGACTTAGCAACAAGGTTGATCGGTGTTTCGTCCGAACAGGGGATAAAGGAATTGTGAAAGGGGAAGAAAGATTTCTCTTCGTGACAGGTCGTTGCCTAGAGGTCATTAAGCTCCCAAACGGTCAGGATTTGCACCCTCATTACATAGAGACTGCTGCTTATAATAGTTGCCCACAGTTTATAAGAGGAGGTTGTCTCGCTGCATTTGATATTTCAAGAATGATCGTTCTTGTTGCAGAAATGCAGAGGAGTGAAAAAGATAATAAGATTTTGAGGAACATATGTGAAAGAATCAGAGAAACTGTTTACCAAAAAGAAAAAGTTGATATAGGAACGGTAGTTCTTGTAAAAGGTGGAAGTGTTCCGAAAACTACTTCAGGTAAAATTCAAAGATGGGGAGCTAAGGACAATTTTCTAGGAGGTAAAATGAATATTTTAATGGAATTGAAGTTTGTTAACAATGGGGGATTATTACCATCCCCAGGGGAAACGATACTTGCAAGTAATGGAAGAGGACAAATAAGAGGAAGAACCCTGATAGCTGAAGAGAAAGAAGAGGTTTTTTTTTCACTCTCAAATGCTCCAATTGGTCGTACTTGGTTGTCTCGATTGTGAGTACATTAAAAATCTATCTAAAACAAGGATGTTGGGTTTTACTTGTGTCCCAAAATAGTGTAAAAGAAAAGTTCTTAAGCTCCTCTTGTATCCTTTTCTTTGAGATCATCGACAAGGAAGTTCTTTATTTTGTGTGGCTGCAATTATATGGCTCGTTGTATTTGCATGACTTTGTACATATTATATTACTTATAATCTATCTATCGTTTGTGCTATAAGAAAATAGATTTAAAGAACCAAATCCTGAAAACCTTTTAATTATCATTGCCAATCGCAGGAAGTAAACCAGATTTCATCCCTCTGCAACTCTGAATCGCAATCAAGCTTCGCTTACGGCCTATGTTACTCGAATTTGAGTGTGAGTGTCAGATAAAAGTATGTATCCAAAACGAGTATGCTCAATTTAAAAAAAAAAAAAAGTTTTCTCATGTATTTGGAAAATTCTTGAAATGTCATATTATCATACTCATATCTGAATATTCGTCGAACACGAATATTTCAAAAAAAATAAAAAATCGGATCAACATAGCTTATAGCTATAATTCATATAAAGAAAAGGGGTGCTTAGATTTGTCTACTTCTGTTGATTAGCCAATTATAAATGGATGTATCTAACATTCTATCTCTAATTACAAGTAAGACAAAATCACAAGGCAATAATATTATTTTTAATTATTCAGCTGCTACATACACCTCTTTAATATCTGAGGCATAGAAGTATTAAAACTGAGTAAAAGAATTATAAAGGACTATGTTCTCTTCAATTGGAGAAAATTGGACTAGGCATTTGTCAATCTTCCAGCTTCTAAGTTATGATAGAAATGGATGAATCTGATGTCTGGAAACAGTATCTGCAAATCATCATTAAAAGTAACAACTCCTGTGTAAGATTCTCAATTTTTGGATCATCATTAATCTCAACCAGATATATTGAATTTCTAATCTAAAAGAAATAAATTATTATATGCAAGTAATTAACTGCCAATTCTTGCCCTGTAAAGCAGGAGCATATAATCTAAACTAATTGTCATGGTGTCAGCCAATTTATTTACTACAAATATGATTAATAGAAGTTTAAATTAGTAATCTTATTTAAAAGAAAGAATAGTTGTTTATAAAATCTTCTTAAAAGAAACATAAATCTATTGCACTCTATGTTCACATTTTATGCATGTACATCAATATCACATAGCAGTAAAGGCAAAATAATAATAGGGTTTAAAGTTATCTACTTCATTGTCAATCTAAATTCTTAATATCGATTTATCGACAATCATTTCATGTATGGAGCAAATAGAATTAGGCATGCGATAATTTTTATGAGAATTTTTTTTTTAGTGTAATTGAGATTCACATTTTTATATTAATTTTCACAAAAATATATACTTATATTGCATATATCAATAGTCATACTTTTAATAGTGCACATACATATATATATATATATATATATATATATGAATTAAGAGTCGGATAATATCCGATATTTAAGAATTATAAGTTTATTGGGTACTCAGAATATGATTATAGCTTATATATATAAACATGCATGGAACATTGGTTTAAAATATTAAAAGAGTGGCTGTTCTGCTAAAGCTTGCCGAAGACTGCTGCTACACGGAGTTCATAAATATACATGAGTGGAGTGGAGTGGAAGGGAAGGGAAGGGAAGGAAAGTGGCTGACTAGAGAAGACATAAATGAAGGAGCTGGGGACGTATGTAGTGATTGAATTGGGAAAATTATGATATGAAGCATAAGGAAAATTTTCAGAGTACTGATAAAACAAAAATGTGATAAAACGGAAGTCCTGGGTGAGTGAGGATTCTTGAATTCGAAATGCCATTGGTTGAAACCGTACTGCACCCAAAAAAAAAAGAAAAATTGAAATCAATACAACCTGGAAAAAGGACAGAGAGACAAATAAAGCTATCGATTGCATCACGGAAAGGTAAAGACATTGGTTGGGGGCAAGCGTGGTTGTTGCCAGAGAGTTGCAGAAATGCGCACATTAGGCTTTGTTTGATGCTTTCAGAATTCAGATCCATAGACTCAGCAACAAGACAACAACTCCACTGTGGACCATCCCCAAAGTTTTTTACTTTTCACTATCTCTTCTCAGTACTCTTTTGAGTTTTGAATCTGTAGCTGTTGTTAAAAAGATCTTATCTTTTAGCCTGTAATGGAGTGTTTATTAGTTTCTGGAAACCTGTTTTTATCAAGAAAATTTGAGGTTTAGTTGGGTGGGCAAGGATTATGGAAGTAGCAAAGCTACGTCGCATCAGTTGCTGAGAGTACCATAACTATCTGCTTGGTCATTTGGGGAAGGGTGTCATGTGGGTTAAGATAAGAAAATAGGAAGAGGGAGGGAATGCAATAATGGAGGGTAAGAGTGGGACCCAAATGTGGCAGGGCGTGGGGAGCGGGATGAACATGACCTTGTCGGTTGTTTTATAAGAGAGAAAGACTCCTTAATCTCATCAGAATCTCTCTCTCTAAAGATTGACTCTTATCTTTCCCGGCCTCACCGCAAGCAACCAAGCTGTCTCTTGTTGGATATGTAGTTGGCTTGTTGGGAGCACAGAAGCAAACACAAATCCTTAACCTAAAACTCAAACCCAAACCTCAAAAATCCCAAATATATCTCCTTTCCTTTTTTATTTTAGTTCTTCCTTGCTAATTAGAGATGTTTAGGTCCTGCTTTGTTGGTGTGGTAAAGGCGTAAAAGTGGTGGCCTGATTCTGCCGTTTGCTCATCTCTTTCTCTCTCTTTCTTTAGGTCTCTGTGAGTTTGGTCCTATTTCACTTTAATGTCTTTGTTTGTTGTTTGAGGGTTAAGTCTCATATCTTTTTATTTCCATAACAAATCTCTTTCTCTCTCTCTTTTCTTTTTATCTCAGCTTACGGATTGTGTAACGGTTGAAAATTAGCGGGATGGGTCGGTGGATTTTGGCAGCATAATGCTTAATATCTGTAGGAGAATAGGGGAAAACAACAAGATATCTAGATAAGCTACTTGCATCATCTCTTTTGAAACTTTTCAAGTTTTCAAGCTACACACAAAAGCACGGAAAAAGATACATGATTAGTTGAATAGTGAGCTTGTTTAGCTTGGATAAAAAGATCATAAAAAGTTTCATTCTTTTTTTTTCAACAATTGCTTCTTAAATTATGGAAGTAAAAGGTCAAGAACATGATATTAAAACGCCAGGGTCTTCAGGCTTTGGTCATCACTCGCCTGGAGTAGAGAGAAGAAGAGATGAGAATCATAACGGTACTGCGCCTGTTCTCACTTGCACTCAAACCCTAGATCTTGTTCATCGTCCGCAGAGACAGCAATCACTCGGCCAAGGAAGATCTCCACACCTGGATCGAGTCACTGCCAGTGGTGCAACTGTTGCACCCATTTCAGTTAGTTCAAACACAAAGCCATCCAGCTTCATCAGATATCGAGAGTGTCTTAAGAACCACGCAGCCAGCATCGGTGGCAACGTTTACGATGGCTGCGGTGAGTTCATGCCTAGCGGAGAAGAAGGAACTCTCGAGGCCTTGAAATGTGCTGCCTGTGACTGTCACCGCAACTTTCACCGCAAAGAGGTTGATGGAGAGACCCAGTTCGGGGCTAATTCGAGTAGAAGAAGTTTGATGCTTAGCCCTCTTCAGTTGCCTCCACCGTTGCCATCTCCAACCATGCTGCACCCTCATCAAAAGTATTCAATTCATACAAGTCCTTCAAGTGCAATGTTTGCGTCGATGAATATAGCATTTGGAAGCGGCGGTGGCGGTGGGAACGAGTCTTCAAGCGAGGATCTTAATGTGTTCCAGTCTAACGCTGAGGGAATGCCGCCGCCACTCCCATACGTGTTGTCAAAGAAGAGGTCCCGGACAAAATTTACGCAGGAGCAGAAGGATAAGATGTTGGAGTTAGCGGAGAAATTGGGTTGGAGGATCAATAAGCAAGATGAGGAGGAAGTGGAGAAGTTTTGTGCTGAGTCTGGGGTGAAAAGGCAGGTTTTCAAGGTTTGGATGCATAATAACAAGAATGTGAGGAAGCAGCCATCGGAGTAGAATGACGACATGTCAGATCTTGAATATTTGTATAATTCTTCATCGTAAGCCTCGATTATCTCTTGGCATTGAGCACTGTTCTAAACAAAAAAAAAAAAAAAAAAATCTTGTATTAATTGTTTCTTTTTAAATTATGTTAAGTGTCTTTCTCATCATTTCTTTACCCCATTATTTCTGAAAACACTGTTAGAAAAAGGAAATATGAAATGGGCAAATGGTGTCTCGTTCTTCATGTTTAATGCTGATTGAAATGGTGAGTTCATTGCATGCAGGCTGTTGCGGTGCAACTGTTCCATCGGATCAAGGGTATTAGTTCTAGCTAGTTTGAATCTGGCCTAACCAACCAACCAAAAAAAAAAAACTTGAGTAGGGTCATGGCTTGCTCAAATTTTTTGACCGTTTTGCTGGGGGCCAATATACCTTTTGATCTATTGTGTTTGATATGAACAAACCTGCCAGATTATATGCAACAATCTCTTGGTATTCTTATTTGGATACTTTGGAACTATCTCGTGGCTCAACTTTCAACAAAAAGTGCTGTGGAATTGGACAATACTCTCTGAGATTGTGACAGAACACATTTTTCCTGCTTGAATTTTGGTAGCATGTTTAAACAACAAACGAAGAGTAAAACAATTAGCTCTTACCGTCATTAGCCAATTTGATTTGACTATGAACTTCATTAGCCAGATATCCTCTCATGTAAACCCTCAGCTTAAACCCCTTAATTCGCAAATGCATGCGCCCTTTCCATCCTGAGCCAATTGTTTAATTATTATGAGCACCAGGACAAAAGTTTTCTTGCCAATTGGTAAGCAAATGATGATATTTTATAGGCTTTTATTTGCTTTGAATTGTGTAATCATGATCACACTGGAAGAGGAAAAAACATGACTTCATCTCCATCAAATTAATATTATTACACTACTGGAGTAATTATTCGAACTAGACATGGTAGAAGTCTGCAGAAACAGCAGATTTAAAAAGAAAAAAAGAAACAAATCTGCAGTCCAAATTTATTGGACGAGATCCAAGAGAATATAAAAAAGATAAGTTATTCCTAATATAATAGTTAATACGCTTTTCTATATTGCTGCATATATCCCATTTTAAACCATGGGTGCAGCGGCATGTCCGGGTCCATAAGGCCTTGTGTATACAGGTGACGGTGCGTTTTCTGGTGCCGATGCCGGTGACATTGATTGCGTTGGAGACAGGACGCCATAACCCCTGAACGTATACCAAGAAAGCGTTACCAAATGCGTTGTAATTACTAAATTAAATAGGATTATCTAGTAAAAATCATATATATTGTTTCCATAGTTTTTACCTGAGCTTGTCCTTAGCCCAGTCAGTCCATGATGAGGCGGTCTCCTTCACATTCTCCGCGGCATTTCCTGCAGTACTTGACACGCTCTGGGTGGCATCTTTAAACGCTGAAGTAGCCTTGTTGATCTGTTCTGGGGAAAGTGCGTCATCTCCTACCACAGACCGGATTGAGAGAACCGTGATCAATGAGAAAACAAGAACCAAAGCAATCTTTGCCATCTTTTCGTTCTTTCCAAAAGTAGTTCAAGCTTAAAAAATGAAGAAAAGAAAAAAGTTTTGAAATTTTGTTAGTAAAGAATAAAATAAATGTGAGTGATGCTTTAAGGATTGAAATGGGGAGAAATTTATAGCGTTTGGGAGGAGACATCAGCGGCGAATCCTGGGCCAGGTGACTGGTGTGGTACCTAAAGGCCAAACACGAGTAAGACAGAGATAGCTAGCTTCTCGCAACATTTTTGACGGCCGCTTCTTTCTTTAGTAATTTGTGATTTTCGTTTTCTTTGCTTTTTTTAGTTCATGATGGTGCATGAGCTGAAATCGTTTGGTTTATTCTTTAATTTACCCATATTCTAAACTTAATGTCTAAAAAAAAAAAAAAAAAGTTATGAGCTCATTTATTTGGTTAACGCGCTACCTCTCTTTTAAAAAAAATAAAATAATAATAAGGTTGCGTTTAGAAATTTGGATTTCAAAAGATGGATTTGAATTTCAATAAGAGTGTAAATTGTGTAATAAAATACATGTAAATGTAATACTAATGATAATTTTTCAAATCCATGAATTTGTTGGATGCGTGAATTTGAAATACATATAGTTATTTGTGAATTTGAAATTCATGTTTTTATAACTTTCAAATATATAATCATATTGAATCTTAACTAATTTATACAATGTATGCATTTCATTCTCATAATTTATATAATAAATGAAATCCAAATCCAAATTTTTAAATTCATATTTTCAAACATAACACTAGAGAATTTGAAATATATACATATACAAATTCTAAAAATTATTTCATTTTCACACTAAAAAAATACATATTTTATTTTTAATTTTGATTCCTTTCAAAAAAAAAGTTTATATCCAAATCTTTGTTTCTCTTTAGTAGGAAAAATGCTTTGAGTTTTATGTATTATTATCTACACTATATATAAAATCTCTGACAAGTTAATGTTATGAGTCAAGTACACCAACTCAGTTAAAAAATTGACAAAAAAATCAAAATCAAATTAAAATAATATATATTATTAAGATTATATTAATAATTTATTTTTTTTGAAAAAAAATCATTTTGCTTACTTTTTCTTTATTTGAAAAATCAGTCTGTCTAATTAAATAACTTCTTCTTTCTTTCACCTATTTTTTTCTAATTATTTTACTTTTTTATCACCACTTCTTAATAATATGTTACACTTTAATTTCTTCTATTTAATCATATAATATGTTACACTTCTTAACAAAATTATTACTTTTAAATGCAATTATATATATGACATTAATACGATAATTTGGATGAGTTATTGTATCTTAATTAATTTTATTTTGAAGTATTAAGATTAAGAAAGACTAGATTTTGATGTGAGTGAAAAAATTTATTTTAATTATGTAAAAAAAAAAAAAACTTAAAAAGGAAGTTACTTAATGGGTAAGTAGTTTTGGAAAGAAAAAAAATTAAAAGAGATGAGGAAGTTATAAAACTAAAAATGTGATAATAAGAGTGGTTAGTTTCTTAAAAAAAATATATATTTTTTATAAAAATAAAAGACTTAAATATCTTTCAAATTATTATTTTATTTTATTTTGATTTTTTGATAAATTCACCAACTGAGTTGGTGTCACTTGACTCGTGACACCAACTCAACCATTCTTATTATAATAGTATAGATATATTTAACAATACTAAAATTATGTGCACCCACGTTGTGGGTGTAAGAAAATAAATTGTGTGAAAAATATAATATTTTGAAAAAAAAAAAGTAGTTACTTATGGTAGTTTTTAAGAAGTTGGAAGTTTTATGATAGTTTTTAAGATGTACATAGTTTTTTAAGAAAAAATAATTTATTTTTAAAAATATATTATATATAAAGTTAAAAAAAACCCATATTATTATTTGATATTATAATTTAATTTAATTTTTGTTGTACTTTGTACAATTGAGTTGGTGTCATTTGACTCAACACAAAACTCGGTTATCCATTTTATTAATACTATAGAAATATATGTTTATTCACAATTTGCAAAAAGAAAAATTAGTGTATGTGTATTTAACCTTCACAAACATGACGGGGATGTAGCTCAGATGGTAGAGCGCTCGCTTAGCATGCGAGAGGTACGGGGATCGATACCCCGCATCTCCACCTTTTAATTTAAACAAAGAAGCATATTCTAATTCCTTGTATTTGAAAGGAAGGAAACAAAAAGTTTTTTTCCCGCCTTTCCATCTGCCTTAAAAACACGTTAATTCGCTTCTATATTTCCTTATTTTGATTTTTAGCCTCTCTCTCTCTGATTCCCTCGGAAAATCAATAGCTGCTTTTTTTTCCCTTTTCCCTTTTCCCTTTTCCCAAATCCATATATATATATATATATATTTTTTTTTTTTGTTAAATTCAAACCGAGATTTTCAGTTAATTGCTTGACTGGCTCTCTCTTCAGGTTCAGAGTACAACTTTGGAGGCTGGATTTCAAATAGGTCAGATGTTAAGCTTCTTTTTAGTGCCGTCATTTGATTTAATAAAATTGTGTTTTATTCTTTAAATCCCATGCGATTACGATACAAGAATCGAAATCAAATTTATGCTTAACGAATAAACTTTCCCATGCTCTTAATGGTGAAAAAGGCAAAGGAAAAACTGAACTTGTTCTTTTAATGTTTGCGATTAATCGGCATTATTATTTGTTTATTTTTATTTTCCTGTAAATAAGCATAATTATAATTATTTATCTGTTTGATTAGACAATTCCTTAATTTATTGCATTTCTTCGAAAACAAACAAGGTAAAAGGATATATATATATATATATATATATATATATATATATTTGATGTAAGGTAAAAGGATAATTAATTCAATAGACAAAGCACATAACATTTAGTAGTAATACTAATAATATTTTTATTTAAAACTTTAAAATCCAGTACAATACTTACAAGCTTAGTAATTATAGAGTTCAACTTTTTTGTTATATTAACAAACTGACTCGATGTAAATAAGATAGGGAGAATCACGATGCCAATTCTCCATTTCTTTATAATTTATGCTTCTTCTTTTTTTAGTTTTTACAGATCCTCTGACAGTGCAGCTGAAACTTCTGCTTCATTGGAGCTTTAGATTCTTCATAAACCTGTGGAAGATTTAAAGGTACAAGAGCGTTAGAGTAATTAAAATATATTATCTTGCCTTTTAGGAAACTGGATTAATATATGAGTAGAAGCATGTGCAAATGCCTATCTATGTTAGATTATGGAAATTATTTGTTTTTAGCTGAAGTATTGGACATTGGCTTCATGATACAAGAAAAATCAGTTTCATAAGAGTAAGTCTAGGGATTATTAATGAAGGTTTACAGAGGAATCTGAAATTTATGGTTAAAAAAATGGGTTAGGTCAGACATGAATACGAGAAACACCGGCTAACTTGTTTATTTTAATATTGGGTTTCAACTCTTTGAATTATATTATAGGACCATGTGCATGTGATCTAAACAAAAGAGGATTAGATTTCATGTGGGCTTTTTCTTAGTAAGTTGAAATAGGGTATGGACTATGGATAGAGTATTTATAGAAAACAAACATAAAGTAATAAAAAAATTTGTGGGGAGATAGCCAGATAGGGATCAGTGTTTGGTTTGAACTCTATCTACCAGAAAAGGAAAGGTGAGTGCATGACATGTTAGAGGAAACATGGATATGATTACATCCGCTTTAAAAGAGTTTTTTTTAGTGTACAATCTAAGGATTTGAAATTTTTTTAATGTGATTTTGAACATCATACCATGAATCCTAGCTAGGGAAGAATATGGATAACATTCTTTAAATGATTTCCAATATAGCCAAAAAGGGGAGGAAAGGGTCACATAATTAATTAGGAAGGAAAGAAAAAGAAATCCCTTTTATAGTTACTATTATATGCTGTGTTTTGGAGCTCGAGAGCACGTCCATGTTTCATGTTAGGGGTGTCCTATAGAAACTACAGTTTTTTTACTGCTCTTGACATAGTGAACCATAATCTTTTTGGAGGAGTTGAATAAATGGAAATTTTCTCAGATTGTTTTTATTCCTATTGGCTTTGTGAAAACATTGATTCCATGCCCTGCCACAGCCCTAGTCATCAGTTGACAGCATTTGGCATTGCACAGAAAGTCTTAAGAAAGATGGCTGTTTGGAATTTTTGAATATTGTGGTTTTGCTAGTTTATTGAATGAGAATAGTATTTCGAGCCAGAAAATAGAGTTGCATGAGTAATAGTTTTCAAGTAGAAAAGCCTCAGAGGTAGGAATAAGTATTAAGTATGCATATGGGAGATAGTTATTAATACTCTACCTTTGCACACCAGCAATTCATCTTCTGTTACTCCCAGTGCTTTTGTAATTGGGTATAGGGATTTGACCAGATTCAATATATATGACATCCGTCACTAGGATCTCATAGTGCCTTCTTACTTCCTCGGCTGATTTCTCACCCACAGCAGCAGCCACTTTTTGCCAGCGGTCTGGGGTGTCCTTGTCATATACAGCAAGTGCCTTTTCAAATTGCTTGTTTTGCTTTGGAGTCCAGTAGGAGTTAGAATCACGTGAAGAAGTAATAGAGCTTGATGCCATTTTTACTTTTGGGGATGAATGAAAAGAAAGACGAATATGATAAAGCTTGGATGGATGAGTTCAATGTGAAGATGAACAAAAGTTGGAGAAGAGGAATTTGTCTTTCAAGATGAGACCTTAAAGGGAGAGTAACTAACAAAAGAGAAAGAAGCTAGGAATGAAAAAAGAGATTGCTGCCTCAGTCAAGGGAGAAGAGTGAAGTCAAGGGGTGGTATGGGTAAGAAATTGTAATGCTCGCTACTTATAAAGAGCAAAGTGGTGGGGGATGTGCAAGTTGGCGAATATTTTTTTTTGGGCGGGGGGGCTACAACAAGATGTGATGCGCTTGCTGAAGCAAAGGCTTTGATGGACAAGAATCCAGTGTCAAAGAACTGACCCTTTATAAAAGTCTTTTTCTTGTCTTTTATAATATCATCGACAACAAGTTGATTTCTTTGAGAATTTATCAGATGGTGGGGATTAGATCCAAAAACAGTGTCTACCCATTAGCATAGATGCTCCAAAAATATGATCCTCGACCCTCCTTTTGAACCCCGCAAAATATACAGTAAGATATTCTGCCAATCTTTTTGAGTGGGAAGACGGGATTTTCTTCCCTCTCTTATTTTGCAACTTGGTAAAATATACTCTATTTAAAGAGTATTATTTGTGTTTTATTCTTCTTTTCTCAAATAGTACTATTGAGAAAATTAGTGCTAGTAGCAGAGATTCTATGAGAAATGTGACCTGATACTACCTGAGAATGCTACAAGATAGAAGGGGCTGTGATTCAATTTTACGGCCTGATGATCGAATATAGGAAAACAGAAATCAGAAGCTCTTGCAGCAGGATATGAACTTTGTTGATGCCTTTTTAGTGATGTAACCAGTGAGCTCGTGGAGCTGTTAAGAAAGCTTAACCTGCAAGCTCAAAAGAATTTAGAAAAATATAGAAATTTGGATGTCGAGAGTCATTTCAATGTTTAAGTGAGTGAAAATTTTAAAAGTGCCTCTAGATAAAAAGAATGTGAAGTAAAGTGTTAAGAGTACGTATACTACAAAGAATTTATATTTGATACATTATCAGTATATAAATTTATATATTGATAGTACATCTTACGATGCCATCTGTTAAAAGTTAAGTTATAGGGTTAGAGTTAGAGTTAAAGTTAGGGTTAAGAGTTAATGGTTAGAGTTAGGGATTAGTTTTTTAATGAGGTGTCATGATAGAATTTATTGTCAGTATATAGATTTATACACTGATAGTGTATCAAATACAGATCCTAATACAAAAGCATTTAACTATTCTTTTATAACAAATGTCCGTTGTGTTATATTCTGTATGTAGAAATCCAATTACTGCAGACCTAACAAACTTCATAGATGGAAAATGGATAGGATGATTCTCTCCTCTCATTTTTGTTAGTGTTTTCGTATCTTGTAAGACTTGATTAATATCCCACCAAATGCTAAAGCCGGCTGGGACTTCTTGTGATTTCTGGACTTTCGGCTGTGTGGTTACCATCAGGAATATTTTTCACTTTTCTCCTCTTTTTTTTCAACTTTTATCAAGTTGAATCTTGAATATAGTACGTCATTGATGCGAGAACTTGGCAAATGGAGATTTGGCTTCAGAACAACATTCCAAAGCCTTTTTTTCTGCCTGTCAGAACAGTTTGGTGAGACGTGCGGTGATAGTCTTTGGGCTAGTTTAGCATTGCTGTTGGAAAAAGCTTGAGTTGAAAAAAGCTCGAGTTGAAAAAAATATGTTTATAAAGTGTGGTGAAAAAGTGTGGTTTAAAAACTTTTAAGTATTTAGCATTGCTGTGAAAAAGTGTTGTAGGAAATTGAAATGTCAAAAAAAGATATGTTTAAAATAATAAAACTGTAGAGATGTGAGGATAATAAAGTCATTTTATCCAAAAGCCAGCTTTTAAAGCCCAAAAGCTATATTTTTTGGCTTTTTGGTTTGGCTTTTCAAACCATGGTTTCAACAGCAGAAGCCAATTTTTTTTATCTGTTTAGCATTGCGTTTGCGGTGAAAAGCAGTTTTTGACCTCAAAAGCTGTGCCAGAAGCAATACTAAAGGAGACCTTTATCTTTCTGTTGCTAAATGTCAACAGCTGTAGCTCTTTTACAAGATCCTGTGTCAGTTTTTGAGTAGTTGTTGCAGTTTACTTCCTGCCATATTAAATCCTTGAATTGCTTGCTGTATTACCCTTCCTGCATCCACTCATGTCTAAAATTTGGTTCTTTTATCATAGTTCAAGAATGATTTACTTACATGTCTCCAACTCTTTCCAAGAATGATTTACTTACATCTTAAATGGCTACCTTTTATCTTAAAATTAATTTTTTTGGATAAATATTTTCACCTTACATTATAGAAATCAAATTTGTGAACGAGTGATAAAATTTATATTAAAAATAATGAATAAAAATGTAACGAAGAAGTAGTCAAGTAGACCCGTAAAAAATCATGGCTTGATGTTATCCCATGCAGTCAGTTTTAGGAGTGTAAACGAGACACATGAGTTCGCAAATTACTCGAGTTCGGTTCAAAAAAAACTTGAATTCAATTTGGTCATTGTCGAGTCGAGCTTAAACTTGAGCAGCTCAAACTATCGAGCGAGCCGAATTCGAGTATTCTAATGCTTGACTTGAGTAGCTCGCGAACTTAATCGAGTTTTTTATTATTTTTAATTAGTATTGAAAAATCTCAATTCGAACTCGAGCTCGAGCACAAATAATCGAGTTTAAAGTCAAGTATGGAAATCGAGCTCATTTTTTACTAGATAATCGAGCCTAATCGAGTGAGCTCGAGTATTTCGACTTTTATCTCGAATCGAACTTTAAAAATGAAACTTGATCGAGCTAGAGCTGAATTTCGAATTTCGAGTTTCGAGTTTCGAATTTCGAGCCGAGCTCGAGCTTCTTAAAGCTTGAGCTCGACTCGGCTCGATTACACTCTTAGTCAATCTTATAAGTAAATTTGGTAATTCATATAATCGTATCGTGTTTGTGTTATTTTTTTTGTATTATAATTGTGTTTAAGATATTATACATTAATAAAAAAATTTGACACGTTAATAGATTTTGACATATTCATGTATTTGTGTCGTGTTTTATTTTTTTTTTATGTTATTTTTGTGTTATATCCAAAATTATCAGATCTACTCGAAAGGTATGATATGACCGAGTAAATGCTTGAGGAATCCACGCAAAAATACTCTTTAAATCTTTTGATATTAAGAATCCTTATCATTTCAATTCTCAGGTCCCCTCAGGCGAAGTTATGCCAGTGGGTTCCTTTTTCCATTTCCTTGTGGAAACTGTTGCACTGTGGTCCTTTCTTATGATTGGTTAAACTTGTGTGGGTTCATATGATTAATTGTGTATGTTCCAAAGCCTATTCCAAAATTTAGGAAGATTTAAAAGTCTAGACCTTTTTGGCTATTCTGGTAGCTTTTCTGATATTGAATGCCACAGCAAAGACCAGTGCATTTTGAGCACCTGGAGGAGTCTACTCCACTGATATACCATCTACTGTTAGGGTATTAAAGGCATGAGGACCACTCGTAGAGGGAATTGAATCTTTGAATAAAGCAAGGAAAAGTATTTTTGGAAACATGGTTTTCTCATCGTTGGATCTGTTAGAAAAATAACAAAGAAAAAATAAATTAAAATGTTGATTTTGAAGCGTGAAATAATATATTATTCGTTTTCTAATAACATTACATTTTGATTATATACTACATTCCCTTGTATTATTTCGTTCTCCATAGTAAGCATTTAATCTCAAATAGCTTGACACTTTGAACTCACATTGCCATCTTCGGTTTGTAGACTGTCAATGCAGTAAGCCATTCACATCATTATCAGGTTTCTGTTAACATTATTTGGGTAATAATGTGTTTATGAAATATTTAGGCAATTACAGAAAAACCGATACTTTTGAGGTGTGAAAAATTTCAGAAAACTTTGGAGATTTGCATGAATCAAGTTCAAGATATGGTTCCACTACTGTTAGCTGCAAAGGTTTGTAATACTTCATTAATTTTTCTCTTTTTGAAATTTCCTGGCAGGATAATTGTAAAGTGCTTTATTTATTGTGTTTTTTTATATTATAATGATTGTTGGATACGAATATGTAGAATGCTTAATTTTTAAAGTTTTTTTTTATATATTTGAAAAATCATATTTCATACTCATATTCGAAAAATATAAGTATAATATTTTAGAAAACATAAAGAATGTGGATAAAATAGATTTCATGTATTATTTGGTGCTACTGTTACTAAAGTGGTCGAAAGATATATAGTTTTGTTGGTTCAGTCTTTTCTTAGCCTTTTCCTTTAGAGCCTTGCTTTAGTTGTAATTAATGGGAAATGACTGTTTACAGATATCTGGAATTATATATGAACTTCGGAGTGCAAGGTTTCCTCTAGAACGTTCTGAAAATGAGGCTGGAGCAGTTATTACCTATGAAGCATGGTACGCCGAAGGGGTAAGAGTATCCGTACCTGGTACGGGTACGCCTCGGATACGTTTGGGTACGTACTAGGTATGTACCGATTTTTTTTTCAAAAAATTAAAAATGGGTACGGTTTGAGTATGATTTGGGTACGGCTTGGTCGGACATGGCTTCTTCAAAAACCACAACTAAAGGAGAGGTTGTATGGAGGGAGATGATGATGAGTTCTTCACTTCTGTAAGGGTAGATTAAGCAGGAATAAAAAATAAAAAATAAAAAGACAAAAAAAAAGATTTATCACAGTCACAGGAAAGAGAAAGGAAGGATAGAATGAATTCAATTTTCAAATTCAAAAGGATTCAACAAGAGCAGCTATTATGAAGAAAAAAAACTCAAGAGCACTGCGGCTGAAAGGAGATGGAGAGGAAGAGATAAAAAAACTGAATAGGTTAAGATGAGAAATTAGGGGTTTTTGTTTTATTTTAACTTTGGGTTCAATTGTTTAGGTCCATAATCCATTCTCTTAAAAAATAATTAATCTTTGTTAAGCCCAAAAAGAAAATTGGATCTCTTTATATTTTAAATTTATGATCATATAAAATTCAATTTTATTTTGTAAAATTTAAGATTACTAAAAGAAAAAAATTAATAATAATTAAAAATAAATTGTTTAAATAAAATTAAATGTATAAATTTAATCCAAACAGTAAAATTATTATATTTGAAGCTATATTTTATTTTTAAATTATTGTATAAATGAATCAAAATTATTTAAAAATTGATAATAATTAAAAATAAATAAAATATTTTTATAATATTAACGTACCCGTACTCTAGTTTTTAAAAAATTATTGTATCTCGTATCCGTACCTTTATCGGGTACCGGTACCGTACCCGTATCCATGCAACGTTGGTTATTACTTGCACTGCTTGAACAGGATATATCTGCATCAGGCTCCAAAATTCAATCAGAAATTGAGGCTAGTTCTTCGACTTTACAGCTTGGACTGTGACTAATACAAGGTTGGAGCGCAGATGTCCCTCACTCAAGGCCTTATTTCAAAGTGGTTTTTGAGGCATGGAATCAACATTCCTGAACATGCACATGCACAAGCACAACCAATCCCTAGGATGCCGGTAATAAGGAGGAACAAGAACTTGCGCTTGATGTGCTCCTCCTCTCTCTATGCTATAACAAATCAGGGTGTTGTCAAATGATCATAATGACAGAAACCATAATTCAATCTTTGTTCATTTACCATATCTGTCAATGGCAGTTGTAAAGGATATCGGAGAATGGCATTAGTTTAGTACTGCTCGGCCTCTTCGGATTCTTAATGAAAAGTGATGCCTCGCCTCTCAATGTTCAATCCCCACCCGACCACCGTTTTGAGTCAATAAAACTAACATGTCTCCAGCAATGATTTTCAGAGTTAAAAAAAAAAAAAAACATCTTCCAAGGTATTTTGGATGTATGAAAACCACATAACATATTACTTATAATTATTACAGTGTAATTAATCAATCATAATTTTGAATTGTATAATATTTATCAAAATATTATATGAAATTCATAATTTTAAGTGATGAACCCTTACATAATTCTATATTTTAATTAGATAATTGTAAGATTATAGTAAAAAAATTGTAGGTGAAATACTCTGATTTTTACATGCCATTGCCCAATGTTGACTCACCTTTTGATTTTTGCTACCTTAATGGCTTTCTTCATTGAGAACCCAGGAAGGATTCTAGCCCAACCCCCATTACCATTAGTCCATGTTGGGTATATTACATCTATAATTTTTTTTTTTAATTATCTGAATTTAATTTTTTTTCCTCGAAAAATGTTAAAAATTCATTATAATTGTTAGCTTTATAAAATTAATGTAAATTGAGTATAATCTTAATAAAGTACTTTTATTTCAAATTATATATTTTTTTATTTATGGGTTTTTTTTTTTGTGGATATTAAAAAAATCAATACAAAATACAAATTTTATTTCAATTCCCAAGCTTTTAATTTTTAAACCTATTAATGACGGCAATAATTCAATTTTAAATTGCCAAATGAAATTCTAGAAAATTTTGAAAAATAAATAAATAGTAGATTTTAATAAAAGAGAAAGAAAAGAAGAGCAGAAACCGTACTAAAAAGCCCTAATACTCTCCCCTCATCATCAGTCCCTCCACTAAACCGCTCACATCTATGCCGTCCATTTCAACGCCTTACGAGCAAAATCCACGGTCGCCGGCGCTTCTTCTACTTTCAGAGCAATCTTTACCTACGCCTATCTTTATCGGCTAGTTTCCTGTTCTTTCTTTCCCGAGAACCAAACAGAGTGGCTCCACTCTCTCCAGCTCGATTTCCATCCTTCACTTCATCACTAATTTTGTTTCTCCCAGGTATTTGCATTTTATAATTAGTGTTTAGTTTGTTCACTTTAAGTTTCTTAGGAATTTAGGATCAGTGTTTTGGCTCCTATTGTTTAGTAAACATGAACTTGAAGCATTTAATTTCTAGGAAAGCAATCTATAATTTATCAAAAATCAATGGGAAAACAGTTTCTAAGAGTTCCAAGAATTTATCAACCTTTTCGGCCGCAATATCTCCTTCCCTTTATCCATTAAGTAGTGATCAAAGCTCTTCTTATATTCAAAACCCTAAACTCCCTAGATCCATTTTCCCTATTATTAGATATATTCACTCAACCCAAGAAACTAAGCTAAGTAATGCTAGTATTGAAGAAAAACTTGTGTCTAGCGATTCTGAGGAAGAGGAGGACGAATCAGTGAATGAGTTTTTATCTCGATTCGTTTGGATAATGAGAGGGAAGTTATCCGAAGTATACTCGGATTGTAATAAGGAGACAATTGATGGAATGCTTTTGATTATTGTTGAGAAGGTTGTGGAAGAGATGGAGAAGGGTGGTATTCAGCAGAGGCTTGGTTCCATGGTGGTGGGAATGCCTTCACAGGATTTTAGTGAAGATTTGTGGAGGACTGTATGGGAAGTGAGTAATATGGTGTTGGAGGATATGGAGAAGGCGAGGAAGAAGGAAAAAATGAAGCAGTTTTTGCAATCTGAAGAAGTGAAAGAAATGTGCCAGTTTGCCAGTGAAGTTGGGATTCGCGGGGATTTATTGAGGGAGCTCCGGTTCAAATGGGCAAAAGATAAGATGGAGGAGAATGACTTTTATGGGAGTTTGGAACGTCTTAGGGATGGAAAGGCAGCAAAGGGTGGAAATATCTTCAATGAACAGGCTGTTGTAGCAGAGGATAAACCTAGGGTTGCATCTCTCCCAAAAAGAAAGGGAAAGGGAAAGATAAAGTATAATATCTATGGACTGGATTTATCAGATCCTAAGTGGGCTGAAGTGGCTGATAAAATCCATGAGAGGGAGGAAATGTTTTGGCCTCAGGAGCCAAAGCCAATATCTGGGAAGTGCAAATTGGTCATGGAGAAAATCCTTTCATTGAAAAAGGAGGATGATCCCTCACAGCTTTTGGCTGAATGGATAGAGCTTTTGCAACCTAGTCGCATCGACTGGCTCACTTTGCTTGATAGATTGGAACAACAGAATCCTGACATACACTTAAAGGTACAGTTTTGTACTTGTTCAGTCCATGCTGTCATACAATTTTGCATGATATTTTCCTGTTATTACATCCCATATTATTGAACAAATATGGCATGATCAGTATTGACTTTTTCTTGTCCTATGGAAGTTGGTATTATTTATATATATACAAAGAAGTTCAAGATTTTTTTTCTTCAAACACTCAAAGAGTTGTATGTTAATATATATATATATATACACAAAGAACTTCCAGGAGATCATGAAAGTGCTGCTCTTACTCAGTTCTCTTGTCAATTATCCTTTTGCTTTATAATTATATGTTATTGTTCTAACACTCAAAGAGTTGTATAACTGCTTACAACAACTACAAAATCTTGCCCAAAATCATGAGTTCTTCACTGATATTGTTGTGCTTTTCATATTGACCATCTTAATAAGATTGATATTTTTATCTGAAAAGCATTAATATGACAATATTAGTTGACTTTTGTCTTAGCGGAAAGATTCCTGTGGGTTTGGTTTCTGGGGATATGTATTTCTATTTCTTGTTTCATATATTTTTATCCTGTTCATTCTACTACTAGACCAGGGCCATTTAACTTTGAGGATGAAAAGATCTCATGTAGCATTATACTCTCTCTTTGTTTTGTAACTATATAAAGAATTGATATGAAGAATGAGAGGGAAATCATAGATCCTTAGATGCAGGGTCTGTTTGAAGGAAGAGTCAAAAGTCTAGGAGAAATTATATATATCTTTAATCAAATTTTCTCTAATTTTAGGCTGCAATGACAAAACATTTATTTTTTGATAAATTTGGTGTATATGTATTTGGATGCTTGTTTCTCTTCTTGACCTGTTTGAGAAACACATGTAAATATGAGTATTTTATAGTAAAATTTGTGATAGTGGAGCTATAAATTCTGAATTTGCTAATAATGTTGAATATATATAGGTTGCAGAACTTGTCTTGAGCGAAAAATCTTTCCAAACAAACATTCCTGACTTTACAAAACTGATTGGTGCCTATGCTAAAGAGAATCACGTAGAAGATGCTGAGAGAATCCTTAAGAAGATGGTTGAAAACGGTATCACGCCTGATATTTTAACTGCCACAGTTCTAATTCACATGTATAGCAAGGCAGGCAATATTGACCGTGCTAAAGAAGCATTTGAAAGCTTGAGGAGCTATGGCTTCCAACCAGACATGAAGGTATACAACTCGATGATAATGGCATATGTTAATGCTTGCGAACCCAGGTTTGCTGAGTCGTTGATGAGAGAGATGGAAACAAGAGACCTCAAACCCTCAGAGGAGATTTACATGGCATTGCTTCGGTCCTATGCTCATAGTGGTGATGTCGTGGGAGCTGGACGAATTGCAACCACCATGCAATTTGCAGGATTCCAACCGACTATGGAGTCATGTTCGTTGCTTGTGGAGGTATATGGGAAAGCTGGTGACCCCGATCAAGCTAGGAGCAACTTTGACAACATGATAAAACTTGGCCACAGACCTGATGACAAGTGCATTTCTAGCTTGATTGCAGCTTATGAGAAGAAAAATTTATTGGATAAGGCCTTAAACCTTCTACTGCAGCTGGAGAAGGATGGTTTTGAACCTGGCACTGCCACATATACCGTTCTTGTGGATTGGTTGGGTAAATTGCAGCTGGTTGATGAGGCTGAGCAGCTATTGGGAAAGATTGCTGAACAGGGTGAAGTTCCTCCTTTAAAGGTTCATGTAAGCCTTTGTGATATGTACTCAAGGGCTGGATTTGAGAAAAAAGCTCTTCAGGCTCTTGGAGTTTTGGAAGCTAAGAAGGAGGAATTGGGTCCCAATGAGTTTGAGAGAACTATAAATGCACTTATAGCTGGCGGTTTTGTGCAGGATGCTCGAAGGATACATGGGCTGATGGAGGCCAAGGGTATTTCTGCATCAGAGCAATTAAAGGTTGCCCTAATGGCATCTCAGACTTTCAGCCGGAAAAGACCCACAAAGAGATAGCCTTTGTCATTTAGAAATCATTCAGAAACCTTTGCTTGCATAAGATCAATGAGATGGTTAGATAGTTAAATTTAGAAATCTTAGCACGATGAGTAGCCAGTGGGATGTATTTGATGAACAGGTGAGACAAGCTATGATGTTTTGTCAACCTAATTTTCTTTTGAGACCTTGCTATGGGTTTCTTCTCCCGTCTGTTGAATCAAAGTACTTTGTTATAATTATTGGAAAGATGTATGTTGCTTTCAACCCAAATAAAATACAATTTTCGTCTTTATTGATCCCAAAAGATGGAAGCACGCCAAATAATTCTCATCAAAAGCATGTCACTTCTAATTGGGAACAAGTTCCCCTGCACAAAGAGATCAGGGAAGCTATTTTCTAAGTTTGTTCATAAGCTGGCCACCAGGCAACCAAAGCTGCCTACAGATTAAAATTCGATAAGTGTGCTAACCACAGCAGGAGAAAACAGAGGAGCATCGTTTCACTTGGGTTTAGAATTAACCAAAAGGATGGGTTAGTCCACATTCACCGGTTTGCATATAATTCGCAAACAAAAAGTGATAGGGGTTCTTTGACCATATAATTCGCAACTTTCTTATAATTACTTAACAGTTTGCATACAGCATGCATACATGATAAAGAGAATAATTATGATACATTGATAATAAGGATGCCATATTGTCCAGAATCAAGCTCCTCAGCCATAATGCCTTTTGTATTTTCATGTTATACAGTTAATGTAAAACAAAATGCACTTTTACTGCAATCTGCAATTAATACCAAGTTTTAAGGGGAAAAAATCTTTGTGATATGCTATTACAACATAGTTCTCTTGTACATTGCGCAACATTAAATATAGAAGTCGCAAATGTGTGGAAGCAATGTTCTCAGAGGGAGGGTCTGGAGCTTGCCTTTCTAAAATAATAGATACTAAAACTTAGAATACAATTTTGTAGCCCTCATTACATATAAGTATGCAGAGTAAGAAAGGCAGTTGCCAATGAAAATGGCAAAAGCCTAGAGTGCTTCCAAAGAGAATATCTACAACCACCAGATTGTAGTGAAACACTAGCATGATTCATGCCCATAGAGGGAACAAGAGAATTGCTATTCACAAACAGGTTTTGTGTCAAAGCTGCTTAAGCTGATTGCAAAGGCTTGTAAGGCAGAAAGTGGGTAACGATAATCCATGGTGAAAATGTCCTTACCAATCTTGCCGAATTGCAGAATCACTTTCTCTCGTTCCGCTACGGTAACATTTTGGCTTGGCTCCACAGCAGCCACCAATTGGAAATTCTTTACTGAAGCCACTGTAACTCGTCCTTTAAAATTTAGGCACCAACACTGCAACTGTTCATGCCATCTAGGAGCTTTATTTTTCAAAACTAAGGGTACAGTTTGCAATGTTTTGAGAGGCTTACCATAGCCAGTTGAGTTTAACAACCCAACTCGTGGCCTTTTTCCTTCTGAATTTAACAAGGGAGAAGAATCCTCGTCATGGCAATTTGACAATGCCATTGGAGTTGGAGCTGTTCCTCCTTCTTCGATCGCAGAGATGGGAATCGAGTACATAGTACATTGCATTCTCCTCGGACCTCTGGTGCGAAGAACATTGAGCTCATAAGATATGTTGGCCATGTTATAATTACTCATAGGTTTCCTTGGAGACACCTGCTCCAAATGAGTTTTTCCACGTGATTGACAACCGGATTGGACTCTAGAGTCATCTGGAGGTTGACTGTCAAAAATGTTGAACTTGGTTCCCATGAAATTAGACCTGTTAAAGCTTCAATCTTAAATTGCACGAAAACCAATCCTTAAGAAAATAACAATTTCACACATCTAAAACCTTACCTGAGTTTTCCGACATAATTGTTGCTTGATTTAGAGAAATCATTCCCAACTAAAGATATCACAAAATCAGTAAAGGTAGCCCTTCTCACTTTTTTTGCAACCAGTAACAGTTTATTCAAATCACCTGACAGAGCTGTAAATTCGTAAAAATATTATACACTAATAAATATCAGTTATATAAACATATTACTAAGCTGAAACATAGGGTTTTAAGAATCAAAACACCCAAAACAAATAATGCCAACAAACAAATAATAAGGAAAAGGGGGAAAAAATTACCAGGACTGAGACCCATATACAATCGATATGTTGAAGTTGCCCTTTCCCTCCTAATAAAGCATTGAATCGGAGTATCCCTTGGTCCAGGCTAAACCAAAACAAAAAAAAAAACCCCCACAAACTATAAGTAACTAAAAAAACCGATTTTTTCAATAACAAAGGGCAAAAAAATAAAAAATAAACTTTACCTGCTTTAAAGAGATGGGGAAAGTTAAGAAACCACATTGTTCAGGTGTCTTAACAACCTCTTTAGTAATTTCTCTCCATGATCTACAAACCGAAGCACAAGCAACCACATTTCCCCTTCCAGGCCAACATGTTTCCCTTGCTTCCACTCTTTGAATTATATCTAAAAGTAATTCCGGAGGTAAATTTGCCCATTGCCCTTGCTCAATTAATGCAGTTGAAGAACCAGCTGATGATGATGATGATGGCGAAGAAGAAGAAGAATAATCTGGAGCAATATAGGCTCGTCCCCGCCTAAGTTCAGGTTTTTCCCTCTCTGAACTTTTCTTTGATATATTTCCAATCTCCCGAACAAAGCTTTTCAATGGCATTTCTCTTTGAAAAAAGAAAACACAGCTAAAAAACAGATATATCATAATTAGGCAAAAAGGGAAAAATATGTGAAAATTTAAAGAGCTTGTTTTCTTTTTTGGTTTTGAAATTTACCTGAAATATGAGGATTTTTCTGCTGTCGTTAGATCCAAATTGAAAACAGAAACCTTTGAAACAAACAGAAAAAATCTTCAAAAATTTAAAATTTTTAAAGGAAGAAAACTGTTAGAAATTTTCAGAAAGAAGAGACAAATTTATCGGAAAACGCGAAACGAGGAGGCAAAACGGAGAATGTACACAATCTCCAATCAAATAGAGAGAGATAGAGAATCTAATTCTAAAGGGATGAGACACCTAGAAATTTGCAACCGTTTTTATAAAACATTAACGCCGGAGGTTTGATTTTTTTCTTTCTTTTTCCTCTTTCTCTCTCCGCCAATCTCCGTCGCTGCCACCGCCTCAAGCTTCTCTGCATCGGCGACTACCACACCGGTTTTTTTTCTGTCTCTATGATTCCAATTTAAACAACTTGTAATTTTTTTAAAAACCGTTTTCCCTTTTTTATTAATTTTCAATTTTGTCCGTTAATTTTACTTGGCGGGTTTTTGTGTTGTGGTTAGAAAATTGCATTCGGGACGCGTGGCAAACAAAGAAGACATTGGCCCTCTTAATTTGGTTTTGCCCGGATTATTTAAAAATCAAGTTAACAAGTGTTTATAAAATTGATTTAAAATAGTAAAAAATATTATTTTTATCAAATTTAATGAAAATAACATATTAATTATAAATTTATTTATTTTAAATAGGCATCAATTATTACTTTTTATTTTTAAAAAGAATTTTGTTAATGATTGTTTAGTTAATTTATTATTTATAATAATATTTTATATTAAATATAATAAATTAATAGTTAATTTAATAAATTTTAATATATTAAAGATAATAATTTATATAATATGATAATTTAAAAAAGATATTTTTATAACATTAGTTAGCAAAATTCTTTTTAAAAACCATGATTAATAGTTTTTTTTACTCTTTTCTATACATTTCTTCTTTTTTTTAATTTAGTTTTTCAAGTTCCAAGTCAAAAACATTTTTTATTTTAAAATTATATTAACTCTTTGAGAATGTTTTTCACACACACTACATTTAATCTTATTATATAGTTTCCAATAAGAAATTTGTTATGGCTACTTTTTTAATGTGTAAATAATACTCGTTTTTATTGATATTTAAATAAAAAAAAAGTTTTATTTTAATTGTTTATACCTCTAGATTCGTAGAGCATGCGGACGGAGGGGCTCCGGAGCCCTCACGACAACCGAGTCGGTGCGAGATTAAGGATAAGATACGGTGAACTAAAGTTTGAGACGTAAGGTCTCACATGCACGTGTCACACCCACACTGTTTAATCATTACTCATTTGTTCGTTTGTCTGTCTGTCTGGGGTTAATAATCAAACAGTCCGGTTACTAAACATTGAATTAATCAGCTATGAAATTAGAGACCTAAATGGGAGCTTAGTTTTCTTAATAATGATATCTTATCTTTAATAATCTGCTGTATTGTTTATGTTTGATGAAAACCTTAACTTGCGGTTAACGTTTGCTGCAAAGTTTAACATATCTTTTCATAATTCATGACCCTGAAAGTCCATGCCAACTACGATCTCATGGCACCCAATTGCTATATATAATATGATTCTTATTTTTTATATTTTAAAGTATTTATATTTAACATATATATATTTTTGCTTTTCATTTAAAATATATATTTGATACATATATTCGACATATATTTAAGTAATATGAAAATATAATTTTTTAAATATATGAAAAAATCAATTTGGTCAAAGAAAGGTAAGCATATATATATATATATAGGGGTCTCAATGAATGGTTTAAAATTTACACTTTAAATCCTCGACTCTTTACATCATTTTTCACCCAAAAAAAGAGAAAATGTTGTAGTAGTATAAAGATAGACATGAAGGAATTGTATGATTATTGTCCCCTCCATTGGCAGGTTCTTGATTCCAAAAGGAACTACTAACATATATGAGAATGATTCTGTCACGCATGCTTGAATTATAGCAGGGACGGATTTTTTTCTCTCTTTTATATAAGTACTTAACAATATATTCAATTTATTAAATAACTTAATTTTCTTTATAAAAAGATAATTAGTTGGTGAGTTAATTTGATATATAGTATATATATATAAGTATGAGTTTTTTTTTAATACAAAACTTAGTTCTTCTAATTAATGTAGTCACGTTCTTAAAAGATACATCTAGTAAATTTAAATTTTGAATCTCAATATGTAGAATTTTTTCTTATTTCAAACTTTGATTTACTTTGTAAAAACAAATGATTTTTTTTTTTTTCAAGCAAAAATGAATTATTAACACTTGATGTTAGCTTTGACTCTCAAAAATAGACCACCCAAACATTAGGGTCCACTCACCAACTGGCGAACCAAGATCACTGGACGAGACCATGACCGGACTGCTGAAACTGAAATTGCTGCTAGTGATTTTAAATAGTTAAAGTATGATTTTTATTTTATTGAATTTCTTGCTTATTAGAAATTTAGAATGAATGAAGTTTGAAATTTTTTTTAAAGTAATCAAAATAAGAAAAGAAATATTTAAGCAATCGTAAGTCTGATGGGGTTTTATATTACCAGGCTGCAGTACAAACTGCTAGTAAATCTGCATAATTTGATGGAAACTTGAAACTGAAAATGGTCGAGAGGTCTCCAGCTCAGATACAAGCCCTTATAATAACAACAATGGCAAAGGAATAAGTCCCAGCTCAACAACTATAATGAGTTGCATAACACAATTGGTTTCAAGCAAATTAAAGTGCTAAGTTAGGTGCCAGGAAGAAGAGAAAAAGAAAAAGAAAACCTGTTTGCTTTAGCTATGAACTTTCTAATTTTATCATATCAAAACAAATAAATGTTGACAATCTTATAAGCAATTAGCAATATTTCATTACTACTAAATATAATTGACACTCATTTTCGAGTCTTAGTAAATGAGGTTATAATATTAAGTTTTTGTCCAAAAATTGCAAAGGTAACACTTGAAAGAGAGCAAATTTCGTGCTCTTTGCAATGATGAAAAGAGGAAGGGACAGAAAATTCTTCAACAAGACAAGAAAGGGTATTAAAAAAAAAAGAAGTGTGTTTAAAATTAAGGAGCCATCAAGAGCTCGTGAAGGTCACTAATTATTAACAGTCATGAGACCCTGCCTGCATACACCAATGATGTGAGGTTTGGCTCATGCTGGTTCTGGAGCTTTCCTTCTTGGTAATCAAAAACAAGGGAGAAAAGAAAAGTAATCCGACGTTTGTTCTTTCCTAAGCTTTTTGTCATGTTATTCTTTTTATTCCTTTAGATTCTATGATTAATTTTTGTTGCTCCAATATCATCCACTAAGGCAAAATGTAGATGGAAAATTAATGCACAGTTTTAAGGCAAAATCGGTGAGAAAGCAAATGCAAAAACTAAAGCAAAAGCAATGCCCCAACAACCAAACGAAATAAAAGTGAAAAGTTCCTTCAACCCGATGGATATTTCAACCCTTACTTTCTAACGACTAAACTAGAAGTTTTAAATTGGGAAGGATTTGGTTTATGCTTCAAAAAGAAAAGAGAGGTGTATGGATTAATGGAAAAGTCTTGGTTTATTGACATTTAAGTTCAAACCCGAGTTAATCTCTCCCATCTATATATTCCAAGTTGTTTGAGTTTGGACTTCAGCAATTTTTTTTGAAATTGAATATGAGAATCGAGTTTTTTTTATTAAGTAAAAGAGTCTAATTGAGCGAGTTCGAATAATTCAATTTTTATTTCGAATTGAGTTCGAATTTTAAAAATAAAACATGATCGAGCTCGATTATAATTTTGAGTCACGCGTTTCGAGTCAAACTCAAATTTCTTATTGCTTGAACTCGACACAATTACCCTATTAATATTCCAAGTTGTTTGAGATTGGGCTGGAGCAAACTTCTTCATTAACTGATTGAGCTTAGACTCTTGCTGGACTCTTTTTCAGCCCATTTTACTCACATTTGTGACCAGAACTGGACCTTAACAACTGGCCTGACCCAAAAGTAGTAAAATATAAACATAGCCCAAGCCTACAAAAAGGACAAGGGACAATTGGACAGCCACCAACCAATTGAGAGGAAAAGAAACCGGCGGAGCCATGGTCAAGTCACCCATTCAAACAAAGATTACATCCACCAGTTATCTTAAATTGACAGTAACAAAGAATTTGAACCAGAAAGTATAAGCTAAGGGTAGATTTCAAGCTATCTCAAGACTTCTGCAACTTGAAATTGAAATATTTGCTAAATTATTAGAACTTGGGATTTAGTGAGCTGAATCCCACACGTTTTCCAAATTAACATTTCTAACGTTAATCTCAAGCAGCCGAAACCATCAATTCCTTTCAGGTGGAGCTAAGAAAAAAAGTATTTAAATCAGATAGTTAATGATTTTCATACACTAGTCCAACAAATTAATTAATTTATTAGTCATTACCATGGAAAATAATTTCTTTAATTTTCAATGATTAATTAATTAACTTGAAATTAAGTTCAAGTACAAGCCTAGCTAGCTAGAGCAAAATCAAAGGGCGGCCATGCCCTATCGAGTTCCTCCAAAATTTCTATTTGCCGGCTACTTGTATTAGGGGCTACCGTAGGCCTTTTCTAATATTCTGTATACACGCTTGCTTTAAAACTGATGTACGTCACACTTCCATGGCAAGAAAACGGCCCCTGATATGTATAAAAGAACAATATCCACCATAATCTGTTCATAAACCAGTGATCTTAGTAATATAGTTCATTTCTTCATTTACTGCATTTATCACCTTGATCAAGAAGCAAATATCAACGATGGCTCCTGCTTGTTCTAGCATATTTTTAATGACTTTATTCATGTTCATGATGGCTAGTAGTCCTCGAGCAGATGCTGAGGAAACTTCCGCAGCCATACTTATAAGAGTTGACCAATCAGGGAAGGGAGACTACAAGAAGATACAGGACGCCATTGATGACGTGCCATCCAATAACAAAGAACTTGTTTTCATATTGGTTAAGCCTGGCATCTATAAAGAAAAAGTTGTTGTGCCTGCAGACAAGCCCTTCATTACCATAAGTGGTTCTAAGGCAAATGGCACGATAATAACTTGGAATGATAGTGGGAACATATTTGAATCTCCTACCTTCACTGTGTTGGCTTCAGATTTTGTTGGCCGATACCTCACAATTCAGGTATATATAACAAACCTCAAATTGAATACACCACTCACATATTCACTTATGAATTGTGATGATCATTTATGTCACTCGTATTTTTTATTTTCTCTAAAATATTCGTGTCTGATATTTGTGTACGACACATATTCGGACTTGTCAGACATACCGTATTCGATACTTATCCCGAGTACGATGATATGATATTTAATCAAATGGACTGAATTTTTCAATAATTTAAGAAAGAGTGGAACTTAAAATATTTGACTTTTTGGGTTATTTTTTCATAAATAGAATACATTCGGAGCTGGAGCTAAAGCAGTTGCGTTAAGGGTATCTGGAGATAGGACAGCTTTCTTTGGATGCAGAATTTTATCTTATCAGGATACATTGCTAGATGACAATGGAAGACATTATTACAGCAATTGTTACATTGAAGGAGCCGTTGACTTCATTTGTGGGAATGCCGCTTCCCTTTTTGAGGTAACAAATTCAGGATTAATAATCTATTACTTGCCAATAATATTCCTATATATTGCTAGCCTATCTGGCTAGAGACCATCAACTTACATATGGATTTCTCTTGGGAATTTTTTTTTTTTTTTTTGTTTCAGAGGTGCCATTTGCATACACTCTCAGAAGGAGATGCAGCAATCACAGCCCAACGAAGAGAGTCTCCTTCAGAAGACACAGGCTTTACTTTCTTGGGTTGCAAGATCACTGGCGTCAGAACTGCTGTACTAGGAAGGCCATGGGGTGCATATTCCAGGGTGGTTTTTGCCCTAACCTATATGTCTAATGTGATATTGCCCCAAGGGTGGGATGACTGGGGGGGAGACTTATCCAAGCAAAGGTAATTAACAACAAAATTGACAAAATTAGACAAGATCAATCTCTTCTTTTCTTTTCTTTTCTTCCATTATTACCATAAAGTTTTGAAATTGAACAAATGGTTTGACACTTTTCTTCTGGTTTCTTGATTCTACAGCACGGTGTTCTACAGAGAATATAAATGTTATGGACCTGGAGCCAATGCAAAGAAAAGGGTTGAATGGTCAGAAAAGCTGACGGCCAAAGAGGCAGAGCTTTTCTTAACAAAGAACATGATTGGTGGCAAGAGTTGGATCAGGTCTACGCCAACCCATTTCAAGAAAGCTTCAACTGCCATTTCTAACAATTCAACTAGACATGCTTGATCATGAAGAATATTAATGTTAGCTGATGTTGATGTACTTTAATGTTCTTGCACATATGTTTTTCTACTTGTTAGAATATTTGCTTTTGTAACCATATTAGATTTATTCGTTTATTTATTTGTAAATTATTTTAAAAGACTGAATTTTCCCCTGTATCATTCGTGAGGACGAAAAATGTTAATAGGATCAATGGAGCATCTATTAAGGAAACATTTCCGTTCCTTTTTTTTTATTACAATAGCAAGATAGAAAATATTAATATAGTAGTACAAGATATTTTAAAATATATGCATGAAAAAGTCTTATCTGTTAAGATAATTCATCAGAAGAACCTGACATATTGGTCGATCGATTAACCTGAGGCTCAGGTAAATTCATTTATGGCAGGCCAAAGACAAAAAAAGAAGAAAAAAAATATGGCTAGATTTGCTGAATGTATGCCAACACGGCCAACCATTTTTTATCGTTTACCTCTTGACTCCATGGATCTCGACTTAGAAACTGGTATGTTAATGGATATGGAATGTCAAATTAATGGGAGATAAGAATGTCACAGACAAATAAGATCAAAACGCGTGCATCAGCCCACAACTTTTATGAATCCCCCTTGTCTTGCCTCTTGGAGCTTTTCAAATTCAAAAGACTAATCGTTTTTGTCACCACCTCAATAAACTGGCCCTTCTGTCTCCATTTTCACAGGAAAAAAAACATGGTTTTGAGGATATCAACGAGTGAAAAGGACTCCCCGACACCAAAAACAAAGGAAAAGATAAGGCCCCACTCACCTATATAAAAGGCTTTTTCTCAAGATATTTGCTACGAGACATAGTACTTGGTTTGGTTCAAGCAAGTGAAAAATCATCAGCAAAATGGGTTCTTTAATGGCAGGGTGGAGTTTTCTCCTGTATCAGGTCCTAAATCAGGTTAGTGCAGTAAACTCTTACCTGGTTTATCCTACATGGCTTAGTGTTTCCATGGTGTTTTCCTTTCTACTTAACCCTTTTGTTTAATTTCTGACCATTTAAAAATCTTTCAGTAATACGCAAAAGAAATCGATCACTTACCAAGGACGAGATTGAAGCTTACCGGAGATCAAAGGCTATTTATAGTCCATCAGATAGCTGCTGGTACAAATTTTTATTAAAGATTTTACAACTAATTGAAGCCTAGTCGTATTTTTCACTCATATTTTTAGTATTAGACATGGATAAAGTTTTACTGAAGTAGTGCCTTATTTTCACATCTATACAGGAAACTCCATTTGAGGAGTATGGAAGGAAGTATATGAGATCAAGCTCCATGCCTTTACCCAATACAAAACTGAATTTCCTGGACATGGATGCAGAAACAAGCCTGGAGAATATCATAAAGAAAAATGGCTGGTAAGTAGCTAAATCTTAGTTGACTCATTAACACCAAAAAGCTCAAAGTTGACAATTTTTATTAACATAAAATTTTCCTGTGGATGACTGCAGGTGGACGAGGAACAATTGGGCATTCTTGAATGAACCTTTTGTTCTTGACCGCCCTACCAATAGTTCCACATCACAGTTCCACATAGCCAACCTTGCTGCTTCGAAGCTGTAGATATTTGTTTTTGGCTATTAATATATTATCTCTTTTTAGAGAAAAATAAAGTTTTTTTGCAAAAATTTACACTTCCGCGTACAATAACAAAGTTCGCTTCACTGAATTTTTTTTTTACTGGAACAGCTCTTGTTCGAAATTGCTACTTCATGAAACAAGTCATTCACATAACAATACTCTTATGAAAATGGACCTTCACCGAGAAGTATTCTACAGAATACCGTAATATCGTGTTGTGACCGTTATTTAAACCTTTAAAAAAAATTAAGAGACACAAACCAGACTGCAAGATGCTGGAATTGTAAGTTTATCTCCCCTCTGCAAAGTCCAGCTTAAGGGCTTCGCTTTCTGTAATGAATTTGTAACATTACTCCCTGAATTCATAATTTGGTTGTGACTTTGTGAATACAAACAAAAACTGAAATAATTATCAGAAGAGAAAAAAAAGAACAAGAAAGAAACATATAGAAAAGGCTGAAGTGGTGTTGAAAAGAAACACAGAGAAAAGGTTCTCAATTTATTTCGTTTACTTTAAGAAACAATATCATCTCTATGCAATCTAATCATCAAAATATAAAACATCCCAAGATGTTCAATCGCATCATAACATCTTTATGTCAACACTAAGACGTAAAACAATGTTGGTGAAAAGAAATTTGAACCAATTGACATGGAAGTAATGAATGATCCATTGCCTCTGCCCTGCTGCCTATCTCCTTTTGCTAGGTGATTTTTTTACCCCATAATTATTTGTTTTGCAAGCATCATATTCAAGGCAACAAACCTGTAATTATGCTTTCTTAAGCCTTGGACAATAATCGTGGAATCTTGTCTTTGGGCCAAACGCAAAGAGTATCAAGTGTAGGGCCATTGCCCTTGCTTTGGCTAAAGTGGTTTCAAGCTTGCAACGCGAGCATGATGAAAAAATCATGGCAAAACAGAGGTTCAATCAGAAAACTCGTGGGCAATCGTTATCGGCCCTGTGGACCAGACCAGAACAACCGAAATTTGAGTCCTTGTCTAAATGATAGGTCTATTTCTTAGCTAAATAAATAATAACAATTTTCCCAACAACCTTTTCAACAACTTAATTATATTATAATAAACCCAACTTAATGTATACACCTAATCCTGAAAGTTCCATAATGTTTCTTTTTTTTGTTTGTTTGTTATTTTGTAGTTTTGTTAGTAGGTTGAATTGAACAAACACCAATTCATTTTTTCTTTATTATTAAGGCTAATACCAATTATTGAAATAGACAATGGATTTTATCATCGTGTTGGCCACGTTCATCCAGTCTCTAGAATGCGAAATTACGTGTTTTTCAGTTCCTTTTGTTTCTTTAAAACACTACAATCATTTGTAAACTAACCTATACACCTAATCTTGAAAGTTCAATAATTTTTTTTTTACTTTTTTTTTTTTTTTTGTTTCCTGCTAATCCTTTTGTAGTTTTGTTAGTCGGTAGAATTGGACAAACATCGATTCCTTTTTTTTTTTTTAAGGCTAATACAAATGCTTGAAATAGAGAATGGATTTTATCATCATGTTGGCCAGGTTCATCCTGTATCTAGAATCTCAAATTACATGTTTTTTAGTTCCTTTAAAAAGCTACATTTATTTGTAAGGCACATTTAGCCATTACCTAACCCAGCTACTTCAACAAAGGCATGGATAATTGAGACTTTTTCAGCGATAAAGTTTCAATAAAAGGACTGCTTAACTTCCTATTTGCTACCAAACTAGGGTTTTCAACATGACAGACCAACAAATTTATACGGTTAATGAAAATAATTTGTGGTCCTTAATTAGTCAAAAAAACTTGAAAATCTTCGAACCACTTTGTTTCCCACCACACAAGGCTATTCTCGCCATTCCACATCCCTCAATTCATCCATAAATAGTGCTCCATTTGTCTGTCAAACTCCATCAGAAAAACATAATCCAAAACCTCTCTGTAGCTCAAGATTTCTTCAATGGCTGAAAAGAGCAAGGTTTTGATCATTGGAGGCACTGGATACATCGGAAAGTTCATCGTTGAAGCCAGTGCAAAAGAGGGTCATCCCACTTTTGCTTTAGTAAGAGAGAGTACGGTCTCTGATCCTGTTAAGGGAAAAATTATTGACAACTTCAAGAACTTAGGGATCCAATTGTTGTATGTAAGTATATTTTCAGTTCTTGTGAACGTGGACGTACATTCATGGCTGTTAAAATTTTGGGTGGTGATCTTATTTTTCTAGTTTTGATGCTTTGTGGAAATGCAGGGGGATCTTTACGATCATGAGAGTTTGGTTAAGGCAATAAAGCAAGTCGATGTGGTGATATCTGCAGTGGGTCACATGCAGTTAGGAGATCAAGATAAGATCATTGCTGCCATTAAGGAAGCTGGGAATGTGAAGGTTAGTGTTTCTCAGTTAGTGTGTGTGTGTTTTTTTTTGTTTTGCAAATTCTTCATTCGATTCTAAGGTTTTTTTTTTTTTCCTTTTCTAATTGATCAGAGATTTTTCCCTTCGGAGTTTGGAACTGACGTAGACCGGCATCATGCCGTTGAGCCAGCGAAATCAGCATTCGCAGTGAAGGCTCAAATCCGTCGTACTATTGAGGCTGAAGGGATCCCTTACACTTACGTGCCCGCTAACTGCTTTGCGGGCTATTTTCTTCCTAATTTGTCACAGCCAGGAGCCACCACTCCCCCAAGAGACAAGGTCGTTATCCTAGGCGATGGAAATGCTAAAGGTAAATAAATAGTGCTTATTAGCTCATTAATATCAGCTTCTTTTCCCTAAGTATTTTAGCATTGGAAAGCCCTAAACCATACATATAGTGATAGATGCATTACATCCCACTGGCTACGTTGATTCGCTTCTCTATTTACAAGCTTTCAACTTCATTGTTAGAAATAACTCTTTCATGGAATGATGGAAAATGGCACATTGTAGTGAGCTAGAAGAAAAAAAAAGGGACAAACGAAACTTAATCGTTTTTGGTCTATAAATAAAACAGAGCATCTATTCTGAAAAAAATAAGGAAAATAAAAATCCTGAGGACTTGATACAGAAGCAAGGGCTTAGTTGTTGAAATTAAAGAAAGCGTGTCTAATCAACTATGCTACTCAGACTTGGGTGAATGTCATATACGTATATGTGTTCGACATGGATATGTTCAATTTTTTCATGTATTTAGAATATCATACTCCATACCTATATTCAAATATGTGTCGAATACAAGAATTGAATACGGATACTTTAAGAAAAATGAAAAATCCAAATAACATAGATAATCACTGATTGCATCGTATTCTGTTTGCAGCTGTTTTCAACGATGAAGGTGACATTGGCACCTACACCATCAAAGCTGTTGATGACCCCAGAACATTGAACAAGATTCTATTCATCAAGCCTCCTAAGAACACCTACTCATTTAACGAGATTGTTGCCCTGTGGGAGAAATTGATTGGCAAAACCCTTGAGAAAACATATGTTCCAGAGGACCAACTTCTCAAACAGATCCAAGGTTGGTGAAATCCCCTGTTCTTATTTTTTTCTTTCTTTCAAAACTACTGCTAACTAAACTTCCTGTCAGATTATTCATCAAACAAAGGGGATGATGTTGACAATAGGATATTCTTTCTGAAGTGCAATTCATACCAATCTGTTCTTTTATTATTGTTGTTATTATTATTTCATTTTCTTTCTGGTTTTCATCAATTCTTGCAGAGGCTCCAATTCCAATCAATGTTGTATTGTCAATCAGTCATTCAATCTTTGTTAAGGGAGATAACACCAACTTTGAAATTGAACCATCATTTGGAGTCGAAGCTTCTGAACTTTACCCTGATGTGAAATATACCACTGTGAAAGAATACCTCAGTCGTTTTGTTTGAGAAAGAAATTGCACCATAGCTCTTTGTTATTAAACTAATATACTACTAATAATTGAGAGGGATTTGTGAAGAGGGCTTGAGGAGTGTGTCTTTATGTGTGTGTGTTCATAAGTTTCTTATTATTATTCAACCGAATGAGAACCATGTTGTTCTTCTAAATTATCGAATATAAGAGCAGCTCTTGTTTTTACTTGCTTATATAATTATCTATTAGCATTGAATTTAATACTATAGTTTTATAAGATTAAGAAACATAACAAAGAACACCCTATTCCTCCTATCAAAACAATGCCATCCAATACATCAAAATCTAGCCATTCCCCAAATCATATACTTGTTTTATCTAAATAATGTGATTGCCTTTTTGGTAGTATTTTTTTCTCCCCTTTTCTCAACTCTTTTTATTGAATGTGTTCCTGCAACAATTAGTACTAGCCTTAATCATGTTATGGAACAAAAGACAAACCTCGCAGCTATCTTTATTTCATCCCTTAGCAGCTAGCACCTCGTGCTCTCCAATAAGAAGATTCCTGATTATTAAAACCTGATGGCTCGGATGGTCTCTGATTAACAAAATATATCTTCAAAACTTAATTCGAATCGGTTGTTAGAACTTACAAATCATCTGTCAGCTTCCTCAACTAACCTTTTTTCTAGCAAACTTGGACAATTCACACTAGGACAAGATCAGCTCGGGAGCTCCTATATTGAAGCTGTCAAACATCCTTTTTTTCAAAGCCTAAATATATATAAAAAAATTGTACTTGAACTAAAATTAAATAATCATTCAAGCTCCTATCATTTTAGTGCAATCAATTAAACCCTCAAACATTTATTTTCACCCAATTGAGCCATTCATTGGACAAAAATGATTAAAGGACATCATCAATTTCCGTTCAATAGAGAGTTTAATTGGATAAAAATAGATGTTTGAGGGCTCAAATTGATGAAAATAGATGTTTAAGGGTTCAAATTTTTGAAAATAGATGTTTAAGGGCTTTGAGGGCTCAAATGATTGTAATAAAATGATAAGGACTTAAATGATTTTTTAATTTTAATTCAGGGACTGTTTTATACTTAAGTTTTTTTTTTTTTTTTTTCAACTGTGTGCTTGATTTGATTTGTTCTTCGTTTTCCTTTTTTTCAACAATGTTTCTTTATAAAATTTAAAATTTTAGGGCCTGTCATCCAGCGGTTCATTACTGGAAGTCAAGAGACTTAGAAGTCAGACCCAGTAGCGAAAACCCAAAGTTTGGGCTGAGGGAGGCCCAGGAATTATACCCTACCAGGCTACCACTAATGTAATGAGTAAACTAGACCGATCATCATTTTCTCCATTTCCAGCTTTTGTTTTCCCAATCACCCACCCATCCGGGAACTCAAGCTCTCACTGCTAAAGCAAAAATCACCCATCAAACAAAAGCTGAAGATGGGAACCCTAGGAAAAGCCATATACACCGTCGGGTTCTGGATTCGCGAGACCGGCCAGGCCCTCGATCGCCTTGGCTGCCGCCTCCAAGGCAACCACTTATTCCAAGAGCAACGTGAGTTTTATCCATTTCTCTGCTTCGTTTCTTTTCCCTCTTCAACTTATAGTCCTAAGCTAATCTCTGCTAATGCCAAATTTGAATAAGGATTGAATGTATAGGCCAAATAATTTGTAATTGTATTTGTATTTTTTCATTTTATAGCTTACACTTTCTTTAATATTGTTGTTAAACTATACTGGTTGATTGGTTGTTTATTTTGCTAATTTATGTGGAAATGCGGCTGCAATTTAATTTTATTTGTTATCATTGAGGTTTGTGTTCAAAGATGGGATTTTGTTTATGTTGCTTTAGCTTGGTTTCCATTATCCGACTATGCCTTTATGGTATTATTCTTTTCTTAGTTTGCAGGCATCGGACTCTGATGAACATATTTGATAAAGCTCCTGTAGTCGACAAGGATGCATTTCTAGCCCCTAGCGCATCTGTCATCGGCGATGTTCAGGTGGGAAGAGGATCATCTATTTGGTATGGATGTGTTTTAAGGGGTAAGATCCTTGCTACACACAATTTGGTGTTTCTGTTTGATGACAAAAATTGTAAGTCTAACTAAAACTATTCAAGAAAGGGTGGTATCCAACTTCTAATACTGCACTGGCTTTTGTTCAGTGTGTTTTATTTCGAAAACTATGTGAATAAAGATAGTAGACTTAAGTTGACTATTTCTGCACATGTTCCGAATGTTTTAACTTTAGCAAATCTGTGTTTTCATCACTTTGGTCTGGAGGAATGTGGCTTCTGTTAATGATGGATATAACTTGTTTCCACTTTAACAATTGGTTTAGAGGAATGTAGTTTGTAAGTTTAACTATAAGTTTCAACTTTTAATTGTTGGTATTATATTTATTTTATTTTCTCCTGATGTTGTAAGATATTGTCTTCCTGATATGCATTACTAATTCCTAAACTTTTTAGCTTGTCTAAACAATATATTGATTCACACAAGCAGGATGCTCGTAACTTGGTGATGTAATATATTGTCTTCTTGTATGCTATGTTGCTCCGACTCTTAATTTTCTTGAAGTATCAATGTCCACATCTGTGTCCAACACATATCCGGACAAGGAGTATGGAGATATGACCCTCCAAGGATCCTGCAAATGCATGGAAAAACTTAGAAAAAATTGAACATACCTGTGTCGGATACATACCCGTATCAGACACTCACACCCGAGTCCAAGTAACATAACTTGTGTGCATTTCTAATTCCTTAACTTTTTGGCTTGCCCAAACAAATATTGACTTTTGGGCCAAAAAATAATGTATTGATTCATACAAGCAGGATGCTTGTAACTTGCACCTTATCCTCCACCCAATTCATGTCCTACGCTATTCCACTTGCTTCGTAACTTAAATACGACCAAAATGCATAAGATGGAAAACTTATTTTCCTGTAGAGCGGACCAACAGTTACTATTATTTATCATTCTTCTCCTTAACTATAAAATGAAGCTGTTTCTTTATATTTTGAAGATAGAATATTCGGATTCTACTTTTTAGGTATTTCAGATGATTATGTTCTTACCTCATAAATGAAGAAATGCCCTGGTATGTTTAATGCCTGCACCACTTGTGTAGCTGAGGCTCCTCATTGTTATAACTTATAATAAGAAATTTGAAAATTGGTTTGTATGCCTAGGCCTCATACCACATAACAAAGCCCTATTTTGTGCAACGTAGGGTTAGGCTATCTCTCCTGAATAAATCATACAAAAATCCTGCTCTTTTCGTAATACTTTTTTAATGTATAGCAGTAGATTTGACTCTTCTGTACTATATCTCAGGAAGAGGAAGGTTTCTGAGATCAGCATCCTACCCCCACTATCTTTCAACCACCTCAGAGGAAGCTATAATTTTCTTGTCCATCTGAATTTGTTCAACAAGATTAAATTGTGGTTGTGTAGGTTAGGGCTATTTCTTTGACATTATATTTTACTACATTTTGCTGATAATCTCCTAATGTTATCTTTGAACAGGAGATGTCAACAGCATTAGTGTTGGATCTGGAACTAATATACAAGACAACTCACTTGTGCATGTGGCAAAGTCTAATCTAAGTGGGAAAGTGTTACCAACTATCATTGGGGACAATGTTACTGTTGGTGAGTAAAATGGCGTCGGCCATAAATATCATGTGAATTAACCTGATAAAAGTTCCTTCTATTTATAGGCTATGGTTGAAACTTTGAAATGAGCAGGTCATAGTGCTGTTTTACATGGCTGTACTGTTGAGGATGAAGCATTTGTTGGCATGGGAGCAACACTTCTTGATGGTGTAGTTGTGGAGAAACATGCTATGGTTGCTGCTGGAGCCCTTGTGAGACAAAATACAAGGATCCCTGCTGGGGAGGTAGTGTGAATATTTCTTGGACTTTGTTCTTATGGCCAAATTCTGAAATATCTTTGATGAACTTATTGATTTATCTGTTTGTCAAAGGCACTTCATTTCTTTTGCTAGCATGTTTGAATTAAAAAATAAATTGGAAACATGCATTAGAAGTTAGAAAACATGAAAAGAAAGTGAAAATATAAAGTTCAGACGACATAAGATAAAATAGGTCTTATGATACTTGTTGGTAACTAACATAATATATACACTAATACAGAGATGGTTTCTACTGCTTGTATTAATATTTTGAGCCACAGGGTGCTGGAAAAGAGTTCTTAAAAGTTTTAATTTAGATGATGCTAGTGTTCTACCTTTATTGGTTTTTAACAGGTGTGGGGAGGCAATCCAGCAAAGTTCCTGAGGAAGCTAACTGATGAAGAGATAGCATTTATTTCTCAGTCAGCCACCAATTATACCAACCTTGCACAGGTACATGCAGCTGAGAATGCAAAGCCCTTCGACGAAATTGAATTTGAGAAAGTTCTTCGCAAGAAGTTTGCTCGTAGGGATGAAGAGTATGACTCAATGCTGGGCGTCGTACGTGAAACTCCCCCAGAACTAATTCTTCCAGATAATGTCCTACCAGATAAAGAACAGAAGTCTTCTCAAAAATGATCTTTTTCACAAATTAAGTTTTTGTTTGCTTCAAGCCTTGAGTTTGGCATCAAGGCATTATTTGTTGTTATGTGCAAGTATATGGCAGAGGGATGATTTTTCTTTCGCCAATAATACCGGACATGTTTTAGGATAGAATCATGGCTCCTTTTTAGCTTTAAGCTCTACTCTTTGTATGCTTACTCAGAGACTCATTTCATGACCGGAGGAAATGAATTTTGATGTCTAATGTTCCTTATTGTACCGAAGATTCTTGTTTTCTTGATGGTTGTGACTTTGTAATTATTAAAGTCATTCTTGGCCAATGGCCATGTATGAGTATTGCAATTACCAAAACCGGTGGGTCAGTTTGCATTATTGGGCAATTGGTGCAGCAATATTATTACATGGTCAAGAGCAAATAAAGGGTAGCGGCCTTGTCCTTATGTTCACGGGCTATTTTTAAAGCAACTGGCTTTACTATGCTTTTCTGGGCCTCATAGGTTGGAGGGGTTTATGGACCACAAGTGGTCCAAGGCCAAGGCTTCTCTTTTTTGATAGGTAATAAAATTAAGAATTTAACATGTCTCTAAATCAAGTGATACCAACTCAGTTGATGAAAAGATAAAAAAATCAAAAAAATTATTATATCAAAAAAATAAATCAAGGTTATTGATGACTTTTCAATTTTTATATGATTTTTATTTTAAAATAATTTATCAACTTTTTTTTTCTAAAACTATTCACTTTTTTTAAAAAAAAATACACATATTTACAAGTTACAAACTATCCACTCATAAAAAATTTTAAATATAATTTTTTACTTTTTTTTTATTCACCCACAATGGGTATGCCATAATCTACTTTACAATAATAATATTGTATTAAATGTAATCTTTGAAAATTTTATTCATCATTTTTAATATATTAATTGAACATATTACTCTATTTATTACTTTTAAAAAGTATCCTTTGACAAATTTTTTTAAATATTTTATCAACAGATCTTATAAATGTTAACCATTGTGAATACTCGATAATATTAGTTAGAGGGAAGCGATCTGAATTCCGAAACAAACTGTATTCAAACTTCTTTTTTTTGGTACTTCGATTTACTCCTTGAATCCAACCATTGTCAATTTAACTTTTAATATTTTGGGAATAAAGCAATCCAACCTAACCCATGTGCGAAAATTCTTACCCCTAACTATAGCCATGTTGAGAAAATGCTAATCTATTTCGGTGTTTATTAATGCCAATGATCCGATATTTTTTGCAATAATTAAAGAAAAGAAAAGCATTGATCGATCCGGAAATCTAAAAAAGCCAAGGATATAATTCCCCTTCCCCGTAATTTCGGCTGGCTTCTGATTGGTGACCATGAAAAAGGATCGCTCCAGCTCCTCCTCTAAATTATCCAAATCTGAGATTATATCTTCATTATAATTTGTCATCATTTGTTTGATATTATATCTTTATCTAATTAACTTTTGGAAATCTACTGCAGTAGGGAGGTGTATAGGGAAGCCAATGATTAACCTAATTGCAGCTCCCTGATGGAAAAGCAGACAAAACCATTCAAGCTTAAAGCAATCAAAAGAAAGCATTGGTCAATAGGTCATGGCTCAATATTTAATATAAAATTATTATTATAATAATATATTAATTAACTTTTAATAAAAATGCTCTAAAAGATTAGCAAAACCCATTCTGTATAAGAGGGAATATTGAGGAAAGCTATATCCAAATGGTTATTATCTTTCGGCTGGGAGTATGATTTGTTTGTTTCATGGATATTTGAAGCCTGCAATGGAAGTATACGGCCATTCTTTTCTTGTCTTTCAGTCTTTAGCCTCTACCTTTTGTTTCTATCCATGCAATTATAGTTCTTTTTTTTGTTTGTTTGTTTGAATTCAATGATAATTAAGTATATATTTAAGGTAGGGCAAGGGTCAAGCCGCAATGCCACACCACCCACAAAACAAACTGCAAGGTTCACAGCTCTTTTGATCTCTTATCTCGCCTTCCATTGATCCAAAATTGGCAAAGGAAGCAGTATATTTCGTGCTAATTATTAGACTATGGTTATCAGTTATCTCCATGACACTACTTTTAATGTAAAACTCCATATAATCTCTTTTAGTACTATATATAAACCTACCCGTAATATCTGATCTAATCTGATATATGGAGCTTCAGACATATGATCAGCAGACATATTTAAGATTGATTGGTATTTTTTCTTTTGAATATAATTCATTCATAAGTAAAAGAAAGCTTGTGATGTGATTATGATTACATCAAGAATCCATACTTGTTTTCAGAAAGATCGAGCATGTGCATGAGTTTCCATGAAATGCAAATTGTAATTGATGTTCCAAAGTTGCTTTGACAAATTGGACTCCAAAGTCGTCAAAAACTTTTATTATTGACAGCAAAGATTCATGTTTTGAATCACCATTCGTCAATTTTGTTTTTGAGAATGGATTGTAAACGTTAATTTCTTCAAATAAAGCTGCAAATTCTAACCAATGTAGAGTCTTTTCTAAACAACAAAAAGAAGTTATCACATACACAATCAAAGAAGTCAAAGTCAAGTAAACGTTTACTAACAAAAAAGAAGCAACCCCGAAACTTCCCATGGATAGTTCATTAATATCATTACTATTGACCGACAAAACCCTCACAATTCAGAATCCACACCATTGTTGGGGGCTGTATATTATAAAAGTACGAAATAAATAATAAAGAAAATAGGCCGAAAGGGGCAATGGAAGAGCGCCCAATCGTGGACCTTCCCCACCTGCTGCAGTGCGGAGTACGCATGTCCCGTCCTCTGCCTATATAATTCTTATATATTCCTTGCGAAATCCTAGAGAGTAGAGACCACTTCAAGGAGCCCGGAGGCTAGAAATAGTATTTGAGGGAGCCATCACCTAAAACAATGGGAGCAGAAACCTTGGTAATGAACGAGGAGGCTCGGGTTCAGCTTGAGGCCAAGACTCCTGTTATACTGGGACTCCAACCAGCCGCCCTCATAGACCACGTGGCTCGTGTCGATTGCTCCTTGCTCGATCAAATTCCCGGTGAACGTGGTGGCTCTATTCCGGTATTCTCCTTGTTTTTTTCCCCCCTTTAACTACCCTTTTTACTAAGTTCCTATTTTAACTATTTGTTATTTTTCTATCTTTTGTTTCTTCATGTTTACTGGGTTTATGCTAATTTGTTTTAATTTGCCTTCTTTGGTATAATTTCTGGGCTTTTCTCATCAAAATTACCCGCACTAGCTCTGTTTCAGGTTTTCTTTTTTCTGCTATGTTTATGTGCACCATAAAAAGGACTTAAAGATATATACTTCTTTGGTTTGAGAGTAAAAAATTTTATGGCGGTTTTTGGCTTGCAGACAAGACTTATTTGCTTTGAACTGCTCACCTTCTTCTGTTCTTTACTAGTTCTCATGTTTGATAATCTCGAATCCCAATGTCATGGACCTTTTCTTTCTTCTTTTTTTGTACGAACTTGCTCCATTTCTTGTTGCCATTTTTGTTTATTCCTACCTTTTTTATCTTTTTTTTTTCTTCCCAAGTTTGTCCTAACAAAAGTAATGGCTTTCAAACTTGGAACTGAAATTTGTGAAATTTTTTTCTTGGTGAATGAGTATGAGAATAATCATACATATGGTGGGAACGAGGTTCTGTAGTTATTCAAGACAAATGATTTTATCTATTATGTAGGTGGCGATTGAGGAGCTTGAGCATATATTAAGCGAGTTGAAAAGGCACACCCTTGCTTCAGCTGATGATCCATCTCCTATGAAGACTATGGCTGGGGGAAGTGTTGCAAATACAATTCGAGGACTTAGCTCAGGCTTTGGGGTTAACTGTGGAATGATTGGGGCCTATGGGGATGATGAGCAAGGTCAATTGTTTGTAAGTAACATGAACATTAGTGGGGTTAATATTTCAAAATTGAGAAAGAAGAAAGGACCTACAGCTCAGGTGATCTTCATGATACAGTTTTCTATGAAATTGAATTGTGCTTTAAATGGTAAGTGCTAAAACTTTCTTAGTGAATGTTATGGTGCAGTGTGTATGCCTAGTTGATGCATTCGGCAATCGAACAATGCGACCTTGCCTATCAACCGCTGTAAAAGTTCAGGTGAATGTTACAATCCCCCTTTTTTCGTATTTAGTTTTCTTTCTTGATTTTAAGGATTTATGTTTGCTCTTTACTGAATACAAAGTTACAACCAAATTTATTCCCCTTTTCTTTTCAGGGGGATGAATTGACCAAAGGGGACTTTAGTGGTTCTAAGGTGAGTTCTATATTATGAAATAAAAAAAAAAAAAAAAAAATTGCATTAGATGTTTGTGGAATTTTTTTTTTTTCAAAATTGTTTTCCCAACTTTTATAACAGAGGAGCATTGTTCACGGATGCAGCTGGATAGAATTTGCTCTTTTTGACCAGATTATATCATTAAGCTCTTTGCAGCTCGTTTGATTGCAGAGCATTCAACTTAATGATGCATCTTTCATTGCAGTGGTTGGTGATGAGATATGGGATATTCAATTTGGAAGTTATTCAAGCAGCTATAACAATTGCCAAACAACAGGGTGTCTCTGTTTCGTTGGATTTGGCAAGTTTTGAGGTAATTGGAATGACTTTATTTTTTGCTGAAGGCTGAATGTAATGTTATGCACAGAGTGAAATAGCAACAGTTTATTTTCTTAGATATTTTGAAAGTGATCATAACAGTTTCTTATGGTTGATATTCTAGTAAAGTGCAGGTATTTCATCTCTGATTGTCTTCCAACTGCTCCATTCTCCATTATTGTTCTTTTCAGTATCAAAATTTTCAGGTCTGAATAATTTATCTTATAAAGTCTGTGACTTTGGTCAGATGGTTCGGAATTTTAGAGAACCTCTTCTACAGTTACTGGAGTCAGGTGATATAGACCTCTGCTTTGCCAATGAGGATGAAGCGACAGAATTGCTAAGGTGGCTGTTAATTTTTTTTTCATTGAATGGAGTCCGTTCCTGTTTTTTAAGGATTTCAGAAATTGCTGTAGTAACTGCCTATGTTACTCGGACTCGGGTTTGAGTGTCGGATACGGGTATGTGTCCGACACGGGTATGTTCAGTTTTTCTAAGTTTTTTCATGTATTTGGAAAGTCATATCCCCATATCCATATCCAAATATACGTCGAACACGGATACTTTAAAAAAATAATAATAAAGAGTCAAAGTAACATAAGTAACCGCAGTTGTTAGCTGCTGATACTCTTTTTTGTTTTACTTCTTTAGGGGTGAACAAAATGCTGATCCTGAAGCTGCACTGGAATATCTTTCCAAATATTGTCGATGGGCTGTGGTTACATTAGGGTCTAATGGATGCATCGCGAAACATGGACAAGAGGTTGGTCACTTGCAACCTTGTAAACTAAATTGGCGTTTTTCATATTTTAAGGTTTTTATCATTTAGAGGTATGGTTCACTAGGTACAAATTCTTACTATTTGAGATAATTTCAACTTATCAATGCCTCCATTTAAAGATGCCCTTCTACTCTGACATGGTTAGTTACCATTCTCAACTTGGAAAGTATGGCCAAATTGTGCCCTTCCCATAAAAAATCTTTTTTGATTTGTATCGCGTCTAGTTTTGGTCATTAGATGATGCATAGCTGAAGACAGGCCAACTAAAATTTCCATCTATGACAGATTGTCCGAGTTCCAGCTATAGGGGAGGCAAAAGCGGTTGATGCCACAGGAGCTGGGGACCTATTCGCTAGTGGTTTCTTATATGGATTGGTAAAGGGATTACCTCTTGAGGAATGTTGCAAAGTGGGTTCTTGTAGTGGTGGATCAGTTATTGGTTCACTCGGGGGTGAAGTAACACCGGAGAATTGGCAATGGATGTACAAGCAGATGCAGATCAAGGGCCTCTCACTTCCTGATATTCGGAACTGAATGTTTCCATAACAAAATAAGCATTTATTTTCACTTACATTGCTATGGTTTATTTTTTTCTGAACAAAAAGGGCAGCTTTAGTTGCATTTTGGGTCATCACTGAATTATTCTGGAGAAACTTCTTTGCAAGGACTTGAATCCTTATATTGAGTGTTATCAGAGGCAAAAGCTTTTATGTTACCTAATTCCTTTCCTTCGTTGATATAATAAATGGCATCATAAAATTGTCATTCTATGCATGAATCATCAAAAGACTACCAAACTAGTGCTGAAATTTCTTAAACATGCAATTTCAAAGGCAGAGAGTGAGTTCCAAATTGGTAAGTCAACAAGACTAGCTATCGTGCACAAATTTCATAAATTCAAAGTACTAACACTTGAATAAGTCAACAACTTCAATGACTGTATCTTGAGTATAAATGTAAATGTAGTTTTAAGTTTCAGCTCAGGCTAGCATTACATGTTTGCACCAAGGGATTAAGATAATTTGCATAAGAAAGAACTCAAAGAAGGAAATATTCCACACAGTAATGTCTACCACTGCCTAACTCAAATCTGCAAACACATGCTAGAAAACCTCATCTAAAGACAAGGATGGCACGCTGGTTCTTGCATCCTTAAATATCCATTGGGGCAATGCCTTCGTCAGCAGCAGCAGCACCCTGATCAGCTGCAGCCTCCTGCCCTGCAGCAGCATCAGGTTCAGCGGCAGGACCTTCTTGCTCTCCCGCAATCTCAAAGGCATCAACCATTTGTTGTACAGTTCCCTGATCCAAAATATGGAATGGCTCCCCAACCCCTACAACAGCAACTGTACATATTGAGCTTTTTAGAGTTTCTCCTTGCAGGGTCTCCCTTATTGCCATAAGAACATCTTTGACCAGATCATCCCGTGAGGAGTCCACGAAATTCTCAAACCTGCGTTCCAAGTATGTCTTTGCAGCTTGCGAGCGGGATCCAATGGCAAAAGCCTGGTACTCAAAGTAATTTCCACTTGGGCAGTTGTAGTAGAGATGAGCCCCAGATTCATCCAAGCCAGCCACCAACAGGCCAACACCATAAGGTCGTTTCCAAGAGCGTTGGGTGCACACCTGCCAGCAAACACAAGCATTTTCCCTTTTCAATTGCACAAACAAAAAACGTTATTATACTAGTTTTAAATAAAATTGTTTAACTTTCAAGAAATCCAGTAGGTTTGGTGTTCCACAAGAAATTGCTATCTTTAGCATCAACTATATTTCATTTAATTGGGGTTAAGAATTAAACACCACAAAAAAAATAAAAAACAAAAAAGTCACTAGATTAATGAGTGAAGATTTATAAAAAATCATGTTTAATACCAAGATTATTACAAATAATATTAGACCTTCAAATATGTAACTGAATTAAGAACATGCCCCTACTAGGCTAATACTTTTGAGAAATATACAAAATTAGAGCAGCGAATTGAATACATAAGCACAGAATAGTAAGGAAAAGATGCAAAAGATAAACATCAAAGGCTTCCACACCTTTTAAATAACCATCAAAGAGGCATATGAAAACATATATCATCAATCAAAACTTGTAACCAACCCCAAAGACTTGACATCATTTAATGCAGTAACACTAACAACCTCAACTCTTACATCAACAAATATACAGAGTCCATATCAAGTAATCATGAAAAAGGTGGAAAACTGCTACTTGATCACATAAGAACGGCGCAGCTAAACCTAAGTGCACGAAGGTACGCCAAGCTCTTTGAGTTAGGTGAAGAAACCATTAGCTCATTCCAACCTAAATTTAGCTCTATTCTAATATACTCTCAATCATTCAATTAGTGGAAGCCCAAGCAAGGTACCAAAACGGACAATGGAAGGCATTCATAACCATCAACATTCTTTTCAAATCATCCTTTTTATCACATAATCTATTGCCTGCTTTATACCCTGAAGTTTTTGGTCACAAACAAAAAGGAAATATGGGATTGTTGCCCTAGCCACTTGATGCCAGGTCCTCAACTTCCAAGTAAAGCTAACTCACTAATGGAATATAAAAACCATAAGATGAAAACTCCCTCAGTTTAACCTTTTTCTATTTGCATCATAATAATCCTAATTATCCATTTCATTTTCCTATATTCCAGATAGGGCGTTCGGATATTATTTTACATTGTTAATCATTGAACAGTTCAGCAATTATCTAAAGGGTAGTGCTATTTACTTATAGTTTCCACATTACTTGATCTATCAATGTTTCCTACACAATAGCCTTAAAATGAGCTAATTTTCATTGAGAACAGTATTCAGGTTAAGTCAATAATCATTTTACGCTTCACTTTTGCAGTTTTATTAATTTCAAAGCATTTCTCGAAACCCTCATATTTGTCAACACTTCAGCAGAGACCCAATTAGGGTTTAAAACATTAAGCGGTTTCCCATTTCTAAAAACAAAAAAACAAAAGTCAACATAACCCATCAGTTAAGCTACACTAAAAATGAAGCTCAAACTTTTTTTAGGAAAAAAGATTAAAGATTGGAGATTTTAAGAAATTAAAAAGACCTGGGCTTTATCGGCGAGCTGGACGACGAGTCTGCCAACAGGAAGCGGCGACTCGTAGGTGAAGCTGTAGTTAATACACTCGTTTCGCATATACCGAGAGAGAACGCGGCCGTCAGCGGTTAGACCGGCGATGGCGACGCCGATGTGGTCGTCGACTTTGAAGATCTTCTTCTGGTGAGAAGACAACTCGGAATTAGCCTTGTTGACGCAACCCAAGACCACATGGGTCTTGGATCGAAGCCCGATCGCCGCCGAGCCCTGCTTCACAGCCTCCATCGCGTACTCCACTTGGAACAACCGCCCCGCTGGGCTCCATGTAGTCACGTCGGTATCGTACTGGTTCCTGAACATTTCCCTTTACAGCACGGTTCCAGATTGCTAATTTTCTTCCACTGAACAACTTGCTTTTCCTCTCTCTCTCTCTCTCTCCTCTCTTTTTAAGGGGTTTTTCTTCTTCATCTTCAAGACAGAGAGAGAAGAGAACAGCCAAAAACAAAAAGCGGCCCCTTTGATGGTTCGGTTCTGCTTCTGCCCCGATAGAATCTGACTTGGGTCATTCAACGAGTAAATGGGCCAATAGGCCTGTAATGCTTTGGGCAATAAGCCTTAGAAATATTGATTTGATCATAGGAGAACACTTTGAACTTTGAAGTACAAACTCTTGAACCCTTTCATTGTCTCCATCTTCCGAATCTTTCCATTGACATCATCGTTATTAGCACGACCGATTTTGACCACAACAATTTATCAATGAAGTTAAAAATTTTGAGATATTAAAGGATGGGTGATTCAAACCCAATTTCTCTTTTTTGAAAGTAGTGTCACTCTAGGAAGATAGTTATTATGTGTTTGAATTTAACAAATATTGAATTTTTGATGTAGTGGATAAGTAATCTACTATTTGTTCTATGTTTAAGGCCAAAATGGTAGAGTTGGTGTTGATGTCCTTTAGCAGGTTGAACAGAATAATTCTTTGAACTTGTCAACTGGAGGTTAGAAAGAGTTTGCAAAGATAGAAAATGTTAGAATATCGGAGTTATATCTTCGAGACGTGCTTCTAAATTTAAAAATAAGGATCCAAAAAATATTCAAAAAATAAATAAAAAATAATTAAAAGATTTGAGTGTTTATGATTTTTCTTATCTCAAGTTACCTTTTATTTGATCTATTTATACCTAATTTTGAATGTTTGTTAACTTGATAGTTATTATAGACGAGATGTTTTTGATGTTTGAAGCTGCTGAAGAGTCGTGAACCGCCATGTGTTATGAATGTAAAGGTCCAGCTAGATATTATGAAGGTGGGCTCCAACAGTTGGTATTCACTGTGTTGAGGACTATTAGTAGTTCAGACCAAAAGCAGTAATAATCCAAAGCAAAAGGAAAGCATAAAAGCAGAAATCTTTAATTGGCTTTATGCTTTGGATTCTGAATTCTTTATGATACTGGCAGAGATTCACTAGGTGTTAGATTAAAGGGGTTTTCATTACTTTCACGAAAATCAGTCTCCTTGAATCATAATTCATAAAGTATTTTACTTTCTCAGATTACCCAGGCCTTTGATCACAAAGATTGCTTTTTCTTGTTTGAGCTTGTTAAAATTCATGTTAGAAATAATTAAAATAATTTATATTTAGTATTTTGAATGAAATACTAATAATTTTCCATATTTTTACATCCACATCAGTTCTGGTTCTCTATTAAATTTATTCTAAAGAAAATCAGCAGGCAGAATTTTGATCCAGATTTTATTGTAGTAGTTGATAAAACCAAATGGGGTGACTTTAAGAATTCATCTTCTATCTTCAATGCATGTCCCCTTCCACGCAAGACTGTCTTCGGGTTGAGACTGACTAATAATAGCAGAAAAACCTGTTCTTACTCGGCTGGAAAATCAACCAGAGTTTTTCCTTAATCTTGTTCCTTTTTCAAAAGCAACTTTAAATTTTGGTTATGGTTGCACGTACGTTAGGATAATAAGAAAGAAGAAGGAAGTATATGGCAGAAGCCAGAAAGCTACGAAAAGAAGAGACGCCATCATGTCGTGGGTCATGACCAATTTCAAATGATAAGAACAAGGACAAAAAAATAAAATAAAATAAATAAAGAAAGCTATTCCATAATTTGATTCTTTACTTAAATTATTAAAGAGGTCCCTCCTAAGTCTTAACCTTTAAAAACCTACTTGACAATCACTAACCGCTTGTCTTTTTTTTTTTTTACTTGTCAAATGTGGGACATTTGTTGGGGGAGTCATAAACCATAATCTTCTTGGAAATGATAGCTAAATTTTTCATAAGCTTTCACACAATAATGTTGGCAGTAATTTGACACATTTAGAGCCAGCAAAGTGGAAACTGGAGATCATTATAAAAGAGATATCTACTATTACTTACTAGTATCAGAGATTTTGACTTGAGTCTGCCAAAATGTCATGACAAGAAGAAGCTGTTTGGTTCAAAGCAAATATGAGGATCAACACAAGCCTGGAATGGTAAACTCACCTACTCATCCAAGCCTGGTCATGGTGGGGGACTGCCGGTGGCTGTGGGGGGTCCCATCCCTCTCTCATGTTGTCATGTGAATCAAAGCAAAGGGATTCTTTCTTTTTCATTTTTGAGCGTTGAATTGTCAAATAATTGCTTTATGGAGAATATATTAATCATATGACTAACAAAAAAAAAAAATTATAAATCAAAATTTAAAAATTTAATTTAATTGATTCATGTATATTTTTAAAAGATAATATAAATTTAATATTCAGATCTCAATATTTAAAAAAAAAATTCTACCTTCAAATTACAATTTCATTTATTTAAAAAATGAAACCACTTTAAGAACAACCAAAAAATGCGTGGAAATCCAAATGCACCAATTGAAATTAAACGCGTAGGGTGCATTTGGATACCACCCTGAGATGTAAATGTTTGAATTACTTAGATAACTAGAGGAGGCAGGATCCAGCAATTTCTATTTTATTTTTTTAATATTTATTTTAAAATTTTTAATTATTTAAAAAATATATATTTTATTTAATATAATAAATAAATTTATATAATTATATAATAATTAGTTAATTAATTAAAATATTTAAATAAACATATAAAATAGCACGTATTAAAATTTTAAATATTAATATTATTAAAATAAAAATAATTTATCAATATACTTTTACATCAATATTTTTAATGATCATTTTTATTCTCATTTCACAACCACAATTATTTTTGCATCCGAACACATAATTTTACAATTTTAATCTCAACGCATAGTACTCAATCTCACCATTACAATAATTAATTTTATCATCACCATTATTTTTAATTTAATTAAAATCAATTTCATCATCGATTTCAAATAACCTTTAATCTATTTTTTTGAAATAATTTTTGTCCCAAGCCAACAGCTGTTGCCTTGGAACGTTAAACCATTGTCGCAATTCCTAGTTTTCTTCCAAAAATTACCCCTGTCTGTTATCTCTCACAAACTACGTACACTTCATTGACCACCGTGTCGGCGTCGATGATTGGTGACAGGTTGGAACCTGGAAAGAGGACATTCTAGTAAAACGACAACAGACAAAACTAAATTGATCATCGATAAAAGTGAAAGCCAAAAGCCAAAGCCAAACTCACCTCTAAAGTCTCACCGGCTTCTGCCGGTCACTTCGGTTCGGTTGGATCTTTCCCTCCATTCTTTCAAGTTTCAAGTTTCAACCATCGGCCCTTCCTTTCCTTTTTCTTAAATATCGTACACTGACAAATATACCCCATTTATTAATACATTTTCTTCTTCTTCTTCTCCTCATTTTCTCGTCCAAATCAAAAAACTCTTTTCATTTTCTCGTCCTCAGTCTTCTTCTCTCCGTGTCCTGTACTACGCAGATCATTTTTTTTTTCTCTGCAGAGAAACAGCCGAAACCAAAAATATAATAAAAAATTATAATAAAAAAACTCTGAAAAACAAACCCTATAGTTTTTTTTTTTTTCATTTCATTAAATGGAATACCAGAGAGCTTCGGCTGCTACGGCTTTCTCTAAGAAACCCAGTAATGGTCATAGCTTCAATGGTAAAAACATGCACGACGGCGTTTTTGGTGGTCAAAGTAAGGTAGGATCGAGAGTTGAAGATTACGCCGAGATATTTAGTGGAGGTTCCGGTTCTTCGATTCCGTTTCTTGATGTTCCTGAGCTTAACGAGAGGAAGTTCTCGGTCGATGTTTCGAGATCGAAGCTTGATTATTCCAACATTTTTGGCGGTTTTGGAGACTTCGATTTCGCTGTTTCTCATGAAGAATTCATTGCTAAGCCAACAAGAGATAAAAAGTAAGTTTTTTTTTTTATAGTCTTTTTCTTTCAATTTTCTATTTATTCTGTTTATTTCAGATGGTTAGTTAAACAACTTGTTAGGGCGTGTTTGGGTATTGAAAGAAGTTTACATTTTTATGCAAAGGTGATATCTTTCATGGCTCTCCAAAGTCCAAAGACACCCTTTTTGTTTAAACTGCTAGTTACCAGCTTGGATGATCTGAGAAGGGCTGTATTGACTCTTTGGCCTTGTTCTTTTAAAGAAAAAAGTTTTCATTTAAAACCTTGCCAAGAGTTGCATTAATGTTGAATGTTAAATTTATATATTAGAAAGTAGTAGTACTAAATATTATTAACTTATTTTATATGTGGAAAGATTGAGTCTGGGTTAATTAATTTTGTAGGACTCCAGCTAAAATGCGATCATATTCAGAAGGGTCATTCTCGTATCCTTCGCTTATTCCTATGGGGAATCAAGTTTTGTCGAATGATCGAACCTCCCATGAATCAGGAAATGGTGTGAAGCAGTTCAAAATGTCATACAATAAAAGCAGCCCTGGAAGCAAAAATGGGATAAATGGAAAAACACATGTAGCTCGGCTTCATGCTGTTCCTGGTTACACTTGTTTAATTGATGAAAGAATCATGACTCCATCAAGGGACATGCCGGTTCCATCAGTTGTAAATGAGATGCATCAGACCAACAATTTTGGTGAGGGGATAATGGAAGGCGGAATACATTGTAAGAAAACGGCGTCTAATGTTCCACCTAGTGCTGTTAGTGAACAGACTTCGAAAGGTTTTGATGAATTGCGTAGTGAATCTAGAAGTAATGGATCTGATTTTAACGATGTCTTCTTATTCGGTTCTTATGATGTTGGCCGTAGAACACCTCCTTCAAAAGTGAGACGAGCTTCGAGCATGTTGAATAACATGGGTGGTAATAAGCATGATTCTTTGAAGTTTGGGGTATCGAGGAGCCATTCTTTAGATGGTGATGAAGGTGGTTATTCTCCCCCTTACTTTGATGATGAAGTGGATGCAAATTCAGTTGCTGCTACTTCTGCAGCTGCAGTGAAGAAAGCAATAGAGGAGGCTCAAGCTAGGTTAAAAGTTGCAAAAGAAATGATGGAAAGAAGAAAAGAAGGTTATATTGGTCGTGTCAAACCAAGCTTTCATGGTAGTTCTAAAGCTGAGGAGAGAAAGAAGGGTGAAGATACTGTCAAACAAAATAACTTCAGGCAAGATAAGGCTCAGGAGACATGTGAAAAGATAGATGCTTCTATGCAAACATCTGCTGGAGTAAGAAAACAAAATGTGATGAAAGTTGGCCAAGTGGCTGCTGAATCAGAAGAGAGGGAGAAAAGTTTCATTGCCAGAGAAGCTGCAGGAGGAACATGTGCAAAGAATTTCATATCATCACAGGCTGATTATAGGCAAGAAGAAGTGGAAGAAAGGGAAGCAGGAAAACGGAGAGAAAGAGAAAAGGATGAAATGCAGGCTCTGCATGAATATGAAAGAGAAGAGAAGAAAATCATTGAAAAACCAGAAAAATGTGGTGAGAAATCAGAAGTTGTGGAGGACGCTACCGGACAGGAGTACGAGAGGAAACTAGATGCATCAAAAGAGTTATGCCATAAGGAAGAATGTCTGCACAAATTGAAGCCAGATGTAGAGTTTCATGATCAGAAAGAAGATGAAACCAAACTAAGATATTTTGAGCAGTTGGAAGAAACTGAAGAGAAAGTGTGCAATGAACTAGAAGCATGTGAAAGGAAATTGAAAGATCCAGAGAAACCAACAGAAAATGAGAGGAAAGTTGAAATTCAAGAATTAAAGGATATTGACAATTTAGAGAGAGTAACAGTTGCTCAAGAATGGGTAGATTTGGAGGAGAAACATGAGCATATGTTTAAACAGGAAGAAAATGATTCTGCTTTAAAATATATTTTTAAGAAGGAAGAGAATGAGATGCTAACACAAGATGTTTCTGTACAGAAAGAATTTGAGAACATATCTGAAGAAGCTTTTGAGAAGATATCAGAACTGAAGGGGGAATATAAAGAGGCTTCTGAACCAGAAGAAAACAGTGACGAAGAAGAAGAAGATGCTTGGAATAGAGAAGACAATGAGCAACTTTCAGACAAAATAGATAAACCAGAAATACTTGATCTTAGACATAATGGTTTTGATTATGAGGAAGAAAGGGAGAGCAGGCTTGAAGAAAATAGTGATTCATTGGGGAATGAAGAATTCATGGAGGCTGAAGAGAATGGAGATTTGTTTCAAGATGCTTATCAGATGGAAGCAGCAGAGGAGGGACAAAAAGAGGCTCCTGAGAGTGTGGGAACTGAAGAGATGCAAAAACAGATTGATCAAAGAACAGATGAGATGACAGAAGCAAGGGAAGATGCTCTAGAGTGCTGTCGGGAAGATCTTGAAGCAGCTAATGATGCATACAATGAAAATGATATCAACAACCTATGTGAAACTCTGGAACCCTCTATTAATGAAGACAACTGTGAAATGACTCCAGATTTACTTGTAAATGAAGAAAATGGAGGGATAGCAGAAGGAAGTAAAGCTTATAGTGAATGTGAAGAAACTAGAAGAGATTCAGAAGCAGTTGAAGTGGCTAATGACTTGAAGGAAAACCTGGCATTTGATAAGGCTGAATTGGCTGAAAGCAACTTGAAACTCAATGAGATCGAGCAGCAAACGGAAAATACAGCAGAGGCATTTGATTCTGACAGAAGCGGTATAGATATTGATACGGCAGATGTAACTTTTGAGCAAAACCAATATGAGCAGCACTCAAAAGAGTCTGAAAGAATCTGCACAATGGAGAAGCATGTTGTAGAACTGGCTTGTGAATCAGCAGAAGATGTCAGAGAGTCTGAATTTGGGTTGAAACAGGAAGAGAACAAGTATAACTTTGAATTCTCTGACGAGGGAAGGTTGGTTGATTCTCATGAGAGTAAAACAAGCCGAAGTACAGAATACAATGTGGAGAGTCAGCGTGAAACCCTGACTAGGGAAGAGAGGGAAACCAAAAATGCTTCCCAGGAAGAAGTTAAGCTGGTGGAGGAACAACAAAGAAGAGTAGATGAAGCAAAAGAGAGGGAAAGAGAAAGAGAAAAAGAGAGAATAGCTGTTGGAAGAGCAATCCGTGAAGCTCGTCAAAGGGCCTTTACAGAAGCCCGTGAAAGGGCTGCTGCTGGAAGAACAAATGTAGAGGCACGGCGTAAGGTAAAGGCTGAATCCCAAGGAGAGTCAGCCAAGCCTTCCGAGGAGGCCAATGATAAGACTTTTATGGAAGCCAAACTTAAAGCTGAGCGTGCTGCAGTAGAGAGAGCCACTGTAGAGGCCCGGCAGCGTGCCCTAGAGAAAGCATTGTCCGAGAAGGCTTCCTTTGGATCCAGAAACCAGGCTGAAAAGTTCTCTGATGCAAAGCAGAGCTTCCAGTCTTATGTGAGTGTCTCTTTTTGTCATGCATTTATCTTCCTTGTTAATCTAGGAGCTCGTTTTTGGATGGAATGGAAGGGAATTAATAGAATCTCTTGCAGGATTCATGTTACAAAGGCTCATGTCCTCCTGCAACTCCCAGCTATCCTAATTCTTCAAATCAGAGTGGTACGTTGTATACTGGTATTTAAAAATACCCCTGCATGGACTTAGCAGAAAAGGAAAAAAAAAAAAAAACCCATCACTTTTTATGAAGATTAGATTACTTATTTGGCACAAAAGAAAAAAAAAAACTCTTAAATCCTGAATCATCTTTATTTTGCTTCATGAAGCTTCAAAATCTTCTGAGGGGTCGGATGGAGCTACTGGTGAGTCGGCTCAAAGATGTAAAGCTAGGTTGGAAAGGCATCAAAGGACAACAGAACGAGCAGTATGCCTTCTGCTCTCTTTCTCTCTCAACTTTTCCTCTTTCTTCTTCCCGTCCCCTAACCCCTGCTAAGGATGTCAGGACAAGTATTTACGGATACGTGAAAAGCTTACCCTTTTTTTTTTGGTTGGGGGGGTGGGTGGGTGTTCCAGGCCAAAGCACTTGCAGAGAAGAACGAGCGAGATCTTCTTGCTCAGAAAGAACAAGCTGAAAGAAATGTAATTATCCATTCAAATGACTTGAGAAATCTTTTGCAATAATGAGGAAGGCTTCGGTTCTTTTTCTAACAGTTTTTTATCCTAATTTTCATTGCAGAGGTTAGCAGAAACTCTGGACGCTGAAGTCAAAAGGTGGTCAAGTGGGAAGCAGGGAAATTTACGTGCACTGCTATCCACATTACAATATGTATGTAACAGCTTTTTACTTGTGTTCATAAGTTATGAATCATTCTGCTTCTACGATACCATTATCCATTTAGGGACAGCTTAACACATGGATTGGGCTATGTTGCAACGACTCTTCATTTTTCTTGAAGTACCCGTGTCTGACATCTTTCGTGTCGGACACATACCCATATCCGACACTCACATTCGAGTCCATGTACCATAGAGATTGGGTATTGGCTCTGATCTCTGGATTGACCGAGGGTTTCCTTCCCAATTGCTATTACTTCATTTTCTGATAACGCCCAGTTATATTATCCTATGTTACTCGGACTCGGAAGTGAGTGTCGGATACGGGTATGTGTCCGACATGAGTATACTCAATTTTTTAAAAGTTTTTTCATATATTTGAAGGAGTATACTCTCATATTTATGTCCGGATATGTGTCGGACACGAATATTTCTGCAAAAATAAAGAGTTGGAGTAACAGGAAAGTATCATAGGATTAAATCTTTGACATCTATATGTATATGGGTCAATATATATGCAATTGTCGTGAGATGGAGTTAAATCTTGGTTTAACTGAAAATTTGCATTTCTGATAGATCCTTGGCCCAGATAGCGGTTGGCAGCCGATACCACTTACAGATATCATAGCCACCGCAGCTGTGAAGAAAGCATACAGAAAAGCCACGCTTTGTGTTCATCCTGACAAGTTGCAGCAACGAGGTGCAAGCATACAGCAAAAGTACACTTGTGAGAAAGTTTTTGATCTTCTAAAGGTTTGTTACTCTATGCTTGCATTGATTTCGAATAATTGAAAATTTCAGTCGTTATCACATTCCTACCATCCCATCCCATTACATTATGATTTGCAATTAACTTTTAAATTACCCAATTATCTATTATATGTAATCTCCAGGAAGCTTGGAACAAATTTAGTGCAGATGAACGGTAGAAATTCACTTTTGTGGAGGCTACAGCCACTGCATCCTCCAGTACAAGAAACTCATTTGTCTGGGTTAAAATGCAAGTTGTTATTCCATATTGTAAATACTATTATTTGTTAAATTTAAACCAGAATTAAAAGTTTCAATGCCCTCACACCCATGAAAAAAACTCAAAACTCACAAAAGTTTGATTTTGTATCTAAGCTGAAAATGGAATTCCATATTTCATTTAAAAATGCAGAGCATTGGCCATGCAATTATAACCCAAGAACATGAAGCATTATTGCATTCTGTGCATGCATGCGATTTTCTGCCTGTGGGAAGACGATGGAGTTTGGAGCCTCAATAACACCGTCAGTCACTTCTACTCCTCTTTCAGCAGGCAAACAATGCAGGAAATAAGCTTTGGGGCCTGCTATCTTCATAAGAGCTTCATCAACCTGCATTAGGTACGCAAATCAATCAGGACGTACGCATGATTGAGATTGACCAAGAAGGGAAGAAATTTGATAAGAAGCCAAATAAAATGGAGATTAGGTATAAAATGTAACACAGCACATCAATTTTCAATGCAGAAGGTTAGTTAAAACTACACAAATCTAATTAAAGTTCACAAGAGGTCATTCATAATTCAGGCAGATATTTTCTCATTATATATTTTAGAATAAAGCATAAAGGATCTGAATTGTGCCATCGAAGATGGCATTGTCAAACCCAATATTGGCATCTATCAGGAATATATAGATGTATGAACTAAATGAGTTTCCCTATCACCCAATGTTGATATCAATATCTTGAAAGAAGAATCTTAGCTAAAACAGACCTGAAATCCTTGAAACGCTTGACGACGATAGGCAGCCTCTTCCTTTTGCCCCATGCTAGCCCACACATCTGAATACACAACATCAGCATCTTTGACTGCTTCCTTTGGATCATTTGTAATCTCAATCTTGCTGATCCCAGCTTTCTGTGCCTTATCAACAGTCTCTTTATCAGGCTCAAAACCTTTAGGGCAGGCGCAGACAAAGTGGAAAGGAACAACTGAAGCCAGCAACAGCCAAGAGTGCACAATGTTGTTTCCATCCCCGACATAGACAACCTGAATTTTGCATTCACATAAAACCAAAGTTAAATCATACAACCAGATATTAGATCCACAATATAGAACAGAGCAAAGAAGGTGCAATACTAAGAAAAAACACCTTTGTTCCTTCCAAATGGCCAATATGTTCGATAATTGTGAGTGCATCCGCCATTATTTGACAAGGGTGGTTGTAGTCTGTCAAGCCATTAACGACAGGTACAGTGGAAAATTTAGCCAAATCAAGAATGTCCTGCAACAGAACAGATAAACAAATTGCATCTTTAAGCATCAACTTTTTCCAAAAAAATTACATTAAAAGATGCATCAAATATGAAGTATGTGAACCTTTTAAAGTAATCCTCTGCTCCCCAATATGGCATTCAAGTAACAAAACCCTTAGATATAATTATTCAAAAAAAAAAAAAACTCACCATCATACCTGATGAGCAAAGACACGCGCCATAATGATGTCATTATAGCGAGATAAAACACGAGCAACATCACGAGTTTCCTCACGTTTACCCATCTGGATATCATCCGGTCCCAAATATATAGCATGACCTCCGAGCAAGAAAAACCCAGTCTCAAATGAAACCCGTGTCCTCATTGATGGCTTTGCAAAAATCATCGCCATAGTCTTCCCCTTAAATGGAACAAAGGATCTATCTCCCGATTTTAGCAGTGCCTTGACCTCTGCAGCCCTGTCTAATATCTTCATTATGGTGGCTTTATCAAAGTCGCTAATATGCAAAAAATCCTTCATCTCCCCTTTTGCTGTAAAATAACAAATAAAAATGAGGAAAAGAACAATAAACTACGTAAAGCTAAGCAATTTGTCCATTCAAAAGTTTGAACAGAACTTTTGCAAGAGCTTTTGATACATTTAGTACTCATTAATTCCATATTCTAAATGGTGCATAAACTTTGAACCAATATTAACCAATCAAGCAAAAAAAAAAACCTAAAAATTCAAAACTTTAATTATAGATAAGCATATAAACCTACATTATTCAAAAAGCAGCAAAAGTTATTTTTCTAATGAACATTTCTATTATTAGGCCATAATTAAAGCAAAATGCAAACCCTAATTCCAAGCACAATCACCAAATTAACTTCCCAACGGAGTCGTGAGATATTGCTCATCCCAAATATCGAAACAAAGAGAAGTTAGCCAAAAGACTAAAGGCGAAAACAAAAAATGAACCTGTCCCATTGACGGAGGAAGAAGGTGGTGACGTAGCGGAGGAGGCCTGGCAAGAGATAAGGGTTCGACGGACCGACGGAGGAGAAGCGAAGGAAATACCGGAAGATCGGAGAGCTCCGCCGGAGAAGGAGGCGGGGGCGGTGGAAGAGAGAGGGAATTTGTGTGATCGGAATGTGCAGTGGCCAGAGATCGCCGCCATTGTTTTTGGTGGGAAAGAGAAAAGGCTCAGAAGTAAAAAGCCGGTTTTTAGGGGCTTAAGAAGGGGTTAAGATGGACAATGGGCCGAGCCTTAAAGGGCCTACACCTTGAATGGGTCCAACTGGGCCAGTCCAGGCCTCTCCATATGTATAAATATATTTATTAAAATAATAAAACATACTTTTTATGTTAATAGTCTAATGATTTTTATAAAATTCAGTATAAAAAATTATTTTAATTAATTTTACAAAAATATAATTAAATAAAAATACACTATTTTCTGAAAAAATTCTCTTCTTTTAAATTGGAATAAAAATTCAAATTTGAAAATCTTAACTCAAGCTCGACTCGAAATCGATCAAAAGTAATTAAATACTTTTTATTTTTATTTTTTAATGATGATTAATTGCTAAAGATACTATAGAGTTTTAAAATGAAGATTTAGCAGTATAATAGTGTTGTATTTACGTATCTTTTTGGTAAAGTTACATAAGTTATAATTTGCAACAAAAAAAAAAAAATCAAACTCAGAAATTTAATGCAAACAACATATCAACCCCAATTTTTTTAGTGCTAAAATGTTTGTAATATGAATTCGAAACTTAGTCCAATTAGTTGATGTAGTCACATTTAAGAAGTAGCATCCAATAAGTTTAAAGTTTGAATCCCAACATTTACAACTACTTTCTCTATCCCTATCCTTAAATTACGATTTTTTTGTATAAAAAATGCTTGTAACATATTAAAAGTTGTTAAGAAAAACAGTTAAAAGTTTGGAGTTTGGATATCCCCTACCAAATAAATGCAAGGAACTTGAGACTTGATAGTAAATTAGTAATACAAGTACAATAAGATTTTTGGTCGAAGAAACTAAGTATTTCTTTGGTAAATGATTTTACTTTTTACTATTTTTTATTCATTTTTTTTATAATATAAACACTAAATAAAAGTTTTTACTAAACAGAACCTAAAAGTATAATTTCAAATGAATAGTTGAGATTAGAATATTAGTAAAGAGTTAAGACCCATTAATTATTACCAAGAAAACAAAACCCATGTTCAAATGAATAGTTGAGATTAGAGTATTAGTAAAGAGTTAAGACCCATTAATTATTACCAACAAAAAAAAAATCCATTAATTAATCCATGCCCAACTGCCTACGGCCCTAGGTTCTCCTACCAAAAAAAAAAAAGAAAAAGCAGGATTGACCACCCAACTTTCTTCACCTACTACCAGGCAGGATGAGGCAACCATCACTATCAAAAATCAAGACCCACAAACCTTTACCCAAACCCAAACCTCACTTTTATTAGGCTTTATAAAATACAAACCAATTAGATTACCAACATTAATAAAAACCCTAAATTTTTAACCACGGGCATTGCTTGCTCCAAAACACTTGAAAACATGTGTTTCACCTTAAATAGTGATAATCAATAATGTCATTTTCTTTGTTTCAAATGTTAATCTTGTCAAATAGTAGTACTGACATGATAACAATGTTAACTATCACAATGTCTTTAATATAATATTGTATCTTGTCATAAATAAGTAATGTCAGCATGTCACATCATATATATTTTTTATATTTTCCCAATTACCTAACAAATTAATGTTCAAAGTATTGTATTTGATTTATAGGGTGATTACTTTTTCTGTGGTGATGAGATAAAAAGGTATCGTTGGTTTATCATTATTTACCCTCTCATGTTTGAAGCTTTGCATTTAGGATTTTAAACTCGGTAATTTTGTAAACATGAAAAATAGATGTATCAAATCTAAATTAACTTACCATTTAAGTTATAGAAGTAAATAATCTGGCCAATTCTTGGAATAAATTTATAAGATAATCATAATTTAGCAATAACAACCACTTCCAAAACCGACAGAGTCATAAACTAGATTGATTTTACATATAATTTGGTCCCACAAACTCCACAATTCTTGAGAAAATCTTAATTATTTTCATTCAATCAAAACGAAAGCCCATGGTAGATATTTTTACTTCTTCTAACTTGTAGCATTGACCACCGTCTCAATAGAAGCAGGGGTGGTACCATTGACTGCATTCTCGATAAAAACAGGAGTTGTACTCTTAATTGGAGCAGGAATTAATCCCTTTTCTCGGCAAGTCTCGACAGCTCCTGTAAACATATCCTCCAAACTGTACTTAAACTGGAAACCCAAGTCCGACAACTTTTTGGAACTGAAGACTACGTTTTCCAAGTTTTCATCCGCATCTTTGAACCTGATCAGCATGCATGCACCAGTTATTAAGCAACCAAATCTTAACCCCATCAAAGGAAGTATAACAAAATTTCATGCCAAGTTTTTTATACTGTTAGAATTGTAGCTTACTTAGTAGGGACATTGTACTCTGGGTATTTTTCTCTTAGCATTTTGGCAAGTTCAACAATGGTAGCAGCATGGGAGGAGCAAATGTATCGGCCCTCTGCTTTAGGATTTTCGAACAAGAATATGTGAGACATGCACAGATCATCCAAGTGGACAAACTGGCCCTGCCTAATGATCGAGTAATGAGATTCGTTCCCTATATCAAAACAAATGTTAACAGACAATATTTATGTTTAAACTCTAGAAGAATTACAATTATGTAAAGTATTTTCTTGTACAAATAAAAATGGCAATGGCAGTGACAGTGACAGTGTGAGAAAGTACCGGTGATAGGTGAAAGGCCAGTTATCAGGCTAGGTGGCATTGATGGCATAAGAAATGGACCAATGACAAGAGTAGGAATTATAGTGACGAAATCCAAGTTATTCTCCTTTGCAAACTTCCAGGCAGCTTGCTCAGCCAAAGTCTTGGAGACAAAATACATCTAGAAACCAGAAAGAAAGGTTTTTTTTTTCTTTTTCAATTTTTTTGAACGTCTAAAGGAAAAAACTAAAAAATGAGAAACTAGACTTATTACTAATTACCCATCCAGTCATTTTCTTGGCGTAGACAAATTCCAAATCACTCCAGTTACTTTCATCATAAACGGACTTTTGGTGCTCTTCAACATTGACAGTTCCAGCGGATGATGTGAACACCAACTTTCGAACAGTCTTTGCTTTGACACATGCTTTCATGATGTCCAATATTCCATTTATTGTTGGCTTTATCACTTCATTCTGCAAAAGCACAGAGTTGTAATTTGTCTGATAAAATCATCTAGCAATTTGGAAAACAAAGTTGCTATTTGCAGAATAAATTAAACTTTGACCTATTACAAATGATTAGCAAGGGCCAAACCCATATTTAGTACTACCATAGTACTTTTCCAGGTTTAAACCAATTATTGGTTTTATCCTTATGATTAGTAAAAAGTAAGGGATCGACTCGATATGGTAATATTGCAGTGAAACTAATGATCAGGAAAAACAAGTTTTTATTTTGGTAAAGCAAGGATTAATTTAGTAATATATATATATATATATTTGACTAATTGCAACTGATATATATATATAATTAAGACCAAACCTCGGGGTCCTTGGACTCGAAATCCATTGGGGTGGCAACATGGAACACTCCGGAGCAGCCTTGAATAGCTGCATCAAAGCTTCCCTCTTCAGATAAATCAGCCTTCCACAAAGTCAAGTGGGAGTCTGCTTTAGGCAGCTCAATCAAGTGCTTCACCTTCTTTATATTATCTATTATATAAAATAATATAAAAAAATACTTCAGCACACTAAAGATACAAATTAAAGTCGACATGCATGGATTATTGGTAAAGAAGGAAACGGACCAGGGTCGCGGACGGTGGCTCGAACTGTATAACCATTCTCAAGGAGCCTCATGACTAGCCATGATCCAATAAACCCAGATGCTCCAGTGACACAAACGGTCTGAGATTCTGATCCCATGGCTTTTCTAAGTTTTGATAAATCGAAAAAAAAAAAAGACTACAACTCCTATTAACCAGTAATAGGAAGATAACAATTGAAGAAAAATTGTATGATTTAATAAAGTTTGGCGTTGGTTGCTTATATAAGATTGGATATGCCTTAGTAAAACTGAGAAAGATGGAAAGAGATAAAAGAAAGACCCTTCAATGATTCCGTTTCGAGATGTTGATGTTTAGTTCCATCTAACAACAATACAGTCAAACAATGTAGATAAACGCACGTGGTAGCTGACCAATTGGCACGTGCTTGGTTAGATGGTAACAGGTAGGTTAGCCATTTATCACATAATTAATCTGCTTTTTTTCTTTCTTTCAAGCAATACCTGATTTTGTTTCAAAATATATTTAGACTGGCAGTAGTTTACAATATAGGTGGGAAGCTAATCGCTTAATCCCCGTTGCTTAAAAAAATCAAGTATAAAAGATATATAATAAGATTTTCTTTGATCTTTTTAGTATGGATAAATTGGACTAAGTGCTATGAGCTTAACATGGATTATTATGACTCATTTAGTGAGCTAATAATAATAATTTAATATCAAATATTGGCACTTGGACTCTTGAGTTTAAATTTGTTAATGTAATTAGGTTTTTATTTTTAATTTTTGGATTTTTATATTTTGCTTAAAACATTTATAATTTTGTTGTATCCGATAGGTATTATAAAATCTTAAAAAAAATGTTTTTTCACGCTCCAAAGTTCAAAGTTACCATTCTAATCTCTTTTACTAGGTATTCACCCAAAAAAATATCATCAAGAATTAGTCCAATTGATAAGGAGAGAAATGTATTTCGTTGTCGAATATAATTTTTATTTTTGTCAATGAGGGTTTTTTTTTTTTTTGTCGGAGAAGAATAAGAGGAGAAAAGAAGATGTGATAGAGGAGAGATAAATTGAAGTTGGAGTAGCTGAATGAAAATTGTCGAATATAGTTTTATCTTTATCGGAAAAAATCAGAAAATAAATTATTGAATACATTAGATTGATATGAAGAGTACATCCTTAAAGTCGAACTAAATCGAAACAAAACCTGAAAACATTCTTAACAATTTAAAAAAAAAAGCCCTTGAAGGAAATCACTTAAGTTTTTTTTTTATTTTTTATTTTATATATAACGAAATCATTTTTATACCAAACAAAGATAAACATTTCTTGAATTGAAGATGCGTATACTAAATTTAGCTATATGTCTTAATATGTAATGTGTAATGTAAGTTCTAAAAAGACCATGGTAATATATATGATGCATTGAAATGTTTTCAAGTATGGTTATACTCTACATTTAGTTTAGGGTTGAACGGTAGGTGGAGTGCTGTATTTTCCATCCAAGATTAATAAAATTTTCATTCTTTGTTTTTTTTTTTTTGTGGGTAAAAACAAATCATATTTTGCTGCATCTGAAAGTTATAATTATAATCGCAAATTTTATTAAGTCCATAGTTCTTAATACTATTAGAAAGTAGATCATTTACAGAAAATTAACTAACAGTGACTAAACAACAAAATATTAATACATCTTATTATTATTACTAACAGTCATATTATATTAATAATTTTAAGACTTATAGTTGAACATGCATGGGATTTAGTCTAAATAATTTATCTGTCTTTATTAAGAAATGTATTTTCTTAAAGTTAGAGTTCGATCATGACACTTGCAATTTCTCTTCCCAGTTCCCCTTAGATTACGAATTACAATCTCCCGTATATATATAAAAAAAAAATGTAAGACCATTCAAATTAATCGCCTTGTTATCCAATTAGCTAGGCTAAGGCTCTAGAATATATTCGACTTATTTTGCCGAACTATAAATTAAACAGGTTGCCAAACATTTCCTGATTTATTGTCAAACATATAGCTTTAAATTCAAGCCAAATTTAATAGCATAGGGTCCAAATTCTGCAAATATTCATAAATTGTTAGTCCAATAACTTTAAATTATCTTTGGCACATCTATAATAACTTAAATTGAATCAATTACTACCAATATTTAGTCAAATTTATAGACGAGAATATCTAATCATGCATGATTTGGGCTCTAGAATAGCTTTCAATTAAACATGGACATAAAACTTGTACATGAATTTTTTATTTGAAAAAAAAAATTCGAACTATACTCATAGAGTCAGGATCATACACCAACAGACTAAACCAAATTAATGTTCACTAAATTAAAGATAATGTGATAAATTAGCATCCAACCAATCAAGTAAATTGTACTCGTAAGGGGTAGTAAATCGATAATTAATTAATCTAGTAGATTAGGTTCAATAATTAAGTTAGCTTAACATTAGTTTTCAACTAATTTTAAAATGGACAAATTAATCATTTAAAATTATGGTTTAGTCTATATATTTACCTTTATCTCAGCCAGGCGATCTTAAAGACGTACTCTCTTATATTGATTCGTGTATTTAAGATATTATCATCGAACTATTTTCACGAAAATTGAACCCAAGTTACAAGAAAAGAGATTTCTCTTTACCAACTGGATTAAATATGAAGCTTTAATGAATCCAAAGTTTAACTCAATTGGTTAATACAATCCGTCTTAAAAGATGGTATCCAGCAAGTCTAGAGTTGAATCTTAGCATTTATAACTCATTTCTTTATTTCAGACTATGACTTCCTTTGTACAAAAAAAAATAATAATAATAATAATAGGAAGCTTAAAATTTCCATTCTCTTGTTAAAATTTCCAATTCAAAAATTGAGTTAGTAGAGTGGTAGCTGCCAATAATTAGTTCCCTGATTTTTTAATGCAATGTTAAGGCCTTTCTCATCGTTTCTTCAAGCAGCACCTTTGACTCTTTGGTAACTGCAGCCACCCGTTTTCAAAATCATAAAATTTGGTGGAATGTGAACATGAGAGAGCTTATAATTTGAAAGGTAGAAATCCTTGATCAATAATATTTAATTGCATTAATTGTTTTTCAACAAATGGGATTAAACTTGGTAGATTAGAACTTTGGGTCCTCGATTTCTAAGAAGTTTGAATACATAAGATAAATCACAAAGTCGCCAAAACTTCTTATATATATATATATATATGGTCGACCCCAAATTACAATACCAGAAAGCTAATGCCTGATTTAAATCTTTATTTTTTTCACAACTCGAAATGGAACTCATTGTTGACAGTTCATCTTCTTAGTTTATGTTGATCTTCTTCTCATTAGAAAGAGGAAGCAGTCCCTTTTCTCGGCATGTTTCGACAGCTCCTGTGAACATGTCTGCCAAGCTATATTTAAACTCAAATCCCAAATCCATGAGCTTTTTTGAAGAGAATTCCACACTCTTCAAGTTATCATCCACATCTTTGAACCTGACCAAAATTGTCTCATTAGGCCATGCATGAATCAAAATCCTGGAAATTCTATAGAAACTTTGAAATCATGTGAAGGGAATAAAAAGGAACTTACTTGGTAGGAACATCATATTCAGGGTACTTTTCTCTGAGCATTTTTGCAATCTCAAGAATGGTAGCATGGTGAGAGGCGCAAATGTAGCGACCTTGTGCTTTCGGATTCTCGAACAGAAAGATATGAGCTCTGCACAAGTCATCCAAATGAACAAATTGGCCTTGTTTTATGATCGAATAATGAGCTTCATTCCCTGCATTTTAAGACATCTCATCAGAAAATTATGGCAAAAATTTATGTGTATAATTGATTCAAGCAGTTATCAACACATTGTGGAATTACAGAAGCATGTACCAGTGATAGGGGAAAGTGCAGTTATGAGGCTTGGCGGCATCGATTGCATAATAAATGGACCAACCACTAAAGGTGGTATTATGCTGACAAAATCGATGTTATTTTCTTTAGCAAACTTCCAGCCAGCTTGCTCTGCCATTGTCTTGGACACAAAATACATCTATACAACCAGGAAAGAAGGGTTAGAATTTGACAAAATTTTTCCCCTTGATTGTGTTTTCAATGAGGAATTTTGAAAATTAGGAGCAATACTAACCCAACCAGTCATTTTTGTGGCCTGGATAAATTCAAGATCGCTCCAACAGGTTTCATCATAAAAGGGTTTTTGGTGTTCTGCAACATCAATAGTTCCAGCAGATGATGTGAACACTAACCTTCTAACAGTTTTGGCTTTGACACATGCTTTCATGATACTTAACACTCCATTGATTGTTGGTTTTATGACTTCATTCTGCAAGGCAGAAAACAGTTTAGTTCCATGTTTTAAGGTTATATATAAATTAACAGATCAATAATTAGCTCAGCTGCTGTTTTACACTTTTACTTATACTCCTGCCCCCAAATGTATGTATATAATTAATGTTACAGTTTAAAATTTGTATAATTGCAACTTGCAAGAAAACACTAATTTCATGTATAAAATATAGAATGATAAAAAGAACTTGATATTGATGTTGTTGGCAATTGGCAATTGGCATTAAGCACATGGTGCACTAAGCCCCCTGTCATTCTTAGGTATTGATGTGAATGGTTTATTAGTCTTCCCCAACAGTTTCCTTTAAATTAAAGAAAAAAATTGCAATAATTTAATTGTTTTTTTTTTAATTTAGTAAAAGTAATGCATTAAATGTAATTTTTTTTAATAAATAGTAATTAAATAATTTTTAATCAGTGTCTATAGACACTTAGTTAACCGGACCCATTTATTAATTATAATTCTTAAATCCATGAATTTTGATCATCATGAATTAGGTTGGATATTAGGGTATATTCCTAGTTCTTTTAGACCAAAACAGAAACCATATTTTGAGATGTGTACACAAAATCAGAGCTTACATTTCCACCAAAAACATACTTGAGCTTACCTATATGAACCATTGATGAATAGATAATTTCTGCCTCCTCTGTTTTTTGGTCAATAATGGAGGAGAAACAGAATTGAAATATAAACTTTCCATTCCCTCTCTTGTTTTAAACTTCTTCATATGTAACCAGAAAACAAAAAGCATTAACTATGGTCTGCTTTAATTCTTGACTTTAAGCTACAATTTTATGTTCTGATTCCGGCCACTGCTTAGTGCTTACCATAAAATGGAAAATATTTAGCTTTCATCGTTGGGTCAGAATTAGATCTAGTAATTCGTGTATCCGTATGGTATTTTTATATTTTTTCGTATCATAATCGTGTTTAAGATTTTTATATTTATATAAATTTTGAAATGTTAATAATTTGTATTATATAGATTTTGACATGTTCTTATATTCATGTCGTGCCCGTGTTTTTTTCGTATTATGTCGTGTTTTAATTTTTTTCAATATCATGTCAAATATTATCGGATCTAGTTAGAAATTAGAATCCAAAACCCTCAGTTTAGAACAGTTTCATCTAATCCAAGCTAGTAAATACTAAACCATCTTGTAATATATTAATATACCTCAGGGTCCTTGGACTCAAAATCCATAGGTGTGGCGACATGGAACACACCCTTACAACCTTGAATTGCATCATCAAAGCTTCCCTCTTCACCTAAATCTGCCTTCCACAGAGTCAGGTGTGTCTTAGCTTTAGGTAGCTCTAGTAAATGCTTCACCTTCTTCAAGTTGTCTGCTCCATTAATAAAAGAAAAGAAGAAAAAAAAAGAACAATTAAAATACTAGCTACAAGTTTTGTATTATTTCTTATTTTTTAAATAAAAAAGATGCTTAAATCATGAGTCAACACTCAACAATCTTGAAGGACAAGAAAAAAGGACGGACCAGGGTCGCGCAGAGTGGCGCGTACGACATAACCGCGTTCTAGCAGCAGCATGATGAGCCATGATCCGATGAACCCAGACGCGCCTGTCACGCACACAATCTCGCCTTCTGATCCCATTACGAAATTCTCTTTTGTCTTTCTGTTGGGTTTCAGTCAAAAAGAAAGACAAAAATAAAATACTTTAATAATTTAATACTACTATTCCCTCTGGACCCTCTCTCACTGTACTTTCATTTTCAGTTTGGCTCAAGATTTTAATATACGACGCTGTAGTTTCTTTCCATCTAACCCATGGATCTTGTCACGTGGTTAGCTGTCGGTTTTGCACGTGAGTGGTAGTTGGTTCAGCCGTTAACTACTCCTATCTATAATCTACTACACTTTGTTTTCGAATAATCCATGGTTTTACTGCTTTGAAATAGTTGTACTCTGGAGGAGGCCCTGGACTTTGGTCATGGAATTCAGATGTTTGGAGTTTTTACTTTTTAGTCTAAAATGTACAAGCATTGGGAACACAAATGTTGTTCCGAAAATGTTAGTGAGGTGCTTCTTCGACATCAATTTCAATCTTACATGGGGTAGGTTACGTGCTTTGTTTGTCTGAAATTCGATCTGAGGCTTGTGGGAAAGTGGGATCAGCCCATAGCAAAGCCAAGGCTACCAGCCTACCACCAATCAAATTACTTGATGGTTAATTATCAATTATGAGTATCACTTTTTTTTGAAAATATTAATCATTATTTAATTATATTTATATAAAAAGAAAAGTATAAATAATATGTTATATTTTAAAATTTTAATGTATTAAATACAAATTTTTTTTAAAAATTTATAATTAAATAATTTTTAATCGGTGTCTATAAACATTGGTTAATCAAATCCTTATATTTAACTTAAATAAAAAAATAAAAAAAGATTTGAACCTATTTTTTGAATAAGATCATATATCAATCACGGAATAAAATGTCTAAGTGTTAAATTTAATGATTTAGTTTTAATGACTTTGTTAGACTTAGATTATCCTTTGTTAGACTTAATGAATAAAATCACTCGATCTGTCATGGGCCCAGTCCATTGTGGTAGACATGCAAAAGTAGACCCACTAAAACGGCCTGCATAGCTCATAGATTTAGTCTATAAGTAGGAGTTGGGTTCATTAGATTTGGCTCAAGAGATTAAGTTCAATCCAAAATGTTCAGTTCAAGTCGCATACCAAGTATTCCCATTTTGTTCTTGGACACAAAGAAAGACTCTCCCTCTTTCCATTCTAATCATACTGATAATTCGTGTATTCGTATCGTGATCGTGTATTTTATCATGTTATAATCGTGTTTAAGATAATTTATATTTATATAAATTTGATACGTTAATAATTTGTATTAAATAGATTTTAAGACATTCGGGTATTTGTGTCGTGTTCGTGTTATTTTTTCGTGTCGTGTCGTGTCCAGTATTGCAAAGTCTGAATTTTACTCTCTTTATTTTACCTGTTTAGGCCGGAGAAAGAGGATAGAGAAGTAAATATATTAGCATTGTCCTTTTGGGCGTCGGTCATGCCTCTGTATGAACAATGTTTAGCATTGTCCAATATCAATCCTTCTTCAATGCATTTGGGTTTAGTTAGGGTGCAAAGTTTCTTACATGATGAATCCCATATATCAGTAGGCAGTAGGCACACATCCAAAAATGGGTCCTCCATCTGAAGCAGTCAGATCTAAGACTTGATTCCATTGCACAATATCTACTAAACATCAACAGGCTCCAAGGTTAATGGAAATCTTTGTGCTAGCTAGTTAACCTTTGCAGTAAGCATCGACTTGATATCATGAAATTTTTTTGCTGTTATTGTCAATTGTAAACATGAAAAACTCTTGTAAATGGAATTGGAAAGTTATAAACTGTAACGAATTGATTAATGAGTTAAGAAGAAGCAGACAAGAGCACGAGGCCCCGGCAGGCCGGCACTTCCATCAACACCGGCCTCTGAGAGCCATGAATCACTAACATCACGCCACTATGTTTGGAATATGAAATCACGCGGGGTGCGGCGTCGGTGCTTGGTATCTTCAATAAGAAAACCAAAATTTATTTTTTTATCATATATATATATATATATTTGTATTTGAGGTTCTTTAATTAGGATATATTGAATTCTTATAAATTAAATTAACAGTTCAATACTCTATTAACAAAATACATGATTGTTGTAAAAGTCTTCAATTTCGAGTTACCAATTGATTTTGATATACGATATGCTCACCTGAATTTCTACATACAATATATTTGACAAGTGTACAGTTGTCCAATAGCTCCAAACATTGTATACACATGATTTATAAATGTCAAACTCTTAAATATTCATCAATCATATATAAATAGATAAATAAATACTGATTTAAAGTAAAAGAAAAATAAACACGGAAGCTTTTAATTGTTCCTTATCTTTACTTTGAAAATTCCCTAAATTTGTACTAATTTAAGTATCGAAATATGCTCCAGAAATCAAACTTCCATACCTCTCTGACTTCTCATATCGTTGCAAATTATTTTTCAACTTTTACCAGGCAATCTTTAAAAACTTATCCAATCCACCATTTAGAAAAAATCAGCGCCATATAAGACATGTTAATGTTGATAATAGTAAAACTGCTTAGGAAACGAAAAGTAAAAAACCTTTGGTGGAGGCAAATCTAAAACAAATTTTCCCAACCAAACAATATTTATGAAAAAATATAAGGTGAGGATTGGTTTTATCATGGAGATTGGCCTGTCTTAGAGAAATTGCTTCTTCTCTAGGCACGTGAGGGGATCTTTTTCAATTACGTGCATCACAGTTAATGGAGTACTATATTAACAATGAAGTTATTCGAATTTTCAATTACCATTGTAGGCCAAAATCTTAGAAAGAATAAACAATTGGAAGGCGATAGTTGAAAAGGATTTGAAAATTCTAAACTTCCAATTCTTGTGCCTTTAAAAGGAGAAAGTTGATTAATTTGGAGCTATCACATTGGAGAAATTATTATATTTATTATATTCATAGATCCATCAAATAATAATTTATCATGTTAACATTTTTATTCAAGTTAGGTTCAATCAAAATTTAATATTTTTTAAAACCATATGATAACCCACATCCATAATATGTAATAATTTCTGTTAGAACTTATATAAGAAAGTCCCACATCGGTGGGAGCAACGAAGGAGTTCCTCCTTGAAGGCTATATAAAGAGCCTTAAGGAGAAGTATTAAAACCATCCCAAGAATTATCTCTTCCTCTCTTGTATACTTTCTTATATTCTTTGTGAGGTTGTTCTCTCATAGTATTTAGAGAGAGGTGTTGTAATATTTTCTCATAGTGAAATTCTTCTAGTCTTGCCCCGTGGTTTTTCCCTTTATTCATTGAGGGTTTTCCACGTTAAATTTTGTGTGTTCAGTTCCTATTTTCTCATCTCTTATTTTAGTTGTGAGACACTATTCCGTCACTCTGGTACCTAACAGTGGTATCAGAGCCATTGGTTCGTGGTCCTTATTCCGCTGCAGTGAAAGTGTTGGTTCTTAGTATGCTCTGTGGTTGCAGTATTGTCTGATCTTCCACATCAGAAAAGAATTATTCTTGTTGCTGGAAATAAAATGTGGTAGTGTGAAAGTGTCTAGGGAAGTTCTGGCTAGGAAAGACTTGGTATTTAAGTGTGTCTATCAGTGACCCACCTCTCTTTCCTGGGAACCTACCTGGTGCACTATTCACGGGCTACGGTCACTGTTCCAGTATACGGGCTATTCAATTGTACTGTACTATTCATAGATACGGTTATTATTCATACGTGTGGTTGTATACTTTTGCAGTAATTGTTAACGTATACTGGATTTGTTCTAGTGTACGACATACGTACAATACTGTTCACGTATACGGTACTATTCACGGTGAAATAGTGTAACTCGCTTCAGTTCGTGTACAACCATGGCAGCAAAATTCGAGATAGAGAAGTTCAGTGGGAGAAATTTCTCCTTGTGGAAATTGAAGATAAGAGCAATTTTGAGGAAAGATAATTGTCTAGAAGCAATTGAAAGTAGACCCACAGAAATGACTGATGAAAAGTGGAAAGAGAAGGATGACAATGCTGTTGCCAATCTGCACCTAGCAATGGCGGATTCAGTTTTGTCAAGTGTTGCAGAGAAGAAGACTGCAAAGGAGATTTGGGATGTTCTAAACAAATTGTACGAGGTGAAGTCACTTCACACCAGAATATTCTTGAAGAGGAAACTCTACACTCTTCGAATGAGTGAATCCACGTCGGTAACGGATCACATCAACACTCTGAATACGCTATTTGCTCAACTCACAGCATCAGATTTCAAAATAGCGGAAAATGAACGTGCGGAACTTCTACTTCAGAGTTTACCAGATTCGTATGATCAACTCATCATCAACATCACAAATAACAATGTTAGTGACTCTCTTCACTTTGATGATGTTGCCGGTGCTATTCTTGAAGAAGAATCCAGGCGCAAGAATAAGGAGGAAAGGTCAGAAAATTCAAAGCAAGCAGAGGCTTTAACGGTGATGAGAGGCAGATCAACAGAACGTGGCTCCAGTGGGAGTCAGAATCATGGTAGATCAAAATCTCGAAGAAGGAAGAATCTTAAATGCTACAATTGTGGCATGAGAGGGCACTCGAAGAAGGAGTGTTGGCATAATAAGAAGGGTGGAGAAAAGAATTCTGAAACATCAACCTCCCAAGGTTGTGTTGCAAGTACCTCAGATGATGGAGAAATCTTGTATAGTGAAGCAGCGACTAGTTCTAAAGGCGGAAAGAAACTCAATGATGTCTGGATAATGGATTCAGGTGCGACATGGCACATGACTCCACACCGAGATTGGTTTTGCACTTATGAACCTATTTCGGAAGGATCTGTGTTCATGGGAAATGATCACGCCTTAGATATTGCTGGAGTCGGTACCGTCAGATTAAAAATGCATGATGGTACTGTTCGCAAAATTCAAGGGGTACGACATGTGAAGGGCTTAAAGAAGAACTTATTGTCAATTGGACAATTGGATGACCTCGGGTGCAAGATCCACACTGAATGTGGAATATTGAAAGTAGTGAAAGGAAACCTTGTGGTGATGAAAGCAGAGAAGATCACAAGCAATCTATACATGCTTTTGGGAGAGACGTTGCAAGAGGCAGATGCATCAGTTGCAGCAGCCAGCCAAGAAGAAATGACGATGATGTGGCATCGCAGATTAGGCCATATGTCAGAGCGAGGCTTGAAAGTCCTTGCAGAACGCAATCTCCTGCCCGGGCTCAAGATGGTCAATTTACCTTTCTGTGAGCACTGTGTGATAAGCAAGCAGCATAGATTGAAGTTTGCTAAAGTAACTACAAGAAGCAAACACATACTGGACTTAATCCATTCTGATGTGTGGGAGTCACCAGAAATATCCCTGGGTGGAGCAAAGTATTTTGTATCATTCATTGATGACTATTCCAGGAGATTATGGGTGTACCCAATCAAGAAGAAGTCTGATGTGTTTCCAGTATTCAAGGAGTTCAAAGCACAAGTAGAGCTTGAAACTGGGAAAAGAATCAAGTGCTTGAGGACAGACAATGGAGGAGAATATGTAGACGGTAACTTTCTAGCATTCTGTAAGAAAGAGGGTATTATGAGACAATTCACGGTTGCACATACGCCTCAACAGAATGGTGTAGCAGAGCGGATGAACAGAACTCTGCTAGATAGAACAAGAGCCATGCTGAGAACAGCGGGATTGGCCAAATCTTTCTGGGCAGAAGCAGTCAAAACCACCTGTTATGTGATAAATCGATCACCATCAACGGCGATTGGTTTGAAGACGCCTATGGAGATGTGGAAAGGAAAGCCAGCTGATTATTCTTCTCTACATGTGTTTGGATGTCCTGTGTACGTGATGTACAACTCCCAAGAAAGAACAAAGCTGGATCCAAAATCCAGAAAATGTATATTCTTGGGTTATGCTGACGGTGTTAAGGGGTATCGCCTGTGGGATCCCACTGCCCGCAAGGTTGTTGTCAGCAGAGATGTAGTTTTTGCAGAAAATGAACTGCAAAGTGAGCAAACAAATGACAACACTTCAAAAGAGACTGCTACAGTGCAGATGGATAGAAATTCTCAAGAAGATGATTCTTCTGAAGCAGAACCAGAGCATGAGGTACCAGAACCAGTTGAGTCCGAGGCTGTAGAAGTTCGACGGTCAACTCGTGAGAGAAGGCCTCCAAATTGGCACACGGAGTATGTTACGGAGAGCAATGTTGCATACTGTCTTTTAACAGAGGATGGAGAGCCATCAACTTTTCATGAAGCTACTAGTAGCCCAGATGCTTCTCTGTGGATGACAGCAATGCAGGAAGAAATTGAAGCTCTTCACAAGAACGAGACATGGGAACTGGTGGAATTACCACGTGGCAGAAAAGCCATTGGTAACAAATGGGTCTACAAGATCAAGCGGGATAGCAATGATCAAGTAGAACGATATCGTGCTAGATTGGTTGTAAAAGGATATGCTCAGAAAGAAGGTATTGACTTCAACGAGATATTTTCTCCAGTTGTCAGACTTACTACTATCAGAGTAGTGTTGGCTATGTGTGCTGCATTTGATTTACATCTTGAACAACTAGATGTAAAGACGGCTTTTCTACATGGAGAGCTTGAAGAAGAAATTTATATGCTCCAACCAGATGGTTTTGTTGAAACAGGCAAAGAGAACTTGGTTTGCAGGTTGACCAAATCTCTGTACGGTCTAAAGCAGGCGCCCAGATGTTGGTACAAGAGATTTGATTCTTTCATAATTAGCCTTGAATACAACAGACTGAGTTCAGACCATTGTACGTACTACAAGAGGTTTGATGATAATGATTTCATTATTTTGCTGTTGTATGTGGATGACATGTTGGTGGTAGGCCCCAACAAAGATCGAATCCAAGATTTGAAGGCACAGTTGGCTAGGGAGTTCGATATGAAGGACTTGGGACCCGCAAACAAGATTTTAGGGATGCAAATTCACCGAGACAGAAAAGACAGGAAAATTTGGCTTTCTCAAAAGAATTATCTGAGGAAGGTCTTGCGACGCTTCAACATGCAAGACTGTAAGCTAATATCTACCCCACTTCCTGTCAATTGTAAATTATCCTCAGGTATGAGTCCTAGCAATGAAGCAGAGAGGATGGAAATGTCTCGAGTACCGTATGCATCAGCGGTGGGAAGCCTTATGTATGCTATGATATGTACAAGACCAGACATTGCACAAGCAGTGGGAGCGGTCAGTCGATTTATGGCAGATCCTGGTAGAGAGCATTGGAATGTTGTTAAGAGGATCCTTAGATACATTAAAGGAACCTCAGATGTTGCATTATGTTTTGGAGGATCAGAACTTGTTGTCAGGGGTTATGTTGATTCAGATTTTGCAGGTGATCTTAATAAAAGGAAATCCACTACTGGCTATGTGTTCACACTTGCAGGAGGAGCGGTAAGCTGGTTATCTAAGTTACAGAATGTTGTAGCTTTGTCTACTACAGAAGCTGAGTACATGGCAGCTACCCAAGCATGCAAGGAAGCAATATGGATACAAAGGTTAATGGAAGAACTCGGGCACAAGCAGCAGAAGATTATTGTGTATTGTGACAGTCAGAGTGCCTTGCACATTGCAAGGAATCCAGCCTTTCATTCCAGGACAAAGCATATAGGTATACAGTATCACTTTGTTCGAGAAGTAGTAGAAGAAGGAAGTGTGGATATGCAAAAGATTCACACCAAAGACAACCTAGCAGATGTTATGACAAAGCCAATCAACACTGACAAGTTTATTTGGTGTCGATCCTCCTATGGTCTATCAGAAACGTAAGCAACATGGAATGGCAAGACAGAAAGAGTGGTGTGAAGATATGATTGGTTTAATCAAATCTTCAAGTGGGAGAATTGTTAGAACTTATATAAGAAAGTCCCACATCGGTGGGAGCAACGAAGGAGTTCCTCCTTGAAGGCTATATAAAGAGCCTTAAGGAGAAGTATTAAAACCATCCCAAGAATTATCTCTTCCTCTCTTGTATACTTTCTTATATTCTTTGTGAAGTTGTTCTCTCCTAGTATTTAGAGAGAGGTGTTGTAATATTTTCTCATAGTGAAATTCTTCTAGTCTTGCCCCGTGGTTTTTCCCTTTATTCATTGAGGGTTTTCCACGTTAAATTTTGTGTGTTCAGTTCCTATTTTCTCATCTCTTATTTTAGTTGTGAGACACTATTCCGTCACTCTGGTACCTAACAATTTCTTCATATTATGGGATCAATTAATCAAAATCATAAAACCATATGATGCCATGAATTTTTTAAAAGTACTAATTAATCAATTCATAGGAAACATAAAATTTTCCTACTCATATATATATATATATATATATATAAAAGTTAGTTCAATTGATAAGAGGAAAAATCTTTTCTTATCAATTATGGTTCGATATTTGTGAAAATTATTTTGAGAGTATAAAATTTAACTCTTGTCTAATGTATTAAAATATGTTTTTTGAATTCGAAGTTTAATCCAATTAATTAATGCAATTATTTTTAAAAAAATGATATTCAATAAATTTAAAATTAAAATTTCAGTATTTACAATCCATTCTTTATTCCAAATTGCAATCTCTTTTTAAAAAAAAAAAAAATACTCTTAAAATTAGAGTTGAGTAAAACCTGAAAATATCCTCAATCATCTTAAAAAAAAATGTTATTTGGCTTAAGAACAGCAAACAAATCAAACAAAATAACGCCTAATGTAAGGAAAAACAAGCATCTTTAGGCAAGCGTGACATCGTGATGAAGGCTCTAACTCACCAAACAATTTTGATGGAGCTTTGAGTGGGAAAATGGAGAAATGGATGACCCACAAAAGTGACCACATCCCTTTCCTTCTTTAACCTCTTTTATTTCAACATTGGAAGATTGTTTTCTCCCTTTATTCTTTGCCTTTTGCTTTGGGTTCTCATTGTGACTTTGAATCTTTTATTTTGTCTCCATTTACATGTTTAAGAAAACAAAAATAATTCCATAGAAAACACTATAATCAAATCCAACCTCTTGATGTAGCAGAAAAGAAGTAGTAGTACTAGATTGATGATTAAGATATGGTAATTTGATGCCAGGTGTTGCTTCTTCAGCATTTCCATGGTCAGAATTTTCCCCGCTGAAAGCTTTGTTTTTGATTCCAAATGCCGCCGTGATGTACGCTAAATTAGTGATGATTTTTAGGCACTTAACTTTGCGAATCGAGAGTGGGTAAAACCAAAAAAGGCTCCAAATCCTCTCTACCTTTTGATTTATAGCAATACTTTTATAATTTCATGCTGAACAGAAGAACAATACACATACAGGTTCCTTGTTCAGAACAAGTGGGTAATGTTATCACTTTTTTTTTTTCAATCAAAATCTGCCTTGCAGTCTGATCTCAGACAAATTCGAGTAGTACTTAATTAATTATTTTTCCCGTAGAACTAAACTCTGAAACCGTGATCTGTCAGGATTCAGGACAAGATAGATTGATCAGTCCTAGGAAACACTGAAACAAAATTCGTGTTAAATTTCACGGTTGTTTCGTTTCCATGGATTGAAGTACAACAGTAACCCCAACATTATCCGCTTTGGCTTTTGGACAGCTTCACGAGGAGGATCTAGAAAGTAATGGGGACGTGTAAAATGAAAGTAAAATGGACGGCTATAATTGACATTTAGGGTCCCCCCCCCCTGTCCCTGTCAAGTATCAATAAGACATACAAATCCCATCTAGCTTTTCTTTTGGGGCACTGCCCCAAATAAGGGCATTAAAGGTTTTTCAATTCCCTCTTTTGTGAAAGAAACCACCCATTGGTAATGAAGAAAACAAATATGGTAGAATATAGAAATTAGCTCAACCATATATTATAAGTATTACTTTTAATTTTTTTTTTTTAAATGAAGTAAAATATAATGACCTCTACTTCTACCACTATATAAACCTCCAAAGTCTTTTTTTGAGTTTATTTTTCTTTATTTGATTCTTTGCTGCATTTGGAGAGAAACTAAAACAAAAAAGAGAGAGAAATGAAGCATTGGGGTCTCATTTTGTTTGTTTTTCTTTTGTTTCAAGATCAAGGAATTTTTCTGCATATTAAAGCTGATGATGGGTTTGTCAAAACTAAAGGAGTGCAACTAATGTTGGATGGAAGCCCGTTCTATGCAAATGGGTTCAATGCTTATTGGCTCATGTACATGGCTGCTGATTCATCTCAGAGAAGCAAAGTCTCAACTGCATTTCAACAAGCTAAACAACATGGCCTCAACATTGCCAGAACTTGGGCTTTCAGTGATGGTGGAGACAGACCTCTTCAGTACTCACCTGGCTCCTACAATGAGCAAATGTTCCAGGTTCAAAAGAAAAGAAAAAAAACTTTCAGGTTAAAATTTGGTCCATGATCTGGGTTCTAATTGCTTTTCTTTTGTTTCCTTGAAGGGATTGGATTTTTTAGTATCTGAGGCTAAGAGATATGGGATTAAGCTAGTTTTAAGTTTTGTGAATAACTATGATCAATTTGGAGGGAAGAAACAGTATGTGAATTGGGCAAGAAATCAAGGACAATCCATTGGCTCTGATGATGATTTTTTTACAAACTCTGTTGTGAAAGAATACTACAAGAACCATATCAAGGTCAGTCACTGTTTTTCCCCAATCTCTTCCTCTCACTCTCTCTGTCTCTGATATTAGCATTTTAAATGCTTGCTCTTTCATCTTTTCTTCTTCTTTCTTGACTATGAGTGACAGTTATAGAAATGACATCAGGCTGGTGAAATTGAAACTTTTTTCTACTGTAGTTAATTGGTTTCTTTTCCTCCTCTCAATTCTTGCTTGTTTTGAAATAAGATTTTGCATTGAATAATTAATTTATTGTACCAACTTCCATGCAATTGATGCAAGTGCATATCTCGTTTTTTTGTTTTTTTGTTGGTGTAATAGACTGTTCTTACAAGACAAAACAGCCTGACTGGAGTGGCTTACAAAGATGAACCAACAATAATGGCGTGGGAGCTTATGAATGAGCCCAGGTGCCTCTCGGATCCATCAGGAAGGACCATGCAGGTAAGGAATATATATATATATATATATATATATATATATATATATATATATATCCTCAAGCTCTTTTGCTTCACTGCTACTTTGTTTTGGTTTCATTTTTCCAAAACATATTTGTGTTTATATTCTAAATTTCATCGTGTTAATTTCCTCTACTTTTTTCCATCTAGAAATGACTTTTCAACACAATATTTATTTTTCGATGAATTCTTGAAATAATTTACTCTATTGAATTTAATGCAATGGTTTTGGTTTTTACTTTAGTTAGTGCTTTTTGCCTACTCATGCATGATATCCATTAAAGTGGCGTTGGAAGTTGTAACTGCACAACTTTAGTAGCAAATTTCTTTTTTTTAAAATGGATTTAACCTTTACGTGTCTCCAATACTCAAATATGCGGTGGTGGTCTGTTGGACTGGGAACCTAGTCCATTATTAGCAAGAAAACATATTTTAATGGATTCACCCAATGGCAACAGCTTTTACTTGATTGTGTTTGTTGAACAGGCCTGGATTACAGAAATGGCTTCTCATGTAAAGTCCATTGATGGAAATCACTTACTAGAAGCTGGTTTGGAAGGGTTTTATGGGCCATCATCGTCTCAAAAACAGCAATATAACCCTAACTTTCAAGTAGGAACTGATTTCATTGCAAACAATCAGATCCCTGGCATTGACTTTGCTACAGTTCATTCTTATCCTGATCAATGGTAATAATATATATGTTTAGTACAAATTTTCCGCTTAGAAGTCAAAGCCAATGTATCCAATCCAATCCTTCCCTGAACCTGAATAATTTACTTGTTGAGCAGGTTACAAAGCTCGAGTGATGAAAGCCAAATTGCCTTCTTGAATAATTGGCTGAACAATCACATCCAAGATGCTCAGGAAATCCTTCAGAAACCATTGCTTTTTGCTGAGTTTGGAAAATCATTGAAAATTTCTGGTCCTAACCAAAGAGACGAGCTGTTCAACACGGTGTACACAGCAATTTACTCGTCAGCTAGGGGTGGAGGTGCAGCCATCGGTGGGCTATTCTGGCAACTTTTTGCTGAAGGAATGGACTCTTTCCGAGATGGGTACGAGGTAATCATGAGCGAAGGCACCTCAACTGTCAACATCATTACTCAAGAGTCTCAGAAACTTAATCGGATTCGAAAGATGTATGTAAGGTTGAGGAACATCGAGAAATGGAATAAAGCAAGGGATATCAGAAGAGCACAATGGTGGGCTGGGAATGGTGTCAGTAACACAGGAAATTGAGAAACAATAATTAAGTGTTAAAGAAAAAGTTACAAGTTGAGTTGATATCCTACTAGTTTTTAATTTGGATAAAAGGAGGTGAATTCTCTGCTAGAAATGAATTGTTGGCTAAAGATTAATACATTCTGTGATTAAGTACTAATTAGATGAACCAACTTTGTTTGTGCTGTAAGCTAGTATTTGTGCTACTGAAATGAGTGAATTCAAGAAGAGATAAATAAAGCAAATGGAGTTTGAATTTGTTTGAAAATTGCATAGGAACTTATAATTTACATGTACAAAGCATTACTCCTATATTTTCACTGCAAAACAGCCAAGGGCAGGCAGAGTAGGGGGACTCAATCGAACAGAACAGGCTCTGGAAGGATTCAAAAGTTTATATGACAGTTCCATCTTTAATTGTTGCATTCTTCAATATGACTGTGATCCCAGACCTAATGTAAAACCCATCTTCTGGTCTCTCAGCTTCTTCAACAGCCTGATCAGTGATCAAAGTGTAAATTAAAAATTATTAAGGGAACAAGCATTCTACATTCATGGAAGCAAGGAAAGCAATACTTACATCACTATTTGATATGATCACATCTTTTCCTATCTTGGCATTCTTGTCAATTATGCAATTCCTTCCAAAAACACAATAGTAACAGGGTAAGGAATTATTTTAAAGACAAATATCTTCTAAAAGATGGTTTTTCAATCTAAATCTTACTTAATCTTGGTATTCTGTCCAACACCAATCGGAACCTTTCCTTCTGCTAGCAGAGATGCTATTTCCGACTCAGTTTGGTAGTAGTCTGCTCCCATCATCATGGTATCCTGTAAACAAAACATATATGAAGACTGTGCTCTCTACTTCTTATGCATAATTTTGGTGATTTTGGAACTTTTTGCACCAGAAAAATCTAAATTAATTGCTACAACCATTCAAACTGTTGAGGCATCTGGAAATATCTTCATACCCAGTTAAATTGTTTCTTCCTAGAGTATGTTTATCTCCATAGGTTGCCTCTTGTGGTGCCAAGAAAGTTGTCTAGGATCTTCTCAGAGTGTAGTCAGTGGCATTACTATCTAGATTGTGCAATTAGTGATGGGCCATAGTAATTTCAAAAAAGTACAGGACCAGAAAGAGAGTCTTGCTTCTAAAATACAGTTTATCATCAAAAACAGGTATAATCCCTTGTTAGATAGTTTTCTATGGGAAAGAGAAGATGTTGGATCACCTCAAGCTCAACACCAGACTCCAAACGTGAGCGCACACCAACTATAGAGTGTTGTACACTACATTCTCGCAAGAAACAACCATGTGAAATTATGGTGTCGACAATCTGCAATGACCAATTAGCCATGAGATAATACAATCAAATTATTATTCACTGACATAAACTAAAGCTTGAAGTCTTACCCTGCATTTATCAACTTTGGTAGGAGGCAAGAATCTTGGAGATGTATAGAAAGGTGTCTTAGGATCATAAAATTCAAACTTTGGTGGCTGCATGGAGAACACAGACAATCAGTTTTCAGGAAATAGATACCAAATGCCACGTTTAGGCTTATAAGGGGTACATGGCTGGAATGAGTGAAGTAATAAGGCAAATGATTTCCAAATTTATATGTAAACATGACATGGCAACATCTTAATCAGAGGATCTTTATTTATTTATTTAGCAGAAGTATTACAAAAAATATGCAAACTTTTGTTACTGCAGCCAGCTTCTTTAAGATCTTATACTTGCTGGGTTGTTGCAAGCGGATAAATGGGGATTTAGTATCTATGTTGATCAGTAAATCACATAAAAGATCAAAACTTTTACAGAAAAGTGAGAGCAACCTGTTCTGTGAGGGCTAAATTGGCATCAAAGAAGGACTTTATTGTCCCAATGTCTTCCCAATAGTCATTGAACAAATATGCCTGCGAAGATTCAAACAGCCAGAAACTCAGCAGTGTGATCACTAGATTAGAAGTACTCATTATTGCAAATAATAACTGATTACTACTGAAAAATCCACAGAGAAAACTAAAGGTAAAAATTCTTGTGAAAGTCATCTTGCCTGGACATTGTGTTCCTTTACAGCTGATGGAATAATCTCTGAGCCAAAGTCATTGCATGATGGATAGCTCCGTGTCAGAAGCTTTAACAAGACATTAGTTTTAAACACATACACACCCATTGATGCAATGTATGGATTCCTTGCAGCATCTTGCGCTGATAGCCCTAATATGGCGGTATCAACTTGCTGTAGTACAAATGAGAAACAAGCAAGATCACTGATTAGAGGAAATTACTGATGCCAGTAAACATACAGTTATAGCTTTGATTATCAGGAAAAATAATGTTTGAAAACAACAAAATTATGAAAATGTGGGTTATGAAGTGATAAGTAGTACAAGCATGTACCATAGCTTTAAGATTGGGGCCCTTTGGTTTCTCAGCAAACTGAACGATCCGTCCTGTTCCATCTATCTTCATCAATCCATAATCTGATGCACGGCTGCAAAAAAGAATGAAGTTAATTCCCAAATTCTGAAGGAAAGCAACCATCGATATATACTTCATGCTCTGAGCAACAGAAAAATAAAAGCAATATTAAAAGAATCTAAAAGCCAGATAGAGGATCAATATTGAAATATTGAGAAACTTGATAGTAATAATTTCAGTTCCCTGTAACTACATGTTACGCAAAGAGAATCATACATAAAGATTATAGCCATTATATTCTTTCTTAAAACATTCAACATGACATTAGATAACATGAATAACTACCTGTCATCCATTGGCAAACATGAGACTGTGATATCAGCATTTGAGTCAATATGCTTCTGCAAGAACAATAACTGTGGATTAGCCAGATGATTTTTTCAAGGTACAATCTTCATACATGAGGAAGAGAAAAGAAGAGGCTTTGAATGCTATACTTCGTCTCCTAGCAATTGAACTAAGTACCTGCACAAAATGCATATAGTCTGCCCGGTAAAGATGATCACCAGACAATATCAATACGTGCTCCACATCCTTGGCTTTGGCATCCTGGTAATAAAATAAATCATATTTGGTGAACCTTCAGGGGTCAGGCGGACGATTTCAGCTCAAATACAATGCCTAGTAACTAACCTCAAATACCCACACAAATTGCCTCACAGCATCAGCTGTTCCTTGGAACCACTTCTTCCCTGCTTCTCCTGGTGTTTGAGTGGCCGCCAGAACCTGTGACAGCCAACATAGCTTCATCAAAACTTTCAGAAAAATAATTAAATTTCATGAGGATGGAAATAGTAAAACGTCATGATCCACGCAGAAACATGGATTTCTAAATGAGATGCAAGTCCTCAACTGATAATAAGCATGATTTCGAATATCTCTCCTAGTATTGCTAAATCAACATGGGCTTACCTCCACAAAACCATCTCCAAAATTTACAGCGTTTCCAAAGTTGTATGTCCGAGCTAAGTGACGGTTAAGGGAAAAGGAGTTAAACTGAGTTAAGATAAATATCTTCTTTATCCCACTGTTGATACAGTTGCTCATTGGAACATCAATCAGCCTGTAACAACCTCCAATTGGAACCTGCAAACCAAACAAAATCATAGAAAACTTAAACCCTAGCAATCATGAGACTTCAGATTTAGTAATTGGGTTTAATTTTCAAACTTGATTCATTTCGGTTTAATTTTCTTCAAAAAGAAAAAATGTTTACTTTCAAAACATAAAAAAGTTTTTAACTTTCTCTAGGCAATGGTTTCTTACTGCTGGCTTGGCTCTTTTGCTAGTAAGAGGAAAGAGGCGTGTCCCAGCACCGCCACCCAATATGATGGAAGCCACATTTTTTGGATCCGCTTGTGGAGTCTCAAACATTGGTGCCTGAAACTTCTGACAATCAAAAGATTGAAATGCTTAGTAATGATCAAATGCCCGCATTGAAAAATAAAATAAAAAGATACTCATCAAATAATCAGAAAAATCAGAAACTCTTAGTAAAAGAAATCTGATACTAGATTGTTTAATCCTTGGAACAAGCATAACATTAAAAATGCTTTCTTGTACTTACCAGAGTCTCCTTGTCAATATCTGGGGTGAGAACAGAGTAAGCAACTCCAGGCTTAGCTTTTTTGACACCATTTTCAGCTCTCAAACTCTTCCATAACTGTGTTCCAAAGTCCCTGCTTTTAAGACCTCCCCTGATACTCTCACCCCAAAAAATAGTGCCTCCATTACTACGACCTTTGCTGACATTAATCGGATTCGCATTAGCCTTGGGTGCCATGCAGAAAGATTCCATTGCTGAATTCATTTATCAATAAACCAAAATAACCATATGATTCTCCGAGAATTTTAACAGGAAAAAAATAATAAAAAAACCAAAACTCGGAAAAATGGAATCTTAGTAGAGAAAGAAAATCAGACAAAAAGCAAAACTACTTTGTTAGTGGTCCCAATATTTCATGGCTACAAAAAGTAACTAATAAGAATACTGATCAATGAGAGATTAAAAAGCTGAGACGACTTTAAACTATGCCTAAGTAAAAAAAAGATCCAAAACTGTAAACACCCAGATCCGAGAAAAACTCTAAACCGAAGAACCCATATGCAAAATAGATCCCTTTTTGTTTTGGGTTTTAAATCACTACCTGAAGCTGCTCGGATCGCAAAAATTTTTGGGGAATAGAGAAATGGGTAATTAAAAAATGTGACCAAAGATTTAAAAGAAAGATCTTTTGGTTGATTTGAAAGTGGAAATAAGTAAATGGGAAGAGCTTAGAGAGCAATGACTGATGATATATATTGGCGTGTAAGCCGTCACGAGAAGCACCAAAATTGGTTTTTTTTTTTTTTTTAATATTGCATGAGATGAGAATATAATTACGTTTTCTTTGCTCTGTAATCTGATGAGACTCTGATTTTGCAGAGTCTGCAGTTGCCCAGACTTCTATGATACTTGGCAGAAAATGAAAATTCCATTTATAAGTTGTGTATTTGGAGCATTAATCAAGGAAAATTCATTTCTTAAGTTTTATATTTAACTTTTTAGCCATGTAATTTAAGAATTTTTTTTTAAAAAAAATTTGATATAAAAAAAATCGCAGTTAAAAAAAAAATTACAGATGTTGAAATTCAAATATCTGTTAAATGTTATTTTTTTAAAGATAATCATTAAATTAAATTTCGAATTCAATTTTTTAAAAATTTTAATATGATATTAAAAACTTATGCCATATTAATTTTGCAATAATCATGGATAAGAAGAATATACTACATTATCACTACTACTGTTAATTAATTTTATTCTTTTCCTAATCATCAATTAGAAATATAATTAGGGCACTTGATTTTGATTAAGAACTTTTCTCAATTGTGATGATCATTATTGAAAAGATTTCCTTTTTAAAGTGAACAGTTCACATCACTCATGTCAAACATGTTGGAAGATTGGAACTTGAATATTTTCTTTATATTAACAAAGAAGTAGTAATTTTCAAATAGTTAGATACTTGTCACCTCAAGTTTCACATGCTAGACCAAAAGCAAATAATAAAAAGAAATTATTATTATTATTATTGTATAAGCACATTTTTTAATGCTTTTATTAGTACTAATGTTTCAACTCAAATGTCAAAAAATTAATTAAGAGACTCCAGAATTTGAATTTCACTCATTTCGTATAAGATTTTTTGTAACTAGTACAAGTAAAGTTATAATCATAATCAAATATTACATTCAGATAATAAATGATTGAAATAAATTAAATGAACAAATTAACCAATATAAAATTAGATAAATTTAACATAAAATTATATCGAATTCCCATATGATGAAACTTGAATCTAAAACTTGAAACAATGGGATATGATCAACTACTAGGTGACAATGAGAAGGGGAAAATGTAAATAGGAAACCTACAAGATTGAAGAGTTTGATGAGGTTGGAAAACCATGAAATAGTTAATGATTTAATCATTAACTCAAATGAGATATGATTTGATTGCTTTATAATCTTAAATTTTTAATTGAAATTTTATAAATATAATTAATTTTTAGCAAAATTAAGTTGAGTTAAATCAAAATTCGACCCGCAAAACTTTTATTTTCTCTCTTAGTGCTGACACAAATTGTGTTTGAGTGTTTATTAAAAAGGATATAAAAATGAACTAATTTGGAAATGATTAGATCTTATAATTGTTAGCACATTATTTATTAGTCGAGGGATTGCTACAACTATAAATAGAATGAAGTGGATTCATCATATATGGTACAATGTGAATCACATTTGAAAGAAAGAGAGAATTTAATTAAAAGTTTCTGATTTTGAGAGATAAAGTTGCCATCGGAAATGGGAAATGATGAGAGTATCAAACATTTTGTCCCCACTATGAATGTTATAACAAATAGAGACCGATATAGCTTTTGGCCCCATTGCTGTCCATGTTTATTTGTATTCGATCAAACCTTCAAGTTTGGTTATGGTAAGATAGGAATTGGTAACCACAATTGCAAAGGCCTGGTGGACCAACCAAATCCATGTTGATTTGAATTGTCAGCAAGAATTTCATCTTTTTGTTTTTCGATAATTTGGTCAAAATATTTAAGAGGTTTCTATATTATATCATCTATAGTGTAAATTAATCTCTTTATTAAAAAATTAAATAATTTAATCTTTATTTTTTAAAATTAAAACAAAAAGATAAATCATTAATTAAAATAACATAATTTTAAAAAAAAAATGAGATGACATTTAATTTGTGATTAAATTGCCGACAAGAAGTAGGCACTTGAAAATCAGTGCCATGAACCATCACTTCCACCTAGAAGCGATTCACCAAACACAAACGAACCTCATTTTTGCCAAAAATGAGAAAGAAATTCCAAATTCACAAATCGTACTATAATTTATAATTTTGAAAAAAAAAGAATTATTAAGAAGAAAATATCAACACGACCCAGATTCTGAATCCTAGTCCAAACCCAATACTTTCCACCAAATTACAGGCCCAAATCTATTTGTACAACTGACCTATTTTCTGAAACTCATTTCAAGCCCAATAATTATGTGCACTGACAATAGCCCATTAAAGAAAAAAAGAACCCAGGGGCTCTCCTGTAAATTTTTAGAACTTGGAAAAGCCAATCTCAAAACCTCCATCACGAAACTCCATCCTCTTTTCTATCCCTTTGGAACCCAGTAAAGCCAGAGAAGAAGAAATGGCGCTAACTCTCCCCAACACATTTCTCCAAATCAAACCTTCTCTTCCCCCTTCACTCACCACCAGAAAGGTAAATAGACCAAAACCCAAACCTCCTTTAATCCCATGTTAAAACCTTAATCATCCAACTTACTCAGTTTTCTTTTTGTTCCTTCTTAATAGGCAGTGACTGCAACGGGAGGGGGCTATAGGCCACAAGTGACGTGCCGGAAGAAAGATATCCACCCGGGTTTCTACGAGGATGCTAAAGTTTATTGCAATGGAGAATTAGTGATGACAACAGGTGGGACCCAGAAGGAGTACGTGGTAGATGTTTGGTCGGGGAACCATCCTTTTTACCTCGGAAACAGGTCGGGCGTTCTCGTCGATGCTGACCAGGTCGAGAAGTTCCGTAAGAAGTATGGACAGTTGACTGAGATTATGGAGATTCCCGTGCTTAAGGGTGAGATTATTTTGCCCAGCAAGCGAAAGTCGGCTGGTAAAGGCGGCAAGAAGAAGTAGATTAATTGCTAGTAATTTGATTTCTTTTCTTATTTCGAATTGTCCATGATATGGTATTGAAATGCTTGGTTTGTGTTTGATATTATGCTTAATTGGATGTGGTTGGACTTGGCTAAAAACTGGGTATGGAAATTGGTATTTAATCTTCTGATGATAGGACTTTGGTCATGGTAATTAGTTACAAAAGAATTTAGAAAAGAATGACTAACTCACTTTATTTTTAACTTAGATTCTAGTAGTCTCATGAAGGCTCCATCTTTGCTTAATCAGTTTTGATTTCCGGGAAATTTAGAGAACTATTTTTCTTGTTTTGGATGGTCATTGGTTTTGGGTTCTAACTGTGGTGTTTGCTTGCCTGCTTCAGTGTTCCCATTGTTCTCTTTGGTCCCTCTGTTTCTTGAGACATGCAGAGCTTGTGTTGATTGATATGTCCCAACTAGGGGAAATTTGGGCTGCATTTCACCAACTTTAAACTAATTGTTAGGCTTTAGGTACACATGACAGGAACACAGGAACTTCTGACAGAATTAACATTCTTCTTTGGTTGAATTGAATCTCTATTATCAAATCATTTGGCTTAAGTGAAATGCATCCTTTGAATATGAAGTTAATTTTATTAGTAAACAATCATTTCATTTCTTTCATGTCATTGAATTTAGATCTTTTTTAATGCATTTTAATGTTTTTTCTTTCCCTTCTAGCAAAACATATACATTCATAAATTAGGATGATCTAATATTAAACAAAATAAAGGAAGTTCTTCTATGAATTGAGGAGTCAAACCCACCATTGGAAATTGCCAGAATACTGGTCAGGTCCAGTAAATCTCTTATCACAAATGGAAATGCTCAATTTCCTACTGCACTTTCTTTTCTCACTTGAATTCTTGTTGGTTTCATCTTTGCCAAAAGGCTGAGCTTTTAGGTTCAGGATTAGCTTGTAGGATAGACTCCATTTTCTACAGGTATTTTGGATGAGTTTTAGGATTTGCACCCATATAAAAGGAAAGAACAAGAAGGGAAAACTGTGCCAGATGATGAACATGGAGGCTGAAAGAAAAGGTTAGTGAACTGAGAGCCGAATTTACCCTAAATTGAAAGCAGTCATTTACTAAAATGTTTTATGAATTTTCATTGACTTCCACAAACTGGTAGGCGATACCGCGATAGCACATGTTCCCAATGGAGCTAGCTTTAATATCTTCTCATTCTTTGAGTTTATTATTTCTAGAAGCTCATTGCTTTCCTATATAACTCCACGTAAATGCTAGGAAATTAATATTAGTAATTTAAATTCAGCCTTGCTTGTGTTTTTGGTGATTATATTTTTCAAGCAAAGGAAAACCAATTTGCAGTTGAGATTTCACAATTATCTCTCTTTAATTCTATTTGTTAACTTATTGGTTCAATTTTCTTCCTCTTTGGTATACAATTTTCAAAACCCTGCAGTCTTTCATTTTCCAAATTAAATTAAAAGTCAACAAGTTCTAGGGCCACAAAAATACATGAATTCAAGAAGGAGAAAAAAAGAAAATGTTAGTTAGAAATCAAAGTTTTTTTTTTTTTTGGAAAATCTGAAAAATGTTAGTGTATAGTATTATTAATATGGTTAAGTTACCTTATGTCCTTGTACTATGGTTATTTGATTAACCTGTATGCGTATCATATATCGTAATTTTTTATACCAATATTGTAAATATAAATAGAACAAAAATGATTAAATGTGTTAAAATTTTAAACACTAATACGATATGTGTATTAAATATATTAAATATGTTGTATCGTATTTATTATATTAATTTTGTGTTTATTAAACAAATTGTTTTTCATTTCGTATCTAAAATTATGAAGTTTGCAATACCACCTAGCTTAGCCTTCATATTTGACAAACATACAAATTACTAAACCATCATTACTTCCATGTGAAACCTGCTGGAAAATACTAAAAATTAATTAATAATTAAACCGATAAGAATATTTCAAAACCCGAAAATGATTATTACGCGTTCTTCCTTACTCTTAACAGGAAAATGCGAAAAGTTCATTTTCTTTGTTTTTTCCATTTGGAAAATGCGAAAAATTCAAGTAAGGAATTAAGGATATCTCCTCTCTATATAATGAAATTTGCCATTTCCCATTTTCGAGCTCTTTCCTTTTGGCTTAACTCCTTTCCGTAAGTTTTTCAATTGATCCCCAAATCAAAACTGACAAAAATATAGTATATGTCACCAGCTTCTAACTGTTTCCATTGATTTTCATTGGCAAATCTTCCTACTTGATCCCGAAACTTCCAAGTTCCAGTTCTTTTTCTTTATAAAACACTATTAAACTAATAAGCCATTCAAAAACCTTTAAATACGATTTTAGCTAGAAAAAGAAGCTTTAAATTAGTTGGGTCTTTTTTGGATTTGATAACAGTTAGTGTTCCCATGTGCAGGATTGTCTTGGCTTTGGTGGTGTTCTTTTGGTTGTCCATGTTAGGTACCAGAGTGACGGAATAGTGTCTCACAACTAAAATAAGAGATGAGAAAATAGGAACTGAACACACAAAATTTAACGTGGAAAACCCTCAATGAATAAAGGGAAAAACCACGGGGCAAGACTAGAAGAATTTCACTATGAGAAAATATTACAACACCTCTCTCTAAATACTAGGAGAGAACAACCTCACAAAGAATATAGGAAAGTATACAAGAGAGGAAGAGATAATTCTTGGGATGGTTTTAATACTTCTCCTTAAGGCTCTTTATATAGCCTTCAAGGAGGAACTCTAACAATTCTCCCACCGATGTGGGATTCTAACAATTCTCCCACTTGAAGATTTGATTAAACCAATCATATCTTCACACCACTCTTTCTGTCTTGCCATTCCATGTTGCTTACGTTTCTGATAGACCATAGGAGGATCGACACCAAATAAACTTGTCAGTGTTGATTGGCTTTGTCATAACATCTGCTAGGTTGTCTTTGGTGTGAATCTTTTGCATATCCACACTTCCTTCTTCTACTACTTCTCGAACAAAGTGATACTGTATACCTATATGCTTTGTCCTGGAATGAAAGGCTGGATTCCTTGCAATGTGCAAGGCACTCTGACTGTCACAATACACAATAATCTTCTGCTGCTTGTGCCCGAGTTCTTCCATTAACCTTTGTATCCATATTGCTTCCTTGCATGCTTGGGTAGCTGCCATGTACTCAGCTTCTGTAGTAGACAAAGCTACAACAGTCTGTAACTTAGATAACCAGCTTACCGCTCCTCCTGCAAGTGTGAACACATAGCCAGTAGTGGATTTCCTTTTATTAAGATCACCTGCAAAATCTGAATCAACATAACCCCTGACAACAAGTTCTGATCCTCCAAAACATAATGCAACATCTGAGGTTCCTTTAATGTATCTAAGGATCCTCTTAACAACATTCCAATGCTCTCTACCAGGATCTGCCATAAATCGACTGACCGCTCCCACTGCTTGTGCAATGTCTGGTCTTGTACATATCATAGCATACATAAGGCTTCCCACCGCTGATGCATACGGTACTCGAGACATTTCCATCCTCTCTGCTTCATTGCTAGGACTCATACCTGAGGATAATTTACAATTGACAGGAAGTGGGGTAGATATTGGCTTACAGTCTTGCATGTTGAAGCGTCGCAAGACCTTCCTCAGATAATTCTTTTGAGAAAGCCAAATTTTCCTGTCTTTTCTGTCTCGGTGAATTTGCATCCCTAAAATCTTGTTTGCGGGTCCCAAGTCCTTCATATCGAACTCCCTAGCCAACTGTGCCTTCAAATCTTGGATTCGATCTTTGTTGGGGCCTACCACCAACATGTCATCCACATACAACAGCAAAATAATGAAATCATTATCATCAAACCTCTTGTAGTACGTACAATGGTCTGAACTCAGTCTGTTGTATTCAAGGCTAATTATGAAAGAATCAAATCTCTTGTACCAACATCTGGGCGCCTGCTTTAGACCGTACAGAGATTTGGTCAACCTGCAAACCAAGTTCTTTTTACCTGTTTCAACAAAACCTTCTGGTTGGAGCATATAAATTTCTTCTTCAAGCTTTCCATGTAGAAAAGCCGTCTTTACATCTAGTTGTTCAAGATGTAAATCAAATGCAGCACACATAGCCAACACTACTCTGATAGTAGTAAGTCTGACAACTGGAGAAAATATCTCGTTGAAGTCAATACCTTCTTTCTGAGCATATCCTTTTACAACCAATCTAGCACGATATCGTTCTACTTGATCATTGCTATCCCGCTTGATCTTGTAGACCCATTTGTTACCAATGGCTTTTCTGCCACGTGGTAATTCCACCAGTTCCCATGTCTCGTTCTTGTGAAGAGCTTCAATTTCTTCCTGCATTGCTGTCATCCACAGAGAAGCATCTGGGCTACTAGTAGCTTCATGAAAAGTTGATGGCTCTCCATCCTCTGTTAAAAGACAGTATGCAACATTGCTCTCCGTAACATACTCCGTGTGCCAATTTGGAGGCCTTCTCTCACGAGTTGACCGTCGAACTTCTACAGCCTCGGACTCAACTGGTTCTGGTACCTCATGCTCTGGTTCTGCTTCAGAAGAATCATCTTCTTGAGAATTTCTATCCATCTGCACTGTAGCAGTCTCTTTTGAAGTGTTGTCATTTGTTTGCTCACTTTGCAGTTCATTTTCTGCAAAAACTACATCTCTGCTGACAACAACCTTGCGGGCAGTGGGATCCCACAGGCGATACCCCTTAACACCGTCAGCATAACCCAAGAATATACATTTTCTGGATTTTGGATCCAGCTTTGTTCTTTCTTGGGAGTTGTACATCACGTACACAGGACATCCAAACACATGTAGAGAAGAATAATCAGCTGGCTTTCCTTTCCACATCTCCATAGGCGTCTTCAAACCAATCGCCGTTGATGGTGATCGATTTATCACATAACAGGTGGTTTTGACTGCTTCTGCCCAGAAAGATTTGGCCAATCCCGCTGTTCTCAGCATGGCTCTTGTTCTATCTAGGAGAGTTCTGTTCATCCGCTCTGCTACACCATTCTGTTGAGGCGTATGTGCAACCGTGAATTGTCTCATAATACCCTCTTTCTTACAGAATGCTAGAAAGTTACCGTCTACATATTCTCCTCCATTGTCTGTCCTCAAGCACTTGATTCTTTTCCCAGTTTCAAGCTCTACTTGTGCTTTGAACTCCTTGAATACTGGAAACACATCTGACTTCTTCTTGATTGGGTACACCCATAATCTCCTGGAATAGTCATCAATGAATGATACAAAATACTTTGCTCCACCCAGGGATATTTCTGGTGACTCCCACACATCAGAATGGATTAAGTCCAGTATGTGTTTGCTTCTTGTAGTTACTTTAGCAAACTTCAGTCTATGCTGCTTGCTTATCACACAGTGCTCACAGAAAGGTAAATTGACCATCTTGAGCCCGGGCAGGAGATTGCGTTCTGCAAGGACTTTCAAGCCTCGCTCTGACATATGGCCTAATCTGCGATGCCACATCATCGTCGTTTCTTCTTGGCTGGCTGCTGCAACTGATGCATCTGCCTCTTGCAACGTCTCTCCCAAAAGCATGTATAGATTGCTTGTGATCTTTTCTGCTTTCATCACCACAAGGTTTCCTTTCACTACTTTCAATATTCCACATTCAGTGTGGATCTTGCACCCGAGGTCATCCAATTGTCCAATTGACAATAAGTTCTTCTTTAAGCCCTTCACATGTCGTACCCCTTGAATTTTGCGAACAGTACCATCATGCATTTTTAATCTGACGGTACCGACTCCAGCAATATCTAAGGCGTGATCATTTCCCATGAACACAGATCCTTCCGAAATAGGTTCATAAGTGCAAAACCAATCTCGGTGTGGAGTCATGTGCCATGTCGCACCTGAATCCATTATCCAGACATCATTGAGTTTCTTTCCGCCTTTAGAACTAGTCGCTGCTTCACTATACAAGATTTCTCCATCATCTGAGGTACTTGCAACACAACCTTGGGAGGTTGATGTTTCAGAATTCTTTTCTCCACCCTTCTTATTATGCCAACACTCCTTCTTCGAGTGCCCTCTCATGCCACAATTGTAGCATTTAAGATTCTTCCTTCTTCGAGATTTTGATCTACCATGATTCTGACTCCCACTGGAGCCACGTTCTGTTGATCTGCCTCTCATCACCGTTAAAGCCTCTGCTTGCTTTGAATTTTCTGACCTTTCCTCCTTATTCTTGCGCCTGGATTCTTCTTCAAGAATAGCACCGGCAACATCATCAAAGTGAAGAGAGTCACTAACATTGTTATTTGTGATGTTGATGATGAGTTGATCATACGAATCTGGTAAACTCTGAAGTAGAAGTTCCGCACGTTCATTTTCCGCTATTTTGAAATCTGATGCTGTGAGTTGAGCAAATAGCGTATTCAGAGTGTTGATGTGATCCGTTACCGACGTGGATTCACTCATTCGAAGAGTGTAGAGTTTCCTCTTCAAGAATATTCTGGTGTGAAGTGACTTCACCTCGTACAATTTGTTTAGAACATCCCAAATCTCCTTTGCAGTCTTCTTCTCTGCAACACTTGACAAAACTGAATCCGCCATTGCTAGGTGCAGATTGGCAACAGCATTGTCATCCTTCTCTTTCCACTTTTCATCAGTCATTTCTGTGGGTCTACTTTCAATTGCTTCTAGACAATTATCCTTCCTCAAAATTGCTCTTATCTTCAATTTCCACAAGGAGAAATTTCTCCCACTGAACTTCTCTATCTCGAATTTTGCTGCCATGGTTGTACACGAACTGAAGCGAGTTACACTATTTCACCGTGAATAGTACCGTATACGTGAACAGTATTGTACGTATGTCGTACACTAGAACAAATCCAGTATACGTTAACAATTACTGCAAAAGTATACAACCACACGTATGAATAGTAACCGTATACTGGAATAGTAACCGTATCTGTGAATAGTGACCGTATACTGGATCAGTGACCGTATACTGGAACAGTGACCGTAGCCCGTGAATAGTGCACCAGGTAGGTTCCCAGGAAAGAGAGGTGGGTCACTGATAGACACACTTAAATACCAAGTCTTTCCTAGCCAGAACTTCCCTAGACACTTTCACACTACCACACTTTATTTCCAGCAACAAGAATAATTCTTTTCTGATGTGGAAGATCAGACAATACTGCAACCACAGAGCATACTAAGAACCAACACTTTCACTGCAGCGGAATAAGGACCACGAACCAATGGCTCTGATACCACTGTTAGGTACCAGAGTGACGGAATAGTGTCTCACAACTAAAATAAGAGATGAGAAAATAGGAACTGAACACACAAAATTTAACGTGGAAAACCCTCAATGAATAAAGGGAAAAACCACGGGGCAAGACTAGAAGAATTTCACTATGAGAAAATATTACAACACCTCTCTCTAAATACTAGGAGAGAACAACCTCACAAAGAATATAGGAAAGTATACAAGAGAGGAAGAGATAATTCTTGGGATGGTTTTAATACTTCTCCTTAAGGCTCTTTATATAGCCTTCAAGGAGGAACTCTAACAATTCTCCCACCGATGTGGGATTCTAACAGTCCACCCATGTAGATATCGCTAGAACTCTTTATCAAGGATTCATCGCTGTTTCAAACAAGCCTTTGCCCATTTTCATCTTCATGAACTTCATAATCTTCGTTCTTTGCTTTCTATCTAGCCGAAAACAGTTCCAGCCGCCTAATTACGTCGTCTACCATGACAATGTGGGAGGATCTCATAGGAACATCTGCCCCAACGATGTTGACTCTCTTCTTCTTGAGGAGGAAGAGGAACACACGAGGGAAGAGATGTTAGTCGACAAACATATCATCCTAGTGGAGAATGCTGTTGGGGATATATATTGTGGCTGTTAGTTCGGACAATTATTAAAAGGTTTCGAGCGAAATCATAATCAGTTAGAGTTCCAGAGAGTGGAGAGAGGAGAGAGGGTTGAGCAAAGAATTGGTAATCTCAATGAGAGAAACGCCATGGAGATCAGTAATGGATGATATGAGCAACGAAGAGTTCAGGTTTTCAGTAGAGGCTTTCATTGCTGAAAGAAACAAAGTAAGGATGCAAGAGAACATTCATGACGAGGAAGGATTTGAGATTTATATACTGTCAAGTGCATCAATCAAATGTAATTATATATATATATATAATTTTTATTTTCAAACAGTGGCGGATGGTCATGAGGGCTTGGGGGAGTCTTGGCCACCCAAAAATTTTAGAATCCCTTTACTATATATGTATACAAATTTAAATTGACATTTAAAATTAAGATTTTTGTTTGTTAATTCTATTTATTTCTTTTTTAATTTAATTTTATGCATTGTAATTTAAGAAAAGTTAAAATCATATTTTTATTCGTCTATTTATTGTAACCATCAATTATTCTTCACAAAATCTTAAAATTAATAAGCTTGTCATAGATATTAAGTCATAATCATGTAATTTAAGAAGAAAAAAAATTAACTTTTTAGTTTTCTCAATAAGACCTTAAGTATTTTTCAACGTCGTACAAGAAATTATTAAGACATTTAATTTAGATCAATTTTTGAAGATGCAAGTTCTTTAAAAGAACTTGCTCAATATTTTATGAAAGATTATTTATTTGATTTATTTTTATTTATGAATTGATAAAATTTATAGTTTTATGAGCTTATTAATTTTTATTAGTTTATTGCTTGCATATATATATATATATTTTATACTGGTAATTATAAAAGTGATACTTCAAATGTGAAAAAAAAAAGAAGTATAATTTTAATTGATCTTTTTAAAATTAAATGTCAAGATCCATCACTGTTTTCAGAGCTAAACATAACCAATTAAAAGTTAAAACTCCTAGGAAATGGGGTTTGAGATTTATGAGATGAGATGGAATTTCTCTAATTGTCTAGTTCAAATCCATCGGGCTTTCACATGTCCTCAGGATTTTTTTTTTGGATAATTTGTAAGCTTTATTATCCAAGAAAGCAGCAAAGCTGCTACATAGGGAACCCATTAACAACATAGCATCATAGCTATTACAAATCCTTTACATCATAACAGTTTACACAACCCCCCAGCTCTACCTAACAAACATATCAGCATTAAGGTTCCATCCATTGCAGAGCTCAACATTGATAGAATCCGTTGCGATGCATCGTAACCCATTTAATCTTATAGAAACCGAGTCCTTTATTTGCTCCAACACCTTTGTTAATGGCTCTTCAGTCTTCTTGAAAATTCTATTATTTCTTTCCCTCCACACTTCATATACAAATGCATTCCATGCCATTCTTAGGATTATGGTGATCAATGCTTTCCCCTTCAGCTGCTTTGTAGCCCATTTCACTTCCTCTTCCCATCCTTTCACTCTTCTCCTGATCTTGGAACTCAGAAGCACTTGCTGCCATATAGCTGCAGTATAAGGGCATCCCAGAAACAGATGATTACGAGTTTCTTTCTCCTCCTTACATAGAACACATAACTCATTCACTGCAAGCCCCCATGATGCAAGTCTCTCCTTTGTTGGCAACCTGTTCAGTGCTGCCATCCAGGATATAATCGCATGTCTGGGAATGAGATGTGGAGACCATACCAGTCTATGCCATGCCACCTTTTCAGCTCTCGGTCTGAGTACATTCCATACAGCTCGTACATCATATTTGTTACCTGAGAATGGCCATCGGCTACCTCCCTGCTGTACTGGAAGCTGCTGAATCTTATGCCTTAGTTGCATTAGTTTCTTCCATGCCCAGCTGCTGCTCTCAGGGACAGGGATTAGCCAGACATCCCTTCCCTTTAGCACATAAGCCTGAATCCAGGCTATCCATAATGATCCTGCTGAGGTTAGGATGGACCATAGGTTTCTCATTATGCATGCCTGATTCCATGATATGGAATCTTTGAGTCCCAATCCCCCCTCAGCTTTTGGCATGCAAATATGCCTCCAGCTCACCCTAGCACCCTTTGCTGATCCCTCCTTCCCTTTCCAGAAGAAGCAAGCACATAATTGAGAGATCTTCTTTAGTACCTGCTTGGGCAGAATAAACTGCCTACACCAGTAGTTTTGAAGACTGTAAAGCACCGATTGGATAAGTTGTAACCTGCCTGCATAGGAAAGCCATTTCACTGCCCATCCATTGATTCTTGCTTGAATTTTGCCCAGCAATGGCTCACAGTCCTTCTCAGTCAATCTCCTTGTCACCAACGGTACACCAAGGTACCTGACTGGGAGAGAGCCTACTTTAAAGCCCGTGATCTCCTGGATAGAGTCCAATTCTGCTCTATAGATCCCTAAAGAGAAAATCTCTGTTTTCCCACTGTTGATTTGAAGCCCAGAAAAGGAATAAAAGAGTTGCAGGGTGTGTTGAATTCCAATCACTGAGTCCAAGCTCCCTTTTGAGAAAATTAGAAGATCATCAGCAAAGCAAAGGTGGGTGAGCTTTATCCTTTTGCACTTGGGGTGATAGGCAAAGATCCCATGATGGGCTGCTGCATCCAGCAATTTTGATAGCACATTCATGGCCAAAACAAACAGGTAAGGTGACAGTGGATCACCTTGCCTGACACCTTTGGCTCCCTTGAAATACCCTGCCAGAACCCCATTGATGGCAATGGAGAATCTGGGAGTGGTGAGGCAGGACCTGATCCAGCAGATGAACTTCTCAGGGATATTCAAAGCTGCAAGGATAGCCAGAACAAAATCCCAGTTGAGGGAGTCAAATGCCTTCTGTAAATCTATCTTGATTGCACATCTAGGTGAAAGTGAGACCCTTCCATACCCTCTCACTAGTTCCTGGGCCAGCAATACATTGTCATTTATACACCTGCCCGGTATAAAAACACATTGGCTATGACTAACAATCGAAGGCAGCAACTGCTTAAGCCTGTTAGCAATGATTTTAGTGATGCACTTGTAAATCACAGTACAGCAGGCTATAGGTCTGAACTCTTTTATGTTGCTGGGATTCTTACATTTAGGCACTAAGGTAATGATTGTTGCATTGAATGCTGGCAACAGACTCCCCGTGTCAAAGAATGATTGTATAGCATCCATGACATCCTCCCCCACAATGCTCCATGCTTCCTGGAAAAATTTGGCAGTGTATCCATCAGGGTCAGGGGCCTTATCACCATTCTGTGAAAACATTGTGACTTTGATCTCTTCTCTGGTGATTGGCCTTGTCAAGGATCTTTGCTCCTCCTCATCAACTGAAGCTTGAAGAAGCTCAATTAAGATGTTAGGAGGACAACCCGTGACCTTAGTGTCAGCTGTGCCTATAAAACTCTGAAAGAAACCAACAGCTTCACTGGAAATTTGCTGAAAAGATTCCAGTTTGTTTCCCTGGGCATCTGTGAGGGATCTAATGGAATTGCAACTTTGTTTTGCAGCCATCATCCTGTGGAAAAACCGTGTATTTTGATCTCCTTCCTGGATCCATCCTATCCTGGATTTTTGCCTGAAATAGCTTTCTTCTGCAGCACTGAGCTCTTGAAATTCTTTAAATAAAGATGACTGCTGAGCAATTTGATCAGCTGTGGGATCATTAGCAAGCACTGCTAGCTGAATTACTTCTAATTCCTTTCTTTTTCCTGCTACTTTCATTGAGATTTCCCCAAACTGTTCAAAGTTGAACCTCCTGAGAACCTGCTTTAGCCTCTTGAGCTTCAAATGAAGTTTGGCCATAGGGGACCCCAAGTCTACCTCTTTCCAGGAGTGCTCAACAATGGCCTTGAACTCAGGGTGCCGAGCCCAGAAATTAAAAAACTTAAACGGTTTAGGAAGGGAAGCTCCTGCCTGGTTCAGTTGAATAAGGGCAGCACAGTGATCAGACACCTCAAGGGGAATGAATGCCACAGAAGTGTTTGGGAAGAGAGGAAACCAATCTCCATTAACAAGCACTCTATCCAGTTTCTTTGCCAGATGTGCCTCTTGATGATTGGACCATATGAATGGAGGGCCAACATAAGCATGATCATCTAAAGATAATTGATGCATGCAATTCTGGAATTCTCTAGTATCAGAGGTGATGGTCTGATTTCCATTGAAAGATGAACTTTCTGAAGGATGTCTCACCACGTTGAAATCCCCAGCCAGCATCCATGCCTCATCAGAGATAGAACTCTGCAGGGAAATCAAATGGGCCCATAGCTTTCTCCTTTCTATACCTTCATTCTTCCCATAAATGGCAGTCAGATAAAACCTGCTATCAGCCTGAGAAATCTGGCAAGTAATAGCCTGATCTGAGCTCCCAATCAAACCAAGTGATAAGTGGTCCTTCCAAAGCAGCCATATTCTTCCATTGCTTGCTTCAGTGTAATTGGCTAACATGTTCCAGCCTCTGAACCATTTGTCAATAATAAAATGCATATTGTGTTGCTTTACTCTTGTCTCTAAGAGACAAACCACTTCAATCTTCAGGACTTGTAACCTTCTAACTACTGCTTTCTGCTTCATAGGGCTGTTAAGCCCTCGAACATTCCACACGAGAATGTTCAGAGCTGACTTGTTGAAGATTGACCCCCAGGAACAGGCACCCCTGTTCTCACTGACTTCCTTCCTTTGTCCAATGGCCCTTTCCTCCTATTTTTAAGATTTTTCATCAGATCTGCAATCCCAGCTGCAGCTGCTCTTGGCTTCCTTGGGGAATAACATATCTTACCTACCCCTTTGGGTTCAGTATCCTCTTCCATTTGCATGTCTTCTTCAGTTTCATCCGCTGATTCTAAGACTGCAAATCGATTTACTGAGCCAGCCCTTCCTTGAGGGGACATCATTGCCTGATCATTGTTCCTCTCTACTGTTTCATTGCAATTTATAGTAGGAACCACTTCCTTTCCCCTTCTCCTTTGTTCTACCTCTTCCCTAGTGGACTCATTTAGATCCCCTGGTCCTTCAATCACCTCAAGAGGATCCTTCTTTTTAGGTATCCATACCTTTGCACTAGTCTTCTTAGTCATGATTGTGCAAGTCTTCTCAGAGTGCCCAAATATACCACAATGGGTACACTTCTGGGGCATCCAGGGGATAACCACCGAGATGGATGTAGAAGATCCATCCTGCATCTCAACCTCTATAGTCTGTGGGATGTCAGTTCCCACATCAATCTCAACACAGACCTTAGCATAGGCTAGTCTCTGTTTTCCAGCAGTGATTTTGTCCATATAGAGGGGATTCCCCACAGCGCTAGCAATGTAGCTTAGACCTCTATTGGTATACAATTCGAGCGGGACATTTCCCAGATGAATCCAAACTGGCATTTTATCCATCTGAAAGTCCAAGGATTTCATACCTGGCTCCCATTTCCGAACAATGATAGGCTTATTCTGTATATGCCAGGGACCATGTTCCAGAACTCAATCCCTAACCTCTGAAGAAGGGAGTTGAATGATGTACAGATTTGGTCCTGCTGGTCTCACCGTGACTTCCCTTGCCTTTCCCCAGAGTAGGCTTGCCAGTCTCTGGAAAAGGCTAAAATTTGGTGCTCTCCCCATAAACTGCGCCACAATCGCGTTCTGCCATTGTTGCGCCCCCTCATCGAAGACTTCTGCAGGTGGTTTCACGGTAAACCGTCCCTCAATTCTCCTTGGGGGAAAGAATTGAAGTGTTTGATCGTCTGTTGCTGAAAATAACTTCCTCCAATCGTGGGGAGCCACATCAGAAGAGTTAGTTATAACTAACTCCTCCCCAGCTGGCATTGATACTTTCTCCTTCAGCTCCTCCCTTGATTGGAGAGGAGGAAAATCACCATTGTTGAGCTCTCGTGATCCTGCTTGCTGAGTCTCAGGAGTTCCAACTGGCTTTACTGAATTTGCACTTGTTTTCATGGCAATTGGAGCCAAAGACAAGAACAAAAAGTTTTATCTTGTGGCCAAAGAAAAATTTCCAATTCCCGAAAGAAAAGGTGGAAGAATGACTTTTAATTCCAGAAAATGGATGGATCAGATGACAGAGATGAACGAATGATGAAATTTGGTGAGGAAATCCCAATGAAAGGATTAGAAATGGCGAGAAAATCCTTGGCTCAAGAAAGTTCTCCTAGCTTGAGTCGAGAGCATTTTCCTTTTACGCGCCAAATCCCTAGTTGCTACTTTTTGACCAATTTTTTCCTTTTTATATATTTATGTCCCCAGGATTTTTCATATAAATTTGGATCGATTATCTTCATCTAAAAAACGTGACAAGCTTGGATGTGCTTTGCAAATTTGGGTGCAAATGGAGTGCAAATCCAAGTTGTGATCGTCACTTTCTTCTGGAACCCGCTTGAAATCCTTGCATTTGGCAGTGCCAAATGCCAAATAGTATGAGAAAGGCTGGGCTTGTTGAACATTTAAGAAAAACAGTTCTTCCTTCTCTGAACTGAAGCCCTGCTTTTAAAAGGAGTATAGCCCAAAGCTTTTTCCCGGTTTTAAAACCATTACCTTCATGTCTCTTTCCTTTTATATATTTTTTTAGATGGGATAGATAATAACCTGATATTTAATAAGTTACATAAAACCTAATTATGAATTCCCGTTTCCTAGTTTACATATTAGAGTTAATAAGAAAATTCTTGTTTTTTAGACGTATATAAATAAAATGAGAATATTATTTGACTCTTTTATGAACTAATTGATTAAACTTACAATTGTCCGCCAGATATGCACTTTTCTCTAATTGGAAATATAATATGTTATCTCTTTGGTAGGTCGGTGTGAATTTGGTATATTAAAAAATATCAGTATTGGTATAAAGTTAAAGAAGTTGATTTCTTTGTCAATAGGATGTTGAGTTAGTAAAAATGGACCTGTAAAATTTAGATTCGATTTCATTTATCAATAATGTCTTTTGATAGACGATCTATAAATTTAATATAAATCTTTCTAAAACCTATAACATGTTTTAATCTTGAAATGAAGTAGCCTTGTTAACCTACATTTTTTTTTTACCAAAAAGAAAAAAGTAGGATTCTTTTTCATACATCCCTACCATACATAATTCTTATTTTTTTATGTCGCTCAATCATCTTTTAATCCTTCACACAATCTCTTTTTTAAAAAAAAATTATAATTGTTTACATCCTTAATTACAGGTAATCAAATTCAAACCCAAAAGAAATCCTTCTGATCATATGCATGTCTAAATCTGATTCTGCCAATTTTTTTTTTTCCAAAAGCTAAATTTGGATATGGATGAAAAGCTGTTGAAACTTTGATTTCAAAATTTTTCACCAATCAGTATAATAACTACATCTACATCATTTGATGAACATTATCATCAAACCAACCTCATCTGATCAATTCAGACCATTTCTAGCAAGAAAGATAAAAAAGAAAAGAAAAGCTGTAGCCTGTATGTATATAATTGTATATAAACTCTAGCTTTGAGAGTTAGATAAAATTGACTTTTTTACTAGGGTCATGAATAATAAAACCTCTGATTCTAGAGAAAAATGGCTTTGATTTACCCTTTTTTTCTGAATCAGTATTTCCATTTTCCACCACTAAAGCCTCTTTGTTCTTTTTTTCGGCTTTCCAGTATTGCTTTAAGGATAATCTTATATATATATATATATATATATATATATATATATATATTAAAGGGTATTTTATTCTATATCATAAAAGCCAAAAGAAGACGGCATAAATTATAGATAGAATCAGGGATTTAAATAGCGACCGCAACGCGACGCTACGGCCGTTATTTAGCAGTTGCGGCTCCCTCCGCCGCCGATATTCGCGACCGATATTTACCGCAATTGACCGCGGTAACATTAATTATGTCCGCAACCGCGATAAATACAACGCGACCGAAAACGCGTCCGCGACCGCAATTTAAATCCCTGGATAGGACCTTAATTTAGAGGGGATGCCGTATATCCTTCTCTCGAAGCAAAAGCAAAATCCCAACTCCGAATCTTGACTCAGATTGTCTCCCTAGTGGATATAATACAAAGGACCCTTTTGAATTAAATTTTTATCCGAATTTTCAATTACCAAATCAAATGCTCTAAAGTTGAAAAATTATACATTCTGATTTTTTGAGTAATAGTAGAATGTCAAATTTCTAGAGTTTGACAAAATTTTGATACCAAACCACTGAATATTCCTCAAGATTTGAGAGTCCTTTCTTTGTTTTTCCCTTAAAAAATAAGTATATTGTGTTTTTAATTGTTCCATTTTTTCTAAACTTATACATACTTTTAACAATGGCCGATTGACAATTGACACTCTAACTAGCAGCCATATATATATATATATATATATATATATATATATATATATATATATATATATGCAAAAACGACGAAGTGTGAAGACTGAAGAATATAGTGACAGTAAAACTTGAATTCTGACAGTTAATTTTTTTCTTTTCAATCTCTGACATCAAATCATATAGCCTAAAAGCAATAAAGATGTGCCAGCTGGGGGTAAAAAAAGCAAGGGAGCTGAGGTAGTGAGGTATTATTGGTGGGTGTTTTTACAGTTTGGCTAAGCAAAAATAGAAACTCTTTTGCTTCAAAAATACGTGGACTGCATATTCAACCCTGCTTTGAACAGTTGGTTTTTTTTTTTTAACAAAGAAAGCTTTGAAATAAGGGAAAAAATTAAAAATGCTGAAATTTGAACCTCAAATTTTTTAAATATTATCTCTTAAAAATGATTACATGAATCAATTGAATTAAATCTAAGATTCAAGCAGGTGATTTTGTGTCATACTTTCTTTCTTTCTTTTCTTTTCAAAGTAATGAAAAAATGTAGATAATCATGGATAATCTTAAAGATTATTACTGTTTATTTGTTTCATTAATATCTGTATTTACTACTACTAATTTCTTGTATTTATGCCTACTTCGAGTGATTGCAACAATTGCTAACAAGTTTCTGATATTTTTAGTAATTTTCATGTTCTTCTAATTGATCCGAGCGAGCAATCGATGTTGTAAAATGAAAAATATTAATCATCCTATCATTTTTAGTCTCAAATTTTTGTACTCCTTAACTTGAAATATAATTATTAATTTGATTGAAATATTTCATCTATAAATTAGTTGACTTAATCGTGTGTCATATAAAAAATACAAAAAATTGAAACAAAATTGATAGAACAAGTAACATGACTCTTTTAAAAGATTTGTTAATACAGATATGTGGGTATAATTCCAATTCAATTCCAACAAATTTTCATCTCTTAAATTGAAAATTAGGTGGAATTAAGACTTAATAGATGCTCATAGAGTCATAGTTCGTGTATATTATTAATTCTGCCTCATAGGTACAAGTCAGCATTATCTGATCAGAAGTAATCATTTAAGAGTAGGAAGAAAATCTTGTAGCTAATATATATATCTTTTTTTGGGTGGAATCTTATAGTTATTATTGGATCTATTGAAAGGAAAAAGACAAACAAATAGAGCTAGCCAGAAAGCATCATTTTCCAGCCAAAGTTCAAAGTAATTGGTCCTTTGAGTTCTATCTACGTGGAGAACCAAACTCAATATGCAACTTATTGTTCGTTTTGATTAAAACATGTTAGGATTTTATTAAAAAAAAAATCATCTCAAAAGTATAAATTTGAGTCGTTACTTATATATCATAATGGTTTTTTAATTAATTTTTTAATATGGGATTGGGAACGTTACAATTTAATCAAAACCAACTTATTTCATGTACGAAGGAATGTACCTAAGACGTGTCAAACAGCAATTCAGATTTTTTTCTTACAAGTCGTGTCCACTTAAAATTTAAGAGATTTTGATCTTTTAAATTTAAAAGTGAGATTGCTTTGAACTTATCCATGCTTTTACAGATGCAGTGCTTTAATTATTTCTCTTCTCTTGTCTATAGGGAAGCAATCTATAAGTAAGAGAACCAGAAAACTATTCTTAGTATTTTGTCCAAAAGAGGGTTTCCTTAGTAAATAAGGGAAAATTAAAGATCAAAGTGTTTGCAGCAGAGTCAGCATTTAGCAGAATAAGTATAGCAATGGGCAAAAGTAGATGACTCCACTCTTCTTATCCAATCCTCTAGTTCTTAAGGCATTCTAAAAAGAGTTCGTATTTGATATATTGGTGGTAGAATATTTTAATTCGGGTTAAGAATCTTGACATGTCACTTTGTTTAATATATATTAAGATACGTGTCATCTTATTAATCCCGCTTGTGAAATCTAAAAACCTTACTCATAGTGGATCAGATAATTTATCTTCTAAAAATTTCTAATTCCCTTTCTTGTAAAGGATGCAAACCTTGAAATTGACTCAAAAGCCTTAATATATTTCGGATAAGATTTCATCAATCAACCAATTTTGCATGTGGAAAAAATCCTTTGGCATGACATTGCTTTAAACACAGATATTATGAATCTAACATTTATAGTTTACTAACTCAAGTAGCTAGCTTGATGTTGAACATAAATAGAATGATATCCATGTGATGCTACTTATAATCTATTACTTACTTACTTTAATACAAGTAAAGCTAAAAAATCTAATGAAATCATCCAGGAAGCGACGGCAACTCAAATCAGAAATATCAAACAACAGATAAGCAAAGAACTGATCTTATAATTATGTAGTGTTTTGAATCCAATTTTCAGGGCAAAGTTTGTTTTATTCATTTTTTCTAGCCGGTGTGCCTTAAAAGGAGGCAAGAAGAGGGGGGGGGGGGGGTTAAATATATTTTCTTGAAAACTTGGTAACCTCAAAACTGGCTAATTTCTAACCCTGTTAAGCAGGGCCAGATCGTCTTTTTGTTAAGAATAATTAGTGATAATACTATTGGGAGTGGCAGGCATCATGATTAAGACTAAATCCTCTTTGGGTAGCTGTGGCCTGTTGGATGAAAAGGTTTATATCAGGTGATGGATTGGGTCGGCAATCCAAATGAACACTAGAGAGGTATGATTATCTATGATTTTTGGGACCCATTTTGGACGTAACCTTTTTCTAAGCAAACTACAAAAAAATTTAACGATCGAACATCACCTTTACCTAATCTTAATCACTCATTAATCAAGGAACCCAAAAGGTATGCAGAATTAATGCAGGTTAATTACTTATCATCCTTTTTGCTTTCTGAAATAAATTAATCGACTACTCTTTCTTTCCCCTGCCTATGGTCTATGCTGAAAAGCATTTAAGATCCCAAGCTGATAACAGAAGACATATACTCATTTCTAGCTTCTAGCTAATTATTTCTTGAGGGATTGCAAGGCTTTTCCTTTTTACAATCATGGAACAATAAGGAGTATGCAAAAAGTTTCTTAATACCTTCTTATCACAATTTTGATTGTTACTGATCAAGAGTTTAGCAATTAATAATCTCTAATCAAATTCAAACATTATAGTAGAAAATTTAATTAAGAACCTTTGCTTTTTTTGACAGTTAACTAAGATACTAATCAAATATAGTAGTAGTTAAGTACCATAGTCATCAAATTGCCAACTTTATTCGGTTTAGATCAATAGTAAACAGAACCAACATCAGCTGGTCAATGAGAGAATTAACAAATTAAAAGAAAAAGTTAACTTGATTAAGAAAAAAAAAAGGTTTATAAAAGTCTTAAACTTGTATTAAGTTTAAGACAATTATCTTAATTTCAATATGAAATTCTTCCTGGTTCAACTACTACAGTTCACAAAATTAACTATTGGAATGTGGGAGAGGTTGAATATTATTGGCTTGTCTGACGGGGTTGCCTGTTGCCTGCGCCCGATATTCTCACGGTTGGTAGCGTCTGCAATGAACAGAGCTGAATCTGAAGTGTGATCATTTCCTACAGAGGAAAACTGTAACTGTTTATTTTTATTTTTTAATCTTAGCCTTTGTCAGGGGGCTTTCGTACACAGTTAGTTCAGGCCTCACGTGATATTCATATACCCTTTTTTCTAGTTTTCTACTTTCAACCTCTCTACTTGGTCATGCATGGCTTCTTCTTTTTTGGTGGAGAAAACCGCGCGTGATTTTCAAACCAAACCTTTTTTCACTTTTTATGAGAGAATGAGAGCTTGAACCAATCAATGTTTCATGGATTTCATCACTCCCCACGGACAAACCACCAGTTCCCATTGTCCTGTTTTTAAGAGTCTCCCATTTCAGAAACTCATGATTTTCCCATGCAAAAAGCTCAATGGGTAGAAATTTTCATGGAGCTTTTTTTTTTTTTTTTTTTTTATCTGCTTTTTATTTTCCTTTCGAATCGCATTCATTAATTTGACTGTGATAACAGTTGAGTTCTGAATTCTTTCTTGATTATAGTTTTTTTTTTCTTTTTCTTTCTTTTATTTAAAATTATTGAATCCTGATGATTAAAATTAAAAATCCATCAATGCATCGACAGATCAAACGATTTTCTTCTCTCATTTTTCACTTTCTTTTCTCAGGACAATGATTTTGGCCAAATGAGATTGGTGAATTGTGATGGGTTGTGGCCAATGTAAGGAGGCCAAAGGGTGTTAGTTCTTCAGCTTTACAAAATGTACCTAAAGAGAATTGAAATGAGAGACACATTGCCAACTCACAAAAAGAAGAATAGCCCATGTGATGGCTTAACGTTTGCTTTTACCACAAAAAAAGTTGAATTATTCTATGGTGCATTAGTCCATGTCTGATTATATTAATTAATGAAAAGCCTAAACATCATATTTAATTTAAAGATTTGTATAATTGTATTTGATGCACTAGATGCCAACTATTAATAAGCTGATTAAGAGTTGGGAATAAGTATTGAACCAATCCTGATAATCCGGATTAAACATGAGATTAAGGAGTAAGAGTAACGCATTTCCTAAACAATTGACAATTGTATGATGACTACAGGGATTACAATTAAGCTCCAGAATCAAACCAACCACACATTCATCTTAAGGTCATCATTAGTTGTCAATAAATTTTAGGATTTTATAATCAATTAGACAGGCAACCCTCCAATGTTTTTTGCATACAGCAAAACAGCAAAAAGTTTCCCCAAAATTATTTGTCTTATTGTTGGAATGACATTCAGGAAATTTGGACTTTTTCTTGGTTCCTCCTAACTTCTTGGTTTCTGAAGTTGAAATATAAGAGAGGGTTCACTTAATAGTTAGTTCTATACTTGGCAATATAAGTACAACAGCTCATATATATGCAATGACTTAGTTAATTGTTGCTTTTGATGACTATGCTTGGAAATGATTTTGAAATTGGAACGACAATTGAATGTAAATTATTAGGACTATCTATATATTATGTATTGGTCACAAATTCAAAGACTAAAAGCAATCCAAACTTTTTTCTCAACAAACATAATAATTTATAGTTTTACTTTTGTATCTTGAGAATCCCTTGAATTCAATGCAAAGGTATATGACTATCAAATAAGTTGCATATAAATCTCATTATTTCCCATCTCTAATGTACTAGTGGGAATAAAATTCTTTGAACCTTCTCAAAAGTGAAATGATTGTAGTAAATTTGAGTGCTGCTGAGGGAAAAAGATCACATGTCATTAATAATTAAATATTGGATTGTGATTTATAAGTAGAGATCTACCCTATTTTTATTGATTTTTTTTTTTTAAATAACAAAATCGTGAGGGCAAGACATCAATCCCTAAAGTGAATGATACCTTTGTAAAGAATGCAATCCAAAAACCATTATATCAAAAAGTACCATCTCATAACATTAATTTACTACACTACTATTAACAACTAACTGACCAATTAATGCTTTCCAAAAATTGTTAAGCAAAATCAAATTAAACCTAATTAAGCTGTTATACAACAAAAACTTCGATATATATATATATATATATATATATCAAAAAGGGCTTAATTTTTGTAAACTAATGTCAAAACCTCAAATCTCAAACTAATACGAAAGGGCCATACAGAGAGTTTCATGCTTCATTAGGAAATGTATAATAAATACACTTCTTATACCATATTTTTAATTAATTTCAATTTTTTTAAAAAAGAAATGAAGAAAGTTACAAGGCGAGGACCCACTTTTTATATACTTTTCATAATGGGAAGATAGACATGCGACACAGCAAGAAAAAAGAAAAACATTGGTGCCACACTGGGACCCGTTCGAGCCCGTCCGTTTCCCTCTGGTGTCTTCCACGGTTCCACCTAACCTAACTCAAGCCCCCTCTGGCCTCTCCCCTTCCCCCACGCGTGGGTCTGCCCTGGTTCGGTCCCAGTTCCGTCTCTGGTTCACTCGCTCTCCAATAGTCTATATAATTCAATAATCATATATTTTCCCTTTACTTTTTTCTTTTTTTTAATGCAAAAGCATTGGACAATTCACCTATATATAATGCCCTCTGAATCTATTCAAATCATTCAGTTTCCAAAGCCCCGTACTAAAAGTTATTAAGTACCCAAAAGAAATTACTACTACTGCCAGCTTCCAACTCTGTTTTTTCTCTCTTTTAATAACCTCTGAAAGCAACCTTAAACCTTCTCCTCCTTCAGTTCATTCCCTCATTGTCTTTTTAAACAAGCATGGCTTCCTTTCAATTTGATAATGTTAAGGCAGAGAAAGAAGATGCTCTATGGAGATACAACATGGAGAGTAAGTTGAGAATCGGTCTTCGCTTAATCGGGTTTTTGTTGGTTTTGTTTTTGCTGTCGTGGTCTTGGTTCCCCACTTTGATTCCTGACACCGTCGAGGTTGCTGGAGATTTTTGCCGCTGTTTGGTTTCCACTTTTAACAAGCCGCTCTTCACTTTCATCCTTGTAAACATCATCATCCTTGCTGTTTATGTTTTGTCTAGCCAAAATCAGTCCCAGAAACAAACCACCAGTCCTGATATCTACGATGAGTACGTTAACTCTCGCCGGAATATACTTACATCCTCCGCCGCCACCGCTGCTCCTGCCACGGAGGAGACCATGGTGGACAAACAAATCGTCCTGGTAGAAAATGCGGTTGCTCTAATTTCTCCAGCAAAGCAGCAACGTACGACTAGTGTTGATACAGTTACAGAGACAAAACGTTCCCTTTCACCAGTTAAACAACAACCTACGAAGATCCGTACAGTGACAAAGACAAAGCCTGCCCTTTCTTCAACTGAAGTCAAGCAAAAGGAGTACCGAAGAACCCGATCAATGGTTTCAAAATCTCAAAACCAACTGCCCCGGGAGTTTCGGAGATCGGAGACAGCTATGATCAGCAGAGACCTGGTGATTTCAGGCACAGAGCCGCCGAGGAATTCAATGGATGAGATGAGCAGTGAAGAGTTTCAGTTAATAATAGATAGTTTCATAGCTGAAAAAAAGAAAACTCTGATGCAAGAAAATACTGTCCATTACACTAGGAGAAAAGAAAAGTGCATGTCAATTGTGGTTAATAATTAGGAGATTTAGAGAAAAATTAGTGAGTTAAAAGAAAATCTATCTCCGTTTTCGAATTATTAGGTTTCGGGATCGTATATTAAATATTAATTACTATGAGATGTACAGTGATAAAATTTCCCAGGTTTTGAGGGAGTAAAATTAAGTTAATTAAGTTTTATGGGATCTTGTGCTCTTTTATTTTATCGTTTTTATTTCTTTGTTTGTCTTTTTATTGCCTTTTTTTCCCCCTTGATCTTTGAATTGGACATTCATTTAAGTGCTCGGTGAATCTATGTCTTTCTGCTTTGCTGAAGTTTAGTTTGACTCTGAATCATGTGCAAATCTGGTTATACTCTTTTTTCAGTAAAAAATGGATAACTGCATTCTACATGAAAGGATTTTAGGATAAAATTTTACCAGGGCCTAAAAATAAGAACCAGCAGCCACGGAATTCAGGGACAATAAAAGCTCCTTATGTCCTGCTGAGTTGGGTTGGGTACAGATTTTGGAATATTTGAGTTTTTCCTTTTCAGAAACAAAAGAAACTATGATTATTCCATTTTTCTGTTGTTTTTTTTTTTTTTCCTTTGACAGGAGAATTCATTTCAACTCCTCTACACTTTCTTTTACATTCCTTTCTTACTTCTCCCATAGGGAACCCTTTTCATTCATGGCAATTTTTAGAGCCCAAATACTTCAGATATACTTCTATCTTCAGCTTCATGCAAGTTTGGTCAGAGCTATAGGAATCATTCCTTTGGTTATTTGAATTTTATTTGGATTCCCTATTGCTTTCATTCTTCATGATTATAGCATAGATTTGCATCCCAATTCCAGTCAATTATATCTTTTTCTTGGAGTCAACCAACTTCCACATTTTGGTTCTTCTTCTAACTCTTCTTGGCAGTTTTTTTTTTTCTTTTCTATGTGCTAATCAATACCCAAAAATCTAAAGGGTACAATGATGAAAGGCAAACAGTGTAAAATGCTATGAAAATGAAATACATCAAAAGCACAAAAAATATTAAGGGTGGGTGTTTTGCTTCATGAATACCCAATCATGAAAATTACACTGTTATTCTGATTATTATAACATTTGTTTATAGTAGTCTATTTAAAAGTACTTTACTCCTGCATAATGGACTAATAATTTAGAGTGTTTGATTAATGAATTTTACTAACGACTATTTTAAATGTATTTTTTTAAAATTAATTAATGTTATATTAAATATATTAAGTAATAATTTTATTTATCGTTTTTAATGTATTATATAAAAATATTATTAGATATAATAATTTTAAAAAATATCATTCGTTAGCAAAATCTTTGATGAATTTACTATCAAAAGCTTGAAATCTTCCACGGGAAAGTCAATAACTTGTACTCTACTTTAGGCACACCCAGTACCAATAAACTAAACAGATTTGTCTTAATTTCATCTTAGCTGTGTTTATCATCACTACCTACAATAACTAGTGGGGGGTTTGAGGAACTTTAGATACTCTTAGTCCTTAGAGCAAAAAAGAGGATATTTTTTCTGCAATTCCAGACAAAGTTCCCACGACCAGCTTTTTTCTTCCTTAATTCTCTTTATTGTCCCTTGAAAGTGACATGTCAAATCTTCTTGTAATAATTCCTTTTACCTGATTTTTCTGTCTTTCAGAAAAAACCATCAAAAACTTATTTGCCCATGATTATAAAAACCAGTCAAGTACAATAATCGAGGAAGCATTTTTTATTTACCTGCCAGGCTATATTTAATCTTTCAAAAAACTTGGTTTTTATTTGGTCTTCAGTGCTTGACAAAGGGGCCATTGGGATAAAAAAAAAAAGGGTTGAGGGAGGTTGAGGCAATAGTGGTTTAGGCGGTGGTTGCAGGGAACATTAGCTTTGGAGTGGGGTTGAAGCCCTTGTGGCCTATGGTGGGGTATTTCTATTTTGTATCTATTTAGCGTAGGCTTCTTTGTAATGAAGTACCCTTCTCTTATCCCCTTGTTCTGAAAATTCTGCAACAAAAAAAAGGGGAAAAAAGAGGGGGGTTTTCCTTGTTTATTAGCCATCAGTCCATCACCCAACATTTTCCTTTCCCTTTTGTTGATTCTCAACTTGTCACTTCCGCCAACTGGTGTGTACATAAACATTAAACTTCTCAATTATTTGCTCCTTGCCAGAAGCTAGCTCTTTTGTTCCATGATTTGTGAGCTTTGCAACTTTTTAAGTAACCTCAGAAATTGAAAACCTCTGCCATTGAAATGATTCCAATACTATAATTTTTGTTTGACTCTGAACTTTACACTATCTATGGATTTTCATTGCTTAATTAGAGAAGAAACACAACGACCTTCAGTTTTCATTGAAATGGAAGATCCCTATTTCTCCAAAAGTAGGCTGGTTGTTACTTTCATGTTTTGATAGTAATAGTAATAATATTACAATTATAATATGAAATAAGTTAAAGGGTAAACGAAATTGCCAACAAAATCTAAAAATTATTATATATATATATAATATACTATTTGTCTTCATATTGGAGCAATAATATCATTGTCTCTAAAGATTGTCATTTCATTTCTATTCTACTGCTCATCACTAGCTGTCATATGATCAAAGAGGTCCCATCATTATTTTTCTTTTCTTACAACTCTCAGTTTTCTATATCATTCAATGGGTCTCTTCATGATCAGGCACCAGCCATGAAAGTCTCCCTGACCATTCTTTTTAGTACTTTGAGCTCTCAAGCTTTTGATCTTTGGATTTTTGTTTTTGTAAAATAGCGAATCTGAGGGACGGAAGGTAAATTCGAACCTGCTATTTGAATAAACATGTTGAGAACAAGAACAGAGAAGAAAGAAAAACAACGAAAAATAAAAATCATGATATAAGAATTTACGTGATTTGATCATAAAACTACAAAAATGTTTCATTATTTATGAAAAAAAGAAGTACATATACCACAATTACAAGATTTTTTTTCCTTAATCCAACGAAACCCTAAAAAAAATCCCACAACAGGCCAAAACCAAAAGAAAATTTTTTTAAAAAAAAAAAAAAAAAAACTCCTCACCTCCATTTCAAAGATTAAGTTTTCCAAAAATCCTTTTTTGAATCACTAATAATTATTATCGAGTTAAATCATCAAATCTAATCACTTTACACAACAACAAAAAATATATTCCACGTTAAAAAATCCACTAATATAAATTATGGAGTCAAATATTCTTTAAACTCTAAAAATCTTGATATCGGAGAGGTGAGAAAGTCATTTACTTATTTCTTAGAAACAAAAAGGAGACTCGGATATTAGGGGCATGCAGACCAACTAGATTAGATTGAGTCGATAACAATCAAAAGAGGGTTTTATAAACAAATGAATAAAATGCATTATTTGATTGGTCAAGTCAACATCATGATCACTAGAATAAGATTTTAAGATGGTAGAAAACTTCATCCATGTTGGAACTTAATTTTCAAACAAACATTAACATTTAAAATAATTAATCTTTGTCCCCACTCCTTTTTTATTTATTTAGATACCAAACTGTGCCAAGTCTTTTATTTATACTTTTGCTGTGCTTTATTTGGTTAAACCTATTGCGTAGTATTTGTTAAATTAAATAAGTTTCATTAGTGATTTATTTAGTAGCATAATTTCCCTGACTCCATTTTTTTTTTCATTTTATTAAAATGATGATGAACCCTGGAAAGGAGATGATGAATATTTGATAGGAGTGATCCATATTAATTTTTCTTTGCTTTTTGAAATTGGAGAAGCATATTTATGCTCTTTTTAATTGAGTTTAAAACAATTCAACTAGTAGAAACAAACTAGCTAAAAACTCTTGACATTTCTCTGATAATGAAAGTAGAAATTTTATTTGTCAACTAAGGTTTCATTTGGATAACCGGTGAGGTTGGTTCCAGTGAGATTAAAAACAGCGATGACGGTGAGATTAGTTATTGTAACGATGGGATTAAAATCAGTGGTGAGATATATGTTTGGATTCAAAAACAACGATGGTGGTGAGGTGAATTATAGTGAAAAAGAAAAATGACCATTAAATTATAATGTGTATATATATATAATAAATAATAAAAAAATATATTTATATTAAATAATAAAATATACATTAAAACTATATTTATATTAAATAAAAATATATATATTAATATTATATTTATATTAAAAAAATAAAAATACAATAATTATAAATAATGAATTTAAAACTTAAAAAAAAAACTAAGGAGGGATAAAAAAGACATTTTCCCCTCCACTAGCGGTCCAGTGGATTCACTGGACTCCTTCCCTTCTAATTAAACTGGAGGGGCCAGTGAAGGTACCGCGTCATGGACGTGATGGAATCTAAAAAGACCCTAAGTAATGATTTGGCCATTTAATAGTATCAATAAAAGGTCCATCAACATATCATCATTTAACCTTATTAATTAGTTCCAAAATTTTGGATAGAAGTTTTAGCTTTTAATTAGTTTGAACTAAAGTACATTTTTTCTATTATTTGCTAAAAAAAAGAGAGAAAAACTTCAAATTGATTGTTTTTGCTTGGTTGGAGAGAGAGTACTGGCTTTTTCTATCAAATGGGTTCTTTTGGAATCAAAACGCAGCCATATTGCATGTAACCAAAACTGCCTGGCACAAGTGTGAGTACATATCCTTGTTTGGCATGGTGAGACAGGCAAATCTGATTATATTGGAGCTTTCCAAATTCCAACCATTCCTGAATGGAAGACAGAACAGAAGTAAAAATTGATGAGAGAGTCAAAATTGGCAACCCTGTCCTTTGCCCTTAGATCAAGGGGTGCCCTCTGTCCAATTTGGGTAATAAGGTTGTAGGACAAGCTGGATTAATTCTGGCTGTACACAACCTATAATTATTTTATGCAGGTTTTCTATCCTTATGCTATCTTAGCCTAGCTATATAGATTCATTAAAATGGTATTTATTTAATATTTTACTCTCAAACTGTTATCCATAAAAAAATCAAATTTTAATTGATGAGAAAAGAAAATTATTATCCTTATATCAACTGGTCTAATAATTGTGAATATATATTATATGATACCTAAAAAAACATCGTGTCATTATTTTTTCTTTTTCATGAAAATATGGAAGCAAGAAGAAATATTATACTATAATACATTAATTATTTAATATTTGATAAAATGGTTTTTATGAGAACATTATGATCAATAGATAGAAAACATGAACAAGTGTATGTGTTATAACTCATGATTGAGCTGCGCTTTTTAAAATAGGTTATGTCACAACAAGGTCTTCATCTTCTGCACCGACATATGTCTCTAATATTGTTGCCAAGTGTTTTTCTAAATTGTATATTAATCATTCTAATCTTGAATAAAAGTTTTCGGAAAACCTTATAATTATTATTATTATTATTATTATTTTATAATTAACCTTATAATTATTTGTTGGTACCTTGTCGGAAAAAAAATAAAGTTTAATGGCACTTGTACTAGCAAGAATAATCGGGAGAAAACGATTATGGAATATAAAAACTGTTCTTGCTTGTTTATTTATTATGGGGTTGAAACGATGAATCTGTGATTTAGTTTAATTGATTTATGTAATCACTTTTAAGAAATGATTTCTAACACGTTTGTGATTTAAATCTCAACATCTGTAAATTTATTTTTTTTACTCTCAAATTATGACTTTCTTTGTAAAAAAAAAAAATGAATTAAAATGATTTTTTTAAATCTTAAAACTTAGGTTAATTATTTGGTGAAGAATCAAAACCCTATATAAGGTCGTATTTGGTCGTGCCATCGATCTTGGTAAGAACTAGGCAACAATTTGCCTAATCACAACTTTAATCTCTCCCTCAAAATTATATATATATATATATATATATATACACACTTTATATCATAACTCTATTAATTAATATAATCAACTCTCTTACTATCCGTTTTTCTTGTTGGAAAGAGATTATCTTCTTATTTAATATTTTAAGTACTTAATTAATTAAGAGTTTGTTTTTAATATATTAACGATGAATTTTTTTTCAATTTCACAAGTGGATTAAAATGTTACTACATGTCTTACATATTTAGGAATCTGATAAGCTAGAATAATCATGGTCAATATATTTATATAGAATCTCTTCATCGGTTAGTCTATGCTTTCCATCCGAACAGGAATTATCATGCTCTCCCAAAAGACGTTGCAGAAAGTCTAGCCACTAAACCTCTTCTATCTTCTACTAATCATCTTCTCCAATGTGTTCATGATTCTATACGGATTTATATTTGATATACTATCAGTGTATATGTCTATACACTGACAGTGCATCCTACATAGTCACCTGTTAAAAATTAAGTTGTAAGGTTAGGATTAGGGTCAAGGTTAGGGTTAGGAATTAATTTTCTTAATGAGGTATCATTATAAGATTTACTGTTAGTGTATATACCTATACACTGACAGTATATCATATACAAACTCAATTCTATATTTCTACTTGAAAGGTTTAGTGCTAAATTATGATGTGGATTCAATGGGCCAATAGTTCTCAGACAATCCTGTCCAGGGAAACCGCAAAGCGAATCCAAGCATTACTTCTTCACAAACCAGACTTACATCCTCTTGCAATATAGCTCTAGTTCTAGTCCTCTCTCCAAGCTGAGTAACATTTTGCACATTGATTTGAAGGTTATCTGCATCAAAATCCAATTCTCGATCTATAAGAATCATTGCAATCTCTCGATATTATGTTGCTTCGACTTTTTCATTTTTTTTTTTAAAACTCGTTTTCGATACAATCCGATAAATATAAATATGAAAATTCAATCTTTCAAATATATAAAAAAAAATTTAAAAAATTAAATATATTCATATAAGATAAATATATATCTGATATTTACTCCATTTCCTAATATCATAATCCTGATCATGTTTGACTGAGGAGGATAAATTGTACTATTCCCTATTTGCTATTGGGGCTTACATTGTAAAGGCCCTAAAGTATTCGGGCAATTTAGGGCTGAACGAAAGCCGAGTTAAATTACTATAAAATCTACATAACCAACTTGGGCTAAATGTGCAACCATCGGATGCTTACAAGATATATTATTTGTTTATAGAATCTCACAATTTTTGTTCTCAAACCACTTTGACCAAGTCTCAAACAAAAGATATTCAACCTTTTTCTCCAAAGATGTGTGGTCTAGAAAAAAGAAGCTTGCTTGTTCAGAACTTTTTATGAAAGCTATAGTACCAAATTTTGGATCTGCACTAGATTTTTTAATCAATTTATTTTAAATATTATTGAATATTGTCAAAATCATTAATTTTATTAGTCAAATTTAATTGCTTTAATATATATCTTTTGAAGTATCTTTCCATTATAGCTAAAATATTTAAAAAAAAAAACTTTTTTTAAAGTTAAAATATTGTAGTTGTGATTAAATTATAAAATAAAATACTAAAAGTTTATAAATTTTTTTTTTCTTAAAAATTAATATTTTTTAAAGATAAATTAACTAAATCATTAAATTTAGTACTTAATTCATTTAACAATATAACAAACTTATAAATATTCAATTCATCAACAAACTAATTTGTATTTAAATTAAAAAATAACTAAATTATTCTACCAATACCCACAAACATTCAATTCATCTAACAATCTAATGAATACCAAATGTTTAATATCAAATATTGAATTATATCATCTAATAAAAATAAAACTTGAGTAAAAATAATAAAAAATCTAACACTTTTAACTTATTATTATTCAACTAATTATTAATATAAAATTTTAAAATTTAAAATTAAAATTAAGTTTTAAAAAGTTTGCACACACACCTCAAATATAAAATTCTCTCCCCTCTTACCTTATCTAAATGCACCAAAAATAAATCTTCAAACTTTTGTCTTCTTCTTGACTTAATCTTTATTCTTTTTATGGTTATGAAGGGTTACAAGTAGCAAATTATTATTTATTTTTTGCGTCTTCTGTTTTCTTTTTTTTGGTGTGGTTATATTCTAACTTTTTTAACAATATATGATGATATTAATGAAGAATTTCATCAACCTTATATGTTGCCCTTATGCACCTGTATAATATTTGAAGTTTTGAACCTTTGAGTCCGATCGATCACATTGATCATTGAATGGGAAAAGACGTGTGTATGGTTTTAAAAATGGTGTGCTGCTGTATTGGCCTACAAATAAGACTTGCCTCCGCTGCTTGGAAACATTTTCCCTTTCAACTCCGATTGCGCTTTGACTGGACGTTATTAGTACAGTACTGATCATAAAGTCAGTCGCTTCATGTTTCATTTGAAATTAAATCATATCAAATCATCGTGAATCATTATGGATTACTATTACGAATTTTAAATTGTGATTACGGACGTATTTTTAATCACGTTATCGAATGTTATCACGGTCATGTATTCATCGCAATCATAATTTTTTTTTTTCATTTTACACAAATAATTATAATCATAAATTTTTGTAATAATTTTTAAAGTAATTTATGATATTTTATATTTTTTTATTTATAAAAAGATATTCAAAAGTTATGAATTGAATTTATATACATATAATTTATGATAATAAGCTTAACCGTTATATATGGCTAACCATTCATACCCAATTACGATTGATATCATTAATTGAGAAATTTAGTTTGCAATAATCTACTAAGTATTAAGCAATAATAAATCAATTTTATGTGCGGTTAAAAAGTTATTGCAAAAAATATATGATCAAATTCCTCGTCTTGTATTAGTAATTGTGAAGCAATTCAAACTAAGCTTTGCTTAACGTAATTGTTATTTCCAAGGAAATTTTAAGATTTAGTAACTCTTTTCTAGTTTTTTTCTCTTTGACGACCTATCCAAGTCATGCATGAGTATCACATTTTGCAGAGGATATAGATATGTTGAAATCTGCCAATCTAACTATATATCGTACGTTTTGAACGTCGCATCTTGTGCGGCATAACATTCTTTGTTCATTGACATTTTTAAATACACATTTTTACATACACGTCTTATCAATTCGTCGTTTTCCTTTTCCACAATCCGATCTGGATGTAAAATTGGACTTAATTAGCACTTAAGTTTGCTTCAAAGGTTTTGGTAACCGACAAAGACTTGCGGCGAGGTTGAAAAAGATGTCGGATCAATCATATAGCCACAGATTTCTATTAAAAAGTTGAGTTTTGTTAACTAAGTGTTGAAGATTTTTTTTTTTTAAGGTTAGTTAATATATTATTTTTAGTAATAATATTATATTAAATGTAAAAATTGATAATTTTATTCATCATTTTTAATGTAGATTGAAGATATTATTATATTTAATAACCTTAAAAAATACCCTTAAGATATTTGTTAGTAAAATCTAAAAAAATTCTAAAAGTTCCCTTTGTCAAAGATATATATCCTAATCAATTCATAGTTCATACTTCTACGATGAATTGCTCTAACCAAGACCAAAAAAAAAATAACGAGGTTTCTGATTTTGCACAGTACTGTCCCCCGGTCGACATGTTGAAGATATTTTTTTAATATTAATTAATATATTATTTTTAATAATAATATTGTATTAAATATCATAATTAATAATTTTATTTATTATTTTTAATACATTGAATGAAAATATTATTATATATAATAATTTTAAAAAATATTCTTAAGATACTTGTTAATAAATTTTTTTTTTTAATTTCAAATAATGCAGCTATTGGTAGTTAATTAAACATTGGAAATTTCGTAACCTTTCAGGTTAATCAAAATAAAACTAGACAGTTTAGTTTCATGAATTTCGTTTCTCCAGGTGGATCAATACAATCCCATTTATCATCATATAATAACAAGAGGCTTTCAATGCCCCAAGCTTTACTTATAAGTGTTATATCTACTTCCTTAATAGACAGAACTCCAGCGAAATTAAAAAAAAAAAAAAAAAACGTTGCAGACTTTTCTTAACCTGAGCTTCCAATTTGATTCTGATTACCCCTTTTTAATAAGGGACATCACCAAATCGATGTACTTGGTTCTAGTCTTTGACAAGTGATTGCCAACAATCTCTGCATACCTGCTGAACAAAACATCCATCAAATCTTGTCCAATTTCAAAGTGAGATTCCAGCATGGATTCCACCACAGCTCTGATCGTTTTTGCCACTCGCTGTCCAATCAATAGTTTCCCTTGTCCTGTATGTATGTCAATAACAGCACCTCCATCCCAGTCAATTTCAAAAGCTTCAAGGCGATCAATTATGAAAGACCCTTCCTTTTGTATCTCCTCCTTTATTTCCTCAGCACAAGGAGCATAGTAAGGAGCATTGAAAGAATCTAGTTTTTCCTCTTCAATTAGACCCTGGAAAAAAAAGTTCAGTAGTTACTGATCACTTAATCTTTTTTCGGGTTTTACTAATTATAGTGATCGAATTTACCAATTGAAATTAGCATTTGCATGTAAAAAAATTGAAAGAAAAGCCTTGAAGCAATATATATGTTGTTGTGCGGAAGCGAATTGATATTACTAAAACCGATTTAAACACACTGAAAAAACACCGATATTTTACGTGGTTCGGCAACTGTGCCTACATCCACGGGAGGAGGAGCTTGAAGCTTTGTATTAATGGAGTTTAGAGTACAAACATATACCGAATTCAAGGTGCTACACAAGCACTGAACTCACAACTCAACACAATACCGAATTACTCTATAAACACAGAGTATTTGCTTCAACAATTTAGCTCTAACTTACACTCAACTCTACTCTACTCTCTCATCTCTACATGGCTATTTATAGCCATAATATCAAGGTGTGAACATGCATCAAGTGGCAGCCACCATAGCCTACCATAGCCATCATCCACCACCTATCTATGGTGTGAACACATGCAAGTGGTAGCCACCATAGCCACCATCCATTTGCAAGTGGTAGCTTCCATTATTGGTGGTGCAAGTGGTGCAAGTGGTAGCTCTATTATTGGTGCTAAGCCACCTATGGTGAATGAGCCATATTCAAGCTATATTCAAGCCATATTCTAAGCCATATTCCAACAATCTCCACCTTGGCGAGAATCCACAGAGAGAATTCACAGATCAGAGCTTCCTCTTTTTTTCTCCTTCAAATGTACACACCATTACTCACATATCAGGGCACCTACTGCATTGGCATGATTCATCAATGCACTGAGCCTGAGTCAATTTTTCTGTCTACTTCCCAGGAATTTTCTTAGCTTCTCCAAGATCATCTCGAACTCTGAGCTCAGTTGAGCCTTCAGCCTGTCGATCTCCACCTTGCCTTTTTCAGCAGATAGACAAATGATCCATCTTGAAGTTTCCGGAAATAAACACAGTGATCAAATTGACTGTGTGTGTACTTTTCATCCTGTCATGAAACAGTCCAACCGTTTGTACAGCTGTCACGGGATTGTTTCAGACCACAGTGATCGGTTCAACTTGCTTTTGTAATCTTTGCTACCGGGGACTCCAGAACCATCTGGTTGAGTCATACAAATTTCCTCCTCTACGGAACCATGGAGGAATGCAGTTTTTACATCAAGTTGAACTATCTCTAGGTTATACTGTGCTACTAAAGCCAATAAGATCCGAATAGATGCATGCTTAACAACAGGTGAAAATACCTCATTGTAGTCTATTCCCTTCTTTTTGAGCCTAACCTTTGGCTACCAATCTGGCTTTGTATCTGATACTGTCTTTGCCTGTAGCACTCTCCTTTTTTGGCAAAGACCCATTTGCACTCAATTGCTATCTTGAGTGTTGGAAGTGGAACTAACTTCCAAGTCTGATCGCCTCCTTCCACTGGGCATGCTCAGGGCTGTTTACAGCTTCTTTGTAATTGATCAGAACATCATCATCAATTACTGGAAGGGCGTATGCCACCACGTCTGTGTATTGAGCAGGTTTCCGAATATGTCTATTCGGTCTACTGGTGACAACTGATTCAAATTGCTGAAAGATTTCCGGTGATGACTCCTCCACTTCATTTAAGGTGTCATCAGATTCTGGTTCAAACTCCACCTGCTTTAGAGAATCTTGGTTCACATTCTCTGGAGTTGACAGTTTCAGCATTACAGATTCGTCAAAGGCAACATCTCGGCTTACGATGACTCTCTTTGACTCAAGGTTCCACAATCGGACTGCTTTTACTCCTTCTCTAAAGCCCAAAGAAGACAGCTTTCTTGGCTCTAGGATCCAGTTTTGCATCCGTTACTACGAAGCCGATCATATTCATTTGCAGAATATCCGGACTACACCTCTATGGGAGTCTTCCCATCAGTGGAGGTTAGTCTGTTGATAATGTGGGAGGCGAACAATAAAGCCTCCACCCAAAATGCTTTGCTCAAGCCTGACTGGGATAACATGCAGCGAACTTTATCAACCAAAGTTCGGTTCATCCTTTATGCAACTCCATTCTGCTGGGGAGTGCTAGGAACAGTGAAGTGTCGGACTATCCCATCATTCTGTGAGAGGCTGCTGCTCTGCCTGTCACGGTTTCTCTGTCAAGGAGATACAGATTTCCCTTCATATAACCCTTCATTTCTAAGAATGCTCCACGTACAACTCTCAGGACTCCATTCTGAATGGTCACCTTGTAACCATTTGAGTCTAAGACCCCCAGTGATATGAGGTTCTTCTTGAGATCAGGGACATACCTTACGTCTGTAAGTTGTCTGATTGTACCGTCATGCATTTTCAGTCGGATCGTTCCGATGCCTCTAGTGTGACAAGTATTGTCATTGCCCATATGGACAATCCCTCCATCAAACTCCTTGAAGTTTGAGAACCACTCCCGGTTCGGACACATGTGGTAGGAACATCCGGAATCCAGAATCCATTGATCTGAAGAGTGTGTTGTTGTGGAAATCGTAAATGCAGAGTCTTCTTCTCCCTCAGATTCTTGAGCTACACTCACAATCGACCTCTCCATGTTGGGACAGTTATTCCTCCAATGCCCTTTCTCATGGCAAAAGGCACACTCGTCCCTCGAGAGTCGTGTTCTCGATGATCCCCTCCTTGAGCGAGATTTACCTCGCTTGTTTTCTCCAGCTCCTCGGTTGTCCGTCCTGCCTCTGTACACAGTTAAAGCTTCTGGTGTAGTATTCTGGTGATCATGCTGATCCTTTTTCCGATACTCATTATTCACCAGAGCATTACAAACATTAACATATTCTATATCATTTTTACCATACAACAGTGTAGTGGTTAAATGATCATAGCTATCAGGCAAGGAATTTAACAGAGTAAGAGCCTTATCTTCATCAGAGATATTTGCATCTAGATTTTCAAGATCAGCGAGGATTTTGTTAAAACTTACTAGATGCTCCTGCATGGTGATACCTTGCATATACTGGAAGCGGAACAGCTTCTTCTTCAGATAGAGTCTGTTCTCCATGCTTTTTGTCATGTACTTGTCCTCAAGTTGTTTCCAGAGAGTTTTTGCATTATTCTCTCTCATGACAAAGTACTTCTGGTCCTTGGCTAGGCATAACCGGATTGTGCCACAAGCCTGACGGTTGACAAATTTCCAGTCATCTTCCGAAATATCTCTGGGCCTGTCTTCCAGAGCGATATATGAACCCTCTCGGAATAACAGATCCTGAACTTCGCACTGCCACATGCCAAAGTTGGTGGTGCCATCATATTTCTCCACCTCGAACTTTGCAGTGGTCATCGAGTTCTTTCTGATATAAGAACTTGATCGTGCGCTACTGGTTGTTTCATGTGTTTCTAATGATTCTGCCATGGTAATAAAACAAAATTACCAACAAAGTGTTTTTCCGGTACCTGTATGGAAAAAACGGATGCCGCGGTTGAGTCCGGAATAGTCGAAATAGCCAGGAACGGGTCCAACTGTGTAAATTTTGGACACACGGTGAATATTCTGCAAATATTCCGCTACAAGTGGCTCGAAATGGACTCGGTTTAGCTCAACCGGCTCGGAAAAGTCTCGGAATAGTGTTCTGAAACGGCTCAAAAAATAGCCCGAAAAAGTTGGTCGGACCTGCGGCGGCGCGTGGGCGGCGTGCGGCGGCGCGTGCGGCGGCGCGTGAGGCGCGTGGAGCTGTTTGGGTGGCCGGCGCGTGGGGCGCGTGGGCTTCACGCGTCTTCAACCTCTGGAGGCGCGTGTGGCGCGTGCTGCGCGTGGGTGTCACGCGTCTGCAACCCCTGGTGGCGCGTGCGGCGCGTGGGTGCGTGGGGCGCGTGGGCACTTCTTCTGGTGGCGCGTGTGGGCGCGTGCGGCCTCCTCTGGTGCTCCGGTTGATTCTGCTGCACTCCTCTCAACGACCTCTTCAACCTGGTATTTTCAAAACACAATTTGGAGCACTTTTGAAAAACGGACAGAATCGAACAAACTCGGTTTTACGTAAAAATTGGCTCTGATACCAATTTGTTGTGCGGAAGCGAATTGATATTACTAAAACCGATTTAAACACACTGAAAAAACACCGATATTTTACGTGGTTCGGCAACTGTGCCTACATCCACGGGAGGAGGAGCTTGAAGCTTTGTATTAATGGAGTTTAGAGTACAAACATATACCGAATTCAAGGTGCTACACAAGCACTGAACTCACAACTCAACACAATACCGAATTACTCTATAAACACAGAGTATTTGCTTCAACAATTTAGCTCTAACTTACACTCAACTCTACTCTACTCTCTCATCTCTACATGGCTATTTATAGCCATAATATCAAGGTGTGAACATGCATCAAGTGGCAGCCACCATAGCCTACCATAGCCACCATCCACCACCTATCTATGGTGTGAACACATGCAAGTGGTAGCCACCATAGCCACCATCCATTTGCAAGTGGTAGCTTCCATTATTGGTGGTGCAAGTGGTGCAAGTGGTAGCTCTATTATTGGTGCTAAGCCACCTATGGTGAATGAGCCATATTCAAGCTATATTCAAGCCATATTCTAAGCCATATTCCAACATATGTATACATCTTTAACCAGGCTCATTATTGCTTGGGCTAACAGCTCCCATTGATAGCAGCTTTCTTCAGTTGCGGGATCAGTGGATCTCCTGCCCATGAAAGAAAGGACCATGCGGCCGCCGGGAACCAACTCCTGGGAACGTGACTTAATGAACAGTGAAAAATCAGTCTGGAATTGCAATGAGTACGCATCCAACACGCTTTGCGGGCTGCTCTTTGAAATATAGACCTTTCCCTTATTTAAATGTCTGAGAGCATTGCTCTCCAGCCCGGCTGGAACCTATAAAAAATTCACCATTTCGCCCAAGCACCCAAGTAAACTTCTATATATTCACCAAAACTAAGTTTAAACATTATATCAAAAAGTAATATATATTAGTAATTAACAAGAATATTAATTATGATTTTCTTCAATGTAGTTACAAGTTTCTGGTGCAATTCCATCAAGTATAAATCCATGATTTCATTACTTTTCTATATCCTAAAATATATAATTGCTTAAATTTGTTTAAAGAACAAGAGTTACATACTTTGGTTATTATTCTATATGATATATCCATCTGATAGAGATCATTTTATGATTTATTATTTATCAAAATTATAGCCTAAAACATACATGTCAAATTGTCAATCTTCTAAATCCATTTATAAAATTAATTAAAAACTCAACTAACAATGCATAAAATTATTTTCCTACTTAATTGGACATTTTTTTTTTCTGAAAATAGAAAATTTAGAATTAAGTTATTTTTGGATAAGTTATTTATTTTTATTTTTTTATTTATCAGAAAAAAAACAGCAAGACCACTACAAGATTCTATACATAGAATTCAATTATTTGGACATAAAAATATATCCATGTTATTGCATTATTAATGGTTAACTGCAATTTGATATCGATTTGACTTATGATAGTGACCTCCATACGAAACTTTCAATATAGTTTTAAGTAAGGAGTTTACTATAACTTCTTTTAATTAGGACTGGTATCGACATCTATTTGGCACAACCCATTGATGGCAAGCCCACAATTTCAATTACCTAATGTGAGGTTATAAGAACTTAATTTGCATAAAATTGTATAAATTAAGCTGAAACCTAACCAGCTGCCTTAATTATGGCTGCAAATATTACGAGTCAAGTTTACACTTCAAATCGGAGATACATTCAGAAAAATTTAATGCTACGAGCCTTGGAAGTTACTGCTTAGTAATAGTATTCATAAGAAGTAATAATTTATACTATATTATATATAAAAAAAACACGAATATAAAGAATCTTTTAAACTGACGAAAATAGTCATCGTTGTTCACTATATTTTTAAATTGTCATTATATTTAATTTTTATTATTAATAAGATTTATTTAATTTATAAGTAAGAAGTTTAATTTTATTAAAACACTTTCGTTAAATAGATTAATATGATAATAAAAAATTAAAAATTTATGTTGAATTATTTTATCTTAAAAGTTTTAATTTTTCACTAATTTGATATAAATAAAAAATTTAAAATTTACATTAAATTTTTTTATCTTCATAATTAATTTTGCATTAATATTAAAAATAATATAATAATTTGATATAGTTTACACATAAAATAAATTTCATATGTAAACTTTATTTATCTTTAAAATATATAATTATATACGCAAAATTAAAAATATTAACGAATATTCATATGCGAATGTATGTGATAATACTAGTAATAAAAAAACACACATATATAATGTAATATGTATGGTTCCCAGGAATGGTTGGACCACAATTGTACGATGATGCAACGTTATCAATAATTATTTAATTTGTAGCCATATGATTTCCGTCGCAAAGCACGGCTGGCTAATAATATTTGTTTATTTGACTTTAGATATGTATATGAATCAGATTATTTATCTGATTTTATTTGAATTAAATTGAATTTAAAATATATTTTTAATAATTTAAATCGGATCGATTCAATTTAGATTATTATTTAAATAATAAAAAATATTTTTTTATAAAATAAATTTTTAATATTTATTTAAACAATAAAATAAATTTTTATATCTCATTCAAATCAAATTTGGACAAGCATTTTTTTTTTTTATTCGGCCAAGCCGATCCATTGACATAATTGCCTCCTCCTCTAAAAATTATTTTCATTATTTAGTTAAAAATATTCGTATCTATATCATGTCATAATATATATATATATATATATATATTATTTTCATTATGGTTGTGAGAACGCTATCAGTATATAGTCCTTTCAATATAATCTTTGAACAAATTATTCATTATCGGATGATAAATATTTCAACAATTAAGTCAAACACATTATCCAGTTCATTTATTATTTTTATTAAAACATTATTTATAAATGATAAGATTTGAACTTTTAATCACTAAATCATATAATAAAGATTATATCATTATGTCAAACACATTTTTTTATTAACTAATTACTATATTTAATATTTATTTAATATTAAAATCATATATTTAATATTTAATTTATTTTTAAATTGAATAATCCGATTCAATGGATGATCTAAAGGTCACACCGATTTGACATTCGATTCGATTTTTTTAATATTGATTATTTTTGAATAAATTAAAAAAATAAATTATTTATTCAAGAAACAGGAGCATAGTGCGAAAAAGAAAAAAAAAAAAAAAACAGCACCCAAAATAAAGACCACTACAATCTATACATAGAATTCAATTATTTGAACATAAAAATATGTCCATGTTAATTATTGCATTAATGCTTAAATGCAATTTGACATCGATTTGAATTATGATAGTGACCTCTATACGAACCTTTCAATATAGTTTTAGGTATATATGGACTTCACGAAACTTCTTTTAATTCTTGGTAAAAAAAAACTTATTTTTAATTAGGACTGGTATTGACAAATTGGCACAAGCAACCCCTTGATGGCAGGCCCACCATTTCAATTACCTAATGTTAGATTTGAGGTTATAAGTACTTGATTTGCATAAAATTGTATAAAGCTGAAACCTAACCAGCTGGCTTAATTATGCCTGCAAATTTTACAAGTCAAGTTTACACTTCAAATCGGAAGATATTTTTAGAAAATTTTAATTTTAGGAGCCTAGGAAGTTCTAGCCAAGTAATAGTATTCGTAAGAAATTAATAATATAATAATAAATAAATAAAAACACATATATATATATATATATATATAATGTAATATGTATGGTTCCCAGGAATGCTGAGCCCTCAATTGTACGATGAAGCAACGTTAGCAATAATTATTGAATTTGTAGCCATACAATTTCCGACACAAAGCAGGTCGGCGACGGGCTAACGATATTGCTTTTTTGACTTTAGACATGTTTTAGATTTGATTATGAATTGAATTATTTATTCAGATTTATAAGTTTTTTTTGAATTAAATTAGATTTGAGATATATTTTTGATAATTTAAATTGAATTATTTTAATTTAAATTTAATTATAAAAATATTTATTAAAATAATAAAATAAGTTTTCGGATTTTATAATTTGGGCAAGCAAATTTTTTTTTTATTTTTTTTAATTTAGACTCGGCCTAGCCGATCCATTGACACAATTGCCTCATTCCCTAGAAATTATTTTCCTTATTTACTTAAAAGATTCGTATCTATATCATATGATATATATTATTTTCATTATAGTTGTGAGAACGCTATCAATATATAGTCATTTCAATATAATCTTAAGAACAAATTATTCATTATTGGATGATAAATATTTCAATAATTAAGGCTTCATTTGAAAATAAACGAAATCATGTTGCGGTTCGATTGGAGATTTTTAAACCTCAATCGGTTCGCAGTTACAATTTGGGTAACAAGCACCAGCACAGTGAGCATGTTCTCACCGAGCTGGTGCTTGATTTTTCCACTGAAGCTCCAATAGATGGCAATGCCCTCCCACTGGAGGGCATTGTCCAATTTTGGCTTTTATCTTCTTCTTTTTTTAAAACGTTATTTTGAATAAAAAATAAATTTTAATATAATTAATAAATTATATTATTATATAATAAATTAACAAACATATATTTTATTATTATATAATTAATTAAAACATAAGTAATTACAATAATAAAAAAGAAAAATATTCTTTTTTTAAATTATTTATTTTTTTATATTAATATAATTTTAATATTTTATAATTATTTATTATATATATATACAAATTTTAATCTAATATCCTTAATGGTCATTTTTTTTTTACTATAATTCATCTCACCGTCACTGCTGCTTTTGAATCCAAACACATATCCTAATCTCACCACTACAATATCCAATTTCACCGTTACAGTAATTAATCTTACCTCCACCACTATTTTTAATCTCATCGTCCATCTAAATGGACCCTAAGTGTTGTTAATTTAACAAACATTGATTTTAATCTCACCACTACAGGACCCAATCTCACCGCTACAGTAATAAATCTTATCTCCACCACTATTTTTAATCTCATCGGAACCAATCTCACCGTCCATCTAAATGAACCCTAAATGTTGTTAATTTAACAAACATTGATTTTAATCTCACCACTACAGTATTCAATCTCACCGCTACTAATTAATCTTACCTCCACCACTATTTTTAATCTCATCGAAACCAATCTCACCGTCCATCTAAATGGACCCTAAGTGTTGTTAATTTAACAAACATTGAGTTTGGTGATAACAAAAAGGTGTATGAGATCATGTTTTTCAGTTTTTAAGAATCATTGCATGTGCATGAGACCTATACCTCTATAAGTAATTTAGGGATTGTTGAAAGATGAAACATGATGAACTCTTTTCCATCGTTTTTATGATTATATCATGAAACTAACCTGGGAGAGCCAGTGAAGACTGGAAGAAGAGTGCACGAAGTGGAGGCTGTTGCTAGGGAACAATCTGCCATAGAAAGAACCTGGGACAGCAGATATGAAGCAGGATGCGGATCCAATACCTTTCTCTTCTTTGAGCCTCTTGTAGAATGCCGGTAATGACATGAATATGTAATTGAAATCGTTGCTATAAAGATCATTCAAGAACAGCCTAAACTCCGGTACTGGGCGGCCAAGATGACGACTTGTTGCTTGTACCACGTCCATAATATCAGAGATCACCGACAAGGTGTTTGGTCCCGATGAGCAACCCAAGTCTGCAATTCCCATGCTTTCTATGACATTGTTGCATGAGATTTCTAGTACTGCTTCATCAATGATTGCTTTCCCGACAGATATGATTTTGCTCTAAACAAATCGAAAGAGGCAAAGACATAGAGTTAAGTAAAAACCAAAAAACGAATTAATCGTAAAAACATGTATGTATATGATGTTTCAAAGAAGGAAAAAAAAAAAACCTGAACAGTCGAGTTCTTTGCATAACTAGTCTCGCCATTCCCTTTGTTCATGTGAAGTACTTGCTTTACTTCCATGATCTTTTTCTTGCCTAGCTAATTTCTGCCTCTTAATTTCTCTTTTTTATTTTTGTATTTAATTATGCAGAAAATGCAGAACGAAGAGAGCGGAGGGTATTGGTGCCCTATATAAATAGAGGCAACTTAGTTTCGTCCGAGGCAAACCTTAGTTTTAGATAAAGTTAGGGATGTGGTAGCTAGTGTGGCAGGGGTGGTACAAGTATACTTGGAAATATTTACTCAAACTTTAAAAGATTTAGTGAAAGATTTTTTAAAATATTTTTTGGATTTATTAATTAAGATATACCGTTTGTTGATAAGTTTATTTGGTGGATCATTTAGTACATATGGTAGGGGTGCATTTAGTTTTGTCCGAAAGTTAGTTTAGTTCGAGGCAAAACTTGGTTTTAGAAAAAGTTAGGGATGTGGTAGCTAGTGTAAATGTGGTAGGGGTGCATTTAGTACAACTTGGAAATATTTACTCAAACTTTTTTTAAATACTTTTTTTAAATACTTTTTTGGATTTACTAATTAAGATATACAGTTTGTTGATAAGTTTAATTAGTGGACAAATTAATTAGTTTATATAGCAAGTTTAATATTTAGCTTTTTGGGTGGATAATTTATTGTTCAATTTAACTTTTTGGATGATTAGTTGATTGAGATTTGGTATGACAAAAAAGAATATGGAGAAAATAAGATAAACATTTTATTATATACTAGTTTTTATCTCGTGCTATGCATGAGGATGATTTTGTTTTTATATTATTAATTTATTATATAAATTAAAGAAGATAAAATTATTAAATTTATAAAAAAAAAATGATATTTTAACTTCAGTTCAAGAGTCTTGAATAGAATTCACGTGTTGTTTAAGTAAAAATATTTTATTAATTGAGTAATAAGTAGAATAATATTTATATTTTTTATTAATAAAAATTGTTCATGTATCAAATTTCATTCATGGAGAATGCCCTATCAAAAACCACTAAAGAAGTAATTCAAATTAATTAAACCAAGAAAGAAAAAAAAAACTAACCAAGAAAACAAAAGCATAACATTATAAAAAGTTTTACTGCTGTCACATGTTTAAAACTTGCAAAGCCATGCTAATTGTAATCAAATTGAAAAGTTTCATCTGCTTAAATTCCGCCATGACATTGTCATAGAAAATTATGATATTCAACTATTAACATTGGATTCAAAATATATGAATGATCAAATTAGCAATTTTTGTTAAATCATGTATTTTGATGGACTTTATCATCCATTAATCTATGTTAGACCTATTAAAGGACAGGGTTAACCATCCAAGTCTGAAGTCTCGTCATATTTTGGAGGGTTTTGACAAAAATATTATATCCGAAATATGAGTTTGGGCAAAAAAATAAGACCCATTTAAAAAATGGGACGGGCCTTGGCTAACAATCAAGGCCCGAACCTGGCCCGACCCGTTTTTATTTATATAATATATTATTTTATATTTTATATATTATATATTATGTAATTTATATCATATAAAAAATAAATAAATAAAATATTATAGTGTAAATATTTAAAAATATCTATCCATGTTTTAGAACTTAATAAAAGAAAAAAAAAAGATAAAATTACTAAAAATTAAATATAAAAAATATTTGTTTAAATTTTTTTAGGAAAAAAAAATATGGGCGGACCTAAACGGGCTTGGACTACCTATTTACAAATGTGGGCGGGTTTGGACAGAATTTGAGGCTCATATTTCGGGTCAAGTCGGGCTTGAACAAGTATATATTATATTGATACCATACCTAAACCTGGCCCGGCCCGACCCATGAGCATCTCTAATCCATGTATGTAAGATTTGTAATATAAAAATTAAGAGTAAATTAAGGAAAAATAAAAATTTGGTAAATCAAATAAAAGTATTATATTGTTAAGAATATTTTGAAAATGTAATCAATTAATTTTTTGAATTATTTTTAAATTAAAAATGCATTAAATAAAATAAAATACATTTATTAGAGGACATATAGTAATTTTTAAGATTGTCCCACATATTAATAATATAAGCCACCCACTTTTTACTTTTTTTTTTCAAAAGCTTTGATTTTATATATTTCTATTAGATTATATTACGTATTTATTTGAAAATAAAAAATATATATAAAATAAAAATATTGGATAAATTAATGGATTTATATATGATACATTGACAGTGTATAAATCTATACACTGTTAGTAAATCAGATGATGACATCTCATTAAAAATAAAGTTATTTATATTTTGTTAAAAAAAACTTTTAATGAGATGACATCATCTGGTCCACTGATAGTGTATAAATATATACAATAACACCGTCAGTACATCAAATACAAACTTTAAATTAATTATCCATTTACCTTCTTACACACAATAGGGATTAGTTAATATTCTTGTTAAAAAAGATATAGTCCTAATTAATTATTTTACATATGATACTATTTTGTTTTTATTTTGTTTGCTCAAAATTATGCCTTCTTATATATAACATTTTTTTTCTCTCAATAGTATAAAATTTTAATGAAAAATGTAGTAGATATTTCGTATACTTAATATTATTATCCCATAGTATCGAGAGAGAGAGGGCCGAGGACCTCTCACTTCCTGCAAATTTAAACCACTCAACACAAAGGCTAAGGCATAGCTTGGGTGTGGGGGGACCCCCCCACTGCAAATTTAAACCACTCTTGGAGTTTTTCAATTTGACGTTGCTGAACTTCTGGCTATTAAATCTGCTCTTGATCTATTTGCGAAAACAGAATGGTTTGGAAAAGCTCCTTTGATTGTGGAATTCGATTACTGTGACTGTTAGTTGGTTCAAAAATCATTCAATACGGCCTTGAAAGTAGTTGAAACCTCTGGATTTCATTTAATGCGATTGACTCTTTTATTTTCAATACTGGACAAGTTTCATTCCAAAGCATATCAAGAGAAGTAAACGGTTTAGCAGATTCCTTAGCAAAATCCGAGGTATTAAGAGAGTAGATGTTTATGGCATGATTGTAGCTTGTAGGTGTCTGAGTAATGTTTTCTGTAATCGTTTTCTACTGTAAGCTCTTGTTTTTAATCTTTATGATCTCATCTTTTGTAGTCCTTTGATTTACTTATTCTTAATGAAAATCCTATTGGCTTAGCGAAAAAAATATATAATAGTTATCCATCAATAATCTATTCACTAATTATGAAATGAAGAAGGGATTATAAGAGAGGATAGAAGTATAAAACAAAGCCATAGAAACCCCAACCACCTTTCTATCTTGGTTTCTTTCCTAATTTTTTTTTGTTTTGTTTTTTGTTTTAAGAATTTTCTTTACGTACTTTTCAAAAAAAAAGAAATTTTAATTCGATCGCCAAGGCAAAAGCGCGGTCCCAACTCCCAACCGCAGCACTTTTATGTGGCCAATTTCGCCTTAGATCAATCGGAGGAACCAAACCATGCATAGATAGAGACCACAACCGGTTATGTATTTAAGCTGCATATCATTGTCGATCGGAACAGTGCCCATTCTCTTTGAGGAAATCGTTAAAAAATTGTAGCTTAAGTACAAATTTACTTCTATCAATCTAATTTTGAAACCTTTACTGATTTCCTTGGAAACATAATAAGTATTCCAAAAGAAGGAAATTAAAATTGTAAAATGCATCACAACAATTAAAGGTATCACAACAATTAAAGGAAAAGGCTGGGTGGAAAACGCATCACAATAATTAAAGGCAGAGGATTTTGATTTTTTACTGATTATTATATGGGCGTTGTGGAATGACCGAAATGCTGAAAGGAATAAACTCTCAATGAATAATGCAAGAAACATAGTGCATCATACAAAGTTTTTGCTCAGCGAATACCAACAGGCACAAAAACCTCAACCCAGTAGCACTCCCATATTCATCGGAGTTTATTGGAAACCACCTCCCACAAATCTATTTAAAATTAACTTGTGATGGAGCTTTCATTGATCAACTCAAAGTAGGAGGGATTGGAGTAATTATACGAGATTTTGAAGGCTTTGTCCGAGAAGGTGCAGCAATCAAAGTTAATAAGGTGAATGAAGCTTGCTTATGTGAGGCAATAGCTGCAGTGAAGGCGTAGCAAGTCAGTTGGGTTTCCATAAAATTATTTTGGGATAATATTATGAATAGCCCCTGAAGTTTATCAAATTTATCAATGTGGTACCTGTACTTTATAAATGTTCAATGTGATACCTGTACTATCAAACCGTGTATTAATGCGGTACTTTGACTTAACACCGTTAAATATAGATGATGATATGACATTGACCAATCAAGTGATGACACGTGGCAGCACCTGATTTTTTAGAAATTAATATCTAAATTTTTTGTAAAAAAAAAGAAAAAAATATTTAAAAAATAAATAATTAATATTTGAAAACTTAATATCTACTTTTTTAAAAAAATTAAAAAATTATATTAAAATAATAATAAAATTTAAAATTCTATTTTTTAAAATTAAATTCTATTTTTTAAATTTAGAATTTTAAAAAATAACAAAATTAAAATATTTAACTAAAATTATTTTTAAAATATATAATATTTTAAAATTAAATATTAAATCATTTATATTATCTAATTTTTTTATAAAAAAAAAAGTTAAAAAGTTAAATTTGAAAATTAAAAAAAATAAATTATGAAATTATTTTTATTCTATTAAAAAATATTTATTAAAAAATTAAAAAAATTAAAATGAAATTAATTTTTTATATATTTTTATATTTCTTCAAAATTTTAAAATTTTTAAAATTAAAATTATTTTTCATTTTTTAAAATTTTTTATTAATTTTTTTAAGTTAATACACGTGGCATCATTATATGATGCCACGTGTCATCATTATATTTTTAAAATTATAATATTTTTTATTTTTAAAATTAAATTAATAATTTATTAATTAGTACACGTGGCATCGTTATATGGTGCCACGTGTCAAGTTTTCATTAGATACAAAAGCCATGTCATCAATTTTTAACGGTGTTACTGACAGGTACTACAATAGCATTCGAAGTGTAAACTTTAAGTACCAAAATAGATATTTTTAAAGTACAAATATTACATTGATAAATTTGATAAAATTCAAGTGCCGTTCATGACATTATCTCAATTATTTTAGAAGGAGATATTTTACTGATAGTTAAGAAATTGTTGGGTGAATATGAAGACTTTTCAAGGATAGGACCACTGATTGATGAAGGAAGAGATAGAATAGAAATTGTTGGGTGAATATGAATACTTTTCAAGCATAGGACCACTGATTGATGAAGGAAGAGATAGAATAGAAATTGTTGGGTGAATATGAAGACTTTTCAAGCATAGGACCACTGATTGATGAAGGAAGAGATAGAATAGAAATTGTTGGGTGAATATGAAGACTTTTCAAGCATAGGACTACTCATTGATGAAGGAAGAGAGAATAAAAACATTTCAGGAATGCCATGTTCAACATACAAAAAGACAAGGGAACAAAGTAGCACACACCATAGCTCGGTTTAGTTTAACAGTAGAGGAAAATTTGTATTGGTCGGAGAAATACCCTGATTTCAGCCACCAAAAAATTATGTCAGATGCTATTAATTTATAGTTGCAATAAAAGTTCCTCATTTTAAAAAAAAAAATGTAAAACGAAATACATGTTTTCCCATACATATCTTTGTTTGCATAGTTTCCAAGAGGACAGTGAAAAAGTAAACGTGTAAAACATTCCATGTTACACTATTAAATCTGCAGGAAGTTGTTAGTTGTAACCTCATGTTTCAGGAGGAGTATTTTTTTTAATGGTTTGGGGACGAGAAATTCAAAACGTGTTCTTTTTAGTACAAAAACATGCATCAATCACTGAATCAAAAATTCGACTACGTTTCAGGATGAGTATTATCCATGCAGCATAAGGCAGAAAATTCGCCATATATGCACTCACTTTTTTTCCCTTAATCAAAACGTTTATTTCTTGCTTTGCATGTGGAAACGAGATGGTTGGCAGCGAAAAGGAACTTTCCTAGCTAGTTCGGATAAATGCATGTCTGTAGGAACCAATTTGCAAATTAATGATTTCTACAGTCAATGAATTTAGGGTAAATTTAAAAAACATTCATTTCATTGAAAATAATTGTTTAATGATCTAATGGATAAAAATAACTTGAAAAGAGAAATAAAAAAATTAAAAAATTATTAAAAAAGAATTTGTGAAGATCAATATATTCTTAATGAAAAATTCAATGAGATATTGTCATTAGGAAACAATTATAGGACCACTTCACAACTCCAGATATAGGGGGAAAAGTTTTACAATTAACACCTCGTGACATTGTTTATAATGAGATAATGAGATATTGTCAAATATTTGATTATTACATTACACCCGTATTCAAATTAATTACCTCAAAAACATAATACTAGTGCTTAGGGGATTTCAAGGGGAAAAGTTGAAGAAGATGATGAGAAGGCATAAACATAGACTACTATTAAATGGATAATTTGACAGTAAAACTGTCAATATCTACTGTCGTTCATTATTAGAGTTATAATCACAAACCTGTGTGCAGGCTCATAGGTAATGGTAATCAAGTAAACAAATAACTAAAAAGTTAATTTTTCCTAGTAGAACAAAGTGTCATCTTTGTTTAAAAACCAAGTAAGCTATTTTACTTACTACAACTTACAAACAAAAGTGTGAGAATACGATGGGTTATCCATCCAAAAACTTTGTCCTGCATCAAACATCCCTTGTTGGATAGTATTATGGGACAAATGGATCATGCCCTTTCAATTTCATTCATTTCTCTCTTCTGCTATGAGATTATGATAACTTAAAAGGACTAATTCACTAATTTTTGGGTGGCAAACCTCCCCAGCAAAGAAAGATTTAGAACAACCTAGTAGGAGAAAAAAAAAGTCACAATGAGACTGCCTCCAATTCCAATTGACATAATCATACAAGACCATAGAACGGGGAACAGAGGTTATATTAAATCAGACAATACCACCACTTTGACCAAACTGTTGCAGCTTCATTCTCATCTTTTTTACTTAATTTTCACTTATTTCTAGTCTTCTATACATAAATTTATTAGGTAAAGTCGCCGACTTTAAACAATAAATCAACCTATAATAAATCAAATTCATTCATGTGGAAAAAAAAAAAAAAAGACAAAGCTTTGCTTACCTTGTGCATAGAGTCTATATTTTCAGGGCTGCAATACTGGAGGGTGTGAGGGTCGTCCTTGTGAGACCAAATGGCACTGATGGAGGCATGGCATCCCTGCGTTACCACGCTCCCCAATGGCCACGTGTCTATTAGGTCTCTCCGAAGCACCACGTACTGCACAAGCACGTCGTTGTTGTTCTCCGCCATCGGGGAGTCGGTTTTGGTGGCGGCGGGCTCGGAGCTTGTTTGACTCATTGAGCTGGAAAGCTTCCGAGTGGTGAGGCGGATTGGAAGAGAGGGATGAACCCTAATGTTAAAGGTTCTAGGGGAGGGGCGGAAGCTGCCAAGGATTGTGGTGAACCTACACAGACACAATGAGGGAAGTGCGGCCATTGACAGCTAAACGATGCGTTGCTTCGTTGCGGATTTTCTTTGACATTAATTCTTTACTGGCCTTGGGCCGCATCTGGGTTAAGATTTCTGGAGCTGGACCGCCACTCAGAACAAAAATTTTAGTCCAGTCCAGTCCGGTGCAGTAATAGTAACAGTACAACACAACACAAAACAAAACAAGCTTAGAAATAGTGTTAACATCTTAGATCCGCATCAAATATCTACAATTAATCCATCTCAATTTCATTTTTTTGTTTGAAACATTATTATTCATGGGAGCCAGCCAAGTCCTATCTCTGTTCAACCCATGAAACTTTAAAATAAACTCCAAAAGCATATGATATGACGCAAATTTTCTTTAAAAAAAAAAAATTTGTGTACATTATCATTAGAGTTGTAAATGAACCAGGCTTGAACGAACAGGTTTATATTCGTGTTCATTTATTTATTTTTGAACTTGTTTGTATTCGGTTCGTGTTCGTTAAAGATTTTAAAATTGTGTTCAAGCTCTGTTCGTTTAAAATTGAGTGCGTTCGTGTTAGTTTATTTAATGTTCACGAACAAACTTGTTCGTGAACATTAAATGAACATGTTCGTAAACAATTAAAATTATATTCATGAACAATAAACAAAAAAATCTAAACAATTTTAACAAACAAACAAAATAAAAAAATAAATTAACTTTAAATTATTATTATTAAATATAAAATAATAAAATACAAACGTAATTAAATTAAATTTATTATTAAATTATTAAATTTAAATTATTAAATAATATTAATTATATTATAAGTAAATAAAATAAAATTATTAAATTATTAATTATATAAATAAAAGATAAAATAATAATAATATTATTAAATTATAAACGAATAAACGAGCTTTAAACAAACTAAAAAACGTGCTTTAAACGAACAATAAACGAACTTGTTCGTGAACATAAATAAACCGAACACACATCTGTTCGAACTCGGTTCGTTTAATAAACGAATATTAAAATTGTGTTCATAATCGTTTATTTAGCTTAATAAACGAACATAAATCAAATTGTTCGTCGAAGGTTCTATTCGTTTACAACCCTAATTAGCATTCAACAACCGATCAATCGAATATTGAGGTTTAAGTACCCACATAGTCCCTTTACTGTAGTGAAAAGAGTAATTTAGTCCATATATTGTAAAAGTCAGTAATTTAGTCCATGTACAATTGAAATAGGTGCAAATAAGTAAAATTGATAACGGTATTAAGGAAAAATCGTTAAAATGCTGACGTGAACTCGTAAAATTTAACAAATTTAAATATATTTTAAGTCATATTTTATTTCAATTCATTAATTCTGTTAGATTTTACGAATCCACGTCACTATTTTAATGATTTTTCATTAATATTATTATCAATTTTACTTATTTATTTCAATTATAAAATAATTAACTTACTCAATATAAAAATTAAATTATTTTTTTACTACAGTAAAAAAATTATATGAGTACTTAAAAAAGAATTTTTTTTACTAAAGCATTTATGGAATAATTCAAGATATTCCATCAACAAAAAAAAATCAATGCTGGAAGGTTCAATTGGAATGATTTGTATTTCTTGCTTTTACTTTTCCTTACCTCCATGGGTTATACATTAATGAAAAAATCTCATTGAAGATAGTATTTAGCAACATTACAGTAGCAAAAAAAAAAATGGGGAAAGGTCGGGACTTGAGAGGAGAAAAAAAATTAAGATTTTTTCGTTAAGGGCAATTTTGTTTTTAAAATATTTTTTTTAATAATTTTTTATTTTTTTTATTTTTTTTTAAATAACTCTTATCCATTAAATCATTTAATAATTATTTGATTATTGAGCGAATTTTTTAAATTTACCCATGAATTTAACATGATTTTATGTTATGTATTCTTTCACGCAAAACCTTTCTCTTATGCTCCTTATATACTGGCAAATATAATCTCGCCCATGCCCATGCCCATGCCCATGCCCATGCCCATGCCCACCTTGCTTGACATTTTAACTTTCTTTGACATATGTTGACGTTATCCGAGAGAACTTCGGTCATCTAAAAAGATCTTGTATTATATTATTTAATGTAAATTAATTTTTTTATTATAAAATTAAATAATTTAATTTTGTACTTTTAAAATTGAAACAAAAAGATAAAATCACTAATTAGTGTAATAAAAACTGTTAAAAAAAATTGGCGTGACATTTAACTTTGTGTTAATTTGATGACATGAAAGTCAAATACTGACGTGACACTAATAAAATATATTATTTTAAGTTGACGTGGACAAAATAACAAATTAAGTTGGTAAAAATACCACATCAAATTATTTTTTGCCAATTTAATTTGTTATTTTATCTACGTCAGCTTAAAATAATATATTTTGTTGGTTTCACATCATCAAATAAATACAAAATTAAATGTCAAGATAATTTTTTAATAGTTTTCGTTACACTAATTAATAATTTTATCTTTTTGTTTCAATTTTAAAAGTATAATAATCAAATTATTTAATTTTATAATAAATAATTAATTTACATTAAATGGTATAATATAAGAAGTTTTGACAACAGAATTTCACAATCTTTTGGGATTTAATTTGCTTGCTAGTAAACCCTTACCCAAGTTAAAAATAAGCTTTTTGCTTCATGTGGCAAATCGAAAAAGCTAGCAGTTTCAACACTCAAACCCATCGATGTTTCTTTTATATATACTAAATAAATACTCGCGTTTTACTGTAGGTATGTTATCGAATTTAAATTAATATTTTGTAATAAATTTAAAAGATAAAAAAATAAGAGAAGTAAAGATAATTTTTAAAAAAAATAATAACTCATATCCTTATACGACACATAGTATAAAATTGAGAGTTATTTGAATATGATCAATTATATCCGATAATTTCAGAGATAACATAATTATACGATACGAACATTACATGGGAAAAATAATTAGAACACGACATGACACGAAAAATGACATGAACACGACACAAATACATGAACGTGTCAAAATCTACATAAAACAAATTATTAACGTGTCAAAATTTATTTAAATATATAATACCTTGAATACGATTATGATAGAAAAAAAAACACGAACATGATGACATGCCACACAAAATTAGAAGTTATTTGAATAGTGTCAATTAGACTTGGCAATTTCGGACACAACATGATTATAAGACACGAACACACCATGAAAAATATAATTAAAACACGACACGAAAAATAACATGAGTATGACACAAATACATGAACGTGTCAAAATTTACATAAAATGAATTATTGACTTGTAACAAATTTATAAAAATTTATAATATTTTAAACACACGATAAAATAACACGAACATGTTAGGAACATACAATTTTCTCTAAATTGAATCATTATAACAAATTATGTAAAATATAGGATGAATTGGGATACGACAGGAACACACAAAATTTTCTTTAAAAATTGGATCACCATGACAAACTATGCAAAAGATTTGGATGTATTGAAACACGACACGAACACATGAAAAAAAATAATAAAATACTACACGACACAAAAAGTAATATGAACACAACACAAATACACGAACGTGTCAAAATCTACATAAAACGAATTATTAACATGTAAAAATTTATAATACTTTGAACATATGAAAAAATAACACAAACACGACAAAAAATAGCATGAACAAGATACGAAAAAACGAAAGTGTCAAAATCTACATAAACCTAAAATCATTTAAAAATCAACCATAAATTAGTCAATAAAATGACTTAATTAACCCTAAAACATTGATTAATGTCATTACTTAGTTGACAAATTATCATGGCTCCAAAATCTCTAATTCTTGCCTCTCATTTGCTTTAGGGGATTGCTTTTAATGTTAATAATAATAATAATAATAATAATAATAACAATAATAATATATAAGTGGATCAACCTATGAGGCCCTGTAATTTGGGCCTTGACACTAGGAAAAGGTCGCCCACAAATTTGGCCCTCTAATATGGGCGTTATAGTCCCTTTTCTCTTATATATATATATATATATATATATATATATATATATATATATGGACGTTATAGTCCCTTTTCTCTTATATGTAGGGGTGTAAACGAGACACCTGTATTCGCAAGCTACTCGAGTTCGGTTCGAAAAAAACTCGAATTCGGCTCGATCATTGTCGAGCCGAGCTCGAGCTCGAGCAGCTCGAGCTATCGATCGAGCCGAATTCGAGTATCCTAATACCCGACTCGAGTAGCTCGCGAGCCTAATCGAGCTTTTATATTTTTAATATATATCTTTATTATTTTTAATTATAAATTTACTATTTTACCCTTAATATATATTTAAAAACCCTAAACCTAATTTTTCTCCTCCTCTCTCACATGTGCCGCCTATTCCTTCTCCCCCTCCCAATCCCAACTCTCACCAGTTCCTCATTCTCTCCCACTCCAAGTCTCAACTCCCATCTGCACTGCACCACCACCTCCATCAAGCTCGATCTAGAATTAGGGTTTCCTTTCGAAACCCTAATTTTAGGCCATCTTCGTTCTCTCCTTGGTTCGATTTGTCTAGAGATTTGAGCAGGAAGGAGCCTTGGTTTCGGGTCAATCAAAGGAGAACTGTCGTTAGGGCATCGAATTGGACCGGTCAAAAATCTCCCTATGAAACTCTTGGTAATTATTTTACCCTTATGCCGTGTTAGCTTGATGAGAAAAGCTCCATTCTCTTAATAATATGGTTATATTGCAGAAAAAATAACAATTTTTTTTTGTTTGTTTTGGTTTTGGTTTGCTAAGTGATAAATTATATTGGAATTTTGATTTGTAAACAACAGAGTTAGAAATGGATGCTGATGAAGAACAGATAAAGACTGCGTACAGACGCTTGGCCAAATTCTATCATCCTGATGGTATGTGACTTTTATCTTGATTTCGAAACGTTCAACATGTTTTAAGTTTGAAGTAAAACGGATGTGTATAAGGTTTCAATATTAGGTCAATTGAGGGCATCAAGCATCGATCATTTTTAAACATTTTCTCATCATTTCCAGTAGCCCTTTGTGTAGTAGCTGCAAATGGTACGTTAGACTGCAAGTTGGTTAATGGGAGATTTTATTCTTAGGAATTATTTGGGGTATCTCTCGTAACAAGTTGTTTCCCATGTTAAACACATCTGACCACATTAAATAAGAACTCAGCATCTGAGACCATTGAGAGGAGAGTGTGATGATGTTATGTCATTGTTAAGTTTAACTGCTTCATTACTCCTTTCGGATGTTATACTAGATGTTTACTATGTTACTCGGACTTGGGTGTGAGTGTCAGACACGGGTATGTATCCGACATGGTATGTTGAATTTTTTTCAAAATTTTCATGTATTTGGAGGGTCCTTGGAGGATCATATCCCATATCCATGTCTGGATATGTGTCGGACACGGATACTTCAAGAAAAATAAAGAGTCGGAGCAACATAGGACGTTTATATCTAATCCACTGGGAATTTGTTGCCACTTCACCAATTTCTTGAAGAAGATGGCATGCATGTATTATTACTAACTGATCAATTTTCAATTTTGAAGTCTATGATGGTAAAGGGACTCTTAAAGAAGGAGAAACTGCTGAAGCAAGATTCATTAAGATTCAAGCTGCTTATGAGTTACTCATAGATGTGGAGAGGCGGAGGCAATATGATATGGATAACCGAGTCAATCCAATGAAGGTAAGATATGCAATTTTATGTAACTTCACTTCGGTCTATTTAGATGTTGTGCATTTTCTAGTTGAGTTGTAATCACACTTATTTTTTAATTTGGCTTTTAACACTATACACTTTGTGATCATTTTAAGAGTTCAAAGTAATATCAAACTTGAAATTGTAGATGCAAGCTGTGCCCTGAAAGATCTAATATCCTCTATCCAAATTAATTTCATAATTTTAAATTATATAATCTTGTTGTTTTACACTTTAAATACATGGGTTATTAACTTGAGTTCTTAAAATTCTTAACTAAGCAACTTGCAGACAGACTTCCTATTAATTTGTTGCCAAAAACCTAGATACGTGCTTTGACTCCTCTTTTTTTTTTTTTTTCTTATATTGGTTTTCCTTTAAATAAAAAATATGACTTATCAAGTTAAAACAAAATGGTCATGTATTATTTAAATTGTTTAGTATGGTGAAATTCCAGTTGTTCTTAAAATTTGTGCCTTAAGCACATTTTGGATTTTTCGGTCCTTATTTTTTACTCTTTGTTAGCTAGACCCTTAAGAGTGGCATTTCCTCATTTTCTCCATTCTTGCAGGCATCTCAAGCATGGATGGAGTGGCTTATAAAAAAGCGAAAAGCTTGGGATCGGAGGGGAGGGGAGATATGGGCCATATATTATTTTCTAAGCTCGAGCTTAGAAAATAATGTAAATTTTATTATTTGTTAAATTTAATTAATATAAAAAATTGTATATGTAAAAATTTAATTCGAGCTCGAGCTCGAACTCGAGCTCGAGTATGTAAATTGAGTAAACGAGCTTAATCGAGCCGAGCTCGAATAGTTCGATTTTATCTCGAGTCGAGCTCGAGCTTAGAAAATAATATTTGGTCGAGCTCGAGCCGAGTTTCGAGCAGCGAATTTCGAATCGAGCTCGAGCTCGAGCTTGTCATTATTCGAGCTCGGCTCGGCTCGATTACAGCCCTACTTATATGTATATATATATATATTTGTTAGTTTGGCACTTTTACTATTTTTTTTTATTTGAATACTGATAAAAAAATTATTGATCAAAATGCCGAACATTTTAAATTATTTTTCAAAATGCGCTAGTTTTTAACCCGTTGAAAAGTCGTCATATGATATGATGACTTCCAAATATGACGACTTCTGTGCTTCATTTGCAAAAAAAAAAAATTACATTTTAAACAAGGGAAGTCGCCATATGATATGGCGACTTCCCTTGTTATTTTTTTTTTTTATTTTTTTTAATTTTTATTATAATTATATAAATTTTTAATTATATATATAAATAAAAAATTTATTAATTTTATTTTTTATAAGCCTAAATAAATATTTTATTTTTATATATAAAAAATAAAAATATATATAAAATTTTAAAATTGATCTTTTGGTACAAATGATGGGATTTATCAGTAGAAAAATGGGAATCAGATTCAACAGTTTCAAGGATGGGATATATCAGTAGATTTTTGCTGAGTCATTAATCAGTTTTTCAGTCAATGAAGAGTTTACAGAAAAATGGAAATCACATTCAACAGTTTCAAAGGATGGGACTTGTCAGCAGAAAAATGAGAATCAGATTCAACAGTTTCAACAGTTTCAAAGGATGAGATTTATCAGCTGAAAAATAAGAATCAGAATCAACAGTTTTCAACCAAGATGGGATTTATGAGCAAAAAAAATGGGAATTAGAATTAATAGTTTTTCACCATGATTGGATTTATCAGCAGAAAAATGAGAATCAAATTCAACAGTTTCAAAAGATAGGACTTGTCAGCAGAAAAATGAGAATCATATTCAACAATTTCAAAGGATGAGACTTATCAACTGAAAAATGGAAATCATATTCAACAATTTTCACCATATTTTACTCAATAAACCATTATAAATATGATACTTCCTTCCTCATTCTCTCCTCATTCTCAATCTTAGTTGTTATTTTCTGGTGTTAGTGATAATACCTTGTCATTCTCATCCTTCTCTATTTCTTATTTCTTTTGCTGAGTGATAATACCTTCATTCTCATCCTTCTCACTTTCATTACTACACAACATGAGCAACAGAGTGGTCGCATTGGTCTACTATAATGGCCAAATTCATAATACTGATGAAGGTGATACCTTTGACTGTGAACGTCCTAAAAGCTTTCTTGTTGGTGAAGACGTCACATTAGAGGAACTGAAGGTGAAAATTCATACAAAAATCAAAGCTGAAAATACAAAAAGAGTTTCAGAGATTAAGTATAGGCTTCCTCTTTCTATTGGTGAAGGATGTGTCCGATATAGGACTTTTTACTAGAAGATGATGATGATGTGAGAGAAATGTTTCATGCTCATGAGACATTTCAAAATGTTGGTGTACTTGAGTTATATACTGACACTGAGGATTGTGGGCTTCCAGAAAATAATGAGTCTCCGCCGTTGTATGATGTTCCTACTTCATACAATGTTCCCACAGAATAAGTGTCATCTTAAGCTATAACGTTTCATAATTCATTTGTCTCACCAACAATTCCTACTGCCCTAGATGATGTGACAGCTGGTGATGATCATGTTCAGTCATGTGGAGCCCATGGTTAATATGTTGTTGACTTTAGTAAGCAAGAAGAAGAGTATACTGAATTCGCAAATGACAGTGATGAGATCAATGATTCTGACCGAGATGTTGGCCCTGATATCAACACTTATGGAGTTCTTCCTCCTTATGACCTGTATACCATATGCGCACCCTGGATCTGGATGCAATGTAAGTGCCAGAATTTTCTGAATATGGTCATACATTTGCTGCACCTCTGAGTTGGAATCCATCTACAGGTAATCTCTGTGTTGGGTTACAATTTCCAACGAAAGAGGCTGTGCTTTCAGCTATTAAGCACTACAACATCAAAAACTCTATAGATTACAGAGTTATTGAATCCGAGCCAACCAAATATCATGGCAAGTGTCCAATGTATGGGAAAGGGTGCAATTGAAGAATAAGGGCAACATTCATGAAGAAGAAACAAAGTATGAGAGATTAGAAAATATAATGGACCTCATACTTGCACATTGGGAATAATTTCACAAGATCATTGCAAATTAGATTCTAACATGATCTGTTCATGCATGCTGTCATTGGTCCAAGCAAATCCGGAGATTTTCGTTTCAGTTTTGATCGCTGAAATGGAAATCCAGTATGGATACATCACTTCTTATAGGAAATCATGGAAAGCAAAGCAAAAGGTAATTATTCGAGTCTTTGGTGATTGGGATAGATCGTACAATGATCTACCTAAATGGTTGGATGCAATGCAATATTTCGTTCCTGGTACAATTGTGGAATTGCAAACGGTACCTGCATATCACGGTGATCGACTGGTCCAGGGTAAGAGAATATTCCAACGACTCTTTTGGACATTTAAATCGTGCATTGAAGGGTTTCCTTATTGTAAACCTATTGTGCAAATAGACGATACATTCTTATATGGAAAATAAAAGGAACATTGTTGTTAGCTATTGCAAAGATGACAACCGAAATATACTACCAATTGCCTTTGCCATTGTGGAGGGTGAGACAGTGAAGGCTTGGTCATTCTTTCTCACTAATTTGCGTACACATGTGACAACACAACCTGGCATATGCTTGATGTCTGATCGACATGAATCCATCAAATTTGCAATCAGACGCCATGGTAGTGGATGGAATCCTCCAAATGCATACTCTATGTACTGCATTTGACACATTGCAGCTAACTTCATGAAGAGGTTTAACAATAAGGAATTGCGTCGACAAATTGTCAACATGGGTATGGAATCGGATCATAGAAATTTTATCTCTTATATTTCCTTTAATATATAAAATAATACTGAAATTAACGAGTTTTTATTTTTATTTTATCAGGATACGAGTTGAGACGACCCCATTTTAATTGGATGTATGAGATTCTTTGTCGAAAAAACGCAGAGGCAGCTAATTGGCTTGATAGGATCCCCAATGAGAAGTGGGACCAATCATATGACGAGGGAAGACGCTATGGGCATATGACAACCAACCTAGCTAAATCTATCAATTCAGTGTTGATGGAGACGTACCATCTTTTCATTACTGCTTTGGTGCAGCCATCATATTATAGGTCAGCTGAATTTTTTGTTAAGATGGGCAACAAGTAACAAACAATGATCGAGGGAGGGCATACATACTGTGAAATAGTTACAATGGCAATGCAAAAAAATCGTAGGAAAGCTAACTCCCACTCGGTTCGTAATTTTACGCGCACAAATCAATCTTTTTTGATTGAGGAGTTATTTGACCCACAAGAGGGAGTTGCTGCAATGAAGTACAAAGTAAATCTTAGTGAGATGTGGTGTGACTGTGGGAAGTTTCAAGCACAAAAATTCTCTTGTTCACATGTAGTTGCTGCTGCTTGTGCACATGTCCATGTAGATTGCATGCAATATGTGGACAATGTCTATAAACTTGACATTATATTCAATGTTTATAGGCATGAGTCTGAAGCAGTTGCAAATGAAGGTTATTGACCTCAATATAATAGAATAGAAGTGTGTCCCAATCTAGAAATGCGAAGAGATAAACATGAAGGTTATATTCGTAATGAAATAGACCTCAAGGAGAAAAGTCAACCAAAACGTTGTGGATTATGCATAAATGAAGGTCATAGCCGTCGAAAATGGCCTTATCCATCTGGCACATCGGGGGAGAGTTCGCATCAACAATGAATCAATTACATGTTCTGCACCTGTAATATTTACATATTTCATAACATTTACATATTTCATATTCCATGTTATATGTTGGTTTATATTTATTTATCATTGTATAAATAAATAATTATATATAAATAAATAATTATATATAAAAATAATAATATTATATAAAAAAATATTATTTAGGCTTTTAAAATAATATAAAAAAATATTTTTTTAATATTTAATTAAAAATATTAAATTTAGAATATTAATTTTTATAATACGAATTTTTAAAATTTTAAAAAAGTTAAATAAAAAAATTATATAAATTTATAAAATAAAATTTTTGAATATGCTTTTTTAAAAAATTATATATATATATTATATAATTAATTAATTATATATAAAAATAATAATATTATAAAAATATGTTCGTTATGCTTTTAAAATAATTAATTTTTTTTTATTATTTTTAATTAAAAAATATTAAATTAAATAATTTTAAAAAAAAGGTGTTGGGAGCTCGTCATATCATATGGCGACTTCCCAACAATGTAACAAAAAAAATAAAAAAACTACATTGGAAAGTCGCCATATCATATGGTGACTTCCCAATGCTTTTTAATTTTTTAAAAAAATAATAATAAAATTTGAAGTTGGAAAGTCGGCCATATGATATGACAACTTTCCAACGAATAAAAAAATCAATACATTTTGATATATAATTATAAAATATAAATAATTTGACAATTAAAAAAATAAATAAATTGATAAATTGCCGCACTTTTACTGTCTAATAAAAAAATTACACCTTTTAGTGGCTTTTTTATCATAATATAGCCAAAAAAAATTATTTACCAAAATACCGTTGCTTTCAAATTAATTTTTAAAATCCGCTTATTTTTTAACAAGTTGGGAAATCGCCATGGGCCATGGCGATTTCCCAACTGAATTTTAAAAAAAAAAAATTGAAAAATACCGTTGGAAAATCGCCATGGGCCATGGCGATTTTTCAACTGATTTTTTTTTTTTTTGTATTTTAATTTTATAAATTACAAACGGGTATAAAAAAATTTTCCTTGGTTTGTTTTTTTATATTTTTTAAATATATATACTAAATTTATTTAATTTTTTAATTTTTTAATTTTATTAAAAATAATTTTAATTTTTTATTGAAATTTTAAAAAAAATTAAATTTCTTATTGAAATTTTATATATAAAAAAAATAATTTCTTTTTAAAATTTTATAAAAAAATAAGAAAACTCTCTAATGACAAGGTAAGTTCAACATGCTTTAATGATATTTGTTTTTCTCCTTACCCTTGAACTTCAACATGCTTGATGAATATGGTGCATTTATTGATATCCTAAGAAAACTCTCTAATGACAAGGTAAGTTCTCCAATTTACATAATAGTTATTGAATATGTTTTTTTTTTTAGTTTATGACGATATGAGAGAATTTCATTTGTTAGGCCAATCATTTTATTCTGGATTATTTTAGATCTAAGCTTCTAACCTTTGATTTGTGTTGAATTTTGCAATAATTTGGTTGCTGAAAAATGAAAAACAAAGACATGAATTTAAAATTTAATGTTTATGATACTGTATTACTGTTCAATAATGAAATAAGGGACCAATTGAGTATTACTTCAAATGATATGCATATTGATCTGACTTTTAGATATTGCAGAATATAAAAAAAAAACTTAAATTTATATTATTTTTCTCAAGTAATTAAAGTAGATTAAAAATTTTAAAAAAAAAAACAGTCTAGATTTATTAATAAATATTGTACATCAACACTATATTTTGTTGTCAATGGTTTATTGTTAATCGGATTATTGATACTTTATAAGCTTAACATTAATGTGAATGAGCATAAATATGTAATTATTTATTCAACTTTAATTAATACTTAAATTTAGAGACATAGAAACTCAATTTTTTCTGTATCAAAAATTTTATTTTTTATAAAATTAAAATATAAAATTATATTTTATTTTTCTAAAATTTCAATAATAATTAAAATTTATTTTTTATAAAATTTCAATAAGAAATTTAAATTTATTTTTTATAAAATTTCAATAAGAAATTAATTTTTTTTTTTAAATTTCAATAAGAAAATTAAATTTTATTTTTTTTATAAAATTTCAAGAAAATTTTTTTATTTATAAAATTTCAATAAGAAATTATTTTTTTTAATTTCAATAAGAAATTAAATTTTTTATAAAATTAAATAAATTATAAAATTTTAGTATATATATTGTAAAAAGATAAAAAATAAACCAAGGGATTTTTTTTAAAATTTTTTTTTACATCCGTTTGTAATTTTTAATATTAAAATACAAAAAAATGAAAAAATCAGTTGGAAAATCGCTATGGGCCATGGCGATTTTCCAACTGTATTTTCAATTTTTTTTTAAAAAATACAGTTGAGAAATTGTCATGGCCCATGACGATTTCTCAACTGTATTTTTTAATTTTTTAAAAAAATTCTGTTGAAAAATCGTCATAAGCTATAGCGATTTCTCAATTTATTAAAAATAAACGAATTTTAAAAATTAATTTAAAAATAACGATATTTTGATAAATATTTTTTTTGCTATAGTATGATAAAAAAATCTTTCTTAGTTGCTTAGCCGTTTAAAAGAATAAACCTTTTTTTCTTGGGTAAATATGAAAAACATGCACTCCATGAGAAGTATTTGTTAAATGGTATAATGAATAAAAGTTATTTGAAAAAGAAAAATGAATAATTAGAAATTATTATAAAGGATATTGTAAATAGGGGTGTAAACGAGACACTTATGCTCGCAAGCTACTCGAGTTCGACTCGAAAAAAACTCGAATTGATTCTGTCATTATCGAGCAGCTCGAGCTATCGAGCGAGCCGAGTTTGAGTATCTTAATACCCGATTCGAGCAGCTCGCGAGCCTAATCGAGCTTTTTTATTTATAATATTTTTATTATTAATTTACTATTTTACCCTTAATATATATACATACTTAAAAACCCTTTATTCGAGCTCGAGCATATAAACGAGCCTAATCGAGTCGAGCTCGAATAGTTCGATTTTATCTCGAGCCGAGCTCGAACTTAAAAAATGATACTCGATCGAGCTCGAACCGAGCTTCGAGCCTCGAGTTTTGAATCGAGCTCGAGCTCGAGCTTCTCAGTATTCGAGCTCGGCTTGGCTCGATTACAACCCTAATTGTAAAGACAAAATTACCATTAATGAAAAAACTTATTTTTCCTTTCTCTTTCATTAAGGAAATATTATTTTTTAAAAATTTTAATTGAAAATAAATTTAAAAAATAAAATATTTAAATATATATTTTTTTAAATTTAAAAAAATTTAAAAAAATAAAGAAAAATTAATTTTAGGCATATTATTTTTATTTTTTAAAATTTTTTAATAAAAAAAAGTAAATAAAAAGTTTAAAAATTTATTTTTTAAAATTAAAAAAATTTTATTTTCAGAATATTTATTTTTTAATTAAAAAGTAAATTAAAAAATAAAAGAAAAAGGGAGGAGAAGGTTTTTTTATCAAGAATAATTTTGTATTTACAATATCTTTTATAATAATTTTTAATTATTCATTTTTTTTCAAATAACTTTTATTCATTATACCATTTAATAAATACTTCTCATGAAGTGTATGTTTTTCATATAAACCTTTTTTTTCTTTCGAGACTATTCCTATCCTAATAAAATAATGTGCAATAGTTTGGTATCAGTAATTCCATATTTCAGGACCATTATACCCCTATGAAATAGGAATATTTGTTACCTACCACTAAAAAAAAGAAGTTATTCTTCCAAATTGGATTTAATTATTTTATCTTTTTATAAAGGATTTTATTAATATATGTTTTAGGATATTTTAAAAATATTTTGAGACAGGTGTTAGGCTGTTAGCAAAACCTTTTTATAAAATAACAACACGTAAATCTCCGCACGCAATTTTATGCATACGATAGCACATTGCGTTTCCCAACACTTTCCTAATTAAACCAAAGTTTTTTAATTTGTCTTTTAGTCAACGAAAAGCTGAGAGATAGTCTAGCTGTTTTCCATCAAAAGTAAAAGTCGCTCTCTCCTTTTTTTCTCTCTCTATCTAATCTCTTCGTCTGTTTCCTTTTTTTTTTTTTTTTTTTTTAAATATCAGAACGAAGAAGATTGCTCCAACGCCTTCTTTTCACTTCTCAATCCATTTCCCAGTTCCGATTGTTTGGCTGCGATTTTCTCAATTATTTAGAGCTTTTAACTTAATCTACATTGTTCTTATTAGATTTCCCGATCAGGTATTCATAGCATTTCAAGTTTTTTTTTTCTATTGGCTTTTTAGCTTTTATTTTTTTATTAATTTTTGTATTGCTGAATGAATCGCTGCCGCTGTAGATAAATGGAGAAAGTGATTTTAGAGAAAAAGGATGCAGTTGATTGGGTCTATAGAGGAGAAGGAGCTGCTAATCTTGTTCTCGCTTTCACTGGATCGTCTCCCGCATTTGTAAGTTCTTCAACAAATTTTTTATTCTTTTTTTTCAGAGTTTTGAATTTATTCTAAAAAATTAAAGTTGATGGTTTAGAAAATTGAAATTGTTAATATCATGGTTGCTTATTTCTTTTTTTTTTTATTTTATTTTTTTGGTTTGGAATTTTGTTGATATAATAATAATAAGATTGGGAAAGTGATGCGAATACAAAAGTCACAACGGAACGTCAAAAATGGAGTGAATGGAAACGGAGCTTTGACAACGCATGAACGGCTTCTTTGGCGAGAAAATAAGGAGCTAACGGCGTCGCCAAACAGAGAGATTCTAGAGCAACTTTACGTCAAGCATGTCATGAGCCCATTGTTAGGCCCAAAACATGTTGATGTTGGGGTACATATATATGAGCTGGTTATCATAATTCTGATTTAGTTATTTTGGTTTGATGAGCTTTATAATTGGCTTTGCATTTTTGGTCTTTTGACTTTGGCAGATTCGTGTTCATGTTACTAAGGAATTCCTCAAGTCTGTTGAGAAGAATGTGACTTGTCACCGGCCTGCTTGGCGAGTTGATTCATCCCAGGTTGATGCAAATCGTGATTCTGTGCTAATCATATCGGATCATTCAATCTTTCCGTATGGTAATTTCACCTTCTGCTGATCCAGTTTGATGTACTTTCTCATGTAGTACTTACAAATGTGAAGGGATGATATCTTCTTTGTCACTCTTATGGACAGAGGAAAACAGGACTTTGTAATCCTATTCAGCTAAGCTTAATTAGATAGGTTTATAGCTACCTTTCAATCTTATCCTTATGAGAGCAAAAGTACTACTAGAGGACTTACTTTTACTAGAAACAGGTGACAAAATGTTTGCCTGGTTTAGGTTTGGAAGTAGGGAAAGGATTAGGAAGTAGCTCTCAGTGATGTATTTTTGTGGGAAAATCCAACAGTTTGAGAAGACTTATAGACATGTATGCAGTCTTCCTCATTTTCGTTTTCCTAGAACTTAGCTCATATGTCAGAATATGAGTAGTTAAATCTAAGTAAACATGAACCTAGATTTCCATCACATATAATTAAAATTAGTTTATGCAATATAGCAAAGATTCCGTTAGGTTTTTATATAGTTGCACTTTCTTTTTTTCAGGTACTCTTAAAGGTGGACCATGTATAACTGTTGAGATAAAGGTGGATTCCTTTTTATGCCCTTTTCCCTCAATTTCTTTGTGTCATCAACTTTTTTTGGCGTGTTATGCATTTTTATTTGCTTTACTAAGTTTTACTTTCCATTTGTTTCGATGAAGTAGCCCAAATGTGGATTTCTCCCAATTTCAAGATTCATAGCTGAAGAAAATGCTGTTAAAAGAACCATAGTTCGGTTTAGAATGCACCAAGCACTGAAGTTGCATAATCGAGAGGTAACTTTACGTTTCTTCATATTATTAGGTGTTTTTTGGTGCTAAGTTGTTACTCTGTCCACATGCAAGAGAAGGGTGTCTCTTCTAGCAACTTTCTCACCCATTTATTAGCTAATATGGCCATTTTTGTTAAAGTATCTTTATTTTTATTTTCTTAATAATTGTGACATTTCAAAAATATTTACAGATATCAGAATATAGTGAATATAATCCACTGGATCTATTCTCTGGATCCAGAGACGGGATACGTAAAGCTATTGAAGCTCTATATGCCACCCCTCAGAACAATTTCCGTGTATTTATGAATGGTTCTCTTGTATTTGGGGGCTTGGGTGGTGGCACAGACAGCACTACTGTTCTGGTTGGTGAGGCCTTTGAATATGCACTTAAGAATGTCATTCAGGCAGATAATGGCCTGCGCACAACTAGTTTTATACAGCTTCTTGCTGAGACAGTTTATACTTCTGGAGTTTTAGATCAACTTCTTGAAGTTCAGAAGCTTGATACTTATGACATTGAAGGGGCAATTCATGCTTATTATAACATAATTTCTCAACCTTGTATGGTTTGTAGAGAATTGAATAAAGAAAAATTATCATGCCGCTATACCTCTTTGCACTCCATTCCATTGGATGAAAGCTTGAAGATTGTAAAGGACTATTTGATAGCTGCAACTGCAAAGGACTGTAGTTTGATGATCAGTTTTAGACCAAAGGAAGATGGTAGACTCCCTTCTCACAATACTGTATATCTAGGACCAACTAACCAAGTTTTTGAGTACAAGGTAGACTCCCTTGCCATTTTCATTTGACTTTTACTGTTCATCGTTATTGCTAAAGTATTGTATATTTTCATAACATTTGAAAGTGATCTCTCGAAATACTTTTTCGATGCATGCTTTGATTTTGTTGCCCAAAACTACTTGAAGTCAAATTTTTATGATTGTTTGCAAATATAATTTTCTTTGGGGCTATACTAATTTGCTCAATTTTTGGAACAAACCTAGAAAAAACATTATATAGCTCTTTGTTTAATAAGGAAATTCTTTTGGGCTGAAGTGAAAGTCTTCAATGGCAAGTTTTCTTACTTTCTTCTCATGTTACATGTTTATCTTATCTAAGTTGCAAATTTCTAGGTGTTTTTCATCGATCTGGATTTGAAACCTTTGAAGAAAATGGAGGCCTATTACGAGTTAGATAAGAAAATTGTTAGCTGCTATTCTCAGATGGTGAAAACTGAGCATGAAACAGATAAAGCTGTTAGAATGAACTCCTATGGAAGTGCATCAGATAGAAGATATGCATTAGAAGAAGACAGTTTGTTTACTGAAGATTGTCTTGGTAAGTGCAAGTAGTTCTTAATATGTTTCCTAAACTGTTGTTGTAAAAGTAAAGGTTGTAAGAGTGAAGATGAGTATCGCTCATCTTTAGGCTCAAATTCTTCCTTCACCTCTTTTTGGGGCTTTTGGATTTCCCTTTGAGAAAATAATATGTTGTATTTTATGTATCTTTTGCTTAAAGATTTATTCTAGTTGATTTCTTTTGTGTTTTCCTTCTTGTTTGGAAACTGAATGGTCCTCTACTTTCACAGCAGTTGCATATTCACTGATTTCTAGTCAGATTTACCTATGTGACGTACTACTTGGTTGGAAAGAATTCAATCCTTTTCCAATTTATTGTACAATGTTCCATGTAACGTGGACTGCCTTGAAATCAGATAAACCATGTGCATTACTCTGTAACACAATATCCATTTTGTCTTACTCTTTCCAGAGTATAGTTATTTGATAATGTACCAAAAATATTACTCCTATACTTTGTTCTTTTTAGTCTATAAATGATTTCTCTCATGTTTTGCAAAGCTATAATATTTCTCAACCCCTTGAAGTAAAATTCTTTTCTGCTTTTCAAGTATTAAGTTGTCAAAATCTATGCTGGGGTTATGCTAGACCTTCTTGCCATTGAACTTCACACTTTTCCTTTGCTTGAAAGAGTTGATGCATTTTAACTCTTGCAATGTTATAAATTTGTAATGCTACCATACATGCATGTCTCATCTGGTTTCAGAGGGAGAGCTGGTTAACATTCCATTGCTAGTGGGAGCTTAACAGGAGAGAAAAAGGGAAAATGACAAACCACAAAGGGTTTGGGCTAACAGGGAAAGTGATGTATCAACTACTCACTGCCATTATATCTTGAGCCCACATGGCCTATTAAATCATACAGCTGGATATTGAATTTACTGTTTTTGGTGGAAACTTTGATGGTATTTTATGGTGATGAAAATTGAAGTTATTAGCTGACTTTCTAAAATTTACTCTTGCTTTATAGCTTATCAGAGCAGAATTTTTCTGTGAAAGCCTAACTGATGAATTCTGTTCTTTATTTCCTTTTTAAGCCTGACCAATTTGTGTAATGTTTGCACGTGAGGTAATTTAATATAATAAACTTCTTAGAACAACAGCTTGAGTTGGACAAAGTGGTGCTTCTTTCTAGACAGCATGAAGCTCTGTTGTCTTTTTGATTTTGAGTTAATCTTCTGTGCGAGGTTAGCATGGACCATGGTCTCCTCAGCCATAAGCCTGTAACTCAAACAAAGTGACCTCTTGGTGAAAGCTCTACAATGTTTTGGCTTCTAGAATATGTTCGAAATCAGCATGATTCTCACTCTTCATTTGAAGTTTCTTGCTTATTGAAATTATTCCCCTTTGGGTAGTTTATATTGAAGTTTTCTAGACTCTTTTTCCAATCAGACCTGGAGAGCTGGAGAGCTCTAAAGTGCTTGGACCATTGGAGGGAGGTCGTCTGGTTCCTAGAGTTATACGTCTGCAATTTCGACACATTTTGGTTTGCCACCCCAGGTATATGTTCAATACTTCATTGTCATTTTATTATAGTTTCAGGTGATTCAACTTTCTTATTAGAAAGACATTTCAATGCTTCGGAGTAGAGGTGTCCATGGCCAGGCCGGGGCTCGGAAAAAATATTTTTCTTTGCCCAAGCTTGTTTCGTGCCTGCCTGCAAGCCTGTTGTACTATTCATAAATTAGTAAAAAATTATTTTTATTTTTATATTAATATTTATATATATTTTTAATTAAATTTAAATAAAAAATATTTTTTATTTAATAAATAGTAATTCGGGCCGGGTTGGCCCGAATTACAAAAATCCTTTCCAGTCCCGGCCCAATACGGGCCGGACGGGCTACCCGGCTTGTCGACAGGTCTATTTCCGAGGTTGTTACCCTTCTTTGCCTTTTTTTTTTTTTTTTTTGAGGAAATTTCTAGACTACCCTTGACTCCTGCCCTTAAACTTACTTCACTGTGTGGACGAGGCAACTCAAACTTATAGTCCACTGCCTGCCTGACAATGACGTGTTTTTTTCGCCCTATGGTAATAGGGGATAATTATCTAAGATCACAACCTAAAGTCACTAATCTTTTGAGTACGATAAAACAACTTCCTAATTCTGGTCTCAGTTTCAATAGCTTAATTAGAAACTTTAAGCTTTTGCCTTCAATGCTGAATGGCTATCTCAACAGAGCAAATTATACTAAAGAATCAGCTAGTTTTGATACTGTCAAGAAGGCTTGCTTGTACCTTGTTGGTGAATTTCTCTTCCCATTATAATCTCTAAGTATTTTAAATTTAAAGGCTTGAGTAAAAAAGGACCAAAATGAGTGGTACAAATGTATAAGTGAGTTTTGCCATTCAGCTTGAACCACCACTGACACAGAAACTCACTCTCACATGTTCTCCTCAAGAGGAGATAGACGCATGGGTAACAAGAGAAACCCTGCTAAAGTTGTACCGAAAAACTCAAGGTCATAGGGCTGACAGTCTTCTGCAATTAGAAGGAAATGTTCTATCTGGTTACTCTGACAACATCGGATAAAGCATCCGATTGTCTGTACACTGTACAAATGATTGTTTGGGCAGCCCACTGGAACTTATCATAGAATCAATGTCATATGCCCTATACACCTATGTTACTCGGATTCGGGTGTGTTCGATACGGGTATGTTCAATTTTTTTTTAAACTTTCATGTATTTGGAGAGTCTTTGGAGGATCATATCTTCATACCCATGTCTGGATATGCGTCGGACACGGATACTTCAGGAAAAATGAAGAGTCAGAGCAACATAGCTATACACTGCTTGTATGATTTATTTTTAGCAAAAAAAAAAGTTTTCCTTAATGACTAGGAGTTACTTTGTGAGCCAGGGAAACTGCTACATCGGTATGTTTCATTCAAAACTGATTCAAGGTCATTAGGAGTGAGAACTCTGAAGTCGTGTTTTTGTTTCTTTATGTGTGCATGTGTTTGGGTGTCCTTGTAAAATTCACATTTAATGAGCAAGATGCAATTGGTAACTCAATAAAACACCTTCTGACTGGCATTTACTTCTCACCAACTAACAGTGTCAGTCCATTTAGTTTCCAACCAAACTTCTATCCAAAAGCATAAGAAAAAATCATACTCGAAAGACATTAAAATTACATGTAATCAAATGAAGTTGAGAGAGATGTAGTAATAATTTATATATAAGAAGTTTGGATCCATTACTTTTTTCCTTGGAGAAGCTTGTTCTCATCCAACTTTAGTTAGTGTGTGCTTTATTCAAAACCATGTCAAAGGTTCCTTTTTCCCCTGAAAACCCTATTTAGCTTTCCATATTGCTTTTTATTTTGTGTTATTTGATGTTTGTTCTGTTATGCATTTAATTTTTGACTCATCAAATTATGCTCTGCCATTCTCTCCCTTCACTGACATCCTGCAGTACTTTTACTGGTCATAGGATATATCCAGAGGATTGAATGTGTCTGTTCTGAGCTCAGACAAAGTACCTTAAAATCTGACTCTTTTTTCTTTCCTGTTGCAGAAAACTATCCTGTCAGTGGAGCTGCTCTGTCCAAAGTGCAGGCAGAAAGCAATGAAGGTAATTTCGGATATTGTAGGGATAACCTCTATTGTGCTTGATCCATCCAAAAATACAGTAACTGTGACAGGTGAAGCTGATCCGTTTAAGATCATTAAGAAAGTTAGGAAATTCAGAAAACATGCATCAATTGTAAGTATAGGGGCTGCAAAGGATGAGAGGAAGGACGAGAAGAAGGATGATCGGAAAGATGTTATGATTTACACTCCGAAAACTTGCCAGAAATGTGATGTTTGGTATGTTGTGGGTGATGATCCTTACAATTATTGTTCCATTCTGTAAATTAATTAAGATCTCCATATTCCAATTTATCATTTGTTGTAGATTTAAAATTCTAGTTTCATACAGATTCCAAATGATAAAGAGGAACTTCATTTCTTTCCAGTTGCTGGATAAAAGCATATAAGCTTTTTCCCTAGTATTATCACAAAACTGCCAATGTTTAGACAAAAATGACTTGGCCAAATTTTAGTATTTATTATTTAAAGTTGATATTTTGCTTTATGAATGATCTGTTTTTTGCAAATACAAATTTCCAAAACCTGGAGATCTCAGAATTAAGGGGAGTTATAGGTAAGGTGAGATTAAAATAAATTTCATTATATATAAACATGATAATTTAATTTAATGTATAAAAATGTTTTATCCATTCAATAAATTTTATATTTTTTACATTAAAATGATGCCAACACGTCACCTCATTTTTTTTGGCACAATTTGTGCTTTCACGTCTTTTTTGTTTTTTGTTATGTGGGTCTCATTTTTTTTAAGTTGTTGGGTAAGGATAAAAGAAAAAAATGGTAAGAAAGAAAGAAAAAAATAAAAAAATTTATATATTTTTTTTTAAACGTTCGTATATCCGTATCGTGTTTGTATTATTTTTTGTATTGTGTTTTAATTTTTTTTTATATTGTGTTCGTGACGTGTTCGTATTCGTTTTATTTTTTGGTTTTACAAAGTATTATAAATTTATATAAATTTTTACATTTTGATAATTCGTTTTATGTATATTTTTACAAGTTCGTATATTCGTGTCGTGTTCGTGATATTTTTCGTGTTGTGTTTTAATTATTTTTTTCATTTTTGTGTTCGTGTCGTGTCTTAATTTATCTCATATTTTACATAATTTAACATTTTGATTCAATTTAGAAAAAATTTTGTGTGTTTGTGTCGTATTTCAATTTATGATATATTTTGCATAATTTATCATAATAATTTAATTTAATGAAAAAATAAAAAACGAATCGTTTCACTCGCAACGTAGCGCGGATTTTTATCCTAGTTACATATAAACAAGATAAAATTACATATAAATATGATAAATTACATATATATATATACCTGATAAATTACATATAAATATGATAAATTTTATATATACATGACAATTACATATAAACATGACAAATTACATATAAATATGATAAATTATCATGTATTTATGTAATTTTTTATATATGTAAATTTTTTTTTTTTACATATGTATTTTTTTTTCACATGTAATTTTTTTATATATGTAAACATTACATAAATTAAATATAAACATAAAATATTAATATATAATACAACTTACAAAAAACTCATTTTAACAAATTTTTTTGAAATTTTTACATAATGAACGGCGATGTAATCCTTTTATTGGATTTTGCCAAAGCGTTATCGTTACCAGTGGCAATCTTTGTTATTACTATTACTGTTTAACCTGAGTAGAAGCTTCCTTTAATACCCATTCTTCATTGTGGAATGTAGGGTCCCTCCCCTGACATAAAAACGTGGGAGAGAGAACAAAGGAGTGACTTGCTTATAGGGACCTGCTGACCAAGGGATGCCCCATCCCAAGCAACTTGCTGCTTTTTTCTTGGAACTCGTAATTTTGAATCCGACGTAAATATAATATAAAAAAATTCATTAAAATTTTATATAAAATTAAAAATATATATATATATAAACATGATCCGAATAAATAAATATATAAAAAATTATATAAATTTTTAATATTTTAAATATGATTATGATATGTAAAATAATACGAAAATAACGTGAATTAAAAGTAAATGTCCTATACTAATATATAAATATAATTGACTAGGATCCAATTTCATTGTTCAACTCACCCAAATAAAATGAAATTTTATACTAGTAATAGAATCTACCCAAATTGCTTTTAAAACCTTTTATTAACACATTATCATGGTATAATAATGTTAATTAGGTAAAACGACCAACAATTATACATTTAACGAACTTGCTTAATTAGATTATCTCATGAATTATCTTTTTTTTTTTTCTTTTTGTAAAAAAGAAACATGCTCTTATTACTATAATGTAGGTAAAACATAACTGTCAATAATGCCTCAGGAATATCAATGATCATAAAAACATTGATTTTTGGAGGCATCAATAAATTAGAGTTTGAACATATGTAGACCTAATAATTTAAAAAATGATATGAATATATGTTTAATAAACATAAAAAATATGTAATAAATATGGTAATTTATTTAAACACGATTAATACGATATATTTAATACATGTATCGTATTTATATTTAAGATTTTGATATATTTAATAATTTATGTTGTATTTATATTTACACGATTGAAAAAAAAAAAACACGAAACGCAACACGAATATATGAATTATCAAATCTAAACGGATATGATTGTCTTGCAGGTTGCATTTTGGGTTTTTTTTTTTTCTTTCTATAAACCTAAACCTTAAAATAATAGTAGCATATTGGACCAGTGGAGCATATGTGTTATATATATTTGCCTTCTCTAATTGGAAATAAATTAATTAAGCCGGTTGGGGTGTGTGGTTAGCTTGACAAAACACAAAATGTATCCTCATTACCGACAATGGACCGGTCTCTTTTCATACAAATTGAGACGTTGATTTGATGAAACTATATAATATAATCTATGAAAGCTGTCTATTTTATTGATGAATCAATATATGATATCAACATGAAACTTGAAACCTCGTTTGATCCATTTTTTATTTAGTAGGAAAAAGACTTTAGAAGAGATTGTCACAAGTTTTAGTTTTGTTCACTTTTTAGGTGGCTATTAATGATGCTTGGTTGCACCTCATCCTTTCCAACTATAAAAGAAAATATTAGTTGAATAATTTAATTACCCTTTTCTTAGTTCCACCAATTTTTATTTTTATTTTTTACATTTTAAAAGAGTTCCAAGAGGAAAATTAGTATGTAATTTATATGAAGTTATAGAAAATAAAATTCTAAATGTACCGATCATCGATGTGAAAAAATACATCATTAAAATTATAAGAAAAATTTTAAATTCAAACAAAATTTAAAAATATCTCTGACCATCCTATTAAAAAAAAAAATTAACCTAGTTTGAGTTTTTTGGACCGATCATTGGGCTGCCAAATCTAATTTTGGATCCTCCTTTTATAGGCTTCTTTTCATCATTATAGGCTTCTTTTAAGATGCTGGATTACCTCTTCGGCCTGGAAAGGAGGCAAGTTATGTACCTATACTTTTAGTGTCTTATATTGATTTTTTCCCCTAAAAAACTAATAGAAATCCACTGTCTCATTTCCCTGTCCTACTCATATCTTCACCATCGTAACGAGTCGCAAATCCATTTTTTGGGTGTTATTTTCTTTTTCGTTTGTTTTTAACTTTTTAATAGGGGTTATAAAATACAAATACAATCAATTCGTATTTTACCGATGATCGAATAGGCAAATTCCACAACACCATTTCCTTTATTTGCATCGTCTTTGTATCCGTGTTTTTTTTTCTTCTTTTTTAAGCGAAATTGATTTTTTTATTAGATAAAGAATTAAGTCAAACATTAAAAACGAATAGGTACGGAAAAAAAAAAAGATGCGCGGATCGTTACGAAAGCAGGAGCACGAATAGGAGCAGGGAAATGGGGCAGAAGATTTGGATTAAAAAAACACTATTAGATTGGCTTGAATACTTCCTTATGCACTCTAGTTTCAAGATTATAACTTATAAACTGCTTTTTGTAGGCCTTGCTAGATTGTGATTTGAGAAGCCAGCATTCTTGTATCAGCTCCTTACTCTATTTGAATTTTGATAATCCTGGGAAAACATTCACATAATCCTAGGACAAGAGAATCTTTGTACCAAAGAAATGTTCATGGTTAGAAAAGGAAGAAAAAAAAAAAAAAACAACTTTTAACACAGAAGATACTGCAAGTCTGCAACAATACCTTAGTTATAAGAAGCTGAAAATATCTGCAAAGATTGAATTTCATCTACAAAAATCACAACATGGAGATGCTCATATTCACATTTAAATACCAGAAAAGAACAATAAAATGTAAGGTAAAGAACAGTAGATGCATAAAGAACCAAAGTTTAAGACTACCAGGAAAATGGAAAGTGAAGTCTTTTACCTCAAAATTATTGGAATTTGAAGCTGCCATTAGACTTAACTTCACTATTTGAAGGAGGAACCAATTGCCACAGATCTCACACGAACATAAGTCGCAAAAGAAACCCGGACATTATTTTCTACTAATGGCTTGGATGAGTACCATAGCTTGAAACAAGACAAATCAATTGCAGGAATGAAGGTATCGCATTCAATGCTTGTCTCAATTTCAGTAATGTGAATGGCTTCACAACCTGGAGCATTGACTGTTTCCCTGCATTTGTAAAACATCAAAAATTATATTCTTTCCCAACAATATGCAACCAAATTCAACAACTTTAATTAAAATCTACCCAAATATCTGGCCACCGCCAATGACAAACACCTTCTCTATTGAAAAACAATAAGGAATTTCTGCTAATAATTTCAAAGCTGATGGAATGCTCCCACAAATTACAACATTTTCTCCGGTTGTAATATCAGAACCCTCGGAACGAGTCAGGACAACATTCAGGCGACCAGGTAAAGGTTTATACTCAATTGGAAGACTCTTCCATGTTTTTCTACCCATTACTACAGCGTTGTTCTTCTTCTTCTCAGGATCTGATGTTGTCATTGTAAGCTCCTTGAAGAATTTAAGATCAGAAGGCAATCTCCATGGTAACTTACCATCTTTCCCAATCCCCATTTCACGAGTTGCAGCAACCACAACTTGGTAATTCCTCAGGGAATCACTCTTAGGTAGGCTCCTTAAATTATAACCCGACATTTCAGAAAATCCACGCTTTGCAGTCTCATTGAAACTTTTTATAAATTGTGATGATGCAGACCCAGAAATAAGATTGGAAAACCCATTTGTGTAACAACCCAGAAGAACCTGAAAATGGAAAGAAAAGAAAAAAAAGTCGCAGATCGTGACAACAATAAGTTAGATAATCGAGAATAACAACGCTGGGGAAGATGTAAAAATTAAAACCCATATAACCTTGGAGAAAAGTATGTTACTCTGAAGACGCATCAACATTGAGAAGAAAGCGAGAGCCAAGAAGAGCCGATTTTTTTTTAAACTTTGGAACAAACGACCATCAAAAGAGTTATTACTCTACTTGAAGAAAAAATAAAGGGTAGAAGTTTAATGGAACTGAGAGCAACTTTTAGTTGCTCTGCTTTTGTCTGAAACTCTGACGGTCAGGGTGTCAAGCGAATGTTATTGACCAATTTTATTTTATTTTATTTTATTTTTTGATTGATTATTTATTTACCAAATGTTTCTACATTCTCTTTTTGGCTTTAGCCAAAAGAAAAATAAAAAAAACTCCTTTTATTATCCTTTTTTCTGCCAAGTTGGAAATAATCAATCTTTGTTCTCTATAATTTGGGAGATGACAAGATTACAGAAATAAAATAAAATATAATAAAAAATAATATAAACAAGATACAAATATATAATACTATTACTACATTTAAAATGTGCAATAAACCTCGAAAAGAAAACAATAACTCAATAAGAAGCCACCTCTGCCAGTCCAGTGAGTCCGAAGGACAAACTTATGCGCATCTGTATGGTATTTTATTTACATTGCATTTCCGTTTGCTGACTGTGATTATATCACCGGAAGAAAGTTTTCTCACTATACATACAATAAAAATACAAATTATTGAATGCTGATCGAAACTCGGTCAATTCTTTTTGGTACAGAAATCTCTCTCTCGTTTCACCAGCAAAAGAATTTCTTTTTCTGCATCATGCATGCAAACAAACATACAATCATTTATCTAACTAATGAAAACCAATCACATTAATTGCATGTATTGATGGTTGAATGTAATTATAATCTTTTTGACTTACCCCAGACTTTGCTTCTTCTTGACCATCTATATATGCAAGGAGTTCTTCCTGCCGAATTAAAGCTCCATGAAGTGCCTGCTCATGTATACAAGCACAATGAATAACACTCATATCGAAAACTCCCATCAAGAAGGAAGAAAACATGCATCATTATAGAAACCTTAAATCACATAACAAGCGGTACTGTATCACCGTAGCTCTTTCTTACATCAGGCTTGAGTCATTTAATAAAGGAGTATGGCAGTTTGGGACAGGATCAAGACAGGCTTAAAATGCTTCTTAAGGCTACTCACGACCTAAGAAGGCGGCGTCAAAGAAATCATCACTACTCGAGCTGGAATCAGAGAATAATTACCTTTTTTGTAGCAATTAGTTCTGCTTCTAATGCATCCACACGATAAACAGCAGCATACAACAACTCCTCTTTCTCATGAGGCATCTCAAATCTTTTTGATTGCAGCATCTCAACCTTCTCTTCTAGATCACCCAGCCTTCTTAAAACCGATGACAGGAGGTCTGCCTCGGTAAACCTTGGAGCAGGTGAAGGGGGGCGAGTTTCCTCCTTGTACGTCGGTTCAACATGCTGGTCAGGAATGCTGCATGTCAAATCAGTTATACTCTGCTTCTTCATCAGATGCAACGCCATTGTCCGGATAAGAGTTAAAAAAGTCAAGAAGGCAATAACTACAGCAGTGATATGACCATAGATTCCTTTTGGAGTTTGCTTTTCCAGCAGCAGAGGAGTCCCTGCAATTAAAGCCAGTAAACTTCATCAAAGTCAAATATATTGAAAATATAGAAAGAAATAATCAAGCTCTGGTTTTGGTTACACTGTTCTCATGACTCATGTAAAGATTAAATCTGTGATTATGAGCTAAAAAGATTTGAAAGGTGAGTGAGAGAAAGAGAAAAAAGAGATGTTTTTGGGTATTGATTATCTCTCAATAAACCTTGGCGTTGATACCATATGTCTTGCATGAGAATATGGACATTAAAATTTGGATTTAAGCATATATTTACATGCAGAATGATCCTGCAGTAGAAGTTGCCATAAAAACAAGAACATTTTATAGTTGAGATGGCACGCAGTATACACAATAGTTTCTCCTGTCATATTGGCAGAGTAAAGAAACAGCTTTTAAACACAGCTCATATTGCTAACCTTTAGAAGTATATGGACTCTGATGGGACACTTGTATCTCACATTCCGAATCTACAACCTTGTCAATCATGGGCACATATTCATCATAATCAGACGAACCACCAGCAGAGATCGCCTTACCAGCCATTCTAGCCTATACAAACATCATGGTATGTTGTTATGACTTCAAGATTGAAGAATTTATAGTGTATGACTGTAAATGTACTCCCACTAAACCATCTTAGGATGTGACCTTGTTATTTTATACAGTGAGCAAAGCATCCACATATATACTTGCAAGTGAAGCAATCTTGGATAGATGAAAGACTATCCTGGTGTAGGTGGTGTTTTAAACTGTGAATATGGCATGCAATGAATGATATGAAATCCTTTTATGCCACTTAATCAGTCATCGCAATTTGCAAGCATCTACCTCTTCGGTAACAGGAGCCAGTATTGGAAGTAAATAGCTTCTAGTTGTCTTAGGGGAAGCAATTTCTTCCACTTCAGATCCTGACTCAGCTGCAGATGTGTCACTACTCTTTATCTGACGCACAATGGAAAAAAAAGAAAAGCAGAACTAAAATTAGAGAATATTTGACTGAATTCTAACAATGCAAAACTCAAAGCTGATAAGGTATAATATGCACTGTGAAAGACAATTAGTGAACCATACCACAGGATAACATGGCTTATCATAGGCAATTACCCTTCCTTCGCTGTTTGAAACTGTCACAATCTGTCTGGAAAATAGTGCTTCACCATTGGCAATCATCTGCATGAAGACAATCAATCATATTGCTTAAAACATGTATGAGATAGCACTGAAAAAGAAGGGGATTGGAAAATAAGGGCAAGTTTATTCAGAGGGTGCATATCAGACCTTTAATATGTTGTGATCTTTCCAGGGACCTTTGTCTGATCTCATACAACCTCCCTGATCAGCACAGGTGCAGCTACCTCCAAGAAATTGCGGCAACTCACTAACCAAGTTCAATATATCAAAAACTTTTAGTCGCCAGTACAATTAAATGTAAATTAACCAACATATCAGCAACCAAAAAATTCAATTACCTTGCATCAATAATTTCAAGCAACTTATTCTGGTAGTTGCTACCAAGAACCTGAGAGAAATTTCGAAAATGGGGTAACTTCTAATATCTGAGAAGGGTAGATACTTTAGAAAAAAGCCAAACTATACAAAGATTTTGAACTTACATTGATCTTACTAGCTGTTTTGGAATCAAGAAAAGATTTGACAGCTTTCAAGCCCATCTTAAAACCCGGACCAGCATTGATGATGAACATTCGGTAAAGAGTCTGCAGAGGGAGCATTGATGATAAACATTCTTGACAAATTTCTATTAATACTGAAAACACAAGCAATATTCACAAAATATCTGAGCACATTAGCAACTGGAAGAATATCTACCTCAGGATAGTTATCACCATCAATCTTCTGCAGCCGCCTCACAAGATCTTGTGCAGTCTTGCTAAAGTTTTTGTAACCCTATGAGAAAAATGACTGGGAGAGTGAGCAACAAGCAGATGTAATAAACTCATATTAGGCCAAACATAAAATGATGGCAGGGAAGACTAAAATCTAAGAAACAACATAAAACATACCATGCCTTGAACATCCAAAATAGTTGTGCTGGAATCTATGTGTCTCTTTGCAGCAATGGAGCAAGCCGGAAACTTAGTTGCAAAACACTTTTCAAATTCCTGTACATGGTATCTTACATATCGTTCCAAAGTTGTCACTCGCATGAGCTTGTCAGGTTCAACTTTTCCAAGCAATTCAATGTAAACAGGTCTTCCTTCCTTATCCACCCCATGATAACCTTGAGGGTAGTACTTCAACACTTCATTCAACTCATTGAACTGAAAATCCTGATTAAATCATAACAACATTTTTTTTTAATAAAAAAAAGCAGTCAGCCTTGCTCTTATATAAAACCAGGCAAAGTTAGCTATGTCCTTAAAACTTAGGACAGAGGCAAATATCTAATGCAGTAACTAACAAAGATCCCACAGATGATGTGAGGGCATTCCTGCAATAAGATGAGATCACCTCCAAAATAGTATCAGTACCAAAGTCTTTCCTCCATTGGATCATATCATCCCACATGTGCTTTGCTTTTTCGATATCGAACTTCCTTGCTTTTAAGAATCTGCAAGAAAACACCTATTCAGAGATGGAACTTTCCATAATTAAGCACAGTGTAAACAAACCAATCTTGCATCTTTTATGTTCTATTGCAAAAATCTGTATCGACAGTAAAAATTGTTGAAGCAATTCTTCATAAATGCAAAGAAGATTGCAAACTACCTCAGTAGCGTATGATAATCGTCATGTCTAGCAGGAAGCAACTGCTCTGCGATTAATGCCTGACGGAAAGCATCAACAGTCTGCAACTCCTCAATATCTCGAAAATCCTTAATCGAAACAGATAGATCACTTTTCCTCCTACTTTTCTTCTTAAGAGAACGTTTAAATTTACTCGATGCCTTCATCGCTTTCTTCTTAAGATTCCCAATTCTAGTCTTCCTGTCTTCTTCAGAGATTTCGAAATCCGATTTCCTATCTTTTCTTTCATCGTTACTAGCAATACCTTCAAAACCTACATAATTAAAAAAAAAGTTCATCGATGATGCTCTAAAACTGAATTTAAATGGATATTCTGAAATATATATTAATTCAGATTATACAGCAAGAATTTCATCTTACAAGGCCTTGCGAAACGATCGAGAGGACCGGACATGTTTAAAGGATCAGTCGTCAGAAGTGCAACCAACGATCAAGAACGCGGATACGATTATTTAAAAAAAAGAAATCAGTGAGAGTAACAAAGAAATAAAGATTACTATTGGGATCTAAAAGAAAGAGTAGATCAAAGAACTTGATCTTGGGAATTGACGTGGCTGCTCAAGCTTAGAAAGACAAACAAACAACCAAAATAAAATCCATAAAATAATTAGATTGTAAAAAACTAAAAAGTAGTAGTAGTTTGTATTTATTTATTTATCGGCGACGCAAACGAAGGGGGTGGAGCCAGGGGGTCCGAGTTTCTCTCCGTTGGATGGGTCCCACTTTGAAAAGTCGACGGGTGGCGTAATAAACAGATGCCGTGTGTATATATTCTTCGCGGGAATTTGCTGACGTGTAACGAGTTTCTGTCGGTGCCCTGAATTGTTTTATTCTCTCTCTCTGTGTTTTAAGGGCAGGGCAGGTGCCTTTTTCAGTTTTTGTGTTCAATTTATATATATATATATATATATATCTTTATCTTACGCTTTTATAGGCGTTCGTTCGTTCTTTTCATATTAAATTGTTCTCACTTGAATTTTATTTCTGATTTTTTTCCTTTCATCTATCAGTTTTATATTTCCAATTTGACTTTTGATTATCAATTAACCATAGTGTTTTTCTTTCTGTAAACAATAATATGACTTTGTACTAAAACTATTCATGGGTTAATCAAGCCCTCCAAGCTTACGGGCCTACTTCATTTTGGATAGACTTTAAGAAAAGTTCCAAACCAAGCAAGTTAGAAATAAAATAGAAAATATCACTATATTAATAAAAAAATATTTAATTAATTTTAGAATTATATTTAAAAATTAATATAATGTAGAAAAGCCTAAATATTTGATGGCGGCAATCCCAAAGTCTTTGGCAAACTAGCAGAAGGACCAATTTTCGTGGTACCAGGAAAAACAAGATATAAGAGCAGAGCAGTACAATGATAAATTGATAAGCATAATAAATCAACGTGCTTAAACATATAATATTACACACCATTTTTTTAACTGTATCTGTACCTGTACATATTTATATATATATATTCACAGACTTCTGCTACATACATATTTGGTAGAGGAATATGAGAGACAACTGATTGCTGCCGGATGTTTGTCAGCTTCCAACAATAATTGCTATTTACAAGTCACCAGCAGTAACAACTGAGACAAAAAAAAAAAAAAAAAAAAACCTTTTCTTAATGTCTACTGTCAGTGTTCATACTCAGAAAAGAAAAAAAAAAAAAAAAAGAAAGGGAGAGGATGAGCAGGAGAAAATACCCAACACAATTAAATTAATTAAACCTTCCGAGGTTCAACCTAATTCATGTTATAAACATCACCTGTTACGTATATTTCCTCAAGTTCCTTTGAGCCCGAAACTGACCAAGTTTGTCTCTCAAATCAGCTGTCAGGGAGTATCAGAATCATCTATATTAATCATTAACAACAAGAAAAAAAATCATGCTGTGAAAGGATGAGGAAGGTCATGCTACAATTCTAATTAAACTCGGAAGATCTTTAGAGAGATCACAAGATCTTAAGATCTTGACCTTGATATAATTAAACTCCAGTAAACTTTTGGATCATAATTAAATAGAAAGAGTTACTCTTTCGGATAAAAGACAAAGGCTACAGCATATAGTGGAAGGCAATTCACCATATAATCTCTTAGGTAGTAGAGAAGGAACCTCAAAAAACTCAACTCTAGGTCAAGGGTTATGGTTTTTACAGTAAAATGAAATATGGAACATAAATGGGCAGAGAGAGAGAGAGGGAGAGTACCAGCATCCTTGTAGCGTTCCTGATAAATAGCCTCACTTAAGTCGCAGACAATATTGAACTCCTCCATATCGAGACAACGCTGACCGCTTGGCCTGAAACGTAAATTAACCCATGTTGCATTCAAAAACAAGAATCTCCTGCAAGTGTTAACACGTCTAACTCTCTCGGTAGAAAAGCAAAAACAATCTCCAAAGGGCTTTCAAGACTAACCGGTCTAGTTCAGCGGATGGTAACCCGTCTGAAGCTGGGGACTGCATTGACAGCTTCCCTGATTCAATCACTCGCATTCCATCACTATATGCCAAGTACTTGTTCACTTGTATAGGTACCTGCACAGCACATCAGGTAGGCTTCCAAGGTCATATTTTTGAAAAACTTTCACATTTGGGTTGAATTTAATCAGCCCGGAAAGTAAACACACAAAAAAAAGTATATAAAAGTTCATGTTTAAACCATATTTCACAAAACAATATATAGTTTAGGTGGCCAAGAAATAAAAAAGGAAAAGCAACATGAGGTCGTTGAAAAAGCATAGACAGCCACATGAATGCTTCTCTACAATGGATACACCATTTACGCAATCATATCGATAACAATGAGAAAACAATTTCTCGAGGATCATTACCACTTTTCAAGGTTATATAGTATTGAAAAACTTTGTTACTCGGACTCGGGTGTGAGTTTCAGACACGAGTATGTTCAAAATTTTCCAAGATTTCCATGTATTTGGAAGTCCTTGGAGGATCATATCTCCATACCCATGTCCGGATATGCGTCGGACATAGATGTCGAACACGGGTACTTCAAGAAAAATGAAGAGTCGGAGCAACATAACTGAAAAGAAGGGGAAAAATATACAATGTCCTAACAACTCTGAGGTATTCTTAATCATGAAACTGGCATAGACATTCGGGACAATCCAAAAATCATACTAGAGAATAACACATAAAGGGTACCTTGCATCTCACAGCAATGTTGATGGCATCAGAAGGCCGAAGGTCAAAACTGACAGACTCTGTCTCATCACCCTCCTGTGACAACACCCAAATGAATCAGTGAAGACTACTCTACATGAATATCCCAGAGTTCCAAGTCAGACAAATGCCCTGAGAGAGAGAGAGAGAGAGAGAGCAAATAGAAGTTCCACGCCTTAGTAGATACATACCTTTGTGAGGTACAACTGGGCAAAATAGGCCTCATGCACTCTTTTAGTAACTCTGACAAGCTTTACCTGCAGAAAAACGAGATATTTATCACAATTCACAAACCAGATCTCAAAGGAGTAAAGGCATGTCCAAAAGATAGAGATGGCAGCATCTAGTAGTCGTAGTGGCATTATGAAAATAAAATTTTGTTGAAATATAGGAACTGGGGCAAAAAAGGAACCATACCGAGTAGCCCATCTTATCAATCATGTCCTTCACCACTTGATACATTGTAGGTCTAGCCTGGAAATAATAGCCAAAACATATATTAGCATTCATATTCAATACAAAACCAAGTGACAAGAAGTCCAAATTCAATATATCCAACATGCCAGGAAAACAAGAATCCAGACTCAATGGGGAAGAGAAAACGATAACATACAATTTGGACATTGCGCACTGCTGCCATGAGCAACACACTTGGCATCTCCACTGCAATTAAAAACACAATTCAAATCAACTATGACTGGAAAAAGTAATAAATAGAGCCAAATGATTGGGATCATGTAAGATCACATACAAACAATGATTGGGAGAAGAAGACCAGTCCCATCTTCCATCTTCAGAACGATAGCAGGATGCGGTGCATAATCCGGCAGATGCCCACCTTGAGGATTGTTATGGACGCATCTTAAATGCCTACCATCCCTCATTTTGATCATAAATCCATCAGCTCCACTCCTCACCTCAACTACATGAGACAATTATGAAATACATCAGTCAATTAATTTCCACCACAATCAACAATTCTATACATATAGACGAGAGTTAATTTCGAATTTAAAGGCAGCAACAACAACAACAACAAACAATAAGTAATCATTGGCTTAGCATCCACATGCCAGCTTCAAGCACACTGGAATTAACATAATCTTCATCGTTTTCATTGAAATTCTCAGCCTTGCTTCCATTCCCATCTGAAGATGAACTGAAACTACAGTGCACCGAGGTCTTGCACTTTCGTAATTTCAGTTGACGAGAAATAGCACGTGACTTAGTCTTTCCATCAGTTACCCCTCTATATCCCCATATATCACTTCTATGCAATCTTGCCCTCGGAAAAGGCCCATTCACCGGCAGCGTGTAAACCCCAACTTGTTTGCTCCGAACGGCAGGGCAAATCACCGGTCCTTGCAACGAAACCATCTTTCCTCGATCACCACCTACCCCACAATAAAAAAAATGTCAGATATTTAAATTGTAATTTCTTGAAGAGAAGATATTTTAAAGGAAATTTACAGTTCATTTTTAGTTGGTTTTTTTTTTTTTTTTTTTTTACTTGAGCTCTCAATTTACAAACTAAAACAATAAAAAAAAAAATCTATATTTAAAGACGATGGATGCTCCTACAATCCAAAAACAAGTTAAAGTTATTATAGAATTAAAGCATCAATTAAAGTGAAATCATAGATAAAAATCTACACCTGAAAAGGTTTCCCAAACAGGCAACTATAACTATACAGATCAAATAATCAAAGATCGGCTTTGATCAGCGATCAGAGCAAAGTTTGTCAAGAATCACGAGAATCTTTGCAAGTTGAACGAAAGTCTTGACTGATTAATATGTGGAATATGAACAAGCTTTTCCAAGATCTAAATTCTTTAAAAAGAAAAATTCAGAAGAAGGAGAAGAAGATAGAAAATCAGAAAAAGAAAGATCCGAAAAACAGCTTGGAGAGTAAGCAAAATAACCGACAAGGTGGGGATCAGATGAAAGAATGAGAGATATGCAGAAGATAAGAGATTCTTTTTATTTTCTTTTTCTTTTTTGGAAATTATAAAAGTCTGCCCTCTCCCTACCGCATTGAATCTACTCCCTTTATCAACATCTGAAACTCTTTTCTCAAATTACGCTTCTATCCCTGCTGCCCATTTTCTTACTTACCCGCTGATCACTGGCGGTTTAATTAGGTAATTTCGCTTTTATTTTTTAAATTTCCTTTTCCAACATAAGAAATATTTTCTTTGGTGGTAAATATAAAATAAAATTACTATGATTTTAACTGGTGTGTTGATAAAAGTATATATTTTAAATTAAAAACAAATATCTAATATTAGAATTTGTTTACCCACTATCTAAATGTTTTTGACAACAAAATTTTGTATTTTAAAAGAAAAGAAAAAATTATCCAATGAAAATATGGTTTTTTTCTTTCAAAAATTATATTTTTAATATTGTTTTTATAAAAAATAATAAAATAACATATATATTCATAATTTTATTTTTATTATCATTAAAATACTTAATTTTTATGTTTATTTTTTAATTGAATTGATATCGCTTGATAAAAATAAGAATTTGAGAAAATAAAATTTAAAAAATGTGAGCTGGTATTTGGTAAAAGTTATATTTTGGTCTCTTATATATATATATATATATATATGAGGGTTAGATCTAGTAATTTTGGATCTGATATGAAAATATAATATGAATATAATTCGTTTAATAAATACGAAAATAATATAATAAACACAGCACGTTTAATACACATTATATTTGTATTTAAAATTTTGATACATTTAATCATTTGTATTGTATTTATATTTACACGAATGATAAAAAAAAATATAAAACACGATACACAAATTATCAAATTTAATGCGAGTTCTTTCTTGAAATTGATGTTGCATCATAAATTAAAATATTCTCAGATCTCTCAAATGCACATACTTAACCTAATGATAAAGTCATAAAGTCATTTGCTATACAACTTCACAAATTCTTTTATAAGGAAGGTACATAGCCTTTGATTTTGTAATTTTTAACTTCAAATTATAAAAAAAAATAGGTTGATATAAACAACTTAACGATAGTAATTAGAAATGAAAATATTAAAAAGAATAATTTCAATTTTCAAACATGATTCAACAACCTGAATCTATTTTGAAATATATAAATTCTTTTTCATTTTTTTGGTAAAACAATATGTCTAAATTCTATAAAGATAAAAATATGAAAATAAATTAAGCTCCCTTTGATAGATTATTTTGTATAAAAAAAACTAAAAACAAAACATAAAAATATTTACCAAATGAAACTTTAATAATTATAAACAAAGCCTTGATATATTTGTTTTTTGGTACTGCATAAGATAGATAACATTGAACATTTTGGTGATATTGTGATGGATAGAAGGGTAGAAATGGGATTTAAAAAAGGACAAAAACGGGTGAGCCGAGCTCTTGTAGTGACGTCTAAGTTGTAACTTGTAACAGAAAAACGATGCCGGCGGCCGAAAATATCAAGATTCTAGATGAGCGCCACGTGTATACTGATTCTCTCAGACGATCTGGATAAGGCTGTCCTTCTTTACCTCCAAAAAGTATCAAATTCCCCTCAAAATATCAAATTTCATAAATCATTTTGAAGAGAAAGGGACGGGGATAAGACGAGAGGGTAAATTCGTCAACATATATTATATAATGTCCATTTTTCATTAAAACCGATCAAATATATTTGATTAATTAGTAGGTTTTACACATGCAATTTTACATTTATATCCCTTTTGGTAAATATTTTTTTATTTAATTTTATAAAAACAAAAATATTTATTAAACGAAACTTTACCTAATTATTATATAACTTATATATTAACGTAAAGTTATTGAAATTCAAATATCAAACTATGTTTTTTATAATAATATATATATATACCAAGTGTCATAGTTTTTTTATGTTTATTTTATATTTTGAGAAGAGTAAATGTAATTAATTAATTTCATTTTTGCTGATATAACTTTTAATAATAATTATCTAATAAAACTATACTAGTATTTACTTGAGTTAGATGAATAATAATGAGCCTGGTTGACTATGATGAAATATGAAGTATGAAGAGTTGTTTTGTCTTAGCAATTGTTTAAAAGTTGGAAGAACTTGAGAAGCATCGAGATTCCCTCCATGAAATTAATTAAAACTTATATATATAGTCAGCATCAAAGATTAATTCTATATAATCCTAATTACTTAATGCGTACGGGATGGAGATTTTTTTTTTTTTTTTTTTAAATATTTAGATAAACTTTCATAATCAATATTGGTTGTCTTGCACCTACAAACACTATTTGTTGGAATATGGCTCAAAGTCACATTTAGTGGCTTAGCACCAATAATGGAGCTACCACTTGCACCACCAATAATGGAAGCTACCACTTGCAAATGGATGGTGGCTATGGTGGCTACCACTTGCAATGTGTTCACACCAAGATAGGTGGTGGATGGTGGCTATGGTGGCTGCCACTTGATGTATGTTCACACCTTGATATTATGGCTATAAATAGCCATGTAGAGTAAGAGAAAAAAAGAGTAGAGTTGAGTTGAGTAAGTGTGAGTTAGAGCTAAAGTGTTGAAGCAAATTACTCTGTGTTTATAGAGTAATTCAGTATTGTGTTGAGTTGTGAGTTCAGTGCTTGTGTAGCACCTTGAATTCTGTATTTGTTTGTACTCCATCTCCATTAATACAAAGCTTCAAGCTCCTCCTCCCGTGGACGTAGGCACAGTTGCCGAACCACGTAAAATATCGGTGTTTTTTCAGTGTGTTTAAATCGGTTTTAGTAATATCAATTCGCTTCCGCACAACAAATTGGTATCAAAGCCAATTTTTACGTAAAACCGAGTTTGTTCGATTCTGTCCGTTTTTCAAAAGTGCTCCAATTTGTGTTTTGAAAATACCAGGTTGAAGAGGTCGTCGAGAGGAGTGCAGCAGAATCAACCGGAGCGCCAGAATCCACCGCACGCGCCGCCAGAAGGGCTGAGAGTGAGCCTCACGCGCCCACGCGCCGCACGCGCCTCCAGAGGTTGAAGACGCGTGAAGCCCACGCGCAGCACGCGCCACACGCGCCTTCCAGAGGTTGAAGGCGAGTGAGCTCACGCGTCACACGTGCCGCACGCGTCGGTGAGATAGCAGCCTCCACGCGCCCCACGCGCCGCCGCAGCTCCGACCAACTTTTTCGGGCCATTTTTTGAGCCGTTTCAGAACACTATTCCGAGACTTTTCCGAGCCGGTTGAGCTAAACCGAGTCCATTTCGAGCCACCTGCAGTAGAATATTCGCAGAATATTCACCGTGTGTCCAAAATTTACACAGTTGGACCCGTTCCTGGCTATTTCGACTATTCCGGACTCAACCGCGGCATCCGTTTTTCCATACAGGTAACGGAAAAACTCTGAGTTGGTAATTTTGTTTTATTACCATGGCAGAATCATTAGAGACACATGAAACGACAAGTAGCGCACCATCAAGTTCTTACATCAGAAAGAACTCGATTACCACTGCAAAGTTCGAGGTGGAGAAATTTGATGGCACCAACAACTTTGGCATGTGGCAGTGCGAAGTTCAGGATCTGTTATTCCGAGAGGGTTCACATATCGCTCTGGAAGACAGGCCCAGAGATATTTCGGAAGATGACTGGAAGTTTGTCAACCGTCAGGCTTGTGGCACAATCCGGTTATGCCTAGCCAAGGACCAGAAGTACTTTGTCATGAGAGAGAATAATGCAAAAATTCTCTGGAAACAACTCGAGGACAAGTACATGACAAAAAGCATGGAGAACAGACTCTATCTGAAGAAAAAGCTGTTCCGCTTCCAGTATATGCAAGGTATCACCATGCAAGAGCATCTAGTAAGTTTTAACAAAATCCTCGCTGATCTTGAAAATCTAGATGCAAATATCTCTGATGAAGATAAGGCTCTTACTCTGTTAAATTCCTTGCCTGATAGCTATGATCATTTAACCACTACACTGTTGTATGGTAAAAATGATATAAAATATGTTAATGTTAGTAATGCTCTGGTGAATAATGAGTATCGGAAAAAGGATCAGCATGATCACCAGAATACTACACCAGAAGCTTTAACTGTGTACAGAGGCAGGACGAACAACCAAGGAGCCGGAGAAAACAAGCGAGGTAAATCCCGCTCAAAGAGGGGATCATCAAGAACACGACTCTCGAGGGACGAGTGTGCCTTTTGCCATGAGAAAGGGCACTGGAGGAATAACTGTCCTAACATGGAGAAGTCGACTGTGAATGTAGCTCAAGAATCTGAGGGAGAGGAAGACTCTGCATTTACGATTTCCACAACAACACACTCTTCAGATCAATGGATTCTGGATTCCGGATGTTCCTACCACATGTGTCCGAACCGGAAGTGGTTCTCAAACTTCAAGGAGTTTGATGGAGGGATTGTCCATATGGGCAATGACAATACTTGTCACACTAGAGGCATCGGAACGATCCGACTGAAAATGCATGACGGTACAATCAGACAACTTACAGATGTAAGGTATGTTCCTGATCTCAAGAAGAACCTCATATCACTGGGGGTCTTAGACTCAAATGGTTACAAGGTGACCATTCAGAATGGAGTCCTGAGAGTTGTACGTGGAGCATTCTTAGCAATGAAGGGTTATATGAAGGGAAATCTGTATCTCCTTGACAGAGAAACCGTGACAGGCAGAGCAGCAGCCTCTCACAGAATGATGGGATAATTCGACACTTCACTGTTCCTGGCACTCCCCAGCAGAATGGAGTTGCAGAAAGGATGAACCGAACTTTGGTTGATAAAGTTCGCTGCATGTTATCCCAGTCGAGCTTGAGCAAAGCATTTTGGGCGGAGGCTTTATTGTACGCCTCCCACATTATCAACAGACTACCCTCTACCGCAATTGATGGGAAAACTCCCATAGAGGTGTGGTTTTGACATTCTGCCACTGATTATGATCGGCTTCGTAGTTACGGATGCAAAACTGGATCCTAGAGCCAAGAAAGCTGTCTTCATGGGCTTTAGTGAAGGAGTAAAGGCATTCCGACTGTGGAACCTTGAGTCAAAGAAAGTCATCGTAAGCCGAGATGTTGCCTTTGACGAATCTGTAATGCTGAAACTGTCAACTTCAGAGAATGTGAACCAAGATTCTCTAAAGCAGGTGGAGTTTGAATCAGAAGATGCTGGTCAAAATTCAGATGAATCTGAACCAGAATCTGATGACACCTTAACTGAAGTGGAGGAGTCATCACCAGAAACCTTTCAGCAATTTGAATCAGTTGCCACCAGTAGACCGAATAGACATATTCGGAAACCTGCTCAGTACACAGACATGGTGGCATACGCCCTTCCAGTAATTGATGATGATGTTCCGATCAATTACAAAGAAGCTGTAAACAGCCCTGAGCATGCCCAGTGGAAGGAGGCGATGGATGAAGAGATGACATCACTTCATCAAAATCAGACTTGGAAGTTGGTTCCACTTCCAACACTCAAAAGATCAATTGGGTGCAAATGGGTCTTTGCCAAAAAAGGAGGGTGCTACCGGCAAAGACAGCATCAGATACAAAGCCAAATTGGTAGCCAAAGGTTAGGCTCAAAAAGAATGAATAGACTACAATGAGGTATTTTCACCTGTTGTTAAGCATGCATCTATTCGGATCTTATTGGCTTTAGTAGCACTGTATAACCTAGAGATAGTTCAACTTGATGTAAAAACTGCATTCCTCCATGGTTCCTTAGAGGAGGAAATTTGTATGACTCAACCAGATGGTTTTGGAGTCCCCGGTCGCAAAGATTACAAAAGCAAGTTGAACCGGTCACTGTATGGTCTGAAACAATCCCGTGACAGCTGTACAAACGGTTGGACTGTTTCATGACAGGATGAAAAGTACACACACAGTCAATTTGATCACTGTGTTTATTTCCGGAAACTTCAAGATGGATCATTTGTCTATCTGCTGAAAAAGGCAAGGTGGAGATCGACAGGCTGAAGGCTCAACTGAGCTCAGAGTTCGAGATGATCTTGGAGAAGCTAAGAAAAATCTTAGGAAGGAGATTAGAATAGACAGAAAAATTGACTCAGGCTCAGTGCATTGATGAAACATGCCAATGCAGTAGGTGCCTTAATGTGAGTAATGGTGTGTACATTTGAAGGAGAAAGGAGGAAGCTCTGATCTGTGAATTCTCTCTGTGGATTCTCGCCAAGGTGGAGATTGTTGGAATATGGCTCAAAGTCACATTTGGTGGCTTAGCACCAATAATGGAGCTACCACTTGCACCACCAATAATGGAAGCTACCACTTGCAAATGGATGGTGGCTATGGTGGCTACCACTTGCAATGTGTTCACACCAAGATAGGTGGTGGATGGTGGCTATGGTGGCTGCCACTTGATGTATGTTCACACCTTGATATTATGGCTATAAATAGCCATGTAGAGTAAGAGAGAAAAAGAGTAGAGTTGAGTTGAGTAAGTGTGAGTTAGAGCTAAAGTGTTGAAGCAAATTACTCTGTGTTTATAGAGTAATTCGGTATTGTGTTGAGTTGTGAGTTCAGTGCTTGTGTAGCACCTTGAATTCTGTATTTGTTTGTACTCCATCTCCATTAATACAAAGCTTCAAGCTCCTCCTCCCGTGGACGTAGGCACAGTTGCCGAACCACGTAAAATATCGGTGTTTTTTCAGTGTGTTTAAATCGGTTTTAGTAATATCAATTCGCTTCCGCACAACACTATTGTAGTAATATATATATATATATATATATATATATATATATATATCCAAGTGGTTTCATGGATTGGAGGGTGAAGATGCATTTTCTTCAAGCTTGATCGGGTCTGCAACCATATATTTATTTAATAATTTGTGTAGCTAAAGCAAAGAAACACGTATGACATTGATCATTGATATTGTCGAATTTGACCCTTCCCTTCAAAAAAAGAAAAATAAATTTATTATTAGAACTTAAATACCCGGCTTGTTGATTTTGTTTCGTGTACAGATTTTATTATATTTTACTTATTTAAAAAAATATTATGCATTTAAATATTTTCGAATCTGTAATATTAAGTATTAGTATGCATATCATATTATCAACTACGCTTTGCGTCCAAAAGTATAGGCATCGGGCTTCTACATTATGAATTTAATCCAACCCGGATTTCATATTTTTGGCCCATTTCGTGCCCAACTCCCAAAACACAAACATTAATGTGCACCCTTAATCAAATCCTATGTTTACGTGACAATTTTTAGTTAAGTGTTATATCTTATATGTTGATTTTCGTATCTATAATTGACAAGGTAAGAAAATTTTATATAATAGTTTCTTTAATGAGAGGCCTATGAAAAAAAAAAATATAAGAAAACATTTACCTTTATATTATCTTTTCTTCTTTCTTATAAAATACAAATGTTATTTTTAAATAATTTTCTAAGTTTTATAGATTGATAGAATATGTTTTAAGGTCCGGTTAATCGATACCTATAAATACTAGTTAAAGATTATTTAAGAAAATATTTTGTATTTAATGTATTATTTTTATTGAATATAAAAAATAATTTATCAATTGTACTTTTTTTAAATATTAACTTAACTAGTGTCATTAAATATTAATAACATTTTCCTATGTTTAATTACTAATACTAACAAATTTCAACCCAAATGATGAACTTGGGAATATTTCTACCACCCAAGACTCAACCTAACTAATTTAGATAAATATTGCAATGAATTATTGATCACAACACAATGTGAAAGAAAGATCTTTTAAAAAGTACAAACTATATAAATTAAAAATTAAGTTAAAAGGTACAAGAATTAAAGTTGTTAATGGATCAAGCTTGGTCCATCTTGTAAGATTGTAATTTAAACAAGACGACCAAATTTGTTCCATTGAAACCAAAGCTAGAATTTATTATTCTCATACCCAACATATGGGGCTGAGAAAATAATCAGTATTTTATCATAATATATATGTCCCAAGATTTAATATATCCTTTCGATCGCTTCCAAACTAGCTAGCGCAGTTGTTCTTAAGTTCCTCCGGTGAAGTTGGGCGGTGGCCAAATGCCGCCACCGCTGTCGTTAGTCACGTAAGACAGGCACGACAATGGCACTAGACATAGACCTCGGCTTCTGAGATCTCGCCTTGCTTCTTCTTCGTTTCCGTCCTCCATTGTTGAACTCTAAAGATCATTATACAAGAATTTTCAACGTGAAAAACTATAGTAATTGAAATGATTTGAATACCCTTTTTTTCCCTAAAGCTCTCTAAATTCATGAAAATGATAAATGGGATGATCCAGATTTATCATGGCTATCTGAAAAAGTTATTTTCCATTGCCAATTATAGATAGGTTTTTCTTACCCCTTGTTTGGATCTGGATGTTTTATTGCGAGATGATTTCATATATGGAACGCTTAATGTCTGCCAAAAACAAATAAATTCAGTATATATACATATATTCATACACAAACTGATATTTCATATTTGTATTGAAAATCCTAACATAAAAAATATTAATAATTGATTCTAAATGGGTAAGGCTTAAGTCTTTGATTTCTTTAACTCATTCCAATGAAAGCTCATTTTTGAGCTCTCCAGCTAGCTAGGCTGCAGGACATGGAATAAGAACTTCTTGGAAATCAACTATGGCTAATGGCTGTGCCTTTTCCACGGTTTTCCAAGTAGGAGGTAGGGGTAAATCCCTTTTTTATTTCTTTTGGGAAATTGAAAAAATACACAAACCCCTACGGATTCTGAGCAATGTGAAAGTAAGGTCTGAACTCTAAACTAAAGTGAGAGAGGTTCTCTCTTTCTTTTTGTGCCAAAAGAATAAACTGTAGAAACTCAGGAAATCTGATCAGAATCAAAAGAAACAAAAATTTCCATGGTTTAAGCTATACAGCGCCTACAATTTTATCACTATAAGTATATGTTTTGTTGTTCAATGGGATGAATAAAATAATCAAGGGTGTTAAATTGGACTTGGTATATACCTACCTTAAGAGGAACAGAAAATTATAAAACCCCTATAAAGAACCCTAGGGAAAAACCCTAGTAGCTAGTTTGCCTGAATATTTAGGGTTAGCTTCTAGAGAAGCAAGTTGGGGCTTGCACCCCATAACTGGCCTATGGGTCTCATTTGAGGTAGAAGTAATAATATTTTAAGAATATGTGTCAAGAATAATAATAGTAAATAAATAAATATATATATATATGTAAGAAATTGCAAAATTCAAGGAGAATGTTTGGGAAGTGGCTAGATACCTCGACTTGATTTTGAAGGAATTTGATGTATCCAATAGCCTCCATTAGTACGGACGCTGTATCTGTCTGTGGTAAAATAACACGTCATTTTCCATCAATTACCCACTAAATCAAAAACCTTTAAACTAATAGAACTAATTAATTAATCTCTCTCATTCTTCTGTTTTCTTTTACTAGTAGTAGCTACTAGTTGTTTATTATTGTGTTTCTTTCCTCCATAACTGTACTTTTTTTATTATATTTTTTTACCTTGCCAAAAGGAGCAACCAATTGTTGTAGAGCTGCAATTCTATCTCCCAATTTCTCTTTCCTAACCTGTTGATGGAAACCAAATATAATACAAGGTTGGAAAACGTAAAATTAACAATCTGGTCTTTGAAAGTTAACCACCATATATATTGAAAATGAATCATGAGCTAATAATAATGTGCTCAAAATCAAAGTTTAATTCGTTTAGTCCTTAGGCACCTTAAAGGGAGGGCAGGAAGCGCGTGGCTCCAAACGAGATTTCTTGGCTGCTGCTGCGCCCTTTGCTTCCTGTAAAATGCTCGGTCTCTTTGCCTCTGTTATTTCAGTGGGGAAGGGTGATATCTTTCATGAAGTGCAAAGAGTAAAGATCAGTTGAATGATCATAAAAAAGAAGTTTTAAAAAAAATAAATTAAAAAGGCATGAAGTTCTGGTAAAGATATATGCATACAACGATTAAAGCTGAAGGTGACCCATTATTTCTTTTAGTGGGCATAACTTTGAACAAGAAAAAATAATTCTTATGAATAAAGGTCTTCAACTTTTCAATGTTTTTCCTTAGTCATTTAAAGAAAGCACTTCACTAATTAATCATATTCTGCTTATTATTTGTGTTAATTAAAGGAGTATTGGATTGTATTAAGAGATGCCAATTATACTTTACATATGATTATAAAATGTTGAACACTTCTAGCTAGATACTGAGCAGCTACTTGATCTTATTGATTTCATCCAATATTCTGTAATTAATTTTCATACTAGAAGCTGACAAGATTACATTACATTATTTAAGTTCAATGTATGAGAAGAAAAAAAAAAAACATAAATATTGCATGCAGTGCCATATATATCAGAGCCATGGCCGTACAGTGTTACAATTACAATAATGTTTTGTACTTAGTTTGTGGTTAGAAATGAATTCTGCTACAAGAAAGAATAGAGAGCACTTACTTTATTAGGGGTATAAGCTGGCCTCTGATTTGACTGCTGAAAATGGTGGTGATGATGAAGATCAAAAGAAGGGCTGATCTCTTTGTATATACCAAGATTATTATGATCATGTGAAGGATAACTAAATCTACTGCTTCTGCTAAATCTTGCAGGACTTAAGAGATCCAACGCCTCCAAATTCATGTCAAAGGAGCTTGGGGTATTCGGGGAAGAAGCTTGGTTCAAACTTGAAATATTTATACTAGGATATATCTGGCTGAAATTCCCTCTACTTGGTAAAAAAGTATTTCTAGGGATAGAACAATTCTGGGTGCTTGAGTAAAATTCTGATCCTGCTGAAAACATTGGAAAACCAGAAGATATTGTCTTGAGCAATAGTTTCTCGCTGAGATCACTCAAATGATCCTTTTGCTCATTATTCTTTAAGAAGTTTGTAGGAGGCAGCTGATGAGAAACTCCGACGCTTGAGCTACTGTCGCTTAGCATTTCAGTAAATCTTGTGAGAGATTCCGAAAGCTCGTCTTTAATTTTAGCAAGGTGTAGGTCATGGCAAGAATGGGTGGTGAAGCTCCCTTCATTGTTAGTCCAGTCTTGGATCATGGAACTGTTTTGAGGAGATGCTAAAATGTCATTTTTCTGCCTTGACTGTAAGATACCCCCATTATAATTTGGATTGAACTCACTGGAGTTCCTGCAAAAAAAAAAAAAAATATACATATATATATAAATTGAAGGGAAGCAATTAATTAGTAAAAGAGCAGTATGTGATATACTGTACTTTGTGAACCGACAAGTTCTAGGAATCCAAGGACAATACATGAAAAAAGAAAATATTCTCCTGAAAATCAATTGATAAATCAACAAAATCTAACAAGTAAATTTTTAACTACATAATTCTGATTGATGCACATCAAATCAGAAAAGAAAAAAGGAGAGAGATTCCGGAGTTAAAGTAAATTCATGATAGCCTGTGAAATGTGAAGAGCCAAATATATTTGTAGAAAGCTTAATTAGAGAGAGAGAGAGAGAGAGGATAACTTACAAAGTGATAAATGGGGGGGTTGGGGTCCAAGAATGGGTGCTTGAAACTCCATAACAGGGTGAGATAGGTAAAGAAGAAGAAGAAGAAGACCCAACAAGCTGGTCTTGAAGCTGGTGTTGGTGATGGGCATTTTCAGACTCCATAATGATAAATTTTTTTTTATTTTAAAAAAAGGCTTGAAAATCCCAAGAATGAGTAATTAAAATTTTACTAACCAGCTAGTTTCCAGGAATCTCTCACTCTAATCAAAGAAAACAGTTCAGGTGACACCCACATACCTTCTTCGCTTTTAGCTAAGCAACTTTTCTCAGTTTTTCCTCTTTACTCTTTCAAGTTTCCATCTAATAAAAGTAGTCTTAAAAAGAAAGAAAGAGAGAGGAGCTTCAACAATCCCTTCTCCATACCTCTCTCTCTCTGACTTTAATTATTTATTTTTCTTTTCAGCCAAATTTTGTTGCAGCTATCCCTCAATACAACATATTGCTTTAAAAAAAACTCTCTTCCTCACTCACTCTCTCACTTTCTTTATTTTAAAATTGCTTTATTGCACTCACTGCAATTACAGGAAGATGATTAATACTTCCTCTACGCTATGATTAAGATCCCTGCCTTCGATCCCAAGACTTTCAACAAAGGGTCTGAGAAGAGAAATGATAGCAACCATGCTCTCTTTCTCTCTCTCTCTTTTTCTCTCATCCCCACATGTTCAAAGGCCCTTATATATATTGCTTCTATTGTTATCTTCTATTTATAAAATCAGCAATATTCAGGCTAGGGCTGTATACAGTGCACAAATATTTCTCCAACATTGTCAAGTGGAATATGATGTAACCTTTTAAATTCTTCATCAATAACATGATTGAGACACCTTAACTGATTTCTTCTGTCTCTTTGCTTTGTGATTGGTCACCTCATAAAGTACTTAACTTGCCCCCCCCTAAAATATTACTTAGTACAAAGTCATAAAAATCTTTATATATATATATATATGATAATACGGTGATATATATTTTCAGGTTTTGTCTGACTTAATCTTTTTTTATTGTTTTATTAATACGGTGATATACATATAGTTTCTGTTTTTTTTTTTTTTGGGGGGGGGGGTCACTTTAGAATTTTAGACATGAAGTTATGTTTTGAAGTTTGCCCCTACAAAATGCTGGTGGGTTTGAACATTTTCTCACTACCATTAATGGATTTTTGTGTTGTTGAATGAGGTTTTGATGAGATAGATATGTCCTTTGAGATACAGATGATCAGATCAGACCATATATCCAGCTATGATTTTATCGAAGACTAGCGACTGCGAGAATCACTCGGAATTTCCCAAGTGTGAGGGGGCTCCCACTCCACAACTATATTTATGGAGTGACATATAATATAATATATCCCATGGTTATATTATATATATATATTAATAGATAAGAAACTCAGAAAATTCTCACCATTCCATTATGATCATTTATGTATAGATTGAAAAAGGAATATCGCGACAATCCCTTTCCCTTGTAATGCCCTGTCTCTTAAAACCTGCCTGCTTTTTGATAAATAAATTTCTTGTTCCAATTCTGGCCTCCCACTATAGTTTTCAGTTTTTCTTTTTTAATTTCTGTGTATTATTTGTTTATATTTAAATTAAATTAACATTATGTAAAACATTTTAAGATTTGCAATTCAATTTTTATTGACTGAAGATTAATTAGGTATATTAATCATAAAATTATAGTCATGTTTTATACACTTGTAATTTTCTAAATCTTATTCACTCCAAAATTTATTTCTATATATACATCACATATATATATATATATATCATTATGAAATTTCCTAGGAAAAAAAGATTTTATTTTTGGTTATTATAGTTTGGGGAGGCAAAAGAATAGGAAATTGAACGTGAATGTAATAGGTTTTTCTTGGTCTGTCATCATCATGATATAAAGAAGCATCAATTTGTTATGATTCCATGCTCCAGCAAATGTTGCAGATTTTATAAGAGAGAGCAGATGAAAGCTTATCGATATATATTAAGTGAATCCCTTCTCATATATATATATATATAATATATATATATATAATATATATATATATATAGGATTCAAATCTCTCCTTTCTCAAATAAATAAATAAAAATATATATTGTCTAGCATTTTAAAGTTATATACACAAACTTATAACTACAAAATTATCAGATCATAAATTCGAACCCAATATTAATCAAAATCATTGTCTAAAAAACGACATATATATATATATATATATAGTTTGATAATTGACTGAGTTTTCTTTCACACTTCACAGTACCATTAATTTTCTGATATTAATTTCTCAATCATGTCGTTTCTTCCCATATAGGCCATAGTGGCAAACAAAAATACCCCAATAACCCTAGAATCCGTAGCCCTTTGTCTAAACAAATTAGTTCCTTCGTGATATATCAAATTAGTTTGGAATTCCCTATACTATATCATTTAATGCAAATTAGTCTTTCTACTATAAAATTGGGTAATTTAGTTTTTATTTTTTTTTAAAATTGAAGCAAAAAGGTAACGTGAACCGTTTAAAAACTGACGTGGCATTTGACCTGTGTTTAATTGATGACGTGAATGTCAAATGGTGATGTGACACCAATAAAATATATTATTTATGATGACATGGACAAAATAAATAATATATTTTTAACATTTGATGTGGCATTTTCAACAATTTGGTTATTTATTTTGTCAACGTCATCTTAAAATAATATATTTTATTGGTGCCATGTCAGCATTTGATATCCACGTCATCAATTAGACATAGGTTAAATATCAAGTCAGCTTTTTTAACGGTTTACTTAGTGATTTTACTTTTTTGCTTTAATTTAAAAAGAATAAGAATTAAATTATCCAATTTTATTGTAAAGAGACTAATTTATACTAGATGATATAATATAGGGATCTCTCAAGTACTTTGACCCAACCTGTATACTACCCTCTTCCCTCCCACCTTTTCAATTTTTCTATTCAGTCTTTGCTTCATCTCACTCCCCTCCTCTCTCTTTCTTGTATAACAAAAGTATACTATACTATACATGTATTAATTTAAGAAAAAAAATGGTAGTAGTACTTTATATATTTTTATATATACATGTGGGCATGTATTATTATATAATTAATCAAGTGTTAATACAAAATTACATATCTTAATTTATCAGTAAACTTGTTTATTTAATTACTTAATTACTATTTACATGTAAGTTAGAAAATCGATATAAGACCGATAAAATTATGAACATATTTAATTAAGAAAATTTAATATAATAAAAAATATATTTATTAATTTTGTTCGTGAAATTTTAAAATTTCATCGATGATATATAAAAATGAATTCTTTAATTAAATATATATATATATATATATAAGTACAGAGTAAAACACTAATTAACATGCTTAACTAAGAAAAAATTAAATTTTAAATTAAATATATATATATATATGAGTTCGTTTTTGATATATTAACGAAAAAATCTTTTAATTTCACAAATGATGTTGAAAATTTGTTACATGTTTCATTTTAATTATTTTTTTAATATATTTTAATGGTATATGACATTCTATCGATTTTTTTATAAATTTTAAAAACTCTATTTACTATGAATGAGATAATTAATATATATAGGGTTCGTTTTTGGTACACTGGCAGTGTAAACTTTTTAACTCCACAAGCGGGTTAAGAGGTTGCCACATGTCCCAATTTTTTTTTTTTTAATTAGCTTTTATTTATTTTTTTACTATACTTTATTACTATGTATCACCTTGTTAATCCTATTTGTGAAGTTTAAATACTTCAATGATAATGTACTAAATAATAATTCATATATATATATAATGGTAATTAATTCACTCCATATTTTTGTAAAATAATAGGGGGGTGTAGTGAGTCTTAAGTCTGAACCTCATTGAGCATGATGAGGGTAAGGAAACAAATCTGTCTTTAAGTGCTTTTGTCTGCTTCTAAAGATATATAATTATATATAATATGGAGAAGAGCAAAAGAGAGAGAAGGGATATAAATAAATATATATATATATATATATGAAAATATTAATTAATGTCTAATGATATTGTTTAAGTTGATATATATAAAAATAAAAGTATAATTAATATATATATTTAAATTTAATAAAAATAATATATTAAATATAAAATATTTTTTTAAAATAATAAAAAAATAATTTTTAATCTGTGCTTATAGATATTGATTAAACGAGTCCATATATATATATTAAGTATGATTAAGCTGCCATTTCCTCAAAGATCGATTTTTTGATCAGTCCCCACAAAAGTTCACATCACTCGAAAAGTTTATGGGAGAGAATGAGATGAGCAGAGTATGGGCACTGCCCAAACCCTCACTTTGCTTTTTTGCTCTCTCTCTTTTTTTTTTTCTTTCCTCCCTTTGAACTCTCTCCCTAGCACGCCCACTCCATCTTACTTACACCTTATAAATCTTTGTTTATCTATCCCTACTTTTTGTTAAAACTCTTTTTTTTTTTTTCTTTTCTCTCTTCTCCTCAAAGGCTTTTCTTCTTTATTGAAAGAGAGAAAAAGAGAGTTTTTTTTTGCCTTTCCTTTGCTTGTCACCTTTTCCATATTTCCCAGTTTCATTATCTTCCAAGATTCATTTCATAAAAGCTGCTTCCACATCAGATTTCAATTACAATATTGCATATATATATATATTCTTAATTACCCTCACTTTCATGAGGAATCTCTTTTTTTTTTTTTAAAAAAGAGGAGGTGAAATACTGTCTATATATTAAAAGCATGGCCAGTTAATACATTATGATCTGCTTAAATTGTAGTATTTAGCATGGCCAGTTTCATCATTGAGAATAAATTAAGCATAGGTGCCACTTCCCAGTAAGGTATTTAGCCTTTAGAAAAGGAAGGGATGAATCATATATAGATCTTTCCCATAAATGAGGATAAAAACAGAACTTAAAAGAACAAACTAACATAATAAAAGTGATTAAACTCTCATTCCTTTTAAAACTACAGTTAAAAGATTCCCCTTTGCAAAGTGATTCAAAGTTTCCAACTTACACTAATTAATAATTAAGCAGATTCATGGGATTTTTTTTGTGTGTGTGCAAGTGATATTCATGCATGTTTTATGTTAAACTAGATGAGAGCAAAAAATGCTGTCAAACAATTTTTAATTTCAATAATCAAGATTCAAACTTTGATAATCTCAATTTAAAAAAAAAAAGTGCTGTTAGGGTTACCTTCACGATACTAAATGATAACCAAAAGTAGTACGATAGAATGATGAATATATAAGAAAGTTGCTGAGTGGTGTCGGTAGCTAATGGTTAGGAAATTGGATATAAATTTTGCATATATAGCAATGACAAAACTATATTCGTGATTGAACATAAAAGATTAGATGGTGTATGTATGACTTCATCTGCCACTTAATTTCAACCTCTTCAATCTTAGTTTAGAAAACCAAATATATTAATTAGGGTTTGCTTAATCAATGCTTATAGGCACTGATTAAATATTACTTTTTATCATTTTAAAAAAGTATTTTGCATTTAATACATTACTTTTATTGAATTCAAAAAAAAAATAATAATGCATTAAATATATTTTTATTTCTATATATATCATTTTAACTAGTGCGACTACATTTTCTTATTAATTAAGCATGGCAAAATAATAAAATAGTAAATATTTAAAAGCAAAAAGAAAAAAGTTGGAGGGGTTTGATTTATTTGAACCAATTAATGTTGATCCTTTCTTTGGGTGCATTATTCGGAATCATCTGGCAAACAAGAAGCCTTATTAGCCCCTCCTCTAAAAGCATTTTTGCTATGATTGATCGCTTTTTAGGGGTCCATCATCCTCATGAGAAAATAGAGCCCTACATTGCCTTCTTTTTCTTTTGAGTGTAGGCAGTCAACCGGCCAAGGGTCAAACATCCACTTCCTACAAAAATATATATACATTTATCAGTTTATATATTGTAAAATTATCCAAAATTTTATATAATATTGGATTAATTTATTCTAACTTTTCTTTTTGATAGAAAATATATTAATTCTAACTAGTATGTCATGATAGTGAATATAAACACTTTTAAATGTTATAAAATGCCTCCTTTTCTTTTGTGCGTGGAGTTATTGGAAAGTTGTTAGTCTAGGTTTCTTTTTCAGTCTCCAAAATTCACATTTAAAAGAAAGAAAGTCCATTTAGAAAATATTGCCAAGAATATTCTCAATTTATTATCTTAATTATATATATATATATTATATTGTTCTAACTTATATGAATTCCATGAACATTGTTGATATATACCTAGCTAATTAACAAGCATCCACGATTTTCCCATAAAAACTTGGTTTTTCTTGACATATAATCTAACATCTTACTACATGATATTTTTTTTTATTATTCTATATATTGATCATTTGATTCAGTAATTATCATAGCCGATATGATTTTAACATCGTCATGAATCAATCTTATATCTATGTAACACAAAAGTTAATTTTAAGTATTTATAAGCATTTCTCAAAACATAAACTTCATCGTTTTGATATATTCAAGATTTGATTCAAAATTTTTAAAAACATATAAAAACTAAACAATTGACTTACTAACTAAATTATCTAGCACATTAATTCTGAACAGTTACTATAAAGAAAACAATCTTGAAATCATTTTCAAAAATTACTACATATTATATGTAAGCTTTTTTTTCCCTTTCCCTTTCCCTTTTTCCATTTCAATTGTCTAACCTCATTTGTTACTTGTGCTTTTCCCTTGTCTATGTATAGATATTGCAACTTTTTTTAGTCAAAAAAAAAATTCACAAAGCCCTTAAAAAGGGGTCTAAAGTTTTTGTAAGAGTTAAAGGTATGTCTAAGAAGAAGACAAAGGCATTGTCATAGCAGAATATATGCTTTCTTTCAACACAAAGGGGACATTTCTATTCTATCACCCCCACTTAAACCCCATATATATAAATATTTCCTTATTCTGTCTTATCCCTTTATCTTCCTATAGCTATTTAGAGGGTTTTTTTTTTTATAGCTTTGGTACAATTAATGAAAGATCTTCCAACAATAATGGTGCAGATTACCCACACGTTTGCTATCTTTGTTAATATACTCAGCCAGTCAGCTCAATGATTCAAACACCTTTAGCTTGTAAATATTTCAGTTTCCATCTAAGAACAGACCACTTTGATCAAAGTTTTATCCTTTGATTCTTTTCAATATGAAATCTTGATGGATCATGTTCTCCACACACAATCAAAAAAGAAAAGAAAAAAAAGGGTATGCCCCCAAAAAATCTAGAAAAAAAAAAAAAAAAAGAAGAAAGAGCTTTGTTTCAAGGATCACATATATGAAACATGTAAGACAGTTTTGACCAGATTCTTTTTCTTTCAACATATTTTCCATGGTAAAAAGCCAGATAATGGGATTTGAGAAAATTGGAAGAAAAAAACACATGGCTGCTGCCCGGGGCTTTGGAGGAAGGATTTGGTGGGTAAAGAGCTTTTATGTGCATGCTTTTCAAGGCAATGGGGGGTTTCACACTTCCACTCTCTCCATCTCCACCCCCCACTTGAAAGAAAAGTGCTTAAATGTTTCTTGCTTCTAACCAGATTTTAAACAAAGTTTTCAATTCTTTGCTAAGCCATCATATTATCAATAGAACAAGGATTAAAAAGGAAGAAGAACAGTTTCAGCTAGCTCAAAAACAGAAACGAGCAGCAGAAACAGAAAGTTCATCCAGCAGAGAACAGATACAATGCAAAAACAAAACATCATCGGGGAAAGACCAGTAATAGAACAAAAACGACATTGAAAATAGATCAGAAAACAGAGCACCCATCAGAGGAAGTTGTTGAAAACAATCTGTCTCATCAATATCTTTCAAAAGCAAAGTTTATCACTTCTTTATCAATGACTTGTATTAAACGTAAAACTAAGCTTTCTTTTATTTCATTTTTGTTTATCTTTTAAAGGAAACCATCTTAAAATAAATGCAATCAGATCAACAGAAATCCTTTAGATTTCTTAGTATATACATATAATTACATATATATTTACATGTACTTATGTGTATGCATGTATGTAATTGTATATATTACGCATATAAAGATGAAGTTGACATTATGCCAAAAGCAAGAGGCACAAATTTTTTTTTTCTTTCTTGCTACTTGGTACAACAATCTAGTACGTAATCAATGAAGGGCAGTTGAGATTATAACCCAAAGAGAGATTTCATGTTTTGATACACTAATTCCGGTGTTTACTTGCATTACAAAAAAAAACTTAAAAGCAACATAAAAGAAGAAGTAATACATCTGGGCTTACCTTCTGAAGAAGATCAAGAGTTAACTTCTGGCCCAGCCTTTTATGCCCAAGCCTAAGACCAAACCATAAAAAGCTAACCGTCTCGATAAAGTATATAACCCTTGGCAGCCAATGACCACATATACTAAAATGAATCGATACGAGAAGATACTTATGCTGGATTTTCTAGGAAGGAAGCCATTTATTTTCTTCCATTCAACAGTCACTGAAAGTGACCAACAATGAATATTTTTAATAAATTGTAGGTCAACTATACATTTACAACTCAACGCAAAAAAATGGATGTGATTCTTGAATCTCTTGCCAAAATGTCGGAATAATTCTACTGTAAACCACAACATGGAAATAATATAGTCGTTCTAAGAGAAAAACAGAATTCATAGTCTTTCTTGTAATGCCATAAATGTGCCAATGGAAGGTCATTTTGATGCACTAAGTAAAAAGAAGATGTCTGGTTAGTGAGTAATATCAATGTACTACTTCTCTCAAGTTCAAAACCTCAATACGCCCTCTTTCGCTTCTGGGAAGAGGCAGATTCCAGCTCTATTCCAATCTCCAGCTCTCTCTCTATCCAGGCTTCGCTGTCTACCTCGTCATCTCTGCCTTCCAAATACGTCAAATTTGCAGCTCTATCACATCTCCTCCTCTTAAAAGTCTCTCTAATCCGTTCGGCATCACTCTTACTAAAGGTATTATGAACAGATACAATCTTAACACTTGGGTTCAGATGAGATTCATCTGTTCTTAGCTCACATTCGCTTTCACCATTGTCGACAACAGTACTTGCACCACTATCACTGGTTTGACTTGGTAAACTTTCTTTTGCGCCGACTTGTTTGTTGCCACAGGCCAGAGATGAAACAATCTTAAAACTTGGGTTCTGGTTCGACACCTCTGTTCTTGGCTGACCCTTATCATTGCCATCCTCAACAACACTACTTGCACCATTATCACTTGTTTGATGTGGGAAAACTTCTTTCATACTAACTTGGCTGACACAACTGTCCATAGATTTGCTAAATTTACTATTCTCAGCTTCAGCACCAGACTGACCCTTGGAAAGTGATGGACTCAAAGTGCATGATTGCAAGCCATTGATCATTGCCTTTCCAGCTAAAGAAGCAGATTGACTGACCCTCTCATGTCTTGATGATAAAGCTCTTCTTTTGTCTTGCTCTAACAACCTAACCATCTGCTGAGTGACCTCTGAAAAATTTTGCGGTAGAGTTTTTATTTTGAACCACAATAGTTAAGCACACATCAAAGCAATGAAAGATAATCATCCCAAGCTAAAAATAAAGAGGGTTAAGAACTACCATGCATGATATTTTAGAGAAAAGTTCCAATAAGCTTGCGTCGTTTATATTTATATTTATTACATAAGAAGAAAAACATCGGTTAAGGAAGGTGATTTGAAAAAAGGAAGTTCTGCATGATCCATGTATACCACTTTTTCAAAGTGTGGGGAGTAAATTAGAACCACACCACACCTTTTTAATTATCAACTATATTTCCTGTTCATTAAGAATATAACGACCATGAGTAAGAATTAAAGCAGATATATATAAAGACAGAGAGATATCTGTAGTACAAACCTTGTAATTGTTTAGGTGAAATATCAAATTCCAACCACCATACTTTCCCCTTCTCCATTGGCAGCTTTACTTTTTGAAATTTAGCAGCAAGACACATGGAACCAGCTGCAATGTAATGGGGTTTGTATTGCAAGCACAAGGTTGTACGAAGCCTGCCAGTTCCATTCACAAAATTATTTAATATCATAAAGGTACAAGGAAATGATCTATAAAATTTAAGTCAACAATAGCATAAATATAAGTAGTTTTGCTCAGAATGAACAAGTCGGCAAGTCCTCACCAATCATTCACAAAATTCCATGCCACTTTTAAGAGGTTAGGAAAAATTTCCAATCTCTTAACAGCTGCAACAAGGGGCTTGTAAGGGAGTTGGATATCAAGATCAAAAGCAATTGTTGCCAACAAAAGCCTATCCCCAATCAAGATCAATTCCTTCTGCTTATCATAAACTTCCTGTGTGCCAAAAGTGGAAAAATATTAGGCACGCATGAAAATGAGAAAACATGTAGTTCTGCTGAGCACAGCTAATCAACATACTCTTTGTCTGATTCTTCCTGGAGCTGAAGGATCCCGTTTGTAGATAATTTCATAGCCCACAACAATAACATCCCGCAGCAAGCGAGGTGTTTCCTCTATTTTGCAAGCGAGAAATGTGCTTACAGTTGCAATAGTCTGCAGAATTCACCAACATGTTCAGATATGAGAAAACCAAGCCAGCTAGATTTGAACAATTTAAATCCACTTTCTCTTTGTTAAGAAAAGCCAAGTTTTCCATGAGACAATTATCAGACACGACAAAAACTAATAAATATCAAAAAGTAAACAATAATATGTAATATTATTATGTGTATAATCTTTCATTTCTAAGATCAAATCAGTAAATGGTCTCATGAAAAGTACTTTACAATTGCATCTTTTCTCTATTAGCATCCATACACACAAACTGAGAGTCCCATAATTCGAAAGAGAAAGATGCAAGTAAGCATTAAAACAGATTAATACAACATCTACCTGCCAATCATTCTTTGCATGAGATTGACGCATGTAAAACCGGTGACACAGCATCATTGCACATGCTATTGCTACTTGAGGCCTGCAAGTAAATTGTCAATCACCATTTCTAGTAGTATAATAAGCCATAAACCATATTTGAGAAGTTAAAGTGATGCATTGAAAAGCAAATTGAATGTAGATATTTGTACACAAATAATTGATTCTGAAAACAAATATATTAAAAAGTCCAATTAATTATTGCTCTATAGCCACCACCTAAACAATCCCATTTATGAAGTTACCTTATTAGGTACAGATTGACAGTTGAGAGGATTTCTAAAGAATCTAAATTTAGAAATAATCATCTATTCTACATGCATGTTTATTATTTTTCAATCTCATGGAAGAGGAGTATGAAGTAAATACACAAAACCATGCTTCAAAAGCAATATGCCCAACAACCTCAAAAACTGCAAAACTAAGGACCTAAATGGTGATACGGGAAAACGATTAACTTCTCATCAAGTCAGAGTAGAGAACTTCAAAATAGACATAGTCCTTGCACTTACACTTTAAGCTTCATTCCAAGCTCTTGAAGAAACGAACAATACGACTTCCGCAACTGCTCCTCCCTTCCAAGGTCGATTCCATCCTTCCTAGATGGAGAATAATTCTCAATTTCTTCTCTGCTGAAGTACCACTTCCGTGTAGACGAATCCGGCTGCTCTGACAAACACATGCTAGCTGCACATGTCGAATCCATGTGCAGCAGTTTTGCCATCACTACAATAAAAATCAAACAAGCCGCTCAATAAGCAGTGGTACTCTTCTTATCATAAATTTCACCTCTTTCTGTTAAAACAAGGGAACCAAAGTAAAATTAAAACGTCAAATCAACCTAACATGATAGCAAATAATACATCAATTAAATCTATACTATAATTAAAAAACCCAAATTTTTTTCCTGTTACTTAAAAGGGTTCTTTTGGCTAAAAAAAGAAAGGGTTTTAATTTAAAGAGAAATTAAACAATCCCTTCAAGGAAATTAAAGTTCTCAACCCGAATTATCCTTAATATTTAATGAATAGTGGCTAAAAATTGAAAAAGAAAAAGAACAATGAACAAATCTAATTCAAATTCTTTTGAATTTCTCGGCCGGAGAAGAAAATTTCCAAATTGGGTTAAAAACAACGAGAATTTAAACATTTTGTTACCTAATTCACAACAAAAATAATTCAAAATTGACGCAAAACACATAAAATTAAGCAATAAAAGCAATCTAGGAAAATCGAAAATTGAAAAGAAACAGAGAAAGGAAGAAAACCCCAAAAAGGGGGGGAAGAAGAAGAAATCACCTGATGAAGATTGAAATGAAAAACTAAAGAATTTTGGTGCGGTCTTTGTTAACAGTAAAACCCTAATTTTCAGTTACCGTTGAAACTTGAAACTCTGCTCTGTTTTTGTTTTTCAGGCAATGCTTTGAGTTGACTCCGGTTTTCAAGTCTTTTTTCCTGTTTTTTTTTTTTGGTTACTAATAAAAACGTAGCTTGGCAGCGAAGCATGCGCGTGAAGTGTGTTATGTGAGCGCGTGCATTTGGTATCTAAGTTGGAATCTAATCTAAGATACTGAACCTAAAAGCGTACAGACTTCAAGTCTTTGAAGAGAATTATCTCCTAAATTACTCAACACAATTAAAAGGAAAATTCTTCTTATAATATGGGTTTCAATCAAGGAAGGATATATCGGTTTTATTTTGATATTGATATTAATGTGTTTCGACGTATCATTTTAAATTTATTAATATTTTTCAAACATTTAAATGAATAGTCTATTTTCAAAATTTTTAATAAAATATATATTATATACACATGCAAATATACATATATTTATGTAAATATAAAATTTAAATATTTAATATCTAAATTTTTTAATATCAAATAGGTAAAATAAATATTAAAAAAATAAAAAAAAAATAGTAAATTATTATTAATTATATTCAATACCTTAATTTAATGAACATATTTTATTTTTAAATGTAATTATAAAAAAATAAAAATGATCATGACACAAAAAGTATTGAAATTGATTTAAAAAATCGAATAAATTATTTATTTATTTTAAATAAAAGAAATCAAAATCTTGTATCGATATGTACTAATACGGAATAGTACAAAAATTAAAACGATATAAAATTGATACCATTTCGATTTACCTTAAAAATTGTATATACGGACCGATATCGCTAACACTGATCTCAATAGCTTTTCTGATCTCACTGATGAAAGAGTTCATGGCCTACTCCAGTTTAGTGCGATTGGGTTGATTTTTGGTCTAATTGTATCATCTATTGGTGTTTAAATAACACTTTAATGATGCGATTGGGCCATCAAAACATGTTTTTTCATTGGAGGTAAGAGGGAGTAACTCAGTTGAACAAGTTTTTTTTTTTTTTTTTTTCATTTTTATCCCTAAACATTTATTTTATTTTCTAAAATATCATTAGTCACACAACCCTAGTATTTTTCTTTTCTTTCTAAAATTGTAAAGTAAATAAATTTATTTATTATATAACAATTAGTTGATTAATTATTAACTAATTAATTAAAAAATATTTGTTTATTTAATATAATAAATATTTTTAATTAATTATATAACAATTAGTTAGTTAATTAATTAAAATGTTTAAATAAATATATAAAATAATATTATTAAATTTTAAATATTAAATATCATAAAATATACATAAAAATAATTTATCAATACACTCTTAGATTAATGTAAATAATTATTTATATAAAACATAAATAACTACATCAATAAAGACAAAAATATTATCGTATATATATTACTATCATTTTATTAATAAAATTATTATTTGACATAAATATAATTTAATAAATATCAAATAATCTTAATAATTATTTATTAATTTTATAAATATCAAATAATCTAAAAATTTTATTATATATAATTTTTAATTTAATATCTCTAATGATTATTTTTTACTATATTTTTTCTCACAATCACCATTGTGTTTGCATTCAAATATATATTCTAATTTTAATCTCATCACTACAATATTCAATTTATTATTATAATAATTAATTTTATCATTATCATTATTTTTAATCTCATAAAAATCAATATTATACCTAGTCTAAATGAAACCTTAAGGAGATACTAGGACGCTGATCGTGATAGGCATAATGAGACTCAAGATCCTAATGCTCAATGAATTTGGACCTGATAGGCTGCTGATCTATTGTCGTAGGAAAGAGATGATGAATTTCAGGAAAGAATAAGAATGAGTAGCTAGCCTAAGGTCTTAGCTAGTACGTACGTAGGAGAAGAAGACCACGAAAGCTCTCAAAGTCATGATATATATATATATATATATATATATATATATATATATGGTACTGACTATTATTAATGATTTATTTGCAAATTGCAATGAAGATGTAGCTAGCTAGGATCTGCCTGTCTGACTATGATATTTTATGATCACTACTGCTCCAAAGTCATGCCGAGCTAAGTCACACTAAGGCTACAACCATTAAACTTAATTTGATCCTTTTTTTTTTAATCTATAAATCCAATCAATATTTTTCATGTGTATCTTAAAAACATCCAACTTAGCCTTCCCCTTTCAAACTTGTTTTTAACAAGAGTCAATTCAAGGGAAGATTTGCTTTGGGGAAGAGAAAGAACAGTTGAGATCAAACTTGCTGACCCTAATCTTTACCTAATTCAATTCCTGAACCAGAGAACGAGAGATTGGGTAGTTGAATTCGACCCCTGGCATATTTAGAACAAGGTTATCATCATGAGGAAATGGGAGCCAGGACTTAAGTCACTGGAGTTCGACATGAAGAAAGTGTCAGTTTGGATCAAACTGGGAAATATCCCCTTGGAGTTGTACACCAAGACTGGACTTGGATACATTGCAAGTGCATTGGGCCAGCCCCTGTACATGGACAAAGTTACTGCCCTCTAACAGAAGCTGGAGTTTGCTAAGATCTGTGTTGAAATTGATGTGGAAACAGAGATGCCAACATCCATTGAGGTGGAGTTGGGGGAGGGAGTCATTATAGAGATTTCAGTTGAGGTGGCATGGATACCTCCCAAATGCTCCCATTGTAAAGTTTTTGGCCATCTTGAGAAGCAATGCCCAGTGAAACTAGTAGCAAACCAGATATGGGTACCCAAAGGGACAATGAAGGTAGAAGAAGGACCTAAAGTGGATTTTGCACCAGAATCATGTACAAATGCAAGCACAATTATACCTTAGAAGCCTCAGCCAGAGTTGGGAAAAGTCATCCCTCAGGCACTTGCACAACCAGACAAGGGAAAACAGCAGATACAATTTGTCAACAACTTTGAAATACTGAGCACCACCACAGAACTTGACTTTACAGAAGGAAATGAGGTAGAGCTGGTTCTTCTCCTAAGAAAAGTAGGTTAGCTGCAGCGGGTGTGAAATAATTAATGATGCAATTGAAGCCTCGAAAAAGGAATGAAGCAGTTAAGGGAACCACTAAGCAAGTTAAAGCAGGGAAGCAGGCTTTGGGAGGTATTCCTTCCTCCTCAAATACACTCTGAATCTCTTAGTATGGAATGTTAGGGGTCTTAATGACACTTACAAACAAAAAAGAGTAGATAGTAGAGTTAACCAGTTAAACATTGATGTAGTTTTTTTGTTGGAAACAAGAGTAAAACAGCACAATGCTCAAGCAATTGTTGATTGTAAATTTGCTGGCTGGCACGTGCTCCACAATTACACTCAGGCAACAAATGGCAGGATATGGTTTCTATGGAGGGACCAGTGGCAGGTTAATGTTGTTGATGTCACTGATCAAGTGTTAACTTGTTCCCTCTCTGTGGATGGTCATACACTTTTTATATCTATTGTCTATGGTAGTAATAGTGCTTTAGATAGAAGGTTACTATGGTCCAGCCTACAGACAGTATCCAGCAGAATAGGTGACTACCATGGTTGGTTACTGGTGACTTTAATGTCACCAATCATCCTAGAGAAAGCTCAGACTTTGATGGTTCACAAATTCTAGAAGCTGACATGAGAGAATCTGTTGACTGCCAAGCTAATATGGCTCTGATTGATCATCCTTTCTCAGGTCCTTTGTTTACCTAGTGAAATAATAGAACTGAAGGAGTCCTCTCGCAAGTTGGATATGGTGCTTATTAACACAAGCTGGCATGCTTGTTTCACCAGCTCTAATGTTGAGTTTCTCACTCCTGAGGTGTCAGATCATTGCCTTGGTTTTGTCAGGCTTAAAACCAATGAGTTTTCGCCTCCAAAACCCTTCAAATTTTTTAATCTTTGGACAAACCACCCAGATTTTAGCAAAACAGTGGAGGATTCCTGGAACAAACCAATGGAGGGTAACCCAATGCAGAAGCTGTTTAGCAAGCTCAAAAGGCTAAAAACAGCTTTAAAAGAGTTCAATAAAGCTCATTTCAGCAGCATCTCAATTATGGTATGTAAGAAAAGAGCTGAGCTCGAATATTTGCAGATGCAGCTGATGGAGCAACCCATAATAGAGCTTGCAAGGGCAGAGAAATAAGTTGCAAATGACTTCTCCGAGTTAGTAACTACTGAGGAAAAGTTTTATAGACAGAAGTCCAGAGTGTAATTGGTAAAAGAAGGTGACCAAAACACTGTTTTCTTCCATAAGCAAGTGCTGGTCAAGAAAAAGATCAACACAGTCAGAGTTCTCCATAATGCAGAAGGTAACAGGCTTGATTTCTTCAGTCAGATTTCTTCAGAAGCTGTCTAGTTTTTCCAGCAGACATTAGGCTCCCCTGATCCCAATGTCATAAGATTTCCTGATTCTCTATTGCAAGACTTACTACAAGTTACAATTCCAGATAACTTGAAGCCCTTGCTGACTGCACAGGTAACTACTGAGGAAATCCAATCCACTGTCTTTGCCATGAATGGCAATAAGGCTCCTGGACCAGATGGGTACTCTGCTTAGTTTTTTAAGTGTTCCTGGAACATTTTAGGGGTGGAGGTAAAGGAAGCAATCCAGTATTTCTTCAGCACTGGTACCCTATTGCCAGCGTTTAATTCTACAATATTGGCTTTGGTTCCCAAGGTCCCTAATCCCAACCAAATGACTGATTTTTGACCTATTGTGTGCTGCTTTATCATCTACAAATGTATCACAAAGATCTTAGCCAACCAGATGAAGAAGTGCCTCCCAAGTACCATCACCAACAACCAAAGTGCCTTCATTGCAGGTAGGGACTTGGTGGATAATGTGCTTATGGCACAGGAACTAGTGAATGGCATCATAAGCCCAAATTGTTACCTAGATGTGCAGTCAAAGTTGATTTAAAGAAAGCTTTTGACTCACTCAATTGGAACTTCATTCTCCAAGTCCTGCATGTACTTGGCTTATCTGCAAATTTCATTACATGGGTTAGGATTTGTATTACAACTCCCCAGTTCTCAGTTAGTCTAAATGGTGGGCTGATGGAGTTATTTTCAGGTGCAAAAGGAATCAGGCAGGGGGATCCCTTGTCCCCATATCTTTTTGTCATTGGCCTTAATGTGCTCTATGGGCTTCTCAATGCAGCTTCTGCACACAAGGTTCTTGCTTTTCCACCTAAAGTGTAAGAAGCTGAATCTTACATATATGCTTTTTGCGGATGATCTCCTGGTCTTTACTATAGGAACAACAGAATATGTAGAGGCTACCATCAAAATTCTGGAGGTTTTCTATCAGATTTCAGGATTGCAGATGAACAAATCCAAGAGTGAACTATTTTTTACAGGAATAAGTCAAACATAATTTGCAAAGTATTGTGGATTGCACAGGATTCAGACTTGGCACTCTCCCAGTGAGGTACCTTGGTGTACCATTGGTGACAAGAAGATTGAATGAAAGAGATTGCTTTCCCTTGGTGGAAAAATTACGCAAAGAATCAAAACTTGGGCAGCAAAACATCTATCTTTTGCAGGTAGATTATAGCTCATCCAATCTGTTATCTTCAGCATACAAAACTTCTGGTGTAGGACCCTTCTGCTCCATCCAAAGTAATGAAAAAGATCACTCAGCTTTGTAATCTTTCCTTTGGAAAGGAGAAGAGAGCACAGCAAAAGGAGCCAGGGTCAGCTAGCGGTCTGTTTGTCATCCTACGTCAGAGGAGGGGTTAGGCCTCAAGGACGTGGAAATTTGGAACAAGGCCTGTATACTCAAAAATCTGTGGATGGTGCTCATGCAAGCTGGGTCGCTGTGGGTTGCTTGGATTGAGAACTACATCTTAAAGGGGAGCAATGTCATGCAACTGCCTCCCCTCCAAAGGTACAGCTGGAGCTGGATGAAGCTGAGGACTTTGATTCCTCAAATCATGCAAATGCAGGGGATAGGATGGTCTGGAGCTGGGCTGGTTCTGGCTACAAAGTTGCTCCTGTTTGGAATGAATTGAGGCATAAACAGGAAAATTTAATCTGGCATAGATTAGTGTGGTGCCAATTCTTTATCCCCAGGCACTCCTTCATTGCTTGGCTTGCAATCTTTGACACGTTGCCAACTAAAAATAGGCTTCACAATTGGGGAAACCACGTCTCTCTTGAATGTCTATTGTGTGGAGAGGAAGAAGAAACACGGGATCATGTCTTTTCAACTGTCGTTTCTCTAAGCAGTTGTGGAGCAGGATTATGCAATTTTGTGATCTCAGAAGTTCACAAGATTCTTGGCAGGAACCACTCACTTAGGCAGTAAGAAGGCTTAAGGTTAAGGCGCTACTATCAACTATCTTGAGGCTTGCATGGAATGCTTACATCTTCATCCTCTGGCAAGAATGAAATGGAAGACTTTATGGGAGGCCAACATGACAAGTACCAGAGCTCTTCAAATTGATCCAGAATGTTGTGCGAGATAAGCTCTCTGGTCTTCGAGCAATTGCTAGTGATCAAGTCAACCGACACTTTTGTGATGCTTGGGGACTTTGTGATTCTATGTTAAGCTAATCCTTGTATTCCTATGGCTACATGTTGCAAGTTTATTTTCTTGTATTCATGTGGCTTCATGCTGCAGGTTGGTCACTATGTAGCAATCCTTTGCTTCTTGGATGAATAAAGCTTAATTATCCAAAAAAAAACATTATAACTTAATTAATATAAAAAAGAAAATTAGATATATAATATAATATATAAGGCAAATATGTATAGACTATAAAAAATTAATTAAAAACCACCTGTAATGCATAATGCCTTATATAATTAATGTAACTTTGAAAAGTTTCCTTTTATCATCTCTTTATCACCAACTTAGTGCATTATTCTGTAGGCCATTCGGAGGCATTTGATTGCCTTAGTTTTGCTTCTTGTACTATATTTACTTTGTTTTTTTTTTAATATATATGAAGGAGGTCAACTTAAGGATAAGATAAAAAGTTGCCGATGTTGAAATTCGAATTTCAAATCTATTGGATGCCGTCTTTTAAAAATAATTACATGAATCAATTGGACTAAACTCATCATATTTACATTGGATTTGAATTGTTCCTTTCTTAGCTTTAAATAATTTCCAAGAAAGAGATTAGAAAACTGTTCCTGGATTTAGTCAATTAGGCATAGGGCATGACCAATGGCCAATGGCCCAATTGCAACATTGCACTTATATTCAACATCAGTCGAATCCTATAATGTTTCACTTTCTATATTTTGCTCTCTTATCATGTTTTCATGCTCCATTGTAGTTCCCATTTACTCACTAATTTGAAGCCACTTTATAAATATTATCTCACTAATTTGAAGCCGGATTATAAATATTTATCTCGGCTCGGATTCAGGTATTAAAAGTACAACTCAGATAAAGTTGGAGCAAGTTCGGATTGTGCAAAAATTACCTTATCGGTTCATCCTACCCTATTGTCATCCCAGTTTAAAAGAAATGTCGCATCTAATTTCTCAAGAAATTAATTAATTTGATATTCTTTCGCCTGAATTTTTTGGAATAAAATGTCAACTCTAAAACCTTTTATAAGCAACTAAGCACTTTCATTTAAAAAAAATAACCACTTCATCAACTTTGTTAATTACTAGATTATAGCACACTTAATATATGGTGGATGAAAAAAAAAAAAGAAGTACAAAATCATGTTTAAAAAAATGAGTAATGGATAGTTTTTAATAAAAAATTGATAAATTATTTCAAAATAAAAATTATATAAAAAATAAAAAAAAAACATCAATATCTTTATTATGTTTTTTGATATAATAATTTATTTGAATTTTTTTTTATATTTTTTAAATAAATTGATGTCACTTGACTTATGACACCAACTCAATCACTCATTATATATAGTCGAACTAACTTCCTAGTTCCTACCTATCTTTAAGCATAAATTATATGTTTCAGAAAATGTAAAGTACTGACATATGTTTCATATATAACAACTAAAATTAAGTGCTTGCAAACACGTGCAAATATTTAATCTTATCTTTTACTGTTTTTTAAGGTTATAATAGATTATCTAAATTCTGGCACTGCTCAGTCCATATAATGTTGTAAATAATTATAAGATAACATTAAAGTTTGTATAATGTAAGAAGATATGGCACGTCTTTTTCAATCCTAAAAATGAAGATGATAACCATTACACCACCATCATTTACCCCCCAAGAATAAAATTAAAAATGTAAGAAAATACTTTATTTTCAAATTTTGTGATTGCATGCCATTTGTCTTATTTTTTAGTAGTTCAAGATATCTTCATGATTTACATGGGTTTAATGATAATATTAATATCATAGTCTCTCACGCTGATTTGGTGTATTCAAAATATAAATTAAAATATTTATCGCAAAAATCGAATTTAAATTAAGAAAAATGAATTTCTTTTCTTTTCAACTGAATTAACTTTTGAGGTTTATCACTATGATGATATTGTTTCCTCACTCGTTAAATAAGAAAAGAAAAGAAAAAAAGAATAGAATTGGCACATGCATTTGATTGGGGCTTCCCCCCCGTTCTCTATAGCCATTAGAGAGATAAGAAGTGATTTTTCACTAAATTAAAAGACAAATAAATTATTAAAAATAGTATTTGAAATGCATTCGAGTATTTGATGCATAATCCCTACTCAAAAAAGAAGTTTCAAAATTTTTAATTAAAAATAAAAAAAAGGCAAGAAATTGAAGATAAGAATCACTAATACAAACAATAATTATTGCCTAATTGTTCAACTTTAGCCCTCTTTAGGAAATCATAATTAAGCAAGTCAATAGTGTTAAATTGTCCAATACCAGCCCAAGGAAAAATAAAAGCCTAACAATGTGTGGTTGCAATTGTGTGGTTTAATGTGTGGTTGCAATTGTGTGGTTTAATATGTGGTTGTAATTGTGTGATTTAATATGTGGTTGTAGTTGTGTGGTTTAATGTGTGGTTGTAGTTGTGTGGTTTAATGTGTGGTTGTAGTTGTGTGATTTAAATGTGTGGTTGTTATTAAACAACAATGGGTGGTTGTAATTTATTTAGATTTTATATTTGTGTGGCTTGTGTTTGTCTTGATATTGTATAAATACCCCCCTCCCTTGCATTTGTAAATCATCAAGTAGTAAGCTTCAATAAGCAATAAAAGTTCTAAGTTTTCCTAAAGAGTTCTTCTCTAAAGAGTGTAGTCTAGAGTGAAGTGTGAGCATTTGTGAGTTTTCCTAAAATCTAAACTTTCTTCTTTGAGTGGTAAAATTAGAGTTATCTACTCTAAGCTTTTCTCAACAATTGGTATCAGAGCCATTGGTTCGTGGTCCTTATTCCGCTGCAGTGAAAGTGTTGGTTCTTAGTATGCTCTGTGGTTGCAGTATTGTCTGATCTTCCACATCAGAAAAGAATTATTCTTGTTGCTGGAAATAAAGTGTGGTAGTGTGAAAGTGTCTAGGGAAGTTCTGGCTAGGAAAGACTTGGTATTTAAGTGTGTCTATCAGTGACCCACCTCTCTTTCCTGGGAACCTACCTGGTGCACTATTCACGGGCTACGGTCACTGTTCCAGTATACGGTCACTATTCACAGATACGGTTACTATTCATACGTGTGGTTGTATACTTTTGCAGTAATTGTTAACGTATACTGGATTTGTTCTAGTGTACGACATACGTACAATACTGTTCACGTATACGGTACTATTCACGGTGAAATAGTTATTCAGGTACTATTTTTGGTTTGAGCGTTCTTGAGTTGTGAGGAGTTTGTACTCTACAAGTTTGTGTCTCAAAATCAAGCTTGTTCGGTATTGTTAGTCTTGCCGACACGATGGGTGATCTTCAAGTAGTTGGAGGAATCAAGAAGCTCAATCACAAAAATTACAACACGTGGAAGACGTGTATGATGTCTTACCTACAAGGTCAAGACCTTTGGGAAGTCGTTGGTGGTAGTGAAGTTACGAAGCCCGAGCAAGAAGATGCTCAAGGAACCTTGCGCAAATGGAAGATTAAAGTGGGTAAAGCCATGTTTGCCCTTAAGACCACAGTTGAAGAAGAAATGTTGGAACACATACAAAAGCTAGAAACGCCAAAAGAAGCGTGGGATACTTTAGATGCACTCTTTTCGAGAAAGAATGACACAAGACTTCAACTTCTTGAGAATGAATTGTTATCAGTTGCACAACGAGATATACCTATTGCTCAATACTTTCACAAGGTAAAAACGTTATGCCGTGAAATTTCTGATTTAGATCCTACAGCCGCTATTGGAGATACCAGGGTAAAAAGAATAATTATCCATGGTTTGAGGCCCGAATATCGCAGCTTCGTTGCCGCTATACAAGGATGGCCAACTCAACCATCACTTGTAGAGTTTGAAAATTTGCTTGTTGGTCAAGAATCTATGGCCAAGCAAATGGGAGGGGTCTCGTTGAAAAGTGAAGAGGAAGCACTCTACACCAACAAAAGCAAAGGCAAATTCAAACAGCACGTCGGTGGTGGATCTAAAAAGTATGGTGACAAGACAAAAAGTCATCAAGGAGAAGGGAGCTCTCGTCCAGGGGGAGCTTCAAAGAATCGTAGCAACAATAAAAGATTTGAAGGTAACTGTTACAACTGTGACAAGAAAGGTCACATGGCAAAAGATTGTTGGTTTAACAAAAGGCCCGCTGAGAGCAATGCTGCTACTTCTAGTACAAAGGAGAAAAGCGAAGATGATTGGGACGCTGAAGCATTTTTTGCTATGGAAGAGGAAGAGTTAGCTCTCACAGTAACAACGGCTGACCGAATTGACTATGAGAATGACTGGATTGTCGATTCAGGTTGCTCAAATCACATGACAGGCGATAAACAGAAGTTGCAGAACCTGTCAGAATACAAGGGAAATCGCATTGTTGTGACAGCTGATAATTCAAGATTACCGATTACTCACATCGGTAAGACGGTAGTAGCACCTCGATATAGTCATAATCAAGTACTACTACAAGATGTTTACCATGTCCAAGGCATGAAGAAAAATTTGCTTTCAGTGGCACAATTAACATCGTCAGGTCACCATATTCTGTTTGGTCCAAGAGATGTGAAGGTATATCGTGATCTCAAAATCTCAGGACAGCCGATGATGGAAGGACGACGTCTGGAGTCAGTCTACGTGATGTCAGCAGAGTCAGCATATGTAGACAAGACAAGAAGGAGCGATACAGCAGATTTATGGCACATGCGGTTAGGTCATGTTAGTTATTCCAAGCTAAGTATGATGATGAAGAAGTCGATGCTTAAGGGACTTCCTCAGCTTGACATAAGAACAGACATAGTTTGTGCAGGATGCCAATATGGTAAAGCACACCAATTGCCATACGAGGAGTCAAAGTTTAAAGCAAAAGAACCATTAGAGTTAGTTCACTCTGATGTATTTGGGCCCGTTAAGCAACCATCAATTAGTGGAATGCGGTACATGGTGACGTTTATTGATGATTTCTCCAGGTATGTGTGGGTTCTTTTTATGAAAGAAAAGTCTGACACTTTCTCAAAGTTTAAAGAGTTCAAAGAGATAGTTGAAGGAGAAGTGGGAAAGAAGATATGTTGCTTGCGCACAGACAATGGAGGAGAATATAGCTCAGGCGAATTCTCTCAATACCTACGAGAATGCAACATACGTCATCAGTATACTTGTGTCAATACACCACAACAGAATGGTGTAGCAGAGAGAAAGAATCGGCATCTTGCAGAAATTTGTCGGAGTATGCTGCATGCAAAGAATGTACCCGGAAGATTTTGGGCCGAAGCTATGAGAACCGCAGCCCATGTGATCAACAAACTTCCTCAACCAAGGTTAGAGTTTGTTTCCCCCTTTGAGAAATTGTGGAAAATGAAACCTTCAGTCAGCTACTTTCGAGTATTTGGTTGTGTATGTTATGTATTTGTTCCTGATCATTTACGTAGCAAGTTTGATAAGAAAGCAACTAGGTGTATCTTTGTGGGATACGACAACCAAAGGAAAGGATGGAAATGTTGTGATCCTACAAGTGGAAGATGTTACACTTCACGCAATGTGGTATTCGATGAAGCATCTTCTTGGTGGTCCTCAGAAAAGGAGGTGTTGTCAGATTCAAAAGAATTTGAAGACATGCTACAACAGAAAATGGGAGAGTATATTGTCCAACTTCAATCAACTTCAGACGAAGTAGAAGACCTATGTGATGATGACGATGACGAGCAAGTGTTAGTCCAGAGTCCTTGGCAAACTGGTGTGTATCAACCAGATGTTAGATCGAGTGAAGTGGAAGAACCATCTCCACAATCACAAATCCGAAGGACAACAAGAGCACGGAAGCCAAATCCCAAATATGCTAATGCAGCCATAGTGGAAGAACCAATTGCAACAGAACCTGAGACGTTTGAAGAAGCATCACAGAGTTCTGAGTGGATTATGGCTATGAAAGAAGAGATCACTGCGCTTGAGCAGAATCAGACTTGGGATCTAGTGCCAAAACCAAGAGATGTGAAACCCATATCCTGCAAGTGGGTTTACAAGATAAAACATCGTCCAGATGGGTCGATTGAAAGGTACAAGGCACGGTTGGTGGCTCGTGGTTTCTCTCAGAAGTATGAGCTAGACTATGATGAAACGTTTAGTCCGGTGGCAAGACTTACAACCGTACGAGTCCTACTTGCCCTTGCAGCCAACAAAGACTGGAACTTGTGGCAGATGGATGTGAAGAATGCATTCCTTCATGGAGAGCTAGATCGGGAAATCTACATGATTCAACCATTGGGATTTCAAAACCAAAATCATCCTGAGCATGTGTGTAAGCTGCGAAAGGCACTTTACGGATTGAAACAAGCACCTAGAGCATGGTATGGTAAGATTGCTGAATTTTTAACTCATAGTGGTTATTCAGTGACACCTGCAGATTCCAGCTTGTTTGTCAAAGCTAATGGAGGAAAGCTAGCTATCGTATTGATATATGTGGATGATTTAATCATAACTGGTGATTATGAGGCAGAAATTCTTCAAACCAAGGAGAATTTATCAGTTCGTTTCCAAATGAAAGAACTTGGACAACTCAAGCACTTTCTTGGTCTAGAGGTTGATCACATACAAGAAGGAATATTTCTCTGTCAACAAAAATATTCTAAAGATTTGCTAAAAAGGTTTGGAATGCTCGAGAGCAAGCCAATTTCAACACCGATGGAACCAAATGGCAAGATGTGTGCACTTGAAGGCAAAGACTTGGAAGATGCAACTATGTATCGACAATTGGTAGGTAGCCTGATCTACTTAACCTTGACTCGACCTGACATTTCTTATACAGTTGGTGTGATGAGTCGGTATATGCAAAATCCGAAGAAGCCTCATTTAGAAGCAGTTCGACGAATACTGAGATATGTGAAAAGTACAATAGATTATGGTCTTTTGTACAAGAAAGGTGAAGACTGTAAGTTAGTTGATTATTGTGATGCTGACTATGCAGGAGATCATGACACCAGGAGATCAACAACTGGGTACATGTTTAAACTTGGTTCTGGAACAATTTCTTGGTGCAGTAAGAGACAACCAACGGTATCATTGTCAACTACCGAAGCTGAGTATCGAGCAGCAGCAATGGCAGCTCAAGAGTGTACGTGGCTGATACAACTAATGAGTGATCTACATCAACCAGTAGATTATGCAGTTCCGTTGTATTGCGACAACCAGTCAGCAATTCGTTTGGCAGAAAATCCAGTCTTTCACGCAAGAACCAAACATATAGAAGTGCATTATCACTTTATCAGAGAAAAGGTTCTACAAGAAGAGATTGAAATGAAGCAGATCAAGACAGATGATCAAATGGCAGATTTATTCACAAAAGGTTTGAGTATCAACAAATTTGAAATGTTTCGTCGTCAACTCAACATGGTGCAAAGAGGAAGAGCTGGTATTGAGGGGGAGTGTTAAATTGTCCAATACCAGCCCAAGGAAAAATAAAAGCCTAACAATGTGTGGTTGCAATTGTGTGGTTTAATGTGTGGTTGCAATTGTGTGGTTTAATATGTGGTTGTAATTGTGTGATTTAATATGTGGTTGTAGTTGTGTGGTTTAATGTGTGGTTGTAGTTGTGTGGTTTAATGTGTGGTTGTAGTTGTGTGATTTAAATGTGTGGTTGTTATTAAACAACAATGGGTGGTTGTAATTTATTTAGATTTTATATTTGTGTGGCTTGTGTTTGTCTTGATATTGTATAAATACCCCCCTCCCTTGCATTTGTAAATCATCAAGTAGTAAGCTTCAATAAGCAATAAAAGTTCTAAGTTTTCCTAAAGAGTTCTTCTCTAAAGAGTGTAGTCTAGAGTGAAGTGTGAGCATTTGTGAGTTTTCCTAAAATCTAAACTTTCTTCTTTGAGTGGTAAAATTAGAGTTATCTACTCTAAGCTTTTCTCAACAAATAGTTTATGAAAATCATTAGAAAAACCCACCCTCTTCTCTCTGATTGGCCTTGTTTTATAGCAATGATTCTTTGCATGACTCTTCAAAAACCAGGCCATTACATTATATAGTACGTAGTAATCAATTTTCATTTTTCTTAGAAAAGAAATTCCACCTAATTATTTAAATACTAAGTTAGTAGTACTTAAGAATTCAAAATCAACTTTGTTAAGCATTTAACTTAAAATCAATTGATAATAAGTGAAAAAATCCAACTTGAATATAAGATCACACATAATCTAAAATTTAACCGATATGATATAATATCACTTTAACAAGTCCTATCACATGTAGGTGGGGACAAAAGAGTCTATCATGTGACAAACTCAGAAAGGATAATAAACAGGAGTAACATACGAAAATAACATAACAGAACATGAACTTTAGTATCATGTTAAACATCCAATCTAAAACTATTGGTAATAGATGAAGAGGCTCAACTTGAATATAAAACCACAATTAATTTAATATAAATTTAATCGATACGAGATAACATCACTTTAACAAACCTAACAATAAATCATGGAGCATATATACCCAACTATTAAAATGAAAAATTAATCCCACCCAAAGCATATATAAATCAAATCTGCTTAGCTGTAAAGAACCATGAATTAATTTGTCATGAAAAAAGGGTTAGTACTTGTTATTTGTTTGATGGTCCAAAAAAAAACCAACAACTGAGCATGTGAGCCATGAGATGAGAGTGTCCACCTCCGGTAGGACAACAGTAAAGTTTTTAAGATCCAATTATTATCATGTTTCATTATTTATTACATAAATATATTAATTTTTAAAAATATATCCTAAATTCCTAATGGAACGTGACAACTGACAATCCTCTACTCTAACTTTGTCGGTAATGGATGAGAGAATATTCCTTAAATTTTCACTAATTACTAGTATTATTTTTAGACTTCAGGTTTTTTTTTTGGATAAGTAAGTGTTTTATTTATCCAGAAAGCAGTTAAACTGCTACATCCAACATCATGTGCAACATGTACTTAAAGCTATACATACTTAAACAATACTTGAACAAAACTTAAGACCACTAATCAATCAGGGAACAATAGCAACATACTTCAGCAATACTTAAAGCTATTCCAGAATGGACAAAGATCCTAGGAAAAAAGTGACAGTCCCCAATCTGCATCCAATCTTCGGTTCACTTCATCAGGACTAATGTTCTTGAGCCCCAACAATCGCATTCTGATGATCTCTTTTATCTGCTCAATGATGGCTCCTTGTGTGGATTGAAGGCGATTAAAACACCTATTATTTCTCTCCCTCCAGATCGAGTAGAGAAAGGCACTCCATGATAAACGCAAAATAACAGAAATGAGAGTTTTTTCTCTGATTCTGTTTACTGCCCATTGCAGCTCTGCTTGCCAGCTCCTTATGCTTCTATGAAGTTGACATAAGCATAGTATATGCCCCCAGATTTCCTTTGAATAGTCACATTCAAAAAATATATGATTCCGGGTTTCTTGCTCAGTTTGACATAGCTCACATTTGCCATCCACCTCCATGCCCCATGACATCAATCTGTTCTTTGTAGGCAGTTTGTCCAATATGGCCATCCAAGCTACCAGTGCATGTTTAGGAATATGAAATGGAAACCAAATCAGTTTATCCCACTCCACCTTGTCCTGCCTAGGCCTGAGATCATTCCAGACTTTAGCCACCATAAATCTGTTCCCAGGGAACTTCCAAGTTAGAGAACCATTCTGGTTGGAGGTGAACCTCAAAGCCAAAGCCCTCAGCTGAAGCATTTTACGCCATGTCCAGCTGCTTCCTGGGGAAGGTTGAATTAGACTTCAGGTTTTATTCTCATCATTTTGGTTAAAAAAAACTAGATTATTAATGTTTTAAGCACAACATAAAATCAATATTAAGTACTTTTCTAAAATTAAAAAAAAAGAGAGTCAGATATTCACCTTTAGATACTCAAATTACAGTAAAATTCTCTCATTATTACCAGAGAGGGTTAAAAAGAAAAAAGAAAAACCTTTCAAACACCTTCTTCAAATTAAACCATTTTGTTCTCCATTATGAAACCCAATAATATCGCCATTTTCTTCTTTATCCAAACCCTCCTCCATAAAATACTCGAACTTTTCAACCACACACTCTGGCACCGAAACTTGCACTCTTACCGCATCAAAATTACCCACCACCGGTAAAAACAAGCAGTAAATATCACTTGTCAAAGGGCCCATATGCAATGGCTTCCCTTCCCCAAAATCCAAATCCTCTAACCCCAACTTAGCCCATTGAGAAATTACCAAGCTCGATGAAATATCCGTTTTGACATTTTTATCCTCCAACAAATCAATCATTGACCTCACATGCCCATCGGTTAAACTCGATTTAGCTTGTTGGATTAACTTTACCCCGTGGTGTAAATTCGCGGTAACCATATCTTTTACCGCGGTCTCAGCGCAAGCGAGAACAAATCCGTTCCCGTAATACCCCTGTGGCATTTCCGGGATTGAATTTTTCCTAACGTTGACGGAAAACAGGAGCTTGACGTTAAGTGACGGGGACAGGTCCAAGGATCGAACCCACGAGCGCCACGTGTGCGAGGCCAGTGCCTCGAAAGTGGTGCATTTGAGGGATGGAACGCACTGTCGTTTGAGTCGAAGGACGTGGGAGGCGGTGAAGGTTAAGGAAGTTGGCACCAATGGCTGGGACTGTAAATACTGGTTGATGTCCACGTGGGCAGTATTGTCTTTGAGGGTATTTTTGGTATATCCGAGGTGAGTGTGGGTTATTTGAGGAGGATCTCGGGGTTTCAACACGTGGCGGGAGTGGAAGGGTAAGATTGGAAGATCAAGTGTTGGTTTGGTGATCACGTGGGCCCAAGCGTGGAGGAACTGGGATGTGCCAATGCCGTCACATATACAATGATTAATCGCGGTGCAGAGGATCATCCCTCCACAGCGGAGATTAGTTACCTGCACCATAAATAAATAAAAAACGAAATTAAATTCAAAGTTAAAAAAAAAAAAAAAATTAAGGTAAAGTAGTAAAGTACTCAATTTTACGGATAATTTCAAATTTGACTAATTTCTTTATATATCAATAAAAAAAAGATTCGATTTTTTGTGAGGAGTATTTGGAAAGGAAAAAAAAAAAGAGAAAGAAGGATGAAAAAAGCTCACCAACCGGGTAGTGAAAGGAACATAAAAGAGAGGAGCAACATCTGTAAGGAGTAGGGTCATTTTCTTTGAAAAGAACATGTACAATTTTTACAAAAGCAAGGGAAAAACGATGTCGTAGGCAATGCAATGGTTGAACTTTATTGACAGACAGATCACAAAGTCAGAAGAAGAACAGAGTGACGTCGTTTCCTCTTGTACGATTACACAGAATTTTGATTGATGACTGGTCGCAATACCAATGAAATATAGTAGGAGTAAAGATAAAGATCACATTGAAGAACTATACTTACTATTTATTTATTTATTTATTTATGTATTTTGCTAACAAATGTTTCAAATCCATTTATAACAATTAATTTGATAAATTTTAATATATTAAAATTTTTATCTATAATTAATAAAGTTGAGGATTTTGGAGCATTTAAGCTAAGTTGGGAATCTCAATTTAAAAGATGATTTTTTTTTTTTTTTATTGTATCTGAGATTTTGAATTGATTAAGAAAGCAACAAATTAATGATCAAAAGGTCAATCTTGAATAATATAGTATGATTTGTTTTTATTTTATTTTTTTAGTAAAAGAGATTAACACTATTTCATAAAAGAGAGGTAAAGGGAAGATTATTAATGAAAAAATGAAAGCTGACCTGAACTACAAGAGGAGGTATATCAAGGAAAGAGTGAGCTTCAACCCTGTAAAGGAGCTTCCTCCAAGATCTGTTTGGTTTCCTGGAAATCTCAAGAAACTCATCGCAAGTGATATCCATGAAAGCATCAGCAAAGACAGCACCTTCACCATTGCAATCAATCTCCAGCTTCTGATCGTCAAGGCTGCATGTTCTTAACCTCCCAGCTAATGGGTAGTAATATACAAGAACTTTAGAGAGAGAATATTTCAAGATATCTAGGCTAATAGCTTTCTTGAAAAGGTAGAGATATTTAATGGAGAATCTAAGGAACTTTTGATCATCAAGATTGGAGAGATACAAGGAATGCTTTGAGGTTGGGGTGTTCGGACGGATTAAGGTTGGCTTGTTTTGGTAAAAACAATCTGGGAGTTCTGGAGAGCTTAACATGTCTCCTTTTTCAGTCTTTTGTTCTCGTTCTTGCAACAGTACTTGCAGACAGAAAGAGAGGTCGGAAGGAGTTGATCGAAAGACAAAGGATGGAGAGAGAGAGAGAGAGAGAGAAGGAAGAGTTAAAACCCAGTGGGACAGGTGAAGATCTACGGTTGGATATGGTGATAGTACGATCAGATTCCTTTAGGGGAAGGGAAGAGAGTGGAGCTAGTAAAGGCTAAGAAGGGAGGTTGCATATGTGTGCTTATAATAAGCTCATCTTTAATTTCCCTTTTGATTGCCACTTAACTACCACTTTAAGTACTTTTTTTTTTTTTTTTGATAAGTAAATTTTCATTTATCAAAAAAAGTAGCAGTGCTGCTACATGTTACAAAGCTAGTATAGTCTAGCTAAACAAATCAAAAAATCAATGTCTTTAGACAAACATGTCTGCATTTAACCTCCAAGAATTACATAAGAACGTATTAACTGAATCTCTTTTAATCTTCCTAAGGTCACTTAACCTGGTCGAAATCATGTCTCTCACTTGCTCAGTGAGGTGCTCCTCCTTTTGCTCAGTTGAGTTGAGCAAACGATTGTTTCTTTCCTTCCAAACTAGGTAGATAACTGCGTTCCAAGCTAGCCTCAATATCGTTGTGATTAGAGCTTTACCTTTGAGATTGACAGTGGCCCATTGAAGCTCTACATTCCAACATGCAACCTGCCTTTTTAACCTACAAAGTACCATCACTCTCTGCCATATCTGTTTCGAGTAGGAGCAAGTGAAGAATAGATGATCCCTGGTTTCCCTCTCTTGTTTGCACAGCAAACATTTGTCATCCATTGGCATTCCCCAGGAGATAAGCCTATCCTTTGTGGCCAATCTATTTAGGATTGCCATCCAGGAGAGCATAGAATGCCGAGGAATATTAAAATTACACCATACCAACTTATACCAAGCCACTTTCCCAGCTGAAGGTCTGATCTTGTTCCACACTGCTGACACTTGGTACTTTCCCTCAGGGAAAGGCCATTTGCAGCTTCCATCAGCAGTTGTGAGAACTATTCTGGCAGCCACCTCTCTCAATTGCATGATCTTCCTCCAATTCCAACTGCTCCCACTCTGGATAGAGATGTGCCATGGATCTCTATCCTTCAACACATAAGTCTTGATCCAGGCTATCCATAGGGAGCCTGCTTCAATCAGTACAGCCCAAAAATTCCTTAGAATACATGCCTGATTCCAAGTGACAATGTCCTTTACACCAAGTCCCCCTTCTGATTTTGGCAGGCAAATAGACTTCCAGCTAACTTTAGCTCCCTCAGCATGGCCTTCCTTCCCTTTCCATAAGAAACTTGAGCATATCTGCATCAACTTCCTTATGCACTGCGTGGGCAGAACAAAATGTCTGCACCAGAAGTTCTGCAGGTGAAACAGAACTGATTGGATAAGCTGAATCCTTCCAGCATAAGACAAGAACTTTGTTGCCCATCCTCTAACCCTTGCTGTCACCTTCTCCAAAAGTGGCTCACAATCCTTCATGGTTAATCTTCTAGTGACTAATGGTACCCCCAGGTATCTGACAGGCAGTGTGCCTGTTTTGAACCCTGTGGACTCTCTGATGAGCCTTAATTCTTCTCTGTCAATTCCTGTGGAGAAGAACTCACTTTTGGTGCTATTTAGTTGGAGCCCTGAGTAGATGTAGAATTGACTTAGCACTAGCTTAATACCCTTCACTGAATCAAGATTGCCCTTGGCAAAGATTAGCAGATCATCAGCAAAACTCAGGTGAGTTAAATGAAGCTTTTTGCACTTTGGATGATAAGAGAAGACCCCATACTGTGCTGCTGAGTCCAGCAACTTGGACAGGACATTGATAGCAATCACAAAGAGGTAGGGGGAAAGGGGATCACCTTGCCTGACTCCTCTTGCCCCCTTAAAGAAGCCCATAAGTCCTCCATTAACAGATATAGAGAAGTAGCTGGTGGATAGGCAACTTTCAATCCAATCTAGGAACTGCTGAGGGACCTGCATTGCCTTCAATACTGCAGTGATGAATTCCCAGCTGATAGTATCAAATGCCTTCTGCAAATCCACTTTTATGGTACATCTTGGGGACAGAGTATTCCTACCATAGCCTCTGACTAACTCTTGAGCAAGCAGGATATTGTCTGTGATACTCCTGCCTGGAATGAAGGCACTCTGATTGGGACAGATCACCAATGGAAGACTGCTCTTTAGTCTGTTAGTCAGAATCTTGCTGATGCATTTGTAAAAGACTGTGCAACAGGAAATTGGTCTGAAATCTCTCATTGTGCTTGGATTAGGGCATTTTGTAATGAGAGCCACACTAGTTGAATTGAAGGTTTTGTGCATCACTCCTGTCCTGAAAAAGAACATTGCAGCCTCTGTGACACCCTCACCAACAACTTGCCAAGCTGTTTTGAAGAAGTGGGCTGTGAATCCATCTGGCCCTGGACTCTTGTCACTATGAATCGAAAACATTGCTTCTTTTATCTCTGCAGGAGTTACCCTTTTAACCAGTTCAGCTTGATGCTCTTCAGTGATGGAAGTCTGAAGAAGTTCAGCAAGCAAATCCTGATTACAGCCCTTGACCATATGGTCTTTGGATCCCAACAAGTTCTGGAAGTAGGAGACAGCTTCTGCAGCAATCTGATCAAAGTTTTCAAGTCTGTTTCCTTGTGCATCCGTCAAAGAATGAATGGTATTTTTGCTCGACTTTGCCCTTACCATCCTATGGAAGAAGCCTGTGTTTTGGTCTCCTTCCTTTAGCCATTGAATTCTAGATTTCTGCTTGTAAAAGCTTTCCTCATCTTTGAGAAGATTATTGAAATCCCTGGAAAGGATATCTTTCTTTGCTGCTAGTTCAACATCTGCAGGCTTCCTTAGTAGTTGGAGCTGCATTTATGCTAATTTCCTTTTTTTGGCTTGTACCTTCTCAGTAATAGCTCCATACTTCTTGAAATTGAAATTCTTTAGCTTCTGCTTCACTCTCTTCAATTTGATATGCAAATTGGACATAGGATCGCCTCTGGTAGGTTCCTGCCATGAGCTCTCAACTATATCCATGAACTCTGCATCCCTAGTCCAGTAATTGAAAAACTTGAATGGTTTGGGAGGGGAGTGATTCTCCAAGCTGGTTTTGATTAGTGCAGCACAGTGATCAGAGGTTTCAGGTGCAATAAATTCCACATAGGAATGTGGGAAAGAGAGGAGCCATTGATCATTGATCATGACCCTATCAAGCTTCTTGGCAAGATGATTCTCTTGATGATTTGACCAGGTAAAGATTGGACCAACAAATTGGTGATCCATCAAAGCATTCTGTTCAATGCAAAGTTGGAAATCTTTCATATCTGAGGTACTGTGTTGGGATCCATTAAAGCATGAGCTTTCTGATGGATGAGCTACCACATTATAATCTCCTGCCAAAATTCATGGCGCACCTTGAGTAGTTCCACTGAGGGAATGCAAGTGTGACCAAAGCAATTTCCTTCTGCTTCCTTCATTACTTCCATAAATGGCAGTCAAATAAAACCTCAGAGAGTTCAGTTTAATCTGGCATGTGATGGACTGTTCTGTTGAGTCCTTCATATCTACATCCAGATGAACCTTACTAAGGATCCAAATTCTTCCATTTGAAGCTTCAGAGTAGTTATGATGGAGATTCCATCCCTTAAAATGCATGTCAACAATCTTCTGCACTTTAGGTAGCTTTACTCTAGTCTCAATAAGACAAACAATATCAATCTGCAACTTAGAAATTCTACTGACTACCTGTTTCTGCCTTAGAGGACAATTTAGTCCTCTAACATTCCAAACAAGGAAGTTCATTAATGAAGAGTTGGAGAGTGACTCCCCAAGGCAGAAGCTTTACCTCGAGCCTTTCCTTTGTCAACAGGCCCCTTCCTTCTCTTCAAGTTCTTCATCAGATCTGCCACTCCTGCTGCAGCAGCCCTAGGCTTTCTTGTTTCTTCTGAAAAAACAACAACCTGATGAGAGTGGCTTTCAGTCCTATCCTCCATAATTGACTCTGTGTTACCTGTATCCTCCTCATTTTCAGGAACAGATTCCAATATTGCAAATCTGTTGGCTGAGCCCATAGCTCCTGTGGCTGAGGAGGATCCTCGTTCTGTCTCAGATGGAACTGGCCTTTCCAATTGCTCTATGATGACCTGAGCAGGTAATTCTATCTGCTCTTCAGAGATCCTTGGAATCGTCTGCTCATCAGGAATCCTCAACTCTGTCTGCTCGTTCTGAGCCTTCTGCTTAGGAATCCATTTTTTGGTTGGAATTTCCTTTGGCAGGCGAGGACAACTTTTGTTATTGTGACCAAAAATGCCACAGTGAATACACTTATGAGGCATCCATGGTGCCTCAACTGTGATAGGGATCACTGAGCCATTTCTGAGCTCCACTGCAATCGAATTGGGCAATTCTTGAGCCACATCTATCTCAACACAAACTTTAGCATATGCTAGCCTTTGCTTGTTTGCAGTTATTTTGTCCATATAGAGAGGGGTGCCAATGGCGCTAGCTATATAGCTCAGACCTCTCATTGTGAATAATTCCAATGGGACATTGCTCAAATGAATCCAGATAGGAAGCTTTTCCATGTTGAATTCTAAGGTGTTCAGGTCTGGTTCCCATTTCCTCAAGATGATTGGGCTGTGTTGGATATGCCAAGGTCCATGTTCAAGCACCCAATCTCTTGTCTCTACATTATGGAACTGAAGAACATAGAGATTCCTTCCTACTGGCTTAATTTGGAGATCTCCATCCTTTCCCCATAGCATATTAGCTAGCTTATTGAACAAACTGAAATTTGGAGGTTTCCCTATAAATTGCGCAATCAGTGAGTTCTTCCATTGATGAATTCCTTCTTCAAATACTTCATCTGGTGGTTTAACAGTAACTTTCCCATCCATCTTCAGCGGAGGAAAGAATCTCAGAGTTTGATTTTCAGCTGCAACAAACAATTTCCTCCAATCAGGAGCTACCACGTCAGCAGAGTTAGATACAACTGACTCTGTTCTTCGTTCTTCTCCAATCTCCCTTGATCGTTCCACCAATTTACCACGATCCATTCCAGCTGCAATGGAGGGATAATCTCCATTAACAACTTGTTTAAAGCTTCTTTGGTGGGAGTCTTCACCTTCCAATCTTTGATTAGCTGCCTTCTCCAATGGAGTTATCATAAGGTTCATCCCCAATCTTCCAAGAACAAGAGAATCAGAGGTGAGCAAGCAAGCAAGGTTTGCTAGCTTCAAGATGATGAAATACTTGATCGATATTGAGTTCTTGAAGATCCGTGGTGTTTCTGAATCGATGATGTTTTGCTATTTTTAAAAGGTTTTAACTTTCGTTGTGAAAGTTGGCTTCGTTTTTTCCTCTGGAAATAAGAATTTGAGAAAAATCATTAGATCCAGGTTTGTCTCTTCCTCCCGGAGCCCCCTAGCTTTGCTGGTATCTTCCCTTTCCCTCCAAGACTTCAACTTTCACACAATCTCTAACCCAAAAACATCCTTTAACCTTACTCAAACAAAATCCAGATAATGAATGATACAACCCAGATTTACAGTTAAAACCAGATTTACAGCTAAAACTTAAGTACTTTTCATTGACATGCCAAAAACCTTTTTTTTTTTTTTTTTTTTTTTTTGGTATCTTGGAGGAATACAATCTTGATTCCTGACTCAAACTCTGGGCTAAGTACTTTCTTTTGGGTCTTGGAATGATCGGGCAAAAACATGGACTCAAGCCTCTCTGGCTCTCTGCTAAAAGCTCTTTATCTTAACCAACTTAACTAACCCACCAACCGGAGAGCAAAATTAAAAAAATTCTAAAAAAACTTTTTAAAATGAGCTTTTCGTAAGCTCTATTACATATATATTTTATTATATTTATATATAATTTGTGTTATATTTATATGTAAAAAACAAATTACATATGTAAAAAAATTACACTATTTAAAAAATTATATAAATACATGACATATTTGTCATGTTTATATGTAATTTGTCATGTTTATATGTAATAAAACCTATTTTAAGCTCACCTTAAGAAATTTACCTTAGAACTCCTCGCAAAATTGACTTTTTTTTTTTTTTTTTGTATTTTTGGGTGTGGGGAGGCAGGGAGATGCTTATTGCTCAGAAAACACTTGGGTTGGGTTCTACCTTTAAATACAACTAGCATAAATAAACAGAAGAAACTAAGCAAGATCAAAATATATAAATTCAGGAATTCAGAATTTTTTTTTGGTAATTGAGTTGAGAAATGAAGGATTCAAACATAATTCTCTTTCAAGTATAACATGATTATATTGTTACTTCAACCACATTTTTTTTTAGTCTTAAAGATGTTGTTTGATTTAGAAGTGAATCCACACTTTATAAGAAGTTTTTTAATGTATGAGTCAAAAGTTTTAGATATCATGTAATCTAAAAAGTCAAACTCAAATCTTACTAATCATAATTAAGGGCCATTTTCATGGTTCCCCTTCTTCCCTTCTGTTTTCTATTAAAAACCATTCATGCTAGCTGCTTACATTTAAATTTTAAAAGAGTGAAGAAACTGGTCTATTTTTGCTACTTTTGATGGGTTTTTTTTTGGGGTGTGTTTGGAAACAGAAAACAATGTATCTGCCACAAGGAGGAATAAAAAGAGGGTGAAAAATCCAAACGAAGGAATTGAGGAAACATCAGCTGCTATGATGGATTTCATGTGCTAGTCTCACTTAGACCTCGTTTAGCATTGCTTCTGGCACAGTTTTTGAGGTCAAAAGCTGCTTTTCACCGCAAACGCAATGCTAAACAGATAAAAAAAATTGGCTTTTGCTGTTGTAACCATTGTTTGAAAAGCCAAACCAAAAAGCCAAAAAATATAGCTTTTGGGCTTTAAAAGCTGGCTTTTGGATAAAATGATTTATTATCCTCACATCTCTACACTTTTATTATTTTAAACATATCTTTTTTTGACATTTTAATTTCCTACAACACTTTTTTACAGCAATGCTAAACACTTAAAAGTTTTTAAACCACACTTTTTCACCACACTTTATAAACACACTTTTTCCAACTCGAACTTTTTCCAACCCAAGCTTTTTCCAACAGCAATGCTAAACTAGCCCTAAAGTGTACATCAAGCGTTTTAACGAAAATTTGATTTTTCAATTATCCAACAAAAAAAATTTTGATTTTCCTTTTTTTTTTTTTTTCATTGGAATTATTTCTAATTTAAGAAAAACAACAGATAATGGTTCGTTAACCAAAAGAAATCGACTTTCTTTTTTTCAAGCATAGCTTTAATTATGCTTAAGAATACTAATCGCATTTAGCCGCCTCACCCTAATTATAGTTTGATATTCTTATTTCTGAACTTGGCCTTAAGGTTCAACTAACTAAAAGATTCAGCCTTTTTTCTTTTTTAATTTCTTATGCTAGTTGACACATTTAGCATTATATGCTACTTTCAAGAACTAATAAAGCTAGGTTTAGTTTCAACAAAGTTTAGTTGATTGAAATGATTGAATACGATTCCTATTGTCGACACCGAGTAGTCAAAATAAAGGCATCATAAACATATGGTAATATCCAGAAGAAAGCAATTTTTAACTAGCACCCAATTTTTAAAAGCAATATTAAAAGTGTAAAACTTTCATGTCCAAAGAAAATTGGAAATAAGTTTCAATTTCATAATTGATAATCAAGTATTACATCCAATAACAAATCATTGAATTAAATTAAATTAAATAAACAAATCAACTAATAAATCAAGATATAACCTATGCTACTCGGACTCAGAGTAAGTGTCAAATACAGATATATGTATGACACGAAAATGCTCAATTTTTAAAATTATTTTTTATATATTTGAAGAATTATATCTTATACTTATGTCTGAATATATATATCGGATATAAATGTTAGACACAAATAAAAAAACCCGAATAACATAACATATAACTATACAAATCCAACATAAAATTAAATCAAAACCACAGATGATGAGATTCAAATCTAAAACCTCAAAATACCAAAACCTCCTCTTTAACGCTAAACCAAGACCTAACAATGAGACTTAAAGCTAAAAACCTCAAGGTATCAAAACTTCCTCTTTAAATCTAAGTCGAGCTCATTAACTAGTTAGTTATATCTTTTGGAATCTACTTTCGGTAAAGAACTTTGTTCACCATTTCAATGATAAGCGAAAGATTATACCATTCAGCTTTCTTTTAAAATCTAATTTTAAATGTGGTAAAAGAGAATCGAGTTCCAAAATATATGCTATATATGGTCCTTGGGAGATTTTCTATAAATAGTGAATTTCTTACAATTTTGTTCGAGTTTTCCGACAAGCAAATCGCTTAACAATCAGATATTACCAGCAGTTCCAATCATCTGTCATTCTATCAAAATTGCCAAGGCCACTTTTGGGTGATGGACGTTGCATTTTGCCTAGACAATCGTATCATTATCATGTTCATAAATACTATATATACAGTGAAAATCATAGCTCCTTTGGAGAAAAGGCAATCTCCAAACCCGATATTCCTCCCCTAGCAAAGACAAGACTCCGATGCTGATTCCAAAACCCAAATGCATGGTGAATGGAGACTCAATTGTGCCAATGACCGCTTAGCCGATGATATATTTGAATTTAGCAGCCTCCATTAGATTTCTTTATGCTTTGATTTCAGATATCATACAGAGTAGATGAAAATACACAAGTTTTGGGTTCACATAGTTTCATCTGCAAACTGTGGTCAATTAACTCTCATGTATTAACTAGGTGCATGAATTTTCTTTCCCTTTTTTTCTTTTTAGATTTATCTTAAGAAGTCAACTCATTTTGATTCCCACTTTGTTCTACTTGGTGCTACTGTCTGTCAGCCACCAATCAGGTGCTCAGAGCATGCACATCGAAAACACCTGAAAGCAATGAAATGCAAACCTCCCTGAACATTGAGCGCATGCATATGTATATGTACGTATGTGTATGCGTGCGCGTAAATGTAAGGAAAGAAATGCCGCCTTACAAGGGATAAGCATGAGCTATTAACATGGCCAAACAAACTTCCAACTAATATGAAATCTAAAATATTTTGATAATCATTTCAACAATGAAAACAAGTTAAACAGAACTTAATTTGATTCATGCAAAGAACCAGGACATGGTTAACCTGAAGTCTCGAAGCATTGAACATTGGGATTGTGATATCAAGTAACACATGACACTGGTTATTATGAAACTTCAAAAATGACAAATTAAAAGGGAATCATCTAACCATGTGGTGAGCAAATGTCAGCTTTGCACGGAGAGTATGTTCACATCCACCGACAATCTGCAACATACCACATCCTACTAAAATACATGCAAGTGACTAATGACTCAACATAAAGCAAACTTGTATATTGAGGAAGAAAGTTTACAACAGGTCAAACTGACTGAGCAAATGCGTAAAATTCAGTTCAAGTATCCTTCGGGGCACCAAAGAAAAAAAAAAGGTATTACTTACCTTGTTTAAACCCCATTAAAGTCTCTTGCTTGATTCCTTAAAATCAGTTGTGTTTCCAACAGCTGCAAGCTCCAACTCAAAGCTAACCCTAATATTTAATTTGTTAAAAAAATCAATACTAAAATTGATGGAAGTGTGGCTTCTGCATAACTACCCCCTTGCTAAACAACTACAACGTACTTTGACCTTTCTGTAACACACACCAGTTCCATAGCCTCTTCTCTTCCATCTTTAAAGTGACTCATAAGAATTATGTCCCATTTTCAATTAAGAAGTTCTACTACCAGTTTCACATATAATTTGCTTCATCGATATCAACATTGCTTCTTGAAAATATATAAGGTTTATGCATCACTTTGCCCTTTCATAAATTACTCACTTATTTATGATCATATATGTGAAAGTGCTTCTACAAATTTAATGTTCTCCAGTCTACTTGAGTATTTGGAAATTAGATGTAGTGGTCAAAGGAACTTTTTAAAAGTTCACAAAAGAAATTTGTCGCAATGCTTAGGCTGAAATGCAACTATGCAAGCATTGAACCCCTGTTTATTCGCTCTTGAGAGAATGTAACATAGAGCAAGCATATACCTAGTTGTATATGTTGGCACCGGCAAGTGGCAACTGTACTAGAATACTGTTTTGCAGTAATGCTTGGAGGGTACTCAGCACGTACTTTCAGAATCACTTATTTCTGAGATTGCTGGCACAGTCAATAATCTTCTTTTTAATTCATTGAATCAAATGCGGGGATAGCTCAGTTGGGAGAGCGTCAGACTGAAGATCTGAAGGTCACGTGTTCGATCCACGTTCACCGCAATTTAAGTATTTTTATCGGTTAGCGTCATCTCTTACAAGTGGTTGATGAATATGTTAAAAGCTGCATTTTATTTGCGTAAATCGATAAAAAAAATTATTTTTAAGGTTAAAATTATAGTTTGATAATTTAAGTTAAAAAATTTGAAAAAATTAAGTTCTTACGATTTGAAAAATAATTTTTGAATAAAATGATTTTATTATTTTCATATTTATAAATTTTTATTATTTTAAACATATTTTTTTAATAAAAATACCAAAAACTAAAAAATTCTTAAATCATATTTTTTTTATCGTATTTTTTTAACCTAATTTTTTAATTTAATTTTTTTCTAACAACAATGCTAAACTAATCCTCGTACCTCAGTTACTAATAGAACTCTGGTATTAATCATCTTGTAATGAAAATAAAATCATCATTCTAAAGCATTAAAAATTCTTTTATATCTTTTTTTTTCTTTAAAATTGACAAGTCAATAATTTAAAAAAAAAATATCGCAAATTAATGCTACATATTTCTAATTATTTGGATTTGACCAAAAACCAAAGTAATTGACTTAACTTCTAGTCCACTAATGGCTACTGACCAAATCCTTATTATTAGTCAAATTAAGTATGGAGTTATGTTATTTAGATTATTCATATTTTAAAAATATTCGTATTTAACTTATATATATGATATATATTTAAATATATATCTAAAATATAATTTTTTAAATATATTAAAAAAAATTTAAAAATTGAGTATACTCATAGAAAAATACATACTTGTATCCAATTAGATTAGGGACACCCACATTGTGATTGAAAATTGTGATTTTTTGAAAATATGTTTTAAAATAAAAGTATAAATTATTTAATAAAAATGTGATAATTTTTAAGGGGAATAAAAAATTACATGAGTAAAATTAAGTAACTTTTTAGAAGTGAGTAGTTTATATTAAAAATGTTTATATTTAAAAAAAATTAAAAAAAATTAATATTTTTAAATAAATTTATCGATTGAGTTAGTATCACTTAATTAATAACACAAAATGTATATAATAAATATAGATATTAACTCTTGTGCTTGGATAAAATAAATAGTGAGGAACTACCTAAATTAGCTGCTTCCGAGGACCAAAACGTCCTTTTTGCGCCACGGTCTTCCCGAATATCCTTTGGTTTATCCACAAAAGCTTCTTGTCAAAATATATTAAAAAAATAAACGTAGTTTGACGTCCGCTTCAACCGGGATAAAAACGACGCCGTACATGTAGTTTCCTTCGTAATAATCTAAAAATGATACAATGAAGTGAAAGATAGTCTGCTTTGCCACTGCTACAGAGGGGCCCCTACATGAATGGGAAAATATCCACAATCCAGTAGCTGTCGTTACAGAAGCGAAACCCGGTGCTTGTTAAAAGTAATTCATTAAGTAAATAATAAAATGAATTTTAAAAATAAAATAAAATCCTATAATTTGTTTGGTTTCGTCGTTGTTCCGATCTGATGGCGACGAGATAACGAATCTTCTGTTCTTCTTCTCTGAATAGATCCCATCCAACCTCATCTCTGAAAATTCAGCGACCGAGAAAGTTTCAGTGTCGAGCTTCGCGTGACTTTACAGAATCGAGATCCAGCCTGGCCTTGCTCAAATTCAACCGTGACGTCGTTTAAATTAGGGTTCCATCAAAGAAAAATGGAGCTTTAATTTTCCCTCTTGTTTCTGAGAAATTCGAAATAAATTCGGACGTGGATTAGCCAACAGTATCAGATTCGTGATGCTTCTGTATCGCGGGAAAGTTTGAAGCTCAGTTCTTTTGGAATAAAGAAGAATCGCTAAGAAATTTTACTGAAACAGGTAAAACTTTAAGATCTCTCTCTCTATCTTTAGTTCTTTCCCTCTTTTAAAATTCCTTTAATTGTATGATAAAGTGGACCGCCTTGCAGTAATTAGCTGAAAATAATAAGGAAAGTAAGTAATTATTAAAAAAGTCAAACCAAAATAGAAACTTTTTTCTCCTTATTCAGAACAGTTTTGTTTATAACAGAATCTCGTTATTCAGTTAATTTTATTTTATTTTTTTCAAATTTTTGTTAGGGCAGGAAAATGGCAACTCCAGTTGAGCCTCCAAATGGTATTCATTACCAAGGAAAACATTACTATTCCATGTGGCAAACATTGTTCGAAATCGACACCAAATATGTGCCGATCAAGCCTATTGGAAGAGGGGCATATGGTATTGTTTGCTCTTCTGTGAATGGCGAAACCAATGAGAAAGTTGCCATTAAAAAGATAAACAATGCCTTTGAGAACCGGGTTGATGCACTGAGAACTTTGCGTGAATTGAAGCTTCTCAGACATCTTAGACATGAAAATGTGATTGCTTTGAAAGATGTCATGATGCCGACTCAAAGGAGAAGCTTCAAGGATGTTTATCTAGTTTATGAACTTATGGATACCGATTTGCATCAAATTATTAAGTCTTCTCAAGCGCTTACCAATGATCACTGTCAGTATTTCCTCTTCCAGGTATCTACGATCCCTTTGCAAAGGCATGGATAGGACTATTATTATTATTATTATTTGGTTATTAAGATTTTTAGTTGATTTGGTTAATATGCGTAACTTCTCTTGCTATGCTGCATTACATTTCACTTAAATGAAGCTTAGACAAAGAAGCAATAAACTAAATGGTCAAATTTTGAATCTGCGTATATGCAACCTGGATGCTATGTTGTGTATTTTTGTATTACCACTAGCATATCATTTGATGATTTATGTTATACTAGCATATAACTTTTTGTTTTGATGTTTTATGTGCTTTCCTTTCTGGCTGTCCGCTTGTTATAATAATTCTTAGCACCATATTGAATTATTGATGGAGAAAAATGTCTGTTTCCGCTAATTGATCTCCAATGTTTTAACATGACTAGGCAACAGTTAGGGACGGACATGAGGAGATTTAGTTCATTATAGGTTTTGGGAGAAACATGTTCTAGGCTTTCAAGCTTTCAGGCATAATGTACTGGCCTGATATTGAAAGTATAGTACTTTCATCACTAGTAGATCTGGTATGGTTATGCACTATGTTACTTGGACTCGGATGTGAGTGTCGGATACGGGTATGTGTCCGACACGGGTATGTTCAATTTTTCTAAGTTTTTGCACGTATTTGGAGGGTCCTTGGAGGGTCATATCCCCATATCCATGTCCGGATATGCGTTGGACATGGGTGTCGGACACAGGTACTTCAAGAAAAATGAAGAGTCGGAACAACATAGGTTATGCATCAACAAGCTTTAATGCAAATTACTGTTGACCTACCATTATTCAAAAGTGATTTCTTTAGGCAGCATATTTCCAAGTAGCTGCATCTGTGGTCTGCCTGACTGCCACTTTCTCATAGTCATTTGGACCTAAAGAGACTTCCAGCGTATATAGACATGAAATTTATATAGTAATTCAGTTGAGATAATTATGTGGGGACTGAGGTTCTGTAGTTCTGCATTAAAGCTTCTATTGTGACCAGGAAATGATCAAATATTACAAAATTCTGTACTTTTTGGGTTGTAATTAATTCTTCTTCTTGCAGTTGCTTCGAGGCCTGAAATATCTTCACTCAGCAAATATTCTCCACCGTGACCTGAAGCCTGGAAACCTTCTTATCAATGCAAATTGTGACCTTAAAATTTGTGACTTTGGACTAGCACGCACTAGCAATGCCAAGGGTCAATTCATGACAGAGTATGTTGTCACTCGCTGGTACAGGGCCCCTGAGCTTCTCCTCTGCTGCGACAACTATGGAACATCCATTGATGTGTGGTCTGTTGGATGCATCTTTGCAGAGCTTCTTGGCCGAAAACCCATATTCCCTGGTACAGAGTGTCTCAACCAACTTAAGCTGATCATCAACATCCTTGGCAGCCAGAAGGAGGAGGATCTTGAATTTATAGATAACCCCAAGGCAAGGAAGTACATCAAATCACTTCCATATTCCCTTGGAACCCCCTTTTCCCGTCTTTATCCAAATGCCCATCCTTTGGCAATTGATTTACTGCAAAAGATGCTTGTTTTTGACCCTTCAAAAAGGATTAGTGTAACTGAAGCACTCCAACACCCTTACATGGCACCATTGTACGATCCCAACTGCAATCCTCCAGCCCAGGTGCCAATCGATCTTGACATAGATGAGGATTTAGGGGAAGAGATGATCAGGGAGATGATGTGGAAGGAAATGCTTCATTACCATCCTGAAGCTGCTACAGCCAATGGTGAGGTGTGCGCCTAATCCTTTTCCACTTCTTGGTTCTGCAGTCAAGCCTACGAGTTTGTTTTACTACTAATGTGCTGGGTTTTTTCTTGGTGATATTAGATGCTATATTTATGTCTTCGCAACTCCTTTATGCTTTTTAATAATGTTGGAGAAACATAAGTTATGTGTCAGTTGTCTGCTGTGATGCATGATATAACTAAATTTTGTATCAAGAGCTTTGTTTAGGAGCTTGAGCTCTTTACTGTAGAATCTTTGTTTCTTTTTTTTGAACTTGTATATATGGTTGCTATTGTATGTGTCTAACTCTGAGAACTTTTTTTTTTACATGTAAATTAAGTTTAGACATCAAGAACTATTGTTATCTGCTGTGTACTTTGTATGAAAGAAAAAACTGTTGAATTTTCACCTGCTGCTGTTACTCAATGCTCACTTATGCTGATGGCTCTTTTGAGAAAGAAGCATGGTTCAAAGGGCTTTGGGCAATGAACTTATGAGGCACTGTATTTTTTTTTTTTTTTTTTTATAGTAGGTAGTTTTGAACTATGTTATCCGAATTCGGATTAAGTGTCGGAAACGAATGTGTTCGATACGGATATGTTTATTTTTTAAAAGTTTTTTCATATATTTGAAAGATTATATTCTTATACTTATGTCCGAAATAAGAAAAATGAAAAGTTCAGGTTGCATAGGTTCTGAACTGAACATCAGATTTGACAGTCCAAAATTTTCTTTTTAACCCCTATGTTGTTCTATTTAGATATAGAACCCAAGCAACCATAACCACGGCCTGATAATCTTGGGCCGGATTTGGTCTGATCATCTGTGGGCTTAGTGCTATTTTATTTTTCCATTGGTCTGGAATCTAAAGCCCAATGTGTTATCTAACGAGAAAGGGTACACCATTTTTAGATAATGAGGCCCACATAAACATAATCACACATATATATACTGCAAAAAGTGGAAAAAAAGAAAAAAAAAAAGTTGGTCAAGCAAGTTAAGACCTTATTTAGCATTGCTTCTGGCACAATTTTTAAGGTTAAAAGCTATTTGTCACCGCAAATGCAATGCTAAACAAATAAAAAAAATTGGCTTCTGCTGTTGAAATCATGGTTTGAAAAGCCAAACAAAAAAATAAATAAATATAGCTTTTGAGCTTTAAAAGCTGACTTTTGGATAAAATAACTTTATTATCCTCACATCTCTACGCTTCTATTATTTTAAACAATACTTTAATTTTTTACATTTTAATTTTTTACAATACTTTTTTCACAACAATACTAAATATTTAAAAAAATTTAAATCATATTTTTTCATCACATTTTATAAATATGTTTTTTTCAACTTAAGCTTTTTACAATCCAAATTTTTTTCAACTGCTAAACTAGCCCTAAGTTGTTCTGGGTTGAATAATCTTCGAATTTGTTTACTTTGTCGCTACGTCTGTTTTTAAGGTAGATTTGGACAAAAAACGCTAAGCAGGAGACGGGTCCACTTTTGATTTGCTGGTCTTTTCCCCACCCCGCTTGCTGTTGCGGTGTTGCCTTTCAAGAGGCTGCTTGAGCTTTCTATTGTTTTTGTTTAGCTGCTTTTACGGCAGGGGCCAACCTTCAAAGTTGGCTCCTTTTTAAACCCAACTACCACCAGCCACCTTTTCCTTTTTCTTATGAGGGGCCACGTCCTATGAAGTTTGTCCTAAAAAATATATGCAGTGATATAGGTTTCGGCCTTAACATTTAAAAATTCAGATATAATCATGTTAGTGTAGTAGACTAGTCTCTAGAATCTAGAGTCTAGAGAGAGACTAGAAAGAAACAGAGGACAAGAATATTATTGTTTGTTAGTAAAGCTTCACGTGTAATAATACTTTGAGTGTCACTCACTTTCTTTCCCCTCCTGCATGTGATTCGGTTTATTTATTGTACTATACTTTGTTTCTTGGGAAATTAATGTAAAAACTTGGCCACTGTTGAGGATTATGTTAAAGCTTAGAACCCAAAAAACATCTTCATTATATGTAGGTAATGGTGGATTGGCTCAAGATAAATTCATTTGACTTTTGAGTGATTTTAATTTTATATGTAGGGGAAGGGAAAGGAAAGAGGGATAAAATATCACTAAGCTGATATTTTTCTTGAAGAATTAGTTCTCTGTGGCTCTTTTTGCCACTTGGAAGAACTCAGTTAAGTAGGTAATTAAAGATCGGACCACTAAAAAAGCATCAAACAGCTGATTGATTGATTGATATTCCTTTGCCAACTTGTTTACATATTAATCTTCTTTATAAACCTTTTTTTAGTAGTGTTACTGTTTTTTTTCTTATAAAATATGATGAAAGAGCTTGAAGCTAATCAAATGACAGATGCTCCATGAATGAAAATGGGTAACAGCTGCAGTGAGCCTTATGAACCAAAAATTTCTGCGAGATAATATGGGAATTTCTTGGGCAAAATTAATAAAAAAGTTAAAGTTTATGGATTCTTTGTCAGCTTCTTCTGGAACCCTTTTTTTTTTTAAGTAATGTTCATATGCCTAAATGTTTTTATGATTTAGAAATTAAAACAGCAGTCTAGTTTAGACTACTTTGATGTCTTTTTGGGGTTTTCAACTGCTTTGATTGAGGAATATTGTATGAATTCAATATTCCTTACTTTTTTTTTAATTTGAGTTTTATAGTCGTTATATATATATATATGCTTTTGAGCTTATATATTCATTATAAGCAGAATATTAATCAAGCACACTTTGAATGTGATTCTCCTTATAAAAATATGTATTTTTTCTGACATTTTAAATTACATGTAAAAAAAGAGAACTGATTTTTGGGTTCCATTCCCACTATGACCAGGTACTTTGAATAAGCTTTCATGTAGATAATTATGACAATTTTCTCTTAGAAAATCTTGGTTCCATAAGACAGAATTGTTTAAACACCTAGTTTAGTCTACTTCATTTCCCTTTTTGGGTCAAATGGAAAATTAAAACTATTTTCTCATAGAAAAAGTTGTCACATAATCTTCTTCTTTGCTAATTATGTGTGTTTCAAGTTTTTAGTTTATTACATATGATAATACGTTCTAATCCCCCTGGGAGGATCTTAAATTAAGGTGCACTCTACCACACATGAGTGCTCCTCACAAGTATAGAAACCTGAAGACATCCTGGTTGACATATATTATATATATATATATATATCCTATATCTAATATCTTAGTTCTTAATTTCTTTGTTCCTGAATCCCTACTCCCTAACACTCCAGAGATATGATCAGATTTACTTGTGAATATCTGCAATGCAAAATAAGAAGGTTTTGGTTAATAATTAATATGCAGATACTTTTTACACCAAAAAAAAGAAATATCATTCTCAGGCTTTGCCTTCACGATGAAGGCAGGCAGATTCCAGAGTTGGATAATTAAAGATCCCCCCCTGGCCTGGAGAGATTTGAAGTTGGTACGAAACTGGACCAAGAATAGATAACATGACAGCTCTACAGTATCTTCACCTTACTGTGATAATCAGCTTTACACTATTCTTCCATGCACGATTGAGCCTGATATAGGAAACCCCCTTATCTGCCTTTTTCTATTTGAGAGAGGTTGGAGGAGCCGTAAAGAGGATAAAGGTGGTGGAATGGAGGTTTAATGGCTGCTTTTTTTTTTCCTTCCCTTTGCTAGGTTAAAGTAGCACGTGGGTTTAAGCTTAGCCTGGTTTCTGAGCACCCCTAGTCCAACAAAGCAACCCTGACTTGACCAAAACTGAGACTGCTTAAATTGTTGATTAACCAGTCAAGATTAAAGAACAACTTGTTTAATATATATCTCATAATCCGAACAAAAAGAAAGTGTCCCAGAAATCTGTTGCATTACAATCACCAAATCTCAATTGTTAATCTAGCTTTCCAGATTCTGCTTCAGGGATTTGAATAGTTTCTTATAAATTATAAGGTGGCTCTTAATTGTGGAATGATTGATGACTTTTGGTGAGTGAAGAAACAGTAGTTCTCTTATCTATAAAGACCAAATATCTTTAGGTGTCTGCTGTCGAGGGAAAGAAGCCCTTGTCAGCTGATAGGCTAAAAGGAAACTCTGAGATTAAAAGCTATAAATTGAGGGGAAAAGTAAACATGTGAAAATCAAGTGCATGGAAAATTGAAATTGAGCTTGTTTTTGGACCCTTTTGCAAAAGCTGAAATAGACTCCTCTCTTGAGTCTTGAGTCTTGACCCTAAACCGACCATTCTATCCTTTCCTTTCTGTCTGCTGCTCTTTCTCATCTCTATCTGATATTGTTTGATAATTGATGAAGAAGATTGTAGAAAAAATTTGAAAAGAGTAATGGCAGATTGGCAGCATTTGGGTTTTGGATCTCTTCTTTTTGATTCAGATTATATGGTAAGGATACTCACGATTCAACTTTTTGAAAGCTATATCATGGCTAGAAAATAAAGTTATTATGTGGTATATGGTAGTGTAATATGTTAGTAGAATATTAAATTTTAATTTTAATGATTAAGATTTAATAGTTGATAATTTTAAATATAAAAAAATATTACTGTCCTTGCTTTTTCTGTACAAAATTTGTTCCTCTTAACAATTAAAAGGCCAGAAAGAAGCCAAGGGATGCATGAAAACGTATGAGAAAGGAACATAGAAATTTTTTTTTTTTTTTTTTAAAAAGAAATACTTAACATAAATGAAACACAAATACTACAATCATGAGGCAAATATTAGTGGGGCAAATGCAATTATATTTGGAAGATCTAATTGATTCTAAAAGAGAAAGGGATACTGCAATATTGACTAACATCTATATATATGGAACAATAAATTTTGGAAATTGAAAAAAAAAGCATATTCTTTTTAACACCACAACAAATAGCCACCTGTTAAGACCTTTATCAATGAGTCATCTTCATCGCCATTTATGATGGGACATATATATATATATATATAGGAGAGTTGATAGCAGCAAACAATTTTCATTTGATGGAAACTAGTTTCTGCCAATTCCTGCAGCTTGTCAAATTGATGTTTCACCTCACCTTACTATAATTTATTAATAATTAAGAGGTGTGGGAGTAGCTTGGAAAATGCAAAGTTTGATCATCCTTTGCACATTATTATTAATTCTTCAAAAATTAATATAGCTAGTAATGTCCTTGAAATTCTACAGCTACAAATTTTTTTTTTTTGCTGATACATAGAACCAAGCTTGTATAATGCATGCAAAAGCTTGGTCAAAAGTCCTAACAACATAAAAATCGACAACATATATAGAATTTTCCTTGAGGAATTGCAAGGGTATTCATTAAAAAAGTTAAAGTGAGTGTCTTTCTTTTTAGAACTGTTCCTCAATCCTTAATCTGTTCACATTGCTGTAGGAATAGGAAGTTTATTCATTAGCTACATTTTAACTGAGTCCGAATAAGTAAAAAAAGATTTTGTTTTTCGATCGGCTGGCCAAGGTATAAAATATTGTAATTAAAGCCATTTTTTTAAATACAGTTGGGATATTTTTGGACTTTGTTTGAATCTAATTTTTTTTTTTTAATGATTTTAAAAATTTATTATTTACATTTAAAATTTTATTCTTATAATACTCTTCACGAGATCGAATCTTAATTGATAATGAGCGTGACCTCTTTTTCTTATCTACTAATTAACTCTTGTAAAATCATTTAATATATGATTTTTTACTATTGTTCTTCAAAGAAAAAGTCAAATTAAATCTGGTAATTTATGTATGTGTGTTGTATTTCGTATTTTTTTTTTTTGTAAACATAAACACACAACACGAATTATTAAATATATCAAAATTCTAAACACGAATACGATACATATATTAAATGCATTATGTTTATTACATTGTTTTCATATTTATTAAACATGTTATTTTAATATCATATTTTTATATCATGTCCAAAATTATCAAACCTATACCTAAGCAACTGGGGTTCTCTTAAGTAACTTCAAATTTCTTAAATACCCAACAAACAAATCAACGTTTGAAAGCTGCTACCCAAGAAGCACTTGTAGAACAAACACACAAAAGAAGAAGCTATCGACCAAAGCTAGCTCCTCATAAAGCCCCAACCAATCCCTTTGATCAGCTCTATCCCTCAAGCCATGTTTTGCTTTCTTTGACACACAACTTTTTTAATTTCAGCATAAAAATTTTGTTAGCTATATATATATATATATTGTGATTTTACTTTTAGGCATGGATCTTTGAACTTCTTTTATATATGGGTTGTCACTATCTCGGAGGGACCGCATTTATCATCCCCATAAAATACCAAATCACCATGAACAGTATATACCTAGTAAACACTAACAAAACTTTACTCTCCGAGGGCAATAATTGAGTTGAATGTGGTAAACTTTTAGCAACCCATTTTTAATTTTTAAGCCCCTTTTCAAAGTCTTCATTTAAATAATCTTTTATTGCCTTATAATTAAGAATCGAGGATTATATAAAATACTGTCTAGTTTTGTTTTGTGTTGTGTTGTGTTGCATCGGAAGTTAATTAAATCCATCACTTCACTTGTTTGACATTAATTATCGACATGAATCACATGATCCATGTGGAAAGTCTACTAATTAGTAAAATCAGATGTTTTAGCAAAACATATATATATATATATATATATATATATATATGCCGGTCCTTATCAATATAATGGTGATTATCAAGAAACTGCCCTAAGAATTACTACTACTAAAATTAATCACCAAACTACAAGTAGAAAAAGATAAAAAAAATAAAATAAAATGCTTCAAGTATGTAAATATACAAGGAAGGATCATGGTATTCATGTCTTTTCTCCTTGGCTTTATTTTTATGGTGGGATGTCAATTTAGTCTCTCTCAGTTTTCTTATGTTGGAAGTGAAGAAAGAAATATCAATCTGACAAGTTTTAAAATAAAAATAAAAAAGTTTCGGTCCGAATATTATAACTTTCTATTGAAATTAAACCCACACGATGTCACATTCACTGTTTATAGTAGCTTACAACAATAAAATTTCCTTTACCCTTTTCTCTTTATTTCATTCGAGAGTATATAGTTATTTTTATTGTCATTTTGTGCTCACCCTTCTGTTAGATACTATACGTACTCTACAACCGTCTTCCAACTCTGGGGCTCACCCCCAGATCATTGTATGTCGCCTTTGGCGTGATGATTTGATCAGCAATTCAGCTATGCTATGAACATGTTTCATCAAGTTTCATATTATTGTCGGCAAACCAATACCAGTATTAAAATATCATGTCGGTCTTAAAAGATCGTCCAAAAAAAAAAGAAGAAAACAGTAAAACCTAAAGATAATTTTTTTGCTAAAACATTGAATTTATTAAACCTGAAATGAAACAGAGTTCATTACAAGTAGCGCAGCGTATTATAAAAAAATTGAAACATAAAAAAAATGTTCCTATTCTACTAATTGAAACATAAAAAGGAGTCTATGTTATATATAGGATTAAGGATTGGGTTGGCTTGGGTTAAGTGTGTTTTGCATTATCATGGCTATAAACAGGGTAAGCATGGAGAACTTTCATGTTTCTTTTTGCGTTTCATGACTTTAACAGGGTAAGCATTTGGAAGAGAGAAAATAACTTTGATGTTCTTTTCTTTTTTTTTTGTGTGTTAAAGCAAAGCATGGGATTGGATCTTGTCATTTTCAGTGACATGGGCTCCAACTATAATAACACAAAGGGAAAACCTGATGATCAATCAGGCAATTGTAGAGTTTTAGCTGATGGAATATTCTAAAGTATATGTTTTTAGACCATGTTCTCCACCTGCTCATCAAATAAAATGCATTTATAGATAGTTCTCTTATAATTTCTTTGTTTTTCTTTTCTTTCTTTTTTTCCCTCTAGAGAAGAGTCAGAGACCTTGAATTCAAATTAAGATATAGAAGAAAAAAAAAAAAGTGGATTTTTTCTGGCTGCATAATTGTGATTTCCACACAAGTTTTCATGGAAAACACTGGAAAGACTAATTTCTCTGAACTGAGTTTCTATTGGCTGGTAGCATTAATATTTCTCTGGAAAAAGGTTTACTACTTATGATGTGCAATTGTCATGGGAACCCTTTTATCAATGCCTCTTGCATCTTTTTTTCTATCAGCAAGTTGAAAGTAGACCATTGTTTCTTTCCTTGCTCTTTCACAAACAAGATAAGGATGAAGATTCTGCAGATCTCTTATTTCCATTAGAAGGTTGGCACTTGGCATGCAGCTGGAAGAGTAGTTTTTAGGCAGATGAAAGAAAAAGGTGGAAAAAAAATGCCCATAGGCCATAACAGTTACATTAACATTTATTTTTGAAAAGAATGGAACCAGGATTTGCACAAGAACAAAATCTAAGAAATAATTAAGAAGATTTTTTGAACTATTACAAGTGAAAATTTGTTCAAAACAATTGAAATGGGTGATAGATACAAGTCATTTTTCTGGTCTGTCAAGCTTAATGTTCCTGTTTCTAGCAAATATTATATATTAGTTGCATGTCATCGTTCCTGTTAGACTAAGAATAAGAAAATACTATAGATTCTCGAGTTCTAACACTTTTAAAACATATCAGAAACTACCCACTGGGGTGGCTTGCAATTAAGGCTGGGGCCATGCAGCCTTTGGTTTTGTGGTCCAAGCTGCTAGCTAGTAAATAGGTATAAATTAAGGCCTAAATGGAAAATCTTTTTAATTAAGTTTTCTGGGATGTTATTGTTTGCTATATGTTTTCAGTTTCCAGTTTCCAGATTCTTCAAAGCAATCAGTAGCCCAATTAAAGTCAAAACCTTGATGCTTACTTTGTGCTACAAGTACCCAGGCTTTAGCACCATTCCTGGAGCTGAACTGATTGCACATGGGGATGCTTTTGTTTTTAAGTTTTTAATGGGAAAAAGTTGGTCAGATTATATAGAATAAGTTGTGATGATTTTTTTTTATTTATTATTATTTTAGTATTAAATAAGGAATTGATGAAATTAAAAGAATAAGGTGTCATGTTTTTATTACTAAGGGAAAAAAAAAAACTGAACCAACTTGTTCTTTTCAGGTCCAGTGAACAGCTTCAATATGGCAAGCAATATTTATAGATTCTCTGCTTATAATGAAATTATGGTTCTTCTTGGTAGAAATCGGTTTCGATTTTTTCATTATTTTTTAATATACATTTTTTTTTTATAGTTTATACACGAATTTTATATAAGTGAATGATGATAATGAATTTATTAAAAAAAATAATGAAAAGAATAAAAGAATATCCAATAATAGAAATTTATTTATGACTATTAGATTGGTGTATATTTAAAAAAATAAAAAAGATAATATAATTAAAAAATAAATGATAATTTTTTTATTTTATTTGTGAAATTTAAAATTTTTATCACTAGTGTATGAAATAATAAAGCATGTTTTATTTAGAGAAAAAAATAAAGAAAATAATTCCTTAAAATTTTCCTACATTCAAAGGAAAATTATTCATTTATACTTGATAGAATTAAAGAATGCCTAAGAAATAACAAGTGTCTGTGAGACTCATTAGAAAAACTATTAATAATAGCAATAATCTTTCTTCCCTTTTTTAATGCCCAGATTACCCCTTCAATGATTGAAATGCCACCTCCATCCCAAAGATTTTTTTTTTTTGGATAAGTAAGTGTTTTATTTATCCAGAAAGCAGTTAAACTGCTACATCCAACATCATGTGCAACATATACTTAAAGCTATACATACTTAAACAATACTTGAACAAAACTTAAGACCACTAATCAATCAGGGAACAATAGCAACATACTTCAGCAATACTTAAAGCTATTTAAAATTATTAATAGTTTTTCATGTAAATGTGGTAATCAGTATACATGTATGGTGTTTGGTTAAAAAATTTAAAATTTTAAATATAAATATGATATATGTATTAATTAAATATATTATATTAATTATATTTAAACATATCGTATCATATTTATTATAATATTTTATATTTATTAAATATATAATATTCATGTCGGTTTCAAAATTATTATATCAACAACGGCCCCTTGTCAAAGAAAGCAACTGTAATGAACTTAAACGATTAATTCTGGTAGTAATCGTGAAAGTGAGGTAAAAAAACAAACTACTGATACAAATTATGCCGTATTTAAAATGTTTTTTTTAAGATTAATTAATATATAATTTATAATAATAATATTATATTAAATACAATAATTAATTATTATTTTTATTATATTAAATAAAAATATTGTTATATATATATATATAATAATTTTAAAGAAAATCCTTAAACATTCGTCAGCAAAATAAATAATAGTATAGTAAAACTATCAGCGAGGGAAAATAGCACAAAAAACAGATAAAAACAAAAAACCTGAAAAGAGTAATGATAAATAATTTGTATGGTGTATGTCTTGGTCACGCAGCCTTAATTGGAGGTTTGTGGAAATTTCGTCTCCACCCCACATAGCCTATCAAACTCTTTCTCCAACAACACCCGAGAAGGAGATTCCAATGCTCTTTTCTTTTTATTCGCATTTTCTAAAACTTTCTTTCATTTTCTTCAATACCCTTTTTCTTCTATAAATTGCCTTCTCAATTCTCTCAAAAACCTCTTCCACTTCTGCTCTCTTCCCCCCCTTGTAGAGCTTTAGGCTGTTTCTGCTTTCTTCTTCTTTTTCTTTTCCCTTTGTAGAGCTGAGGTTCTGCTGTTTTTGGTCCTCTTAACTCTTTTACTCTTTTTTTTTTTTTTTTTTCCTGGTTTCCTCTGTTCTTTTCATATCATTTTGCAAGGCTTTTGCCCTTCTATGGGGGGTTTTGGTTGTTAAACTTTGGATTCTAGAATCTATAGTCTATACCAAAAACCCATAAAGTCAAACTCTTGAAAAAACTCCATCTTCCAGCAAAAAAAAATCTTGTTTTTGCTGAGATTTGCTGATATTTTTCTGCCAAAGAGAAGCTTTTTTTTTTTTTACTGTTGTAAGTCTTCATGCTGCATAAGCTTTTGATGTTTGAGACTCATGTCTCCGGTTGTTAGTGAAATACTCCGATCCGGGTTTATGATAAATTCCTCCCTCAGACGCAGGACCCATCTTGTTCAATCTTTCTCAGTTGTCTTCCTCTATTGGTTCTATGTTTTTTCATAAATAAACTTTTTGTTACTGCTTGAGTTCCACTATATTATAATACATATACTAAATCAAATAACTAAATAACTGTCTAGATTAGCTAGTATTGGGGTCCTGTCGTCTTTGAGGTTAGATTATCCTGAAATATTAGCCCTTTTTTATTGAAGTTTTAGCAGTGATTTTGACGTAAATATAATATGGGTTCCTCTAGTGGAAATTCCAATTCCTCAGGTTCCACTCTGCTTCAGAATTCTGGCTCTGAAGAGGACTTGCATCAGTTGATGGATCAAAGAAAAAGAAAAAGAAAGGAATCAAACAGAGAATCAGCAAGAAGATCCAGGATGAAAAAACAGAAGCACTTAGATGATTTAGTTACCCAAGTGACACAGCTAAGCAAGGATAATAACCAAATCCTTACAGGCATCAACTTCACCACCCAGCACTATTTGAACATTGAGGCTGAGAACTCAGTTTTGAGGGCTCAGATGATGGAACTAAGCCAAAGACTAGACTCTCTAAATGAGATCCTCAATTATCTCAACAGATCACCCACAACAACAACCAATCTTGGGGTGTATGAAACTCATGAGGGTTTTGAAACAAGTGCTGATCACAGTTTCACCAACCCTTTCAATCTGCCTTATCTTAATCAATTACCTATCATGGCCTCTACAGACATCTTTCAATACTGATCCATCATCATTACTAAATGGATGAAGAAAAAAATGGTCAAAATGTGGGTTTTTTTCATGCGGATGAAAGAGGGTATTATTATTATTATCATAATTTGCCCCTCTCTTTTATTGTTATTATTAATATTATTAGTAAAATATTAGTCTTATTGGCAGCCAGGGCTAGGAAGATGATGTAAAAGAAGTGTAAGAGAATTGGCAACTAGCAAGTAAAAGCTGCTTGCTAGGGGATAAAATTATGTGTTTTTTTTTTTTTTGTAAATGGAGATTTCAGATATAAAATATGGTGTGAAGGGTTTGTGGATGTATGTGGTCTGGTCTCCCACGTTATATATTATTAGTATTTATTAATTTGCTTCACTTGTTTGTTTGGTGTCTTTTTTTTTTTTTGATAAGTAAATTTCCATTTATCAAAAAAACAGCAGTGCTGCTACATGTTACAAAGCTAGTTTAGTCTAGCTAAACAAATCAGAAAATCAATGTCTTTAGACAAACATGTCTGCATTTAACCTCCAAGAATTACATAAGAACGTATTAACTGAATCTCTTTTAATCTTCCTAAGGTCACTTAACCTGGTCGAGATCATGTCTCTCACTTGCTCAGTGAGGTGCTCCTCCTTTTGCTCAGTTGAGTTGAGCAAACGATTGTTTCTTTCCTTCCAAACTAGGTAGATAACTGCGTTCCAAGCTAGCCTCAATATCGTTGTGATTAGAGCTTTACCTTTGAGGTTGACAGTGGCCCATTGAAGCTCTACATTCCAACATGCAACCTGCCTTTTTAACCTACAAAGTACCATCACTCTCTGCCATATCTGTTTCGAGTAGGAGCAAGTGAAGAATAGATGATCCCTGGTTTCCCTCTCTTGTTTGCACAGCAAACATTTGTCATCCATTGCCATTCCCCAGGAGATAAGCCTATCCTTTGTGGCCAATCTATTTAGGATTGCCATCCAGGAGAGCATAGAATGCCGAGGAATATTAAAATTACACCATACCAACTTATACCAAGCCACTTTCCCAGCTGAAGGTCTGATCTTGTTCCACACTGCTGACACTTGGTACTTTCTCTCAGGGAAAGGCCATTTGCAGCTTCCATCAGCAGTTGTGAGAACTATTCTGGCAGCCACCTCTCTCAATTGCATGATCTTCCTCCAATTCCAACTGCTCCCACTCTGGATAGAGATGTGCCATGGATCTCTATCCTTCAACACATAAGTCTTGATCCAGGCTATCCATAGGGAGCCTGCTTCAATCAGTACAGCCCAAAAATTCCTTAGAATACATGCCTGATTCCAAGTGACAATGTCCTTTACACCAAGTCCCCCTTCTGATTTTGGCAGGCAAATAGACTTCCAGCTAACTTTAGCTCCCTTAGCTTGGCCTTCCTTCCCTTTCCATAAGAAACTTGAACATATCTGCATCAACTTCCTTATGCACTGCGTGGGCAGGACAAAATGTCTGCACCAGAAGTTCTGCAGGTGAAACAGAACTGATTGGATAAGCTGAAGCCTTCCAGCATAAGACAAGAACTTTGTTGCCCATCCTCTAACCCTTGCTGTCACCTTCTCCAAAAGTGGCTCACAGTCCTTCATGGTTAATCTTCTAGTGACTAATGGTACCCCCAGGTATCTGACAGGCAGTGTGCCTGTTTTGAACCCTGTGGACTCTTTGATGAGCCTTAATTCTTCTCTGTCAATTCCTGTGGAGAAGAACTCACTTTTGGTGCTATTAAGTTGGAGCCCTGAGTAGATGTAGAATTGACTTAGCACTAGCTTAATACCCTTCACTGAATCAAGATTGCCCTTGGCAAAGATTAGCAGATCATCAGCAAAACTCAGGTGAGTTAAATGAAGCTTTTTGCACTTTGGATGATAAGAGAAGACCCCGTACTGTGCTGCTGAGTCCAGCAACTTGGACAGGACATTGATAGCAATCACAAAGAGGTAGGGGGAAAGGGGATCACCTTGCCTGACTCCTCTTGCCCCCTTAAAGAAGCCCATAAGTCCTCCATTAACAGATATAGAGAAATAGCTGGTGGATAGGCAACTTTCAATCCAATCTAGGAACTGCTGAGGGACCTGCATTGCCTTCAATACTGCAGTGATGAATTCCCAGCTGATAGTATCAAATGCCTTCTGCAAATCCACTTTTATGGTACATCTTGGGGACAGAGTATTCCTACTATAGCCTCTGACTAACTCTTGAGCAAGCAGGATATTGTCTGTGATACTCCTGCCTGGAATGAAGGCACTCTGATTGGGACAGATCACCAATGGAAGACTGCTCTTTAGTCTGTTAGTCAGAATCTTGCTGATGCATTTGTAAAAGACTGTGCAACAGGAAATTGGTCTGAAATCTCTCATTGTGCTTGGATTAGGGCATTTTGGAATGAGAGCCACACTAGTTGAATTGAAGGATTTGTGCATCACTCCTGTCCTGAAAAAGAACATTGCAGCCTCTGTGACATCCTCACCAACAACTTGCCAAGCTGTTTTGAAAAAGTGAGCTGTGAATCCATCTGGCCCTGGACTCTTGTCACTATGAATCGAAAACATTGCTTCTTTTATCTCTGCAGGAGTTACCCTTTTAACCAGTTCAGCTTGATGCTCTTCAGTGATGGAAGTCTGAAGAAGTTCAGCAAGCAAATCCTGATTACAGCCCTTGACCATATGGTCTTTGGATCCCAACAAGTTCTGGAAGTAGGAGACAGCTTCTGCAGCAATCTGATCAAAGTTTTCAAGTCTGTTTCCTTGTGCATCCGTCAAAGAATGAATGGTATTTTTGCTCAACTTTGCCCTTACCATCCTATGGAAGAAGCCTGTGTTTTGGTCTCCTTCCTTTAGCCATTGAATTCTAGATTTCTGCTTGTAAAAGCTTTCCTCATCTTTGAGAAGATTATTGAAATCCCTGGAAAGGATATCTTTCTTTGCTGCTAATTCAACATCTGCAGGCTTCCTTAATAGTTGGAGCTGCATTTCTTCTAATTCCCTTCTTTTGGCTTGTACCTTCTCAGTAATAGCTCCATACTTCTTGAAATTGAAATTCTTGAGCTTCTGCTTCACTCTCTTCAATTTGATATGCAAATTGGACATAGGATCGCCTCTGGTAGGTTCCTGCCATGAGCTCTCAACTATATCCATGAACTCTGCATCTCTAGTCCAGTAATTGAAAAACTTGAATGGTTTGGGAGGGGAGTGATTCTCCAAGCTGGTTTTGATTAGTGCAGCACAGTGATCAGAGGTTTCAGGTGCAATAAATTCCACATAGGAATGTGGGAAAGAGAGGAGCCATTGATCATTGATCATGACCCTATCAAGCTTCTTGGCAAGATGATTCTCTTGATGATTTGACCAGGTAAAGATTGGACCAACAAATTGGTGATCCATCAATGCATTCTGTTCAATGCAAAGTTGGAAATCTTTCATATCTGAGGTACTGGGTTGGGATCCATTAAAGCATGAGCTTTCTGATGGATGAGCTACCACATTATAATCTCCTGCCAAAATCCATGGCGCACCTTGAGTAGTTCCACTGAGGGAATGCAAGTGTGACCAAAGCAATTTCCTTCTGCTTCCTTCATTACTTCCATAAATGGCAGTTAAATAAAACCTCATAGAGTTCAATTTAATCTGGCATGTGATGGACTGTTCTGTTGAGTCCTTCATATCTACATCCAGATGAACCTTACTAAGGATCCAAATTCTTCCATTTGAAGCTTCAGAGTAGTTATGATGGAGATTCCATCCCTTAAAATGCATGTCAACAATCTTCTGCACTTTAGGTAGCTTTACTCTAGTCTCAATAAGACAGACAATATCAATCTGCAACTTAGAAATTCTACTGACTACCTGTTTCTGCCTTAGAGGACAATTTAGTCCTCTAACATTCCAAACAAGGAAGTTCATTAATGAAGAGTTGGAGAGTGACTCCCCAAGGCAGAAGCCTTACCTCGAGCCTTTCCTTTGTCAACAGGCCCCTTCCTTCTCTTCAAGTTCTTCATCAGATCTGCCACTCCTGCTGCAGCAGCCCTAGGCTTTCTTGTTTCTTCTGAAAAAACAACCTGATGAGAGTGGCTTTCAGTCCTATCCTCCATAAGTGACTCTGTGTTACCAGTATCCTCCTCATTTTCAGGAACAGATTCCAATATTGCAAATCTGTTGGCTGAGCCCATAGCTCCTGTGGCTGAGGAGGATCCTCGTTCTGTCTCAGATGGAACTGGCCTTTCCAATTGCTCTATGATGACCTGAGCAGGTAATTCTATCTGCTCTTCAGAGATCCTTGGAATCGTCTGCTCATCAGGAATCCTCAACTCTGTCTGCTCGTTCTGAGCCTTCTGCTTAGGAATCCATTTTTTGGTTGGAATTTCCTTTGGCAGGCGAGGACAACTTTTGTTATTGTGACCAAAAATGCCACAGTGAATACACTTCTGAGGCATCCATGGTGCCTCAACTGTGATAGGGATCACTGAGCCATTTCTGAGCTCCACTGCAATCGAATTGGGCAATTCTTGAGCCACATCTATCTCAACACAAACTTTAGCATATGCTAGCCTTTGCTTGTTTGCAGTTATTTTGTCCATATAGAGAGGGGTGCCAATGGCGCTAGCTATATAGCTCAGACCTCTCATTGTGAATAATTCCAATGGGACATTGCTCAGATGAATCCAGATAGGAAGCTTTTCTATGTTGAATTCTAAGGTGTTCAGGTCTGGTTCCCATTTCCTCAAGATGATTGGGCTGTTTTGGATGTGCCAAGGTCCATGTTCAAGCACCCAATCCCTTGTCTCTACATTATGGAACTGAAGAACATAGAGATTCCTTCCTACTGGCTTAATTTGGAGATCTCCATCCTTTCCCCATAGCATATTGGCCAGCTTATTGAACAAACTGAAATTTGGAGGTTTCCCTATAAATTGCGCAATCAGTGAGTTCTTCCATTGATGAATTCCTTCTTCAAATACTTCATCTGGTGGTTTTACAGTAACTTTCCCATCCATCTTCAGCGGAGGAAAGAATCTCAGAGTTTGATTTTCAGCTGCAACAAACAATTTCCTCCAATCAGGAGCTGCCACGTCAGCAGAGTTAGATACAACTGACTCTGTTCTTCGTTCTTCTCCAATCTCCCTTGATCGTTCCACCAATTTACCACGATCTATTCCAGCTGCAATGGAGGGATAATTTCCATTAACAACTTGTTTAAAGCTTCTTTGCTGGGAGTCCTTACCTTCCAATCTTTGATTAGCTGCCTTCTCCAATGGAGTCATCATAAGGTTCATCCCCAATCTTCCAAGAACAAGGGAATCAGAGATGAGCAAGCAAGCAAGGTTTGCTAGCTTCGAGATGATGAAATACTTGATCGATGTTGAGTTCTTGAAGATCCGTGGTGTTTCTGTCTTCCCTTTCCCTCCAAGACTTCAACTTTCACACAATCTCTAACCCAAAAACGTCCTTTAACCTTACTCAAGCAAAATCCAGATAATGAATGATACAACCCAGATTTACAGCTAAAACCCACTAATTTTATCCAACAAAACCACAGATCAAGTCATTAAATCTGCACCAACTCAGTGGAGTTAATTTGCATCAAAACCGTTTCTTCAAGGCACCAACGTCAACAAATCCTCAAAAACACAATACCCAGATATAAACGAAACGAAAAGCACTATCTTGAATAAAATGAAGAACCGAAAGTGTTAGACGGGATCTGAAAGAGAACTCATTATTATTGCTCTCAGCTGGTTATGGCGGTGGTTTCTTCATTTTCCTTATCCAGCCTTGACCATCTTTTTCTTCCAAAGATTTACAAAAAGGGCTGTTGGGGTTTTGCACTTTTTACCAAGAAACAAAAGACTGAAATTCAAGGGCTCAAACCTGACATAAATGTTGCGAATCGAAGCGTTGAGGCAGAAGCTGAAGATGACGAGTGAGATTTTTATCCCTAGACATTCCTCAAAGAGAATGGTCCCATAACCAAACACTTTTGAAACATCTGTTAAGAATCCGGTTGATTTTTCTCTCAGATCCGAAGTAATCAACACTGTTTAAGACTCAATTTTCATTATACATTATAGCAGATTTTGGTGTCTTTTTCTTCCTTCCAAAACGTCATAATTTATGGTGTCTTCTCTTCTTGTATGCAAGTGAGAATATAATTCTCTCTCTCTCTCTCTCTCTCTCTCTCTCTCTCTCCATAATTTCCAACTTGAATTTGAATTTAAATTAAAATACTAAAAAAAGTATATTTTTCAAAATTTTCAAATAAGTTCATATCCTTCTGATGCATCCAATTAAGCTTTAAAGTACTATTTTTTTGTTTAATTAAATCTTTCTTTAACATGAAAACCATTAAAATTTGAAGAAAAAAAAGAAGAAGAGAGGTTTAATCAAATAAATAATATTTTAAAGGTTCAATTAAACAAAAATAACATTTTGATAATTCAATTAGATAAAAATAATATTTTTAGGATTTAATTGGATACAATTTGATTCACTTTTAGGCTATGTAACCTTTTGACATTATTATTCATAAAACCTTTTGACACAACTATATTTAATAATCATAAATTTGTTGAATATCAAATTTTAAAATAGATTGTATTAATCAATTTGATTAAATCTCAAATTCGGTTAATCCATTTTTATTATGTATTAATTTTTTTTTTCAATACTCATTTCCGTGTTTGAATCAATGACATTAATAACCCTTCAAAAAACGAGGGCTATTATATAATCAAGCACCTAACTAACTTATATAATTATGCATGTGTTAAAATTTTTAAATCTTTTGAAATAGATCTTTCATTTAAAAATCCAAAGTTTTAGATATTTAATTAATATAAAAACTTAGTTTTAACGTAAAATATAATGAATTTTGAAAGTAGTATAAATATACCTTGAATTCCTACTATTTATTTATTTAAATAAATAAATAAATAAAACATAGTTCATATTTTATAATATGCAATTATTATTATATCTCACCCACGTCGACGTCAACCATTTTATAATAATCTAATTAACAAGGTTATATATAAAGAGAGATTATTGGTATGACAAAGTTTATTAGCAAAGGAAAAAAGAAGAATTGAACAAAAGACAAGTAGACAAGGGAATTGAGTAAAATAATTAGTCACAATTAAAGGAAAAAAACTGAAGCTCATCGATCTTGGCCTTAGGGTGTCAAAACTCAAAACCAGCTCCCATTATCTTTTTATTTATTTATTTATTTATTTTGCTCTCCTTTTGTTTCCTTGTCGTTGAAGGAGGGAAGTGATTCTAACATTTTTCATGTTCTTCCATATATCCATTTTCATTCTCTTTGCTTTCCTACCAAAAACACAATATTTTTTAGAGAATAAAATCTTATATAACATCCTCCTTTGCCACATAAATGAGACAATTCTTACCACAAATACAAAAAAAAAAAAAAAGATTAGAAAAGAAGCCAACTTGAATTAAATAGGGCTTACTTCCCCTTGCATTTATTGCATTCAATGTGTGCCTAGAAATAGAAAATGTTGTTGCTTAATTTTATAGTGCATGAAATGCTAATGGAGATTTCACCAGAGCCACCAAAAGGCAGCCAAGAAAGTGGGAGAATTACGTAGATAAAGTGTTTTCTAGTACAGGGCGAATATCTATAAGAGGAAGCAAAGGGGACAATATCATCTGGCAATTAAAACTGGCAAAGTTGATCCCAACTAAAAAATACCTATTTAACTTAAACTTGAATTAATCCGAACTCACGTTGATCCAAACCCGAACTCGAACCCAATTGGCATCCCTTTCAATTTCTGTGTTTGATTGCATGCTAGAAAGAAAGGAAAAAAAAAAGTAGAAAGAGGATTAGTTTAATAACCAAAAGAGATGATGCAAGCATGACCATTAATTAATCAGAAGGGTTTCATTTGAAGAAAATGGTGTCATTTTCATTTGCTTTTGTTTAATGGAAGAGAAATTAGTTTTTAATTAATTGCTTTCATTTATTAATACTTCAATGATATTTGCAGAGGTGTGATCAGTTCACAGCAAGACATAAGCAATGGTGACTTTCTATGGTGAATTTTTTTTTTTTTTTTTTCCAAATTAGAAGAGGAAGACAGGCCAGCAAAAAGTAACATAAAATTCCAATCATGCTACATTTACAAGCCAAACGACATCATCTTCTAGAATTGATTTTTTTTTTTTTTTTTTGAGGATATGACCTCAGATTTATAAACCCAATTATCTTCTTCCCTTTTCAAAAGACTTTGTCTATGTCATAATATGAACTTGCAGCTTTTGCTGTTGCTGGTTTATTTAATTCCTTAGTTTCCAATTTGATTTGATTATGGACATGCCAAAAAGATGGTAGACGAATTCAATCAACAAGAAATGAGCAATCAGTTCATTTATTTTAAGACTTTTTTTTTTGCTTTTGATGGTAGGGCAAGTAGCATGAAAGGGCAGAAGACAGATGATGATGTAAGACTAAAAATGACATTCACACCTACACATCTTAAAATAAATCCAAATAATTGAGTGCAAAGAAACATAGTGTTAAATTCATCCAAAGATTAGTAGGTTAGAATTGCATCATCTCAAATCATCAGTGTGGTAAGTGGGGTTCCGAAAAACATTAGGTTTCATGGAATCATTTTAAAAGCATAACCACAAAGTGGTTTGAGTTTAGGTTTTGTTCTGGTTTTGTTTAGAACAGGAAATTAAAAGCTTGTATATATACCCACTTAAACTGGTTGTATAATTTGGGAATTTCACCATGGAAATGAAAATGGTCATGGGTTTTTCTTTTAGTACAAAGAAAGCCGCAACTTGAGATAAAAGATGAAATTGCAGATACTAAGATTCGAATTTCATATGTGCTGAATGTCGGTGATTGCATAAACTAATTGAACTAAAGCCCGGATTTAACAGTCACGAGTTTTGCAGATGCTGAGAAATGATCATGGGTTTTGACTCAACGGTCATGAAACCTTCCTCCTTTAAAGGAAAGGAAAGATTTATATTCACTAGGAAAAGGATTTTCAGGAATTCTGGTTTGGTTAGAAGCTGTTCAGGACAGTAACCTGATATTGTCCCTGTTGCTGCTTTAAAGAAGGATTCAACTTATATGACTTCTATTCATGCAATGAAACTTCAGAAAACTTCCAGGGTCATTTCATTTTGGATTCAGGGAGCAAAGATTTCAATTTAGCTAATCTGTTGATAACTAGAACATACTTTTGTTAGCAGTATTTTGCCAACATTGAACTTTCTAGGCTGTTAATGGCAATTCTATTGACTGCTAAACTAAATAACAGAAAGAAGAAGAAAAGAATACATACTCTACCATTGTCTCCTAAACTAAATCAAATTATTCGCTTATCTATATATTCTTTTTATTTACCATGTAATTTGCAGGTTTATAAATTTTACAAAACTCGTAAGAAAGACAGATTTGACTTCCGAAAGCAAGATGGCAATTTTGGCCATGAAAATTCAGATAAAATGAAAAGAAAAAAAGTAATGGTGTGCTTCTTCAGCATATATACAGAGAGCTATGATTACACTTAGGAACCATTAGATTGCAAGCAAATAGACAAAAGAATAAGTTCAGACATTAAGATTAAACACATCAAAAGCATTACCATCAATTACAGTAACATTTATCAGAAAGGATCACCATTATCGGAAAGGTTAATCAGGATAGCACTAATGTTAACCAAAATCTAAACGACATTCACATAATCATCATTAACTAAAATAAAAAAAGGAGGAAAAAGGGAGTGGGGGGATGGAAAGTAGGGACAAGGTGCTTGGATGGATATCCAACACAGGATAAAACTTAATGATTCCTATATTATAGAAGCTGACCCAAGGCAATATTCAACTTAAACATTCATATTTGCTTGAAAAAGTTTCCCATACAAAATAAACAACACATAATGGAAATATAAAAAAGTTTCTGCTATCTGTTTTCTCTTAATCATATGGAATTTGGATATATGCGGCATCACATACAAATGGAATGTCAGCGTACATACCAGCAAGTGCACATCGTATGCACTCCAAAACAGTAAAGAGATAAGCAAATGCCACAGCTGTCCAAACGTGCATTCCAAACTTACCCCAATAGATTGCAAGTGGCATCCACCGGCTTACAGTCCCAATTACCTGCAGGGCAATCTCCAATAACATGCCCATCACCACATGAAATCTGAAAAAGTGAGGCCATTCTTTCCTCCTCACCACCCCCAGATATGCAACAAAAAAATATGCCATCAGGAACCAGCTCGGCAAACTTCCAATGGCTCCAAGGAATGGATAGGTCAAAAACTCAAAGTCTTCCAAGAAGGGGTGTAGATGATATGCTGTCTCAGCATACATCCATGTCTCATGAAGAGGCATTAAATAGGGAAGGCATGCTAAAGTCCTCCACCACCATCTGGGCTTCTTATTCATTGGAGGATAGCGAAAACTGTATGGAACATCCTTTGATGCTCGAGGCACCAAATTAGATCTGCGATACCTTGGTAATGAAGGTAAAGCCTGTGACAGACCACCTTGATCCCCACTCAACAATGGAGTTGATGCAGCAGAAAGGTGCAAGAAAGGCACATCTACAAGATTGGACAGTTATACATCAGAGAAATAGGAATAATTGTAGGGGCTTGAGACATTCACCAATCCAAAACCACAGAATGGAAAACAAAAAACTGAGACTCTTAAGGAGATTTAGCCTTTTGATAAGCCCAACTTCAAAATGATGTACAGTTGATGTTTGATATTAATCTCTTGTATACTAAATGATGCCTTTAAAAGAAGAAAAAAAAAACATGGCATATACCTCCAACTGACCAGGATTTCAAATCCCAATAAGACCCCGAAGAACTACTTCTGCTGCTTTGAAATAGAGCTGTGGCAGGCAAATGATGAAAGCATGCAAAAGTAGAGCTACTTGGCATGGGCTTAGGAAGCCTTGAACTCAGAGAAAAAGACCTGGAGGGAGAGGTGAACCCATTCAGAATCATGGCAACTACCTTGTTGAAGACCAATGAAAACAATGTATGAATTTTTATCAGCATAGGTAGAGTAAAAGGGAAAATGTTCAAAAAGAAACAAAATTAAAGCAACTATCCTATCCCACCCATTCAAACGATCTAAACATAATAGGCATGAAATAACATGGAAAGTTAGTGTTTCCCTAGATATTAAATATCAGTAAATTCAAGCATATATTAGGCACTCCGGAGTACGGAATACCCCACACTGAAATTTTCCTATTGTGGATTATATCTTCTTGCAAATTGAGGAATATCAACATACCAAATCGTTCTTTGCACACAATATATTATATTTTTACTAGTAAAGATTAAAGAAGACATCCTCCGTCACAGTAAATTTCTAATATCAATACAATCATTTGTGTTTCTGGTTCAAGATTGTTCACATTTTATTATTGGTTCTTAACCTGTAAGATCAGCTACAATGTATATCGCTGTATGATTAAAATTACATTCACTGATTACTGCTAAAATACCCATATGAGGAACATGTTTGCTTAAACATAATACTAATTTAGATTCCATTTCCAGCAACAAGTAATTGTGAAAACTGAAAAAGAGAAACTTCCACATAACTTACTCTGAAGCAACTGAAAGGAATGTTTTTAAACCAACAGACTTGAAATTATCAACCCAACAACTAAAGCCAAAACCCATATAGTAAATTTATCTCAACCGTCTAATTTAAACCTTAGTATTCATTTTGTGAATCCAATGCAAGGCGCAGCAGATCAAGAACCACAAAATCCACGAAAAAAAAGAAGCAAAATCAATGGAAAATTTCCTTAACTAAAGCCTGGGGTAGAAATGAGGAGGAGAAGTTACCTTAAATTGGAAAGTAATGAAGCAAAGCCGGTTGAAATTCTACTGTTTAGCTTGCCTGCTGTCAACTTTCGACATTGTTAGTAGTTCTATCTCTTTTTCCAGGTTTTTACGTTTCTATTTGTGGATGGCCTTTGTGGCTCAAAATCCGATGTGAACAAATTGCAAAAAGAAAAAGGGTTTAAGAACAACGTTATCACGTGGGCTTTGGCCATGAATAAATTCAGTCCAGTCTGACTTATGTCAGTAAATAATGTATTGAAGATGGCCCAGCTGGCCCAATTACTCTGCCTAAATCATTAAAGTTCAATAATTGTTTTCTTGGGGGACAAAAATGTATTTGATGTAGTTTTATGCATGCCCACTTGATAATTTTGAACAGTAATAAAAACAATATATTAAATATAATCAATGTTTAATAAAAATATATATTTAACTTAATGATATGATTTTTCATATATAATAAAAAGGTTAAAATTTATACTCACCGAATCAAACATTCTTCTAATTTTTTATTAAACAGATCTGATCATATTTTTTAAAGTTAATGTTTTGGTAAAAAAAATAATTTATCATTAACTTTAGCTTATAATAACAGTGTTTTAAAGATATAAATATATACTTTTCTGCAATTGGTAAAAATAGTTTGAATTGGAAGCAAAAGCATTATGGTAAAAATATGTTACATCTAGCTAATAAAAATAATAGCATAGTACAAAATTTCATTTTTTTTATATATATTTTTTGTACAAAAAAATAGTGATCAGCCTTTATAAATTGTTGACTTTGTGTCTAAACTACCATAGCTCTAAAGTCAAAAACAAGACTTTAACAGTTTAATATCAAATTTATTACTTGTGAACCTTTTAAGTTTTAATAAAAAGGTTTATTGAATTCATTTTTTTTTAAATGTTAATCATGACACAAATTATTTGAATCTTTAGTTTTAACATCAAAATGATAGCATTTGAATATTTGATTTATAATAAATGAATATATTTTTCATTTAAAGAATGAATTCTAATTTTAATCTTCCAAAATTCAATATATATATATATATATATATATATCAAAAGGTTTTGTTAATCAATGTTCTTTGAACATTTTTTAAAAGGGTCTGTTTAATCGGTGTTTATAAGCACCAATTAAAAATTATTTATTTATCATTTCAGAAAAGTTTTTTGCATTTAATACATTACTTTTATTAAATTCAAGAAAAATCAATACATTCATTACAATTTTTTTCTATAAATATTAGGCACTGGTTAACATTCCCCTTTCTAAAATTATCATAATAAATAAATTTTAATTTTTAATATATTAAAACTTATCAAATTAATTATAAAATATTGCTTATAACATAAAATATATAATAAATAATAATTTAACTAATTTTAAAGAGTTATTTAAGAAAAAATTTGATAATTCATATATTTATATTGTGTCATGTTATTTTTTGTGTTATAATCATTTTAAGGTATTATATATTTATATAAAATTTGATAATATTGATATATTCGTATATTTATGTTATTTTTATATTATTTTTTATATTATATTATATTTAATTTTTTTATATTTATTTATATCATGTAATTATATTGTGTCAAAAATTATTTGATTTTTATTGAGTTGATTACAGCTGAGGAGAAATGATAATTCTAAAAAAAGAAAAATAAAAGAAAGGGAAAGGGAAAGGATTGAAAATGTGAAGTGAAGCTGAGTCAAAGGTGGCTATCAACTTCCATTGACCAAAGTTCACAATTTCTCGGACCCACCAAATGGGAAGATAGGAAATGGTGCGAGTCATAGTCCTCTTCATTCTTTTTTTCTTCCTTTTGGTCGACAGAAAAAATATATAAGTATTTTTATCATGCTTCTATAAAAGCTCAATTTTTTTGTTAACAAATAAGAATTCTTTAAGATTATTTATTATATGTAATAATATATTCACTTAATATATTTAAAATAATAAATAAAATTATGAATTTTTATAATTAATATAATATTATTATTATAAATAACATATAAATTAACTTTAATGAATGCAAAACTTTTTTTTTAATAATATAAAAAGCGTGATTACTATTTTAGCTTAAAAAATCCAATTCTTTTTCAATTTAAAAGAGTATTATAACACAAAAAAGGCGAAGGAAATCCGTGGAGCGCACTCCGCGTAGTAGAGAAGGAAACTCTGCTGCATCTTTTTTTATTTTTTCCTCTTTATCGTTTATCGTCGAAATTTTAAGGAAAATAAAATAAAGAAAAACAAAAAGGAAAAGTAAAAGTAAACTAAAAAAAAAGGAGCGGAAAAAGAAGCAGCACTACATACAGACGTGGCACAATTCCCAATACGTGCCCTTGACTCTCTCTCTCTCTCACATCATTTATTTTCCTCGTTTCCGTCGTGACCGTCGCCTTCCTTCCTTCCCTTCCTCACTAACCGCCGTCGGGCTTTTCGCCGCCGTTCAAATATCTCTTTCTCTTTTCTTCAGCCCCACGACTCTCTAATTATTGAATCTGTAAGTTTCTTCTGTTTTTTTTTTATATTATTATTATAAAAAGAATTTAATGATATTATTATTTTTGCTTGTGTTTTTGTATGGATGTTATTCTTGGGATGTTCAAAGCTTGAAATAGTTCAGAGAGTGGAGTACAAAACGAAAAATCGTTTTCGAGCCCTAGTTGAAGTTTTTTTTTTTTTTTCCCTGGATTTTCGATTTCATTTAACTTTCGAACCGGTGATTCTTTTTTTTTTTTTTGGGCTATGACTTTTCTTTTATTATAAAAAGTAAAATAAAATTATTCTTTTGAGTAGTTGAACTTTGAAGACTTTAATTATGTAAATATTCGTGACTTAAATGTTTTAATTTACATAAATTTTTTGTTCTAAATTTGGAGAAAGCTAGGTATATGCTTAATTAATTGAGGAAGATGGTTTCTACTAGCTGGAATTTTTCGCTATTACTGTTTTACTTCAGCTTAACTGTGCTATCTGCTACTAATTTATTTATTTATTTTTGTTCTTGATGTCTAAAAGCACTTCAAGCTGAGAATATATAATAATATTTATAAGACTCACAAGTAATTTACTCTTATTTTAACTGCATTTTTTTTTCTTCTTAAAACTGATCTTCCTGGCCTTTTTTTTTTTAAAGAATTTCTTTACCTGTAATTTTTACTCTAGGTTTTGATCTTGGAATAATGAGGGAAATGAAATAAAATTGTAAAAATGCTCTTATAAAATGAAATTTAGCAAGTCAAGTGTGGTTAGCTGAAGTTTGAAGCAGTTATCTTTTGAGTTTGTTTAGTCGGTTTAAGTTGTTTGTTCAATCAATCTTTGCAATTTTTAATTATAAATTCTAAAATTTGGGCCGTGTTTTTTTTTTTAAATTTTATTTTACAGGAAATACTCACTGTTTATCATCTATGTGGTACTTTGCCTTGAGTTCATAGCTTGAATCGTTGTTGCAAATTCGTAATAAATTCTTTTTTGAGGTATTTGAGTGATCATGGGGTCCGCTTGTTGTGTTGCTGCAAGAGACAGAACCCTTCCAAACAGAACAGAAGGTGAGACTTTGCATAGAAATGCGAGGTGTTCACCATCATGGAGCTTCCGCCGGGATAATCGAAGGCGTGTGGCTGGTGAAATTGAAGAGGCTTATCAAGTGTCTAATGGAGCTAGCAGAAACGTTAGCATGGAGATAAAAGGCACATTAGGCTCTGATAGAGGTAATCTTTCTGATCAAGGAAGTCCGCTTGAGATTGAGAACTATGGAACACCCACTTCTCAAAAATCACCAGTCCATGAAGAGATGGATGGGAATATGATGACCCCCCCTTCAGGTAAATTCACTTGCTAATTGAAATAACATATATGCAGAGCTTTTCTTATCACCATCTTGACTATACATGGGGGTTTTAGGAAATTTTTGCTAAAATTTTTGTTCTATGTTCATTGTTTGGATATTACGTTATTTATACAACTTTGTCCATGAATGCGAAAGGCTCAAATGGTCTTCTAATCCCAAGTATTGCTGGCCAACAACTAGGCAGTTGATAATGCCTAACCTTTAATGAGCAGGGTAGCATGATATTGAGTACTTGTAATTCAGAACTGCTTGTATTATAAGAATAACATAAAACAGACATGTTTATGTATTTACAAGTTACATGCATTCCGTTATTGTCTACTTCTATCCTTTATTCTCCCAATGCAGTTCTGAGTAATATGGCTTGTAGTCTCTTCCCTCTTTTTTGTATTTGTTTGTGTTGTGTTTGATATTGTTTTATGTTGTTGCTGCAGACATATCAAGGCCAAGCAATTATTGCATTGATGTAAGTTTGATTTAGTTGAATAAGCTTTTATGCTTGTGTGTATTTTCTAGTCTTTTGTGCTCTAGCCTATTCTACCCCTTTTGATGGACTAACATTCCCTTCTGATTATCTTTCAGGTGAAGAATTTGGCAGAATCACCCGATATTGTGGATTCATCTACACCAAAGCTTTCATTTTGTATACCTTCATCATTCTCACCACCAATAACAGATACTTTGTCTAGCCATGCTCATTTGCTTTCTCCAAACTCAACACCATCCAGATGGGCTCGCCATTCACCTGGGCAACAGCTATTGAGGCAGGTGTCTGATAGCCGAATCCTGGGATTGAAGTCACCAAATAATTATTCAATGTCTGAAGGAAGGTCATCTTTTGTGCTCTCCACGTGTAGCAATGACTTAACAGCTGGATCTCATGGTGGCTCTTCTGATGGCTGGTCCATGCGCACTTTTTCAGAGCTTGTGGCCTCTTCTCAAAGAGAAAGGTGGTCTTTTGACAGTGAACACTTAGGTTCTGGTTATGGCAAGATAACTGGATGTAGCAGCAGGTTCTCATATTCTCCATCCATAGATATGCGAACTTGTGGTGCTTGCTCAAAGCTGTTGGCTGAGAGATCCTCATGGAGTAGCAACGAAATTTCAGTGGCTGCTGTGCTCGTCTGTGGACATGTTTATCATGCTGAATGCTTGGAGACCATGACACCAGAGGATGACAGATATGACCCAGCCTGCCCAATATGTATGGTTGGAGAAAAGCAGGTCTCAAAGATGTCCAGAAAAGCTTTGAAAGCTGAAGCAGAGTTGAAGGCAAAATATCTTAAGTTATTTAGGAATAGAGTTATAGATAGTTCTGTTGAAGGTAGTTGTGATATTGAACACCAACAAAATGCCAAACGAGAAGGAAAAGCTCCAAAGTTGGAACCCAGTTCAAGCCGGAGAAGCTCCTTGGCAAAGCCTTTCTTGAAACGCCACTTCTCGTTTGGGTCTAAGTGGGGAAGATCGCTATCAGAGAATGATTCTGCCAGGAAGAAGGGATTTTGGATAAGATATCGAAAAGATTGAGTTCCCTCTTTTACTGGCATGAGGCGAGGAGCCTGTCTGTTTCATCATAAAAGATTATCACTGTCAGTAAATATGCTTTTGTTTCCCTTCCTTCAAAGGGTTAGAAGCTCACAGTATGCAATGCAACAAAATCTCAGCTTCTTAAGTTAGAGATTGTCCTCCCTTTTCTAAGCTAATACTGTCAACAGGATAGCCATAGAAAACTTCCGACATTGACCCATCTTATAACTCTAGCCCTTACCTTTTTTTGTTGCCCATAGCCTTGGGCTGGGTAGGGCATGAGTGTGACCAACTTTGAATTGGATCAGAATATAAATGCTTAGTTTTTGGAATTTTATAGGTAATAAGATATCTAATGGTGGGGTTTTGAGAGTTCAAAATTCTTAAGGAATGAAGTTATTTTCTTGAGCAAGTAAGCTTGTTCTATGTAGGTTTTATGCTAAGATGTAACTGAATGTTGCCTACCTTCAATATCTACATGCCATTATGAATGACTGATCTGGAGGAACTTACACTTTCAGCCGTTGAACTCAATGAAGCATTCTTTGCCTTTTCAATTCTTCTTTGCTGCATTTTATGACAGTTTCTTACTTTCTTCTGTTAATTGCACAATAGCACTGTGCTCTTATCGTTTCGTGTCTGGGGCTGGAGTTTATGGAGAATGGAGGACTTAATGTCTTCCAAAGAGCCCTATTATGCGTTAAATCTCAATTTCGCAGTTGCTTAGTTTAGCATAGTCAGGAAATTAAAAGAGCAAGATTCAGTCATATCGTACCTCCAAGAAAGCATGAAACCTTACATTAAAACTACAATAACATCAACATGTCGTGTTTCGTTCCTTAAAACTTGGTTTTCATTTCAATTCACAATTCATCGTAGATACCCAAAAAAACAAAAAAAACAACAAAAAAAAAAAAAAAAAGGTTTTTGTAGAACAGAGATATGAATGGAATTTGCCATGTATGGATTAAGTTTCTCAGAACCTGATGGTTCGCATTGCTACCATTGATTCTGCATTTGGTCAATTATGCTCTGCAATCCGGATTTATAACTCGGATAAAGAAGCTGCACTGCTAGTTCCTTCTTCATACGTGCATTAGAAACTCGTTTCTCACCTCTTGAAGTTGCTTTATGAACAATTGATTCAGCTCTCTCAGGAGAAGTGATTTCCTTAATCAGGGCAGGCCACTTTTTCTCAACCAAATCCAATGCATAAGCAAATACCTCTTTTCGGGGTGCTGGATCATCATCTACGATATTGTAAATTCGCCTGAAAAAGAAAATTTAAAGGAGCTAATCAAAGTCTTTTTTTTTTCTCCCTCAGCCAAGAGTGATTACAAGATAATGACTGGTGCCACTATCCAAATGGCATAGACAAGATATAGGGAAGCTAACTAAAAGTTTCAAGAATCATGAATTTTCTTCTGCATAATGAGGGGGCTTTGAATTAGGAACTGAAATTCGGATGCCAGAGCTTTTGGCTTTTCCCCTCTTCAAGTAGATAACAGTCTGATATTCTTAATTCCTGATTAAGTAGACTTGTATTGATATTTATTCAGTTAAAATGCACTAGCAAACCTAAGTCAAGCTGATAATTAAAGCATACCTGGAGGATGGCATGTGAATACTGGCCTTAAGTGCTTGACAAATGTCCGCAACATGTACTCTGGATGTGAATTGTTTGGACACTCTCAGTTTCTGAGATTCTGATAAAGTTTCCTGCTTAATTATTGTGTCAACAGCACTGCAAAGGAAAGCAACATATAAACTACTCACTCATAAGCCTCCGGAAAGTTTGGACCGACCTTCAAGAGCATAACAATAAGCTAAAATGAATATTTATGAGATAAAAAGCTCAACGAAAATGCGCAGATGATTAATCATGAAATTAACCCAGTATTACAGTAAATCTGCTGATAATATTAACATAAGAAGGTGCAGCTAATTTCTGTAGCTACTCATACATGAACTACAAAGGCCAAAACTTAGATTTAGGATAATACTAGTATACTACTTCTCCCCCTCTCCTTCCTCAATCCCCCATCTCCAATTGGCAAAGCAGAGGAGAGAGTTTGGAAGTAAAAATAGCACTGTCTTCATATCAAGATACCAGAACCTAACATGTGAATTTTTTACTAATAACTATTGATTTCAAACATCAAACAATTTGTTATAGAAACTATCAATCACAACCTTCTACCAGGGCCATAGATACCTCCAAGTCGGAATACTTGTGCCTTGATCCCAATCTCATGGGATAGATTCAACCATCCTTGCTCAGCAACTAACCTCAATTTAGCCAACTCATTTCTAGGGCTTGTGGGGTAACTGCCATGAGATAATGCATGAATTAGTGACTCCTGATAGGTAGTAACTTATAGTACACTTGTTCACAAAGGAATGGTCTTACTCCTCATCGACATATGCACCACCACAATCTCCGTAAACACCTGTCAGATCACAGCAGATTTCTGTGTCAGATATAACTTTGTCGAACAAAAGAGCTTGTTAGACATAAAGTATCAAATTCTATTACCAGTTTACCACTTTTCAGCAGTCAATGATGCAAGGGTTTACTTCATTGTCACTTTCTCTTTACAGGCAAGAAGAACTTCTAAACTACAGAAGGAAGCTCTCAGACAGATACCAAAGGCCTATCTATTGTGAAGTAAAGTAGAAGAATAATTTTATGCATACGAAACGTCTAGATAATTTTTCAAGTTTCAAGGGTTAACATTTAAGTAGATAGGACTAACAGGTTTTCTTCAAGGATGAAATACTAAAAAAGAGTCATTCATGTCATACTAACATTCAAGCGTTTATGCATGCTATATTCATTCAAACAGCAGATAAGATGAGAGGCATACTAGTTGATGACAAATAACAGAGCCACTGAAGATTGCCCTCCATCACCATACTTCTTAGAAGCTCTCCATGTTGAAGCATCTTTAAAATCAACAAGGAAAAAATATGGCAAGTTAGAAACCTCAAAAAATGGTAAGTGCGCAGAGAATTGATCGAATAAAGTAGGTACTGTAACCTTAAAAACAGGGAAACATCCTTAGCATACCAGATCACCAATACCCACAACAGGAGGAATTGAGACAAGAAGATGAGTATGGCATTTCAATGTACTCATGGTACTTATCCTATAGAACATAAAACAGAAAGTAAGGCCAAAACTATTATAATTTTTTTTTTTTTTTAATAAAAGCAACATTTTAACCTTTGGGCAATTTAATTGCCAAGAACATTATTTGGTCAGATAAACAATTGAATATACAATCCACAGGCAAAATTGGAGATAAAAGTAAACAATGCTTAAACTTACTCTGGCTGATTTGCATCAAAAAGATGAACATCAAATCCTCTTTTCTCAAGTTCGTTTTTCTTCTTCAAGCTTGTGCAAGTACCAGACACAATCCTACATTAAAAAGCATAGAGATAAATGATGCATGCTTTATAATTTTAATCTTATAAAAACCATAGATAGTTAGGCAATCTTACCAGCCTTCATTGAGGAGCTCCTCAGCAAAGAATTGTCCGACAAAACCCATGCCAAGAATGAACATCCGATTCTGAGAATCCTGGCCTGTCTTTTCCCTTTGGTAACAGCTAACCGCATTCGCATAAATTAAAAACTTTGGGGTTCTAGCTAATTTTCTTAAACGATGGTTAAATTGAAGGGGACTGGCTCTGGCTAAGAAAAATCGTCCCGACAGTTGACATATCTCCATCTCGTGGCACTATGGCTTTTGCAGCGTTATTGTTATTACTAATCTACAACTATTTAGTTAATTTTGTTTACAATAAAAGAAAGATTCATGTATCAAATAAAATCAAATCCACTTAGCTACGAGAGAGACTACAGACTACCCAGTTACTTACGAGTTACGACCATGGCAAGGAAAGCAGGAAGAAAAAATTGCAGAAAATGGGCTGGCCTCCATTTCAATGGGTTCAACGCCTTGAACATGATCATGACTAGTTAGGCCCTAGGTTATTTGGATGAGAGCCCAAAAACCACAGCAGATCTCTTTCAAATATTACTTTTTTGTTTTTGAATTTTCAATATTCCATGAATATTTCTCTACAGAAATCGTCATGAAACTCATTACCATATTATAGACCAGACCAGACAGCCAAAATTAAGACATGAATGGTTAGGAGTTAGGAACAATGCAAGTTATGTGTGGCATCATACAAAGATAAATGGTTAAGAGTTAGGAAAAAAGCAAGTTATGTGTGGCATCATACAAAGATAAATGGTTAGGAGTTAGGAACAAAGCAAGTTATTTGTGGCATCATCAAATTATAAAGGTTAAAATAATAAAAAAATTCATGAACTTTATCATTTTATTTAGATAAATTTTTATACTTTTATTATAATTAAATAAGTCATTAACTTTTAATTTACATTTAAATAAATCTTTGACCTTTAATTTGTATTTAAATAAGTTGTTAACTTTTAATTTGTACCTAAATAAATCCTTAACATAAATTAATTTTTTGTTTGAAATAAAAACTTATTTAAATACAAATCAAAAGATAAGTGTTAATTTAGGTACAATAAAAATATAAAAATTTATTTTAAAAAATAAAATAATTCAACTTTATTTTTTAATATTTTAGCCAATTATAAACTTCAAAGCTAGCTCTATATATGGGAGCTTAATACAAAGGAACAAATATAAGCTGTTTCTTCTGCTCTAAACTGCGCCCCATATCCAAGCTAAGAGAAAGAGCTTCATACCAACAACAATGGCAAACATCCACGATCATGGCTTCTCTGTGGTTTTTGGCCTTCTTGCTACAATTAAACTCAATGAATTAACCTCTCTTAATTTTCTTTCAACACAAATATAATACTAATTAGGTTTTATACCGTAGCAGTTTTTAGTGCCATGTTGTTCTCTGTTATAACCTTCTTGATTTTTTTTTTTTAATTCTTAGTCTACCTTCAAACTTTCAATTCGTATCTACTTAACTCACCTGACATTTCGTGCATAAATTTTATCGAACTCGTAATCTTCAGGAATCTATCAAACATGCATGCAGTCATTTATGCAATCAAAAGCGGCAGGTAACATTTTTTTTCTCCCTTTCCTTTAAAGCATCTCTTTCAAATTCATCTTCTTCATCATCCATTATCGGTAAACTACTTTGCAGATATACACAACAAAGCTGCTCATATTTTTCAACGTTTTTCTTTTCTCATTTTACGAAAAAACCAGACGTTAGTTAAAAGAACGTCGAATACATGGCGTTCCTTTATGGCTTTTCATTGAGAGATTACTACATAGAAGTAAGAAGCCAACTTCTTCAACACATTAAACTTCACTATATTATACTTTCTTTAAGTATCATTATATATACATATTTTTGCTTGTCTGTTAATTATATTTCTTAATTTTGTTTCAGACATAAAATATTCTGGGATTCAGTTTTGGGATGACTTAAATGATATTATATCTCCTATATCGCGGCCAAAGAAAAGAATTAATCTTTTTTCCAGAGACAGAAAGCAAGCCCTATCTACATCAATTAGCTAATGGTGTCCAAATGAGATCAGTAAATCAGCCTCAAAAAGTTTCCATGAATAATTACGTTCCACTGGATTCATCCTTCGAAAATCTCGGACTGCGAAGACGCCGCCCAAAGATGACGTATATTTGTCAGAAACTGATAACTAATTATATTCATATATTTGCCAAAAATTGACAATTTTTATAATTAGTCTCTCCGACTGGACAGAAATTGACATAGAAAGAACTTGGGATGACCCCATTTTTGTTCAAGTTTTTTTTGAAGTAGAGTTCATTTGGGTAAATATTATAGACAAGTATAAATTCCAAGGCTTATATTTATAAAAATTTTATTACAATACAGTTAGAAGTATCTGAGTTTTGTCTAAATATCGATCTCTTCAAGTACTTCTACAAAGCTTATACTTTATAAATGACATTTGCATAATGATACTCAATGAATATATTGATGAACATGCATGCTGCGGCCATTTTCTGCAACATTCGAAGTTGCAAATTTTCTTAGACTTGGATTGAAAAACTATTAGTTTAACTTTTGTTTAACAATAAAGATTCATTTACTCAATACAAATTAAATCGACTTAGCTAGGAGAGACTACCGAACAAAATTTGCAGAAAAGCTATGGACACAACACCTTGCCTGTAACTAATGTGGGCTCAGGCTATGGCCCAGAAAGATTACAACAGATAAACTCAAGTACCCTTGGGCTAGCATCCATTAGTGGGCTCAACACCTTGAACATGTCCATGACTAGTTAGGCCTTAGACTATTGGACTAGAGCCCAAAAAGGACAGCAGATACAAATGTAATAATGGACTCAAACCAACTCAAGGGTATTATTAATTTTTTTTATACTAAAAAAATATATAATATGTTTCAATATTGCACTATTACTTCAACAGTGGATGAGGAATATTAGATTCAAGTAAAATTTGAAAATACTTTTAATTGTATTAAAAAAAACAATTTTACTTCAACAAGGGGAGAGAATATCTGATTTTTTAGATATTCTATTAACATTTCTTTATATAAATCTTCATAAAAAATGGAACTCAGTACCTCATTATAGAGCAGACAATTAGACAGCCAACAAATACCCATAGAACTTAACTAAGAATAGAATGTTTTTGTAAGTATAAATTTATAAAAGTAGTATGTTTGTTTTTGGTGAAAGTAGGCAATAAGCTTTGGTTATTTAGGAAATAGGATGTGATGTTGGGTGAAGATTTACTTTAATATATGCTTCACATATGTCAGGTTAAAAATACCAAATTTCGATTTAATTGCCAAGAATAGTAAAATATTTAATTAATTGTTTTAGAAAATTGTTTTTCCAAGTTAACCAAAATTTCTCACTCTTCTTAATTTATTGTTGTTGTTATTTAGTCGCTCTTTATTTCATGGATAATTATCTTGTATATCGACGGTAGAATTTTTTAATTCCACAAGCGGGATTAAAAAATTTCGTAATTTTTTATACGATTTATATTTCTTTAATCCAACCGTCATATTTCATGTTGTATTCGCATAGATCATGCATGTCGAATTTCGAGTAAATTAAAAATATTTAACTATTTGTTCCAACGTAAAAAACTTTCGAACGTTAAATATATATTGAAAAAGACATTATTATCGATCGATATGATAGGGATATCGGATCAATACGTGCACGAATAATACGATTATATTTTTAAATCCAACGATCAATTTATACAAATATAAATCGTATAAAAAATAACGAAAATATGTAAATTTCGTAAAATTAAAAAACTCCACCGTCGATATACAGGATAATAATTCTTGTTTCATTATTTTAAGGAGTGGGATTATCGTTTTTCAGATTACATCTTTTTCTTCTTCTCTAGTGTATAAGATCATGCCAACTACCATATTTATTATATTTAGTTAGCAGCTGAAAATGAAAACGATGTAAATTCATAATTTGTTGAGACTAATTAAGAAACACACCCATTCGGCATTCCAATTTCTCTGCATTAAAAATTGGCTGAAAATATGTATGCAAACAAAACAAAAAAAATTAAATAGTTTTTTTTTTTTAGTTTATAAGACTAACAATAGACGAGACTTGCAAGATTCATACAAATATAATGGGTAGCTGTTAGTAATATATATATATATATATATATATATATATATATATAAAAGAGATCAAGATTTAAGAGAAATTATACAAGGAGAACTTGTAAGTGTTGGGATCGAATCTCAAATTTGTAGGATTCATTTGTGAGAGAGGTGGATAAATCATTTGAGTTAAGTCCAAAGTTTAATTAGTAATATTTTACTAATACATTGTATCTCCATCTTTAATATAATTTATTATAATAAAAAATAATATTATATACAAATAGAATAGAATATAATATAATATAATATCAATAATATCAATAATATTTTTAAATAATATAATTGAGTTTTTTAAAATATTATTATTTTAATTTTAATAATTATTAAATATAATATATTTAATTATTTTTTATATATATTGTCATAACAGATTAAAAAATAAATTTAATTTTATAAATAAAATATTATTTATTGAATTCAAAGGTAAAATAATCATTTTATACATATTACTTGCATATTTTTAACACCATCTTAAGTTCTTAACCAACCAAACAATGTAATGCTATTCCTTCTCTATTCCATTCAATCAATCAAATTATGTAAACACCTATTCCCTCTATTCTATTCTCACCGATTAATTATTTTTTTATTTTTTTTATTTAATCGATTAATTATATCATTCACTTCCTATTTCAATGAACCAATCGTAAGGTTACTATTTCACTTTTCAAAGCTATATTATATTAAATAGACTTGGGTTTGGACTTTGGATTCTTTGGAAGCATAAATTTGGCCACCAACCTAACCCTGATGCCATAATCTAGCTTTTGGAAAATCAGTTCTATATATTTACCGTTTATGGCATTGAAGGAGAAAAACGTTGGTCATTATTTGCGGTCATATACTTGTAAGTTGTAATCTATCGGAAAATTAAAGCTATAGACGAAAGTTTCCTTTTTGTTTTAAGGGCTAGTTTAGCATTGCTGTTGGAAAAAAGTTTGGGTTGAAAAAAGTTCGAGTTGCAAAAAGTGTGTTTATAAAGTGTGGTGAAAAGTGTGGTTTAAAAACTTTTAAGTGTTTAGCATTGCTGTGAAAAAGTGTTGTTGGAAATTGAAATGTCAAAAAAATATATGTTTAAAATAATAAAAGTGTAGAGATGTGAGGATAATAAAGTCATTTTATCCAAAAGCCAGCTTTTAAAGCCTAAAAGCTATATTTTTTGGATTTTTGGTCTCTGGCTTTTCAAACCATGGTTTCAACAGCAGAAGCTAATTTTTTTTATCTGTTTAACATTGCGTTTGCGGTGAAAAGAAGCTTTTGACCTCAAAAGCTGTGCCAAAAGCCATGCTAAACGAGGCCTAAATTCATTTTGCATCTCCTTGGGGGCGTTAGGTTCTTTATTTACTCGCAAAAACTTTTTTGCTTCATTATAGAGAGTCTTAAGTGTACAGTTCTTGTTCAGCTTTTGTAGGCTTTTTATCTGGATTTGTTGGGGTAGTTTTAGTTTGGAGCAAAAGTTTTGGAAGAAAAGGTTTATAACATGGGAGACGATGTTATCAATTTGATTGTGTTGGGAGTAATTTCATGGACGACAGCTTTTCTATTAATCAGAAAAATCTTCTCCAAACGCTCCTTTGAATTTTGCAACCGCATTGTTTCTACAATCCATGCAATTTTGGCTGTAATATTAGCCTCTCGCTCTGTTGAAGATTGGAGCTGCCCAGTTTGTCCTTTGGCTTCAAACTCTTCTCCTAAGCAGGTATGTATACCAAGTAAGTTCTTGATATCTTTTGAGAGATCTTTTTGAATTCTTTATCTATTTATTATCAGATCTTAAATGGTGGAATATTGTGAATTCTGAGTTTCGAGCAGATGCAAACTTTGGCTGTTACCGTTGCTTATCTTATCTATGACCTGATATGCTGCCTCTTTGACGAGCCATTCAGTCTTGACAACATAGTTCATCACTTGGTCAGCATCGTTGGTCTTGGAGCAGGCCTTGCCTATCAAAAGGTGTTCAACTTTATATTTGGTTTTTGTTTTAAAAACTTTTCTGGGGATTTTTCTTTCGGCTTAGTTTTCCCGATGTTTACAAGCCTTTCTCGATTGCTATAACTCTTTTTTCCACATGAAATCAAAACCCCAAAGTTTGTGAACAATATTAGAGGATTTAACTCCTTTTTTTCCCAAGTTAATTTTCATGAAATCAAAATCCCAAGTTTATAAACAATACTAGAGGATTAATCTGTGTTAGTCCATCCATGCTTTCGACGTGATTCTCCAACAAAATCAATGACATGCGTCAGTTTTTATGCAGTGTGGATCAGAACAGGTTGCTGCGTTATTCATAACAGAGATCTCAAGTCCTTTCCTCCACGCCAGGGAAATGCTTAAAGAACTCGGTTACAAGGACACTGACCTCAATTTAGCAGCAGACGTTAGTTTCCAAACTCTTCAAATTGATTTCCAGCATTTGCATCTAAGGTAGCTCATGGCCAGGTAGCCTGCCCGACTCGTATTAGATCGGATTTGGACATAAATTTTTATATAGGGTTGGATCACTATTTACATATTAAAATAATATTATTTTATTTAAATTTAATTTAATTATAAAAATATATTAATATAAAAATAAAAATATATCTTTATTTTTTTTTTATATGATAACAGTAAAATCAGACTCACAAGTCATAGCCACGGTCCGGTCCGGGATCATGAGCAAGGAACGTGGTGGCAACAATTTAATTTATTAGGCAATAACTTTTAATTGTGTTAGGGGGCTGTCTCTGTCTCTGTTTGTCTCCGTCAAGTTGTCAAATAGTATTAAATTATTTTGTATAGTCATGTTAAAAGTCCTCAAGCTCAATGGCAGATTGGTTTTGATTTTTGAACAGATCACATTTGGTGTAATATTCTCAGTAGCAAGGATGGTAGGTGGACCCTATCTCACTTTGCTGACTCTATCTGCTAATAATCCAATACTTATCAAGGTATAATTACTTGTAACTTACCCTCTTCTTCCTAATTCAATCAACAAAATTAATATGAGCTAACTAACCACAACCATCTGTGTTACTCAGGCAACGGCCCTGGGATTGCAGTTAGTCAGTGCTTTCTGGTTCTACAAGATTGTAAAGATGGTGAAATACAAGCTTGTTAAAAGAAGGAAGAAGGTGGTTTCTAGTTCTCTGCCTACTGGAAAATTGGACTAAGCCAGTGTTACTTGCTAGTTTACTTGGATACATTGATATTTTTATGTACTAGATTTTTAACTTTAAAAATCCAATTATTATTATTAAGAATTATGGTGGTGTTTAGCCACATTGTACCTTGTTTTTATTACTATTGGAAAACATAGGTTCATCCACAAATTGTTTGATTCTTTCATCTATCTTTACCATAAAAGTCAAAAATTCATTGAATACCCAGCAACCAATAAAAAACACAAGAAGTTAATTCTGCCACCTTCGCAGCCAGATATAACAGAGAAGGAAAAACTCCATAGATGTGGATTAAACAACCAGAAAATATGGCCCATGAATATAGATTTTAATGAGCACCATAAGTTGGTGAGCAACTCCGCTGAATCCAGCTCTTACGGAAAGCATAATTTAATCAATTCACCGACCTTGGTGTCCCACCGACGACTTTACACTTCACACCATCGACCGATGGGAGATGGGAAAGCCTGTGTTCGAATCATATTAACTCTCAATCTAACATTATCTATGTAAAGTATTCCAAGCTATTAAAGTTGAGAGAGACAAGTGCATAAGCCACAACTGGCAACAATAATAATATCGAAATAAAGAGCCGCAGGTGGTGGTTGAGAATTTGATATGAAATAGAAATATAAGAACCCAAACTAAAGCTAAAAAGCATTCCATAATCCAGACTGAAATAATCCAATTTCCTATAACATGCAAGGCTTCATGATACAAATTTCTCAAGGGTACCCAGCTGTAATTATGCCAACATTGTGTGCAACCCTTTTGTCATGAAAGCTGAGATATTTAAAATACATCATTCCGAATTTCTTGAACATGTTGATAAATAAGGCGAATATAATGCACTGCCCAGTACTCCATGGCTTCAATAAGAACAGAAAAGCTCTAGTCTTTCCCAAAATCAGTACTGTAGTGTGCAGTAGATTCCAGTTTCTTGGCTTCGTTCAATTTTCTTACTGCCTGCAATTTCATCACATAGAAGTAAGCACATCATCAGCAGTTAGTCCAATTTTTTCGTTACGCCAGAATAGTGGAAAATCCCCTATTCCAGAGAGTTCTAGTGCACGTAAGCCAAATGAAAAAGACATTCTTTCAAATTTCAAGGTTATATATATACCTTCATGAAATCTTCGTGGATGACATAATCACGTTCTGCACGGATTGCTGACATTCCCGCCTCCGTGCAAACATTTCGTAGATCAGCACCATTAAAGCCCTAAAGCAACGGTGACAAAAACTATATTAGTAATGAGGATTACAGGCATGAAACAGAAACAAGCCACCTTTGACTAACCTCAGCAAGTTTAACAACAGCCTCATAGTCAATTTCACCATGCTTGGCTATGCCGGCAGCATGAATCTTGAGGATCTCCATTCTTGATTGCTCATTTGGCAATGGAATCTCTATCTTTCGGTCTAGCCGCCCAGGACGAAGAAGTGCAGGATCAAGAACATCAGGTCGGTTTGTAGCCATGATCATTTTAACCTACACGAAAAAATTTAAGTTGATAATGATTTTGGGAACATAAAAGCAAACCTGTTTACCGGGCAGCAATGAAGGCTGCATTGAGAGAAATTTGAGCTCCAGACCATGAAAATGCAATAAATTAAAAAACATATAATTAAAGCCGCCAGGCATGCACTTGATGATATTAACAGGTAGGCCTCTTTTCCAAGGACCATACCAAAGAGATGTTATGATGTTGCAGTAGTCCAATGGAATGTGCACCTAACTGGATAAAGCAGTGATTAGAGGCACTTAGAAGTTTACAATCAATAAACAAGCTACCAGAATACCCCACTCTTCATCCGCTTTGTGAGGAAAACCATAAAAAATATAAGCAACTTAACTATGGCATGTAGGAATGCAGTAGAAAGAGCAAGAATATCTGCTTTAAATCAAAATCTTGGACTATGTTCATGAACAAAATAATGTACCTTCCCAAGCTGATCAAATCCATCAAGCTGATTAAGTAACTCCATCAGTGTTCTCTGTATTTCACGGTCAGCACTTGTTCCCTCACTAAAACGGCGTCCACCGATGGCATCAATCTCATCCATAAAGATGATGCAAGGCTGAATAAAAAGAAACAAACATAAGAATGATATTAACGGATATAAAGAAGCACAAAAGAAAACATTCATAACTTCAGGCTCTCACTTGGTGATCACGTGCATATCCAAACATTTCTCGTATCAGCCTTGCACTTTCTCCGATGTATTTGTCAATTATTGCACTTGAAACAACCTGAATTCAGATGAGGAGAAGGTAAAATGCATTCATTAAAGGAAAGGATGAGAAACCCAAAAAGGTAAGGCGCAGGGTACAAAAAACTGACCTTTAAGAAGTTAGCATCAATATTACTTGCTATTGCTCTGGCTAGCAATGTCTTGCCCGTACCAGGAGGTCCATAGAGGAGGACACCCTGCAATGAAGACAAGAAATTTCAGATGATTCTCGACCAAGCATCACTCCACCACAGCATGCTTTACCCATCAGTATACACACAAGCACACCCTTTGAAATTCGAGAATTGAGAGATGGGAAGACAGGAAGCAATAATCACCTTGGGAGGTTTAATCCCAACTCTAAGGAAAAGCTCAGGATTCATGAGAGGGAGCTCAATAGATTCCCTCAGCTCTCGAATTTGATCAGATAAACCACCAACAGCCGAGTAGCTAACGTTACCAGGATCTTCATGCAACATGCTGTAAACAACTGGATCAACCTGTCATCCACATGATATCAGATATTTGCAAAGACAACTTGCTTTTATATCGTAAATACAGCTGAACTAATTTGGATACTAATAACTTACTTCACGTGGAAGAGCTCGCATTATTGTAAGTGTTGTCATATCAAGAACTACTCTAGTTCCTGAAGTTAGTTTCTCTTTATCAACTTTGCTGCGGCAACCAACCACATAGCGAGGGCCACTGCTTGCTTTAACAATCACTGAAACATCATATAAACATCCAATTTTATAGTTATATCAATTCTAAAGAAAAATGAATCAACAACCAGCCTAAAACTCAAATGCAACTACTCAGACGCCACACTAGGAAATTTTACTAAAAAGAACACATAAATGAAGTGTATAATAAGTTTGTAATGCAAGTATGGAAGATCCTTAGCCACTTGGACTAATGTACCAACATCAACACTAAAAAAGGGGGGAAAAGGTGTAATTACAGCGTTCATTATCAAGAGGCCTGAGAACTTCTCCAATGATCTGTCCAACACTCTGAAGAGACTTCAAATCATCTTCTGTTTTGTTGAACTCCTTCTTAGCAGCTCTCAGATTCTCCCTACCTAAACATTCAAGAGTATAACAAGAAGTCAAAAACCATCTTACGTATGAGCTATATTAATCAGAAAGATAAAGATTTGGTCTTCAAACAACTAATTCACCATGTAGTAGCCAAAGCTACAAGCATTCTTTTCTTTTGTTTCTTCTTCCTCTTTTATTTTCTAAGAAAGCCAAAATTTTAATTTCATCATCAACAAAAGTAAAAACAAAAACCAATCATCAGCCCAAATCGAAGACATTGAAAAGCATAATTTTAATCGAAAACAAAGTAGTTATCTATCGCAGCAACCAACGCTTAAAGCTTTTCTCGCCAATTTTTACTTACTCAAGCTATCTCTACAAAGAACAGGAAAAAGAAGTTAACTTTCAAAGAAGCAATATTTGTAAATCACTTAAAGCAAAACAAAGCAGCTGATAGAACCGACAGAGGAAACAAAACCCTAAATCCTAAATCGGGAAACAACGAAACAATAATTCAAATGTAAAATTAAATGCAGATCGAGGAAAGAGAAAAGTGGCCCCAAATTAGGGTTAGGTGATGGGGATTATTAGATCAGGTGGGAGGATACCTGCTCGAACCCTGGATTCGTACTCTTTGTGTTGAAGGAGTTTCTTCCGGTACTCCGCAATAGCATTACGGCGTCGAACAGCGTCTTCCCCGTCGCTCATTGTCACAATCTCTGATCAGAGATCGAAATCGTTTGGTTTTGAAGAATGCTTTGTATTTGGGCTTTTCCGAGGTTTCTTGAGTAAGGGGTTGTGCGAGTTGGGACTATTTGTAATCTCTGCGAGTATACATGTATTTTAAAGCATTGATAGAAAATACACTTTAATTTGAAAAAAAAAGAAAATTCTTAGATAAAAAATATATTACCTTCCCAAAATATTATTTATTAAATTAATCTTAAATTAAAAAATATTTTATTTTTTGTTAATTATTATTTATATTTATTTTTTCGTTCTTTCCTTTTATTATATAATAATTTTTAACAACAAAATAATATGAATTTAAATAATTTTAAAATTATCTTAAATTCTATCAAATTAATTCTAATTAAGTATATTTTAATTTAAATATATGTTAAATATTTTAAATTTATATTTAATTTAATTATATATTCTTGAGATGAATTTATAAAATTATTTTTATTGAAAATAAATAAATTATCATTATTTTAAAAAGAGGTTAACTGATAAATAAATTGATTAAAAAAAAAAGAAAAAAATAATTATCATGAAATTTTATTGAAAATAAATTTACCTATTACTTTTAGAAATATATTTTTATCTCTTTTGACTTTTTTAAATAATGTTGATTCCTTTATTATAAAAATAATAAATATAATACATTCAACTCAGTTATAAATTGAACTAAAAATAAACTTAAAATATTTAAAATGTACTTGAGTTATAATATAACTTAATTAGAATTTAATTAGTAATAATAATTAAAGATAATTTTTTTTTTTGAAATGTAATTAAAGATAATTTTAGAATCAAGTTTTTAAAATTTTTTTTTTTTATTTGAAAAAATAATAACCTAATTTTTCCTCACAGTCACAAGTCCAAATTACACAAATTTAGAGGTAAAAAGAATGAAAAATGGCAACATAACATGAATATCTAGTCATTTTTTTTTCTGCTACATACATAATATACAAATAGATTTTAAGCTGAAGTTTATTCATCAGATAGTAGCCTGGCAAAAACAGCAGAAGACAATTTGTCAACTGGATGATAAAAAGGCACTGAACTGCGGCAAAGTTTTAAGAATGAGAGTGGCGTTTTGCCTTCTGCAGCAGCACTTCTTTTAGAACCAAAGCAATTCTTTCGGACATGTGGTGCTCTAAAAACCTTTCTTTCACCCTTTCATATCCTTTCTTCCCCATCGTCAGCCTCTTCTCTACATTTGTAGCTAATCGCACCATGTTATTTGCGAGCGGTGTCACGCCTTCTTTGCCCACAGGATGCAACAAGCCTGTCGTCCCGTTTACCACTATCTCCATGGTGCCACCGGCAGCAGTGCCCTGAATTATATAGTAATCAACAATTGCTTTATAAAAATGAAAAGAGCGACGAAAATTGGTAGATTGAGAAAATGAATTTCTACTAAATACCACCGGGCATACCAGTACAGGAAGCTGAAAGGCCATAGCTTCTATTGTTATCCTTCCAAAACACTCTCCCCGGGCCTAAATGTGATAACAACTTGTAAGCTTTGGCAGCAAAGCAAAAGCAAGGCATAATTGATAGAGATTTCATGAAATGGGAAAACAAACGAAAGTCGAAAGCTATAGTGTACATAACTATGTTGCTCTGATTCTTCATTTTTCTTGAATTACCCGTATCAGACGTATATCCGGACATGGTTATGGGGATATGATCTTCCAAAGACCCTCCAAATACATGGAAATCTTGGAAATTTTGAACATACCCATGTCCAACACTCACACCCGAGTCCGAGTAACATAGGTACATGATATGAGTTAATGGTACAGCAATTGGTAGTGCTTGCAACACAAATAAAAAACATAGTTATTCAGAGAATACCTGAGAATTTTGAACAAGAACATCAATAGAAGCCAGATAGGGAGCTACAGTCAGGGTTTTATTAACAAAGTGCACTCGATCCTGAATATTCTTCTCTGATACAAAGTTACGCAGTTCTGTTTCAAACTTTGTCTGAGCATTCATGTCACTTCCCACTATCACTGCATGAATTGATGGCACCTGTAGTTTTCTCTCCTGGATCAACTTCAAACTTTCATGAAATGAACGAAGAAATAGATCCTGACCCTTCCCTCGGGAAACACCTGAAACAGTACAGGGCTTGGTGCTCACAAGATGTTCAATCAGTACAGTAGGCTTGAAGCATAACAGAGGAACATAAACTATAATAGCATCTGGCAACATTCTGGAATAATTTAATTGTAGAGATTTGTGAAATAAACACACAAAAATTGCAAGAACTTGAACAAAAACAACAGGAGATATGCTACCATGGAAATGATGGAGGAATAAATTGGCAATTGATCAGAGCTTTAAAACATAAACCTTAATCCAATCAAGAATAGTCTTATTCATGCTAAAATGCCTGTGGAGAAACTCATTCTGAATTATAAAATTCTCAGACCTATGATGCAAACTGAATGATGGAATAATTAATAGGCTGTGGACTCACGGGCCAAAGTGGCAAAGTTGCTAGCAGCTCTATGTGGGGAAGAAGAGAATTGGATATTAAAATCATCCACATAATCAATCCTCAGAAAGGCAACAATTACTACTTTGAACCACAAAAATCAAACTAGAATTTCAACTTGGATTCGGATCAGACACATTCACTAGTTATCCTCTATGGAATCACTATAACATGTCTTTTTTCATCATGCATTCAAAGAGAACTGAGAACATACTATTTATAAGAGCAAAGACTAGATCTTCATTTTGCAGTCCAAGAGATTCACGAACATGCTCACGGAGAACCCTCTTGGCAACTTTATTTTCAGCCACTTCCATTAGTTCCTCGCTATTTCCTAAATGCACAACGTATGTTTCAGGCATTTTAATCCTGTAAAGCAAATTGTAAAATTAGGACAAACAACCAAAAACAGCTAAAAATAAAGTGAAACATAGATTTAAATTATAGAGTCAAAAGGTGTATGTAAATCCAACAATCCACATATGACATATAACATCCACAATCATTTTAACTATAGCAAAGCCCCTTCATATATATTAGCATTTGCATACAATAAAATCCTAAAACTTATAGTAGATAGTATAAAAATCATTACCCTAATCGTTCCCGAGTCCTGTTTTTCCAGTAATTTGCTGTGGTATGTGAATCAATCATGGCACCTCCAACAAAAGGGAGGTGCTTAACATACTCTAGTTTGAAATAATGTCCTCGCATTTCATGAATCCACCAGAGAACCTTTGGAAGAACATGAGCAACATGTTCTTTAAGAACAGCATCCAGCCACTTTCCAGCAACTGCGGTATTCAAAACTACCAAATCAGCCTTAAGAGCAGTATTTACAGCTTCTTGACCTTTGGCAGAGAAAACCTGTCAAGAGTAGGAAAACCCAACAATTAAAATTTAGAACAACAGCTGCATTGAAGAAAGAAGAAAACAAAGAAACCAAAAATTAAGAATTACCTGAACTCCTCGATCCAACATCTTATTTTCTAAACTGTGAATGACGTCATCATGTTCGGTTGGTTTCTGGTTAGTTACCCAGACAACCTCGGCGCCAACTCCTCTTAACAGAAATGCCAGTTCCATTAACAATAAAGGTCCACCGGAAAGGGTAAGTTCGTGAGAGACTAAGAGAACGAGTTTTGACTTCATGAAATCGAGAGGATTTGGACTCGGTGCTTGATCATTGCGGTTAACTTGATTGTGGGTGCCCCCTTCTTCTTCTTCTTCCTGTCTTTCTTTTATGAAATGGCCGACATTGTTACTAGAACTGGTGGTGCAAGAATCGAAGGTGGATCTGATGAGGAAGGCCATGGCTGTTGATAGAGAAAGAAGTAATAAAATCATCAGTGGCCATCTCCTTTTTTGCTGGGTTGTAATCCATGCGCTCGATTGCTTTCCCATTCTTTCAAATATTGCTAGCTTCGCTAATTCGCTACTGCTTTCGATCTATAAACAAATATCCGTAGGGAATTATCGGAACTGTTTGAGAATTGAACATTGTGATTCGAGGATGTGATTTGCTTGTATGCTTCACTGGCTGAAGAAGCATGTCGAAAACCACGAGGCCCCGCTCGGCCTCTCTGGACGTGAAATTTTGCGGGCTTTCAATTTGGGATTTGGGCTTTTATAATATCCATTATTATTGGGTTATCAGATGAACGGATTGGGCTTGTCTCGCTGTCCAACTCCTGGTGGGCCGGATACTTCCAATCCAAATATTGGTGCATTTAGTAAAAATAATAGCATCCGACAAATCCGATTCAAATTCCAGCGCTTAAATTTTATTTTTTATCTCAGATTACAGCTTTTTTATATCAAAACAATAATATAATTTCGATATTTAATTTTACTTCAAAAATTAAATTAGTTGCCAATTAATTTATCCAAAAAATAACAAAATAGTAGATGTTGATGTTCATCATAATTGGTTTATAGTAATTAATGTAATATCAATTATTGTCAAAAATTTGAGAATACTTTACAATTCATTACATTTGATACAAGTTCCTAACTTGATAATTGATGAGAGAAGAACATTATTAACAGCAAGGGTTATTCTATGATTTCTGTCATTTTTTTCTTTCTCCATTTAATTTCTTTTTGCACTTATTTATTGACAACATAATTATACACTTGGATAAATTTTTAAAAACGGGGAAAAGACGGTTATTTTTGGCGGGAGAAAATGAAAATGCTCTCAGTTCACGATTAGCATGGCTTCCATGAACTGAAGATTTTCTAACCGATCCTCCATCTTTTCCTCCACATTCTTCGTTTTTTCTTTACTCAAATCTTTCATCCATTGTTCATTATTGCTGCTTTCGATTCTTTGCTCGTGATAATTGCTGAGGCTCTTGCTTGAGATGCGACCTTCGATGGAAAAATCTGGAAATTCTAGATCTGATTCTCCATTGCTGAGCTATAAGCAATCCGTCCTTGGTGCTCCTTCTGCATCCAATGTCATGGGAATCAAATCCGATCGGGAGGTCAAGGAACTCGAGGGAAACAGAGAAGTAGTTGCAATTGAAAGTCTGGATTGGAGGAAACTCTTTCCTGCAACAGAAAATCAAGCACTGCAATTCTTCCCGCCGGACAATGTTGGGGGGAAAATCAAGGTGAAACCGCCTAAAGAGGTATTCGAGGAAGGTATCCATCAATGGAAGCATTCCCTTGTGGCACAATTCATTGGCCGTCCGCCAAACTTCAGTTTACTCCAAAGACTGGTAACCCTACTTTGGGGGAAAACAGGTGAAGTTGAGGTCAAACCTGCAGGGAAGAACACATACATAATCCAATTTGCTACTGATGAGGCCAAAGACTGGGTTCTCGAGCATGGGCCATGGCACATTCAAAATAACCCCATCATCCTCAGGAAATGGGAACCAGGAATGCAATCCTTGGAGTTTAACATGACAAAGCTTCCTGTTTGGGTCCATCTGAGGAATATTCCTCTCGAACTCTACTCCAAGATAGGGTTGAGTTACATTGCGAGTGCTCTTGGCTCTCCACTGTACATGGATCATATCACTGCTAACAGACAAAGATTGGCTTATGCCAAACTATGTGTTGAGATCAATGCTGATCGAATCATGCCAAAAAGCATCGAGGTTGAGCTTAGTGATGGTTCCTCTGCATCCATCCAAGTTGATTTCCCTTGGTTGCCATCTAAATGCAATCAATGTGGAATTTTTGGACACGCGGATAGAGACTGCCCACTTAGACCAACTGGCCAGAATGTGTCCAAAGTATGGATCCCTAAAAGGACTGAAACAATTCCTTTGACAAAGGATGTTCTCCTTGCTGATGCTGGCCATTTAGACCTTACTGATGCTGAAACAATCCCTTTGATAAAGGATGTTTTCCCTTCAGGTCTTGCTGATACTAGGCACTCAGACCTTGCTGATGCTGCAACAGCAAAAGTTGAGGTTCAGGTTCCCCCAAGATCCATCAATAGATTTGCCATTCTGGACACTGTATCTGAGGCTGCATCTGATAAGGATGTTGAGATGGGATTCACTGAGGAGGAAGTCACCATTCCAAGCCCTAGGAAGCCTCGGGCTGCTGCTGCTGGAGTAGCAGAATTGATGAAGGGCCTTAAGCACAAGAAGCATGGTCCAGATAAGGGCAGGTTAAAGGGTAAGGCAAATTCAGCTTTTGCCTTAGGAGGTCAGTCATCTGGCCAGGCCAATTCATGAACATTCTTACATGGAATGTAAGAAGACTCAATTGTCCTCTTAAACAGAAAATTGTAGTTAATAGAATCAGATTTTTGAAAATAAACTTAGTCTGCTTGATTGAAACCAGAGTAAAAGCTTCAAAAACTCAGCCAGTGATTGACAGGCATTTCAAAGGATGGACCCTCATCCACAATTCCTCAGATACAGTGAATGGCAGAATTTGGATTCTTCACAGAGATGACATGAACGTTGAGCCAAAGGATATGACTGACCAGTCAATTACTTGTCAAGTTACTCACTCCTCTCTAAAGTTCACCCTGACAGCAATTTATGGGAGAAATGATGGCATAGGCAGAAGAGAACTGTGGTCCCATCTGAACTTCATCAACACCATGACTCATTGCAACCCATGGATCCTGACTGGTGACTTCAACATCATTGCCCACCCTTCTGAGAGCTCCAACTTCACTGGCTCTCAATCCTGCACATTGGATATCAGAGATTTCCAGCACTGTCTAATGCAAAACTCATTGGTTGATCATGCCTTCACTGGCCCTCTTTTTACATGGTCCAACCATCAGGAAGATCATTTGGCAAGAAAGCTTGATAGGGTACTGATAAATGACCAATGGCACATCTCCTTCCCTCATTCACAGGTGGAATTCATTGCACCAGATGTCTCTGATCATTGTGCTGCAATGATCAGGCTAAAGGGGAATTCCAATTCTCCTCCAAAGCCTTTTAAGTTCTACAACTTTTGGACAAAAAGCTCTGAGTTTATCCCTCTTGTTGAAGCTTCATGGACTGCTCCTGTCTCTGGCAACCCTATGTTAAGGTTACACAGAAAGATGAAGAGGCTGAAACAAGTTCTAAAGAGGTTCAACCATGATAAATTTGGAGCCCTCCCAGATAGAGTAAAAGCCAAAAAAATTGAACTTGAAGCAGTCCAATTATCTGTCCTTAGAGACCCTGCTAACCATGATCAAGTAGCTGCTCAATCAATGTTGTCCCAGGAACTTCATGAAATGCTCAAGGCAGAGGAGAGCTTCTTCAGACAGAAATCAAGGATCAGGTGGCTCCAGGAGGGGGATCAAAACACGAGCTTCTTCCATAGAATGGTTGCCCTCCACCAGAGTAAGAACTCCATCAAAGTCCTCATTAATGCTGATGGGGAAAGGCTTGAATCTCTCAACCAGATTGCTGATGAGGCAGTGACCTTCTTCAAAAAGCTTCTTGGCTCTATTGATCCAAATGTATCTGGATGCTCCCAAGAACTTCTTGCAGACCTTCTCCAGTTCTCTCTTCCAGCTGAGGACAGTGCCCTGCTAATCAAACCAATCACCAATGAGGAAATTAAGGCCTCAATGTTCAGCCAACATAGTGATAAAGCCCCAGGCCCTGATGGATACACTGCACACTTCTTCAAAACAACATGGACCATTGTGGGAAAGGATGTCATTGAAGCTGTGCAGTATTTTTTCAATACTGGTGATTTGCTTCCAGCATTTAACTCCACATGTGTTGCCTTGGTGCCTAAATGTCCAAATCCTAGCAACATCAAGGATTTCAGGCCTATCTCTTGCTGCACCATTGTCTACAAATGCATCACAAAGATTCTGGCAGCCAGGCTCAAGATTCTCCTCCCTCTCATTATCAGTGGAAGCCAAAGTGCCTTCATTCCTGGGAGAAGCATAACTGATAATATCCTCCTTGCCCAAGAGCTTGTTCGAGGGTATGGAAGATCCTCCCTCTCTCCTCGCTGTGCCATCAAAGTGGACCTTCAGAAGGCCTTTGACACCTTGAGCTGGGACTTCATTTTATCCATTCTTGCAGCTTTAAACATTCCAGAACAGTTCATAGGCTGGATTAGGCAATGCCTCACTTCCCCCATGTTTTCACTCTCCATCAATGGAGGATTGATGGGGTTCTTCAAAGGTGCAAGAGGTGTAAGGCAGGGTGATCCCATCTCACCCTACCTTTTTGTGCTTGCCATGAATGTACTTTCCAAGCTTCTGGACAATGCTGCTCAGCATGGCATTTTTGCTTTTCACCCAAAGTGCAGGAAGATCTTGCTCACTCACCTTTGTTTTGCTGATGACCTGATGATCTTTGCTAAAGGATCATTGGAGTCTGCACAGGGCATCCAACAGGTTCTGAACTTGTTCTACACTTTCTCAGGCTTGCAATTGAACAATGCAAAAAGTGAATTCTTCTGCACTGGGATCAGTAGGGAGGATCAGTCCCTTATCCAGGAGCACACTGGATTCAAAATGGGGAATCTTCCAGTCAGATACCTAGGTGTCCCTCTGGTGACAAGGAGATTGACATTGAAGGACTGTGAGGTATTGATTGAGAAGGTTTCTGGCAGGATCAATGGTTGGACATCTAAGCACCTATCATTTGCTGGAAGGCTTCAACTGATTCAGTCAGTTCTCTTCAACCTGCAAAATTATTGGTGCAGGCATTTTGTTCTTCCAAAGCACACGATCAAGCATCTTTCTCAACTGTGTTCTTGCTTCCTATGGAAGGGGAAAGCTGGTCCTGCCAAGGGTGCCCGAGTCAAGTGGCTCACTGTTTGCTTGCCAAAAGCTGAAGGGGGGCTTGGAATCAAAGACTTAACCTCCTGGAACCATGCATGTATTCTCAGGAACCTCTGGCTGGTCCTGACCAATGCTGGATCCCTATGGATTGCATGGATTAATGCCTACATGTTAAAGGATAGAGACCTCTGGTAGATCCCTATCCCAAGTAACTGCAGCTGGAGTTGGAGGAAGCTCTTGAAACTCAGGGAAACTGCCCTCAGATTTGTGACACAGCAACAAGGAAGAACATTATGGCCATTCACAGGGAATAAATACATAGTTGCTGCGGTTTGGCATACTATCAGGCCTAAACATGAGAAGGTGCCTTGGCATAAACTTCTCTGGTTTAAAATGGTAGTCCCAAAACATTCTATTGTTGCATGGATGGCAGTTTTAAACAGACTACCCACCAGGGACAGACTCTCCAATTGGGGATTGAGTGTTGAGGTTGACTGTATGCTTTGTAGGAGCAGCTTAGAGACAAGAGATCACTTGTTCTTCACTTGTGGCTTTTCTCAAACAATATGGCAAGGTGTCCTGGATTTATGCCAGGTACGCAGAAGGGCTTCTAACTGGGATGAAGAACTTCTCTGGGCTTCAAAGTCTCTCAGAGGAAGGAAGTTGATTTCCTTTATTCTTCGCATTGCATGGAATGCTTTGGTTTATCTGGTTTGGAGAGAAAGAAACAACAGGCTTTATCACCAGCCAGAAGGAACCAGTGAACGGATACTTGAGCTTATTAAGGAGATTGTCTCTATGCGGCTGTCGGGAATGGTGAAGATAAAACTGAATGCTACAAACAGTGCTTTATGTGCAGCTTGGAACATTACCCCTGCTGTTACTAGCTGATACTTGTTGCTTGTATTCTGGTTTCATTTTGTACCCATTAATGTTGCTTTTATGCACTCTGTTGGAAGTTGCATTCTGTTAATTTGCAAAGTGCATACTCACTGTAACATGTAGCAGCCTTGCTGTTTCTTTGGATAATGGAAACAACTACTTATCCAAAAAAAAGAATTAGTTTATTTTTCTTGAAAGGAAAAATTAATTACCAAAAGGTTCTGTAAAAAAAAATTGAATGAGTGAATGACTCTTACTCCTAAAATTAAATGGTGGAGACAATAATAAACTTTGATTTATTTTTTTTAAGTTCAACATAAAACATGCATGAATGATCACTTGCACAAACACACACAAAATCCAACTTTGATTCATTCTTTAAACATTACAAATCTTACATCCTCACCATTTTTTTTTTCTTTCTATATGTAATTAAAGGGCTATACTAAACCAACACTTACAATTGAAAAACAACATAATTAAACCGACTCTCAGACATAACTAACCAGATACCATAAATAATGTCCTAGTTAATTAAGCGACAATTCTTCCTAACTTCCCCATTAAATCCAGTTAGAGGACTAATGTTCCCCATCTTAATCATTGACTTGGCAAATTGTTCAAAGAAGAGATTCTCATCCTCTGCATAAGCTTTAACCAATTCCATAGTATTTCCAGCATTCCCTGTCAAAAGCACTTCATCCGAATTGAGTAGCCCTTTTCCCCACAGAATAAGCTTGAAGTAGAGGTTGTCAAATCTTACTGGGGACCCAAAATCCAAAGGTGAAATGTTGTTGTCACCACCAGACTTCGGACAGACAGATTTCAAGCCATAGTAGTAGGTTTTTTCTAATGTCTCATCTGGCAGGTTGTTTCCATTTTGATTGTATAATCTCTGCTTGAAGCTCACACACCTTGCTACCCCAATGGTATGTCCTCCTGAAACATTAATTACATATTCAAATGAATAAGCCATTAAGGTAAGACGATTTTATATATGTATCTGAAAATGTCGACAATGGTTGACCTGAGAGTGCGACGAGGTCTACTTCATCAAGACCTTGACGTTGGAAAAGTGTTATCAGGTTCTGAAGAGTAGAATTTGGTGGTGGGATATTGTTGTTTGAGGTGCTGAGGCTAGCTGTGTTTGAATCCCTCCTTCCAAGTGGAAGCTCCCAAGATGGTCCACCGCTCTGTTTTCGGTATAGGCAGTAATCTTAGTTAGCAAAAATAGGACTAATTAAAACAAAGTAATGCTGAATCAGCCTTATGAGTACCCTGGACCTGGAGCTTTTTGCATGCTTACCAATACAGTGGAGCCACGAGCAGCCATGGACAGTATGTCAGCGCAAGAAACAGTTTGAGGACATGCTTCTTCTAGCTTAGCTTTGATCTCATCAATCACTTCAAATCCTCTAATGGAGTTCCTGTTTGGTAATGAGTTCTTTTCACTAACTATAGTCGCACTGTCGTCCAACAATACGGATGCATCGCAGCCCTGTAAGACGAAATAGTAGTTGGAAACTTGACATAATTTTACAAGTTATTCTAACCAAATATAATGAACAAAGTAACGAAAAATCATCTTTATTTAGGCTTTAGCAACTAGAAAATGATCATTTTAAAGATTCTTTCTCATCTCAAACCAGTCGAAAAGCAAGTAACCTGCACAAAACAATCGTGGAAATGAAGCCTTAGCAAGGAGGCAGCCATCCTGGGCTCTTTTGCAATGGCCTTCTCCAGAACTGACATGACAATATCGTCAGCTTGAGGGCATGAAAACTGATAGAACTGTGGGAAAAGGCCATATGAGGGTGCACCAAATTGGCCTCCTGGCGCACCACCACCCCACGAGCCAAAACCCGAACCAGGGTAAGCCAGGGAGACAGTGGCTGAGAGGAAAGCTGTTACTAGGAAGCCAAAAGCAACTTTTAAGAAAGCCATTGATGATTTGAATAAGTCTTAGCGATACAGTCATTGGTTAGCAATGGAATTTATATTGGTTGTAGCGATTAAATCAACTGCTCTCCTCACCAAATCCGCTCGAAGAAACACCTAATACCGATAGCCACGACAGCGTCAACTTGTCTTGACTCTTCTTTTTGTCACTCGAATTGTAAGCGACAGAAAATGGAGTGGGGGCAGTGCTTTTGGTTTACCTGCTCCTTCACCTTCATAGCTAATAGTCAGGAACTTGGACGTTACGACTGCGGTTTTGGCCCTTTCGGTTTTGGCTTCACATTCACCGTAATTGATTATTACGATAACATTCCTAATCACAATAAACACAACGCGATTAAAAACGTATCCGCAATCGTAATTTAAATTTTGTTACCCCTTCCGAAACACAATCTCACCTCAATTTAAATGAAATATGAACACAAAATCCTATAGTAGTCTAGAAACAGAGTAACAAACAACGTAACGATGGACAGTTTACATGTTGGTTTTGAGAGACTTTTGTAGGCACTAGCACAGGGACTCTTAAAAGTAGACATGTGAGTACCCGTCCCCGCCTAATATGCCAAATCCGAATTTGATCGCACTTAAATTGGGATCTGAATTATTATAAAAGTAATTTTTTTTTTTAAATAATGAAACAAATTTTGACTTCGACTCAGCTCTAATTAAACTTGAGACAAAAATAAAATATCTCGAATTCAACTCGATGATGAACACTTCCACTTAAAAATTAAAAAGGAATTCAAAAAAGGAATTCAAAGAGAAAGATGACGTGCGAGTTGACCCTTTCACAAATTCGAGTGGTTAACCTGCTACCATGAGACCGTTTCCATTGTATTAAAAGGGTTATGTTTCCAGCCTTCTTTAATTCTTTTTTTTTTTTTTTCACTCTCTCAAGTCTCAACCAAGCAAAGCCCCTAAAGGTACACATAATAGCTCATGATTAGTCGATAATGTACTTGGCTTTCAGATTCATCTATTTCACGATAGCAATCGAAGTTAGATCTTGGCTTCCTTCGACTAGGCTTGCTGTTTCACGGCTCATTACATAACAAAGTAAAGTATGAACCCCTGTTTTATTCAATATCTGACGATCTAATCACGCTACTGCTTTGAGGGCTTGTAATCCGGCACATCAAATTTACACAGAAAACTGAAATTGTCTTCTGGAAAAAAACGTCAAGGTCTGTTACATCTTGTAGAGGGTGTTTTTGATCGGGTGAGGAAACGTTGCAAACCAGTAAAACGAGATATCGTAGAGAGATGGCGGAGAGGAAGATTGGAGCAGACCCTGGAGAACAAGTGCGGTGGCAGGTGGTGGTGATGAAGGCTGTAGGTGGCTGAGGATGGTGGAAAGTATGGTGGTTGTAGAAATTACAGAGAAAATGTTGCAGAGAATTCTTAACGTCAGAAAGTTTGTCAAATGGCCAAAAGATCCTAAATGAAGCATTTGAGCTTCTATTTATAGCCTCTTCAAAGAGGTTATCAGGAGAAGTTATTAACAAAGTGGGAAGTTATTTTATATAAACTTCCTCTCAATCATGGGTGGTGGAGAGGTTATATATGATAGTGGGAGAAATGCCAGTTATGGGAGGTTATATTAGGAGAAGTGTTTCAGTCACATGTAGTGAATGAAGGCTACTGACAGCACGCTTGAGAATGCACTGTCTGTTCAGCGGGATAGGGAAGCACTTGTGTTCCAGGGAAAGGTTAAGAAGCGAACTTCTTAACAATCTCCATATCTGAGCCTCCAAGCCATGCTCTCCAAGACATCCCAAGAGTGGAGCAAACTCGAGAATCCTGTCAACCTTCCCGGGTTAGCTCCACAGTCTTCATGTAGTTGTGTATTATTGCAGGAAGTCCTGCTACCAAGAAGCGACGTGCCAGGAAGCAACGTGCCAAGTGACGTGCCAAGCGACGTGCCAAGAGACGTGACAAGCGACGTGTCAAGCGACGTGCCAAGTGACGTGCCAAGCGACGTGCCAAGCGACGTGCCAAACGACGTGCCAAGCGACGTGCCAAGAGCGCTGCTGACAGGGAGACTATTACTAAAGCCCGCTGCATATAAGATTTGTTCCTGCATAAAATGTTATTGACCAAAAACGAGTGTCTACATTTTGCCCCCTGCATGAGAATTTTTTATTGTAAAAAAATTCTTATGCACTGTAAATAACATCAAGTATGAAAATATATAATTTCGAAATTTGATATGATTGTCCCACATTTTTTTTTTTTAAAAGAAAATGTAAAATTAATGATACATGATATCATGCATGTGATACTAGAACAATAAGAACCTATGATGGTGTGGCATTGGGTTCTTGAAGATTTTAAACCTTTAAACGATCCAATTGCAATGTAATAAAAATAAATAAATAAAAATAAAATAAAATGGGTCTTCATGATATCATGTTTAAGTTCAATATTTATAGGCGCGAAAGTATGTTAAAGCTAGATGATTTTGTAGAGTATTTGTTTAGAAGTGAAAAGTATAGGCAAACTGCCTGCATGCATCCCGATCATGCCCCCTCTTTTTTTTTTTTTTTTTTTTTTTACTAATGCAAGGATTGTTTAATTCAGAAACAACCAGTTTATAGTCTCCATGTTTTTTTTTTTTTAATATCCTAGGGTGTAGTGTAATTTCTGAAGTGCAGTTTTTGCACTTCAGGGGGGGGGCCTGCAGGGGGAAGTATCCCTGCAGGCGGGGCTGCAGGCGGGACCTGCAGGGGAAAGTATCCTGAAGTGCAGTTTTTTTTAATAATTCTTTTAAAAAATAAAAATAAAAATAAAAAAAATCCTGCAGGCCCCAGCCTGCAGGCCTGCAGGATTTTTTTTTTTTTTTTAAAGAATTATTAAAAAAAAAAAATTGATAATAATAATAATAATAATATTTTAATCAGATTAATAAATAAATGTATTTTTTTTTTTTAAATCAAGCATACTTTATTAAAAGCAATAAATAATATATATATATATATATATTTTTATGCTATTTGAATAAGAATACTTACTTGGCTTTTTTGGTGTTGTTTTGCAAGATCTCATGATAAAGACTGTGATTTTACACAAGCCAAATATTTCGGACTATTTCTGCTGCACACTACGTGACATGGATATTGCACTGTGTCGCTAGAGAGCATGGAGGGTAGAGCTTCGCCAGTGAGTTACGTAGTGTGCTTGTTCTGTATTTTGCACCTGCATTTGTATTTCAATGGGAGCAATAGAAGTGGTACATGAGACCACATCAGCTGACTTCTCCACTAGGAGAACTTGTGTATGGGAGAGTGACGGAAGTGGCGCATGAGACCACAACGGTCGACTTCTCTATTAGGAGAACCTGTGAATGGGAGAGTGACGGAAGTGGCGCATGTGACCACAACGGTCAACATCTCTATTAGGAGAACTTGTATATGGTAGAGTAACGGAAGCGGCGCATGAGACCACAACGGCCGACTTCTCCATTGGGAGCGCTTGTATATGGGAGAGTGACGGAAGTGGCGCATGAGACCACAACGGCCGACTTCTCCATTGGAAGCGCTTGTATATGGGAGAGTGACGGAAGTGGCGCATGAGACCACATCGGCCGACTTCTCCATTGGAAGCGCTTGTATATGGGAGAGTGACGGAAGTGACGCATGAGACCACAACGGCCGACTTCTCCATTGAAAGCACTTGTGAATGGGAGAGTGACGGAAGTGGCGCATTGGACCACAACGGCCGACTTCTCCTTTGAAAGCACTTGTGAATGAGAGAGTGACGTAAGTGGCGCATGAGACCACAACGGTCGACTTCTCCCTTAAGAGAACTTATGATAGGTTCTCTAGTCAGTGTTATGGAAAATAATTAATTGAATTAGTCACATATCACATGTGTGTAAAAGCATAGTAACAATTCAAACTTGCAAAGATATAATTAAATATCAATAGAGAATTGCTTTCAAATACATATGAACAATACAAATGAAATATGCTTCACTAAATTTGAATACACACCTTTTAATTAGCATTTAGTTGTTCTTCATTTTTCCATGGTAAATTTTTCTTAGCGTATTGCATTCCTTGGTGGGATGTCCAACAGTTCTATGAAGATGACAATACATATGACTTGCTTTTTCTTCATTGGTAGGTTGACACTCAACATTAGGTAGACGTACACTGCCTTCATTCACCCATTTATTCAAGAGTTCAAGAACTTTTTCCATAGAGCATGGAAATGACGTTGGAGAGACTCTCTCATCATAGTTAAGTCTGGGATTCTTGTATGATTTCTCCTCATGTGAAGCAAAGAAAACACCTTCTCTCTGGTTAAATTGATTGGTTCTTTTCTTATTTCCCATGATAGTGTTGTTGGTTCTCCTTGCAGCCTCCACTAAAGTAGAAAAAGAAGGCAATGACAAATTTTGTAAATAAAGTTGAAATTCGTCAAACATTCCTTGGATGCACACCTTAACCAATTCATTCTCATCATGAGCTTCTTGTACGTCTAATACTTTCTCCCTAAAACGTTGGATGTAATCCATGACATTTTCCTTTGGCCTTTGATATTCTCTACCTAAGTCAACAAGACTGACCTTCTCTTGAGTGGAGAAAAATTTCTCACCAAATATCATACACATCTGATTCCAAGACTCCACAGAGCTAGGAATAAGGTTGGCATACCAAGTGTAGGCTTTTTCGGTGAGAGACTTAGAAAACTCTTTCAACTTCAGATCATCATCCAAACCAGCTACTCCAAGAGTTTCCACAAATTTCATCACATGTTCACGAGCATCGCCCGTCTTGCCATTGAACTGTTTGAACTTGGGACTAATGTAGTCTGCAGGGTATGGTTTAGCAGCTATGCGGGCAGGATATGGCAATTTGAGGTCAAACTCAGAAAAATTCAAAATTTTATTCTTCTCCTCAAGTAACCTCTGAAGCTCTTCCCTAGTAACCAAGTCTTGAGTATTGGTTGGAGGAACAACCACAGTGGAAGTACCAACAAGTAGCGTGTTGATCATGTCGAGGGTTCCAGTAGGCACAGGGTTGGAAGCGTCAGATGTGTTCTCTCCATTGCCGTTTGTGGCAAGGGTATTTCCACCAGCGGTGTTCCCATTTCTGTTGTTCACAAGTTGGACCTGGGTGGTAGTAGCATTGGAGGAAGGGGTAAATTGAGAGATAGATTCCATCATCTTTCTATTATTTTCTTCTAACATTTGCATTCTTTCCTCGTTAGCCTTCATCATCTTCATCAGATCTTGGATGTAAGATGGAACTGTTACGCTTTGATCTTCGGCAGAATCTTCCATTTTTTCCGGTGAAATAAAGTCAGAAAAGTTTTACTAACTGCAATCGCTCCTCCCCAGTGGAGTCGCCAAAATGTAGAGGGTGTTTTTGATCTTGTGAGGAAACGTTGCAAACCAGTAAAACGAGATATCGTAGAGAGATGGCGGAGAGGAAGATTGGAGCAGACCCTGGAGAACAAGTGCGGTGGCAAGTGGTGGTGATGAAGGCTGTAGGTGGCTGAGGATGGTGGAAAGTATGGTGGTTGTAGAAATTACAGAGAAAATGTTGCAGAGAATTCTTAACGTCAGAAAGTTTGTCAAATGGCCAAAAGATCCTAAATGAAGCATTTGAGCTTCTATTTATAGCCTCTTCAAAGAGGTTATCAGGAGAAGTTATTAACAAAGTGGGAAGTTATTTTATATAAACTTCCTCTCAATCATGGGTGGTGGAGAGGTTATATATGATAGTGGGAGAAATGCCAGTTATGGGAGGTTATATTAGGAGAAGTGTTTCAGTCACATGTAGTGAATGAAGGCTACTGACAGCACGCTTGAGAATGCACTGTCTGTTCAGCGGGATAGGGAAGCACTTGTGTTCCAGGGAAAGGTTAAGAAGCGAACTTCTTAACAATCTCCATATCTGAGCCTCCAAGCCATGCTCTCCAAGACATCCCAAGAGTGGAGCAAACTCGAGAATCCTGCCAACCTTCCCGGGTTAGCTCCACAGTCTTCATGTAGTTGTGTATTATTGCAGGAAGTCCTGCTACCAAGAAGCGACGTGCCAAGAAGCAACGTGCTAAGTGACGTGCCAAGCGACGTGCCAAGAGACGTGCCAAGCGACGTGTCAAGCGACGTGCCAAGTGACGTGCCAAGCGACGTGCCAAGAGACGTGCCAAGCGACGTGCCAAGAGACGTGCCAAACGACGTGCTAAGCGACGTGCCAAGAGCGCTGCTGACAGGGAGACTATTACTAAAGCCCGCTGCATATAAGATTTGTTCCTGCATAAAATGTTATTGACCAAAAACGAGTGTCTACACATCTTTAAGGATAACAAAGCCTGGGTATTCTATGACAGCAGTGTCGGCCAGCTGAGCCAGCTCCTTAAGCGACTCCTCGATGGCAAACGAATCCAAAGTCTCCCCTTTTCGCTCCACGCCCACTAAATAAGCTTTTTCTTCAAAAATCTTCAAAAATTAAATTAAATTGATTAATAATTCAAAATTTTCCCCAAAATTTGAACTCCAAAAAATTTACCTCCTTCCCATTTCGTAGCTTGAATCTATCCTCAAACCTTTCATCATCATCTCTCTTCTTCCTAACTCTTACCGGTTTTGGTGTATCTTCCACCGGTTCAGTGCCGACGACTCCATTAACGATTTTACGAACCACTTCCTTTTCTTCCTCGGCCACGATTGTCGGACTTTGCAAAGAAATATTATCCACTTCGTATCCTTGTTGAGCAACCCTCGCAACAAAACTCCTATTATTGCCGTAAGTAGAAAAACAGAGAGGGCAAATAGAGCGGCTAAGATTCAAATTCCATAGAAAATTGGACTCGTAAATTAAAGGCAAAGGACAAATCAGTGAACAAAAACATAAGCTCATGTTAAAATCTTTTTGCTAGATTTCAGTAACTTCTTCGCCTCGAAACTGTTACTCTGGAATCTTCGATTTTCGAACGCCGTTTCTTTTTATGTGGTTTATCGCGGTTCGTTAACGCCCCCGATTTTTAGCTTTGTTTCGTCGTTTTGTTTGGACTTAGTGAGCTGAATTGTAGCCCAACCTGACTGAACAGTTCTTTTAACAGGCCTGGGCTAGTCTTATCAGGCCGAGCTACAGCCCATTTGGTTAGTATTATTCTTTTGGATTATTAATATTGTTTTCGTAAATGAAAATTTTAAATTATATGAACAATGTTTAAAGTAGAGGTATTTATGGGTCGGGTTAGATTTGAGAAAATTTAGATATGGTATCAACAGCATATATGTTAATTTGGATCCGTCCATATTTTTTTTTAAATAAAAAATATATTATTTTTTATTTAATCGTTAATAATTATAATTTTTTTATTAAAATTTTAAAATGTAAATAGCTTAACATAATTTCTAACATTTATACTACAATATTTTATATATTTATTTGTTTGTTAAATCGGATTACAATACATGGATTGAGCCGGATTCAAGCCTTGAATATTGAAGTCAAAATTTAATCATTTTTTTAAATGAGTCTCTCTTTTTTTACTCAAACTCATTTTTTGGATCTAATATTTTTGTTTAAACCTTCTCAAATATCGAACGTATCTTCGAATTTGGACGGATAGCTTGACACATGAACAAATCTAATTAAAAGATTATTATGTATCTATTCTTATTATTCTTTTTCCTTTATATGGCCAAATATTCCAATTTCAAACTCCAAGTTGTAAGTATCTTCTATTTTTTTCTTTTATTCTTTTGCTAATTGCATCCGAAAAAGTTTTTCACTTTAAGCAATGAGAAAAAAGATGCTCTTTTGAAGGATTATTAATGCCAATAATTGTATAATATTGTTTGGAATAATCCCATATATCTTTATTCTTTAGACTTTAGTCTCCAACAAAAGAAACTTAAGTTTGGTCTTTGTTAGAAAACCATAGACATGAAAAAGGAGTTATTTTTCCATTTAAATTAGAATCCAATGAAAAAAAAAAAAAAGCTACTTAAAACATGCACAAAAACATTGTATGTTAATGTGCTTAATACTCTAGTATTACTAATATATATATATATATATATATATATATTCTAGTATTACTTTTGTTAAACCAACCACGTCCCTCACTTTTTTTTTTCGTAAATAGTTAAAATATTAAATAAACCTCTAAGTTTTTTTTTTTTTTTTTTTTAAATCTTTATAATTTTTATTATATTTAAATACGTTTTTATTTTTATTTATTTATATCTAAATAAGTTTTTATTTTAAACAAAAAATTAAATGCAAATTAAAGATTAAGGACTTATTTAGGTACAAATTAAATATTAAAAACCTATTTACATGTAATAATAATATAATAACTTAACTAAAAAAATGATAAAATTCAGAATTTTTTTTTATTACTTTAGCCTTTGTAAAGCAATTGCATAAATTTATATAATTTAGCTCATGTAAACAATTTTGAAATTATATACCAATGCATATTATATAATATTTATTTAGTATTTAGTTTTACTTTGAGATTGCCATTTGCCAAGAGAGAAGAAAATCTTCCTTAGTTTTTAAGCAAAATTTATTTGTTAGTCATAAAAAAGGGAAGAGTTTAGGTTTTCTAATTTCCTTTTACTTTTAAAAGCAACAAGCATGATATAGAACTAGTTGCACATATATTAATCATATAAAATAATTCATTATAATTCTTTAATGCATTTAATGTAAAATAAACTTTGTATTTTGTTTACTAAATTACATAAAATGAAAGTAACATAGTCATGTCTATAGTAATTGTCTTAAATTCCAACATAAAAAGAAAATTTTATTGGTATGTTACCTATACTTTTTTCCTTTTTGACCAAATAGATAGATTTGTATTTGCTGTGTTTTGTGTGTGTTTTTTTGTTAGTAGTGTAAATATAAATATAATATATATTATTAAATATATCAAAATTTTAAATATGAATTCAATATGTGTATCGTATTAATCATATTTAATCGTGTCATATCGTATTTATTATATTATTTTTTTATTTATCAAAAATATTTATATTTTATTTTTATATTGTTTTCAAAATTATCAAATTTATAAATAGAATATATATATATATATAATTTATAAATAAAATTATCAAATTTATCAAATTTATATGATAAAAATATATATATATATATATAATTTTCATCTTTTAAAAGGTGGGTTGAGAATTAGATAGAATCTAATGATTCATGCTCTTAAAAGACACATAAACACTCAATCACCACCCAAAAAAAAAAATATGTCAAAATTATATAAAAAGACCCCCCCAAAAAAAAAGAGTTTAGTTAGTAGCCGTTAGCCGCTAGCGTATAGGAAGCATACGCGTGGAAATAACGTGTGAGTTTGTCACTCTCACCAACTGCAAAGTACAGCTAACCCTTCTCCCCTCCCCTAACCTTTTTAGTCTGTCACATTTTCATTTTTCTTTTTCTTTTTTTTTCTTCATATTTTAATAAAAAAAAAACCCAACTATAAATCAACCAATCAGATAGCTTTAGATGTTTCCTACACTTTGGAAAACAAGAGAGAGAAAAAGAAAGGAAAGTCGCCATTTTTATGCGTTAAAAGGAGGTTTAAGGGCGGGTAATAGGTCTACCAACTGGTAGTTAGCTTTTGAACTCTCTTAAGCAATGAATGAATGAATCAAACAACACCCACCCTTTTTTTTTTTTTTTCATTTTGCTTTTTCTTTGCCCTCAAACACCTTTCTAAAATTTCCCAAAAAAATCAAATAAAATAACCCAAAACTAAAAAACATAGCTTTGCCGTTTGTTTTTGTTTTTTGGTTACACGTGAGATTCCTGGAAGGATTGTTTTAGGGAACTGTTTCTTCTTAATATTCTTCTTCCTTATTATCAATTTATCATCATCATTTGTTAGAATAAAATATTACAGTTGTTGTCATCAATATATATATATTTGTGTTGAGTGGAATTATTTAATAATATTTCTTGGGTTGTTGTCAATGTTCCAATGATAATGAGGTTGGTCACGTTTGGGATTATATCTCTTGGGATTGGTTTTTGTTTTTGCTGTTTTCAAGCTTCTTTCTTTCTGCTCCCCGCTAGAGGCGCAGATTCTCTTTGGGGGGTTTTCAGGTATTTCACTTTCACCTTTTTTTTATATTATTTTGTATATAATTTATTTTCCCCATCATTTGCTATGTTTTCTGAGAATTGTAATGATTGGTTGATTGATTGATTGAAGACTGTTGTATGTTTAAAAAATTTTGTTTTTATCTTCTGGGGTTGAATTTTTGTGCCCAAAGTACATGATGATGCTGAAAAGAAGACAACTTCAAAGCTTCTTCTTTAGGGGTTTCTGTGGTTAAATGGGTTTTTGAGCTTCTTCTGGGTATTGGGTAATTTGGTTTTTTGTTTATTATGCTTGTTTTTTGTTTGGTTTATTGGCAATTAAAGTGTTTCTCTGAGTTTGATTGTGGTGATAGACTGATAGTGATGATGATAGGAAGAAATGGGATAGAGAGTGAAAAGCCAAAAAGAAAAAGTTGTACTTCTAGTTTTTTTCTTTGAAACCTCTGGATTTACTGCCCTTAAATGATTATGGCTTACTTTTTGATATCTATGATTACCTGATTCCTTTTTCCTCCAAAGAATATCTGAATTTAAGCTTAGATAGGATTTTGTCGCTTCTCTAATTGAATTGATGCAAGATAGTAGTATCAAAACATGAATTTAAAACTAAGGGATGGTCTTCATAAAAAATAAGTCAGAAGCTTAAAATAGAAGAAAAAGAAATATTCCCAAAGATGGAAGTTTTTTTTTCTTCTAGCCATTAAAGATGAAGGTTTTTTGGTTTTACTGAATTTACATGTTTTGTGTACCTTGTTGATTTGTTGAACGAATATATATGGTTAATCTTGGATGGTTTAATGTGGTGTTTAGGTAATTATTCTTTTGCTTTTTTTGTTAGTATCAAACAATTTTTCTTAACTTTTTCATTTTCTATTTGGAGGGATAAGTGTCTGGATGCAATACAAATAGTTGCTAGAGATCCGGGTTTTGTTTTGTTGGGGAATTCTCACAGTTGATTCTGTTTAAACTTTAAAACACTCTAAAATTTAAGCCATTGACCTCGTTGTTGCACTTTAATGCCATGGGCCAACATGTCATTTGCTAATGGCTGTTGCGGTGTTTCTGCGCTTTTGGATCCTAAATTCTTTGTTAGAGATTACATGAGCTAAGAACAAAGATGCAAGATCTGTCTTTGAATTGTAGATAGAATTTGGGACTTTGAAAGATCTCTGATATATGTTATTATTGTTTTTGTTTGATCAGGATCTATTTGCTGGTCACTGTTTTATTGGGAGGTATCACTTTTTAGTAATCATTTGATTTGTGGAGACTGGTAATGCTTTTATCATTGCTCTCCTGCTAAACATAAGGAAGCAAATTATGGCTGCTTATTATCCAAGTTTTAGTTATCAAAGAGTCAATTTATCAGCTACATATCTGGGGGACCAGGAGCCTGTCTCTTACCTTGGATCATCTTCCCATCCTGGTAACTCAACAATATATATGAACCATGCTTCTTCTGCTGGGGCATTCTCAGTGATCTTGTCTGGGACTTCTTTGTCTCCACAGAACTGTGTCCAACTTCCATCTATTGGTGGTAGAAATGAAATGTCATTCATTCCACCCTCAAGTGACACCGTGAGTTTGCAATCTGTTGATGGGCAGTTAAACATTACAACAAGCAATTCTATATGCAACCCTGTTGCAGTGAATCCCCCTGCAATACCTAGGGCTAGGAGTCTTTTAGATGAACAGAGTTCTCAATCTCAGGGACTATCTCTAAGCCTTGGCTCACAGATATCATCTGGAGTTTCTGTACCTTCATTTCAGTATCAATACGAGGGTTATTCTTCATTCTTTAGTGGTCATCTTCCATTTTCAGGAAAGGAGACAATTCCTCGCGCTGGTGATGAACGCAAAAGAAGTAAAAAGTTGAAAACTTCTGATGACATGCAATGTGGCTTTCCTGGAGGCAACTATGATGCATTTGAAACAGATGCTTTGTCTAACCCTCAGGGCTCAATAAGTCACAAACAGATGAATTCTGATATATATCAATTTGAGTCAGGTTTTGCAAGTACTATTTTAAACTCCAAATATCTCAGGGTGGCTCAAGAGTTACTTGGTGAAGTGATTAATGTACGAAAAGCTTTGAAACAGCCTGATTTGGATAAAAATGTAAGCTCTCAACCGAAACCCTCCAATGGGATGTCATCAGAACCTAGTGAGTCATTTAACAACTCCTCTTCTGAGGTATCACCTACAGAACGACAAGATTTGCAGAACAAGAAGAAAAGACTCTTGTCCATGCTGGATGCGGTGAGCTTCCAACTTCCGTAGTGTCATGCAGTTCCTTTTTTGAATTTTTATTTGGTTTGAAGAATTTCTTTGGCTGGAATGCCTGCCTTTGTTGTGCTTCTTGTTTGATTTAGCTTTCACTTTTCTTGTTGATTGTTTTTCTTTTATTAAAACTATTCTCTTCTTTCTCAAATTTTGGAAACTATCTTATATTATATGTGTTTTAAATGAGCTGTACTTGTTTTGGAAGATTGCTAATGGTCATGCTTTTGTTATAGGTTGATAGAAGGTATAAACAATATTACCATCAAATGAAAATTGTGGTGTCTTGTTTCGATATGGTAGCTGGTTGTGGGGCAGCTAAACCATACACTGCACTTGCCCTACAGACAATTTCCCGTCACTTCCGCTGTTTGCGTGATGCAATCACTGGCCAAATTCAATTGACTCAAAGAAGCCTTGGAGAGCAAGATAATTCATCAAACAATCAAGGAGGAGCAATACCTCGGCTCCGCTATGTGGATCATCAACTCAGACAACAAAAAGCTCTTCAGCAACTTGGTGTGATGCGAAATGCTTGGAGGCCTCAAAGAGGGCTTCCTGAAAGCTCTGTTTCGATCCTTCGTGCTTGGCTTTTTGAGCATTTTCTCCATCCGTATGTCTTGGATCTTATTGTACCTATTTTACTTGCTAATACCAAGAACTTAAGTTCACTAACCCTTTCTGAATTTGGTGTTGACCAGCTACCCAATGGATTCAGAGAAAACCATGCTCGCAAAACAGGCAGGCCTGAGTAGAAACCAGGTAAAGAGATGAAACGCAATTATTTGACCCGTAAATCATTAGTATCCTAGTTTACTTATTGTATCATTAACATGCATGGTTAATTTTGTTATCCACCTATCAACTAACCGGCCAATCTAAGCCCTAGTTGATTACTCGTATCAAAATTTAAGTGTACACCATTAATTAGCTGCACATTTAGTAAAGGAATTAATCTTTTGGTTTCTTCTGTGATGTGGGGTTGGGGACTCGTGCGTTTCTCATTTGTCATGTTGAATAAGTCATTCCTCTATTTATTGTCTTTTTCTTTCCACTCATAAGCACTGTTGCTAATTGTTTATTTGGAGCAGGTTGCAAACTGGTTCATTAATGCGAGAGTGCGTCTTTGGAAACCCATGATTGAGGAGATTCACAAAGAAGAGTTTGGTGAAATGGACTCACACTTCAAATCTTCCTTAGAAAACGCAGCCAAAGAAACTAGAGAAAATTCTTCAGCATCCGAGGATAGGGGAGAAGAGTTGCAAGAGAGTATGACATCCAAAGTTGCTGGTGCTGCCGATAATGTTCAACCAGGACAAGTTCAACACCCGAAACCTGATCATATCTCAGATGTAGAACTAACCAGGCCTATTGCAAGATCAATGTTTCAAAATATTGCTATGGGAGATACTGGCTCACCTACTGGGATGAAATTACAGGTTGACCAGATGAGTAACATGGAAAGCAATAACCTTTATCCAGATACCGTAATTTCATCCAGCCAGCATGGTCATGGCACTCTTATGGCTGGTGATGCCATGTATGATTTAACAGAATTGAGTGGGTTTTCAGTTGGTGGTCAAGTGTCACTTGCACTTGGTTTAAGGCATCATGAAAATAATGTCTTTCCCATGTCTGGAGAGACCAATATGAGAGGTAACAACAAGGTGGCTTCTTCTGTGGAGCCAGAGACAGTGGACTTTCATTGCATGGAACCAGGAAATCAACAAGACAGGTTTGGAAATCCCCATATATTACATGATTTTGTAGTCTGATGAAGAATGTCCACCTCAAGCTTTATGGAAGGGAAACACCTAACTGTTAGGAGATGGATCACGTGATATGATGACAAACCAAAACAGAAAAAGCAAGCCTTGAGATGTTACTTTGGGATGGCTGGTTCTATGTGTTTCATGTTCGATCATATGATAAAGACAAAGCATTGTCATGATAGAATATAGATATGGGTATATAATACCCATTTGTAACATAAAATTAGATTGGTGTAGTAGGTATATACATCTGTAAAGCTTTGGTAAGAATGATTGGTATAGCTTCTGTATTTTGCTGAATAAGGATTCTTGTACAAGTAATCTCCAGTGTGACGTTGATGTATGCTATTTTGGAAATAAATGTGACATAACTTAAGCTAATTTGTATAAATATGTGTTATTAACAGATAAGTATGCATGTATATTTTGTCATATCGCTGCAGAATTGTAGAATCGTGGTAAGCATGGCACCATTACCAAATGCCATTAATGTGAAAGTTTCAGCTCTTTGCTGCTTGTTCCATCTGTTTGTTCTTGAATGGTCACACTCAAGATACTAATATAAATGCTCAATTTATAATTGATATCTATCTACTCAACCATAATTGATATCTATCTGTTTGTTCTTGAATGGTCACACTCACAGATACTAATATAAGTTATATAACAGCTGGGCAATGTTCTGATGATATTAGCCTGATTGACTATGTTGGGTGCATATATGTTCTATTCTCGGATTGGAATGGTTGTCCTTTGAAATAATGCTTCTACCTGTGGACCATATCCGTATGTCTTGCTAATCAACTCAATACCCTGTCCATGACTCCTTTTCGCCTTTTCTTTTTCCTACTGCAATCTGAATTGACTTGAGCTTCAAACATGTTTTGATTTTTGCATCTTCCTTTGTATCCCTACCCATTGGCTAAGATCCCGTCATCCTTCATTCTACTCAACCATAACTGATATCTATTTATTTTTGATCAAATGCTCAATTTTGGGTTAAGTTTGCACTTTGCACTAGTTACCCCTGAATTATAAGAGTTTTTTCAGCTAAAATGCACAATTTCTGGTACTATTTCCCCGTTCAAGTTTCAATGTATGTGGGTTAACCATCGAAGTACATATAGCTGGGCAATCTAGCAAAGCTTTGCATAGGCCATGGGAGATGGGACTGAGAATGACAACTAACTGAGAAGATAGACAAAATAGCTATACTTTCCACCTATTGTAGTCAAAGGCAACAAATAATGATTAGATTAAATTAGTGCATCTCCCTTCTTCACGATGTCTTGTTACTTGATTGTGTGGTCACGTTGTTTTTTCTTCTTCACGATGTCTGTTACCAGTTACTTCCCAAGTTAAGATGACTGCAGTAACTACTGGGTGATTTTAATAAACTATAGTGGGAAAGGAGTGGTTCATGGAGTTTAACCTTCAAAGGAGTGTTTTTACGTTTGCAATAAGCCGAAATATTTCAGATTATGCAAGCTTTAAACTTATCGTGAGTGTGGGCCTTTCAGGGTCCCAAAAAACTACACAGTTACGGAACAAGAGGGCGACAACTGAAGGAAAGCCGAAGGAACAAAGTTGCAATCATTACTGAAAACATCCAAACAGACCAGCCCAAGAAATCACACCATACCCAGAATCAATCTTATCAGCTCACAAAACCAAATTCAATTACCAGCGTTTTTGGTCTCTCTCTCTCTCTCTCTATCTCTATGACAGCACAAGAACCCATTTTTTTTATATTAAAAAAAAAAATTTCCTGCACGTCCTCGAAAGATTGTGATTTTTCATTGTCCTTTCAACATCTCTATGCATGACTACAACAGCTAACAGGAAAAAGTTAGATATTCCTATATGGTTTTACACTTTACAGACTCACAAGCAAACAATCTTAAAACTGGGAGTGTGCAAAAGATAGCCCACTTTTTCTCCTCTTTTTGCAGATTACAGCAACGCGGTGCACAGAAGAATTCAACATATGGATAGCTCTCCTTGTGTGACGAGCGAGAGAGAGAGAGAGAGAGTTTACACTGTTTTTGAGCTCAAAGTACTTTCGAGTCTCCCAAAGAAATGTAACTGCAGCAAGCAATAAAGCTGAAGGATTGATGCTTTTGCTTGTTGTTTTATAGTCAGGGAAGAAGTTGGGGACCATCTTTCCCTCTCATCTTATTCATTTCTTATCAGCCAATTAGCTTTGCCTTTTTGAAGAACTAGCAGAGGTCTATGAATCTAGGTCTTCTAGCTTTTGGCTGCTTAGAATTAGAGACCTATTCATTTTTTTCCCCTGAGAGAAGTAAGATAAAAGTCATTCTTTTCCTGTAAAGCATTATTAGCATTTGTTACTACTATGAACAAAGGTATATTTGCAGTTTTCCACATACAGATGGATCATGGATGCTTTGATGATTGCTTTCCGATTCATTTTTTATGCTTATTAAATACAAATGAGTTCTGCTATCTTTTTATTAGAGAGGGTTTGCTATTTTTTCATTTCATGATTTCATTAGAATACGATTGATTGAAACGTAATTCTTAAAAATTAAATTGTTGATAAAATACAATAGTTGATATACAAGAAAAAATAATGATTAAAAATTTAAAAAAATTACATTGACAGGTGTAATTGATTAAACACCTTAATGGAAATGTGATGATGATTTTCAAAATTATCTTTGTCAAATAACTTTTTAGATTTTATAAATAATTTATAATTTTATTTTCTTATATATATTATAATCATTACATTACATTATATTATATTACATTACATTACATTACATTTAAATTAAAATTAAAATTTATTTTTAGTAAATTATGTACATGATTTAAATAAAAATATTAATTAAATTTTTTACACTTATATGGTAATCATTTGAGTTTTTAATGAAAATTTTGATGAGATCTTTTTATTTTAAATCTATTTGTGATTAAAATACTAAAAGAAAATTTTCTAAATTTTTTGAATGAAGTAATTTTGTTTTCAGAATTCAATTAATAAAATATTTTAAAAAATTAAATTTATGTAATTAAATTTAAAAATAAAATAAAAAAATTTTAAAAATAAAATTTATATAATTAAATTTAAAAATTAATTTTGCTGGCCTTCCTTTTTTTTTTTTTGATATTTAAGATTTTTTAATTAATTATTAATTAATATGATTTATCATTCTTTTAATAAGATTAAAAGGATAATTTTGTCTCAAAATTTTATTTTAACTTTTTCGCCAACTTTATCAACTTTTTTGGAAGAAAAAACATTTCATGATTCATGATAATATAATATTCATGGGAAAGATACATTTCCATGAATGTACCATACCAAACATAAAAATTTGTTCAAACCGATTAAATTTCAGATGAACACATTCCATCATCCCACTCGTCCCATAATTCCTCAAAGTCAATTTATCCCAAATTCCAAATCAGGTCTTCAGTTACTTACAAATGGCTCCTTAGTTTATTTCTTCGTCTTGTTTTCAGTAATACCATTCCTTTACTTCATTCCCCTTCTTATTTTTCCTTCTCCATCCATGCTTTTAACACATTGAAACCCCTTGTTGCATTTCCCTCTTTCTCCTGGTTCCCATCAGCTTAGTTTTAAAGGGTTTTGCTTTTCAAGGAAATTAAGGAACTGCCCTGATTGTAATCTTACTTACGGCTAGTGATTGTAATCTCAGTTGCCTTGGGTGCAAAAGTCAGTACAGATTTTCCATTTCAGTTCTGTCAGCCATTACCTCAGATGGTCCTGTGTTTAATGCCCAGCAACTTATTTTTTTTTGTTCTTGTCATCTGTTGATGAATATTTTCACCTTGTTTCAAGCTGAGTCTCATCATTACTCGCTTTTAATGCTTTTCACGTGGAATGGTAATTTGCCTTTGCTTTTACTTACTGTATGTATGGCTCAATAATTTAGTTGACTCGGTGACTCACTGTTCTTGATATCGTACTTCCAGATTCTGTATCTCTTTCATTCCTAAATCAAGGCTTATAATTTCTTTTCCTCACATTTGAAGGCCAATTGCCCTAGCGTTTTAGCAACTTTTAGAACCTTTAGCTTCCATTTTCTGTCACTATGGTTTCCCGAGATTCACCTCCAAATCCAACTTCTAGTATGCTACACCATTTTATTGTCTCGGATTCTATTAATAGCCAAAACCAATTCGGGGGCCAACATTTTGATGCTTATGGCTCTACTTTGAGAGGCAACCACAACACATTTCCTCAGTCCCTTGGTTTATTGCCTAGCATTCATTCTCTTGGGGAAAGAATGTCTGGATCAATGGACCTTCTTCCAGCTCCCATTGTCACAGAGGAATCAGAGATTAGCCAGACTAGACACTTGATGGACCTTCTTGGAGCAGCAGCTAACGAGACCAACCACCAAACTCAAAGGCGCCTCTCACTATCTCTTGGCTCTCACATGCTTGGTCCTTCCTTAAATTCTAATATTGCAAGTTCTAGTTACTTGCTTTCCAGGGCAGAAGATAGAGAAGTTTGTAATCCAGGAGTGGAACACATAAGTGATGACTACTCTTTCACAGGTAACACATTTGCTTCAGCTTCCACTTCACTACACCGATCTTGTTCGACTACGTATGGGGCAGAATCTTTTGCCACTGCCATTGGGAATTCGAGGTATCTAAGGCCAACTGAGTCCCTTCTAGATGAAGTTGTCAATGTTGGCGGCAAAAATGTTGAGGAAAATTTCTTTGGGAAGTTATATCTAGGTGATAGAGGAGGAGGTTCAAGATTTTCCTCTGAATTAAAAGCAGAAATCTGCAGTAACGAGTTATTATTGCCTGAAAAGCACGAGCTTCAAATTAGGCTTGCAAAGCTAATTGGATTACTGGAGGAGGTTAGCATGACCCTGTTGGATATTCTGTCGTGTTTTAGTTATGTTTTTAACTCGATTGCTTATGAAAATTAACTTGAATTTACTTCATTATTGTTTCATTTTCAGGTTGAGGTCAGATACGATAAATACTACCAGCAAATGGAAGAAGTGGTTTCATCATTTGAATCGCTTGCTGGTTTAGGAGCAGCAAAGTCGTATACTGCTTTGGCACTCCAAGCAATGTCCAGGCATTTTGGCAGTCTAAGGGATGCCATAATATCTCAAATAAATGTCATCAGAAGAAAGTTTTCGCACGATTTACCGAGACTCAACAGGGGTTTATCACAACTTAGCTTGTTTGATAGAGATTCTAGGCAGAACCAACTGTCTCTTCAACAACTTGGAATGATCCCAAGCCAAAGGCAAGCTTGGAGGCCTCTTAGAGGATTGCCAGAAACCTCTGTAGCAACCCTTCGGTCTTGGCTTTTCGAACATTTCCTTCACCCGTAAGTGCATTTGAGTTTAGTTTAATCACTTCTGCATTGAATCAATCTAACACAATTCTTACCATTTGTTGCATGACGTTTTCTTAACAGTTATCCAACAGACTCGGAGAAGCTGATATTGGCATCACAGACAGGCCTGACCAAGAATCAAGTATAATTTCTTACATCTCTTTGCATAAGCTCAATTGATGCTTTGTGTTTTTATGCCAATATTGGGTCTTATTATTGTTAATTCAGGTATCAAACTGGTTTATAAATGCTCGAGTTCGACTGTGGAAACCTATGATAGAAGAAATGTACAAAGAGGAGTTTGCAGACTCTCCTCAAGACTCTGATCCATCATTAGCTAGCAGTTCCATGGGCAGGGAAGGAATCACAGATCAAGCTGAGGATTAAAAGGAATAGCAAAGATCATCACTTTAGACAGATTGTTTTTGTAACCAAGATTCTTAGACTAATCAGATTGGTACAATGCTCTTTGAGGATTTGATTTGAAACTAATTAATTAGGCTCAAAATTCCAGACTCCAATTCATTTTTTGAAGCTTAATTATGGAATTTAGCTCTCGTAATTTTTTCTCATGGCATGATATAGAATTCAGTTTTGGCAGTTAAATTTTTGTTGTAAAAGAAAACAAAAAATTTCACTGCAAGAAAAAATTGATAGAAATGAAGAGACAATTCACTTTATACTATGATACTGTTTAGTCATACTATGTGACAGACAACCCATAGAAAAAATTTCAATTGATGGTGACCTTCATCAAGTTACTTTGTTCAATGTCGATATCCTTCAAGATTTCTTAGGCTGTAGCAATTTTTCATTTTACATGAAAAAGAATATTATCCTAAAGCATAATAATTCTTTTAAGTCGGTATTTGATATGGGATGATCACATAAAATAAATCATGATGATTAGATTATCGCATTTAATAAGAATTCAATTTATTTATTTATTTATTTATTTATTATTTCATGATTTTTTAATATAGTACTTTTCTTTAAAGTATTATATTTTATTATTAGTTCATAATCTTTTCACATAATTTCATTTTCCCTCGTAATCTAAAAATTTATTTTTTTTATTCACAAACTTTTGAATTTGTTCTAAATTCATTTATTCGTCAACGTACCATTAAAATTTGGATAGAACTTATCATGTTCCACTAAAGTATCACTTTATAAATTTAGTTTATTCCACCAAAATTCTAATGAAACATTCACAAATGGATGAATTTGAAATAAATTCAATAGATTTAAAATGTTATAGATGAAAAATTTTATTTTTTTTAAAATCACAAATTGTCAAAAACTAATGATGCAACTTACTTGTTTATTTGTGGATATAAATAAATTAAAAAAAATACTATTCTTCTAAACCAAAAAAAATTTATACTAATTTAGTTCACACTAAACTCACTTTGAATATCAAATTATAAAATCAAAATTAAATATGATTATAGCAAAAAAAATATTCCATAGACTTTAAACAAATATTCTTTTCTTTTTCTTATCAATAATATAATGATAGTAATTGACAAATTTACAAATTGTTGGCCAAAAAAAAAAAGAACAAAAGTATAAATTGCAACGTAAGGGACCTTACCGAATCCTATTCCCTCTTACCCAAAATCAACGTGATTGGCCGAATACCTCCAATTGTTCCATGCCACGTGGACAAATCACAGCGATACATATCTAAATCTCCAATAATCTAGAGCGAATATTTTTTTCTAAATCGTCTGATTTAGTAACATTTTTCTCCAAAATTCTCGACCAATCATAATTCCGATTTCTTTCTCGTCAAAAAAATTAGTACTGTATTATAGTACAGATTTCTGCCCTTCCCAAAGTATATTAAATTGACCAGACGGCACCGTCATCCTCTCTCTCTTTTTCTCTCTCGCGGAAGCCATGACAAGCTCCTCTGGTCATTCACGCAAGGTTTATATTTTCTTTTTCTTTTTTTCTTCTTTTTGTTTACGTTATTTATGTGCCCCTAGTTTCGGTTGCGTCTGTCGGATTTCTTTTCATTTTTGTTTTTCTATTTGTTTGATGTTTTTGACTTTATTTTTTTTGGAGTATGTTTTTGCGTAGGCTTTAAGCAAGATCGCATGTAATAGACTCCAGAAAGAGCTAGTGGAGTGGCAGGTTAATCCACCTGTGGGATTCAAGCACAAAGTTACTGATAATCTCCAAAGGTTTTTTTTTTTTTTTGTTTACTCTTTTAATTAATCTCTTTCTATTTTTTTTTAAAAAACCCTCTGGGTAATTCTTTTAATCGAAGGGGGATTAATTTGGGATTTTGCTCTTTAATTTGTTGGATTTTTTTTTGGGTGGAAAGATGGATAATCGAAGTCAACGGAGCCCCTGGAACGCTTTATGCCAATGAAACTTATCAGCTTCAAGTTGATTTTCCTGAGCATTACCCCATGGAGGCACCCCAGGTATCCTTTCTCTTTCCTTTTCCTTTTTGTTTTGTTGAGTAAATTGTGAAAGTGAAAAAATAAGTAACAATTGAATGGGAATCATTTATTTGCCTTGACGATTGCTGTTGTATTTATGAATGAAGATTATGGTATTCTTTTGTTGATTGAGCAGGTGATTTTCGTCCCTCCGGCTCCTCTGCATCCTCACATTTATAGCAATGGACATATTTGTTTAGGTATTTTTTTTAATCATCCCTAGATTCGTGATTTGTTAAAGCTAATTTGTTGTTTCCCTTGTTTGCTAACTACAATTAATTGTTGAACAACTAGTCTTTTTAATCTTATTGCTTGAAGTTGGTATGATGCTTACAGTTGATACTTGATATATAATGATGATTTGTGAAGTTTGCTTGTAATCATAAATGTAGTGGTTCTTCTTGGACATATCACTTTGAGTTTCCTGTCGCCCTCTCATCTTTATGGAGAAAATGTAGTCAGTAGTCTTGTGGTTTTTGTAAAAGACAAATCTGATTCTAATATAGATTTTTAAGAACTGGCATACTGGGTAAGTGGACGGTCCTCTAATGTGTCATTGATATAGCATACTGTTGGCGCTTTCATTGGATGTGAAAATAACTATGTGATGGATATAGCTACTTTTATCATTGTTAATAGTAGTTCTTTAGCAAATTATTTATACTTTGGACCTATACACTCCTGCTGTGCTGTTGTCATTTTCATCATTCCTTTTTATACTCAAGATGTGATTATATTAAGATTCGATCAGAACTGTTAAAGTAGATTTTTGGTGTTAAATACTTTCTGAGTAAACATCAGAAATAGCCCCACAAGTGATATGTGATAAATTCGCCCATGTTTGTCATTCATAGGTGACTAGCTAGAGAGGTTATGAAATTTTTTGTTGCTGTCCTATACTTGGAGACACTATAAAGTCTAGTACATTACTGGTTATGGAAGATGTCTAAGAGATATTGTTTGGTCACTTGATGGAAATATTAGTAGAAAAATATGTATTGGAAGGTGTCTAAGAGAGATTGGTCATAGTTTGCATTTAAAGTGTCTAATTGTCGGTAAAGTACTTGTTTTGAGCAGTTTACTCATCTCAGTCATGAGTGAGTCTTGACTCTGAATAATGTTGTATGTATCACACAAGCAAGTAAAATTTGGTTCATCTTGAAAGTTTGTATTCTTTGTCTCTGGGCTCTAGATGTGATCCTCAAGGTGTTGATTTTTAGGTAAGTTTCATGTAGACATTGAATATGGCATTTTGGTCCCAACTGTTCTTTCTTTAGATATTTGCTTAATTGTAAGCCTTTTTGGCCTAGAGAATCTGTTATGGATTGTGTTTCATGCATTGATTAGTATTTTATTTGCGAATGTGTCCTTGGTGTTTGTGCTTCATGTGTGTGCCAGTTTTCATTTTAGTCAACTTTCTGATGCTCTCATGTTATTTTAGTTTGATGGTTAGCAATACCAGGATAGCATGATCCATAACACTATATGGCAAATATGTTTGATAATAAAATGTTATTGTGCTATTTTTCATGTATGCATTTTAGACCAACATAGGTTGCAGGAAGCAAAAAACATTGCAAGAGTTAATGTAAAAACAATTAGGCACGCCAAGTCCAAAGATAATGTAGAAAAACAGGAAAGGCTGCTTGGTCATTAATATCCATTTTGTACCTTTCTTTGTCATTTACATGTATACAATTATCTAGCTAACCGACATTCAATATTACATGTCGTTCATATTTTGCAGATATTCTGTATGATAGCTGGTCCCCAGCCATGACTGTCAGTTCCATCTGTATCAGCATTCTCTCCATGTTATCAAGCTCAACTGTGAAGGTTAGTTGGAATTGTTAACGTTTTAACCATTTGTTTTTGTTCTCCCAGATCTGGTCTTATCCAGTCAAAGCTGGAATACTGAATTCACTTTGTCAATATGCAGCAACGTCCAGCTGATAATGATCGATACGTTAAGAACTGTAGGAATGGCAGGTCTCCCAAGGAGACGAGATGGTGGTTCCATGACGATAAAGTGTAATGATATAAACCTGTGTTATCTAAATCTGTGTATAAAACTGAGGGTTTTATCAAGGGGAATGGGAAGGGGAGGATGTCTCTCCCCATCTTCCATGGTAACCTTTTACATTTGTCTTGCTGTGTATGAAATTATGAATTAAACAGAGATTTAATTTGAATGTGGTTGCCTCCTCCAAGCTGCAGAGTAGACAATAATACGATATAAACTTTTTCCTTTTCTAATCATGTTAGACACCCATTTGTTAATTGTGGTAGGACTGCATGGGAGAGGACAATAAACTTAATTGCAGGTTGATGAAATACTTAAATATAAGGCTAACTTATGCTGTTGATAATATATATGGAGAGTGAATCTTCTGGCAGAATGGCGTTGGGATGGATGGAACTTAGATAGTTAAAGCCCTTAAGCCAGCAGCATGAAGCTCTCTATCTTGGGTTATTCTTAAAACTGTTGAGAATTTTGCAGGAATTTTTCCAAGTTCTATCTAATTTATAATGATTGTAGCTGAGACATCGTGGTTGCCCTTTTTCTTAATCCCCCATTGGATGATTGAAGAGATTTTGTTCTCCTAACTTTATAATTTACAAAATGCAAGGGAAAAAAGAATTAAGAATTTAAGAGTCATATGCTGCTGATGTGAAGTAATTGTCTCGTATAATATTTATGACCAAAGAGGAAGAAGAGAATTTTTATAGAGAGAAAAAAAAAATTAATTTAAGGGTAACGGGCGAGCGAGAGAGAAACAACTTGTTGAAGGGCCCGGTTGGGCTCGGATCTAGTTCTCAAAAGGCCAGGCCTTGTACGATGGTCGAGTTGGGCTTGGACCTAGTTCTCGAAAGGTCGAGCCTGTCCATCCGGTCTTGGACCTGCCATATTATTTGTATGGGTCCGGAAGAGTTCGTTAAATTTGCGGAAGGATCAACTCAAACCATAGTTGAAGTGTTTGGAATTTGGACTCCGACAACCGGCTTTTCCGTCGCAACCACCGCTATTTCCCGGGCTTATACTTCTCCTTCTTTTCTACTCAGCCCCGCCTCCAATCCTTCAATTCTTTCTCCTTTTACTCTAAACTTAGCCTCCATTCCTTTAGCTCGACCTCCCAAATTTCATCAGAATTCACCGATTTAATCACCGATCAATCCTCGAAACGCGTAAAACCTCTACTCTTTTCATTTTTTCTATTCCTTTTGAACTTTATTCGGGAAAAATATTTAATGCAATTTTCGTTATTGCGGTGGCAGGGACCTCTCAAACCTGGACTCTATCTCGTGGGAACACCAATCGAAAACCTTGAAGATATCACTTTACGGTAATTTATTTCTCTTATTTTATTCATTTATTTCATTATTTATGTATTTTTAAATTATTGGTAATTTCATCAATGCAGTGCTCTTGGGGTCTTGAAATCAGCTGACGTCGTACTCTCGGAGGACACGCGGCATTCCGGAAAGTTACTTCACTATTACAGTATAAAAACTCCTCTTGTAAGTGAGTTTGAGCCATTTTCTGTTGATCAGTTTGATGCCTTTCATTTTGTTTTTCCAAAAATTCTGATTGTGCGGTTTTTAAAATTTCATTTAAGTTATCACTAATTTTAATGAATCTCAAAGAGAGCAAACGGTTTTAAAGAGTTTAAAGCAAGGCGAGATTGTAGCGTTGATCAGCGATGCAGGAATGCCCGGCATTAGTGATCCTGGTACGGAACTGGTTAGTATTTGCATCCTCATTCGCTGAATTGTGTAGAATGTTACATGACACAAGTTTTAGATGAGTTAGTTGTTTATTTGTTGTCTTTGATGAAGAATGTGATGACTAATGTTTGGATTCTCGGTTTAGGCAAACATGTGTGTGGTTGAAAACATTCATGCTATGTTTGGAAACATGAATTTGAAAATTTGGATTTGGATTTTATTTGCTATATAAATTGTGAGAATGAAATGCATACATTATGTATAAATTAGTTAAGATTCAATATGGTCATATATTTGAAAGGTATAAAAACATGAATTTCAAATTCACAAATAGCTATAGGTATTTTAAATTCACTTCTAAATAGGCATCCAACAAATCCATGGATTTGAAAAATAATCATCAATGTTACATTTACATGTGTTCTATTACACAATTTACACTATTTTTTAAATCCAAATCCATCTTTTGAAATCCAAGTTCCCAAACGCAACCTCATGTGATTCCAATTCTTGGACGGTCTGCCTTCTTAACTGCTCTTTCTGCATCAGAGTTGTCCACTGGTGATGAGTTAACATTTGGTAATTCTTTTGTAAAATATTGTGGTTGAACGTGCTTTTGTGAATGTTTGCAAATTTTGACTCTGATATCACATATAATGTTGAAGTTGATTTCTTCCAACACATGGTGGTGAGAGGCTTAGGGCTTCTGTAAGTGAAACAACAACGCAAATATTCTATGTTCCTCCTCACAAGCTTTGTCAGTTTTTTGAAGAAAGTTCCCCAATTTTTGCTGACTCAAGGTGACAATACATCTGCCTATCTTCCATGAATTACCATTAGTTTACTTTCAAATGGTGAGAGTCAGAGGAAAGGGTTGAAAGAGCTATTCATTCTTGGTGAAGAGATTCAGTATGACAAGATGGATTGTATGGTTTATTAATTTGCTATGTGGAGGAGAAATCCACTTGAGCCAGAAGTATCCTCTTTTTAATTTTATGGCAGATATTTGTTTTTGGATGTCTATGAGTTTATTTCCATTCCTCAAAAACATATAAGCAGTCTGCTGGGGGCAAATAACACATAACGGATTTGCTAATTGTGTAAAGCTCGTTAGTTAGCTTGCTCTAATTTTATGGTGACCTAATTAATATCAGGAATCGCTAATACCAGATAATATCAGGACTCTCAATCAGCAGTTCCCTATTCAATCTAGTTGGAGGGGTGAAGAGTTCTGGTTCACTATGGTTGATTGGGCAAGTTTCTGTCATCTTTAAGAGAATGAGCCTCCGCTTGCTTGATTGACATTATTTGCTTTGTCTTAGCTTCAGCTAATTATTTGCCGTTTCATACTTCTATAAAACCTTCTCAGTTTCTTTTGTTGGCATCTTTAAAGTATTAAGTGGAAATTACAGATGACTCTTTAGGGCTAATTATGACAGTTTATTTAATCTCATTGCAGACAATGTGTCATAGCTCGGGAACTAACAAAAATACATGAAGAGGTAGGTTTGTATTGTGTTTCTCATTATGTCTTTGTATGCTACTTCATCAAGTGTTTGGGAGATTTGATTTTATTGTTGCCTAGCATATATGTGTATAATAAACTTAATGGCATCAAGCCATCAATTGTTCAAAGATAAAATATTCTTTTTTCTTTTCTTTCTTTAATAACTAAATTTTTAATATTTATAACTTCAATCAATAAGCATGTTCTGCTTTTTATCACTTGCTTATGGAATGCATCTGATCCAAAACCAGAACAAGAGGACCATTCCCTAAATGTTTTACATGTACCTGCTTTTGGCAAAAATTTTAAGAATAATCTTATGAGTTTTACTTTCTTTTGTTCGGACCTTTTTATGTGGGCTTTACTGAGCTAGTGTCACTTTATTTTGACTTTATGTCATGTGGCCTTATATGATAGGGCTTTATGGAGCCCAGATAAACAGTCTTTTGGACTATAGAAGTAGTTTCTAGTGATTGAACGTTGAGTAATGAGTTTAAGAATGGAGAAAGTGTTGAATTGAGTTTTTCTTTCAATGTTCTTTCCATTCTCTTCAAGCTTTTCTTCTATTGTGTTCTTCACCCCACATTGGAATGCTCTATACCTCTGCAACTAGGCTTGCTTAGAAGACCGGAGGAAAAAAATCTGAAGGGGCCATTGGTGTGCTTTACTGTTAGTAGTCTATAGAACATTCTCTAAGGTAGAAAAGAGATGTAACTATTCTTGCTCCAAAATGAGTTGAAGAAGAACTTCCTTGTTTTAACACTTCTTTTATATGGTTATGGTTTGAACCTTTCTGCATAAATATTTCCACGTGACTTTTGTTTATACAAGTAAATGAAAGATATTTATGAGTGATATCCAGCTGTTTGGCATCTGTCTATTTGTACCTCAACTTTGTATTTTGGGTCTGTCCAATTTTTCTGTCAATTATTTGGATTGTATCTAGCTGTTTTGATTTCTGGTTTTCATAAGTGGAACACGTTGAAGAGAAGACAATGGTTTATGATATTATGGACAATGACACTAATGGCCAAAAACGGAAGAAGATGGATAGAGAATGGCTTTTATGAGCTATTGGCCCATTAGCTCACCACTCACTGCCACCTGATGTAATATTCCTTTTTCATTTGACCATTGTGCGACTGCAATAATTTGAAGATCTTATTTTCAGGATATACAAAGAAAGTACTTTGTAATAGAGGCTTGAGTAGGCATGCCAACCTTTTTTAATCTAGCATTTTTGGATGAAGTTTTATTTGTGCTAAATCTATTAACCAGTGTGTCCTTAATTTACTTTGTGGATATTTCTTTATACAATCCTTGATTTAGTGATGAAGATGATAAATTCTGGCAGTTTTGGAGGGGCACTCTGAGGAAAGCAAAAGAAGCTTTTTCAACTCACCAGCCAAAGGGAGAAATTACACTCTTGATTGAAGGCAATGCAAATAGCAGTGTGGAAACTCCATCAGAGTGTCTGTTAGAAAATGACCTGAGAGAATTGATCTCCAGTGGCCATAGTCTTTCTTCGGTATGATTTCTTTCACTGTGTTTACATTTTATCAAATTGAAGTTTATTTGTACAAATTTATATCTTGCAAAGGCTTGGTGTAGATTCCTTTTGTGTGACTGTGTGGCTATGAAGTAGATTCCATTTAGATATTATGAAATTCTCTGGACATTAATCTTTATGAGTGTTCCCCAATGTTGTTAGAATAAATAATTGAATATGATGTGCATTGCAGGCAGTTAAATTGGTGGCTGAAGGAACATCAATGGAAAAGAAAAAGATATATTCACTTGCCTTGAGAATTTTTGCAAAGAAAATGGAGGCAGAGGATTCAAATTAATGCCAATTATGCTGTGAGTGCCATTATATGCTTGGTGCTGATAACTTTCTGTGCTAAGATTAAAATAAAAAGGTTTTGATACTTTGAAAGTACAAAAGTTAAGAACACTAGTTACCCCTTTTGACCTCTATAACTTCTTGCTTGAACATGGAAATCCATTGCTAGGCTATTCCCCCCCGGCCCCCCCTCCTCCCCCACATTTTTGGATGTCGAGAGGATACCGTGGTTAGAACAAAAGTTAAGCGAGTACTTTAGAAGTCTGATATTTTCTAGAGCGCTGGCCATATCGAAGCTATGGAGCAGTAATCTGAAATAAAGTACTACTAGTTTGCCGAAGGTTAATTATCAAGTTACTGATCCATCATATCTGAATTACCATTTCACCTGTGATTTTTTCTGATGATAATAGTTGTATCTCCAAATTTTTCACCAGTTGCTTAGGTTATGTTACTGGCTCATAATATACATGTAACAAGCACAGAAGGGTTTCAACAGCAGATTTAATTTCTTTTTCACACTTTTAAATCTATCTGTAAGTATGTCTACCTCCACTTTATTGTTTTTTTTCTTTTTTTTTTCTTTTCTGTTTTGTGGGGGGAAAAAACAAACTGACCATGTCACTTTAAAAGTCACATTAATCGCGCATTAATTATGATAGGGAAGGATTCAAAGCACGTTTCTATCATGCCATGTCTTACGAATTACTACTGCTTAAAAAGTTTTCTTGTTTTTTGTTTTTTTTTTTTCTGATATGATGTTGCCAATCCTGTCTTGTTTTCAAGTGTGCCCTGGGAACGCGACAAAGACTTTGTAATCAAGTGAATCCTGCAACTAGAGGAAAACATGGGATAATCCCAAAATAAAGATGCTTGCAGATCTACTACTGAGTAGTCTATATCATCCATCTGAAACTTACGAACTGCTTTTTTTTTTTACAAACTAGTTTTATATGTACAGGTCCTAGAAAAGGGTAAAAACAGCAAATCGCCAATCCACGCTGGATGGAACTGGAACCAGCTGTGAAAGAAGCTGCAGACAAGATGCAGAAGGTAATCAGTTGGGGTGGTCGGGATCACGAGCACTGCAATTACAATAACATCACATGTGCCCTTCAAAGATCGTAGGCCCCCCCCCCCCCCCCAAAAAAAAAAATCAATCCTCCTCTTTCCACTGTCTATCAAATTACCCCCCCCCCCAGAAAACAACTTCTCAACTGCATCACAGCGCCAAAGAAACCCTCCATTCCTAATTACAATAATACTAATCCTCCCCGGTCTAATTCGACCCTCTTTTCAATTTGGTTAACCAAAATATCATCATTTTTCCTCCTTGCCCCTTTTACGCCATTTCTATGTACAAAATAACAAGAATATTCCTAAGTCAGTACGTTAATGTCTGTTTCTAGCTTGTTTGTATCAATGGTCATCACCAAGAAGCCATATTCGAAGAGGAATGGAAGGTGGGTGTGAAAATCTGTTGGCCTGAAGCCAAAATGTGCCTTGGGTCAAATTCCTTTTTCATTTGATAGAACCGATCCCACTTATTGCCAAAGTGGTCCATCCACTCCTCTTGTGTAGTGTAATGAGGTAAATACTGCTTCACATTGATCCCAGCATCATCACAGAATCTGAGAATCTGACGGTTCTGATTGGTCAGGTACTCCAAGCTCTGGGTCTCCTCCCCATTATCCAAGGCTGATCTTAGCAATGCCACCAGGTAAAACACATCCTCATCGGGCGTCACCACGGAGCTCCTTTGGTCCCATCTGCACCATATCACAAACATGCACGTGTCACGGAAGTCTGAGCCCGTGACACACGCATCAAGCCCATATGCAGCAAAAGCATTTTTGCATAGTAAAAAAAAACATGATAAGTTTTCGGAGCATTATTTGTGTGTGGAAATGGTAGTTGAGATTTGATGGTTTTGAACGAATCAAAGGGACCCAGGCTTCGCGGTGTGATTGGTCGTTAACCTGTACTAACGGCTATGTTTCTGGAACTTACTTTCTAACAAGACATGGATACTTCCCATCAGTGGGTCCCTGGGAGAAGATCTCCTGACACGAGAATCTTCCCACATGGATGATCATTACCGTCGATTTGTTGGGTTCCAGTCAAACAAAAGAGCTAAAGTGTTTATCTATCCTAGCTGGCCTTGTACACTAAAAACATCCATCTGTTGGCGTTGGGAAGCATCTGCATGTTGCCCCACGTGTTTTCCTTTCTGATGCAGTGTTATGTGTCATGATCTTGTGTCAGGACCACCATGGTTGAATTACACATGGTACTACCTGATTTTTTTTCACCACCCCTTTTCTTTTCCTTCATCTTCTATTCTACATATTTAACCACGGATTTACCTGATGAAGTAGACTTGTAACAATGCGAGGTTTAGATGGATAAGTTTGTATAGAAAAATAATTCCCTCAATTATTTAAGCTGGAAGTATTTGTAGCTTCATTGTATATGCATGGACACATCATGTAGCATGCACACACACATATATATATATATATATATATATGATGTACAATTAAGTTAATAGTACTGAAATGCTACTGTATTAGCATGTAAAAATTATGTTAGAAATGCAAGGGTGACTTAAAACATCATGATGGTGAGCATGGGGCCATAAGAAGTGAAGATAATATTTGCATGTTTCATGCATGGAATGCATGGTGTATAAAGGACATGTGAAATGATAAAAATGCATTCTCAAAAGCTTACTTGTTTTTGTTCATCGGGTAGATGAGAATTGGCCCACTCGTTTTGTTATTGCCCAAAATGCCCTTGAAGACTCCCTTGTCAAAGTCAGCAATCTTTGATTTGGGGACAAAAAGGTTTAGCCATGGGTGTGGAACCTCCCATAAATCCTTGGACCGGAGCTTCAACTCCGCCTTGTGGACCCGGTCCAAGAAATCCACATACAGCAGATCAGTTGTAAAAACTGATGTCGGTATAAATTTTAATTTCTTCAACAAAGACTCTACTTCCTGCAATAAAACACCACCCAAAACTTCAGAATTAAAAAATATAAAATCTTTTTAAACTCATAAAACATTAGATCACACAACTCAAAATTTTTAAATTCTATAAACGAATTAGTATGTTGATACATATTTATAAATTTGTTTATAAAATTTATAATCAATATATAAGAAGGAACTCTTAAAACAATAAAACATTAGAATATATAATCAAAGTACAAAAAGAAAAAGCTGCTACCAAACCAAAACAGTTGCTTTTCTCAGGATAAGTTTGATTCCAATCAAATATTCAATTAACACCGGGAAGAGAGATTAATTAGAGGAGAATAATTTGGTGAGTGGACCATGGACTGGACGGCTTAGATTTAGTAATATTTAAAATGTAATATACAATTATAAAGTAGTGTTCATTCTTAGGATTAGATGGGATGATAGATTACACAAGATCTTCTATGTTTTCTTGCATATGTTTCCATTACATTTTTTAAGTAGGTTATTCTTCATAAAATATTTACTTCCAGAGAGTAATAATCTCTATTATATAAATCTAGGACAAGGAGGACAACCATTGAGGTGATATGGCTTAAAAATAAAAATAAAAAATACAAAGCCCATTGACTTTGGATTTGCACAATAATGCAAGAGAAGGACAATGATGTTGGTAGAAGATTTCTATCTAACTTCCAAATAAAAAACATTCATCAAGTTTGTAAGATTTCTATTTAACTTCCTAATTAAAGGCCGCCAAAAGGGTTTTTTTTTTCTTTTCTCAAAAAATATAAATACTTCATCGAATAAATCTTCAACTTGTTGTGTTTTCAAACAAATAAACAAGATTAATTAAATAGGAATATGGTAGTTGTTCAAATACAGCTTGAATACGTCATAGAAGAAACAAGGGAAGTAGTCACAGTAGTAGTTTCTTTTAAATCGATGATAAGGCCACCCACTTTGGATTGCATAACAAAGTGAACAATGATGCATCCTTATTAATTAGAACTATATATATATATATGTTCTTTTAATTTTGTCTGCTTACAAGCTACAAATTAAGCTCGAGTTTACTTAGTACTTCTAATTAATACACTAATAAATATCATTAATGAAATTAAGAATAAGGGGGTAAGGCTTCTACTTAAAGCAAGGGTCAAGAGTGATATATATATATATATATATATATATGTACCTGATCAATGGTATCAGAAGTAGATTCATGGTAGTTCTTGGTGATTTCCAAGCAATACAAAACGCCTCCATTGGCCCCAAGGGAAGAAATTTTGACAGGGTTGCTAGGGGAAAAGAAGGATGACCTCCAATTGTTGATGAGACCTTCATCTACAATAACGAAACCTTCAACATAATCGAATTTTTGGCTAGCTGGTTGTGCATCCAGGGAAATGAGATATTCTTGGTCCCTCGTAAAAGCTGAGAAATTGGAATACAGTACCCTGATCCACCTCACCTACAGTGATAAAAAAAGAAAAGAAAAAAAGGAAACCCAAGAAAAAGAGAGAAAAATACCAAGTTAGAGGCAAAAACGACACGTCAACAACATTGCCAGCTTTAGAAACAGCCGTTTCAAATGGGGTTTAAAGGCTGAAAATTATGGACCCAACCCCCCCCCCCCCTTTAACTCTTAGGTCATGATACTTTTCTTTTTAGGTTTTGACAATAACTAATACTAGGAAATTATAAAAGTTTCCTGTCCCAATCTGGAACCAACAAAAAACCATTTTAAACAAGTAAAACTTTTACATAAATAATGCTCAAAGAATAAGAGAGAGACAGATACCCTTTGTGGAGCTGGCTCAAGAGAAATTCTAGCTCTGCTGATGATTCCAAATTGTCCTAAACCACCAAGAACAGCATGAAACAGCTCTGAGTTTTGTTCTTCAGAGCATGTCAAGAGTTCACCTTTTCCTGTTCACCAGAAATATAGGTTAAATACAGTTAAAAACATAAACCAAAACCCATCATGCAAATGCAATATCAACAGTTGAAAATATAAAAATGCATAATCACTCGAAAAAGATTAATTTGGAAAACTTGTAAATAGTAAAACAGTAAAAAATGATGCATACCGTACCTAACATTTTTGTCCATGATGCTCAAAAGTCTAGACAAAACTATCTCAATAGTATTTCATGTCCAAAAAATATATATATATATATATATATATATGTTTTAATGTCCAGAATTAAGACAAAATCCACATCAGAAGACATTGAAAAACGTTAACAGAAAATTTTTTGACGTATGAAAATCTACACTCTTTGGAGTTATATACTATAAACTTTCTTTCTTTTTTTTTTTTACAAAAATGAAAAGGAATTAACTGTGAAAAAGAAAAAACGAGCGTGGAAAGTTAAGACAAAATGAACCTGTAACAACGTCAAGCTCGTAGACATTGCTAATTTGTGGACCATGATTGAAAGCTTGGCCACTAATTCCAGCATTTGACAAAGTCCCACCAACAGAAAGGTACAAGTAATCAGTCCATGACTTTGGTGCGAGTCCATACTCTAGGGTACTCCTCAACACATCTATCCAAAGCTCCCCGCCCCACACGTCCACGTACCTCTCTCGACCCCAAACTCGAGGCTGAGGTGGCTTCCTCTCTGATGCCAGCCCACTTCCTCCATTCGACCCACTCATCTGAATCACCAACCCGTTGGCGGTCTGAGCCTGTCCGTTTATAGAATGCCCATGTCCCCTAGCCGACACGGTGAACCCGTAATTTGACCCGTAGGCTGCTTTGACAAGTTGAGCTATGTCCTGAGCAGAAGCTGGATGCAAGACAGCGAGCGGCTCAGCTCTAGTGAGCAAGCCAAAATCGAGAGAAGCGGTTTCCACGTCGGTGGGGTCAACGCTGAGTTGACCGTCAACTCCCAGGCGGAGAAGCTCCGTGGGGTCCAAGGTCAATCCCACAGTAACAATCAATCTACAAATAGCAAACGTTAAAAGAAGCTTAGTTGCCATATCAAAGAAACAATGCTTCTTCCCCTTGTTTTAGCTGCAGAAAGAAATGGTTTCTTTGGAACAATGAAATGAATATATAGAGAAAGAGAAAGAAAAAGGTGTTGAAGGGGGGATAAGGAGGAAAGTGAAGAGAAGAGGAACAAAATCTTTGGTGGCAGAGTTAACGTAAGCCCAGATAACACTTTAAAGATTTACTACGCAACAATCAACATGCACAGATTCCTCTCCTTTTCTTTGCTTTGCCATTTTTACTTTCTTTTTTCACGTTGGGTATATATATAAATAAAAATGGTGGGTGGGTTTGAACTTTGAAGGCAAACGAGGAATTTCAAGGAAAAAGGGGGGGTTTTGCTGAAGCGTCTGAGTTTGTGGAGAAGAACCCAAGTCTGAGAGTCTGACTATGTCGCTCTTTTTCTGTGTCTAGGATATGAGATACATACAGGTTCTAAATTTATAAACAAAAGGGTGGCGTGAGGTGGGGCCAGATGACGAGACACGTGGCAATTCACGTGCGAGGGGTGGAAAGACACGTGGGGGGAGAGAGAGAGGGGTTGGTTCTGGTGCGGGGGTGCCCCCCCCTTTTTCTTACATACCCCTTGGAAGGGGAATGGGTGTGGGGTCCAGTTTTGGATACGGACGATCTACATGGGCTCCCACCTATTGGATGATTCACGTGGGTAGGGTGAGCGTTCGATCGAATCGAGTCGAATCGAGTGAAAAAATTCGAGTTAGTCGAGTTTACGAGTCCTATTTTGTCAACCGAACTGAATTTGAAAATTTAGCAAATCGAGTCGAGTGGAAAGAAATTCGAGTCGAGTCAAATAAATTTATTCGAGTTAAAATAAATTTTCAATTATATTTAAGCATGATAAAACAAATCGTATAAATTTTCAATTATATTTAAGCATGATAAAACTAAATTTTGGGTAAATGAAATTGTTCAATTCTCTAAATCAAAATCAATGAAAATGTAAGCAAATGTCAAAAGTTCAAGGCTTATGGTGAAATTTAAATTGCTTACTCAATTAAAAAAATTCAAAAATTAGATACAGATACGTGAATACATCTTATAACTAACATAATACCATATATAAATATTATTTTTCTTTATAAATTAAAAAAAATTGAAAAAAATTATTTACCAAATTCATTTTAATTATTATTAATTTCAATTATTTTGGATCATATTACTCGTAAAAGAGAGATAGAGACGGAAGAGAAAGAGAAAAGGGGGAAACAGAGGGGGCAGCAAAGAGAGAGAAGAAAATTGGGTAAATTTAAAAAACATGCTGTCAATAACTAAATTATTGTTAAATGATATAATGGATAAAAATTATTTGAAAAAGAGAAATAAACAATTAAAAATTATTATAAAGAATATTGTAAAGATAAAATCACCCTTAATAAAAAAATTTAATTTTCCTTTCTCCTCCATTAAGAAAATATTATTTTTTAAAATTTTTAATTAAAAATAAATTTAAAAAATAAAATATTTAAATATATATTTTTTTTTAAATTTAAAAAAATAAAGAAAAAATAATGTTATTTTTTAAAAAAGTTTAATTAAAAAAATAAATAAATAATTTTAAATTTTAAAAATATATTTTTTAAAATTAAAAAAAAATTATTTTCAGAAAACTTTATTTTTTAATTAAAAAATAAGAAAAAAAGGAAGGAGAATGTTTTTTTTATCAAGAGTAATTTTGTCTTTATAATTTCCTTCTTAATAATTTTTTATTTTTATTTCTCTTTTTCAAATAATTTTTACTCATTATACCATTTAACAATAATTTGATTATTGACAGCATGTTTTTCAAATTTACCCAAGAACCTAGTTCACTTTGGATTTTACTATTCGGATTTTCGGATAACTCGAACTGTGAAATCTAAATTCGAGCTAAATCGTATAACTCGATTTTTTTATTCGAGTCGATCCGAAAACTCGAATAACTCGAATAATTTGAACTATTTAAACCAAAATTTAAAATTTTAATCGATTTTTTCGAATCGAGTCGGATTTTGCTCACCCCTACACGTGGGTGCTGCTCAGCTCGAACTCGAGCCACTGCCTCCATCTTACCAATCACTTCCCACTGATGCATCGCCCTCCTCTACCAATTTGGCAAATATACTAGCACTAGTACCGGTAAAGATTCTCTCTTCGTTTAATCCGATTGATTAATGCACTTATTTTTTAAAAAAATATTTAATAATTGTAATATTTTTTATTTTTATATTAAATTTTTTATAATTTTTTTTCTCGATTGTTTTTGAAGCCACAGCACAGCTAATAATGATCTTCTTCATCAAATCAGATTTTTTGAAAATCATAAACCTTTGAATTTTTTACTACAATAAAACCCTCCGAAATCACCACCTACCTACCTACCTACCTATTTCATTACTTGTAGTAGCGTATTCCTAGTAATAATAATGTATACTATTTCTGATTATTCGTTTCCCATATTGAGTATATCAAGGATAAACAACAAGTGGGGTGGTGTTTTTAGTGGTTCCTACTTGATCAATTTAATTACATAGTGATATAACCAAAATCTTGCAGGGAATTTGCCCATTTTCAGATGGGATTTTCATTCTACCATTATTTAATTACCATATTATTGAAATTAATCTGGGCCACTACAAAAAAAAATAATATACCTTTGAGCCAAATAAATTAAAAGTGGAGTTGCATGGCCCATGCTAGATTTAATATTTTAATCACGCAGACTTTGCACGTCTCACCTAGTTTTATATTTACTTTGATTAATTTTAAAAGTTTATTTTTTATATACAGATAATGAAATTTTTTAATTTTATAAACAGGTTAAGAGATTGACATATATTTTATTTTTTTAATTATTTTTTTAAATCTATTTAAGAAATATGTGTCGTTTTATTAATTTCGTTTATACTGATGATAAATGAGATAATTTTTCAATATTTAAAATAAGAGTTCGTTTTTGATAAATTGATATTGAAATTTTTTTTTAACTTTAAAATAGATTAAGAGATTATCATATATCTTATTTTTTTACTATATTTTAAGAATATATATTTTTCTGTAAATTTTATTTGTGAAATTTAATAATTTCAATGCGAATGAACTCGATAATTGAACGTGTTATTTTGATTGCTATCATCATTTTAGAGTGTGAACAGTTGAACTTGGAATGAGTTGCTTTTTCTGGGATGATTCATTACGATTGCCAATTGGGGATCCAAAGTCTTGCATTCAAGCCATGACGTGTTCTTTGTTCAAATCAATATTGTTTTAAATGAGGGGAAAAAAATATTATTTCCAATTTGTCTTTAATCATCAATCTTTTCTTTTACTCCATCTCAGCCTACAAACTGACATAAAAATTTCAACTTTTCATCTCAAATATGACCAAAAACCACGAATGACAAAATGATTTATGAGAAGAAATAAAATAAAAATATATTTTTTCTTGTCCTTAAGATCCACTTGGCCAAGCAGCTTAACTAATGAGTCATGACCCATGTCTCATATCCTTGCTTCAAACATAACTGTATTCTTTTGTGCTTTTTCGTGGCATGATCGACACAATTGAACAAAAAGAAATCATGTGGACAAGTTGCATATGTTTTTTTAACATATTATAAATTTGAATAGCAAATTAAGTTACATGTCCTTAATGGACTAACTATAGCTAGGAAAGGATTTAATTACGAAATTAGGATATGCATGCATAACCCAACACGTAATTAAATGGAAATTGAATTTTTCAAACCATTTTTTAAATTACTATATATAAGTAATTAGATGTTTTTAATTATAATGTCACTTAAAAACATGTTATCATCACAAAAAATGCATGAACCTAATTGTTAGTACTACTAATACTTGAATTTTACAAATTGATCTTTTTTCCTTGTTTTTTCGTTAAAAAAATTAATTAATATCTACTATAAATAATTACCTTGAAATTAGGGTAGTGTTGTGGTCACATGAAATTTGAATAAAAAGTAAAGTGAAGGTTCAAAATCTTTGGTAAAGATTTTATCATTCTTTATAAGGATTCAATCTTTCATTCATTTTTGAAAGAAGATCATATATATATATATATATATATATATATATTCTTAAGGACAAAAAGAGTTGATGTGAATTCCTTTTTAATCAAGTGGGCAGCAGTCTCAATTCAACTTTCGTTTCTATTCTTTTTTCCTTAAAAGAGGAGACTGTAGCTATTAATTCCACACATATCTATGTTGCTCTTCCATATATACTTAGTCTCTTGTATTTGTATACACAAAAACGATACTATTATATTAAAAACCCAACAATTCAACCAAGTAATTGCTGACTTCGAGGGAAAAACAAGAAGAAAAAAAACGAGCTTTGGGTTAATGAAAAATTAATCCAGTTTTGGCAAAGACCCAGCATTCTAAATAGAAAGGTCATGCTATAAATCAAATGCAAAGCAACCGGACCGGACTCGGCGTCCTGAATTTATATATATAATAAAAGTAACTAATAACATTTGAAATTTGACCGATCAAAAAAATAACATTTGAAAATTGTGTTAGTAATAAATTAAGATTGAACTGTCCAATACTTGCAGTTGTTTTAAGTAAGAATTTTGTTAATGCGCGTGCTTAAACTTTTTTTTAAAAACTAATTAAATTATTATTTATAATAATTAATAATTAATTTGATGATTTTTTAATGTATTAAAAATAATAATTTATGTAATATAATAACTTAAAAAATATATTCTTAAGACCGTAGTTAGTAAAATCTTTTAAATAATTCTATTGTCAAATTATGATACATATTTTATTATAAGCAAATGGGAAACTTTACCTTTAATTTTCTTAAGATAATATTATTATAAATAAATAGTACAAATTCTCCAAATTAACTTACAATTATTTTTATGATGAGGCATGCAAAAGTTCAACAATGATATGTGTATATATATATATATATATATATATATATATATATATATTGGACCATTTCTAAACTAATTAATTGGGTTTTATCCCTTTCAACTGCCCAAAACTTACTTGACTATCACTCTTTTAGCTTTTTTGGAACGAAAGGTTCACTTTTTTTTTTGGGTTCTTAATTATAAAAGAACATTATTTATATTATTTGGGATTAATCTAGATTTGGGTTGAATTAATTACTATTAATGATATGATTTTATAATAATCATAATAAAATATTTATCTACCTAGGGTTTGAAAGACAACACCAATGCAAGTACAGTACTACTGAATTAGAACAATTTTTGCCTTAGATTTTATTTGTTTCATTCATATTTTCTTATAAGAATAATTTAAGGGCTCTGTAATCATTTTTACACAGATGTGCTCAGAAAATCCAAAGCAACACCATTTTATATATGATCTGTGTCAGTTTAAAAAGTACAAACTGCTGGCAGTGGTTTGAGAGAATGATATGCCAATAATTTTTATACATATTTCAAACAACTGGGAAATTTTAATTGCAATATATATATATATATATTTTTTTATGTATCAATCTTGATCATGACCAATTTGACTGTTCAATCAAACATACCAAAATAGAAAGACTCAAAAGAGTTGCAGTGTACTTGTGAAATTTTTTCTAATGTAAGCCTAAATCATTTGGAATTGCTGCATTTTTTTGGTACAGGAAGGCCCACTGATGAACTGGAAGGAGTATTTTTGATGGATTTTTGCTGCTGGCTTTGCACCACCCTAAAATTTACTATATTTTGTTGGTAGCAGCCAGCACGTGCAATTAATGTATTTGTTTGATTTATTTTTATTATAAGTATTTTTCATTTTTTTTTGGTTGATAACCATTTAATATTTTTAAAAAAATACTTTTTTTTTATAGGAATGAAGAAAAAAAACACCCATTTGTGTGAAATGTATTGGGAAATAAAATCTATGGGTCCCTACAATCTTAGTGAATAACTTGAATCGTTTTCGAGTTACAATCGACTCCAATTCAACAAAGAAAGGGAAAGGGACGTTGATATAAGCGCTTGCAAGTGCAAAGCTATGGTTTCCACAAAGCACGAGCTGGTGCCTAGTGCTGTCAAATCCTTATTTCCACGGCCATACCACCAGGAGAGGTTAAGGCATTTTCCATTAAGGTTCTTTTCAACTTTGGGGTTTTTTTTTTTTTTTTTTCCCCTTTCCAAGTAATAAACATCCGGAATTTTGGCTTCTGGTTGGTATCTTTTTTCATGTTTACACCCGACAGCCTTTGCCCTTTGATCATGATCATCTTTTTTCACATTAAAAAGTTAATTTTTAAAGCCACAGAAAATTTATCTTTTGTAACACTCTAATTGCTTGCCTTTTAGTATGATAACATCACTCATGATCTTGTCGTGTCGTTCTTTTAAGTTAAAATTAACCCACATGATCTTTCCATCACAAATGATCACAAACGCCAATTAAAACTTCGATCTATAATCTCTCTTTTGAAAGTGAAATGGAAGTGGGCGATCAATGGACCTACACAACTATCACTTTGCAGACAAAGCTGTGGAAATTAAGAAGCAAACAAATGCACTTTTTTTTGTTGTTTAAATGTAAGGAGAGATAGGAGAATCATCCTCTTTTTCGATACCAGTCACCAATTATTCCTTAGATTAGATTCTTTCATCTTTTCCTCCAGTTTATAAGGTAGGCTTAGCCTCAAAGTCTCAACCATAATTTCGATACCTCTCCTCTCTACATATCGAATATACTATTATTTAAGGGATTAGGGATCCAGTAGCCTTTAGAAAAAGAGAGAGAAAAAAATGCATGGAATATTATGAGAAGTTAGACATCTTACTTTTCTTCCTATTTACAGCTCAAAGCCCATTTTTTTTCATTATCATTATTATAAATCTATATGCTACTTTTCTTCTTTAAGCTGAAGCTTTGTTTAAATAATACTGAAGAAACTATTAAATACTAAACCGGCCAAAAATCCATAGTAAATAGCTAGGCTAGCTAGTTGGTGGAAAAAATGAGAAGGCTAAGTAGCTAGTTGAAAACTTCAAATTTCTCCTTAGGATCGACTAATTAACCCCCCTCCCCAAAAAAAAAAAAAAAAAAACTAAGTGAGCTGGTTTTCTTCCCCACCAATGTTGAATCATATTTTTCCAATGAAAAATGAGCTGGAGGATTGAAGCCAGCTGATCATATTTGTTTTCTTCTTCTTTTTCCCAATTTCCAATTAAGAGGGTTACTCTCATTTTTAGCAAATGATTGCCGTACAAGAATGATGTAACCAAAAAAGGTTGATATATCTTAATCAACATCATAGAGTTGGAATTTTTTTTAACAAAGCTACATTACTAATTTACTACATAAAATCATGTCAAATCCAACCACATGATTTTGTTTGCTTGTCTTAAAAAGGTTATCCCTAGCTAGTAAGTAGAAAATACAGTTAAATAACAAATACCATTAATCTCCTAAACAACAGTACTAATGATAGCAGCTGGTCGACCGATAGCAATATTCATATGGATCAAGAGAGTTAGACAGCACATGCAAACCTAAAAACTTGTCAAAATTTTCATGTAAGATTAAAGTTGTAACCTAATCCATGAAAATGGGAAAAGCTTAGCACATGAAAACACCTTAGAGGGGCCGCCACAATTTAATCCACAATGCTTAAATTATATAGTATAATTATATAGTAAAATTTCAGCTGGAAGTGATAAGGATGATGAATTTATATACAGTTTGAAATATGCGCTTATATATTCAAATTTGACATGATCAAATTTGCTTTTAAATTCTCTTTTCACTAAAGTAGAAGGTGAATGAACGTGTATAGCTAGCAAGCTTTCTTTGTTTGGCAAAGAAAATTTTGAGGTGACAAGAGCTTTAAGAAATTATTTCCATTTTTGAAAAACCAACAAGAGGGCCGATTGAGCAGATGCATGTCCAAGGGGAATGTACTTGACCATGGACTAGCTAGCTAGCAACTAGTGAAAATAGGGAAATGCTTGTTTGAATAACTCAACATATGGAAGGCATTGAGGCATTCATTGCTTCCAGATTTAACAAGTAGCTAGATCCCGTTTGACGTTTGACGTATGACTATGATAGAGTATGAATACTTAATTTTTCACATATACTTTCATGAGTCATGACTACAATGAAATGAGTAATTAATATAGTATAGGTGTTGAACTTAGACTTAATTCAATTGGTTCATGTAGTCATCCTTAAGAGGTAGTATCTAGTAAATACGGAATTTGAAATTCGAATCTCAGTATCTGCTATCTTTTCTTCTATTTCCAAATTACAACCTCTTTTGTATAAAATAAATAAATAATATAAGTGTTAAAAGTGTTAGCTTGCGAATCATAAATGTCGAAAGACATAACCAAGCAAGTTGAACATTTATTCGAGCTAGTGCATAAATCACACCCACATCATCCACAAGTAAAGGTTGATTCAATTGGTTCATGCAGCCACCCTTAAGAGATAGTATCTAGTAAATACGGAATTCGAAATTCGAATCTCAATATTTGCTATCTTTTCTTCTATTTCCAAATTGCAACCTCTTTTGTACAAAATAAATAAATAATATAAGTGTTAAAAGTGCTAGCTTGCGAATCATAAATGTCGAAAGACATAACCAAGCAAGTTGAACATTTATTCGAGCTAGTGCATAAATCACACCCACATCATCCACAAGTAAAGGTTGATTGTAGAAAAATCAAATTGGCAAGATTTAAGGATGATATATAGTAACAATTTATGATTTTGCCTTTCTCTATACCAAACTCATTTATAGTTTGCATTAATTATTTTTCTTTTTGAAACCTTGAGATTCATGCATACACCAATGTAATGAGACTTTTCTTTTCTTTTCAATTTTCTCTCCTTTGAGTTTTTATTGAAAATGTTGTGAAGTATGTATATGGCTGTAAATTGATTCATTGTTATGACATTTAGGTACAGATTTGTTGCTTATTGGACATGTCTTTCTAGAGAGATGAAAAAAACCCTAACTCAAACTGTGAAAATTGAATGTGATTGTTAGCTCTTGCATGAAAAATGTGGTAGGCCACAGGAATAAAATCTAACACAAAATCTTGTTCCACTATTAAGGAGATAATAGTACCAGACTGATGAAATGGTTGCTACATCATTATCTAGAGAAGATGGGCCCTTTAATCGTTTTCATGGGGTTTCGAATTTGATCCCTAGTATTCCTTAGAAACACCATGGAAATTGGAATCTGGCACCCACTCTAATTATTAACTTAGGTACTCTGGCCTATAGCAATCATGTTTCTAGTGAGTATTTTCATTGTCCATTTCGTTCTTGTTAAATATGCTTTTGCCAACTTGCAATCGCCAGCACCACTCTATATATACATCAATGTCAGTTCATTTATTTACTTATATTATAAGTTAAATTTCTAGATTTTGTGGCAAATTTTGTATTGTTTTCGGCATTTCTCGTGCATATTTTGGTTTGCCCTCAAAGAAGAAAATAAGGGGAAAACAAAGGAAAACGTCTACACACTATAAACATTGCTTTTCTCTATATACCTTCCAATTACTATCACCTGAAAATTCCTTATTCACTTGGAAATTAATGTCAAGACATTTACTAAAATAACACAACTAGTGGATAGGACATTACTTTCAAACCTTAAGATGCTCATTTAGTGTTCATTGATGTTTGAATAGTACCTTCATTAATGAAAATGGTAGTAGGAGAGATCTGTTGGTGGCTCCCATATTATCTTTTTATGGGTTCCACCTTCAAACCCAGCTGGTATTATATATATCGATTGTGTTATTCTTAGATTCATATCAAAACCTCAATTACTCATCAATTATTGATTTGAAAGGTTAGTTAGTGCATAGATGTCTCGGCTTTATATGGACAAATATCATAATTTGCATATGATATACTCCTATAAACAATGACAAACTAAATTAATCTTCTCAAATCATAATCTAATTAATCTTTTCGGTTTATTTCTAATCAGATAATAGAGGGCAAACGCAACGTATGATGCAATTCCGATGGGACCACTGAGAAAATTTCTAGTAATATAACAATGATATATGATTGCAAGGATTTGTAATCTGAAGGTTTCTTTAGTTAATTAATTAACAATTATGCATAAAGACAAGGTTTGCAACAATTTAAAAAATATATAATTCTAAATTTCCAAAATATTCTTTAATCCTTATTATTTTCTATACATATATGGACAACAATTTTATATTCTTATAGCTAGCTTCTAAACCTATACATATATAGTTACTAATTAGGGTATGCTTAAAGGGTTGGTCTTCATTTTTTTCTATAGGAAAGGCTGATATTCCAGCATCAAAAATATCAAAATATAGATTTAGGAAGCTATAAATAGATATTCATATATATATATATATAATTCTTTCCCAACATATACTTTCGAACAGTCATCACATCAATTTTAATCATTTGAACAAGTTTAATATCACAACTCGAGCTACTTAGATGCATAATTGACAAATATAAAATTTGTTTGACTATTTTACCCTTTAATGGGACGAAAAATACTTAATACACAAAAATACAAATTTTTTCTCCATTCAACAGTCATCAAATTAAATTTAACTATTTGAGCAAGTTTAATATCATACACTTAAACTATTTAGATACATAACTGACAAATATAAAACTTGTTTGACCATTTTGCTTTTTAACGGGTCGAAAAGTGCTTAATACACAAAAATACTAAATTTTTCTTCATGCAACAGTAATCAAATCAAGTTTAACTACTTGAGCAAGTTTAATATCACACATTCGAGCTATTTAGATGCATAATTGACAAATATAAAACTTGTTTGACCATTTTACGCTTTAATGGGTCGAAAATTGATTAATACACAAAAAACACTAATTTTTTCTCCACACAACAATCATCAAATCAAGTTTAACCATTTGAGCAAGTTTAATATTATAAACTCGAGATATTTAGATGCATAACTGACAGATATAAAACTTGTTTGATCATTTTATCTATTAAAGGGTCGAAAAATTGCTTAATATACAAAAACACTAAATTTTTATCCATGCAACAATTATCAAATTAAGTTTAACCATTTGAGTAAGTTTAATATCATGCACTCGATCTATTTAGATGCATGACTGACAAATATAAAACTTGTATGATCATTTTATCCTTTAACGGGACGAAAAATGCTCAATACACAAGGTACTAACTTTTTTTGCATGCAATGATTATCAAATCAAGTTTAACCATTTGAACAAGTTTAATATCACACACTCGAGCTATTTAGATGCATAACTGATAAATATATAACTTTTTCAATCTTTTTGTCCTTTAACAGGTCGAAAAGTGCTTAATACACAAAAACACTAACTTTTTCTCCATGCAACAATTATCAAATCAATTTAAACCATTTGAGTAAGTTTAATATCACGCACTCGAGCTATTTAAATGTATAACTGACAAATATAAAACTTATTTGACCATTTTGCCTTTTAACGGGTCGAAACATGCTAATACACAAAAACACTAATTTTTCTTCATGCAACAGTCAGAAAATCAAGTTTAACCATTTAAGCAAGTTTAATATCACAAACTCGAGCTATTTAGATGCATAACTGAAAAATAGAAAACTTGTTTGATCATTTTACTCTTTAATGCTTCAAAAAGTATTTATTATACAAAAAACAATAACTTTTTCTTCATGCAACAATCATGAAATCAAATTTAATTATTTGAGTAAGTTTAAACTTGTAAAATAAATTAATTATTTTTCAAAAAGTATTTATTACACATTCGAATTTCTAGACGCACAATTGACAAATATTAAATTTGTAAAAAAAAATAAAAAAAATAGAGATATGATCGGTTAATACTAAATCTTAATTTTAATGTCTGTGTTAAGCAGGCTCATTGTACACCGCAAGCAGGCTTTGAAACCCATGATTTCATGCCTATGCTACGACGGATAAGCTAATTATCACCAGATTATGAGCTTCCAAAAGGCTTCTGTAAAGAAATCAGGATTGGGGCCGCTGAAGTTAGATGTGTAGCCGAAGAGGCCCATAATTAGATGGCATCCTATTTTCTTCTCCTTGGATTCCTGTCTATGCATTCGTTCAATCAGATTACTTCTAGCAATAGTTTTGAAAAATGCTGTTATTTCACAAGCATAGAGCATATCCTTTCATTTATTTGATCAATTCAAGATAGAAATTACATTAACAATCCCTGAAGCAAACAGGATTAGCGTGAAGCTGTAACTGGTTGAGCAAATTATTTAATTTGAAACAAAACAGCAATTATTCATTATATTGCTACCACTTTTATCTTAATTACTAAACCAAAAGAACACCAATATTCAACTGAACTTTTTGAAAAGTGACATCTTTGAGGTTCTTTGATTTCCCAGCCAGTGCTGCATATGAATTCCAAGAGCATCCAAGTAAGAGCTGCATCTCCCATGGAAGCCGACCACCTTCCCCTCAGTTGTAGTTGAAGTGAAATATGTGCCTATCTCCTCACCAAATGGACCATACTTTCCTCTGCTGGTATGAAATGTTAATGACCTTAAAACTTTGGACTTCTCATCATTATTTATGGAGCCATAATAGCCAGTTATGCAAATGAGTACCTCGTGCGGGTAATCCAATTTTACCTGCAAAATCAAAGATTATCGTCAGTAAAAAAAAAAAAATAGCCCAAGTAAGTTGAAAGATGTTAATTACCCGATGTGTGGCGGTTCCTCCATGACCTCCATGTTTTGTAGACCAAACAGATTGTCCATTTCGATCATACTCGATTTGAATTGAGCAAATAGCTTCAGATTTTGTAATAAATATTTGCTTAATCCCAGAATATACTCCATCATCCCATGCTCTCCCTCCATCCCCTCCCCAAGGACCAGGTCCGCATGGTGCTGGTTCTTTTACCACACCACAAGCAACCTGAGAAAGTTAATCCAATTTATATATATATATATATATATATATATATATATATATATATTACACATTTCATTTTCGAGTACATAATTTAGAATGAAACATATGATGAATTAATTACCTCTTCAACTGGTCCTCGCCTTGCTAGTACTAGTTTGTTAGACCATGGAGAATTATCAATCTCAGCTATACTCCTTTCACTTTGAATGATTGCTTGGGAAAAAGATGGTTTTGGAGGTGGTACTTTCCCTTCCATTACATGTACACCAACAGCATCCAGGAATAAACCCTCTTTGCCGACGAATCCAACAATCTTGCCTTCATTCATTTTGTTAGTAAAAGAGGGTCCTTGTTCATCTCCATATGGCCCATGTTTTCCTTTGTTGGTGTGGAATGTAAGTGACTTAATCACATTCGGCCCCATGTACATTAAAGGCCCGAAGGTTCCCGTGATATGTGTCAAAATTTCTGATGGATAATCAAACATTATCTGCAAAATAATGCAACAGAGAGTGAAAATTGTCTCGATCTAGCTAAAAAACTAGCAATATTGAATATGAATATTCCATAAAAGAAAGCTAGACTCTCACCCTCTCAGTTTTGAATCCTCCAGTCCCTCCATGTTTGCTTCCCCATACTGCTTGTCCCTCACGATCATAGCAAACCTTTATTGATACAATTCCAACATTGCGTGATAAAGTGATTTGCCTTATACCGGTATAGGTTCCATCGTCAAACTTGGCTCCACCATTGCCACCCCAGGGTCCATAAGTTATCACTTCTTCTGGTACTTTTGAAGGAACTTTCTCAGGAGTCTTAAATGAAACCTTAAACATGCAACAAGCACAAGAAGAAATTATATTTCGCGCATATAAAAAGCGAAAACAAAGAGTGGATTTCTTACCTTGCTTTTGGTTTCTACATCACTTGAATCGTCAGAGCTACTAGAAGCTTGCCTTGAGAGTTTACTTGGCAGGGGATTCCCAAATCCATCCCTCTGTCTCACAGCTAGAACTATATCGTAGTTTTCTCCAACACTTCCCTGGATCACTGAAAAGCCACCATTTTCAGCCCCATTAGCAGCGAAAGTTTGGGCATGAATAATAGGCTTTGAAGGGTTTAGTTTTAAGATTGGCTTTGAATAGACTCCAATTGCATCCAAATACCAACCACTCCTGCCATGAAATCCAACAAGCTTCCCCCTGTTCATTGAGAAATTAGTTCCTTGTTCAATACCAAAGGGTCCATATGTTTTCCTGTTGCTATGGAAAGTTAGCGATCGAACAAAACTTGATCCCCGTTCGTTTAGGCTCCCATAGTACCCATGGATTGAAGTAAGAAACTCATCTGGAAAATCAAGTTTGACCTAAAGGAATTTATATTACACAATGAATATATATCAGTTAAGTGAATTTTGCTGTCAACTATATATATAGCAATCTATAAGAATTAAAAAGATCTATCACTTAATGCTGAACTTCAAAACAAACTGTAATGAATTCTATGCATTTTAAGATTCTCCAGAAATCTGAAGGAAAAGCTAAAAGAAACCATGGCATTTCCAATCAGCCTAAGCTTGAGATGACTACAGAATATCAGTTTTGTATAAATGAAGGATTTTACTAACGAGTTTACACTTATTAAGATTAGTTAAATTACTATTTATCCTAATATTTTATATCAAATGTTGTTTTGATGAATTTCAATGTATTATAAATTGTAACTTATCTAATAAGATAACCCTTCAAGAGTACTTAGAGAACTCATTAGCAAAACCCATAAGTGAAACTAACCTTATCTGTCTTAGAGCCTCCATTTCCTCCATGCTTCCTTGACCAAATAGAGTTCCCTTTATTATCATATTCAATCTGGATAGAGTCAATGCCGGCTCCATGAGCTATCACCAATTGCCTTACCGTGGAGTATACTCCATCATCCCACCAAGACCCACCTTGGCCTCCCCATGGCCCAACTGATACCGGTTTCTTATCTTCCTCAAGACTCTGGCAACATCATCCAGGAGAATTAGCTAACCAGAAAATCAATAAATTGAAATTAAAAAAAAAAACAAACAAATAGTAAAACCAAAATAATGGTTACCATTTCTCAAGCAAGGAGCAAAGATTTGGCAAATTAAGGTGACGAGAAGAACAGGCGTAAGAAGTTGGTTTAGAACGGCACTGAGTAACTGGCCAGGAGATATGATTTGAATTTATTAGCAGAAAAGGGGTATTTTTTAGTTGAATATTGTTATCGACCAGATATAGTTTTTAAATTGTAGTGCAGAAGAAGCTTATTCTGTTTTCCACTTTGAAGGGAAACAATTCAAAGGAAAGGGAATCAGATGCACCAAAAGCAGTGTCTTGATGCAAAGAACTCTTATCTTTTGCTAAGAAATGTTCCATCGTTATCTGACGGTCAGGATTTTTCATTATCATAATTTTTCTATTGGCTTTTGAGTTGTGAAATTTCAGGAAACTGTACAATACATGGAGGAGAATCATGAATTCCCCTGGTAAAGGGCATTTGAAGATGAGTTGTTCCCCATATCAGCTATCAAAAACGTTTCAACTTTTTATAACTTCTCTTTTTTCAATCATGTCAAGAACGTTAACAGAATCTTCATAAACGCAATTCTTTTGATGTTATTCGAGGGATACAACTTTCATTTACTGAATTACCTCATCATCGACGCACGTTGATTATTGCTTGTTAATGGTTAAGCTGCGGATTTCTGCTGTGTCAAGCAATTTGCATTCAATTCATGGATCATTTTTTGTTTCAAATTGGCAGCGATTCTGAAGGTGATTTAATAGCAAAGAAAACTTTCTGTACTTATTTTTGTTTCAGATTGCATTGCAGCATCTCACCACTCTCATTAAGTCTTATCACAAATTCCAAGTCTTATCTCTGCAGCAGCAAGATATTCTTGGAATATTTTTGTTTGGGACGGGAGAAAATTTTTAGGAAGACCATAGAAGAGAACACCTTTTTGGTATTATCAAATATTGACACCACTTCAGTTGTCATCTGATCAGCCAATGGAAACAGGATGTGGTAGGATTGGGAAGCAAGCAAATGTTCAAGCTAAGTTCATACTTCAAGATCATTGTGGGTATTTTACTAAGGTTTGGAATTATTGTCCAGTTCCAATATGTTTAGGGTCTTAGTAATTCCATGCAGTAAGTTTAGCTGCAGTTGAAGCGAAAACCCCACGCCTCCATTCCTGCAACAGCACTGGTAGAACTAGAAATTCTGAAAATCTCAGTACTGGATTCATTGTTTAACTCTCTTTAAGGTTAAAAGTTGGTAATCAAATATATAGAACCAGAGACAGCTAATGACTAGGTAGATGCGGAAAAATTAAACTGAAAACGAAACCATTATCTAAAATTTTTCATGCATCTTCTCGGCGGTGAATCCTTTGTAATCGTCTAATTAAAATCTCAGAGCTGCATGCACGCAAATTAAGATTTTCAATGGAGGTCATTTCATTAACAATTAGGACCCTGTAAAAGATCAATTTCAGGAAATTACAATTGTAAATTCATCATTTATAATGGAAGAGATAAACTTGAATCTTCACACAGAATAGTTGAAGTTCAAAGCCAAATGTAGGTAGCACAACCTTGGATATATTTCATTGGAACTTCCAGGTTTAAATTTAATTTCAACAAAGATAAATTTCACATCATCTTGACAAGTACCCTTCATTGAGCTTAAGGGTATTATTCCTAGTTGATATAAGCAACTGGTGGAAAATATGATGTGCTTTATGACTGTAAGATGCTCTACAATTGACAAGGCCTATTGCAAGGGACAATCAAAAGTTTCCTGTTCAAACAACAACAAGGTGCCATCAAGCCCACTTCAGAATGCATTCTTTGTGTAAATTAAGGCAGATTAGTGCATACTGTGCAGTACCTGTTAACAACTACATAGTGGCTCTTGCCAAGAGCCAACGTAAGCAGACATGCTCCACTGTAGTAATTAAACCGGAGCAATTCAAGTTCCAAGTTCTTGCAGGAATTCCTGAAGCTTCTGCCAAAGAAATAATTCAGATTTTAAGTAAATGTGGTTGCCTTTAAAGACTTTTAAGTGAGAAGAACAAGAAAAGGATGTCAACATAGAGATAACCAATGGCATGCAAAAGGAAGATCTATTCTAATAAAGGATTATACAAAAGTTGCGATGTATACTGGCAAAAAAGTAACAATCTTTGTAAATGTTCTACGCCATTACCTGCCAACAGAAGGACTTGGATGGGATAGAAGAATATCTCATTGTCAGCCACTCCTGAGTGCAAATAAATTTAATTCTCCAGTGGCCAGCGTCCCATACTCCCATTAAGTCATCAGCTTATGGCTTCTTGGAAAAGCTGCACAAATTATTTATATATAATGATATACAAATTAATGGCCAAAAAAAGAAAAATGAAATACAAAATTCTCAACACATGTGGTAAGGCAAAGTAAATAATCAAAAGAGTCATAGTGAGTGCACCTTTTTTACACGTGTGCTCTGGCACAGAGAAGATAGCTGTAGTTTCCAAGAGAGTTTCTGTACATTTTGAGATGACGACTCTATTCAAATAATTCTTATATCCAGCATATGTACTCTACCAATAATCTCCACAAGAACAGTGTCCATTCTTAAAATGGTGGAAGCACTTTGTATCACTCAGATATATCTCACACCCAAATTTCAAGGCGATATACTTGGCAGTTAAATGGCAGTTCCTACACATTCTGGTGTTTTTAATAATCTTTATACTTTGAGGGGATGAATGTGAGCCAATTAAGGCAAAAGCTAATGCAAGTTTTTCACTATGAACACCACCAGTTTCCTCTTTCTCTTCTTCCTCAATGAAAAACCCACCATAATGATCATCTATGTTCACTTCTCTAGCTATGCTTTGCACCCATGAATACAAAAGGTTTGAGCATGGCTTAGACTGATCACTGGTAACAAATGTATGCACTGTATTTCTAACTTCAATCCAGCTGTGCCCAAGAGATCTTCTTAATTTGTTCTCTTTTTCAAGCTTTCTCATTTTTGAAGAGTCATCCAATTTCCCACACAAGGCATATATCTGAAACATTAATTGGTTAACCACAATATTTCCTGGTTCCAAGTCAAGTAATCGTTCCCCTGCAAGGACAGCCAAAGCAATATCCTTATGAATCCTAGAGGCGGTTAGCAAGGAAGTCCAAACAGAGGAGTCAGGCTCTATAGGCATATCTTCAAGAAACTCCATTGCATCTCCAAGCCGACCAGAGCGGCCATAGAGATCTATCATAGCTGAGTAATGTTCTATGGCTGGTATAATCTCATAGTTGTCACTGATGCTAGAAAAAATGTGCTTTCCCTCATCCACCATTTTGGCAATACCATGTGCAAGGATAATACTTAAAAAGGTACCTCTATTAGGTTTAAGTCTCAACTCTCTCATTTGATTGAAGAGATCCAAGGCAGCATCAGAACAACCATGTAAAACATAACCTCCAATTATTGAGTTCCAGGAAATTATATCTCGAGTTGACATTCCATCAAATATGATTCTAGAATATAATATATTACCTGACTTGGCATAAGTGTCTATTAGAGAATTTGAAATAGAGAGTACAAACTCCAAATTTCTGCGCAAAATACAACCATGGATCTCTTTCACCTTTTTCGTAGCAATTAAATTTGCACAACCAGGCAAGATACTCAATATAGTTACTGAATTTGGACTAATGGAGCATGATTGCATTTGTCGAAAAACTCCAAAAGCATTGTCTATTGCCCCGAGTTGCACATAACCAGCAATAAGAGCATTCCAAGATGCTGTATTTCTCCTAATCTTTCCATCCCGTTTGATTCGTTGAAAAAGATCCATGGCTCGATCTTCATCTCCATTTTGTATGTATCCTGAGATCATGGTATTCCATGTGATGACATTAGGTTTCACATCTGATTCTCGCATCTTCATAAAGAGTTCATAAGCCTTCCCGCAGTACCCAGCTTGGCAATATCCTGCAACCATTGAGTTCCAAGTATAAACATCTTTCTCTTCAATCTTATCAAAGACTTGCCTCGCAGCTTCCAGTTCCCCACACTTTGCATACATGTCAATAAGGGAGTTCCCAACAAGTACATTATCAATTATACCCATCCTAAGAGCAATAGAATGAATTTGCAGCCCTATCTTTAATACTCTCAAGGATGCACAAGCAGAAACTGCACTTGTGATAGTAACACCATTAGGCTTGATCCCAGCCAAAAGCATCTCCTTAAGAAAACACAAGGCCTGCCACCTCCTACCATTTTGAGCAAGCCCCGAGATCATTGAGGTCCAAGTAAAAACATCGGGACTTATCCTAGAACTCTCCATCTCCTTCATCAATCCCATTGCCACATCACATTGCCCTAACTGATTATAACTATTAATCAATATATTCCATGTAACAATACACGGTCCGGTTCCTTCTCTCCACATCCCATTAAACAATCTATAAGCTTCATCATTCTCACCCTTCCGACAATACGCCAATATCATTGAATTCCAAGTAACTCTATCCCTCTCATCCATGTTCTCGAAAAACCTCCTCGCAGAACTCAATTTCCCACACTTTGCATAAACAGCTAAAACCGAATTACTAACACGCGTAAAGCAAACCACCCCCAATCTAATTACTAAAGAATGCAGCAATCTCCCGGTCCTAACATCCCCACAATTAGCACAAGCTTGCAAAATTTTCGGAAACAAAAATTCATCAGGCAAAACACCATCTTCCATCATCAAAAAGAAAAGTTTCACAACTTCCTTCCACCTCAACACTCTGGAGCACGCACCAATCATAGCAGACCAAGTGTACAAATTCTTTTCATTCATTTTATCAAACACTTTACAAGCATCAGCAAAAGACCCACATTTTGCATACATGCTAACAAGTTTGGTTTCAACGAACGGGTCACTTTCTTTTACTAAATGGATTCGGGCATGGAGTTTTCGACCCAAGTCGAGAGACCCCAAATCAATGCAAGCTTGAAGTAAGTCAATGAAGGTATTGGGTCTTACCTGGGACCCGCTTTGGGCAATTGAATCAAGAGCGGCTATAGCTTCAGTTAGGCGGCCGTTTCGTGAAAGGTACTTTAAATGGTTGTCGGTGATTTTTGGGTTGTTGGTGTTTTTCGTGTTAGAAAAAGTGAGTTTGGTTGGGGATTGAGAAAATTCAGATAAGTTTTCATGTTTTGTTGGGATTATTACAGGAGGTTTTGAAGTACAAGTAATCATCAGATTCTCCATTTCTAAAAACTAATTTCTGAATAATCTCTGCCTCTCGCTCTCTCTGGAAGACTTTTCCCCTTTTTTCTCTTTTAATTTTTCATTTTCTTTGAAATGTTTTTGCAGTGATAAAAGATAATGGGATGGATTGAAAGATTGCAATTTGCAGAGATGTGTGGAAGAGGAAGGCTATGCCTTGCTGGGCAGTGGGTGTAATCCACCGCAACCGGCTTCCTTATGATTGAAGTGATCTCCAATTGAATAGAGCCACGTAGAAACCTGAGTTTGGACGTAAAGTTGCCACGTCGGTCTAGATAAGGAAACGCGGCCTCTCAAATCCGAAATCTAATAGGCCCAATTCAAGCCTTTCAGGCCTGCCTCAATCCAATACACATTGGGCCTTAAGCCATATAGGCCCATCTGTGTAAAGGATCTTTTACACCCAAAATATTATAGCTTCTTTTACACACACACACACAAAAAAAAAACATGTCAATTACATATCAAATATTATAGCTTTTATGGTATATACGGTATACGGATTAGATATGTAATTGACAAAAAAAAATTCAAAACCTTACATAAAAATCACAATAATGATTTTTTTTACATGTTTAAAAGTGAATTATTATTGCATCCGAGCTCAAAGAATAGAGTTCCAATTCTCCTGTTCTTCAAATAAAAAAAGAACTATTATTATCTTTTTCCATGAACTTTATCTTTTTATCCACTAATTTATACTATATGAAAAGGAGAGTAAAAGTGCCCAAATTGTCTATCAAATTTAGATACGTGTAGCGTGTTCGTATTAGTTTCTCATGTCATAATCATGTTTAAAGTATTATATGTTTATAAAATTTTAACATATTAATAATTTATGTTCATATTATTTTTTTCGTATCGTGTTCATATCGTGTAATAATGTTTGTCCAAAATTAATCAGGTTCAACTCAAGCGTGGCTGGCTGATACTAGGCTTCACTTAGGTAGCTAATTAAAGAGCATCAACCTAACGTATGATGAACATTAATAATATATATATATATATATATATATATATATATGACTCCTGTAAAACCTATATGACGTATGATTAAAAGGTAATTAAAATGTCTAGAATTTGACTAAATTAACGCTAAAATAAATAAATAAAAAAGCCATTACTGAGTTGAGTTTGTTTCAATGGTGTTATGCAATAGCTCTTCCCCCGCCCAACTATATTGTAGACTAATTAAGAAATGAGACAAATTCACTGGCCAAAGCTCGTAAGCCCTTTCAAAGGGCATGATCATGGTGAAGACCGAAGAGCTGAGCATAGCCAAAGAGGGGGGGAAAATTATAGTTGAAAGGAGGGCTTAAACTTACTTTACGTGATCCAAGGATCGCGGTAAGCTGTAAGCAATACTTGAAAAGTCTGCAAGATTTGCGATTATCAAAGTGGACAAATATTTCAAAACATAAAACAAAATAAATAAATAAAAAGGACAAATATATTCTTGAATACGTTGCTTGCACCGACGTAAACGGAACGGAGATCTAGCGGCACACAACTTCATGCTTTAGAAACACCATATAGAGAAACAAACGGCTCATGAACGGTGCCCCGTTGCTTATTACATCCACAAAATAGAAAAAAGAAAAAGAGTACATAAAAGTAGCAAAAAAGGGTCTCAAATTCCTTATCGCTTTATCGCCAATTCGCCATAATCGTCATCACATTGCATGATTGATTGATTATCGTCGTCAAACTTCACTATATATATCTTCAACGTATCGTCATATAAGACCGGACCACCTTTTTAATAATGATGAAGATCATGGTTAAGCATCCATCAATCACAATCAAGGTTAATATTAGTCTGATCTCCCCGTTTTTATTCACACTCAGAAAGAAAAACAAAAAAAACCTTTCGGATTTGTTTAGGTTAAAACAAAAACGAGATGAAAAATGTTAATTTGGGTTCATAATAACCAAAAATATAGTGAGATTTGAGGTAACAATTGTGAAGGAAGAAAAGAAAGAGAAATGACGTTTGGGGGTGTAGATTGTTCATAACCTGCTACTTTAATTGATTTAGGTGAGGAGTCATAGAACAACCATACACGAAAATACAAATATTAGGTAACAGTCAGGACCCATATGAGGGGGAGAGAGAATGGCCATATTAAACACTACTAATAACTAAAAAAAATAAAAAATTAGTTGCCAAGCCAAAAACCCTAACTTAAAATTTTATTTAGTAATACAAAGATGAGGTTTGGTTTTGAATTGTGATGTCCTAAGTTAAAAAAAAAAAAAAAATTCCTTACAAATATATTTATATTGGTAAGATTCCATGGATTAGTAAATAACAGAAAGACGATTTAAGACCATTCACTTAAGCTCCGTTTGGTGACTCCGTCCAGTGTCGTAGCCTCGTAGGGAGTCACCGGTCCCATGTACAGTTCAGTGAAGGCCTAAATTCTCTCAAGGTTTGAGAGTGAGTTAATGCCGTACCTAGAGGTTTGAACATAAAGGTTTTATTTAAAGAGCTCTGTAATTTGGTTCAAATATTTTATAAAAGTTTGATTAGATGTAGTAATAATGACAGTCATATACAATTAAGTAAAAATTCAAAGGCATTTGAAAATTTGAGTTCAAATTCCTCTCATTTACTACTATTTAGTATCTTAACTTAGATACAATAAAATATCACTAGAGTTAGGGAAGGGAAGAGGGAGGTTTAAAATAGTCTTAATGAATTCGGAATTTAATTAAGCTAATTCATATAGTTATTTTTAAAATGTGATATTCAACAGATATGTAAGTTTGAATTTCAATATCTACAATATTTTCCTTATCTTCTTCTATATACCAAAAAAAAAAACAGAGTATTAATATTAATCTTTAATTTAATGAGGAAAAAAAAAAACATCAGATATTTGTTCATCTAATATGGGGTTTGAACACATCCAAACAAGGACCCGCTGTCTTAGGATTATGTTGTTGGCTAACCTTAGATCTGCCTAATTTCCCTTGAAATATTGTAGACGACAGAAGTAAAATGTCATTAAATTTTCTTTTTATATGTAAAAATTGCATAAGAGACGGTGCACGTGGGAAAGGAAGGTGGCCATGAATGATCAACCAATCCACATTGCTCTAAACCATTTTTGTAACCTAAAACATTAATTAAGTACCTTATGTTATGTTCTAAGCCAACTGTGTTTTTTTTTTTTTGGGTCAAGAATCTTCTTTAAGGGGCGGAGGCAACAAGGAAAAACAGAGAGACCATCAAGAAGAAGTAAAGCAGACGACAAAAACTTTTCTTTATTCTGCAATTAATCTGCTTCCATATTCAGTACAGCGCAAAACGCAATAGATCTAAATATTTTTCTCTTTTTTTTTTTTTATCCTGAATTATGTAAAATGAATGGACAATATATCATGGGCAAAGATATAGGTGCCATTATAATCATTGAAAGTAAAAGTTTCCTTGAAATTGAATCATAGATTTTGTTAACTAGTTCATCTAGGACATTTATTAAGATTAATTAAGTTACTATATATTTACAATAATATTTTATATTAAATGTAATAATTAATAGTTAAATTGATCAATTTCAATATATTAAAAATAATAACTTATCTAATATGATAATTTTAAAAATGCGTTCATTAGCAAAACCCTATTCTAATTAATTATATTTAACTTCAAAAACAAATTTTTAAGAAAATTTTAATTTAATCTGTGTTTGAGAATTGGGTTGTATAACATACATGAAAAAACATGATAATAATATTAATAAAAGACATGAAAAACGTAAAGATAAAATTTCATTGCTCGAGTATTTAATTGATATAAGACTATTCATATTGATGATATATAAACTTAATTAGTATAGATTAATTTTTTATCTCTAACTCATGTGGTTAATCTTTTTATCTCTTGTAATGACATTATGTAGAACATAAATCTCATTGAAAATACACAAGCGAAAAATTAATCTTAAAATTAATTGGTTATTTAAAGAATATTAATACTACTCTTGGTTTCATTTCTCAAATTTGAATAAATAAATGGCTAGCAAAACACATCACATGCCATATGAGAGAGACGAGAGTCTGCTGCACATGAACTGACAAAAACACGATAATATTTCCTATCGTCACAATCATATTATTTAACTTTAAGGGTATGGTTGAGAAATTGCGATGTCCAAAAAGGAACCCTAAAGAAAATGAACTAATTAAAAGAACAGAAAAATGATTTGCACATGCATACACGACACAAAGGGCAAATGGTATTCTCTATTATGATATTATCATATTTGGTATGAATTTTTAGAGAATGGGCGGTCAATTGGGATAAGACATGTCATTTCATTGATTGAAATCATAAAAGTATGAAGAGCATGAAAGCATAAATAAATAAAAACAAAGCATATGAATACTATATGAATAATTAAGAGTTGGTAAAGTTAATCTGAACCTGAAAACTTTGTTTGAATTTAAACTCGATTTAATTTTTTTTTATCAAGAAAAAATCAATAAATTAAATTAATGAATTTAAACTCAAAACAATTTAAATTTGAATTAACCCAATTTTTAAATGATAAAAATTTAATAATTCAAAAAATTAACTCGAAATAAGTAGAAATAAATTAATTTGACTTTAAAATCAACAACGTAAATTTAAAATGGTATAACTTCAATAATAAAAAAATATATATTTAAATATCAAATTTGAAATGATTTGAGCTCGAAAAAAAAAATCTAATTTTTTTTTTTATTCAAAATGATTCTGTTTTAAGCTATAGATTAGAAGATAGTAACTTTTTCGAGGTTTGTTTCTCTTTTCTACTTTTGACTTTGAAACAAAGACTTAATTAGCACAAAACTATGAATTGTTTTTCCTTTAGTTATCATTAATTAATTTGTCTATATCTAATAATTTGCGTTTTCTAAATTACTATACTTCACTTAAAATTCAAGTTTCATTCATCGCCATCAATGATAGTAACTCCAGGATATCAGTATATAGAAATGTTTTTTTGTCTTTATTTTTAGTACCAGTAAACATCAAAACGCTGAATTCCCGTGATTCTTCACTACAATCAAAAACCAAAATTTCAAATTCTAAATTGAACTTGGGGATGGAAACATAATTATACAAAGTTTAGGGCAAGACCATTGTTTTTCCATTTCCTTCTCTCTTTTGCCGTGGCAAAGTGTATTAATGATTTTGGACTGCCTTTTTTTTCTTTCGTTACTTCCATTAAAGCTCCAACCTTTTTTCTTTAGTACTATTTTCTTCTTCAATATTTTAATGGCTGGAAAGGAATAGCACTCTTCCATGACTTTTTAACTGGAAGTGACACACATATCCAAGTACATATAAAAGCAGCAAACTTCAGAGCTTTTATGTGAACTGTGAAGCTGTGTCTAGAAAAGAACAATGCTAGTTACAGAGTAGCAGATCAGTGTCTTTACCAACTTCTCTCTTGTTCACCAATTCAAGTTCCTTTTTTTTGTTCTTTTTTTTTTTTTTCTTTTCAAAATTTCCCTCCAAGTTAACTGTTATTGAAGATAAATGGAAACTAGCTCAGTTTCCAAGCTATTGATTTTGTTCTTCACTGCCTTGTTAGTGAGTTCTAAGCTGATCCAGTGCAGCATTACCTATGATAAGAAAGCTATTCTCATCAATGGACAAAGGAGAATCCTCATCTCCGGCTCCATTCATTACCCCAGAAGCACCCCTGAGGTGATATTCTTTTCACTTTTTTTCTTTTTATTTTCCCCTGAAAAACTTAAAACTAAAAAAAAAAAAAAGACTGATTTTTGAGTTGTTTTTTTGGATGCAGATGTGGGAGGATCTTATAAAGAAGGCTAAAGATGGAGGCTTGGATGTCATAGACACCTATGTCTTTTGGAATGGTCATGAACCTTCTCCTGGCAATGTACTACCTTAGATCTCAACTGGGTCATCTTTGAATTCTATGTTTTTTCAGTTTACCTTCTTTAACATTTCATTGGAGTAATTTTTTTTTGCCTTTTCTCTATTTTTTTTTTGATGGTACAGTATAATTTCGATGGGAGATACGATCTGGTACGGTTTATTAAGACAGTGCAAAAAATGGGACTATACGTTCATCTTCGCATTGGACCTTATGTTTGTGCAGAATGGAATTTTGGGTACTTACTATTTTTAAACCCCTTTGCCTTTTTCGGTTAAAAGAAAATTTTTAACCTTCTTAGCATGTTAAAGAGTAAATACTTGATAAAAGATTTGTTATAATTTAATTTAATGTATTTTATTTCTTGTTGAAAGAACTTTGTTTCCTGCTTTCTGGATTGAATGCTTGATTTGAGTTGGTTTACATTCTCTTTCTGCTACAGAGGATTTCCTGTTTGGCTAAAGTTTGTTCCTGGTATCAGCTTCAGAACAGATAATGAGCCCTTCAAGGTGTTTTTTTTCCTCCCTTCAATTTTTAAACCTTTTATTTTGTTTTCTATCAATTCTGTCTGTTACTTTGAATTTCTTTACTAAAATGGAAAGCTAATAGGCTTTTAAGTAAAATTCTTTTTTTTTTTTTTTTTTCCTACAGATGGCAATGCAAGGATTTACCCAGAAAATTGTCCAAATGATGAAGAATGAAAAACTTTTTGCACCACAAGGTGGCCCCATCATCCTGTCTCAGGTATGAGATTCTCGATATTTGGCATTTATGATTTCTAGTTTTAGGGATTTTGATTTGCTTAAATTAGCTATGATTTGGTTTTCAGAAATAGAAGAGATGAAAGGATAGCTAAGCTAAGTGCCTAAGACGCCAATAATAATGGATGCTTTGGTCTGAAGTCTGAACTGACTTACTATGTTTAAGCATGTTAATTCTTTTATACTATTTTCATTTGTGCAGATTGAAAATGAATATGGACCTGAGAGTAAGGCACTTGGAGCAGCTGGTCATGCATACATTAATTGGGCTGCAAAAATGGCTGTTGGACTGAATACAGGAGTCCCATGGGTAATGTGCAAGGAAGATGACGCCCCAGACCCTATGGTAAGCAATGGATCTACTTTAATTCAATCATTTTTTTTTTTCATCTTTATCGAATTTTTATGTCATCTCAAAAGACCCTGACTCTGTTTTCCCTCATATATTGAATACAGATAAATGCATGTAATGGCTTTTACTGTGATCCATTCTCACCCAACAAACCTTACAAGCCTACCATGTGGACTGAGGCTTGGAGTGGCTGGTGAGTGAGTACTTTCTTTGCCAATCATTTTGGTTGATGTTAGGAATGGATGAATTTAAAATGCTCATTTCTCCCATCTGATATTTGTTCCCTCAATAATATGAGAAGGTTTACAGAATTTGGTGGCACAATTCACCAGCGCCCAGTTCAAGACTTGGCATTTGCCGTTGCTCGTTTCATACAAAAGGGTGGCTCATATATTAATTATTATATGGTTAGTTACCATGTTTATTTCGGTTTAATTGAAAAATACTCATGGTACCGGCAACAAGTTTAAGCTTACAGCATATGCTTTATTTGCTTTTGATAGTACCATGGAGGAACCAACTTTGGACGGACTGCTGGTGGACCATTTATTACAACCAGTTATGACTATGATGCTCCAATTGATGAATATGGTGAGAAAACTGAGTTCATTCTCATTATAATTAAAGCCATGAACTGTGAAGGTCTTTTAATTTTTTCACAATCTAAGCATGCCTTATCAGAATTTGTCTTTGAACTCTGAGTTACGACTGACAAGTTCACCTCGTTTAGGTTTAATCCGGCAACCTAAATATGGTCATCTGAAGGAGCTTCATAGGGCTATTAAGCTATGCGAACATGCTTTAGTTTCCTCAGATCCTACTGTTACTTCCTTAGGAACCTATCAACAAGTAAAGCTTTTTCTGTCAATGATTACTCTTATTATCTGTTGGTAGTTGGATAATTTGCTAAAAAACTTTCCACTGACGATGTTAATTATAATTATTTTTCAGGCCCATGTATTCTATTCAAGGCAAGGAAGCTGTGCAGCTTTTCTCTCTAATTTCCATATGAAATCTGCTGCTAGGGTGATGTTTAATAACAGGCACTACAATTTGCCCCCATGGTCTATTAGCATCCTTCCTGATTGCATAAATGTGGCATTTAACACTGCATTAGTAAGTAAATTCAGAGGACATTAATGTAGTTTAAGGCTATTTTCTTTAAATCTTTTGATTTTCCTATGAAAATACTTATATAATCATCCTATGTGCTAGGTTGGAGTTAAAACCTCACAGATCCAAATGTTGCCAACGAACTCGAAGATGTTCTCATGGGAGACTTATGATGAAGACATTTCTTCTCTAGGGGAAAGTTCAATAATCACAGCTCCTGGACTCTTGGAGCAGATGAATGTTACCAGAGATACTAGTGACTACCTGTGGTACACAACCAGGTGAGGCACTGCATTTTGATACACTCGAGGTTTATCGAGATCTTGAGAATGAGTTGGACAGAGAGAGAGGAGGAAATTTGACATAATCCGTATTTGATATCTAGAGTTTAAATTAATTTACAAGCGGAAGTTTGTCTGATACAAATATTTCTGCTACTTGTATATCTGTATTTCTGATATAGGGTAGAGTTCCCAAGGCAGTAGCCACGATAATAATTAATTTAAAGTAGTTGAGGCAATAAGCTAATAAATAATTTCTTCTTGTTTAAATTTCATACCAGTGTTGACATTAGTCCATCAGAATCATTTCTGCGAGGAGGAACAAAACCCACTCTCAATGTGGATTCAGCTGGCCATGCTCTTCATGTCTTCATCAACGGACAGTTCTCAGGTATGTTATAGATTTACTCATCAAGTAATATGATTTGAGCATACATTACATACCGAGAGCATTGTACTCTAATATATGCGTAAGTCATACTAAGGCATATGATAAATCACAGGGTCAGCATATGGGACTAGGGAAAACAGGAGATTCACATTTACAGGACCAGTGAATCTACGTGCTGGAACAAATCGCATTGCACTTCTCAGCATAGCCGTTGGGTTGCCGGTTAGTTGCTCTTGACCATGCTTATTTGGATGCAAATTGTTAGCTATCACATTTACAATTAAGTCGGACTATTCCTTTACCTATGGGTCCATTAAAATGGGGATGGGGCAGAGCAAGTGAACTGAACTTGTCCCAACCAAAACTTTAAACTCAAAACACTATGTAGGATAAGTTTTTCAATTACTGACACAAATTTATGGTGGTGTTGAAGAATGTTGGACTGCATTACGAGACATGGAAAACAGGAATTCTAGGTGTTTTGTTGCATGGCCTTGACCAAGGAAAGAAAGACTTGACGTGGCAGAAATGGTCATACCAGGTTTGATAACTTGCATTCATCTGCAAAAACTACGATTTGCCTGTTTTGATGATGCTTTTATAAATTCCAGAAGAAGTTAGTTAAGCTCACAGAACTACTCTCTACCAGGTTGGCTTAAAAGGAGAAGCAATGAATTTGGTCTCTCCGGATGGAATCTCATCCGTTGAATGGATTCGAGGTTCACTAGCTGCACGGAGCCAGCAGTCTATGACATGGTATAAGGTAGAAAAGCTGAAGGGACAGGGAAATGTAAAAGGGGGTGAATAGATAACTTTGAAATTTTTTGTTGGTGTCAGAAGCTAAATCTTTGCTTGGATATTGCAGGCATATTTTAATGCCCCAGAAGGTGATGAACCATTGGCTTTGGATATGCGGAGTATGGGAAAGGGTCAAATATGGATCAATGGACAGAGCTTAGGAAGATATTGGATGGCTTATGCAAAGGGTGATTGCGGTACTTGTAGTTACTTGGGGACATTTCGACCATCAAAGTGCCAGAGTGGTTGTGACCAGCCAACCCAAAGATGGTATAACATTCTCAAACTCCATAAATGACCAAGCTCAGTGTAGGGCTATGATATTTAGCTCTAACTTCTCATTATGCAGTTAGCATAAAATACTATTATATTTGAATCCTCCTAAACTCTTTTCTGATTTCTTTATCTTCTGGATTTTTCAGGTACCACGTTCCAAGATCATGGCTAAAGCCAACACAAAATTTATTGGTAGTCTTTGAAGAACTTGGCGGAGATGCATCAAAAATATCTCTTGTGAGGAGATCAGTTTTATAAACATTGCCTAGACATCATCACTAGTCAGGGAGCTGGGAAGTAGAAAAACAAGTAGTAAAGATATTGACGGAGAAGATATCCCAGTTTCATTGTCTAAATGCTATTTCACTATTGTTTAATTGTGGCAGAAATTTAAAGGTTTTAGACTTAGGCAGTCGTCATTAGATTTGGCATTTGCCATTGATGAATGATATGTAAAGAAATGGGTGATGGCAAGCTAGCCCGTTGATATCTGAGTTTGAAATCCCATTTTTTGGCCTTCTCTTTCTACTGAAAGGAGTGCCAGAATCATTCACAAAATGCAAAGCAAGAAACAATATTGTTCAACAGTGCTTTCAAGAAATGAATCATTCTTGTTTCCAGATTTTATTTGCTATCGACAGGGGAGTTCATAGGAGTGTGCATTGGATTCTAAGCTCAGAAAACAAAGAATAATTTTAATATAAGATTGATCTCATATAGTAACAAGGGCAGAAGCAGACGGTAGCGAAACACAAATACAACCACACATTATTTAGTATCTATCCAAAAGACAGATATTTATAAGATTATAGTTTCAGAAACAACTTCACACTTCAAACAGTAGAATTAAACTTTGTTTCATGCTTTCTGCACCAAGTTAAGAGGAATGCAAGGCTATTTTCTGCTGCAACTCATCTTTCTTTGCTCCCACAACCTTGTCAAGTAATTTGCCTTCTTTCAGATAGATAAAAGTTGGCATGGCCTCCACAGCCCAATCCTGAGCCACGGTCTGCAAAAAACAAGACAACGAATTTGTCAACAAAATAAATAACTACCTACCATCCTCTGCTTGAGTCAAGTTAATACAAATCAAAAGCTAATTAAACATTGTATTAAGCAAAGGCTTAAGAGATCCTACATTCAATTCATCCACATCCACCTTCAAGAATATAACATTGGGCAGCTTCTTAGCAAGCTCTACCAGGACTGGTGCAATAATACGACATGGCCCGCACCATGAAGCTGTGAAATCCACCACTACCTATCCAAGGAAATCTTTGCTCAAGTATGATACAGCTTTAAAATTATCATAAAAACAGGATAAAAGAGCATAAGAAATTGGTGAAAACGTTAGTCCAAAAGACTACTAACGCATATCATATATCAGTAGTACTTTTGCCTTCAGTAGTAATTTTTTAAAGCAAATACTAATAATCAAAATCCAATTTCAAGCCCAGGTGTAAGGTCGAATCAGGCAAACAAGCATCCAAAATTCAAAATCTTGCATTGAATCAAACCTAGTTTACTATCAATTTCACTAATTAACCCCAAACATGTTTTGCTTAATTCACCGATTTAAAGTTGATAAATTGGAGAAAAACGTATCCATAAACAAACAAAAGGTACAAAACAGACGAGCAAACAAAACCCATTTTCCAAAACAATCTAACAAAAGAAATTTTATTAATCCAAAGAAAGAACAGATTTTTACCAGATCCTTTAGTTAATCCAAACTCCAAAGAAAGAATAGATTTTTACCAGTTTCTTGGACGCGTTAGCCAACTGAAGCTGCTCGTTCCATGAATCAACAGTCTGGCAGCTGATTACCTGTCCCTCTTCCGCCATTGTTTTCCCTTTGATTCCTTCCTCTCAAAGTCAAAGCTGATAATCGGCAAAGTAGATTCCTTTTCTTTCTTTTTCCCCTCTTTGGCGTTTCTATTTCCTTAATAATAGGTTACAATTGCTTTATATAGAGGAATTTAGAGCTTATTACGAGAATGCCATTGGTAAAGCTTTGGAAACACGTGACGCATTCTCATATGTCAGTGACGCATAATTTTGATGGTCAGCGGCGAAAATAGCTCCGTTCCGTGTTTTCAGTTTCGCGTAAAGGGAAGCCAACGGTCCTCTCCTCTTGAATTTGGATAAGGACACGACACCAAGATTGCGACACGCGATGACGGTAATAAAAATATGGGTAAATATAAAAAACATGTCCTCGTAATTAAATTATTATTAAATAATTTAATAGATAAAAATTATTTAAAAAAAAAAAATAATTAAAAATTATTATAAAAGATATTGTAAAAACAAAATTATTTTTGATAAAATTTTTTTTTTTCGTTTTTATTTATTTTTTAATTAAAAAATAAATATTCTGAAAATAAAAATTTTTTATTTTAAAATTTTTTATTTATTTTTTTTAATTAAAAAATTTAAAAGAATAAAAATAAAATTTCTAAAATTAATTTTTCTTTATTTTTTAAATTTTAAAAAAATAAGTATTTAAATATTTTATTTTTTAAATTTATTTTCAATTAAAATTTTCAAAAAATAATATTTTTTGAAAAAAAGTAAATAAAATTTTTCATTAACAGTAATTTTATCTTTACAATATCTTTTATAATAATTTCTAATTATTTATATATTTTTTTAAATAACTTTTATTTATTAAATTATTTAGTAATAATTTTTCTGAGATATTTTTCATATTTACCCTAAAAATATCGCGTCGGTACAATAAATAATTATAATATTTTAATTGCAGCGCCGACGTGCTTGTTTTGCTTCCAGATGGAATAGGAGAAAAATCGTCATACCTTACGAAAGCCCAAGACAAAGTCCAAAAGCGTATTATTTTTTTTATTGGGTTTGGATTGGAGTCAGTTTTCAGAAAGCCTAATGATATTTTATTTGATATTGGGCCGTCAACTATATCCATTTTCTTCATATTGGGTTCTAATAATAAAAATTATTTTAAAGCATTAAATAATTCGACTCTCTTGCTATGATTATCTGTTAATATAAGTATATGAAAATGTTACGGCCTTTGCCTATTTGGATCACATATTATTTATCCATTTTAATTGGTAGTTTTCAATATATATATATATAATAATGATTTTATATGCAAAGCAATTGTGAATTTATCATAAGTAGAGTTGGGATTGAATTGAAAGATGGACCGTCTTAAAAAAGAAAATTATGTTCCTTTTAATAATGCTAGAATGATAGACGGTATTAGTTTTGCACCTACAATTGTAGCCAAAAAAGAAAAAATGGTCTTTCAAACTGATGCACCCAAAAGAGTGTATCTTATTTAACCTTGCACTAAAAAGATCAATTGTAAGTATAATGATTAGCAAGGGTCGAGTCCTCAGGGATTGGGTTTTAATCTATGAGTTATTAGTTTATAACTTAGGTTGAAAGAAAACAATAAAAGAAAAGGGGTTTTTTTTGAAGCCAGATTTAAACTAAAGTAAATAATAAGAATAAGATGCAAGGCGGTATAACCAGCCAATAAAAATATATATACTAAATTAGGCGGTATAACCAGCCAATAAAAATATATATACTAAATTAGGCGGTATAACCAGCCAATAAAACTATATATACTAAATTAGACGGTATAACCAGCCAATAAAAATAAAACAAAGTTAATATACAAATTAGGCGGTATAACCAGCCAATAAAAATAAATATACTTTTAAAAATGAGCAAACTAGAAAAGTAAGAAAACAAGTAAGTAAGAAGAATCAAATATGAAAAATATGGTTAAGGTTTCATTCTCCACCACTAGACATCATTAAGAATCAATTTCAGATCTATCAATATCAACCAACTATCAAAGTTAACAACCGTAGATAACAACAAGCTCTGTTATCCCAATCTTTCCTTAGTTTGTCGTTAAATAGAACAAGCTCTCTATTTAATCTCTAACCATCAAACAACCTAGAATAAGCTCTCTAGATTCAATTTAATGACAGCTTTATGATGAGAAAGATAGGTTGATCTAAGCAACAAACACATAAGCTCGGATTGTTCAACTTAGGTTATGTTCCACTTTGCAATTATTGAAAACTTGACCATAATCATTAATCACAAATTGCCACTTATGAATAGGAAATTAAGACAATTACACGGATCAAGACTCCTAAACTAGCAATAGATAATTATCAAGATCTATCTAGTTGTACACCTAAACAAATCAAGACAACATCATGAACAATTCTTGTAGAAGAACATAAGCAACTTTGATAGAAAATTAATGATAGATAGAATCTGAAAATCAATCACAAAACATGTCTAGGGCTTTGAAATCACCCTTAACCAAATAGAAGTTTAGCCTAGCATAGGCATTATAAACATAAAATTAAATAGAATCTAAGAAGAAAATAAAAGAAAGAAAGAAGAAGAAGAAGAAGAACAATATTAATTATCCAACCTCTTGCCCTTTCTAAAGAAAAAAAAAACTAGAGAAAAGAAAGAAGAAGAAAACTTAGAGAATTTTATTACAAAGGCTAATATCCTACCAATGTACAATATGATCCCTTACAATCATCCAAGGCCCTCTATTTATACACATTTTGGAGGGCTAAATGACAAGAGACAAGCTTTACAAATTTCAAAGGTAGGTATAATAGGTGGGTGCATTTTTCTAACAATTTTCGTCATACATGACAATTTTGATCAGCCAACTTGATGGTCGATTTTGTCAATTTTGGAGGCCTTATCTGATCACATGGTCTTCTAGAAAAATGTTACCCTATCAGTTACGGATCCATAGCCGTTGGAATCAGCTCATTTGCTGATGTGGATAAGTAGATATGGGCAAAATACGAAAACAGGTCAGCACAGACGTCATTGCACATCAGCCAACTTGATGGTCGATTTCGCTAGGGAAAACGACTCCGTTTCAAGAAGTGTAAAACATGAACTGGATTTGCCCTTAATTCTAGTAATCTGAAATCACTCAAAGAAACTTGTGAAAAACACCAAAATACATAAAAATATAAAAGATCATAAACACAATTAGACTAAACAATAATAACTCGTATTTGACACAAAACAATAATAAAATATAACTAAAAACTATATAATTATACGAGTTATCACACCCCCACACTTAGATTGTTGCTAGTCCCTAGCAACGACTCAATAAAAATAAAATAAGAAAATCTAATTTAATCCATTTTCGTAGGAAATCACGGTGGCACTTAGCATGTGACACAAGCCTTTAAACCCCTAGGTGTCCCTAGTGGACGAGTTTAGTCTCGTGAGGGTTTACTAGAACGATACCCACAAACATTGAAAAACTAAAATATAAATAAACTACATATACTAAAAATATTTACTCCTAATCCTTTCAATACAAATTAGAGACAATCTTTGAACAAGTCTTATAAACTAATCAATAGCTTAAAGAATTTCACAAAAAATCAAGCTTGAATGTAAATTGTTTGAGTTAAGCCAATATTAACATAACATATCTCAATCAAAATAGTGCATGTTCAAATTTAATCTCAACTTCTCACATGGGATACCCTCATGATTTTCACTCTTTAAAGTAGTGGTGAAGTGTTTACACTCAATCAATCTCATGAAAACAGTTCTACCATATTCTTGCTTGTCCACCTATTCTCCACTATTTAGATCATACAACTTCATGAATCAAGAGGTCTTTAATCGAGGTTGTAATGGGGCCAAGGGGTTTGTAATGTGGTTGAAGAACAAAAGGATAAAGATATCACAAAGGTTCCAAAGAGTTCATAAAGTTTAGAGACATAAAAAGATCATACAAAGAAACTTCTCAAAACTCTTTACAAGTACATAGTCACCTAGGCCGGATATTCATGTTGGGCCTTTTCTTCATTCTGAACAACTTTGTAACATCTTTTTCTTTTTCCCAAAATTCAAGAGATGATTCATTTTTTTTTTTTGAATGTATTTGCCAGTATTCCATTTTTTTTTTTGACTTTTCTTTTCTTTCCCCCCCACACTTATTTCTTGTTTCTAACCCAAATTTTCAATAGATCTTCCTTGTCTTTGCAACTTGTCTCAAAACATGCTAATTCATCTTTGGAACAAAGGTAAAGATATAAGTATATTTAGGTTAGGGACAAGTTATGGTTACCAAAGAGATAGCTTATTCAATGTAGGCTCAAATTGGTTCACTAAGGGTGTGTTCTCTTGGAACATCAATAAGGGATGGCTGTTTGGCCCTGGCTAAAAATCCTAATGCCTCTATCATATTCATGTTGTCACATGCATCAATATAGTCTCAAATGGTTTAAAGCAAGTTCTAGAGAATCATGTAATCATAAGAGCACTCAAGAAAGAAATTAGATTGATATGTATAATGCATCAATCATATAGGCTCAAAAACTCACAAGGATGATTATACAAGTCAGATTAAGTCTAAACATGCTTCTTTCTCAATCAACATATCATATTAACATTGGCTCATAAAAAAAAATGATATCAAGCTCAATTCTCATGAAAATCTTCTCACTAATAACTCTGTTTTAGACTTATGCAATTCATATCTCATCATTGTATTAAAAAGGAACTAAAACACACTAAAAATTATAATAAAGACTCATAAAAAAAAATAGTAGACAAAAATAAAAGAAATCCTAAATCATTCCCCCCACACTTAATTCTTACATTGTCCTCAATGTAAGTCTATTAACCCAAATGAAAGAATCATGTGTAAGAGAAAAGAACTAATAACATAAGAATAGGAACAGCTAAGACTCAAAACAAAACAAACTCATGCAACCTAAATAATCTTAAAATACTAAACAAAAATTAACAAGTAAACATAAAAAGATTAAAATCAAACTGACAAGGTGTGTCTCAAGTCTCCCTTACTCAGACCTTGTTCAGAATGAATACTTCTAAATTGCTTAAAACATAACATTTTTTTTTTTTTTTGAAAAGAAGAAATCAAACTGACAAGGTATGTCTCAAGTCTCCCTTACTCAGACCTTGTTCAGAATGAATACTTCTAAATGGCTTAAAACACAACAAATTTTTTTTTTTTTTTTTTTTAAATTAGCAAAATATGTTCCTTACCCCCTACTAAAATATGACATTGTCCCCAATGTCAAATTTTAAAGGTAGAATTTAGGAGATATTACCTGCAGAGGTTGCTAACCACTTATTATAACTGAGACACAACAAGCAAAATGTTAGATAATGTCACAAAGACAAAGTGCAATCCACTCCTTGCTCATCCATATCTCTTTTTCTTTTTCCGAGCGTTTGCGAAACAACCGTAGCAGATAAACACTCATAAGCTTGGAGCTTTTTGAGTAAATCTTCAATGGTTGTAGCAGAAATTATGGTTCTCCTTGCCTCTGAAAACATGAATCCATTTTCCACAGCATTATCTAAATATGAAAGCAAATTACTAAAATAACCATTAATATTAAGCAAACCAATGGGTTTCTTATTTGTGACCAAAGATGACCAAGAAGTCACGCAAGCTATTTCTTCCAATGTACCCAGACCTCCTGGTAAAGCAATGAATGCATCGGCAGAATGGTACATGATTGTCATCCGTTCAGGGATACTCCAGACTTGTATTTCCTTACCCACGGTAGGTCCACAAAAACTTGTGAATAGTTTTGGCACGATTCCTAGAACTGGACTTCCTCCGGCGTGTGCTGCTGTAGCGACTGCTCCCATTAAACCCGTACTACCGCCTCCATAAATCAAGTGGATCTTTTGTTGGGCAAGTATTACTCCAACTCTTATGGCTTCTTCAGCGAATATGTTATTTTTCCCTGGATAAGCACCTCCAAAGACACAAATTTTTTTAATGCGCTGGGATGAAGTACTTTCCATTTTTTTTTTCGAGTGCCTGAAAGAGAATGAGTACATGGTGTAATATATAGAGGACTGAGTAGTGAATCAGACAAGAGTAATAATGTCGCCGAAAGTGTATCTGACCTGTCAGAAGAAAATGTTAACCTAACAAAAGATTTTTGCGTGATTTCAGGAAGAAAATCAAAAAGAGAAGAAAAAATCAACCGTAAAAGACAAATAAAAAAAACGAGAATAATTACACAAATCGAACAACACGTAAATTAAAACAAAATAAAGTTATTGCAAATCAAACCAAAAGCTGAGAAGTCATTTATTGTAGTTGTGATTGTGGCTCACATCTTCCTCTGGTTTTACGTCCAGAAACGGCTTAAACGCCTTCTATGAGTCGAGGATATGCTTCCCATCCAGTTTTATTACAAGCTGGCAAACAGGGTCTTTTAACATCAGATTCCCAAGATGTTGCCATTCCCTTTGGAATTGCGGCCATAAATCAAGAATTTCTCTTTGTACGTCTCCACTAGGATGCGTCTCAAGAGAAAGTTGGATATTACCCAAATTCTCCTTACTCAGTCCATCCTTAATGAATTCAATTTTATCATCTCGATTAGAGGACGGAATCCCAATAGAACGACATTTACCGTTACACGTCCATCGTGCACATTTGTGGCAATTTGAACTCATGCGCTTTGCTCGTCGCTTCTTTGCAAAAGTGCTTCTACCTGTACCTGGTAAATGCAAAACAGGAAGATATTCATCTTCACGTACCTTGGCTTCAATTATCCAACGTATGTCGTCAGGAATCCCTTTGTGCATAAGCATTCTTAATCTTTCAAGTCGAACTTGGTAAAGCTTCAGTAAAATATTTCGAGGAAAAGGAGGAAATCGTTTCTGCAATCTTGTGAGAATATCATCCATCCTGAAAAAAAATGAAAAAAATGAAAGAGAAATTGGAAGAGAAATTTATATACAATATCAGTTTTGTGGGTAGCTGATGGAACCGATTTAAATAATCACGGAGTACCGTTATCCGCCATTTAACCGGGGTTAAAAAAATAAATTAAAAATTATATTTACATCTTGTAAGAGAAAAGAACTATTAAACAAAAGAAAAGAAAAACAATAAAAGATAGAATGATGGAGAGTAAGGAATATGCAAATCTGATATAATAGATGCTCTCCATCCTTTTGGGTTGCCTCCCAAGAAGCGCTTGGTTTATTGTCCTCAGCCTAACTTAGACCCATGCCATTATTATTCAACATACTTTGGCTCAAAAAGTGGAAACTCCTCCACATCTTGTATTGGAAAGTTCTCATAGTAAGGCTTCAATCTATGACCATTCACTTTGAATGCCTTATCTGTTTTTGGGCTTTGGATTTCAACTGCACCATGAGTAAATACATTAGTAATAACAAAAGGTCCAACCCAACGAGAACGTAACTTACCTGGATATAACTTAAGGCGTGAATGGAAGAGAAGAACTTTTTGTCCAACAACAAATTCTTTTCTTGATATCATCTTGTCATGGAATGCCTTAGTCCTTTCCTTGTAAATCCTAGAATTCTGATAGGCATCATTCCTTATCTCCTCTAATTCTTGTAGGTCAAGTTTTCTTTTCTTTCCTATCTCATCCATCTCCATGTTGCATTGTTTGATAGCCCAATATGATTTATGTTCCAATTCAACCGGAAGATGACAAGGCTTACCATAAACAAGTCGATAAGGAGACATACCAATGGGTGTCTTATATGCTGTCCTATAAGCCCAAAGTGCATCATCAAGTCGTGAACTCCAATCCTTCCTATTTGGATTAACTGTCTTTTCAAGGATGGACTTAACTTCTCGGTTTGACACTTCAGCTTGCCCACTAGTTTGAGGATGATATGAGGTGGAGACCTTGTGTGTGATGTTATACTTCCTCAAAAGTGCTTCTATAGTCCTATTGCAAAAGTGAGTACCTCTATCGCTGATTATGGCCTTTGGCGTTCCAAACCTAGCCAAGATGTTAGTCTTGACAAAATCTGAAACAACTTTAGAGTCATTAGTCCTAGTGGATTTTGCTTCCACCCACTTTGAAACATAATCAACGGCAAGTAAAATATAAAGATTACCAAAAGAAGGAGGAAAAGGTCCCATGAAATCCATGCCCCATACATCAAAAATTTCAACAATAAGTATTGGAGTTTGAGGCATTTGATTTCTAGCACCTAAGTTACCAGTTCTTTGGCAACGATCACATGACTTGCAAAAGAGGTATGCATCTTTGAATATGGTAGGCCAATAAAATCCAGAATCAAGAACTTTCATGGCTGTTCTTTTGGATCCAAAGTGTCCTCCACATGCATAAGAGTGACAAAAGGTGAGAATAGATTGAAATTCAGTTTCGAGTACACACCTTCTTATAATCTGATCGGAGCAATGCTTCCAAAGGTAAGGATCATCCCATATGTAGTATTTGGCATCACTCTTGATCTTATTTCTTTGAGCTTGTGTCAACTCTTGTGGCAACTTCTTGGTAACTAAGTAATTAACAATATCAGCATACCAAGGAGTTGTTGTTCTTATAAAAAGAAGTTGCTCATCCGGAAAGTTCTCATTCAAGGGTAGTGCATCATCTTCATGAACTAAACGGCTAAGATGGTCTGCAACCAGGTTGTCACTACCTCTCTTATCTTTTATCTCCAAATCAAACTCTTGTAAGAGAAGTATCCATCTAATCAACCTTGGTTTGGCCTCTTTTTTAGTGAGTAAGTACTTAAGGGCTGCATGGTCAGAAAATACAATTACTTTAGTACCAATTAAATAAGATCGAAATTTTTCTAAAGCAAATACAACAGCCAAAAGTTCTTTTTCAGTAGTGGAATAGTTCAATTGAGCATCATTAAGAGTTCTTGAGGCATAATAAATGGCATGTGAGGCTTTGCCAACCCGTTGGCCCAAAACAGCTCCAATGGCATAGTCACTAGCATCACACATGATTTCAAAAGGTACATTCCAATCTGGTGGTTGGATGATAGGAGCTGATGTCAAGAGTCCCTTCAATGTTTCAAACGCCTCTTTGCATTTATCATCAAAGTGGAAAACCACATCTTTTTGTAGTAGCTTGCAAAGAGGTAATGTGATCTTTGAGAAGTCTTTGATAAATCTCCTATAGAAACCTGCATGTCCAAGAAAAGAACGAACCTCTCTCACATTTGTGGGAGGTGGTAAAGAATGCATAATATCTATTTTAGACTTATCAACCTCTATCCCTCTAGAAGAAATAACATGGCCCAAAACTATTCCTTGTTCTACCATAAAGTGACATTTTTCCCAATTCAAAACAAGGTTAGTTAGTTTACTTATCCAAAAAAAAAAACAAGGTTAGTTTCCATGCATCTTTCAAGTACAAGTGTAAGGTTCTCTAGACATCTATCAAAAGAATCACCATAGACACTAAAATCATCCATAAACACTTCTATGATGTTCTCTACATAATCTGAAAATATGCTAACCATACACCTTTGGAATGTAGCTGGTGCATTACAAAGACCAAATGGCATACGCCGGTATGCAAAAGTACCAAATGGACATGTGAATGTTGTTTTCTCTTGGTCCTCCGGAGCAATGGCTATCTGATTATAACCTGAAAAACCATCAAGAAAACAATAATGAGAATGGCCAGCTAACCTTTCAAGCATTTGATCAATAAAAGGTAAAGGAAAGTGGTCTTTGCGAGTTGTGGAATTAAGTTTACGATAATCAATACAAACTCGCCATCCTGTTTGAATCCTAGTAGGAACAAGTTCATTCTCATTATTTGTTACCACCGTTACACCTGATTTCTTTGGAACCACTTGGACTGGGCTCACCCATTTGCTATCCGAGATAGGATAGATCACTCCAACATCTAGGAGCTTCAGTATCTCCTTTTTCACAACCTCCATCATAGGAGGGTTCAATCTTCTTTGTGCTTCTCTTGTTGGTTTAGACCCTTCCTCTAACAAAATCCGGTGCATGCACATGGATGGGCTTATTCCCTTGATATCGGCAATTGTCCAACCAATTGCTGTTTTATGCTCTCTAAGCACCCGGATAAGTCGCTCTTCTTGCAAATGTGTGAGCTCTTTGGCAATGATGACAAGTAGTGTGTCCTTTTCCCCTAAGAACAAATATTTCAAGTGGTTCGGTAGTGGTTTCAACTCTAAAGTTGCTGCCTGCAAAATGGAAGGTAGAAGTTTCTCATTAGATAAAGGCAAATCAATAAATGAAACATCAAACCTTGCATCTTTAGGTTGCAGCGAGTGTAAAGATTCTAGTGCCCCTTCCACCTGGTCACTCAAGGCTAGTTTAGCATTCCCCATTCCGAGATGGTTGCTAAGGACTATTTCTACACTATCTTCACCATCTAGCTCATAAGCTTGCTGCACTAGTGAGTCAATTATATCAATATTAAAAACAGAATGCACATCACTAGGATATCTCATGGCCTCAAAAATGTTAAAGCGAATTATTTCACTATCAAATTCCATAGTTAAAGTGCCATCATGTACATCTATTTTAGTTCTTGCTGTTTTCAAGAATGGTCTCCCTAATAGAATAGGTGTGGGATTAGAAGACATCTCATCTTCCATCTCAATAACATAAAAGTCAGCGGGAAAAACCAATTCATTAACCTGTACAAGAACGTCTTCTACCACTCCTCTTGGATAAGTGTTAGAACGGTCAGCAAGTTGTATTATAACACCGGTTTCCTCTAATGGTCCTAGATTCAATGAAGCATAAATTGAATATGGCATGACATTAATAGATGCCCCTAGATCTAGCATAGCACGCTCAAACCTGGTGTTGCCTATTTTACAAGGAATGGTAAACATACCTGGATCCTTGCATTTAGGTGGGAGTTTCTTTTGAAGAACAGCTGACACATTCTCCCCCACACTTACCTTTTCATTCCATTTCAACTTCCGTTTAGATGTGCACAACTCTTTTAGGAACTTGGCATATCTTGGCACTTGCTTGATAGCATCTAGTAAAGGAATGTTCACCTCTACTTTCCGGAAGGTTTCCAAAATTTCTTTCTCTTGCTCCTCCTTCTTGGACTTTGCTAACCTGTTAGGAAAAGGTGGAGGAGTTATATAGGAAGGAAAGGATGGTTTAGGAATTACCTTTTTTAGTGGCTCGTTGGGATGTGAAGAGGATGCCATGGTATTGTTCTCCCCTTGAGCACTATCATTTTGTGGTGTCCCTAGCTGTTTCCCACTTCTTAAATTTATAGCATTGGCATTCTCTCTTGGATTCACTATGGTTTGGGAAGGTAATTTCCCAGAATCCCTTGCTTGCATTTGACTCATGGTTGTTGCCAATTGCCCTATTTGAGTCTCCAAATTTCGAATACTTGTCTTTGTTTCCTGTTGAAATTGAATTGTATTAGTAGAAAGAGCTTTAACAAGATCTTCAAGAGAAGTACCTGAATTTTGGGTGGGTGGTAGTTGTTGTCGGGTTTGGTATGGTTGTTGCACTCTTTGCTGAAAACCCGGTGGCCTGTGGTCAAATGGTGGAGGAATAGTTTGTGATTGGTTCCCTCCATAATTGAAGTTTGGATGATCCCTCCATCCTGGATTGTATGTGTTTGAGTAGGGATCATATTTCCTTGATTGGTTCTGAAATCCACCCATGGCATTCACATGTTCATTGGTATCCTCTTGAAGTGTTGGACACATATCAGTTTGGTGCCCTATGTTTGAACATATGCCACAAGCCTTTATTTGTTGTATTTTACCTACAGCCAATTGTTGAACAAGAGAAGTCAGTTTATCAAATTTTTGTTCAAGGGATGATATACTTACCTCATTAACTCTCTTGGGTTGTGGTGGTGGATCTTGTCTCATTGAGAACTGTTGAGAATTGGCTGCCATGTTGGAGATTAATGTTCTAGCAGCCCTGGGAGTCTTATCAACTAGAGCTCCCCCACTAGCGGCATCTATCATACTTCTCTCCATGGGCATGAGACCTTCATAGAAGTATTGGATGAGAAGTTGTTCACTTATTTGATGGTGTGGACATGATGCACAAAGTTTCTTGAACCTCTCCCAATATTCATATAAGGACTCTCCGTTGTATTGCCGAATCCCACATATCTCTTTCCTAATGTTGGCAGCCTTAGATGCTGGGAAATATCTTTCCAAGAATGCTTTCTTCAAATCATTCCATGTAGTGATGGTCCCGGATGGTAGATAGTAGAGCCATTCCTTTGCTGAATCAGCTAGAGAGAATGGGAAGGCTCTCAACTTAACTTGCTCTTCCGTGACCCCTGTTGGTCTCATGCTTGAGCAAACTACATGGAATTCCTTGAGGTGCTTATTTGGATCCTCTCCTGCAAAACCATGAAAAGTTGGGAGAAGATGAATCAAACCAGATTTTAATTCAAAAGCTACCTCAAGATTAGCATATTCAATGCATAATGGTTGTTGACCCAAGTCCGGAGCGGCTAGCTCCTTGAGAGTTCGGTTGTCAGCTGCTGCCATCTCTCCTTGCTCCTCTTGGATGTTTTGGATCAACTCCTCGATTGGTTGTTGGTGAGAAGTTATAAATTCCCGAATTTTCCTAAGTCGTAAGTCTTCTTCGGGAGCTTGGAACATTCACTAATAAAAAAAATAAGAAAGTAAATAATTAGAACAGAAAATAAGAATAAACCAATAAACTAAAGAAAGCAATCCCCGGCAACGGCGCCAAAAATTTGATGCACCCAAAAGAGTGTATCTTATTTAACCTTGCACTAAAAAGATCAATTGTAAGTATAATGATTAGCAAGGGTCGAGTCCTCAGGGATTGGGTTTTAATCTATGAGTTATTAGTTTATAACTTACGTTGAAAGAAAACAATAAAAGAAAAGGGGTTTTTTTTTGAAGCCAGATTTAAACTAAAGTAAATAATAAGAATAAGATGAAAGGCGGTATAACCAGCCAATAAAAATATATATACTAAATTAGGCGGTATAACCAGCCAATAAAAATAAAACAAAGTTAATATACAAATTAGGCGGTATAACCAGCCAATAAAAATAAATATACTTTTAAAAATGAGCAAACTAGAAAAGTAAGAAAAGAAGTAAGTAAGAAGAATCAAATATGAAAAATATGGTTAAGGTTTCATTCTCCACCACTAGACATCATTAAGAATCAATTTCAGATCTATCAATATCAACCAACTATCAAAGTTAACAACCGTAGATAACAACAAGCTCTGTTATCCCAATCTTTCCTTAGTTTGTCGTTAAATAGAACAAGCTCTCTATTTAATCTCTAACCATCAAACAACCTAGAATAAGCTCTCTAGATTCAATTTAATGGCAGCTTTATGATGAGAAAGATAGGTTGATCTAAGCAACAAACACATAAGCTCGGATTGTTCAACTTAGGTTATGTTCCACTTTGCAATTATTGAAAACTTGACCATAATCATTAATCACAAATTGCCACTTATGAATAGGAAATTAAGACAATTACACGGATCAAGACTCCTAAACTAGCAATAGATAATTATCAAGATCTATCTAGTTGTACACCTAAACAAATCAAGACAACATCATGAACAATTCTTGTAGAAGAACATAAGCAACTTTGATAGAAAATTAATGATAGATAGAATCTGAAAATCAATCACAAAACATGTCTAGGGCTTTGAAATCACCCTTAACCAAATAGAAGTTTAGCCTAGCATAGGCATTATAAACATAAAATTAAATAGAATCTAAGAAGAAAATAAAAGAAAGAAAGAAGAAGAAGAAGAAGAATATTAATTATCCAACCTCTTGCCCTTTCTAAAGAAAAAGAAAACTAGAGAAAAGAAAGAAGAAGAAAACTTAGAGAATTTTATTACAAAGGCTAATATCCTACCAATGTACAATATGATCCCTTACAATCATCCAAGGCCCTCTATTTATACACATTTTGGAGGGCTAAATGACAAGAGACAAGCTTTACAAATTTCAAAGGTAGGTATAATAGGTGGGTGCATTTTTCTAACAATTTTCGTCATACATGACAATTTTGATCAGCCAACTTGATGGTCGATTTTGTCAATTTTGGAGGCCTTATCTGATCACATGGTCTTCTAGAAAAATGTTACCCTATCAGTTACGGATCCATAGCCGTTGGAATCAGCTCATTTTCTGATGTGGATAAGTAGATATGGGCAAAATACGAAAACAGGTCAGCACAGACGTCATTGCACATCAGCCAACTTGATGGTCGATTTCGCTAGGGAAAACGACTCCGTTTCAAGAAGTGTAAAACATGAAAAAAGATAGATATGCCTCTTAGCTTTGCACGGCTACAAATTTCAGCCTTATTGCTTCAGTGAAACTCGAGATATAGCTGATATGACAAAAGGTGTCGGAACTGGAACTGAACTGGATTTGCCCTTAATTCTAGTAATCTGAAATCACTCAAAGAAACTTGTGAAAAACACCAAAATACATAAAAATATAAAAGATCATAAACACAATTAGACTAAACAATAATAACTCGTATTTGACACAAAACAATAATAAAGCATAACTAAAAACTATATAATTATACGAGTTATCACAAACCTTCTTTTTTATGTCTAATTTGAGATTAAGAATTTAGCACAATAACAAAGTATCGACTATATACTAATATATGTCAATAATTTTATGATTTGTTTGTAGACTGACGAATTTATAATTTTAATGTTTAAAATTCAATATATATATATATATATATATGATAGTAACTGTTTATTGCTGAAATTTGATGTTTAAATTTGCTGTAGTTTTCTAATGTTGATAAATAAGTTTGAGAGGAAGATTTAAATCAAATTGGGAGAAAGATTATCTCTAATTATCTTCAAAAACGTTTTAAAAACCAGTAATATTATGACATATGACCTCAAGGAAGTTGAAAATTCTTCCCATAAATAAAATTACATGGAATTATTGGTGGAATTTTGCAAAGAATCTCCATTATCCTAGTTTTGTCCACCACAATTGTTCAATGCAAAAATTCATGTTCAATAATTTAACAAACGTGCCACAAAAAATCCAGATAACCCAACTCCCACGTGGGAGTCCTACAATCCACATTTTCACACCCAAATTCCCTCTGCCCCACAATATTATCCACTCCTTCATAAACCATTATATTTTTTTCCCAAGCTTTACTAGAAAACAATATGAAATAAAATAAATAGTTAAACCAATAATATTGCTAGTAGTAAACAATTAATTTCCTTTTTTTTTCTTCAACAAATGGGAAACTAATATTACTTTTAGAATTTATTTTTCATTTACGCAAAACTTCAAACAGTTTCTGGTCTTTCCTCAATGGCTCTCCCTCAGCTAATCCCTTCCCACTCTTCTTCTTCGCTCACTCACCAACCTTCGGTAAACCCCAACGCCGCCAACCCATCTCTTTTAAACCCTATTTTCAAGCCCTTTTCGAAGTCATCTTCTCTCTCTCAATCGCGCAGGTTTCACAGGCTCAGCTCTCTCCGGTGCTCGGCTTCCTCTTTCCCTGAGAAGCACAACACTAGTCCTCCTAAATCAGACGACGTCGTAGAGCTCCCTATATTTCCCCTCCCCTTGGTTCTCTTCCCCGGAGCTATCCTCCCTCTCCAGATCTTCGAGTTCCGTTACCGCATTATGATGCACACGCTCCTCCACACCGACCTCCGCTTCGGCGTCATTTACTCCGATGCTGTCTCCGGAACCGCAGACGTCGGTTGCGTCGGCGAGATCGTCAAACATGAACGTCTCGTCGACGACCGCTTCTTCCTCATATGTAAAGGCCAGGAACGGTTCCGTATCACCAACATCGTTCGTACGAAACCGTATCTCGTCGCGGAAGTCAATTGGCTCGAAGACCGACCCTCCGGCGCTGAAGATTTGGAAAGTTTAGCCAATGAAGTGGAGATTTACATGAAAGACGTCATTCGGTTATCGAATCGGCTTAATGGGAAACCGGAAAAGGAAGCGCAGGATTTGAGGAGGAATCTATTTCCGACCCCGTTTTCATTTTTTGTGGGGAGTACATTTGAAGGGGCGCCGAGAGAGCAACAGGCTTTACTGGAGTTGGAAGATACGGCGGCCAGGTTAAAAAGAGAGAAGGAAACTTTAAAGAACACCCTTAATTACTTGTCCGCCGCATCGGCTGTGAAAGACGTGTTTCCCTCTTCATGATGAGGATTTAATTAAATTGAAGCGAAACTTTAGTGAATATATAGATATATTTTGATGCGTAATTTGTTATACACGAACTGTAAATTATGGATATGGAATCTCTGCTTGTTTTTCACTAGTTGTTCTTGTTAGACTCTTGAATGAATTATTGATGTTAACATGGTTGATTTACACTAAAACTAGTCTCCATGGAGATGTTTTAAGCGTGGAACAAATTTTTGATTCTTTATGTTACTGCTACTTTCGTTGGGTTCTTACTTCTTAGCTGATTCACGCCATTCAGGATATCAGGGTGCTATTGAGGCCGGTATTGCTAGACCAGTGCCCTAATATGGTACTAGATCAAAGCTGTAAATTATCCTCAATTTATTGTATTTCAAAACAAAAAAAAAAATCTCCCTTTCACATAAAATTGTACTTGTTAAGATGCGTTTTACATCCATTAAACATTTTATAAAATCCAATGAAAAATGTATTACAAATACAACTTGAATTTATTCTATAAAATCCAATGAAAAATGTATTACAAATACAACTTGAATTTATTCTATAAAATCCAATTCTCAACAAAGGTTCACCAACTGCTGAACTTCCTAGAAGAGTGTTTCTTGTCAAATGCTTCCATTCTTGTAGCATTTCCAACTCGCTGTGAGCATAAATTGTCCATTAGTACGGAGTAGTTAAAACACTGAAACCTCATCAAAATCATTAAACTAAAAAAAAAAAAAAAAACTTTCATTGAAATATGATAGTGTGAGCATTCTTTAGTTGAATTGTCAGGTAAAACTCAAAGAGTCATTCAACTATCACTTTACATTAGACATCCTATGAATCTGTTATGCCATGCTCCGATTATTTAAGATATAAACGCTAAGTGTCTAATGAAAAAAACTTCATACTAACCTTGAGACATTGACTGTTCTTTGTATCACAGATTGGATAATTATGCGGGCAGCAGTGACGATTGTCTTTGCAACAAACAGCCGAATCCAACTCGCAACACTTCCACGAAAAGCATATTCCAAATATGCGATGTGTACAACAACAGGTTTCCCCAGCCGAACAGTAACTAAAAAGATCGCACTTAGTTGGTCCTGGAGGAGGTGGAGGAGGTGGATTTGGGCTAGTCTTTGTTGGATATGAAGCCAACATGTTAATGCCACAAATCCCTTCAGAATTGCCACTGTTACGTACCATGTGAATATAACCATTCATTCCCCACCTTTTACCCCATGAGTTTTTTACAATCCAATAATCCATTCCATTTTCTGAACCGTAGCCTACAATCAAAACAGCATGATCCAAGGAATTTGAACATGGACCGGTGAATATCCCCTGTAACGTAAATAATTGTTAATCATAATTATAGTAAATCAATGAAGGCATATTTTCTGAGACAACTATTAGAACCAACCTTTGAGTACAATTGAAATGCTCTCTCGCTCCCACATATACCTACGCTCACAGGTTGAGTTGCCACCGCTTGTAATAGTTGTTTCTCATTATTCGCAGGTACATCAATGTAATCATCAATGGTTACCACACGTCTTTTAAGCTGTAATAAATAAGAAAAGTATATATCAAAACTAAAGTTATTGAATAAAAGTTTTCTACAAAACTAAACTTTTTTGACAAGAGTAAAAGATTTAGGAATTGAAATTCATTACTTTTTCTTTGTTGCAAGTCTTTTCCCGACTTTGGTATGGATAATCTTCTTCGGTGTCTATTCCATGGTTATCGATGACAAACTGATATGCATAATCCATCAACCCACCTTGACAGCCACTATTGTAAGATTTGTCACAATCAACCAATTCTTGTTCAGAGAGGCTGACAAGAGATCCTGTGACAATTTTATTTACACCTTCTATAGCTCCAGTAGCTGAGAATGACCAACAAGCACCTAGACAAAGAACAATAATTAGATTTGTCTCTAATTAAATTACATAAAACAAGTTTAATCTACAACTTGTAACTCAAAAGATAGCCCTGTAATGTTGCCATGTATGACTTATGGTGTTGGAATAACCTATTCATAATGATAATACACATTTAAACCCAAAACTCTAGGAAACATTAAAGTGAAAAGTTAAAACAGAGACAGGGGAAGTCTGGAAAAGTGAAAAGAAAAGAATTTGAATGTGCTTGGTAGAGCAGAAAATAAAGAGGAAAGAAAAGAGGGCAAAATGAGTGTTTTCTTTCCATCCAAATTAGGCAGTAGAGAAAATGAGACATATTTGCAGTAACTTGAGAATATTAATGAATGAAAGAATGATGGATCTGGGGATTTATATATATTAAAAAATGATAGATATATTAACACTCCTCACATCTTGAGGGTTGTCGCTCCTCTCGTCCGAAATTTCCAATTCAAAGGTTAGTTTCTTATGATTCTTTTTTTAAAAGTCATCGTGTTTCTCTTTCTTCTATCGAATCTGTCAAAGAACCTGATACCTTTGCAGAAGCAACATCTCGGAAGTGTCGGCAACCAGCCAAAAAAGAGGAAATCAATGCCTTACAGCATAATCTCATATTACCTTCGATGTATTAAAATTTACCCCATAAAATCTAAGCACTTAAAAGGGAAACTGCAATTATCTAGAAAGAACCTTGAATTAACTTGAATAATTCAAAACCAGGGATTGTTGCAAACCTAAGTCCCCCAATATGATAATAAGAGGTTTCCAGCATCTATATTACCTGCCTAGGCACAAGCTAACTGGTATAGACTATAAAGCACTCTATTAAGACATATTCGTCGTTGGATGTTCAATTTTCTCATAATTATAAAATAGGAATTTGGCAAAATATGCTATGTGATCTAGATGAAGCTGAAATCGGTGCTTGTTAATCATCCAAAAAACGAAAAAAATTATGCTTGTCTCAAAATAATTTATCAAATCAATACAGAACAATTAAACTTAGTTTCGTAAAAAAAAAAAAAAAAACAATATACTAAAGTTCAACATTGTTAATCCAAAAACAAAAAGCATAGTCATCACTCATCAATCTAACAAAACTGAAACAAAAAAAACATCATACGAAACGAGTGAAATAAAAGATTTCATAGAAAACATTAGCTTACCACAGCTCCCTTGATCTTTGACCTGGGTCACGGCCCCTTTGTTCCTCCAATCCAATGAAGCTGGAATATCTCGAACAAGGGTTGGCTCTCGAAGGTTTGGACGCCTAAACTCAATGACAGCAGCGGAGAGACCCAAGCGGGAGGCCTTGAACTCGTGGTGAGTGAGATCAGCAAAGGCATTGAGAGCCAAAGTATAAGAAGAATTTACCATATCATTGTGTTGAGTAACAAAGCCATAATTGTCTCCAAAGATTTTAAGCCTGTAAGATTTTTCCTCTTCCGATGAGTACTTTTTACCATGTTGATCGCACCAAGTTTCAAAGAGCCGGGAGATATGGGAAGGAGAAGCAGAAGAAGAAAGGTCAAAGAAAAGAAGGAAAGATAACAGAAAGGAAGCAAAAAGAAGTTCCATTTTTTTTTTTTTGAGAAAAAGAAGGGCGATTTGGGTTTTTTAAATGGTCTATATTTTTTAGCTGATTGAAGTTGCCTAGAAATGTGGGTCTCCAAGGAGGAAGTGAAAACATGTGGGTAGGTAATTGTCCGAAACGACAAAGCTCCTATATTATGTTGTTAAAAGAAAATAAAATCAGATGAGAGGGTAAAAAGTGAACTGAATTCCAATGCTTCAGGGCTTGTGTTTGTCGGTTTGTTCTTGATTTTTTTTTGGCACGCGTATTTCATTTTTCAATATGTCGTGTATGTATTGGCAAAATGGACACAAGTGACAAGCTATAGACTAAGCCGGATAAGATAAAGTATATCGTGTTGTCTCTAACTCGGTATGAAATCTGGATCATTTAAGCTACTTAAAACCCGTTCATAAGTTTTGATGGATTGGATCGATAAAGGTGGAGTTTAGATATGATATTAATTAATATTATATATTTTTATTTAATTTTGATTTTATTTAATAATTTGAATTTTTAATTTTATTTAGGTTTATTCATATTTATAAATAAGTAACATAAATTCATCCATATCAATTTATATTTATTTTATTTATTTTTTATTAAAATTTAAAATATTAATAACTTAATATATTTTATAATATTTATATTATATTATAATATTATATATTTATTTTTTATTTGATATAAATTATATAAAATAAGAATATAAAAATAATATATACTATATATTTATAATTAAAAATAAGTCGGGTTGGGAGTTGGGTCGAGTTCGAACTATAAATGTTGAAGTCAAAAGGTATAACTTAATTTTTAAACATGTTTTTTTTTTTTTTTACATAAATCCACTTTTTGAATCTATTTATTTATTTATTTTCAAAATCTTCTTAAATATCAAATAAGATTTTGAATTTGATAAATAATCTGATTCATGAACAAATTTAATTATTAACTAAAACAATTAATGTGAGTAATATTGATTTCACTATTATACTTTTTTTTTTACTTCCCATGGAAGAAATCATTACATGGATTATTCTTACCACGTCATTAATAGTAATAGACAATCAATAAAATTAAGCTATATTATTGATTGTTTATATTATTATTTTTTCATGTCATTCTTACACTTACACATAAGCTACAAACGTTATTTTCCCTGTCTTCTAACAGCTAAAAAAAATGAAAAAAAAAAACGTTTATTTCTCTTACTCCAATTATCTTCAAGTCTTTTTCTCTTTTTTTTTTTTACTTGTAAATGAGAAAAAGATAAAAAAGTTATAAATTGGATTAAATCTTAAAAAATGTTAATCAAAATTTAGCGGTACCAATTGAGGTAATATATATATAAAATATAATTAATACATATATTTTTTTAATTTAATAATAAAAAAATATTTATTATTTTCTGCAAGATCGTATCCAAAAAAATGATCGTAGCAGTATCTCCGTCCCAATCTTTATGAGCTCCTTTCTTGGAAGCTTGGTGGCTAGGCTCCGTCTGCGCATATCTTCGGAAGATGACCCGTTAACTCACATGAAAAAGGATATTTTTATTTTAAAATACATTTTAAAAAAAAAAAATAATAAATAAATAATGTATATAGGAATTGGTTTAATGAATAAAATTTTTTAGTGATGATTAATAGTGTTTTTTTAATGTAAAAATCAAGTCTGTAGAATGTCGTTAACACCCAATATTTAGTTAAGTATCTTTTTACATTTAACTTTTCGAATTTCACCCTGGCAGAGAGCCAGCAAGGGAGTCCCTTAGCTATTGAAAGTTGAAACACCGGAAATCTGGAAAAGGCACGTGTACTGAAAGCAATAGCAATTCGATCGGGTTGTACTTTAAACGTCTCTTACAAAAGTAAACCACACGAAGGGAGAAAGACAGAGAGTTATAGACTGCGACGATCACCTTCTTCGCGCGGACTTAGATAACCCCTCGAAAACGCCCATCCATCTTTTTGAAACGCCAAAACCCAAAGCTTCAGTTCCCACAATCTGCCCAATCATGGACTTTGGTCCTCGTAAATACGAACACATTGTAAGTTTTTAACCTTTCACCCTTTCTCCCCCCTTCTATTTCAGTTGTGAAATATTGAAATTTGAATGGTCTTTGCTAATGGTAATATAATTACATGCTTTTAATGTGTTTGGTTAATCGCACTGTTGCTGAAATCCCATTTTTTCTCGAATAATCCCAAGCCTGATCTCTGGTTTTTCTATTTGATTGTATAAAATTAGGGCATTGTGCAATTATGCAGATTGATCAGTTTGTTGTAGTTTACTGGGTTCATAAGGGTTTTTAGTTATTGCTGTTATGGAGTTTCATTAGGGTTTAAATTCTATGTATACTGTTTTGGGTCGAAACTAATACCAAGTACAATTTTGTTTTTATGGATTCTGAAATAAGTGTGGGTTATGTTATATATGCAAGCTTGCTTTTGCAATAGAACCAATAACTAATGCTCTGGGTGTTATACTGTTATTGTTGATCGATAAATCATGGAAGAAAGTAAAACCTTGATTCTAGGGGTTGACTCTTCGTTTGGATGGTTAGTTCTCTTCCACAAGTTAAAGTCTTGAACTTTCATTTGGAAAGTTAGTTTGCATCCAAGTGTAGCTCTTGGTTGCAGGTTATTTTGGGGCTGTTTGATCTAGTGTGCATCTCAGTCTTAACCTTGTTTCATGATTTTGGGTGCTGTTATGGAATTTGGCAAGTTACTGTTGTTTCAGCTGTTTCCTGTAGCAATAATTTATAGGGTAATGTAATGTGATGCTGACATGTCCAAGCCAATTTTGTATGGTGTCACAACTTAAATTAGCATTCCTCATCTTCAGCCATTATAATTTGTTTAGTCATTTTTTTATGAATTAACTAATTTGTTTTATAAGATTTGTTCAATCTATCTTATGGTCTACATTCTTATGGACTCCTTTGTCCCTCCTCTTTTTGGCAATGAAGCACCGAAATGGATATATTGGTTAATCTATGTTATACTTATGTCCCTCCAGTAGCCTTGTTTTCTTACATTTTGGGGCTTCCATCTCCATGTGTCTTTTACAGGTAGTCAATGACAATGACATCCACAACATTGTTATGTCATATCTTGTGCACAATTGCTTTAAAGAAACCGTGGAATCTTTTATTTCTTGTACTGGGATGAAGCAGCCTTCGGATTATCTTCAGGACATGGAAAAAAGAAAAAGTAGGTGAAGCTTTTCGTACTTGATAAATTTTATGCATGAGATATAGATATTCTAGGATTACTATGCTGAAGCACATTTGTGCAACCAAGGCATGTGTGAATTGTCAAAGATGCAAAGCTTTTCTAATGATAGGGTCTATGTTTGACAATCTTTACTGAGTTTCAAAGGTGAACTAGCATGCATGTGGCTATTTGTCGAGAAAAGTTAAAGGGGTTTGGAGTATTTGACATCCAAGCTGATGGCTAATAGATGGTTTACTTAGCTTACTCAATGTCTGCAAAAACTGAGAACTTCTGCATACTTGACTGCTAAGCTGTATCAGCTTTCAGCTACTACAATTTTTTTGAAATATTGTAATTGGAACCACAAAAGAAACAAGTATCAATTTTTCCAGCCAAGTTGGTTACTTAGCAGTGATCTTACTACCATGAATATATCTTCCCTATATTAGTTTGCTCTCACCTCTCTTTTATAGTCTTGAAATGCTGACAATTTGTTGGAACTTTGTGCAGGAATTTTTCAGTTTGCTTTAGAGGGTAATGCTCTTAAGGCAATTGCATTGACTGAACAGCTGGCAACTAACTTATTAGAGAAAAATAAGGACTTGCATTTTGATCTTCTAAGCCTTCATTTTGTTGAGCTCGTATGCTCTAGGAAATGGTGAGCAAGAGAATAGGATATCTCCTGAATTATGGATAACAGTTTCTATATTTTTATTTAAAAAATTCACTTCTGTTTCAGCACAGAAGCTCTGGAATTCGCACAGACGAAGTTGACCCCATTTGGGAATGAGCAAAAATATGTTGAAAAGCTTGAAGTATGTTTCTATCTAAGCAAATCTTCATGCATCTAGTCTATGTGTTGGATAGTGAAAGACATTGCTGTCACTGCAGGATTTTATGGCCTTGCTTGCATATGAGGAACCAGAGAAATCTCCAATATTTCACCTGCTTAGCTTGGAGTACCGGCAGCATGTTGCAGAGAGTTTAAATCGAGCAATTCTTGGTTTGTTTAATTCTTATAGCTACTTCTTGTACCAGAATAGATTACCTTTTAGATTGTTGTACAGATTCTTCCAATGGTTATCTGCTGTTTGTGTCAGTTTAATTATTCTTTCTTTTACATGTACTATTACAATTGTTTAATCTATCTGTTCTCATGTTGGGTCATGAATAACATCAGCTCATGCAAACCATCCAAGCTATACGGCATTGGAAAGGCTGATACAACAAACAACGGTAGTGAGACAATGCTTAAACCAAGAGCATTCAAAGGTAATGCATACAGATATTACTGTAACTTATGAATGTGTAGTCTTTTACTGATACCTTTAGTTGGAGTGAAATTCTGTCTCCAATACTTAGCCCCAACGTAACATTAAACTTGGTTTTGTAGGATGGGCCTCCCCCATTTTCTTTGAAGGACTTTCTCAAAAGCTGAACAGAGGAAAATTCAGCTTAGTTCTTGTGCGGATGTGGTTTTGCTATAAAGTCTCGTCGTGGATGACAATTTATAATCATTGCCTGCGTATTTGTAAAGGTTGTGACGCTGGCCCTTTGGGTGCATCTAAATGCTCATGCACTTATTGAAGTTTGCCTCTTCTCCTGAAATGGCGTTTTAAAGCAGTGGATTTTGCAATGGTGGCAATGGGGGTAGCCGCCCCCGCTGAAATCCTAAAACTCTTTTTATTAATAGTAGTATTTAACTACCACTAGATTAAGATAAATTCTAAAATTCTATTTTGACTTGAATTCAATTTGTATCGTAGTGTTAATATTAAACAACTAGCAAATCTTTTTAGAATTTTTTTTTTTTAATAATAAAAATTAATTATATTTAGTGGTAGTATCTTCTTACCTAATTAGTAAATTTCGTGAGGATGATTGGGTGTTATAAGACCTAATTTTTGTGTGATACTTACCAAAAAAAGAATTATACATGGCCCAAACTCAATTCAGCTGATTCAAGTCCATGTCAAACAAAAAGTCAAATACAATTTTTTGTTGAGAGTGGGATTTGAACCCACGCCCTTTCGGACCAGAACCTTAATCTGGCGCCTTAGACCAACTCGGCCATCTCAACACGTTGACTGAGATGCTGGCATTTATCTCTAGTACATGAACAACTAAGCCTATTCGAATTGGACTTGAACTTAACGATCCAAAAGAGAAAATGACTCGTCCAAAGTATCTCCAGTCGCCTCAGTTGCCGGCCGGTCCCCCCCCAAAAATCCACGACTTCCACTCCGGTTTGTGCGCCGCGACTTTAATCACTCTTTGGATAATGGCGTCTCTGGTTTCTCTACCACCCTCGTCCTCCTATCTTACCCCACGCCTTCCATACGACAAACTCTTCTTCGGTGCTCTCCTCCCATAACCACAAGCACAAGGTGCTCCTCTTAACTTTTTCTAATCCCCGTCTTTCAATTTCACTTCTCCGCTTCCTTTTACATAAAACTTAACCAAAATTTCCATTTTTTTTTAAAGTTTTTGTAATTACTTTGGTTCTTCTTTCTGTTTGTAGGCATAATTGGGACTTAACCAATTCTGGGAACTTGAGATTCTGTACAATTGAGTCCAGACTCACAAGCACCAAAGAGTCTCCTTCGACAAACCCCACCACATTACTAAAAGAACCTCACAAGTATTTTGATCAAGTAATCATCCAAGCAGGGCCAAGTTTTTCGTCGAACCTAGATTTACAGTTGGAAGCTACTTCTGCTAAATCTAGGGCCTTGCAAGATTGGACTTAGAGATGAGTTGTGCTGGATTCCTGTAGTTGGATTTTCATTTGAAATGTTGGTCTGTATTCCAAGCAAGTTGGTCTTGATGGGCTGCTCTTCCATTCAAAAAGTTGGCCCAACAATTAACTTTTAAAAATAAAAAAAAAATGGATCAAAAGTGCAACTCTTCATTAATGCTAGATTTTTGCTTTACTTGGGAAATATATACTATAGCACTGCTGGCTTTTACATTTTCTCATTTCCCATATTTGTCTTTACATTATCAAGACTCGTAAGTTTAAAAACGCATATTTAGTAGATGTAATTCAATAATTCGTAGACAAACAAACGTACTTTTATGAGTGAAATGTGAAAGTGAGTTTCACCAAAACAAAAGTGAAAGTGAGACAAAGATGTTTATTATCAGTTATCCCGGAAATTTTTGACAAAAAGAGTAACAAGACACGAGAAAGGAGCTGGGGGTGTTTAGATAGAATTGAATAGAATATAGTGGAGACAACCGAGTTGGAACCCTGAGTCCATATCAAATATTTGACTCGGGAATGATTCAGTGTACGAAGGGATCTTTATTGGCAAAGTTATAGTAGCATGGGCCCCATTGATTTGGTGCATGAATGCAAGGCCATTCTTGAACCTGGTTTCACAGTTCACACTGACGTCCAAAGCCCCCATCTCCTCAATGTACTTGGGAGCCCCCACGTATCAAAACCCCCTTTCCTAATTTGTCATTTGTCATGTGTTCCTTTTAGGAACCCTCCCCATGTTCTTATCTCCAACCGATACCCCAAACACGCCGTTCCCAATTGTTAAATTGACCATTATCCATCCTTTTTTCCTCCTTTTTTTCTACCCACATTTTCCTCTTTTTTTTTTCCCTTCCTTGTTTGCCACCTGAGCTTGTGTACAGACAAGAGTCTAGGCCAAGTGTGTTTATGAGAAATGACAGTGAGCTTTGCTGTCGACACGAGCAAACAGGGTCTATATGCCAAGTATCATCCCAAATCCATCTTAAGACACGTTTCAGGCAAGCTTAATTACCCCCCATTTGAGCTCTTATCTCCCTTTTCTGTCATATAAATACCATCACCCCCTTTCTGACAATGTGCTTATCAATCACTTTCCTCATATTTTCCATTTTTTTTTACTTCGCCCTGGTTCTCTGTTGGAACAATGTCAACATCAGTCATGGGTGGGTTTGGAGAGAGAAAACAAATCAAGAAACCTGCACAAGCAAGCTCAAGAAAAGGGTGCATGAGAGGAAAGGGAGGTCCGGAGAATGCTCTCTGCACTTACAAAGGTGTCAGGCAGAGAACTTGGGGCAAATGGGTCGCTGAAATTCGTGAACCCAACCGTGGTGCTCGTCTTTGGCTTGGAACTTTTGACACCTCTCATGAAGCTGCAATGGCTTATGATGCTGCCGCCCGTAAACTCTACGGCTCGGATGCCAAGCTCAACTTACCAGAATTATGTATCAACCCTCAGTACCCACCACCTTCAGCCAATAATACTCAGGTTGCTGCAATAGGGAACCAACCTCAAAACGTGAATAATTCAGGTACGAGTTCATCAAATAGCCCAATTATTATCAGGGCCAATGGCAATGATGTAAAACCAGTGTACATCAATGACTCCGTCATGTCTTTCCCCAACGAGAACATTGATTCTCAAGGGAACCTGGCGGATAACAATGCAAAGTTTGGGCAAAATGAAGATGGAATCGATGGGTTTTGGGAAAATATGTGTGTGAACTTGCCTGTTTTAGATGACTCCATTTGGGCTGAAGCTGCTATCTCATTAGATTTTCCAGTGATGGATGATCCAGGCAGTTTTGGTAGCAACCTTGTGGATGCAACTGGCTGGGACGCCTTGCAATCCCCGTGGTGCATGTAAAGCAAATTAAGCTAGCTGTTAGCTACGTGGAAACGTGAAAGTATACATAGTCTTCTGTGCATAAGTATGTAAATAGAATTATGCTGTGTCCTTACTGTGTCTACACGCTATAGTCTATACTCTATAGTAATAGCCATGAATACCACATGGGTTTTTCTGGGTTTGTCGTGGCTTTAAGTTTTTATTTTTATTTTTTTAATTTATGTTTTTGTAAATATCAGTCACGTGCTGTTCTAGGTCTAGCCTGCCAGCTTCTATGTCGAAGTGTATATTAACGTTTGTATAAAACCAACATGTGCAACACATGTTTTATCGTAGAATAATTTCTAAGACTACTTTAGGACGTGGAAAATAGAAAATGTTACATTATTGACCATCAATAGTAAGTATTTCTATCTCATTGGTTTCAGTCATAAATGGAAGGGCTAAACTTAATCAATTCAAAGTTTGCAGATGTTCAAGAATTTACAACGTTTCAATAAAAATTACGATGAAAAACTAAAAGAAGAATCCATGTTTGGTAAGAAACGTCTGCGCTTGCGCACTTTAATGATAAATCTTTGTTGTTGTCTTTCACTTGTCAGCAAGCGAAGTTTTTTCGCGTACATTTCTTCCGTTTTTCTTTTCTGGTACGAACAAAGAAAAGACATTTGTTCGGTTTTTCTTTTTCCGACAAAAGACAAAACTTCTGTTCACACACAATTGTTTTTGCTGAGAACTTCTGTTCACACTAATTTTAAAATCCAAGATATTTTCCTTCATGATAGACAGAGGCATGTTCCAATTAACTACTACTATATTGTTAGAAATATACTATTAAATTCTGCAAATTAGAGTAAGCTAAAGGTGTTGTCCAATCCAGCATGCACGCACCTCTGATTATTGACAGGAAACCATGAAAGACCAAATTAAAAGAAAATTTTATTAGTGTTTTTCTGAACTAGTTTAGATGAATGATTGATTAATATGAAGCTACAAAAGATTTCCCTAATGGATTCCAATATCTGTTGTGAAACCAGAAAGAATCAGCTTCGAAATCATATCCATCTTGATTTCGATGCCAACTGAAGTAGGCATGTGTCCTGTTTTTGATATCGAATATACCATGACCAAAACTGGCCTCCCGATAGGCTGAGAAGCTTGGCTGTGGTTCCACCATGCTGCTTAATCAAGAGACAAAATGACCAGTTGATATCATATTAGGATATAATCAAGAATATAGAAAATTTAGATGAAGGCGCAGCCATTACCCTATAGCTGGTCCATCATGATTTCCTCCATCTCCAATGGTAATGTAGACTGGTGCAGACTGGTCATTAACAGGAGTACACAGTCCATTCACAATATTGTATGCAATATTTGATATACGCTTCTGCAATGCGAAATATTGGGAGTTAATAATAGATATATAAAGTTTTGCTTTGCAGCTGTGGCTTTTTTCACAAGCAAATGGAAAGCATTGAGGTACTAAGCTAAGCAGCTGTTGGGGAATTTAGTAGGGGGATTTTGCTGTATCTGCAAAATAGCAGAAGCAGTAAACAGCACTTGGAAAAAAGCACCTTAGGTTAAAAAATGGGGGGAAAAAAATCCTTTAAAATAGATGGTACTTACGGATCTCTCATAGGCATGAACATGGCCGGAAAATACAACATCTACTTTGTACTTGACAAACCATGACTCATACACCACTCTCATGGTTTCTCCTTCCATGAAATGATGCGAATTACTATTATAAATTGGGCAATGCATAAGTACAATCAGCCATGGGGTCTCACTTCTATCCACTTTAGGTAGCTCATGTCCTAGCCATTTGTATTGAGGAGTGGATTTTCCTGTTAAAATCAAAACTGGAAATCAGCAGGATAAGACGATATCTCTTTACTCTGCAGACATTTACATTAGGTATAAAATACACAAGGCCCTGGTGACTAATTCAAGTTATCTAGTTTACTACAATCATTTTGCTTGCTTGACATTTAATCCATTTAATTCCAGCATTTCATTCATAGATGAAGTTATATCCTTACCACATGCTGAATAAGAAGACAAAACAATGATATAAGCTGAAGCTCTCTTGATCGAATACCACAATGGGGATGTGCTATGTGATGATGCATATGGCACATAATATCTGTGCATATATGGCTTAAAGGGTGTAGTTTCTTCCTGCAACATATATAACCACAATTATTAGACTGTTTAGGACCTTCTATGTCAAGCAAATCAAAATTGTTGTGTGACATGATGTGGTGAAATTCTGTTTGTGTGCCTAGGCAACAGTATAGAGAAACAGATTACAATCAAATGGTTCAAAAATTGGTTAGAGCTTGAAGATGAATCTAGTTGCAGTAAGTTTATAAATTTTTTGGTTTTTTCCTTTCAAAGTGAAATAAGAGTTAAACAACATACAAGTTCAGGAGCAAAATCAAGTTCATGATTCCCTGCAGTCCAAATCCAAGGTTGATAAGCAGCATTCCTCTCTATAAATCTTCCCCATGTATCCCACCGAGTATTATCATGGAATGGATAGTCGTTTGAGTATGAGAGATCCCCCAAAAACAAGACTGTTTGCCCCTTCTTTGGATTTGATTCATAATGGGTGAGTGTAACATTTGAATCACGTGTTTGACCACGATCCCCTGTTCAAAGTGCTCAAGGACTGATATCAAAATAAACCATGCAAAACTCTGATGATGAACTGAAATCGTGGATAAAATGAATGAAACAAAGTATTCTAAGTGAAAATTTGACAAAGTGTTGAAGGGACGTTTATATAATCAGACAAATCAGAGGCGACAAAGAAGTTAATAAGATGATGAAATGGATTTACCTATCAGACCAAAAGTGTAAGGAACATCAGGGCCAGCTCTTGGAGGAGTCATAAACCAGAATTGTCTGATCGTATTTCCTATTCCAATCTCATATATGTATTTGGTGTTATACTGCAAAAGTAAAAGAAGCTCTAATTACTGAACTATGTCCATATTCTAAGCAAAAGACCCAGATATTTTTCTCTTAAATTTGGTCTATAGTGATATTAAATTAACTAAATTAAGCTTCTTTAAGATGGAAAACCTGATTAAGAAAAGAGAAAAAGAATACCTCCAACTTCTTGATGGTGCAGTGATGAATGTAACCTGAAGTATAATTGAAGAACTTATATCTGACAAAAATTCCCTCAACACGATTCTTATGCTTACTATTTTCAGACCAGTAGAGAACTGTATTCGAGCCAGGTTCATCAGGAGTTATCCAGGAGATGATTACTCCCCTCCCATCAGTATCACCTTGTGTTATATGGACCTATCAGAAACCAGATATCTAAAGTTTAAACAACCCATTAAAATGTTTAGAAGAAGTTTAGCAGCAGATTTCCAGTAAATATATATAACTGAAAGAATAGTATGGAATTAGAAGAAGAAATGAACATGCCTGTTGAGGTGCATTATAACCAGGAGGAACTTGGAAAACATCACTGTCAAGGGGCATATCAGGAGAATACTCTTTCCTTACAAAGTTACTAGTTATTCCTCCATTGCAGAAGTCAGATGAACTCAATAATATCAAACATAGAAGACAAATAACCGAAGGGTCAAAGACTTTCAGCAAGGCCATCTGAGTTGAATCTCTTCAAGTCTTCAACTTACCTACTGAAACAGATCCCTGCTCTCTGGTACATATATACCTACCATTACCATGAACAGAAAGTGCTTGACTGCTCGGTAATGGTAGGTTTACTTTTTACTAGTGTCCCTTTTTAGAATACCATTTCTAGAAAATGGATAAGTTTTATAAGAATTAGATAAGACGTAATAAACTGAGGAAATTGTAGGAGGGACAACCACGGATGAGACCTGTTCACGAATAGAATAGTTTGTCCGGTCCGATAAATTCGGTCAAATTTGGATAAAAAAATTTATAATTTTATCCGGTTAGACTAGAATTATTATTTAATAATTAAAAAAAGTTTTTTATTTAAATTTAATTATAAAATATATAAAAATATTTTTTAATATTTTAATAATTTAAAAATAGTGAAATGAGCTTACGGGCTGATCCGGACACGATCCAAAATAAGTTTGAACAAAGAAAATAATTTTTTCCGGACCCGATCCATGAACACTTCTACCACATATATGCCATTGAACTATTTACCTAGAAAAAAATAAGAATTAAATACTAATCTTCTTATCTATTATATTATGATCAGTATTCTTCAAGGTTTAAGTTACAAGATAAAATTTAATTAACCATGATTAAAAAGTTGTCTAAGTGGTTTCAAAATATAAACCCCATTTATCTAGATAAAATCTGATTCATTGGTCAGGAAAGACAGGAGCACAAACACCACAACTGATCATACCAGCCAGCTCGTTAACAGTATAAAGTATAAAAGATATTAAGTAAGCTGACGGTCCAATTCCAACCTCCTGCAGTGCTGACAATCATTGAAGACATATGTGATATGACTCCAATATTTCAATCAAGTAGCCTTCTGCTTTGTCCAGTGACTTTTTCCTTTTTCCTTTAATCTTTAATTTTATTTAAACAATGTTAAACTTTATTTCCTACCTACGTAAATTTATTATTTATGAATTATTATTATGAACTAAAAGAGATTAATTAAAAAAAATTTTGCTAACAAATATTTTAAGGATATTTTTTAAGGTTACTATATGTGATAATATTTTCATTCAATGCATTGAAAATGATGAATAAAATTATCAATTTTTATAATTAATACAATATTTTTATTATAAATAATATATTAATTAATTTTAAAAAATATTTTAAAGATACTAGTTAATAAAATTTAAAAAAAAATGATGAAAAGACTTCGACCAGAACAAACAATCAAGCATCAATCAGGACAAGATTTGCAGTGCAGTTAACCAATTGTCACATTTAATGAGCAAATATGTGTTCTCAAAGTTCGCCAAGTGGAGCTTGGTTTTCCATAGATCTGCTAAAAAGTGAGGCCTAGCGTTAATGAGGCTAAGGAAAAGCAAGCATCCGTGCCTCCCTATAAACCCTTTTTCTAATGTTGAAAGTATCTTTTTAGAAAAAGTTTTAGAAAAAGCATCCCCTAATCAACAAAGATCCCTGTCACATTTCCAAGCTCACATGAACGATAATTTTTTTTTAATCTACTTTTTTTTTGTCCCTAATCTCTATTTACTTTATAAATCTGAAAAAAAATCTGAAAAAAAAATCATGCGTTTAAGTTCTTTTGAACCTCCCATCTCCCAAAATTTTATCTAAGATACATATCATTTGAATTAATATTCCGTTGACACGTACATCTTTTTAATAAAAAGATGCTAGGAGTATAGGGATTCTACAATGTTTGGCTGTTTGCAGATTTTAAGTATTACAATGAATAATAAATACCTTGAATGATATAATTAGGCTAACAAACTAAAGCCACGCAAGGTAAATCTTGAATAGAGTTCCATCAAATCGAAATAGCGACTCATATACTGGCTACAGATAATTCTTCTGAAACACTCCAATATCTATTATGCAACCATAGGGAATCAGCTTCCACAGCATAACCGTCTTGATTTCGATGCCAACTAAAGTAAGCATGAGTCCTGTTCTTTATATCTAATATTCCATGACCAAAACTGGCTTCACGATAAGCTGAGTACCTTGGCTGTGGCTCCATCATCCTGTTCAATTAGAACCAACAGTGTTATTATGATTGATGACAATGACAATCACAAAGAAAATTTTGATTCATGGAGACAAAAATCTGCATACTCTGTCACCAATCCTTCCAGATTTCCCCCATCTCCAATGGTTATATACACTGGAGCAGATGGATCCTTTATGGGAGTGCACAATCCATTAACAACATTATACGCAATATTTGATATGCGTTCCTGAAGTGTACAAGTATTGGGAGTGTTATAAAGATGATCAAATCAAAGAGATGCGAATGTCAAAGGGCCTTTATACAACTGCAGTAACTTGCTAAGTTATTTTTACAAGTAAAATTATTGAACAGAGGATGTGAAACTTACAGATCTTTCATAGGCATGAACGTGTCCAGCAAATACAACATCAACCTTGTACTCCACGAACCATGGCTCATACATTACTCTCATGGACTCCCCCTCCATATAATGATGTACATAACTGCTGTATGAAGGACAATGCATAAGAACAATGAGCCATGGTGTTTCCGTCCTGTTCACTTTTGGAAACTCCTTTTCAAGCCATTTGTTCTGAGGTGTATATTTCCCTACAATAAGCATTTTCAATAGATCATTGAGATATTTCCAGATATCTTCATCTGCTACATACAAACAATACAAACAGTTCAAACTAGATACATAAACCTTATCTTCAACATGTTAAGGCAGTTTTTACTACAACTTCTTGGTTGTTTTACTAGGAATTAGGGGCAAAAAACAATGAACTGACCACAAATTTTAGTGAAAAGTCTACTAAAATGAAAGGGAAGTGTCAGAGAAATGGCATATATATAGGTCTATAAACTTTCACTGGCATTAACAATGGGGATTCACCACAAAATGTGCCCCAAACAGACGTTGTGGCAAACAAGATCTCAACTCATGTCAGTAGTTATAAATTGTCAGGCCTGTTTGACAACCAACAAATAAGTTAAATAGCTAAAATTAATACCATAAGCTGAGTAAGAAGACATGACAATGATATATGCTGAAGCTCTCTTGATGGAGTACCAGAAAGGAGATGTACTCCCTGACGCTTTATAGGGTACATGATAACGGTGTACATAGGGCTTGAAAGGTATAACTTCCCCCTGAAACAAGATAGCAATGCTTATTTAATCCGCTTCTGCTAATCATGGTTCTGACATAATAATTAAGTAAAGGCAAGCGATAATTGAAAGATCAAGGAAAAGAACTTTAGTTAACTAGTTTAATGCATTGAGTCATAAGAAAATGAGAAGGGAGAATGTAGAAAGTTGCCTACTACTTCAGGAAGAAAATCAATTTCGTGATTTCCTGCAGTCCATATCCAAGGTTGATATGCAGCATTTCGCTCAATAAACCTTCCCCAAGTATCCCATCTCGAGTTGTCATGAAATGGATAGGCATCTGCATAGGAGAGGTCTCCCACAAACAAAAGTGTCTGTCCTTTTGCTGGGTTTAACTCATAATGGGTAAGTGTGCTATTTGAATCATGAGTTTGCCCAAGATCACCTGCTTAAATGCTCAACAGTGTAAGACCAGGATATATAGCATCCCGCATGCTATAATTTGAAATGTAAAAATCACTTCAACAAGTTACTTTATGGCTTAAAATCCTTCATACAAAGTCATTAACAATACCTATGAGGCCAAAAGTGTATGGTACATCAGGGCCAACTTCAGGAGGAGTTATAAACCAGAATTGTCTTGACGAGTTCCCAATCCCGACCTCATAGTAATACTTGGTATCAGACTGCAAGGGTAATGAAATTAGGTTTAGAAGTAGAATCTAATGTATTTTCATGTCATAGATTTTTAACTACTCCTTATAATGAAAAGAAAGATTGTAAATTAAGCTAGCCAGCATCCTTTAAACAAACCACAAGCAGTACAAACCTCCAAATCCCTGATGGTGCAATGGTGAATGTAACCAGAAGTGTAATTGAAGTACTTGTAAGTAAGAACAATGCCTTCTGCACTGCTTTTGAGTTCACTGTTTTCAGCCCAGTAAATGACTAAATTTGAACCAGGTTCATCTGGCGTAACCCAAGAGACGATCACACCCTTCCCCAGATAATCCCCTTGTGTTATATGAACCTTCAATTGTATCATTAAAACAAAAGATCATAAAATAGCATTAATCCACCTAAAGCAATTAACTGATATAGCAATTTAATCGGTACACTATCAAACATAATTGAGAAAAATGATTGTACATCAATTGGAAGAAAAAGGAAAATAAGCACTTTTTTTTTTCTCAAAATTGTCCACATTCAGCATCTGTTCATAATTGACTAACCACCCACTTTAGCATAATACAATGATTTAACACAACCAACAACCATAAAAGCCAGAGTCCTGAAGCTCAATAGCTGCTACATCATACCAGTTCTATCAATTTTCCAATTAACTCCAGCTTCCCTATTTTGAAATAGAAACAATATAAAGACATGGAATCAATTCTATGCTTAACTTTTTGAAATAAATTAATTCTCTTCCCAGATAATCAGATGATAAATCGTTCTTAGAATTGATCTATCCACATCAAAGATTATTTAGAAAAGAAAAAGGTTCTTCAAAGAAGAAACTACTACTGCCTATTACAAGATTACCCATTTAAACAAGCAGAAAATTTAATACACCTGTTGGGGAGCATTGTAACCTGGAGGCACCCGGAAAACATCACTGTCCAGTGGCATATCATTAGATAATTGATCATTCCTTACGAAACTGCTGGTTCTTCCACCATTGCAAACCTCAGCTATACTAAAAATAAAGCTCACCGCAAAAACCAACGCAAAACTAAAGCAATCCCATCTCACAGCAACCATCTCTAATTCCAATTAATCCAGTGTTTTTCACCAGAATCTCCAAAAACACTCGCAGTGGAAACTAGAAGTATCTCCCACTATTATAGCAGAAGAAAATGGCGAGGGGAATATTCACAGCTGCTGGATACGTATCTAAGAGTAATTCTCATTTATTTTCCATGCGCCACCTTTCAGGTATCAAAGTCCCACATTCCTACCCGAGTAAATCCCAGCAATGAGAAGCTAATACACAGATGACAGATTGTTTTTGATAAATATTCTAGAGCGACAGACTGACAGTTGAAGCGGTAATAGTTAAAATAAAAGTTAAAACACAGAACTGGGTTTGGCACTTTGGTCACCTTGGTACTTGAAAAAAAAAAAAAAAAAAGGTTTGGTAGGTGGAGCTGTCTGTCAGCAATCAGAAAATGGTTGCCATTTGACCATCCAATTAAATTTATTCAAACGGAATATCCGTTCTTTGGGTGCGAATATAATAAATAAATCATTGCGAAGACAGTAAATCGAAAATCCTTTATTTATTCTTTTGTTAAGTTTATGAAATTTACTGTTCGACAATTAATACTTAGACGTCAGTAATGTTCGATAAATAGGCTTTGTCCTTGGAGGAAAAAAAAACATGAATATGTTCATGCATCATCATAAATAGAGTAGCATGAACAACACAGAAATTTTAATGGGGTAGTTCAACCCCTGCAATTAACTTCTCTTTTAATTTGAAGGGAGATTCAAACCCTAATCTTCGAAGAGAGGATCATGCACCAACTACTTTTAACCCCAAATGCTCCAAATGCTTGGGTGCAATGAACTTCTCTTTTATGACAAAAAAAAAAAAGGAAAAAACAGAAGTTTTTACTGTCAACTGGTTTTTGTCTTTGAACATAGGAACAATCCAACCAAGATTTCTTAAAACTGTCAGTTAAGCAACAAAAGCTCAGGCTTAATCATGTATCTCAATGAGCCATATAGAGCCCAATTTCATTTCGTAATTCTAGGAGCATATACAAGAGGCCCAAACTCAGGACAAGTAGGCAAATTGATCTTTATTTATATGAGACTCAAATTAAGATACCCTTACCAGAATTCATGTTATAGTCTCTAACTGAGGGCAGAATTTACACAAGAGTTTCAACAGTCGATTTTCTGGATGAAAATAGTGGAACCTGGCGGTTTATGTTTACCATAGTAACTGCATCCCATATCCCAATTCATGTAAATAGATCCCAAGCTAGCTAACCTCAGAAAGAAAAAATGTGAAAGGTATAAGCAAGTTCAACCCATAAAAATTCCTTCTAGCAGTAGAAAAGGGCCTAAATTTTAAAGCCCGACTGGATGATGGTCCCTGCCCTGCTCCCTTAGAAACGCTTAGATATCTGTTGGGCAAGATCAGTAGATCACCCAGTGAGAAGTCTTACACATAGGCCTTGAATGGTCTAAGTCCCATGGTTGAGCAACCCAAAAAATTAGGCCTAGAGCCTAAACTATCAGTAGTTAGCCCATCTTGGATCTGCTCAGTGTTGGACCATGTAATCTAAAGGCCCATGTGTCCTTTTGTCTCAGGGAATGGTTTTGTTGATGCTATCAGCCTCCATAGACAGCCTACGTCCGCCTCCATGCGCGGCCAGACCATGCATAAAAGCAACCGACAACCAATCAGCTTTTCTCTTCGGTGCACTAGCTCTTATAGCTCTTGGAACTGGCGGTATCAAGCCTAACATCTTTACAAAGAATGGGTGTTCGCCTATTCATATCAATCTTTGCCTTGGCCTCAGCTGCTTTAGTTGAAAAGAAACGTCGAGACAATCCAAGCCCATCGTCTATGAGCGTGTTTTGGCTGCTTCCACAGTTCTTCTTAATAGGCAGTGCTGAGGTTTTTACTTATGTAGAGGATGATAAAGGCGAGTTTTAAAGCGTGGTGTTGTAAATTCTAAAATTAATTACTTTCATTCAATCTATAGTCTTACTTAAATTAAATTTATGATGGATGTATGACTAATTAAATTAGCACTCAAGCTTCTGCAAACTTCAGCGTGTGAAATGAAAACACACCCAAAAGTTCAGAACTATATATCAACGATTTGCAGTTAATTTGGACAAATTCCATTGAGACAAAAACCTTGTTTGGACGAAAAAGACAAACTAATTAAAGACAACAAAGATGAGGAAAACTTAAAGAGAAACAAAATGATGCATATTCCATTCACATCATTAAATTAAAGGCTAAAGCTAAAGCATATGATATAAAAAGAAAAATGCTTCTTGCAAAAGGTTACTAATGTCATAATTGGGAAACCTAATGATGACAATTAAAATGAAGCAATTAATCTTGGGATCTGCTTCACCTACCTTAATTTAACTAGGATTTTCAGTATTAATTCTGAACTCCAGCACAAGATTTTAACAGGTTGGAAGAATAGAGGAATTGAACCAAAACACTTTTTATAAAGTCAATCTCTTTAAGGTTTCTATATATATCCAATTAAGAAAAGCTTGATGCCGGGAGAAACCTCCATAGTTCAATTAGTTGTGGAAAGACTTCTTGCTGAAATTATTTTAGCAAAATGATTAACCTTCATAATTTATTTTTCATTTCCATCACTTAACCAACAACAATATTCAATTCGAAATTATTTTTGCAAAATGAAAATGTTTGGATATATATATATATATATATATATATATATATATATATACTTAATTTGAAAGGGTTGTGGTACAAACATTGAAAACAAATAATGGTTGGTTAAAATTTAATAGCTGAACCATCAAAAAGGAAATTTTAATTTTTAGCGTTTGGTATCACTTGCAAGATCATCGTTATGATTTAATTATCATGGTGATAAAACTAGCAAAGTGATTTGATCATTAGTGATTTTATATTACCATGTTTGGTATAACATTATAAATCACTAATGATATTATACCACAATGTTTGGTATTACAAGAAAAAAATCACCGAGTACAAAATATTCAAAATAACCTTCAAAAAAAAGCAAAAATTTTACTTTTTTTGTTTTTCTTATATAGACATTTGTTACTTATTTTTTTTAGTGTTCAGATTTTTACTTTTCAAAAAATATTTCAAGATAAAAATATATAAAAACTTATACAATAATAAGGATAGAATATAAAAATATAAGACAACAAAACTATTGTTATCATCATCTTAAAACACAAAAGTCTCAAATTTTTGGCTTCTACACTAAAAAATTAGCTAGCAATTTTTCAAACGTGTTTTTTCTCGCTATTATTAAGACAAATTAGTAATAAAATAACATAAAATATTACTTTCCTACGGTAATAAAGCTTTCTCATCTTTTTGAATGGGAATCAAATTACTCCTTAAAACAGTGATCTTATCACCTCAATAATTTAAGATTACTGTTACGTAAAATTTTTAAATTATTAACAAACAAAATGATGTAATTACTAAATATAAATCACCTTAATTTTTGAAATGATCTCATGATTTTATAAGAAAATATAAGTACACCAAAAAGAAGAGTAGTTATCATGGCATATAAAAAAATTCAGCGTGTCTCTTACCATCTTTAGTCCAGAAAAGAAATGTAGAATTGATAAGCATTGTTGCAATGTGTGGGTCCATTCACACCATACATAATAATGATTTTGAGCATTAACTTCATAATTTGCATATATTTTATCTGAAATCAAACCATAAAAATTAACATATAAAAAGCATATGGGATTTCAGCCCCCCATAGGCCACACAGGTGTGGACAGTGATCATCATCACCCCTTCAAAAACACTTCGCTTTTAACCCTCTCAGTCTCTGCTACTTAGAGAAAGACACTGACTAACAAAAAAGAGGAAAAGAACAAAGAAAAAAAAAATCCATACACACAAACTTTCTGATATAGGTAGTGCTTCCTCATTTGTTTCTCCTTTCTTTTCTTTTTTCTCCAGCCAGCACTGTGCTTAAAAGTTAGGGGTTTTTCTAGTTAAACATTTTCGGTTGAAGGAGGGAGAAGTGGCTTGGTGAGGGATGTCTTGATATGGCTTGATGTTCTGCTGTTGCTGTGCTCCGGAGTCGACTGAATTGCAGCCTTTTCTTGAGCTGCAAACTTTCTCTCTTGGCTTTTTCCCCAAAGCACTAGGTACAATCCTACTATGATCAACACTGCCCCAACAATCCTGTACATTTACAAAAACGAAAAAAAGAAATTGTCAATGTCAAGTTGATCAACAAGCTAAATGTATGACAGATATTTTGATCCTACGGTTGGGGATAACATATTGGGGGCACAGCTTTAGCAGATGGATGGTTGATGAGTTTTGAACAAAGGGTTGCAAGAGATAATGTTGAGAAAGAGGGAAGAAAAGGACCCACTTACCCTCCCAAATAGAACTCTTCCCCTAAAGCAATGGAAGCCATAATGGCGACAACAAGAGTCTGAACAGGTTGATAAACAGCGACGAAGACAGGGCCACCTCTGTCAATGCACCATATCTGTACAGCGAATGCAATCCCTGATGCGACCACTCCCTGCATTTTTACACTAACTTTTTTGGTCATCTCATTTTCAATAACCCACCACGTTACACCAACTCCCACATTATTGCATAAATCACTTTTCTAATGTACTACAACTATTTAGCACATGAACTTGGACTTAAATATTGCCTTATCAGCAACTATTTAGCACAGGTTCAAATGGTACGAATTTAGGCTTTTATTTTCTGATGTTAGACTTGGCGGACTTTTGACATTCCCTACACGGGCTCCCCTTTGGTCTTGATAAGGCATTTTCATGAAGTAAAAAAGACAGCATACAAACTTTTCCAGGACATTTTAGAAAGATTTATTAAAACCCTTAAAAACATTGTTTTTGACATGGATTCACATTACTAAAAGAAGATGCAGAAGGATTCACCTTATTGCTTATGGTTGAGCGAATCCCGTTTCAGATTATAAAAAGAGAAAAAGAAAAAACCAAATGTGTGCCAAGAATTTCAAGAAAGAATAACTCCCCCATGTGCCAAAATAACTTTTCTCTCACAGGTTATCTAAAATGTTTTTTTTTTTCATGTTCCATGAATTAATAAGAAGCTTTCATTACTATCCTATGTAAAGGATATATATTTTAATTGTTCAAACATTTATTTGCTAGCCACTCAAGTTTGATGGTTAATTAAGAAAAAAAAATGGGTTTGGTTGGAGACTAGCTATCCACCAATGTTACATGGCTGGCTGGCTGTTGATTATATTTATATATATCCACTGAAATTATTTTACTTGAAAAGATCGAAAGTTGTGACTCAGCTCAAAGGATAATTTCCCTTTTAAAAAAGAAGAAAAATTCTGTGAATAGTTTGACTAAAGGACTGATGAAATACTGACCGCGTAGAGAATAGTGAAGAGTTCTCCTCCAGAGTGGAAAATCCAAGCTTGAGGGTCTCTCTCAGCAAATGCGGCAATGATGAGGAACTGAATAAGACCAAAGAAACATGTATAGGATGTCACAGAGAGTCTAGCTGGGTACTTCTTCAGGACTGGTGCTTGCAACACCAGCCAAGCTGACCAGGACAAGCAATGGCCAATTAGATAGAGACAACCAAGGGTCCAGTTCTTTCCGTTTGCATCTCCCAATGAAACAAACATTGGGGTGGGTCTATTCAGAGGTGGAGCTGGGCTGTATATGGTTGGACCTTTGTATAGAGTTATAACTGATGCTCCAGCCACACACAAGATGGTTCCTGCAACCTTCCCTATCCCATCTTTTCGATTTAGCCGCACTTTCTCTATCCTGAAATACAAGAAACATGCAAATGAAAACAATCAAACACATTTCATGTCATGTCATGTCCCTGTATATATATATATATATATATATATATGTTTATACTTGTAAATTAATGTATATAATAACAGAGGGATTGTGTGTTAATTACCGCAGTATGGCTGCCATGAGAAAGGTAATGGCTGGGACAGAGTTTTGGATTGCTGATGCAAAGGTTGGTGACGTGTTATCTAAGCCCAGCAAGTAGAAACCTTGATTTGCTGTTATTCTGTCTCGTTAAAAAAAAAAAGAAAAAAAGAACGAAATATATAGGACCAGTTAGTTTTGCTTTTATTACACTGAACTGTGATGAATTAGCTTGTAACTTTTTTCCTTTATATTTTAGAGTTTTCGAGGGATATCATGCGTACCCAACAAGAGCGAGGAGGAAGAACTGTATAAGAAAATTTAGAGTAATGGCTGGTCTCTCCTTCCTGGACAAAGAAGAATATATTTGAAAAACAAGTTAGGGTTCAGTACATCAAGGGATTTAAAAGCAAAGAGTAATGAGGTTATGCTTGTATGATTTACTTTTCAAGAAAATATGCAAAGGGAAGGAGCAGAAGCAAAGCAATGATATTCCTATAAACTGGGAACACAAATTTGCTAATGCCCATGTTAAGGGCAGCTCTGGAGACCACATGGAACCCAGCATAACCAAACTGCAAGGTCAACATGGCCATATGCAGCTGGAGCCTTTCAGGAACCGAACACCACATCCTATTAGCAGAGGCTGAACCACCAGCATCAGCCATTGAAAAGCAATGTCTTGAGATTAAAACAAACTAAAGAAGTGATTTTTTTACAAGAGATTAAGGAAAGTTGAGGATGCGTTGCTAGGGAATGAAATGGTGGTATAAATATACTCGAAGGGAGGGAGAAAAAAAAAAAAAAAAAGGAGATTTTAAATTTTAATGTGGATGGTCTGGCCCACAAGGACCCTAAAAAGACGTTATGTCAACTGTTTAATAGCCCTTCAAATGTTTTTGGTTGTCTCCCACATTCTTCAAAGACAAGCCTAATCGCACTACTGCAGTACTGCTATAACATGAATTCGAAAGTGAGAGAAAATTGAAAAGAAAAGGAGAGTAAAGTGAAAAGAAAAGAGATGATTATTTACTGCACTATTATCTAACAGGTTCTGTTTTGGCTCCATGCCATTAATGATGATAATTGAAGGTGATGGAGAGAGTGAGCCGCCATTGATAGATAGCACGCACGAGGGGGAAGGTGGGTAACCCCATGCGTTCTCATACCCCATGAAAGCCTTCAACCCCACCTCAAACATACATACGAAGCTTTATATTTCTTGTATTTTTCTATCTTCTTCATTATTTTAATACATTGTAGTACTAAAAGATTTTCCATACTTTATCACCAGTATATACTATATACTAAACCCTTTTTTCTTTTTCTTGTTTTCTGACATTTCAATAAATTAATTCCTATGGAGGCCACAATTTCCTCTTTATCAATATCTACCATTCAATAAATTAACAAATTCTTGTCGGGAAGATCCCACCTGATTATCCATTGGAACAGCCCTGATTTGCCAACTAAGAAAAATTAATTGTTGAACCAAGCTGCAAACGGCTTATCTGTCTTATGACTAAGATATAATTAATACAATCAAGATCAATCCAATTGAATTTGTTTCTTTTGTTCTTCAAAAAGGAAAAAGAGAATTAACTGTAAACCGATCTAATTTCATTTGAAAGCCAAATAATTAACTGTTAAAACACGATTATTTATATATATGTATCAACGGCTTTAAGATCATTAGCTCAAAGACTTCCTTTAAACGAGAGGATCCACTCTGGTACATTTTTTTTTCTAGAGCAAGGACCATGGTATTTAAAAAGTAGCTAGCTGCCAACAGGAGGAATCCATCTTTTAACTATTTGTAAAACTTTTCTTTCCTTCTTTCTTTCTTTCTTTCTATCTTTTCTTTTATTGTTTATCCTCTGTGCTAAAAATGAAAAGATGTTTAATGTACCAGCTGCTTACCTTAATCAATTGAATTAAAGGGTCTTTATCTTTTATTATTAAAGATATTGATCATCTTTTCCACTAAGGTTCCCACTCCCAAAGTTGCTATTTGTGGGCTGTGTTCTGATCTCAACTCTCCCTTGCTTTAAGAGACATGTTGCCCCCCCCCTCAATTGAGAGTTGCGACCACCATCATGCTAAAATTCAAAAAAAGAGGCCTGCCTGGAAAAAAGAATATGTTAGCCTTTTTTTTTTTCATGTTTAAAAAATGTTTGCATCTGACAGTAAATGCTTTAGTCTTTACTAATATTTTTAATAAGGATTAATGGTCAGTCAAGGATGTGTAAGAAGAAGGATATTGAAAGAAAGAAAAGTGGGTGTCTGGGTCTGATTTGAACCGGTCGGACACCGTCCTGACCAATCCAGTTGTGATCTTAATTGCACTTGCACAGCTTCATTCTCTCTTTTGGGTCACATAGGTACATGACTGACAGCTAGTATAGATTTTGTTTGCACGGGAGAATCTTCAATGCCAGACTCTGGTCGAGGACTGAGTCGACTCGTTTGACTCAATTCCACCTCCTTCTTATAAAAGCATATATAGTAATAGTTTCTTGATGATGACAATGTGCCATATGTTTTAATGAATTTATATTTGATGTAGTGATTGAATATATTCCTTAGTAATTAGATGATATATTTTATTAAAAAATTTTAAAATTAAAAATAAATAATTTAATTTTTAATGAAATGATATTATTTAATTTATTGATAATATATAAATTTATACATGTTAAATATATAAAATATAAATTCTGATTTAATTAAATGTTTAATTTAAAAGGAAAAGTCCATAGAAACATGGGATCTCTTTTTCACCAAAGGAGCAGAAAGATGGATTTCCCAATATTTCAAATTAGTGGTAGGGCATATAAAAGACTTCTATTTAATCTATGATTCTGCCTATATATATATATATATATATTTATAAAAAAAAAAAAGACAATGAATGGAGGGAATTATTTTTCTCTTGGAACTTGAAAGTAAACTTGTTTATGTACAGGTCGATTTAAATTGTGTTGGGTCTAAAAAAAAAAAATAGTAATTAAAGTTAGTAACTTAAGATGTTCGATTTAAATAACAGTTTATATAATAAAAAAAATATTTTTATTTAAATTTAATGAGAGTCTGAAAAAAGTTTATGAGCTGACTCTTTTTCTTTTCAAAATCAGTCGACCTTCCAGGGTGACAGATTTATTTAACTCCAGTTAAAATTCCATGATTAAGAATTTGAGGGAATCGATTAAGTTGGAAACTTGAAATCATGATCTTTTCACGCCATCTAAACATGATGTTGAGCACTTTCCAGACAACGTGAATTCCCTTGTTTGTTTTCCATGGTCATGCATGTCTCAAATTAATCTGCATGGACAATTTCTGCTTTAATCACATTGGGCGCTCATGTTAAGTCGTATTCAAATTTATAGTTTTCGCTACAAGAATCTAGCTATTGCAATTTGGTTACATTCAGAAAAGGTCTAAAACCCATTTTTGTTAAAGACTAATTGATACATATCTAGTTAGCTAAGTAGCTGACTGACCCCTTTTGATTTCTTTTATTGTTAAGTCGTGTTCAGTTGAGTTTTATTAAATGAATCTAACTATTGCCGTTTGATTACATTCGCAAAGTCTAAGGTCCATTTTCAAGATTGGTTAAGTTCTAACTGAGCCTTTTCTGCTTTAGTTTTGCTGCCTGTTTTTAGGTGAAAATGCATCAGCAAGTGAACCAGGGCCGCTCAATTGACTAGCTAGGACGTGGGTCATTGTTTGAATGCAACATTACGTAGGATATCACTGATCAGCACTCAGCAGACCTATTGATGAAAGAAAAAAAAAGCCATCTAGCAAAGAGGAGATTAAAGTAGGAAAATTTATCCATGGAAAACAAAGATCAATTGCTGTAAAAGCTTTGAGAGTTGAGACCTATGTTGCTCAAACTCTTCATTTTTTTTTAAGTATCCTGTTTGACACTCGTGTCCGACGCATATCTAAACATAGGTATGGAGATATGATCCTCCAAGTACCCTCTAAATACATAAAAATTTTGAAAAAAATTGAATATGCCGTGTCAATCATATACCCGTATCCGATACTCACATCCGAGTTCGAGTAACATAGGTTGAGACCATATATATACTCATTGGCCTGGAGCCCTGGAACTGAATCCTATATGAAAGCTAGCCTAGGTCGAGTTGTTCTGCGAACCTTAATTAAATCATGAATCATGACTCATACAAGTTGTGTTGAGAATAATTGTGACTGGTTCGCAAACAAACTTCCAAGACATAATAAGTCAGAGGATTCAGTAGGTGTATCGCTGGGGATCATCAAAGCTTGGAATTTTGCATTAAGCCTTACTTCCAAAACCAAAAGGAGCAAACATTACCCTTCACTTTTTTTGTTTTGTTTTGAAACTGTTACTTTTGAGATAGAAAAACAACAATAACCCAATGATCTTCCAGCTTTGATGAAATTGAGATTTGAGATTTTAGAACCAAAAAACCTGCTCCTACCTTTGGAAAGATCCCCCTATCTTTTATGTTGGTTGGCTACTACCACTAGTGATTCTTTTTATTGCTTTTTGCTTGGCTCTTTTGGCACATAAAGTGATTCCACCCACCCACACCCACACTGTGGACGAGCTAAGACAGAGATATTTGGTGAAACTATTGCAAATTCTTCCACATGCTTTTGGTTAAGGCATCCCAACATGATTAGATAGGTTCATGTAATTTTACAAATTGCGTGTGCTATAGTCTAATTAATAAAGGAGATTGAAAACTTGATCAATCCCATTAGACATTAAGTAGGCATGGACTGCTGATTGCTTTCCTACTTTTTGACTGAAAAAACTTTCTTGATGATTACGCATTAAGTCATCCAAATCGACCAACTTGCTAATATGCAAGGCTTTTTTTCCCCTTTTCTTCTTGGCTTTACCATTTATAAGGTAGTTAAGATTTAGAAATAATCATTCAATAAAGGATATATTTTAGGAAAATCTGAAATTTAACTTAGTTGATTCATGTAATTATTTTTTAAAAAATGACATTAAATAAATTTGAGTTAAAATCTCACAATCTTAAACTTATTTTTCTATCCTCAAATTGCGATTTACTTTGTAAAAATAAACGGAAAAATATATGCTAAGATTATTAATGTAATACTAGAAATTATACTTGATATATCTATATATATGTCAACATCAATTTAATTATACTTAACTTCAAAAGATATACTTACAATATAATAAATATACATTTATCTTTGAATCTCACTTTTTATTTTGCATAGCACAAGTCTCCACCAATTACAATGCCGTATATGCGGTATTTGAAAATTATGAGCTTCATGAAAAATGCTAAATCCTTTTAGTATTATCCACCAATTCAACTTGATATATAAATGGTTAAACAGTCCCTACGCCAAAATTAATTTTAAACAGCATTTTTTTATAGCATTTTTCAAATGTTGTTAAAAATAGCAAAGGTAACACTTTTACAGCATTTTGCATATTGTTGTTATATATTATAATGACCAATAATTACAGCATTTTTAAAATTTTTAGAAGCATTTGACATGTGCTGTTATAAATCTTATCATATAAAAATACTTTTTGTACCACTTATAATTGCTATCATTGAGATCTTTTGCAACAAATGAAAAATACATTCAAAAGGTCATGAAAAACTGTTATAAAGTAGAAATAACAGCATCTTGATAAGTGTTATTATACATATATAAAAATGCTACTAAAGACATAAGGCTGCGGCCACATATACAACACATGAATAAATGCTGTCTTATCTTACAGTAACAGTTTTTTTAGTTTTCAACAGCATTTCAAAATGCTGTTATATGTCAAATTTGACGTAGTGAGTACACATGGATGCCCTTTTGTATTGAGTTTCAAATTGAATTTGAATAAGTTTCTAGTTCAATTAACTTAATTTCTAAAATACATTATAATTTCATCTATTAATAGTTATTTGTTGATTAATTTTGAGGATATATGAGACAATGAAATAGGGCAATTAGAGGATTTACGGCTTTTTTATACTAATATAGCTAAAAAAAAATTAAACCCCAAATTACCGTTACTTTTTGATTATTTCCCAAAATACGGACCTTTTTTTTTTCAGCTGGGAAATCGCCATCCCCCATGGCGATTTCCCAGCGTGTTTTTTTGCAAATTTGCAAAAAAATACCAAGGGAAATCGCCACCCCCATGGCGATTTCCCTTGGTAATTTTAGCAAAATTTGCTAAAACCATGAAGGGAAATCGCCATGGGGGGTGGCGATTTCCCTTCATGTATATATTTTTTTTAATTAATAAAAAAAATTATATTAATACAATATTTTATTTTAATTTGATAAATTTATTTTTAAAAATTATAAATTAAATTAAAATATTTTTTTTATAATTTAAAAAAATTTAAAAATTCGTAAAATATATTTTAGGTTTTTTTATAATTTAATATTTTGAATTTTTTTTTTAAATTTTAAATTTCAAATGAAAAAAAAATAAAAAAAAAATAAAAAAAAAAAATTCAAAGGGGCAACGGTCATATGACCGTTGCCCCCATCCCCCTCCCCCCACCCCCCACGTCCCCCCTCCCCCCCCACACCCCCCACCCTCTATAAATACCCCCTCCTCTTCTTCAAATTTTCATTCCTCTCATTCAAATTTTCATTTTCTTTCAAAATTTTTTCATTTTTCTACCAAAAAAAATTTCTTTCTACAAATTTTTTTTTTCTACAACAATATTTTGAAATGGCTTCACTATTGAGGTTACAAGAAAATCACATCTCGGAGGTTATATTTAACGAGGTAAGTAAATTGTTATATTATTATTGTTTTTTATATTATTATTATTTTTTATATTATTATTGTTTTTTATATTATTATTGTTTTTTATATTATTATATTATTATTGTTTTTTATATTATTATTGTTTTTTATATTATTATTGTGTTATATTATATTATATTATTATTGTGTTATATTATATTATTATTGTTTTTTATATTATTATTGTTTTATATTATATTATATTATTATTGTTTTATATATTATTATTGTTTTATATTATATTATATTATTGTTTTATATTATATTATTATTGTTTTTTATATTATTATTGTTTTATATTATATTATTATTGTTTTTTATATTATTATTGTATTATATTATTTTATTATTGTTTTTTATATTATTATTGTTTTATATTATATTATTATAGTTTTTTATATTATTATTGTTTTATATTATATTATATTATTATTCTTTATATTATATTATATTATTATTGTTTTTTTATATTATATTGTTATTGTTTTATATTATATTATTATTGTTTTATATTATATTATTATTGTTTTATATTATATTATTATTGTTTTTTATATTATTATTGTATTATATTATTTTATTATTGTTTTTTATATTATTATTGTTTTATATTATATTATTATAGTTTTTTATATTATTATAGTTTTATATTATATTATATTATTATTCTTTATATTATATTATATTATTATTGTTTTTTTATATTATATTATTATTGTTTTTTTATATTATATTATTATTGTTTTTTTATACGAAATTATTGTTTTATATTATATTATTATTGTTTTATATTATATTATATTATTATTGTTTATATTATATTATATTATATTATATTATATTATATTATTATTGTTTTATATTATATTATATTATTATTGTTTATATTATATTATATTATATTATTATTTTGTTATTTTATAGTTTTATTTATTACTTTTTAATTGTTATAGTTTTATAATATATTAATTTTTATTATTATAACAGGAAACTCGTCGCGTATTACGTTCGAGGAAATTTACATTGGAGGACCCGCATCCTTATATTATCGACCACTTAAGAAGAGCCGGATTTTATCACGCAAGTCAAATTCGACGACTTGTGATACAACCCGATTTAATCTCTGCGTTGGTCGAACGATGGAGACCCGAGACGCACACTTTTCATTTTCCATGTGGTGAATGCACGGTCAGTCTCGAAGATGTTGCGCTGCAACTTGGACTTCCGATCCATGGCGATGCAGTTACAGGCGGAAGCCTGCTAGATTGGAATGAACTGTGTCAAGATCTATTGGGTGAGGTACCTCCAGAAGACGTCGTATCTGGCTCAACGGTGAGACTGACTTGGTTGAAAACGTTTCAAAATCTGCCATTACATGCAACCGAACAACAAATACAATATGCTGCTAGAGCATATATTTTACGTTTGATTGGAGGATTACTGATGCCTGACAAATCGAGCAGTCGGGTACATTTAATGTATCTTCCATTGCTACGTGATTTAGAGGAAGCAGCAAATTATAGTTGGGGTTCTGCGTGTTTGGCAGTTTTGTATAGAGAACTTTGCCGAGCTACAGTTCCAAAAAACCATGACATAGGTGGATGTCTAGTGCTTCTACAATCATGGGCTTGGTATCGGCTACCATTTCTTGCTCCGCGCGTGGATATTTCGGCTGTATACCCCCTTGCAAGCAGGTAATAATCTTTACTATTTTATTAATTTTGTACGAAATTGTATTTTTATAGGTCATTAAGATATTATATGCATTTTAATAGGTGGAGTAGGAGTACGGGTAGAGATTTTACAGAGACTCCGAGCGATCTTGCAAGTATAAGACTACGACTAGATCGACTAGGATATGATAAGGTAAATATTTCGATTGTTACATTGAAGTTTTTTTTTTTTATTTAATCCTTATGAAACTAATAATTTGTAATAATTATTCGCAGTTTCTGTGGATGCCATATTCCTCGAGTGAAATTATGGCATGCCTCCCATCGGATGCCTACAATAATTTCAATATATGGAAAGCAAACACAGCATTGATATGCTTTTCATATGTAGAGTGGCACCAAACTGACCGGGTGTTGCGACAATTTGGGATGCAACAACCAATTCCTGCAGCCCCGATGAACCTTGATAAGCTTCACAAGGTCGACATGCGTGGTCGTAATGATGAATTCTGGCCTGCGAAGCATGAACGTTGGATCCAATGGTGGAACATACGTTTTGAACGAATTCCGACAGGTTACCCGATTGTTGGTAATAATTTCAACCCGTCTGCTGATTACATAAGATGGTATAGAAATGAAGGTCGGCCTTTCGTTTGTCCACCGTCGATGCACGAGGATGTTAGGAGTATGCCATTTACCGGACAAACTTCAGCTCCAGTCCCTCCTACACAGGATATGGATGCTCCTAGACCTCGCCGACAACGTGGGCGAAGGCGTCAACCGACCTCATCGGAGTTCACAGCACCGAGGATGTCATTTGATCATCCTGAACCTGAACGGGATCATGGAGTACCATCCAGCCATCGTTATTCCGTAAGTCACCCCGGATATGACGTTGATGAGTGTTACCGACCATCACCGCCAAGAACGAGGTTAGATGACCAGCTCCCCGTCCTAAGTCCAAGTTCAGCATATTTAACATCCATGTATCAGTTTGGAACCCCTTCGTCAGCATTTGATGCTACATCATTTATGGGTGCATCTAGTAGTCAGGTTCCCGTTATGGGTGAACTAGGTGTTAGCTCATCCAGCAGTGGGTTTCAAATTTTTGATACGGATGAAACGACTGATGACATACAACCGGAACCAGTGGCGGTTATAGCAAGAGGTCGTGGTGGACAGCGAATACGTGCCACTGACGAGGTTGAACGACGGGTGCAACCACCACGCACTAGAAGAACTCGACACTGTTGCTCTACACCACGCAATAATTAGAATAATTGTAATGTGTTTTAAATTTCTAATATAAATTTATATGTTTTGCATTTCATGTAATTTGTTCGGAAATTAATTGTTATGTTTTATTTTAATTTATATCTTAATGTTGTTATTTAATTTTAATATAATAATCCAAATTACATGATAAGTTGCTTTTCTTTTTTTCATTTTAATTTAATTTTCTTTTTAAATTATAATAAGAAAAAAAAAAATTAATCAGAAATTAAATTAAATTTTTTTTATCAAATATCCAGTTTTAAACTGTAACAATCTATATTTTTATTAAAAACAATGATTAAATTAATGTCACGAGTTAATCGAATACCAACTCAAAAAAACTAATCAAATTAAAAAAATTATTTTACGATACCAACTTAAAAATAACTTCTTTATTTAAAAAAGTGACTCGATAAATTTCTTTTAAAAAAAATTTATTTACATTTTACATCATTAAATTATTTTTGATATAAATTAAATTTTCTTTTTTATAATATTACAAAATTATAAAAAATAAAATTTTTGATATAAAAATTTTATTTTTTATATAATCTTCTTTTTAAATTTTAATAAGAAATATATTTTTATTTTTTATAAAATTGTAATAATAAATTAAATTACATTTTTAATATATATTTTAAAAAAATAAATAACCAAACCTATAAAAAAAATATTTTAATTTAATTTATAATTTTTAAAAATAAATTTATCAAATTAAAATAAAATATTGTTTTAATATAATTTTTTTTATTAATTAAAAAAAATATATATACATGAAGGGAAATCGCCACCCCCCATGGCGATTTCCCTTCATGGTTTTAGCAAAATTGGCTAAAATTACCAAGGGAAATCGCCATGGGGGGTGGCGATTTCCCAGCTGAAAAAAAAAAGTCCGTATTTTGGGAAATAATCAAAAAGTAACGGTAATTTGGGGTTTAATTTATTTTTTAGCTATATTAGTATAAAAAAGCCGAGGATTTACTTCAACCTTTTAAAGAGAAAATAACACTTTCCAAAACAATTATGAACGACGTCGTTGATTTCATTCTGTTAGTGATTGTTATAGGAGAGAATTACACACACTTCTTAAAAGTGCTTCTTAAAAATACATAAATTTTGTAGTAATTAAAAAAAAAAAAAAAACCAATAATATTATTCTTATTTTTAGTGACCAGGGATCAAACCCTTACAACCTTAAAAATATATATAAAAAAAAAAATCCACAACCAATAGGTAAGTAATCTCTAAAGTCTCTAGTACATGTGTTAACAAATTGTCAAGAATTTGTGAAAAAAAAAAAAAAATCAATTGGTCCCTCTCAAATGTCCAAAACTGTTTCCATTATTGGGATCGCTCTCATCCAGCAAGGCATGCAACAACATATGTCTCTCCTATATAGAATCAAGTTGGACACGCACCCCGGTTCTACCTCCCCCTGGTGTGTGTATATATATATATATCAATGAAACTTTTCAAGGCTGTTATCGATAGCTCTGAAGAGTCATATGTACAACTCTACTTGTTCCCCCGTTTATGCAATAATACAGGCATTTCATGATTACAGGTATGAGAAAAATGGAAAATTAAAGAAAACTTGACTCTATTGGAAAGTTGGATCCTAAAGCAAAGGCATCAAAAATGCCTTGGCTAGGCCAGATTATATCAGCTGGTGAATGTTGCTCATTGCTCAGAAAGCACAAGTTTGATGCATTACAATTCAACTAACATGCATATATACCAATGTGAGGCTCACTTTTTGTAAATGGAAACAGCGAATTTGAATGAAAATTTACGTTACTGTCTTACATGGTTTAGGAACATTCCAAAATTTTTGAAAAAAACCCCTAATCCACTATTGATTAATGTCTAAAAAACAGGTATTGAATTGAATTTTGACAACAGTCACATGATCGGTTGTTATAGTATTAAAATTTTTAATTTTAGTGACCAATTCCAAAAACTCAAATAATCGACGACATATTAATGTAAATTTTTGTAATTGATATTAACTAATTTTTAATCTAATTTTTTATTAATGATTTTTTATTAAATTAAAATATTGATTACGTTTTATTTATTAACCATGAATTCCTTATTAAGGTAAACTTTTCTTAATTGATATATATTTTTTTATTAATATTAACAAATTTTAATCTAATTTTTTATTAATGATTTTTATTAAATTAAAATATTAACTAGTTTTTATTTATTTTCTTATTAACCTTGAAGTCCTTTTTAATGTAAAATTTCTTTAACTGATATATTTTTTTATTAATATTAACTATTTTTAATTTGAGTTTTTATTAATGGTTTTCTTATTAAATTAAAATATTAATAAATCATTATTTATTTATTTATTAATATTGAAATCTTTATTAAAATAAACTTTTTTAATTGATAATTTTTTATTAAATCAAATAATAAATAATTTTTTATTCCAAAAAAAATTACTAAAATAATGCTAATACAAATGGGACTAATCTGTATTGGTCTTACAAGTTTAGTTTAAAGCACACAAAGAATAATTGAACATGAGCCGAAATCAGAAAGCATAATTAAGAAGACAGACGAAGAAATAAAGAATTTCATTTGATATTATACGGATAAAAATAAATCAATATATCTTATTATACAAAGGTGTTTTTGATCCAAGAAGATACGGAGGCAGTGCCGCAGCTTCCAATATTCCTAATCAAACCATCTTTGATTCTTTGGTTAATCTTTCCTTTCTCTCTCTCTCTCGCTCGCTATCTCTTTCAGTCTTTCGTCGGTTGTTGGTGTTTCCCACTTCCCACTTTTAGCATCCACGTTCATGGGAGTGACAAAGTCTCCATTACCAATTCTCTTTAAGTTGCACTAAGGTGAAAGAAGGAGACCCCTTGAATGGGGCACCCCAGCCCCATCAATACCAAATAAAGGTCCAAAGGTCAAGTTGATCCTTAGCCATGCCCATGCTCTCAACCGCTCATGTTTATTGAGAAGATGGTAATGGAATCTTTTGGCAAAAAGATGGTAGGAAGATTTTTTCCAAGCTGACAAAGAAGATTCCTAGTTGGTCATTGTCAAGATCCTCTTCATCTTGGTTCGCGTGGCGTGGGTCTGACAAGATGAATCAGTGGGCGACACACCGGTGGCCATTCGCTCTCAACAAGGGCTCATTTCCAGGCATGATATTGTTGCGTTCAAACTCCACTCATAACTTTCTTGGTATTTTCTGGGACACGTCTTTAGCATATCGATTTAGGATTTAGGACTTTGAGCTTATTGAGGCATGATTAGTCTTATCACGCCAAAAACCATGCAGTGAACGAGCTAATACGGTTGTTTATAAAACTTAAAAGCCTTTAAGCTCCCAAATTTTTGTTTGAACGCCCAAAAATTAAATTTTGGTTAGGTACGATTTGAAGGAATTTTAACCATATATGTTCTTCAATTGCATACATTATATTTCTTTTATATTCTGCAACCAAAAAGAAAAGCGTATAATATAAAGGGTAAAAGAAAAAGGCTCACTCATTTAATTCTATTGAAGCAAAAGGAAACTGCCTATGGGGGAAAAAGTTCATATATGCTTGGCCTCATGATTACTGAAGTTTCACTTTTTTCATGATATTTTTAAAGAGCAAGCTCCTTGTTTTACATTGATCAAAAAGGAAATTTATATATTTGTTTGTAACTATGTGTCTGAGTATTTCAAAGTAAGATGTTGTGCCTATCTCAAATTACCAACAACATGAACTTGGTTGAACTTGTTAGCTCTTTTATATAGAGATCAAATCCAAGATTATATATACCCATTATTCCTCTTAACCTCATTGCTGTTATCCAATTCGATCTCCTAATTAACATGCCTATATCAAATTACTTCATTTATTTAACAAACTCTGAAATTAATCCAACAGATTGATGCGAAATGTCTACTTTTCTTGGGTTGTGGTTGGAGACTTGGGTTGGGATTCAAGTTTTGCATATGCTTTGTCTCAATATGACCAAACATTCTCAAAAGGTTGGAAAATTTAATGAAGACTACAGGTTTTGGTTCATAATGTCACCGGCTGAAACATATATACATAGCAATTAATTAGTCAATAACCGCCAACTGAAACCTAGTAGATTTTTTGGGCAAAACTTTGACATCTAACGACAATTGTCTGCTTGCTTATATATGTTTGACATAAAAATCAGAAGCCAGAACGAAAAATGTTGAACTGACAAATGACGCATGAAAAAGAGCCGAACCACATTAAAACCAGAACAAAATTATAACCCGATTCAATTTCTTATTAGTATTCCTTACCTAACTTCTTTAATGTTTGCTTCAAAATTTGCTAGTTTTGGTTTCTTTTTCTTATTTGATGAATTTATAATTAGTTCTGCTTTGGGTCGAAAGGTGAAAGATATCCGCCACAAAAATAATTTAAAGCAAGAATCCGTTTAAGAATGAGACCTCTTTCTTTCTGCTTTCCGGTAGTGAAGGGCCCACATTCGGCCCTAAAGCAACCAAAACGACAATAGATCAATAGTTATAAAGCAGCAAACAATCCGGCATCAAAATGCAAATACGCATAATATAAATATCACAATAGATTTTCTTTATTGATCAGACTTTGAAATTATATTTTGAATTAGATATATTTCCTCCCTAATCCCCTACTCAAATATCATCAAAGAGGTTATTTCAGACTTGTCCCCATTGATTGAAGAAAAAAAAAAAGAAAAAGAAAATATAAATTACAGGTAGATGTGAGCTATTCAGCTCCTGTGTCCTCCACAGATTTTTTATACTCTGGCTTAAGCTCATAAGTTCCTTGATTGGTGCCTCTCTTATTGTACACGCAGAGCTCATTCAGTATCTCTTTCAGGAATTGCTGCAAAGAAAGAAAAGCAAAAACTTTCAAACCCATGAAATACCTGCTAACAAAGCACATTTAGGCATAACTGCATAAGGTAGAAACAAGAATAACAGAATATCAACCACCAGTGGGAAGAGAAAGAACAAACAGAGCTCGAACAGGGAGGTAAACATGAAGAGATGATGATAGGAGAAAAGGTGAGAGGCTTACAGCAGGCTGATCAGTCTCTTGGACAAGTTGCTTTAAAGCCCAGTTTGGTTGTCTTTCAAACAGCTTGAACATTATATCTTCCAGTTCCCCACGGTCCCTTCTGGTTCTCTTCATGTCTGATTGTTTAACTGGTGTTGTTTTCCTCTTATCCTGTTCATAGACAATTGGCAACAAGAAGTTTCAATGTATACTTCCAATTCTTTACACGTGTATATTTAAGAGCAAAAATGACTAATTTCATTCTCTAGAGACCATGTCTTGAAGTACCTTGGGGATGGATGAAATCAAGCCAACCATTCCAGGCATTGGCCTCATGTGCACTCCACGGTCATTATCAATAACCTTCAAAATGCATCAAGAACACATAAGATATTTGGCATCATAGTAACATTGAAACAAAAATGCCTTAGCCAAGCCAATGCATATTCAATGACCTACCTGTATTTGTCTATTCTTGATCATGGACTTATTTGTCCTTTCACGACACAACCTCCCATACTCTTCGAGGTTTTCCTCATATGGTTTCATGTCAAATTTATGCTCAACCTTTCCTTCCATTGCAACCATACCTATAATGAAAAGAACCAAAATGGAGCTCAAGTCACAAACAAAAGCACAGATGCAATTCTCCGCCTCCCCTCACTCAAAGAGAGAGAGACTAGAAAAAATAACAGATGTAATCGCAACCATAAATAGACATGGTGAAGAAGTGACAGGAAAAGCACTAGCTCCTCCTGTGCAACATAGCATGCCAAGGTTAAGGATTATTAATTTTTCCCAACAGATATGTACAGTAACATTCTGCAAAGCCCCAACGCCTTAACACCCCCCCCCCCCCCCCTTTGCTTGCATTGGTGATTGGCTACCGTAAGAGTTGCTCTCATTGAAGAAGCTCCAACATAAACTGTTCAAATGTTCTACATGATACATAATCATCATGCTTGTTAAAGAAACGACTCCACAAAATACTAAAATACACATTTAAGGGGTATATATAAGATCCCCCTGACAAATTTCAGTGATAAGAAATCTCCCAATAATAAAGTTGTGGACAAGGACATCATATCTTAATGTGCATGTTACACTGAAGCTAAAGTCCCTCCTTGCTGTCGTACAGAAAGTGCACCATGTAACTAACAACACATTAATAAAATCATGAAAGTAAGAGAGAGACATGGAATGCAGTTTTTATAAGAAAATCATATCATGGAGCAAATTGATACTTCAAGTCACTGTACCAAGTCAGAACAGAAAAGGGAACAAAGTTCTATTAGCAAAATTTTTTATAAAAAAAAACTGCATTAGATAACACACACAAAGTCACGTAGTTGAGAAGCAATTAACCATAACTCTTACCTTCACTTGTTTCAGAAAAGACACACATAGGAACAAAGTCTTTAAACATATTCAAAGAGTAACTTTTGGGTATACGTCCAGTCTCGGATCCAGCCATCTCCATAGTAAACTGATCATATCAATTGATAAACTCGTAAGAAAAGAGAAAACGATAGAATTAATAGTATAATGTAAACTCATAACAAGCATGTCATCAAATCTTTTCCTTGTTAGCTTATACAATCAATACTAAAGAAACCTTTTACTACAATTAAAGGGCGAATTCATGATTAATAAAGAAAAAGGTAGCAAATTCATGATTAAGAATCTGTTATTTTCAAAGTAATTATTCTCTAATATCAACTATTTAAGGGTTAGAGTACCTGGAAAGAAGAAGGATCGTTGGATTTGAGAGGGTCAAGAGAGAGGACAACCTTGGCGATAGGCTGAGAATCAGAAGAAGAAGCGGCCTGGGTCTTCCATGACTTGGCTACCACGACCGGGCACTTCATTAACCAGACCGATTTATCAGATTTTCCAGTCTCCAAAAAGCCGCCGTCATTTTGATCTTCATCCATCTTCAAGCACTCTTGTTTCCTTAGCCTCTGTAAACTCTAAAAAGTTTCTTATTCACGTTTATTATTTGTCGGGAAGATTTGGCAAGGCTTATAATTTATTCAATCAGTTTTCTTCCACTTTCCCTGCGAAGACGGCGGTGACTTTTTTTTGAGACAGTAAATTACTAGTTCAGGGATGAAGAATTGGACCCTGACGAACCAGACGGAACGAATTTAGGTCACCGGATTTTGGGGGCAAAACAGAGGCAAATGTGTCTTTGTCCTAAAGCCAGTGAATGAAAGGCAAGTGTAATGGGTCTAATGGGCTTAAGAATATCGATTTGATTGGGTTGAGGTTGAAGCCTGTTCGAAGCTCATGGGCTGGTTAGGTTTTGGCTCATTTCCCGTATCTTGGTTCTTTTGGACAAGTTCGGTTTTTCAAGCCCAGACAATAATTTTTCATTTGTGCATTTTTGGCAGTTAAAGTGGTTAAAGTATTTAAATAGTTCTTTTATTATAATCAAAATTACATTTCAGTCTTTATATTATAAAAGTGAGTAATTTAATTATTGTATATTTAAAATTAGTGTAAAGAAGTAAAATTAATAATAGTGTTAATGGAAAACCGTCTAAATGCTGACATGGACATATGAAACTGATAAAAAAGATGATTTGAAAGAAAAAAATGATGACGTATCAATTTTTTTTATTCAGTAAAATTTAGAAAAACAAAAAAAAATTATCCAAATCTCTCCTTTACCCGTAAAAATATGTCATCATTTTTTTCGAAGTCATGTATTCTGTAAGTTTCTAAATTTCAACTAAGCAAAAAAAATTTGACATGTCATCATTTTTTTAAGTTATCTATTTGTCAGTTTCACATGTCCATGTCAGCATTTAGACAGCTTTTAATTAACATTTTTACCAATTTTAAACGTACAAAGATTAAATTACTCATTTTTACAAAAATTAAATTGTACTTTTGATTATAGTACAAATACTACCTAAATATTTTAACCCATTTTTGGCCCTGGCTTGATTGTTGAGATTTGAGACCAGTTTCTAAATCTTTTTTGAAAAGGTTTTATGCTGGTAAATTAGTTACTCAATTTTTTGTTAAATTTAATAATTTTAAATACGAACATAAAATTTAATGAACTTAAATTTAGGATTATCATATTTTGTGTCTTAAATGAAAAAAAAAAATATCAATATAGAGCAAAGAAAGAGTGTTGTCTAACTTTTCACTCAAAATAATAATCTTTTATGATTGAATGATATCATTGATGAGCAAAGCTAGTTGAAAAATAATAGGAGTAAGAGAACAAAAGGAACAAAAATGGTGTTTTGAAAAAGATATTAGTTGTGGGCCTGTCACCTGTGGGTCAGTGTGTTTACTTTTTCTCTACAGGTTACGTATCAAACTATAATAGAATTCATTGCAATTGTAAGCATGTACATAAATATGAAACCCGTTAAAATGGAGAAATAAATGCAAGGTGATAGAGTATATAAATTGCTTGAGAAAATAGACAATAACGTAAAAGTTCAAGAAAAACATATGTAAAGATTGGTTCAAACGTGTTTGAGAGTGTACTCCTTTATTTTTATAATAAAAAGTCAAGTGTTAACTTTAAAAAATATAATTATCTTACCATATTTTATGCTTTTAAATCGGTTAAATTATTGAAGATTTTATTAGAATTTAATTAGTTTTAGATATTTTTATATTTATTTTAATTATTCATTTTATGTTTAAAATAGTTATTTAGTTGTTATTTATATATTTTTATAGGTCCAAGGTGATCTGGAGCTTCGTGGTGCAAAACGATGAAAATCGGTACATTCTAATGAGCAGGCAGATTCGACTTCCGGAGCTTCTTTCATGAAAAACTTGATCTTAAAGACTTCATTTGAGAAAACTCCCTCTTGACTTTTGAAGCTGACTTCCATACCTTTTCAACGGTGTAAGGCTCGTCAAAGTCGGACAAGATTTGCCCAGTTAAAACAGCTGACGAAATACGAGAAGACGGCAGGAACCAATTCGGACAAACGGAGGATAAACACCAAGGAAGTAGTAGCAGTGGCGCCGCGACGCCGGGATTGTGAACAGTATTGCAAAAACGTAAAATAAATAAAATAAATAAAATAAAAAAAGCAAAACTTACCTGTTTTGCTTGGGAATGAAGTTTCGAACTTCAGGAAGCCTTGGACACTTTAAATTAGACTCTTTTAGGTCAGAATAAAGAGGATTGGAGTTCTAAAAACCTAATTCTCTCAAGAAGATAGTCGTCATCAAATTCTCTCTCAAGAAGATTGGAAGATTTGAAGATTCAAGATTCAAGAATTGACAACTCTTAGTTTTCTCTTTTCTCTTCTTTATTTTCTTGTGTTGTTGATGATGGTTAAATTATTTGATTATTTGTTTTCATTAATTATAATGAACTAATTTTCTTATACTAGGATTTCAATGAAACTCAACACATAATTTGAATTTACTTTCTCTCTCTAGCTTGATTTAATGGTTTGTTGAGTTGTTTGTTCAATCTTATTCTTAATGTTTCTAGTTGATTAGCCACCAATTAGATTGATTTCTTAACCTAAATACAACTAGACATAGGGAGTAGGGATGGCAATGGAGCGGGGCGGGGGCGGATTTTGCAGTATCCGCCCCCGCCCCGCCATAGTACTGCTCTGTCCCGCCCCCCTAGGGATGGCAAAACCCGATCTGACCGATGGATTTCGCACTGATCCGCTCCGAATGGAGAGGTTTTTTTTGGAGCGGGGTGGAGCGGAGCGGTTTTGGTAAATGCTTGCTCCACTCCGCCCCGCCCCGACTTTTGAAATTACTATTTAATCCTTTAAAATATTTTATATTTTTCCTTATATTTTTAATATATATTAGATATATATATAGACTAAAATCATATATTTACTAATATTTTATATCTATACTTTTAGTATATATGTATTCATATATTATATTAAAGATTTTTATATACTAAAATTATGTTCATGAATAAATTATAATATAATTTTTTACAATATTAAGTTAAAAATAATTAATATAAATTGGGGTGTAGCGGAGTGGAGCACCGTGGAGCGGTTATGGATGTAACCGACATCCATGGATGTAGATGTTTCCAACATCCATGCAAGAGTGGTGTGGAGGTGGATAAGGCAATATCCGCCCCCGTCCCGCTCCATTGTCATCCCTACGCCCCCCGCCCCGCTCCGCCATAGATGTTGAAATTTCAATACCACTACCACCTCCATGGATGTCGGTTACATCCATAACCGCCCCGCCCCATTTGATATTTATTAATTATTTTTATTTTTTTTCAAATAATAAAGCATTTTAAAAAAATTTAAATATAAATTAAATATAAACATGTTTCTAATATAGGAAGAGAAAAAAAATAAAGTATTAGGTTTAAGTTTTTAAAAATAAAAATAAAAATAATAAGTTTAATTATATTATTTTATTATTCATTTAAAAGCTAAATATGTAAGGGTAAAATTGTAATTTTAGTATTCGGGGCGGGGCGGTGCGGAGCAGGCAATTACTACAACTGCTCCATCCTCGCCTTTCAAACAAAAAAAATCGCACCGCCCTGCTCCGCATCCATTGTTCAAAAAAAAAAAAACCTCTCCATTCGGATCGGTTCGAAATCCATCGGTCGGATCGGGTTTTGCCATCCCTAATAGGGAGTTTAGTGTTAGACATGGATTGAATGACACATGTTTCATAATCATAGACATATAGTTAATTGGTTATGAAATATATTTTTATAAGACCATCAACAGATGCTTATAAATAAGATAGAACTTTAGGTTAACAACTGAGGATCATTAATCAAGTGAAGAGGTAGAGAGAGATTCAAGCGAAGTGTTGAGGAAAGTTGTAATCTTAAGCTTTTATAATTAATTGAATTCACTCTTTTTAATTTACTTGCTTATAATATTAGTTTATTTTAATTTAATTTTTAATTATTATCTTTAATTAGTTGTTTAGATAAGATTAAGTCATATTAATTTTAGTATTTAACGATTTTAATAACAATTTCTCATAAGTTCGACATTTTACTTTTATTTTATTACTTGTTTGAGATAGCGTGCACTTATATAACACCATAGAAAATTAATTGGAAAAAAAAAATACTAGTAGTATTAAAATATTATTTGTTAAACATTTCCCTTAAAAAAATTATCAAATCTCAAATGGCAATATTTTCCATTTCTTAAGTTAAATCAAGTTGTCAGACACCTAACGAATGAAAATAGAATACGTGTCAAAGTCTCATTATCCACCCACCTACTTACAATAATATGGGAACCACTGTTATAATATCTCTTGTCTCTGCACATTCACTTCACAAAGCTCTTTGCCCAAAATGGACCGCCTCTCTCTTCTCTTCCTCCTCCTCTCCTCCGTCGTTGCTTCCGCCGTTGTCGCCGACGTCATCAGCAACGACGGTCCTCTGATCCGTCAAGTGGTATACGACGGAGCCGTCGAGGAAGATTTCGATGATCAACTCCTCAACGCCGAGCACCACTTCACGCTGTTTAAATCCAAGTTCGGGAAAACTTACGCCACCCAGGAGGAGCACGATTACCGATTGGGAGTCTTCAAGGCTAACTTGCGTCGGGCCAAGCGTCATCAGCTCCTGGACCCCACCGCCGTCCACGGCGTTACGAAGTTCTCCGATTTAACTCCATTAGAGTTCCGTCGTCAGTTCCTCGGCTTGAAACCGCTCAAGCTCCCAGCCGATGCTCAAAAAGCTCCTATTCTTCCGACTGAAAACTTACCCGAGGACTTTGACTGGCGCAATCACGGCGCCGTTACTGGCGTCAAAGACCAGGTAATAATAAATTTTAAGTTTTTATTTATATGGATAATCCTTTTTTACGGATTAGTTAAAAACTTCCCCATTTTTATTTATGCGGATTTAGAAACTTTTCATTGATATGTAGGGCTCGTGTGGGTCGTGCTGGTCGTTTAGTACGACCGGAGCTTTGGAGGGAGCCCATTATTTGGCGACAGGGGAGCTTGTCAGCTTGAGTGAACAGCAGCTTGTTGATTGTGATCACGAGGTTTCAATCTTTCTTTAGTTTTCTTTACAGCTTTTAGAATGTTTTTTCTCTTTTATTAACAAATCTAGAAATTGATGCTTTAGAAGACGGAAATCTGTCTGTTATTTCATTTAATCCTAAAAAGATCATTAATTGTTGTGTAATTTGAGAATTTCAGAAAATTTTGCATGGTTTTTGGCTGTAATTCCATTTCTAAAAATTATGCTTAAAACTATTGGTGTTGATGGTGGTTGCCTTGACTACTGCCATAAAACTCATAGTGGGTGGCTTTTAAATTTTATCTAACCAACATCACCTCAATTAAAAACAAGAATTGGGTATTTTGCAGTGTGATCCACAAGAATATGGTGCGTGTGACTCAGGGTGTAATGGTGGGCTTATGACCACTGCTTTTGAGTACACTCTAAAGGCTGGTGGACTTGAGAGAGAGGAGGAATATCCTTACACTGGGAATGACCGTGGTTCCTGCAAATTTGATAAGACCAAAATCGCTGCCTCTGTTTCTAACTTAAGTGTTATTTCCATTGATGAGGATCAAATCGCTGCAAATTTGGTTAAGCGTGGTCCTCTTGCAGGTAAATTTGATATCCATGCCTTTTTGAGTGTTGGCATCATCACTTTTTAGGCTGAAATCTAAACATGTTTGCTTTGGTCATTGCAGTGGGTATCAATGCAGTTTTCATGCAGACATATATGCACGGGGTTTCATGCCCATACATTTGTGGGAAGCATTTGGATCATGGAGTGCTTCTTGTAGGGTACGGAGCTGCTGGTTACGCCCCGATTCGATTTAAGAACAAACCTTACTGGATCATAAAGAATTCATGGGGAGAAACTTGGGGAGACAATGGATATTACAAGATCTGCAGAGGTAACAATGTTTGTGGAGTGGACTCCATGGTGTCAAGTGTATCTGCCTTGCATATTAAAAGGCAGTAGTAGTCACAGTAGATTTGCCTTGTAAATAAATGGTAACAGTAGTATACTAATATGTTTCAGTAAGTAATATTTCCAGATTTATGCCACTACTTAAGACTCCTAGATATGCTATGGCTTGAAACTTAATACCCTTGTTCTTATGGATATCGCTAATGCTAAGAGATAATTATTCATGTGTGTTCTAATTAAGATATAAGTTGGTAATGGATGATATTTTCTCTGGGGCAGGCCAATGGCTGATTCCAAACTTTAATCTGATTACTGCATAATATTATTCTGTTAAGTAGTGTTTACTTTTCGGTTCTTGCTAATGTAGGAATCAGGTTTCTTGTATAAATAAATACAATATAAGTGTAACAATTATTTATGTTTTCCAATTAACAGACAATCCTACAAACCACCAATGTGGAAAGACAATGGCATCTGACTCTTGTAAGACTCACTCTACTGAACAATTTTACAACATTGAGTAAGGGGGGCAAGTGAACAAGCTTGTTGTCCAACACTTGCCTCCTTAGTTCTCTAAAGATTTCCTAATCCCAATAAGCAACTTCACCAATTCCTATACAATTTCTAATTCGAAACCCGACTATGTTTTGTAATTTGTATCCTACCTTTTGGCCAATAAAAGTTTTTCAACGTTTTTATTATTTTATTTTCATTCATCTTCCTCGCTAAGCAATGCAAATGAAAATGGCTGGAATTTATAACCATCACCTTCATAGAACTTATTCTGAAACTCCACCCAATGAAGCCTCAATGCGTGTAAGAATGACTGAGAGTTTCCATCACTAGTAGCACACCAACCGTTGCACATATGAATACAAATATGCCAACAATAAGAATGATGATATTGTTGAATCTGCAACAATTCAAACGATAACAATTATTTTGTTTAAATTCGAAATACTTTCCAAAGTAAGAAAAAGAATGTGTTGTAGAGAAAAATACTCACCCCCAGGCCAAAAGTAAAACCTTGCAATACACTCGACAACTCTGAATGGGCTAGACTGTGAAATGTAAAATCAAACAAATCAGATGCGGTTAGAAGGCCTATCTTTGCAAGGAAGGGAAATGAAAAGATTTCTAAGTTGTTACAACCTACCTAAGAGCCCATAACGGCAGATATGAAGCTGTATTAGACACTGCTCCAAGCACAAATTCGATGGTATGTATAAGTTGATGAACAAATACCTCGCTGAACTCAAATTCTTCATGGCTACCAAAACCATGATGCAAATCCATTTCAAGACGGTCATCAAGGCTATCTAATAGTGCATAGGATTGACCATGGTGCCTCTACATCAATAAGAAATGATATAGTAAAGAATTTGACAGAAGAGACGGAAAACAATTAAATTTTATAAAGCATGACCTATATACAGTGAAAGATATTATCTATAGAGGGAAAGGCGAGTGTTGTCCACATACTTCATGGTGTTGCTTCTTTAAAAGAAAAGGCTTTGGAAATAACATGCATGGTACAGAAACAAGAGCCGCTAGGAGTAACACAATCTGACAAAAAAACACAAAATCTGTAAGTCCGTGTCAAATAGCACAAGAGAAAATCTTTGCATAGTTATGAATATGAACTAAACCTGGAGAAACTTCTGACCGAAAAAAAGCTGATTGTCACCAAGCTCATCTGTAGGACTCAAGAACATATATGTATCATCACATGATAAAGATCAGCTTGAGAACCAGTGCACCATTTTACAACTATGAGGAGTGACAAATATCCAAACAGACTGTTCAGAAATATAATTTGGGGAACAAATTAGTACCTAAACAATGTTACAAGTTAAATGAATGTGTTAGTCAAATCACTATATTTTGTGAAGGCAACCAACAAAAACTCATTCTCAAACGAATGAAAAATCAATGATAATGGAAGACAATTAGCATCTGTTCACACAAATAACTGACACAAGCAAATTCTGCACATTGGACTAGGGCATACCAAGAGACAAATATGTTTTTCACAATGGATTTTAAATAGTACTAAAGTTAGATTTGATGACACTGTTGTGGTCACAGTGTTATCCTCTTTTCAAATTTTTTTTTTTGGCTAAGCAACTGCTTACTATTGAAACTGAGATAAGCATTTTGCGAGTATTCTACAAAATCAATCATTGTGCCTCACCAAATGTTGAGTTCACTTTCGAAAAATTTTGCATTGAAGAAGCTCAATATGATTCCAAGATTCATCTGAGCTACTCCAAGCAAAATTGACATCTTCATCTTCAATGAGTTAAGAAATGGTAGCTCACTCCGAGTACCATGCCACTTAGGATCCACACCAAAAGGATAAGTGGCACGTACTTTTACTAAACCTGCTGTAGAAGCATCGCTGCAATGCAAAGAGATGAATGTAAATAATTCAAAAGGGAGGACAAGAACAAATTCAGGTTCTGTCAATATACTCTATCATACACACAAATACTTACCTGCAAGAAGGATCATGGCATCTATAAGCAGAGGGCCCAAATAGTTCAAACGGGACTGAAAAAAATTCATTATATACCAATCCTGTGTAGATTGAGAACAATGCCATCATCATAATAACATAGCGACCACCAAAAATCATTTCTGTGATGTCTCCAAGCTTCTGTTGTTGATGAAGAAAAATTAAAATAAAATAAGCAGAAGAAACAAAACAATTACGAGGAACATGAAGTGCATTGCCAAAATTATCAGGAAGCTATTCACCAGTTACCTGACTAGAAAATTTCTTTTCTCTGATTATGAAATATGATGTAGCCAAAAACAGGCATATACCATGGCCCCAGTCACCAAACATGACAGCAAAAAGGAAAGGGAATGTGATGATTGTGAATACATCAGGATTTGCTTCCTGATACTTTGCAATCCTGCAATAATATTAACTTAGATTAGTTCTTTTCCACAATGATTTGGTTTAGAAATGACATGTCAACAAGCTAAGTAAATATGCCATAGCACAGAACATCTAAACTAAGGAAGAGATCTCTTATGTGACTGAGGAGTCAGGACATAGACAGCCAGAGAGAAGACACTATGAATTTCAAGAGATCCACTTTGTCTCCTTAAATGCGATAGCAGCAACTATTTAATTGACTAACCCATATGCATCCACGATTTCTGGAAAAGCAGAAGTAAATTTGTTGGTGCGGGAATAGGTAGGAGGTGATTCCTTTTTCTGGAGAACATGAAATATGGTCCCAACTTGCGAGTTGATGTCAACAGTTGCCTGGTGTAACACATTTTGAATCTGCAAAATCAAGCTTAAGATGATTAAAGTTTCATTTTTCAACTTGGTTAGTGCAATTTAACCAGGAATGCCATGCAGCAGAGAGGGAACGATTACTGGTTAAGAAAATAGACCTTGTTTGTTGCAAAACCAGAGCACCAACCTTCTGCAACAAGACATTTTTTTGTAATATCTATACTGAGCATATTCAAAGTGTGATCAATGGATTTTTCTTTCTTCACCTACATAAATCAGAAGAAAAAACAGTTCAGTGACTTAAGAAAGCATAGACTTGAAAAGAACTCAATAAAGGTTAAAGCCAGCCACAGAAACTGACCTGCAATCATATGGACATTAATTTAAAACATAGATAGACGCATATGTTTTAAAAAGAAAAGGAATTAAATCAATTTCAACAAACCAAAAGGCTCCAATGCTCAAAGTGATAGGCAATTGTCTGTAACAAGTTGCTTTGGTGCACCAGTCCATCAGTAGTAGTTTTAAGCTTTTCAAGTCTTCCAGACACCTATAGATAAGAGAGGTTACAAAATTCAGATTGCTCTTTATTTGACAAGAAAAGCGTGAAACCTCACCCAGGCGCGATTTGATGAAGCAAAGTACACTTAAAATCTGAAAACTGCAAAATGCTCACATAATAGGTTAGAGCTACAACTGGGCATTATGTGCAAACATAGAAAAATAAAAAAGAGCTCTATGCAACCTTTTAGTGCTACTATCTTCAAGATCTATGCATATCATTAACTATTTTAATCACCTTTCAGCATTATGATAGGTAGTTTCCTTTCAACAATGCTACCCTGCTCAAGGTGCTTTTTATTTCTGTCACAACTTTAGCATTAGGCTCTGCCTTCTATTCTTTTAACCAAAGACAAAAATCTTATTCAGACCTCTACGAGAATTAAACAAGGTCAAAAACCAATGCAGGCCAACAGACAAAATTCAAAACTTCTCTTAATGAACAAAGTCTAATACCAATTCCAGCATATTGATTAGACTAATTGACGATTTCCAGAATATCATAATTATTTCACCCCCACCCCTTTCAAACCCAACCAAAGAAAGAGAGAGAGAGAACACAACTGAGACATAGCAACAAGAAAAGGAAAGAAAATAACAAGAAAAATGCTTGCACTATCCTCAAGTTTCAAATTCCATATAAACGTGATTCCTGATTAATACCAAAATGGTATAAAGCATACCTCTGTAATGATCTGAAATTGTCTGCCTAGCTCCTCTGTGAATGGGTATCTGTTTGCTCCAAAAGCTTCAGAAATTTTCACAATTTTGTTCCGTGATCTTTCACCAGAATAAAAGACGACAAACACATTTTTCTCAACCTGTAATTGCAAATAAAAACGGTAAAGGTCTCTTATCTCTGAACATAAAACTGATAAAGAACATGCAGGACTAAAAGAAGATATTACAGTAATACGCATACTGATAGATACGAGTAGCAAATTGATGTCATACAAACAAACCTTATGAGCTAAGAGAGAATTAAAGAAAAAGTATGTATGAATAGAAGAACCACAGATGAATGCCACTCTAAGAAATTTAGATCTATAATGGTAAATGCAGGAATTAACCTTCTGCCCAGATGCAGGATCAGTGACTTCAAAAAGACATTCCCTCTGGTAGCAGGAAACAGGATTCTTTCAAAAGCCAATGATTTCTCTCTTGGAACAAGACCACTGACAAATCCCAGCTTAACTTGCTTCGATGGATCAGTAACCATTTCCTACAAATTATAAACACCCTAAGCATCAAGTAAAGAAGAATAGATGGCGTCAGTAACACTAATATAGAAAATGTAGAAACTGAAACTATACTTGCTCCAATAATAATGGACTGTCAATGGATCCTTCACCCCCTTGCTGAGCTTCAGCTTCTCTCTGCTTAGCTGCAGCACTGCTCTGAGCTGACTGAAAAAACTCACCAGCCTGAAATAAGAAAACAAATACCATTATAATCAATTATTATGGAATCATAAGGCTATTTCTTTAAGTTACAAAGATAGGTGATAAGCCGATTATAGGGAAATATGGAATTAAAGATATTCACTTCTACTGCCTTAATAACCAGCGAAATGCAACCAAGCAACCAAGAGATGTAGGCGTACCTTCTGGACAAGTAGCTTATGTTCTATTAGTTCATTGTAACTTTGTTGCAACTTCTCTTGATTTGCATTCGTCTCTATCAACTCGGCTTCCAGTTCTCCAAGTTTCACCTAGAAATACCACATATAAAGTTGTTTTTCCATATAACAAAGAAAATATTAAAATCCAAAGCATCCTTTATACCTCAAAGCTATCTAAACCAACATCATCACTCTTTGCAGATCTAGCCGAGGGTGATAAACCAGCCTTTGTCATCTGCTCCTTGAAGAAACGTAGCTTGCGTGCCATTTCCCCGCATGTCTTGACCTATATGATATAATAACACATTAAACTACAATAACTAAAAATTAGCATATATTTTACGAGATCACGATGAATCGATATCCTGGCAGAGTTTCTCATCTAACATTCCACAGATTTCCGCAAATGTATGAGTTGATATCAAATATATATACATTTTATAAGAGTGAAAATTCCAAGTTAGGAATCAAAACGACCATTTGAGAGCAGAATTTCATGAAAAATAAATTTAAATTGTAAATATAAAGGCAGACCTGTGTAGCGTAAGTTCGTTGGAACGGGCTCTTCTCCGAATTGAGCTGGAAGAACAAGATCAAACACATTAAATCTATAGATTTTTCAACGAAATCTCACAAATTCCAAAAAAAAAAAAATCAAGAAACTGGAAGAAACTAACGTCTTTGAATTGAAAGAAGACGAGATCACCGAGATAAAAGATGTTGCGATGAGTTGATTCAATAGGGATAATGAGTTGCACCAATTGCATTGGCTCCGACCGCAGCAGATCCATCGTCGGACGCTGTCTTCCCTCCCCCGTTATTATAAAAATCGAAAGAATTCTTTAGAATTGTTATTAATATTTATAGAAATCAAATCTATATATAAAATGTGTGATTTATGTACAGGAAATTTCGTAGCCAGTGAAAATTCGCCGGAGAACGATCCTCAGGCGTCTCACGACCACTGGTGATGTTCGCTTGTCCGTTTCTGTCTTCCTTCCTTTCTTTTTATTCTTTCTATTTATAATGTTTCCGTTTCACCGTCGTTTTCACGCGCTCTTTTTTGGGTGGACGGTAAGGAAAAGTGAAAATGAAAATACGATGTCGTTTCATTTGCATCTCATCAACGTTTAAAATGCGGTCCCTTGATCTATAGCTATTTTGGATCGAACGGTGGCTTATAAGTCAGCCGTGAGTCAACTGGCGCTTTTTTTTTTTTCTTCCTAGAATTGGCGCCTTATGTTTTAAAGGAATTAAAAAAAAAATTCTCTCCAAGGATAAAACTAAAAAGTTTATATTTTATGCATTTATAATGTATAGATTTATATATTATTAATAAATTAAATGAGGTCATTTCGTTAAAAATCATTAAAAATAAATGTATATATATATATATGCCTACCATCACATAAATGTATTATCAGAGAATAAATAATCATAAATATTTTTTTTTCTTTTTGTTTTGCGCTCTTATGACTATAGTCATTAAATAGTACTACTAATAATACTCATTAACACAGTGATTTTTCTTCATTTGGATGCACACAATCAATAGGAAATACATTAGGATGTATGTAGGACCAAAAAGAAAATAAGTTACATTATTTTAAAAAAAATAATACTTAATGCATTATTTTCGTTATATTTAAAAAATGATATATTTAAAATAAAAATAATAATATCATTGACTAAGAAAAAAAATGAAAAATAATATATTAATCATATTTTTAAAAATATCACTTTAAAAAACAATACTAATTAACATTTCCCTTATCAATATTTACCAAACACTTTTAAATAATCATTCTCAGCTCCCATTTCGACAAAAGTAAAACTTTACATAAAGAGTACTCCCGAATGTTTCCATTGTTAGTTGTTACACAAGTTAAATTCTTTCATCATTTAATGCTTAGAAATAGAAATGAAATAATGAAATGTTATCCAACGTTTTTCACACAAGAATTGTTAAATTTCGCGTCCGCTGTGATGTATTATACACTTTGTGGTTTGGAGTTTTGATTATAATTTTATAATTTTATCGTTCGAAAAAAGATACCTCAATTATGGAATGATGATGCCTTTATTATAAGTCACAATCTAATATTTGGCTATGAACAATGTGAGATTCTTGTTTTTCCTTCAACACTATATCTCTAATCAAGGATGTAGATTATATATATATTTTTACGAAGCCAATTTAGATTCTCACATATTATGCTATTGTTGATTCAAGGGTTAGACTATGTTGTTATAAGATATTGTCTAATTTGGAGGTAGGAGCCTCTTCACGTTTTTATCCTTTAAGAAAAGAACAATATATTTTTTATAAGTCATAATCCAATCATTGACTATTAGATGTGAATCGATTTTCTCCTTAAGACTAACCTCTTACTTAATTGAGAGTGTGGATTATGTTTTCGTTGAGGATTGATGTGGATTTGTACAAACGACATCATTATTAATGTATAAATTATTAAATTGCGCGGTTATGGGATATTGTTCGTAAGTCTACACAGTTTGCGTAAATTTCATGCTCTTTTCTTTTTGGTTATTGGTAATAATTACTTGCAAGATGAAATTAAGTAAAAACGACAAGGGCGCCTCTGATAATCAAAATCCTTTTGCCAATGTTTCAGTTTGCTGTAGCCTACAGTGCATGCAATGTGCTTAGCTTTAAATGCAAACAGCAGGCCGACTATCTTTTTTGGCATCGAAAATCACAACGATCTAGCCTGGTGAAACAAAACCGAGTTTTTGGACCACAAATTTGCAGCAGCCCAGCAATACAGCAATACAGCCAAGATCGCAAGAGGCTATGGTAGATACTCATGCGGCTGGCGACGATATGTCCTATGCCAAAACCTTAGTTCACAACCCCATACTGCCTATTGTCGGAAACCCTAGCACTATTGTTCTGGATACCTCTACTCTGGCCTTTTTTCCCTCACTTTATAAGGATAAATATGGACCAACCCTCTATCCTTTTCTCTTGTCGGTTCAATAATTTGGGAAGTTTCCGTAATGAAACATAGCAGCACTCTCGCCTCTTGATGGCTAATGATTACGCCAAACTTGGTTAGCTTTGGTCAGCTAAATGGGCCTTTTCGATCACACTCAAATATAGCTAATTAAGCTGAGATCTTCTCTCTCAACAGTCTCGATCAATGTTGAAAAGCAAACAAAGCATCTTTTCTGATTTAATTCTTGTCCCCAAAAAAAAAAAAAAAAATCTTGTGATTCATGACTTGGTTTTGTTACTTACTACATAATCAACTGATATTACCTGCTAATTACGCAATCTAGGAGACACATCAAATTAGGCTGAAGCTGGATTATATGGGTTTGAGAAAGGGGATATGAGGTAAGTTCTTAGCTGCTTTTCTTTTTCTTCTCTTTTTTTCCTGGTTTTGTGGGGGCTATGCCGGAAAGTCTTGCTATCATTCAAGAATTAGGTAACCATATTCTTCGGATGCATCTAACTTAGGATACTGAGAGTCAATTCTATGTGGTGTCATGACTCATGACCAAGAAGAAAGCATGCCGCAGACCACATGCACTGCTGTCATTCATTCGGATCAATATTAGAAAATTTCTCCATCGCACATGCATGCAAAATGTTTTAAAAAGGATTTATGAATTTAAGTGCCTCGTCAAGTCTGTTCTGTAATCTAGCCATAATTTTGTCTTCAAATTTCGGTGCTTTCTAATATATATTCATATATTTATAATATTACTTTTCAAAACTTATTGCTTTAAAATATAGTTCAAATCAATAGTATATAATATTAAAAATAAGTCACAATTATACTCATGTACTTGAAACAACAGCCAATTTTAAAAACCCTAACTCATATTTCTATTACTATTTTTTTATTTAACTTTCTAAAAGCTACATAATTTAAAGGGAAAAAAGAAAAGAATAGGAGGAAGAGAAGATGACAAAAAAGGAGCATGTAAATTTATTAATTAAGGAACTCTATCTAAAATGACAGATAAATTAATAATTAATACTAGGATAAAGAATCAATTAAGTTTGGGCAGCTTTAAATTAAGGTTGGGAAATGGTCTTGGGATCTAAAACAACTAATCATAAATAATTTGGTCTTATTAAATTTTACCCATTGCCTTGCTAATTAAGATTGGTTTACTAACAGAATAGCTAGATTTCTTCTCTCAAATGCACTTAGATCAAGTAGTCTCTAACCTCTATTCAACTTTTATTTTATTTTAGATTAAGGTTTTCTCTCTGGGTGTGGGTATTATCTATCGTCATACTACTTTTGGTTACTTAAGCCTCAAGCTAGCTACTAATTGTCCTCTACATTATTATTTTCCTCATTATTAATTTCATGGTGTATAAAAAAAAATTAGGGATTATAACATGATGAAATGGACAAAGGAATCCGAGAAAGAAACTTGACCCCTATTCTCCAAGAGGGTGTTAAAAAAAAATAGCATTAGCTAGCTATGCATGCCCCTAAACCTAAAGTATAATGTTTTGCCTATGAGATTATAAACAGTAATTAATTTGGATTACATCATTCCATAATATTTTGCATAATAATTTAGCATGCAGAGAATTCCGTAATTACCTAATCGATATGCTTAAAATACACTCATGAGAGAAACCCCACTGTTTAGCCAAAAAAAAAAAGAAAGAGAGAGAGAAACCCCACTTAACAAAACATCGTTATTGATATAGTATCGATCCCGATCTTATTGATAGGTACATATTAATTTTAAAGTAAATTGATACATATAAGGATTCGTTTTAATTTTTACATTAATTTATATGGATGCATATCACCTTGTGTCAATCCATGTCGATCATGTTGGTTCACACAAGATTTTGCTTTTTTTATTTTATTTTATTTTAATTTTTTCACTTATTTTATTGCTTTAATCAATTCTTAATACTTTTTATCGTTATCATTTTTATTTTTATAATTTTATTATAAATAATATAATTTATTAAATTAAACTATTGAACAATAACTATTATGTATTTTTTAATACTTTTATATTTATTTTATTTATTTGAGATTTAAAACTTTTAGATACTAAATATTATAATATTTAAAATTTATATTTACAAATAAATATATATAATGAAAATATATTTTTAAATGTTTATATATTTTATAAATAAAATATATATTTTTAAGCTAAAGTCATTTTATTAATAAAGAGAAAGAATCAGAAAAACTGCGTCAAAATGATACATCAAATCACACTAATATCAATATATATAATCGTAAAAAAAAAAAAAAAAAAAATACTTCCACTAACTACTTTATGAAACAAAGTCCAAAAAGAAATAATAATAAAGAGCACCAGGAAAAGAATACACTAACTCCAATCCATGACAAGACCACTAGAAAGTCGCGTGTTATTACCCTTCTAACCTTAATATAATCATCAGTAAGAAAGTTAAACTGGTTCGAGAGTATCAAACTAGACGACGTGCTATTTCATTTCAAGTAGCTAGCCTTGCATCTCTCTTATATTTTAGGCCTTGAAAATAACATAAAATCTGCTAAAAACGCTCAAATTATTAGCTAATTAATGACAAGATCTAGTAAGTAAATTTGCACTCTTACCTTTATTTTTGTTTGGTACATTTTGCAATCCTATCTTTCATGTTAATTGAAATGATGCAACGTCCACAATTGTGGAGCAAAACAGCTTTCTTTTGTCATTGTTGTTTTATTCAAAACCCTCATTTTACTTGGGCTGCAGCTTTCGATCTCAAGATATATATATATACTTATATTCTAGTTAGCCATGATTTCATCAGTGATTTCTGAATCTTGACATCTTCTATAAAATCCTACATCAATCTCTTTCCCTATGAATTTATTTTCCCCACAACCTAAGATTCTTTTTCCTATTCACTGCTATTATTCATTTCATGATCTTGAAGAATCATCATGTTCTGCCATCTAGAATTTCTTGTTCAAGGTGATGAATCCTTAAAACCCTCCATTATAATAAATCTTTGAATATATCCAACTCCAACTCCCTAAATCAAAGATTTCCATGATAGCAAAACGACACACTAAAGTTCCAACTTGTAAATGCAATGAATAATTTCTGACCAGTAGCAGCATGAGAAAATCACAGTCACAGCCTACATGATCTTCCTCCCTTATAGTCCATTACTCCGAATGATAATAAAACTAAAAGCAGAGAAAACAACATCGAATCACAAGAGTCATCAGTTAAGGGTGCAATATCTTCATGATTAAAGATGATCAGAGCACATTTTTTGAGCCAGAAACTACAAAACTTGGGAAAGTTTCATAATCTTTCTGTTTCTTCCCCATGCGATAATTCTAGAAGCCTAGACAAACAGAAGCATCTCTCTAGATATCCATTAACTCTTTCCTACCTTAGCCTATATCATGAGTCTCAGACTAAATATAACCTAATCACATGCACATAGTTGCAGAGAAGCATTGAAAGTTATCGGCTAATGAGCAAGGGTTTCCACTCTAGCAGAGGGTCACATCCATGCACGACTATTCAAGTGCCTGAATTTGATTTTCATTGCAGAGATAAGTAGCCGATATAAATGCCCAATAAAACTTGATATGTTTATACGTATAAAAATACGTACATTCTCTTTCAAAAAGAATGAGAGGGAGATGGAGGATAAGGAGATCTTTCATGGTTTTGCTTTTTGGAATGGATTGCCAGGTTTTTATTTGCCAATGCATGAAAGACTTGTAAAGTTGCTTCATGCGCTTCTTTTCTTTCTCTCTCCAGAAATTATTTAGAGAGATTTAAAAATTAAAAAAAAAAGGGTTTTAAAATTCTTTGCTTAGCCGAACACGAAACCTAATTTTCTCGTCCCATTTCCATCCGGCAAGCAAACGGATAAATGGGAAAAAGCGGCTTCGAGTTCAACACCAACCAGAAAGCAGATTCAAGATCAATAAAAAAAAATTATATATAAAAAAAAATCAATAAAGAAATCCAATAAGAAACAAAAAAATAATTCACACACAAAAAAGCACACATCCACATGCTACACTAAGTGCACTCAAATTGAAAAAAGAAGGGACTACTCATCGATCGGATAAAAAACAACCACTGAAAATCTGAATTGAAATTCGAAAACAAAAACCAACGTCCCCCAATATCATATGCATCCTCAGTTTCTATTCTCATTCAAATTCCATGCTGTCTACTTCGGTGGGTGTTAATTAACATTTAACATACTAGTTACTAAAAAGGATCACAAATAACAATGAGAGCTAGAGACCAACAATAATCTAGAGTCGTTTCTGACAAATGGAAGCTTATTGCTAAAAGGAAGGGTCTGCTCCTATAGAGAGAGGGAGAGAGACCTGTAAATCAAGACCTTGGAGGTGGGAAGAATTGCGTACCAGCAATGAAAGCATTAAGTGGAGCTGGATAAAGAGAAGGGTCAAGCATACTTGTGCCGGGATTGCTCGAAGTAGCAGCTGTTGTCGTTGTTGCAGCTGCTGCAGTGGTAGCAGCGGCTGTGATGAGATTGAGTTGCTGAGAGCTTTCACCGCCACTGGTGTAACGACTTTCAGGGCCTCGATCGTAGAGAATTCCCTTGAATACATGCCCTGCTATATTCACAGCCGTTTGATAAGCGAACTCCTCATCTACATCGTCCATAGCGCTTACTTTTACACAGCGGAAGACTGCTGGAGAACTCACTTCGGGAGGGAATTGACCCAGTTCCAACCCTAATTTTCAAAGTCCAACAAGATAAAAAATAATAATAAATCAAGAGCTAATAAAAATCGAACATACTAAAATGAAAAGAAAAGAAGAAAGAGGATTTCTTTGGATTTTTTCGCGAATTTTATGGGACTTTTTCGTCAGTTTCACCAGCAAACAGTGGCAGAATTAATGGGAAAAAGAAGAAAAGAAAAGGAAAAGCAGTTGGGTGGGTGACTATGGAGGTGGACTTGCTCACACGCAAATGATACGGTCTTGTTGGGCCACTAGTACTGCTAGAAGTCATGGGAATTCCTCAAGAACTTACCAAATTAAACTTTGTGTAGCTAAGTTTGCAATACACGTTCTTGAAAATTCTCCATCATAGACCTTTCCAAGATTTCATTTCAAACAATCCAACCTTCGATTTTTTTTCCTGCTTTTTTTTTTTTTTTTGGTGTTTTCTTTTGTTTGTCTTTGTATCGTAAACTAGTACAACTTTACCTGACGTGGTGGGGAATAAACGAGTGCAGGCAAGAGAGGGAGAACCTTGATTCTCTCTCTGCCTTTTTGGATTCTCTCCTCGAAACTGTTGTTGGTGTTCTTGTTGCTGATTTTGCTGCTGCTGCTGCTGTGTTTGTTGCAAAGCAGTGAGTTGTTGTTGCCTCTCTCGCCTTTTGGCAGCAGGAACCCAAGTACTCTTGACGTGAGTTTGGCACTGAAACCCTCGGCTTTTGCAACAACTCCTGCATCTCAAATGTGCACAATCTTTCTTAGCTTGGTTTCCACAATCTTGGCAGTTCATACCTCCTCCTTGTCTCATAACCGTAAACACTGCTGATCTCGAAGACGACTCATCAGAGAGGTTAAAGCCGCTAGTTCTTCGACTAGGACCCGCTCCAAACGAGTAGTTGCTCGCGTTTTGCTGTTGGTAATAATACTGTGGCCATATCTCAAACCCTTTGTTGTAGATCTCCTCGTTTCTGTAAAAATACAGGTTCTCTTGTTTATCTTCTCCTTCTTGTTTGTTTGCAGCTGCTCCTTCTCTTCCACCTAGATAGAAGAAGCCAGCCATTTGTTACACCCAAAAGCTGAAACCAACCTCAATTTGAACCAAAAATCCATAGCAGAAACACCCTATTTAGTACACCACACCCTCCACCCCCCAGATCACTAGTTTGATGAGCTGGTTGGATTTTCCCTGGGGTCTTTATGGGTTTTAACTGTGGAAAGCTTTTTCTGGTGAGTTTTTAAAGATCACTGCTAGTCTGCGAGTGTTTGTAGGGTGTTGTTTTGACCCGATCTTTGTTATTTCCGCTATATCTAACCCCTGACTGACCCTCCCTCACCCTGAATGACTAGAATTTAGTAGAAGAGCCTGTTTTTCTTTTGTGAATTTTGGGTGTTTTCCTTTTCTTTCTTTTTTTCTTTTTTTTCAACTTTTGAGGTTAAAAATCTTTAAGATTTTCTTTTTAGGGTAAAAAAACAAACAAGGATGGTTTCCCTTGACTTATCTCTCTCTCTCTTCAATTCCCAGCAATAATGGCACGGAATTAGAGTCCCTGCAACGCCGCCATGAGAACTGAACTCCGCTCCCTGTTATACTCTCACCTCATTTATGACAAAATTAGCTCAGTACTCTTCTACCTCTGTCTAAATTCTAACTAAAAGAACAACTTGTTATAAATCTCCGGTTTTTGTTGAGTAATGTAAGTGAGAGAGAGAGAGAGAGAGAGAGAGAGAGAGAGAGAGAGAGAAAAGAAGGACAAAGATGCAAGAAAATATCTCTCTGGGCACTTCTCTACAGTTCTCTTCCAGTTTCAATGAATCTAATCAACTAAAGGTTTGAATCTCTGCCGTTGCATGTCCATCGTACGTTCCCTATTCCCCCACGTGGCACAGCATCAGCTTTTCATTATTCGTCCTTGCACCGGAAAACCCGCTAGTACTTTTCTGACCATTCCTGTAATTGAGATTGATTTTTTTTTTTTTTTTTATCTTAACAAGCAATCTAATTCTAACCTGAAAAACAAATAAAAATAAAAAAAGCCCATAACGTCACCCTTGTCCTTTTCATTAACTATCACAGACGTAGCTATCACTTAACATCTGTGACCAATACCGGATCCAACGGTGAAAGAATTGCCTGTCATGAGATCTTGTTAGAATGAAAATTTTACGTGTCTATTTTCCTCACCTGTCTCGCGCGGGGTTTTTTTTTTTTTTTTTCCGTCAATGCCTCGTATTTTCTTAAAATTCCTAATGTAATCATTTTATCATTTGACTCGAAAGTCACATTTTCACAATTTATTTTCATTAAGAAATTAAAAAAAAAAAAAAACAACTACGATCCCATTTGAAGCATATAGGTCAACACCTTTGATGTTATATTTGACAGAAATAGTTTTATTTTAAAGAATAGCAAAGTGACTACATGCATGAATAATATGAAAATAATAATAATAATACTAATATATAATAATGTGTTGGTATTTTCAATTTCATTATTCTTTGCGTTACTTTCATGTGACTTAAAGTTTTATGTTTAAAAGTTCACGTTTGATTGATTGAAAGAAAAAAAAAAGTGCAATGAAACAACAAAATTAAGTATATACAATTGTTGGAATGTACTTTAGATTATAAGTAATTTAATTTCTAAATAAATTTATTAATTCATCAATTGATATTTAATTATTAATTCAATCTATCATCTTATATTAACACAGATAAAAAAAACTTCAACACTTTAAATTTTAATTAATGACTATACTTAGATAGATTAAAGTTGTAAGTACAAATTAAAAAAAGAAATCACGATCATTGCTAATTAGAAAATGACTTCAATAACCCTAGACCAAAGTGACCTCATAATCAAATAATCACTTGGAAACCGCGTGAAAATTAGCGGCCTGGATTTTAATACAAATTTATAAAGGGTTCGTTTAATCGATATCTACAGACATTAGTTAAGAATTATTTATTTATCATTTCAGATTATTTTTTTTACTTTTAATACATTATTTTTTACTGAATTAAAAAAAAATAATGCATTAATTATAATTTTATATATATATATATATATAGCATCTTAACCAGTGTTTATAGGTATCAGTTAACATTTTTCATTTATAAATAATAAATAATAATTATGATTATGAACAGGTACGGGCGGCGGTCTTAGTCCTAATCGTACACCATAGCCGCTTGACAAAACAGGCTTTGCCGTGCCTAATCTAACCTTTACTATAATAAAGTAATTAATCATGATTATTACTAATTAATATCCAAAAAATCAAAGGAAAAAGTTGATTAATTTTAATGCTAATTTTAATTAGGGGCCCGAGGCGATGAACCTTTTTTTTTTGGCCTTTACTGTTGACTCTTGGCTAATATACTCGATTAGATTGTTTATTAGAATATAGTAGCAGACATGGAGCTCCTAACTTTGATGAAATATATTGGGGCTGAAGCTGATCTCCTCGTGATTTTAAACTAGGGAGCCTAAATTGCCTTTTTCTGGACAGGAATGAAAACAACTATACTTACTTACTATATATCCCTCTTCGAGGTACGATGAAGCTACGTTCTTTTTTCTTCTTTTCTTTGTTTTTTTGGAATTAAAGGAGTCTTACTCTTGTAAAAGGAAAAGGGTATGCCTGGTTTCATGTAAGCATCAGGCTCATCGAAATTTTGAGGAACCTAGCTAGCTTTTTTTTCCCCTTTAAATGTTCTTGATTTTCGATTCTTTTTTTTTTGTAAATATTTGCTTATTTTACATGTAATTTTGTTCTATATAATCTTTAATGGAACACTAACTGATCTAAACTAGTTGAGAAATTAGGTTATTAATTTTTTGGTGCATGGCCGTGATAGATGGTTTATGTTTAAAGAAAAATTTAGACTTCTTTACTACATCATGCCTACCTCCGGGTGTCGTAATGTAATTCTCGAATAGGATTAGAGTTGGGTAATGGGTTTAACTCAATATTTCAAAAAGTGCTTTGGGACCTCATCGAGCCATTAAAGAAAAACTTATTATCTGCAAGTTGTACTAATTTAGGTTCTTTTTGACAATGAAGAGTTCTTTAATGTAGAGATTAGGGAAGTTATCAAGGTCGTTTTTAATAGAGTTATTATCATGAATCATGATGCGACACTTCTTACCATTGTTTCTTATCTCTCCTTTTTCTTTTCTTTTTTGGTATTTTTCTTTATTTTTTAACTTAATCTTGTTCTAATTTAAATTTAAATTTGAATTATTGAAATTAAAATTTTAATATTTTATCAACAAATCGTGCAATTATTAACAAAAATTATAATTGTGGAGAGGTACTTTTCTTCGTCACATTGAATATTATGCAAAAGAAAATAAAAAACCCAATATCATCTTATCCATGAACAATGAAGTTTTAAAAAGTTACAATGTGGTCTACATTTTTTTCTCCAATTCTAAATGAAAAGAATTCATTGTTGGATGTGTATATTTTCTATGATTAATATAAGTATATTTTTGGTCTTAAACGTTTTTCCTAATTTCATTTTTCTTGTCAATCAAACTCATATTTACTGATTATATAAATATATATAGTTTGGAATATCATATATGGGTGCAAATTAGAGGAAAACTTTCAAATTTTCTTCAACCTTCATTTTTCATATCATTTTAAAAATTAAGAAACAAAATTGAGTTTGATTTAATCAAAGCAAACATAACTGAACCCAAAATAAAAGCACCATAAGATAACAATCTCATGACAAATTAAGAGAGATTACTGTTGATAATATTGCATCAAAATTTGAGTTCCAGATAATAATCAATAGCCATTCCTCAAATTGAGTGAAAGTTAAGCGGCTATAGAATTGAGTAAACCATCCGTCGATTAAAGTGACTTAATGCCAAAACGGGTATATATATGACATAACGTAAAGATAAAAGGGGAGGCCAAGACATGAAAGACAGAGACAGAAAAAGAAGAGATGGGTTTCAATTGGAGATTGAATGGTGTGTGAGAGTCTCAATAATTGTGTCTTTGGCTCTCGAGCCCTGCGCTTGCTTTCTCCTGGTTGTCTCTCTCAGGGCCAAGTGTTCCCCCCGAACACTTAATTAATTTCTTTTTATTTATTTATTTATTTATTTTGACATTATTACATTAAGCAATGGTTGAGTTGAGTTGAACTTGAAGGACCTCTCAAGTCTCAAGTGGGGTATGCATAATTTGGTTTTAATCGAATTATCCGATCGAATTTTAATTCGGTTCGGTTAATCGGTTAATCGAATAAAATTCGGTTCGGTTAACAGTTAATGGTTTTGAGAAATTTCGGTTTTCGATTAATTCGGTTCGGTTAAGCGAAAATAACCGAATTACACGAATTAACCGAAATGTTTAAAACAACAAGATTTTATGAGTTTAGATATATATATATATATTTTTTTAAATTAATTTATATATTAAAAACTAAAAACCCTAATAACCTTTTCCTATTTAATTTATATATTAAAAACTAAAAATTAATTTATATATTAATTTAGATATATTTTTGAGTCTCTGAGACTATGTAATGTTCATGTTTTATCATTTTTTTTAGCTGTGTTTGTTTCATATTTGGATTTTATAATATGCTTTACTTTTGGATTTTGATTGGTTGGACTTGGATGGATAATTTGGATACAAAATCATGTAAAAAAATAAGTTAGCAAAATAAATTTTTTATTTATTTCGGTTAATTCGAAAACCGACCGAATTAACCGAAATAATTTCGGTTCGATTAATTAACCGAATTAATTATTCGGTTCGGTTAACGGTTTATTGGGAAAAAAATTCGGTTAATTCGGTTTTGGATAATTCGGTTCGCTTATTAACCGAATTAACCGAATGAACACCCCTAGTCTCAAGTAATCATCAACTAGTATAAAATTATCCATTCAAAGTTTCAAACGAACAGAGAGAGAGATATATATATATATATATATTTTTTTAAGAAGAAAAATTCGACTTTTTCGATAAGAAATCATGCATCAAATGTTCAATGCAGTAAAAAATAATTTTAACATTGCCCTTTTTTTTGTCATAAACACAAATACTTTAGGTATTTTTTAGAGATATATTTTAATGATAGAGATTAGATGTTTTAGAGTAATGTTCATTTCGATTTGTTTTTCCTTTCATGGGTGTGGAACTTAGTCATCTCATTTCATCATGAACGCGACAAAGCTAAGCTTAGCCATCCATTTAGCGAAAGACTCAATAATTATTTGTAGCATCTATATGCTCTTTTTTAACTCTCATTACTAATCATTAGCTTTCCGTCCTTTGAAAAGAGAAAACAAAAACAAAAAAAGAAAGACAAAAGTGTTCAACTGTTCATCAAAGCCAAATTTTGTGTTGTACAAAAGATTTAACCAGATGACCTACGAAAGACCTATATATCAGACATAAAATAGAACTATAATAACTCTAATTTCACTAGATTTCTATGGGGTTTGAACATTTTCTTGACCCAGAAAATTTTTAAAGGAAAAAGAAGGGAATACATATTAGTATGAAAAGAAAAAAAAGAAAAACCCTTTTATGAACAAATATATATACATTTGAAACCTTTCACAGTTTTAATTTCCAATGAAGATTCAAGGGAAGGGAATATATGAAAAGAGCTGCATAATAAGATTGTTGAAAACTTTCGATCCTCTTTATTGAAAAGCCAAGTGGGGTTGCTTCATCATTCAGGTGATTTAGTGCTGGCCCTGGCTGGTTTTGCTTCTACTTAATCTCGATTACTACCCAATCCTTGGGTGATGCCTGCTGGCCTAGTATATTTTGCAAATTAAAATTGCATAATCTTGCTATAATAATAGTAATATACAGAACTTTTTTTTCCCTTATCTTTTAATTTTCAGTCCTTGCAATAAAAATCACGTGATTTTGCATAGATACAAATCCAGAGGGATTAAAAAAAAAGATGGCCATAAAAGATAGTGGTAGTAGCAGAAGAATGCCTTTAGAAACTACTTGTAAAAGAGTAAACCGGAACCCTAGGCTGGCTAATAAACACTCTTATTCAAAATACATGTAGGGGTCCCTCTCCAATTTAGAAAACTGTCTCTCTCTATCTCTCCTTGACTCCCTCAACTAGAATAAATCAAACCACACTATATAGCCTTAACCAAAGCCGCCCAGCTCAACCAAAAAGGAGGGCCAGAGGAGACACTACGTACAATTTAGTTTAGGATTTTTAAAGTGCAATGGGAGGGGGTGGATATAGATAGACTTGCAGCCTTTATCAACACTCTTACTTATTACTTACTACGTCATGGTAGTTTCAATTCATGTAAAATTCGTATTTAATGTACAATCAGTGTATAAGTTTTACATTGATAATGGATCCTACGATGTCATCTATCGGATTAGAAGTTAGTGGTTAGGGCTTAAGAGTTAGGGTTAAGGGTTAGTGGTTAGTTTTTTAATGAGGTGTCAGTGGTAGGATTTTTTGTTAATATATAAACCTATACACTGATAATACATCAAATACAAACCTTTTTTAAAAACCCTTTTATCTAAAATATTGAGTTGAAACTTGAAACGTACTTCCACATCTCATAAAATACGTACAATTCTACTATTTTGGGGCGTAGGGGGATTTGGTAAACTTAGCAAGATTATTATAAAATGGTCCCCTCCGACGTTTCGAGAGGGTTCAAAAATGGGGTCGGGGGGAATGGGGTTAGAGTGGACCCACTGGCTTTTGCATGTGATGGACATGATTGAGATGATTTATAGGCTGAAATGTATAGGGCATTAGGTTTTTACCCTTTAAGCATATTATTGGTGTAATTGGGCGATGCATGACATAATTGTCTCAAAGAAAGGTTACATTACACAACTCCTTATCACGTGCCTACTACTCAACTTTTGACACAAACCTAAGACCTCTCCACTCTTAATAACCGATGCCTCAGAAAAGAAACCTCTGTTTTCTCATTTATCCCATAGGTTTTTTTTTCTCTTTTTTGAAAAGCCGATACTACTACTTGTTAATTGTTTGATGATTCCTTTAAAGCCATATTTTTACAGCTGACATTCTCAAATAACTAGAATTCTTCTTCCGCTTCGCTGGAAGATTTTTTTAATATTTATAAAATTGTAATTAGATTAATAATTTTAAATAAATTTAAATTGAATCATATTAAATAATTATCATTTATTTAAGTAATTTTTTATATTTTAATATCTTAAGTAAATGAATTTAGAGTTAAAATCGAATTATTATGATAAATTATGCAAAATATGAGATGAATTGAGAAACGATACAATACAATATAGGAAAATAATTAAAACACGTCACGACACGAACAATAACATGAACACGACATGAATCACGAACTTGTCAAAATTTATATAAAACGAATTATTAACGCGTACAAAATTATATAAATTTATAATACTTTGAAAACATAAAAAAATAATACGAAGACGTCACGAACACACAATTTTTTTAAAAATTTGAATTATCATAACAAATTATGCAAAATATGTCATGAATTGAGACAGGACAAAACACATAACTTTTTCTCTAAATTGAATCACAATGACAAATTATGCAAAATATATGAATTGAGATATGACACAAACACAACATAGCAAAAATAATTAAAACACAACACAAAAAATAACATGAACACGACATGAATACACAAACGTGTTAAAATATAAATAAAACGAATTATTAACGTGTAAAAAGTTATAATATTTTAAACACACAAAAAAATAACACGAACAAAATATGTGATAAATTGAGACATGACACAAACACAACATGAGAATAATTAAAATACGACACGACACGAATACACGAACATTTCAAAATCTATATAAAACGAATTATTAATGTGTAAAAATTTATAAAATAACACGAACACGTCACAAGCATACAAAATTTTCTCTAAATTGAATTACTATGACAAATTATGCAAAATATACCATGAATCGAGATACGACACGAACACATAAATTTTTCTCTAAATTGAATCACAATGACAAATTATACAAAATATGAAATGAATTAAGACACGACACGAACATAGCATATGAAAAATAATTAAAACACAACACAAAAAATAACATGAACACTATACGAAGACACGAACGTGTCAAAATATACATAAAATGAATTATTAACGTGTAAAAATTTATATAATTTTTAATAATTTAAATATAAAAAAATAATATGAATACGAACACACAAATGTTTTTCATTTTGTCCAAAAAAAAGTGACACATGTCACAACCTTAAGAGTTCATGTAGCCAATTTTTATATTAATGTTAGATTGTGGGGAAAGGAAGGTCTTTTCTTTGCAGTGATTGTTCATCAGCCTTCTTTTTCAAATCCGTCAGGAATTAAGTTTTGGGTTGGTATTTGATGCATTATCAGTGTATAGATCTATACAAAATAATGAATCTTATACTGACACCTCATTAAAAAACTAACCACTAACCCTAACTCTTAATCCCTAACCCGACAGGTGACATCGTACTAACCCTAACTCCTAATCCCTAACCCGACAGGTGATATCGTAAGATGCACTATCAATATATCTATGTACTTACAGTGCATCAAATATAAATCCTTAAATTTTATACCCTTCAATCGGTACCACATTTTAAGGTTTTGGGCTTATCCGTCCACCTACCCAGCATTCAATCAAGAGTCCAGACTCAAAAGCAAAATCAAGTATCCGATGGGCCTATAGTGATAGGAATAATATTATCTGGCTCTGGGTGTTTAGTGTTTACTTCAAGAAATTGGGTTTGTAACGATAGGTTCAATGTTGCCTGATGGGCTCAAGTTTCAACAGAATATGTGCAAAAGAAGAAAAAGGCACGCGGCAGCACTGCACCACTTTGCTAATGCAATGCTTCTTCTTCTTCTTCTTCTTCTACCACTGAGTCTTGGTCTCCTTTAGTTTGATCTGATTGCAATGCTCTCACCAGACAATGATCTGATTCCAAGTCTCATTAATCATTAACCAACAATTTCAGAACCAAGTTAATCACAAAATTATACATTAGTTTGTTTAGGTAAAATATTAGATAGTTTACTCTTTAAAGAAGAAAAAAGAAAAAATAAAATTGGCCACACTTTACAGAAGAAGCTTAAGTTACTATGTGATTGAGGGCTAAAATATTAAACATTATATTACCCACTCTCTTTTAAACGAAATGATTTTTTACAATAATATAAATGGAGTCATTATAAGAAAGAATGTTGCAAAGGTTTTGAAAGGATATTTTCTCTCTTATTAGGCTAATATTATTCAAAGTTATGTTCTAGATCAATAAAAATGCTAAAGAAATTTATAATTATATTAGTTTGGATTGAAATTTGAGCAATGAAATTCTTTATGTTTTCCCAAATCACAATTTCCAAATCGCACTAGAACTTCAACATCTAATTAAGTCTTTAATCCAAAAGTGATTGATCACGTATACCCTAATCGAAGGAGCAGCGAAAGTCACCTGCAATTACAATGCTGATCGTTTCTGTAATATTAGATACTCTGTCACCTAGTTGTTTATGCTATAAAATTTTGCAGTTTGATTGTATCTATAGTAAGCATGCGCACATCTGTAAATAAGATCAACACTGATCTATTGAATTTGAATAATGTTTATGGGAAGATAAAAGTAAAAAAGAAACACTCATTTCTTTGTTTTCTTGTTCTATTAAGAAGATTAAAATATAAAACACCCAAAAATGATAGTACTAATTTATAGCTCTAATATGTGTAACTTTGGAATAGATATCTTCTGACCCTTTTGATTCCTCCATTGGTGCCTCTCCAATAGTTATTTGACATGGGTAACTGTATTGAAAACATGACATGATTTTAATAAAAAGCCCCAAACCGGACAAAGAATAGGAGTAGAAGATATTTGTTCCTAACTTTGTTAGGAATTTTCTTAACCTTTGTTATGCCATGGCTCCCTTTAGCCATAACTAAGCCCCTGATAAAAAGAGAAAGGTTTTGAATTGTTTTTCACTATATTTCTTAATCTAGAGTATTCATATATATATATATATATATATTTCAATTCTAATCTGTAATTTTAAAATCAATTCTAAAAAATAAGATATCTATAACTAATTGCTACGGCTAAGTTATAGCTCTTAAAATAACTAGTTTACATATTTGAATTTAAATATATATCTGAAAGATAATGTGAAACAACTAAATCTTATTCTCTGTTAGCCCCGCCCCTGAATTAATAGCCTGATCTACGTTAATCCAAAGCATCATACACATTGAAATATGGAGAGAAAAAAATGATTCCGTTCAGGTTTGGAAGCTTCTGATATGTACACCTAGCTAAATAAGATTTTACCTAACCTAACCAATGATATCTTCGTATAATATAAGACGAACAGAAGTACGATTTTGTCATTATCTTTTAGTAATTAGAAAATATTGCCATTGAAATTAGATATGTATGACTATTAGATTATGGATTTGGAGGATTGAAATTGCTCAAATTCTGATACGTTTATGTTGAAACCAGCTTTAGATATGGACAGTTAAGATTAATAAAATGCATGGGGAAAATAGGATAAGCCCTGGCTGAAGTCAAGAAAAAGAACAAATGTAGCACAATCACCTTGCAAATTATATGATATCATGAAGATGACTGGTAAATTAACCAGGGATCATCCTTAAGCAGTTAAGTTGATCCAACAATAACCTGTTCTTCCTTCTATTAATTATTCTAAAAATGAAACGAAATATATTCGGCCTAAGCACTAACTGGCCATTGAAAACCCAAAACATAATCTTAGGTTTGGAACTGCGGGGCTGAACCCTCAAATCCAAAATACAGGCCCATATAAGCTACAGATAAATTCTTCACACTTTCAGAGTAAATTTATTTAATTTACTTAAAAAAGTTTGAGGGGATGTTGATTTGTTTTTAGGTTGTAGCCTTGTAGGGCAGATTTTAGGAAAAAGATCAATCCTAAAGTTGGCGGGATCTGAAACAAGTAATAAACAGTAAAAAAAAAAACGTTGGAATTTGGATTACAAAATGCATTTCGATATTTAAGTCGTAATAAAAATATGACCTTAAGAGTTTTGTTAAGGCCACATGACAATTTCTCTTTTATAAATGCAATGTATAAGAAAAAAAAATACTTTCTTTTATTTATGATAAGGATTTTTTTAACTAAACAGTATTATTGTAAAGTTTTTTTAGAAGAACATAGGACATCACGAATTTAATTAACCCTCTCTTTTAAGCTTCCAAATTCCAACCAACTTCAATTTAGTTTTTATTTTTTATTTTTAAAATTAAAAGATTCATTGGGTGTAGTAGTACATATGTTTTTTTTTTTTAAATTTAATTGATAGTATTTAATAAAAAATTTTGCTAACAAGTATCTTAAGGACATTTTAAAATTATTATATATAATAATATTTTCATTCAATATATTAAAAATAATAAATAAAATTATCAAATATTACATTTAATATAATATTATTTTTATAAATTAAATATTAACTAAAATAGTGTGTTAAGGACTTCGTATTTATTATTGTATGTATTGTATGTATGGGTAGTGGACTCTTTAGTCAACGGTCAAACCCAATTCCGCCTTGCCGCAACGCAACCCAACTAACAGCCAATACAGTTGCCGTCACCTGAAGAAAATTACCAAAAGATTGTGAGAGAAGGGAAGAAGCCAATGATAACAGGCAAAAACAATTTTTTTTTAGTTTACTTGTAGTTGCAGATGCCCTTATATACATTCCGATTTGATTGGAAAACCGTGAAATCACCGGTCAGCTGACCAGAAATCCCCTAATCTAATTTGTCCCACCACCCTGCTTTTCATACTCTATTGCTTTTAGTTTTAGCCTTAGGTTTCCTCTTAAACCCTCACACCTTCTCTTATTTTTGTTTGCTTTCGTTTTCATGTTTCACACTTGGAGAGAACTAAAACGACGCTTCAGAGAGAGAAATCGTGGGAAGAGGAAGTAAAAAACAAGAAAGGGACTGAAGGGTTGTGGTTGGTTAAGCTCCAAATAGATGGGGGCTCTTGCTCCAGTCATCTCCTCTTGGATACCTGAAGATGACCTTTTGTTGAAGAACGCTATTGAGGTAAATAGGTTTTCTTTTTTCCTTGCTTTGGTTTTTAGGGAAAAAAAAGATTGGGTCTTTTTCTTCGGTACTTGTTTCAGGAATTAGTTTTGCTTGTGATTCTCAATTGGAACGGTCTTGGGTTTGTATTTGTTGTCAACTTGGAATAACTACATACTCATGGCTAAATTGGGTTTTCTTTGTTTTTTCTAGTAGCTGAATCATATATATATATTTAATTTCTTGCCCCTTATATCTTCTTGTTTTAGTTATTTGAATTGCAGAGCTTATTTAAGCGTCTCTTTTGGTCTTGTGATGTATGGCATTGTCACTGTTCTGGTTTTGAAGTTCTGGGTTTGTTGTGTTGAAGCATGGATTGTTTGCAATATATGGCATATTTCATTAAAAGAGTTAGAAGATTCTTGTATTTAAGTTTATAAAGTTAAGGGGTTTCAGTTCAGATATTCATAAGATTATCCTGTTGTTGTTTTAGAGGTATATTATTGCAAAATCTATCAATAGAGTGGTTTGCTTGTGGGAATGCCATGCAGAAAGTGTAACAATAATCATTGTTTGGGCTGTGTCAAAGTGTTAAATTTGGAAGTACAACCTGTTTCATAGATGACATTTTCTAGATAAATTAGTTTCTATTCATGAATGCAAGTAGTTTTTCTAAAAAATGAAATGACATTCTATGGTTGGTCTGCTAGTACCATAAAGTTGCAATTTTACTAGACTGCATGAATATTGATGACACTGGAAATGGGAACCAAATTGTGCATTTAGCATGAAGTTATTACCTCACACTAATTGAATTTTCTTTGTATCTATTTGCAGGCCGGTGCTTCTTTGGAATCTCTTGCCAAGGGTGCAGTGCAATTCTCTAGAAAATTCACCGTTAGAGAACTGCAAGATCGGTGGCATTCTCTCCTTTATGATCCAGTTGTTTCTGAGGAGGCTTTGTCTCGCATAATTGAGTTTGAACGTTCTGCTTCTACCCTGTCTTTGAAATTTGGCAGAACAGGAAATTCAAAAGATACCAAAAGTTTGTGTGGGAAGAGAAAGTCTGAGAGCGTACGTAGCTGTTACTATGCATTGCGTAAAAGAATTCAAAATGAGCCGTTTAACTCGATGGATCTGAGTTTCCTTATTGCACCTAATGATGGCAACTATGTTGGGATTGAAGATGAGCCTCTACCTGGAAATTGCATGCTTGGAAATCCAATCTCAGATCATTTTGAAGTTCAAGAAACAAATATGAATATTATGCATTGTTCTTTTCCGCAAATATTAGCTGATGGTGGTGCTGCAGCCAGGGATGGGTGCACAACAGATGACTTTCAGACAACTATCCATAAGCAAGATGATGATGGTTTTCCTGCAGAGCCAGTTAATATACATAAGGAACTTCCTCATATACTCGGAGAGAATCAGTTTCTTGTTGAGAGTGGCTCTGGCATTGAGGAATTGCATGAATCCAAGGAATTGCCTGTGCACAGCTTGTTTGAGGCTAATAATTTAACGGTAAAACTCTCATCTAAGTTTGACCAAATTAACAATGATCCAGGGAATATCTGCTCTGAGTTTGAGGGTAACCAGGTCTTCAACTCACCAATTGTGGAGTGTGAGTTGTCAATCTGGAGAACTGATGAAGGCTTGTCTGCATCTGCCATTCCTGCTGATGATGGTCGTGGGGAAAAAGACCTACATGGAAGAGATATATATGCACTTCCTAGGGACGTTGTTGCTAAGAGCGATCATGCATCAGGAGATGATGTTGTTGGTACAGATTCCAAGTTGGTATCAGAAATACCATGTGAGGAATTGGAGAATCCAACGGCTGATACAGAAGGTTATTTGGTGGAAATAACCAATACCCTTATGAATGATGAACCCTTTTTCATGGATGTCGATGTGAAAGATGTGATTGATAAGTCTTACTTTGATGGTCTGAGCTCACTTTTGGCAAGTTCACCAAATAACTGTGATCTAGAGCAGACCCCTGATGTAACTGAAGTGATGACATCAGAAACTGAAGGTAATCTTGCAAAAATGTCAAGTTCACGTCTTGGAGAATTGGATGAAGTTGCAGGTTCTTGCACTGCGGATGGGCCTGTGTCTTGCAATTCAGAGGTCCTGATGCTTTCTTCTGCATCAACTTCAAACAATCAGTTCCCTGAACTGACTAATGGCATCATTTGTTGCATATTAAGCACTGAAGACCCAGAAATTCCAAGCAATGAAGATGTTGTCTTCTGCAAACAGCTGCGCCCATTGGTAGTTTCCTCACAACAAATTTTCAAAGAAGTCGGCAATCCATTATCTGCATGTGTAAAAGATCTTTCTGGGGGTCAGAAAACTAGTGAGGGAGGTACCCTCCTGATTCACAGAGATCAAAAAGATCCAGGGCAATCTCATGGATCTTCTCAAATGAAAGGATCACAGATGATACCAGAAATGGGTCAACTCCATCCAGTAGTTAAATGCGAGGATTCCCCATGTGTAGCACCTAGAAGTGATGGTTTTCTAGCCAATGGTTCAGCCCAAATTAATTCCATAAATGTTAGTGAAGGCACTCTCCCACCAACACTGCCAAAGGAAAAGGATGAAGAAATCATACTGGGAATGCATCTGAGTCATAGTTCAGCTGATTCTTTAATAGAGAAACCAGCTCTTTGTTCTGATAGCCACAACAGTTATCCACTGGTGAATTCTTCTGCAACTAAACAAGAAGTGGATGCTCTAGAAATGATTAAAGATCACCAAGCTTCAAGTGCAGCCGTGGGATCCATGGATATTATTTCTCCAGAACCAGTTGTCGATCATCCACCACCAGATCTAGAAGAGTTACTGATTGAAAGTGATGATGATGTTCCTTATTTCTCAGATATCGAGGCAATGGTATGTCTTCGACTACTACTGGTTGTCACTTATTGTCATCACTCATCCTTGTTGACTCCTTTTATTCTTGTTGTTTTATACTTTATGAATAGATCCTTGATATGGACTTGGATCCAGATGACCAAGATTTGTGTAATCAGGAAGGTAATATGTCAACCCACTAAATTTAAATTGCTAACTTGTACTTGTATCTGTCAATTTTCTGCTCTAGTAGTTTGGTAGCACCTGCAGTTACTGATGTAGTTTACCTTCATGTTAAGCATTGGGAGAAGAGATAACAAAAGTTTGTTATTTTGCTTCTCCATCTCCACCTGTTGTGTGTTGTTCAAATTTGATCTTTTCTTATTTGAACCTGGAATATTTCTTGTAGACACAGAAGATAATTTTTACTTTTCCCTGTGCAGTCGCTAGATATCAGCATGAGGACAGTAAAAGAGCAATTATAAGGATGGAGCAGGCTTCCCATTCTTACATGCAAAGGGCCATTGCATCCCATGGAGCCTTTGCTATTTTATATGGCCGCCATTCCAAACATTATATTAAGAAACCCGAGGTATTCTAACCTAAGAAGTCTTTATTTTTAAGCTTTTCTACGATATCCTTCCTTTTGCCATTCTTCTCCTCATTGTTGCCTTTCCAATTTGAATGATACTTGCTACAATAATGCTATGTTTTAGTTAATGGCTTCTTAATCATACACTTGAGTGGCTACCTCCTTAACCAAGTGCAGTTAGAAAGCTATGCTTAAGTATTCCTGGATAGGAAACTATACTGTCCAGGGAACCGTCTATTATTTTGTCGTGTTATAGGCTTAACGGGTATCATGAAGCTACTAAAGTTTACACTTACACAACTTAAACAAATTCCATGGGTTTCATTTTTTGAAGCTTGCTATCTGAAGCTACTGGAGGTTATAGTTTTTTTTTTCCTATATAAATAAATGAAAATTGATAATAAAATTTTCTGTAATACTTTATAATTTCATTGTGTAGATTTTACTTGGTAGAACAACAGAAGATTTTATTGTTGACATTGACTTGGGAAGAGAAGGGTGTGCTAATAAAGTTTCAAGGCGGCAGGTAAGATTTGCTATGACTTGATATATTTATGTATTATGTATACATATGATTTTTTTTTCTTCTTTATTCTCTGAGCATTTCAAAGTATAGTCAAGTCATTTTTGCTGTAAATAGTTATACCGGTTAAATGTTTGTCTATTAACCTGTTATACTACTCTTTTGGCTCCTCTCATATATTTAGGCAATTATCAACATGGAAGAAGATGGATCTTTCCATCTTAAAAATCTTGGCAAATGTACGGTATCAATAAATAGCAAGGAAGTAGCTCCTGGACAGAGCCTGAGCCTTAATTCCAGTTGTTTGATTGAGGTGCTGGTTTTTTTATTTTATTTTTATTTTTATATTTCTTTCATAAATGGTACTGAGTATCGGACATTGCAAGATGCATACTGTGATGTAGGTTGACCGTTGTTCCTTTTATAGTCGACTTGGACCATGAATGTTTAGAGAAGAGTCAAGCTATGCCATGTTTGGATATATAAACCATCTTGACTGGCTGTAAATGGTGATTTTGCAGATAAGAGGAATGCCATTCATCTTCGAGACAAACCAAACTTGTGTGAAGCAGTATTTGAATGGTGTCGCAGAAAGAAAGTTAAACTTGGAAGCCCCATGTTAAAAATGCCATGTACGAAGATCCGGTGAGGACGTGCTTATTTACACTCTGCTTTTATGGGCAGAGATGGATTTACAATTGGGGCAATTGCTCTTCTTCCACTGAAATGAAATCCCAATAAAACCTTTCGTAATTATAACAAGTTTAAGAAAAAAATTTAATTTTTTAATCATTGAAATTCAATTAGTATCTCACTTAATCATTTTTACACTCTGCTCAAGAAGAGTATATAAATTCAATTGGAAGGAGCCTCGCCCTCGACGCTGTTAAGTATTATTAACACATTGTCGTTGTTTCGTTGGACATCCGATAATGTAGAAGTAGAAACAGATCAATTGTGGTTCGTATCCCTTGAAATTGTCCTCGTCGGTGTTTAATCAGCATCCTTTGAAGTTGTGATCATCTTCAAGAATTTGCAAGGACGTGGTATAAATCCTGGACAATGTCATCCAATTCCACCAGTTTTTTTTTCTTCCTTTACATGTGCCCGTAGGGATGGCAATGGAGCGAGGCGGGGGCGGATTTTGCAGTATCCGCCCCCGCCCCGCCATAGTACTGCTCTGCCCCGCCCCCCGCCTTGCTCCGCTATGGATGTTGAAATTTCAATACCACTACCACCTTACATCCATAATCGCCCCGTCCCGCTCCGCCCCATTTGATATTTATTAATTATTTTTATTTTTTTCAAATAATAAAGCATTTAAAAAAATTTAAATACAAATTAAATATAAACATGTTTCTAATATAGGAAGAGAAAAAAATAAAGTGTTAGGTTTAAGTTTTTAAAAATAAAAATAAAAATAATAAGTTTAATTATATTATTTTATTATTCATTTAAAAGCTAAATATGTAAGGGTAAAATTGTAATTTCAGTATTCGGGGCGGGGCGGTGCGGAGCAGGCAATTACCACGACTGTCCATCCCGCCTTTTAAACAAAAAAAACCGCACCGTCCCGCTCCGCCTCCATTGTTCAAAAAAAAAAAACCTCTCCATTCGGATCGGATCGGTTTGAAATCCATCGGTCGGATCGGGTTTTACCATCCCTATGTGGCCGGAAGTAATTCGTAAGCAAGGATGTGGTTCATTAATTGTGGTTCCCATAGCATCGTTTTCCAAATCTTTTAAGGCATGCAGTATGTATTCTTTAACACCAGTGGTCATCTTCATTTTTATCAACTTTGAAGGTGGTCCAACTCCTCATCATTAAAACTGGTTTGGTTAGATCTGGGAATCTCTACCTGATTATGCGCCCACCCCAAAATCCAGCTTCATCGATGCAATCAATAAAAGCTTACCAAACCCATATACATTATACAGTTTAGTTTAGAGATTTGGACCTTTCTTAAGCTTTATTGCAATTCTATTAGATGCAGGACAGGAAGAATGTTGATTCAGTCTTTAAAATGTAGTTTAGACCTTTTTTTTTTCCTTCTCTTTTCATCTGTTCAACTATATACAGCATTGCCTAATTCCCTCCTTTGAGTTAGAACCACATCTATTTTGTAAATTGTAAGGCAAGGTTGGCCTAAACTGAGGAATGATGTATAAATTACTGTCTTTGTGGGTAAAAAGATGAGGTTTAGAAAAGAGAGGTCCTAGATTAAGTCACAACTTTTAATTGTTAGTTGCTTTACTAAAATTTATGTTGATTATGTCATATATGAAGAAGAATTTGGAAATTTAATTGTGCTTTCATTAACAAAACGGTTTGGGATGGATTATATCACATGAAATATGAAACTGATGTCTTAGGATTATATCATCAGTAAAACTTTCAAGATGCCCAAATCTTAATTTTTGTCACTTGGAGCTATGATAAATCTTGGCTCCTCTCCTCATTCTTCCAGGCAAAGGGTTGACCTTAGGTTGCTAAATCTGACTGAACACTCAACGGTGATGCTTTCAACGATGTTAAATTTGTAGCCAAACAGCTCTTGGAGAGGCAAGTGGGCAGGGGTGTCCATTGGCCAAGTGGGTAGAAAACCCTTCATTTTCTGGCCAATGGTAAACCTTATCTAAAGCATCCAATGTTCACTATTCATTATGAATGTTGAAGATAATTGAGGATCGGAACTCCTCTGCCAAAGATCTTTGTTCCCCGTACTTCTCATCCCATACTTTTATTTAACTCATTCCTAGAAAGCAACCTTTTTCCTGAACTTTCCTTCTCTTCAAGTTAAATTGGCTTTTTGCATGACTTGGTTTCTTTAGTTTCTTAAAAGATACCAGCTTCTGTTTAAGCATATGGTCAATTTTTATCTGCCTTAAAAATAAAAAACGTAAATAACTGCCTAATTGTTGATATATAATATTCACTCCAATGAGAACAAAATGGATTGAATATTATTGAACAATTCAACATTTAGCATATATATTGGCAAGGATCCTTGGAAAGCTAGACTATTATTTCTGGGGTTCCTAACCTAGTTATGTATAGTCTTTAATAGGATGATTTTGTTAGTACATGTGAATCGAAAATCATGAGAAATGAATGAAGACTTCAAGACGTGTAACAATGTCATTTTTTTAAGGTTTTATTCGCCCCCACCACTTAATAAATTGGTATGCAAAAGAGTTACCGACGTATAAACCTCGAAGATACAATGAAGCCCAATGATTGACTTAGTTTTTGCATTGACAAATTAATTTATTGAGCATTCAACAGTGTAAGAACATAATCATCAAATTTGGAATGTTGAAAGAACTTGTGAGGGTTTTATGATTTTTGTTCTTGTATAAAACAATATCCAACATTTGTTTTTCCTTTTCTATATCTATTATTTCTTATGTCTTTCATAAATAAGAGGATTCTATTTATAAGCAAATAGATGTCTCTTTGTATAGACATAATTGTCCAAATATATGTCTATTTGGATAGTCACAATTCTTAATAAATAAGCAAGAGATACAACTCTTTAATTATTAAAGACATAACATTTCACTTATCACATGCAAGTTATGTGATATTATTTTAAAAATGTTCCAACAAAATTTTCCAGCATGAATTAGTGTCATTGACTGTATTTCTTGTTCATTAAAATGATTTAATGTATAGAATCTCGCTTCTTTCCTTTTTCCTCTTTTTAGACCACATAGATCAGAACTTATAAAACTTGTAACTGTTTAATAAGGGAACAATCAGCAAGAATTCTATTACCACATATATATATATATATATATATATATATATATAGGTAGGAAAGTTTTGATTTTATAAATGATGGAAGAAGGTAAAGAAGAAAACAAAGTAGAGTATTGAATTTTTAATTTTTGATAATTTTAAATATTAAAAAAAATAAAATTAGGTAAAATAATTCAATTTAATTACACTAATTTCTACAAAGAGCTCAGTGATTGTTAGATCTAATTAATTTTTTACAAGAAATGCAGCCGCAAGATAAAATTGATGAATAGAATATTATTTCATGAATAACAAGTGTCAATAAGCTCATATCATATAAAGAGTAATATATTACCTATATATGATGTGGATATTTGAATATATTATTAGCCAATTAATTGGCATGTCATTTCCTAGAGCTAGCCATCTTAATTTTTCAATCAACCTTTATTTGCTAGCTACTCCATTCTTTTGATTTGTTAATAACTATATTTAAGTTTGATTTTTTATCTAAAAAATAGATAAAGTATAAAAGTCATTTTTTTCAATTATGTGATTATAGAATGTTCTGAGTTTTCAATGAAAATTCCGTAATATGACTGATTGATAATCTCATTATGAGCCTCTTTTTAGGGTCTCAATCAATCTTTTGAAAAAGGTTAGTGCAAGGCCTGATGCAGTACTAATTTTTGCTTTAATAGCTTAGAATTTAGATTTTAGAGTCACAACTCCAAGAAAATATATAAATTTATTACTACTACTATATATATATATATATCCCCATTTTTTACATTTTAATATTTTATCAAATATATTTTAGAATTAATTCAAATTTAACTCTATTGATTCATAAAGTATTAAAAAAATAGTATTTAATAGATTTAAAATTTGAATTGCAATATTTATAATTTTTTTATTCTTAGATCGCATCCTCTTTTATGTTAAAAAATATTTTTTAGAAAAGATAAAATAAAAAATATTGTCTAGTTAGAAATGATCGGCACCATCTTATAAATTATAAACATGCATGATCAATATTTTGTTAGTTGAAGTGGTAAGCGATTTCAAACCCTAAGATGAGGATAAAGGTTCGAGCTTTAAAAGTCATTAATGTTGAAAGAATTTTATCATCATATTTTTCGATCCGAATAAAAATTAATTTTTTATCAATCATAAAATAAAGATGAAAACATTATGAGTTTAGAAAAAAAATTATAGAAATGCATGGATTTGTGTTTTGCTATTATTCTTGGGTTTGAATGAGAGCCAATTTATAGCCTAAGTAAACAGTATTGGGAAAGCCGAAGACAAAGGGCAAACTGTTGGTGTGTTATCACTTACAAGCCCACACACAGTGTGATGCCGACTATTCCTGTGTCTTAATTTCAGTTTTGAGGCCATGTTATTCTTATTCACTTTCAACTTTCAAGATTCCTAAATACAAAGTATATAATCATATCTTTGAAAGCTAGAAAACGAAAATGTTGTTTTGTCCTCTTTTGTTTCTTCATTAATTGCTCCATTATAATATCCATCTCACTCAGCCACCACTTTTTGCTAATGCTTTTGGGCAAATATCCACATTTTTGGCTAACAAACCTTTCTTATTATATTATATTATATATAGGCCAATTGCTTTTTTTGACATGTTCTATAATATAACTCAATTCGTCTCTCACTAAAGTTTTGTTTGGTAGGATAAAAAAAATATATATATATATATATAAAAAATTAGAAGAAGAGAAAAATAAAAAAATAAAAAATATATATATATTTTTTCAATGGCGTGTTTGGTAAAAAAAATAAAAAAGTGAAAGAATTTTTTTTTTCATCCATTGCTCGTTAAAGTTGAAAAATAAAAAGATAAAAAATAAAAAGTATATTATTTTAGCATTATACTCATTATAAGTTAAGATGACTCACATCACTTTCATTTTCTTTTCTCTTTTCTTTTCAATTTAGAAAAAAAAAATATATATATATAAAATTAGAAGAAGAGAAAAATAAAAAAATAAAAAATATATATATATTTTTTCAATGGCGTGTTTGGTAAAAAAAATAAAAAAGTGAAAGAATTTTTTTTTCATCCATTGCTCGTTAAAGTTGAAAAATAAAAAGATAAAAAATAAAAAATATATTATTTTAGCATTATACTCATTATAAGTTAAGATGACTCACATCACTTTCATTTTCTTTTCTCTTTTCTTTTCAATTTAGAGTGATTTATTTTTGTTAATAGGTGTGAAAAATAATAACCTCTCACTTTTCTTTTTTACCAAGCATAATTTATTTTTTATTTTTTTTTCACACTCATCTTTTCATCATTTCACTTTTTCATTTTACCAACCATAAATTAAGGATATTTACCTTTAATAATATCGAACTTTTTAAAGCATTTTATAATTTTAAACTTAAACTTGAGCATGGTTAGGCATCACCTCGAGAGAGAGGCTACTTTCACACCAATCCCTTCCATATCAAAAATAATTAAAACAGAATGTATAAATAGTAGTTCTCCAATACTAAAAAAAGAACAATAACTCAAGTAATTAAATTAAATTGTTCATATATATGTTTACAACTTTTCCATTAATGGAAGCACGTGGGAGGGTGCTGATTGATCCTTTTTTTTAAAGATCTCCACCATTGATGAGAGAGAGAAAGAGATGTGAAATTTAAAAAAACAAGGAGACAAAAATATCTGTTCTATATAAAAATACATGTTATAAAATCAACATTAATTTATAATAAAATTTTACTAACAAGTATCTTAAGAGTATTTTTTAAAGTTATTATGTATATAAATATTTTTATTCAATGCATTTTTAAAATGATGAATAAAGTTATCACTTTTTATATTTAATACAATATTTTTGTTATAAATTGTATTAAATATAAAAATTGATAATTTTATTCATCATTTTTAATACATTGAATGAAAATATTTTTATATATAATAATTTTAAAAAATATCTTAAAGACATTCGTTAACAAAAATACTTTATAATATGCATATATGGTAAAGTCAAATTCGAATAAACTAGAAAAGGGAGAAAGGGGTGGGAGAGTAGATTGAAACAAGGACTGGTCGCCCATTAGCTGACACAATTTCTCCATTATGAGGCAATACTGATCACATCAACAATCGAGACTCTTCGCTTGTTATTTTTAACTTCAAAGATGAAAAAAAATGAAAAGAATTCCTTGAAATTTTAAATCCCATGCTTTGCCCCATGTTTTCTTTTCTATTTATAGTTTCATCGATAGACGTTGGAGATAAAATCCAATGAGAAATATGCTTTCATAGTTCATATATACTTTGCCCTTTTCCAGAGACGGTGGCACATGTTAATTTCATATACCTAGTACATGGCTAGGTGAGTATCGTGACCTTGCATGGCCGGGGTTTGGTTTACATATGATCAGAGTTACAGCCCTGTCATGCTTTTGATATCATATAATTAATAATGCATCATTTAAAAATAGTTTATACATTATTTAATATCAAATCTAAAATTGATCTAACGATTACCATCAAAATAAAAAAGTAGTTCGGAAAGCATGATGGAAAAATTCTCCCAACATTGGTGATTATCAAGATTCAAATTTTTGTTCTCATTTTAAGAGCTGGAGTCGCTTACCATTTCAACTAATCAAATATTGATGAGATGTAAATCTTTAAGTTCTCTTATACCTTAGATTGCTTTAAAAAAAAAAAAAAAAAAAACAGATGAGATAAAACTACTCATTTCAAGATCAAAGCATGTCGCAAGTCTCAACAGGAATAGATCGTTTATCAAAAAGATTATTGACAGCAAAATTTAAATCTTATAACTGAAGTATTCAATTTTTATCAACTCAATTAATCCCAATTAATTTAGATTATTTCTTATATACCCAAAAAAAAGAAAAAAAAAATTAGAAACTCATCTATGAGTTGCTACTAATAAAGACTTTGAATTAGAGACCATATTTTGAAGGATAAGTGTGGTTCCCGATTTCATGAGACCCGGCTCATCATTTTATTGATGCTTTATTAGCATAGAAAAGCAATACATTAATAAATTACAAAAAAAAAAAAAAAAAAAAAACGAGATTCTTTTCCTTCCAAGTGCTGACAAAGTTAATCCAACATGAATATAAGTTAGTCAATAGTGAAAACAAAATGAAAAAAGGCAAAAAAATGGGTGGGTGGAATTGTAGCTAGCTAGCCCTAGACTCTAAAATTGATGTTAATATAGTACAACTATAAAGTTAGATTCTTAGGTTAGAGTATTACCTAATTAAAAATCCTCCCAAATACATTGTAAATTTATACTACTATATAATGTCCCCATTTAAGGGGAAAAAAAAAAAGATGCCTTGCCAATTGAAACTTTGAAAGGTAAAATGCAAGAAATATTTCTTATAATTAATAAAATGATAGAGATGCTTCTATCTTTTCACATCGATCAGTGGCAAATCCATGGTGAAAATCGATCCAATATTACCTGCAGATCAATTAATTTATGGTTTTTATAGCAAATGATGATTTCATTATGAACCTGAGAACTTGTCATTGTTAAAATTGTTAAGCTTTTTTATTATTGCATGTTGAAAGTAGTGAACGGTAATGTTTTCTTCTTATGTTGGTTTTAGATAGCCACCATATTCCTAAAACCATCCGAGTACTTTTTACTATCAGAATTGTCATGGCTTTGTATAAAATAAGATTCACAGCAATGAGAAGGAGGTCTCATTTAAGGCAATTTTAAGAGTTGATTGCCTAAGTGACAAAACTAGCATGGTGAGAGTGTGGTCCCCTTTAACAGGAAATGCAGAAGCAACATCCTACCAAATGAGGGATTCAACCAATCAATAAAAGCATTATTCCTTTGAAATGGGGAATGAACTGAATTTAGAATGAAATTTCATCTCATTTCACATCTCCAAACTTTTTTGATATTTTAAAATCAGCTAGCTTTTAATTAATGACGTGTTCCTTCTCTGAACAAAAAAATTCGTTGGGCTTCTTGTATGGTTGGTGTCTGGATAAGTTGGTGTCCTCCTTGCCGAGGATAACCTGCTGATAGTGGATTGTCTTCGAATCCCACATCGATTGACAAAAGTGTGCATGTGTGAGTTTATAATGGATTCCACGTTAGTTAAAATCAGCTAGCTTTTAACTAATGGCGTGTTCCTTCTTTGAATTTTTTTTTGGATATGTTCTTGTCTATGTCTTCTTATGGTGAAGTTGATGAATTTAGCATATGTTAGAGATTGAATGAGCGAGATTTGTTGAACATAAAAAAGGTTATAGGATGTCACAATTTGAATTTTAAAACGTGTTTTAATATTTAAATCAATAAAAATTCAAAAAATTAATTTAAATAGATAAAAAAATATTTTTAAAGTTAAAATTGTCTAAAATTGTATGTTCGATAGATGAAAAAAAAAAATCTATTATTTGAAAATGACAAATTTCTACAATGTGCTCGTCCAAATAATAACATAACAGTGCTGATCTACCATTTGGCTTATATTTTGCTTTCACTAATTAAATCTTTCTTTTTTTATTTTTTATTTTTTAAATATAGTACAAAAACTTTATTAGATGACGACCATGATGATGCAAAACATTTGGTTTATATTTTGCTTTCATTAATTAACCCTTTATTTTACAAAAAATATAGTACAAAAACTTCATTAGATGACGACTATGATGATGCAAAACATTTAATTGAAAAAAAAAGGAATATAGTAATTGCCTAATTGGTATCCCTCCTCTATTAAAGAAAGAAATTGAAAACCAAAAAGATATATAGTTGTATAGAATAGTACATGAGGTTCACAATATAATATTGAAAAATTAAAATATTATTAAAAGATTAGTAATTTAAAATACAACTCATAAGTCATAATCTCATTGATCATAAGAGGACTAATAGTTATCATTGTCTTCACTTTATGAACTTATTTTAAAATAAAATTTTAATCAGTATCATTGAACATTTATTAAGATGATATTTATAAAAAAAATTAATTAATATATATTTTTTGAATTTAATAAAAATAATATATTAAATATAAAAAATAATTAAATAATTTTTAAGTGATGCTTATAAATATTAATTAATCAGACTTTATTTTAAAATAAAATAAATTTTAAACAAGTGAAAGAGAGTGAAAACGTACTACAAGAGTGAAGATTATTACTAGTATTTTCTTTTGCTACGTAGTAAAATAAGGTGAAGATTATTTATTTCCTTGAATGAAAACACTTGTAATATTTATATTATTTCTACTTTCTAAAAGTTATCACTGTAATCGAAGATTGGGAAATCAAAAAGGAGAAGAAAAAAAAAAGAATTCACCATAGGCAGTGAAGCAACCTGCCATATCTCTCTCTATCATTACAACATCCGAAATATGAATCCCCACTATCTCAGAGTCATCTATTCGATAGTTTTACTATTACTATTTACTCTAACAGATATGCTTATAAAAGCCTCTCTTTCCAACTCTTCTGGGGTTCCAAACTTCCACTGTCTTCACAGTATTACTCTCTTTCAGGGAATCGAAAGTGATCGGATTGGAGCAAAAGATCAAAAAACAGATGAAGATTCAGTGCGACGTGTGTAACAAAGAAGAGGCCTCCGTGTTCTGCACCGCAGACGAGGCCGCCCTGTGCAACGTCTGTGACCACCGGGTTCACCACGCCAACAAGCTTGCCTCTAAACACCAACGCTTTTCCCTTCTCCATCCTTCCTCTTCTAAACAAGTCCCTCTTTGCGATATCTGTCAGGTATTTTTTTTTCCCTTTCTTGCCCTCTGGTTTTTTTGAACTTTTATTACTGTGTAGAATTGTGTGGAAGTTGGTGTTTTGATTGATTGATTTTTTGTTTTTTTTTTTCTTTCTTTTTTTTAGGAGAAACGAGCCTTCTTGTTTTGTCAGCAAGACAGAGCGATTCTATGCAGAGATTGCGATGTTCCAATTCACGCGGCAAACGAACATACCCAGAAACATAACAGGTTTCTTCTTACAGGGATTAAACTCTCTGCTACCTCTGCTCTCTACACATCCTCCATCGCTTCCTTATCCAACGCTGGTGATTCTGTTCCTGAATTCAAGTCTCAACCATTGGTCAAGAACCCTGTCTCTGCTTCTCCAGCAAATTTCAATCCATCTTCACTTGCTAAATCTTCATCCATTAGTACAACAACAGCAGCAGCAGCAGCAGTAATAAATAACAAGAGCAGTGGTGGAGATAACCTGTTAGTAATAGCAAGTGAAGGGGGTGGTTCAACGAGTAGCATATCTGAGTACTTGATAGAGATGCTTCCAGGCTGGCACGTTGAAGATTTCCTTGATTCCTCTTCACCTCCCTTTGGTTTCTGTAAGGTTTGCATTGATCTATTGTTTTCCCTTTCTTTCTAGTAAGCTCATGGCACAGAATAATATGTTTTTTCTTTTCACAATTTGATTTTTGAATGATGTGATTTTCTTTGGGATCTGAATAATTTTGTCAGAGTGATGATGGTATATTGCCGTTCCTTGATGCTGATCTTGAGAGCAATATGAGTACTTTCTCACCAGAAGGTTTAGGGCTTTGGGTTCCTCAGTCACCATCTTCACTGTATCCTCCCCAATATTCTTCACAAATGGGAGGGCAAATTGGGTTGAAGGAGACAAAGGAAATTATAGGCATGAAAGCTAACAGGAGATGGACAGATGATGCCTTTACAGTTCCACAGATCAGCCCTCCATCCACTGCCTCCAAGAGATCTAAGCGTCTCTGGTAGGATCAGATCTTCAAAGTACAAAAGCTTCATGTTCTCTTAATAGTTTGACAAGGGGCTCAAAGTTCCCATCTTTGCCTTTTCTTTGTATTTTCCCATTTCTTGCTAAGTTGATTTCAGTTTGATGTTTCTTTTTTCCCTACTCTAATAGGGCCGGTTTTGTTTGTAGTACTTTCTTCTTTTTTCCCCATTCGTGTACTCGGAGAATGCAACTACTTTGCATGGATTTAAAGTGTAGTTACGAATAAATTTTTGATCACGTCAGGTTTATGAATGCTATCGCGGTAATTATTATCGTTATTTTTTTTCTATTGCATAACTTATTGTAACATATAATAATTATAATTCTAAAAAAATTAATAATTTTTAAAATAATTTGATAATTTATTTATAAAAGAAAAAATTATTTATAAGTTATAAAATGAATTTATATACATGTAATTTATGGTCGTGAATTTAATCGCTATGGATCATTAATCATTCACACTCAATTACGATGAATATTGACAAAAAAAAAAGTCGAAATTATAAAATAACAATTATAATCACGTTACGATTGCTATTTAAATTTATGCTGGTTTGTAAAAATCAATGAAAATTTTTAAAGTTATATTTCTTTCTTTTTACTAATTTTCCCATCATCAAATACAAATCTATATACAAACTCAACCCAACCTCATAAAGAGGAGGAGAAAAGATAAGTTTAAGTAACAAAGGAGTGTAGTCTAGTGGGCAAATGGGTCTATTCTTTTGGTTGTGACATCTGTTTCCTCTTAGCCCAAAATCTGTTCTTGGATCATGGTCCTTGGACTATCTGTTCAGCCCCAAATAGTTTCTGCTTTTATTTTGGCTCGAACCATAGAGTTAAACAATCAAATGTTTTCCTCGCACAATATCCTTCCACTCAAAAGATAATCATCATTTTTTCCAATTATGTCTTGGTCATGTATTATATATATTGAAAATTTTAAATTTTATAAGTGAGATTAATATAATGACACATATCTTTTAATTATATTAAAAAATATAAAATAATTAATTTACAAAAAATGAACATATGTTAGATTCTTAATCTTACTCGTGAAATATATATAAATATGAATTAGAATATATTATTAATGTTGGTGATAACTTTTTGAGTAACTATACTAGTTTGTAACTCATAGTATCTATTTTTTAAGCCTCTTAACTGCAAGGATGCTGAAATGAAGACTACCGATGAAGAAGAATTATGGCATCAATTTTCATTCAGTAAGGTATTCCATTGAAAACGCCAAACAAGTAGTCAAAATGGAAAAGAAAGAAACACAAAAAATCTTAGTCCATCAAATTTCAAGCAACTCAAAGACTAAACCAAATAAACCTGGAGAAAACAAACATTAATTAGTTAAAAATCTTCAATCCATCGGTTTTCTTCTTAATATATTGCAGATTAAGAGATTAGAAGGGAATAAAAAATATAAGAAATGTTAATTAAGAAATTTGATGAGAGGGTTAAGGAATCATGGGCGTCTGCAGTGAGCTTTGCACATATGTTGGCAGTCATAGACGCAAGGTCCACCACAATGAAGTGGGCAATCTAACCTCAGGCCTCTGCACCTTCCTCTAACCATGCATTGAGCAAACTCACCTAGCTTATAATCCTCCTTGTTGAAAACTCTCTTCCTATGCGCTTGATTACTGCTACCGCCTCTATCTCTTCTTCTTCCCTTGCCTTTGCCTGGTTTTGTTCCTCCACATCCCCATTTGTACCAACCACCACCTCCTCCTCCTCCTCCCCATCCCCATCCCCCACCTCCCCCTCCCCCTCCTCCACCACCACCACCACCACCACCACCACCTCCTCCGCCTCCACCCCATCCCCATCCAAAACTGCCTCCACCACCACCACCACCTCCCCCACGACCACCTCCTCTATTTTTGTTGTTGTTGAGAACAACTTCAGTGGAAGTTCTATTACTTACTTCAACATTGTCTTTTCCTGGGGGAAGCTTGAGATGAACTGAGGATGAGTTGGTATTGCCTTGAGTTTGAGTAGTAGTACTACTACTGCCATTTACCAAATCATCACCTCTCAGCCTAACAACCGCCACTGCTAGAAAAAAGAAAACCCAAAAACCTTTTACAAATGTCTCCATCCTTTGATTTCTAAAAAGATCATGCAACTGTTGCCTAAACGTGCCCTGATCTATATATATACTTGGATTTATATGAATATTTTCTACAGCTACATTTGGTCCCACTTGACCCATATCTAAGCAAACCCAAAACAACCAATTGGCAATTGCTACTTGTTTTCTTCTTAAAAGTGCTAAAAATTGAGATGCCTTAGGACACACTTTGTCCCCACTTGCAATTGCAAAGCGACTAGCGCATGCCGGAAGCCTCAAAATTTACCCTCGCCCACTTGCACATGTGCCACTCTGAGGAATAAGATATAATTAGGGTAATGTCAGTGTATCCTATTTCTAAAACGATAGGGGAAAAGAAAAGTGGAATGTGCCATGGACTCAATTTGATGAACACTTAGCCATATTTGTGAGCTCTCGTTCATCAGTTTTGTTCGGTCCTTTGGAAGATTGAAGATACATTTAAAGTATGTTTAGGGAGTTGTGATTGTTAATTGTTTGTACAGTGGCACCAATCCTCATTGACTATCGAAAAGTTTTTCTAGCTTTTGTTTCCCAAATGCAATGATCCAAAAACCGAGCTTTTTGATGAAAAGGTGGAAATTACTAACGAGCACTAATCTAATGAGAGCTGGAAACATCTACTTCTACAAAGACCAAGAGGATGGATATAATTAAGGATGTTTAAAAAGCTGAGCAGAGTTGAACTTTGGTACTAAAAGAAGCCTACCAAATAGCATCCACTTAATTGCCTGTTAAAGTTTGCTATTTGGAACTATAAACCCTTTACATTGCATGCATTAGCTAGAAAATTTTCGCTTCAAATTACACCTTAACTGGAGAAATTTTTGAGAGAATATCCCAAGTTTTGGCAACTTTCTGCATGTTCTTACCAAACAATTTTGGTGCGAGTTTCCAAACTTGCTTCACCCTGAAGTTTGAGAATTGAAGAAGTGTGAAGAGCAAAGGAGCAGCAGTCGAGTATATATCACTTGTGGGGATGCCATAATCTTTGCTTGTAAATATGCAATCCTTACAAGGTACAGAACAAATTGATTTCAGAGCACTGGCGCCATCATGTCTCCAACTTCATATGAGAAATAAAAAATTAAAAAAATGATCTGGCATTCACTAAATTCAGATTCAGGCTCAAGTTTTCTACTGGCCTCCTTAACCACCACCCATTTAGTGTTTGTCCTAACTCCTAACATGGATTGCTTGATTCTCAGACAAACTGAAAACGATGAGAGACACACATGATTGAACAAAAGAGCAAGTTGGGAGACCACTCAAAGTGTCAGGACTTTGGCTAGGGTTTATTTGTTTTTTATATAAAGAGTAGATTAGTTAATCAATACTTTTTTCTTCCATCTGAGTTGGGCTGAACTACGTTTGTTTGCTTTTCTCTTCCTGGGGTTGGGAGTTGGTAGTCCTTAAAATAGGATAACACTAGTCCAGATCAAGCTTTCTCAAGATTTGCTTTGTCATCCAAAGATATGAAGAGTGGCCCTCGATTAATTCAGTTGCATCAACCTGTAAATCGATGAAAATTCATTTTCATATAACATTAATGCAATGCAATGGAAATTGAAAAGGGACAAGAAAAATAGAAAGGAAAACTGAACACTTACATTTTCAATCCCTTGAAGATCAACAGGTTGAATTCCAGCCAATCCCCTGGAAAGTATGCTGCAGACAGGAATTTGAAAAACTGTGACTGCAAGATTATGACCCCCACATAGACTGCAATAAACCATTTTCTTCTTGCACAATTATGGATAAGCAAAAGAAATTTTTTTTCCATATAGGCCAATTAATGGTCTGAGATTTCCCCTATGATTCATCGATTCTAAGACATGATAATTAAGTATAGACCAATCACTTGCCTGGAACGAAAATGATTCCAAGTGTCCAATCACTAGTACAGTAAACATTGACAAATCTTCCTGCCACCATCTGCAAACCAGGAGCAGATACTTAATGGTGTCTATGAAATAAGAAAAGTGGAAAGAACAAAATTAGTGCCAGAAAGCAATCAGGAATACCTCTCTGGCATCTTCCCCCTTTTCATCGTTTATTGAAATTGGTGCTCCAAGAAGAACAACCCTTTCAAGTTTCAACAAGTCCAGCTGCAGAAATATGGTTGAAGAGAAAACTTATCAAATGGTCAACCCGACCTACTAGTAAAAATGCTAAAAAGATGGTGATTGGTGATCTCGCCGTTATCTCCTTTTATTTCAGCCAAACACTGGAGGCATTTCAAGATTACTCGGGCACCCAATGAGAAACCAACGAGTGTCACGGGTCTGAAACAATAATTTATAAACCAAGGCAATAACTCAAATACTGTAATGGGGGAAAAAAAATCAGAACTTTACATGATCATATGTGGCTACATGTTCCCCTGCAATCCCTTTAGTAACACTTCAGCTAGCAGCTTTCCAGCTTTATCAGATCTGAGGCAATATACACCAAAGGTCAGGGAATTGACAACTATGATGCAAAGATCCAAGAAAGCCTAAGGGAAAAACTGCAAAGAAATCAAAGGCATCACTTAAAGACTAAGGGAACTAAGATGTTGGGCTGGGCACTCAAAATGTTGTTGATAAAACTGTAGATCATGAATGCAGTATATGTCTAATCAAAATGTAGAACAACTTCTACCATCATCCATCTCAATTAGACTGAAGGTTATCCATTCCAATGATGTAAAAGATAACCTGTGAACAGCAACCGCCCATGCACTGTCTATTATAAGATCAGATGCGGTAACCGAAGCTGCTGGCAGGGTTATTGCTGCTACTAGTGTACTTAATACTATCATAGATAATAAATTTATTGAAGAGCCAGAGCGAACAAAGCTGAGGCTGCGTATTACTATTTATGTGTAAGATGAAAGTATATATCGATGTTTCCATTGCTATAAAATATATATCGTTGATCTATTAATAATAACTAACCCTAAGCATTACAATTTTGCAATTTGAGGAGGGGAAAAGGGAAAAAAAGATCAACGGAAATTTCAATCATAATCGGAGGATTTTCGTTATGATTTTTTGTTTATCATGAAAATCGAAGCTGTGGCCTTCAAATTTCAAAATGACTCCTTCAAAAGCGCACGGTTTTCGCGGGGGAAAACGAAACGGCTACTTTGACTTTTGTTTCGGAAAATATTGATGGAACTTAATTAGTTATAGAATTGATGAGGTAATTAAAATAATTTTGAATACTATATGAATATAATAAAAATATATATATATATATATAATATAAAATATGATACGGTAAAAAAAATATGATTATATAAATGTGTCAAAAATTTTATAAATGTATAATTATATATGAAGGAAAAATGGACCTGTATGCTTAATTAGGTCTTCTTGGAGCAGCAAAATAAGAAATCAATCCCGAAATTAAATGATTTTGGAAGAGAAGTGGTATACCGCCTTTCTTTTGCATGGGGAACCGAAGGAGAAGCATATATATACGCTCCACCTGATCTTGGGTGCAAGGTTCCAAACACCATAATCCTCTTGGAAATTATTAGCTTTCTCATATATATAATCCTGATGCACCTGGTAGCTAATTTCCCTCTCCTCACCTCCCAGCTTCTTCGATCTTGTTCTCAATAGGGTGGAAGAGAAGAGATGCTGGTGAAGATGGTGACTGATGTATGCTATATTCAAACCATTGCCGTATGTTCCGGACCCAGTTCAATTGATTGAGCAATTAAAGAAGGTAGAATATATACTCCTAATATAATAAAAAAAAAGCCCTTAAATTTATAACTTTATCTAAATATGTCTTTATACTTTTATTACACTCAAATAAATTATTAACTTTTAATTTACATTCAAACAAACCCTTAACTTTTAATTTTTATTCAAATAAGTCATTAATCTTTGATTTTGTAACTAAACAAGCTCTTAACTTAAAATCAATCTTTTATTTGGTATAAGAACTTATTTGAATACAATTAGAAGGATAAAAACTTATTTGAATACAATAATATTATAAAGCTCAGGTTTTTTTTTAATATTTTAGTCAATATATACTATATTCAAACCAAACTAGATTAAAGTGTGCGGAATGGGCAACAGCCAACACAAGAGGTCAGTGTTCATGGACGCATGTTTTCCATCCCAAAAATAAAATATTAATGGCTTCTGACTGCGTTCACGCAATGAGATCAAGCTGTGCTGTATATATATATAAATATACAATTTACTTGGTCAGAAGTTTCTTTTTTTAATTATTTGAATAAATGAATTCGTCACAAGTTTCGTTAGTGGGGATCCTGTTGAAAAAGCTAGAATCGAGTATTTAAGCATTTAGTTTTGGAATTATGCAGTTGGATGCGGAGAAAAAACCTGAAACAAAAAAAACAAAAAAAACTTTAAACGAAAGAGGCAAGTGGTTGGTTTGACCTTGTATTCAATCATAGAAACTGGAGTATTCCCCCCAAAAATGTCTGATCTCTTATGCAAGATTAATTGTGACATTTGTAGGCCTTGATCCAGTCCTTCAAGTACTTCAAAATATATTATTCTTACTATAATAGTAGTAATTCAACAACATAGAAATAGACAATGACAAGAAACAGCTAGGTTTTTTATATTTATAATCACTTATTAAAAAAATATAAAAAGTGTCAAAACCCCATCATTTAAAATGATAGGGCGGAAATTGTGGTTTAACTCCCAAAAAGCACTTTAAATCTGCATAGGTCAACTGTATTACCTGTTATCCCGCAAGTCAAGACTAATGATTGGTACCAACCACTGCTGTCACTTGTCCTCACTTTCCCATCCTGGAGAGTCCCCACTACCAAGACCAAAGAAAGGAAACCTAAGAGATGAAATTTAATGCTGCTGCTATTTGATATGAAAGATTTGGAAAAACCTGCAATTACCTACAGATTAAGGCCCTGAATCTTACGCTTATATGCTAATGCCGATTAGGCAAAAAAAGGGTGTCCAAAAATTTGCAGAGATTCCATTTTTAAACATCAGAATCTTGCATGCAAGCTGATACTAGTTTGTTCTGATGGATTAACCACTATGGTAAGTTTTACTTGAATACTATTTAATCTATAAATTTGACTTGTGCACTCCCTTCACCCTGGGGAGCAGTCATTTTAATAAAAATAAATTATAGGGCAGGATTGATTTGGAGGGTTTGCATTGAACGTTAATAACAACCACATTTTACTGCTGGCAACAGAATGTGGAAGCTCATATAACAGTTAATTTGGAGAATTCTTATACTGTGCAGTTATTGTTATTCCTCACTTTATTAATCAGCTCACCTCACAGTTAAAAAAAAGGCAGGAATGATGATTTGGTAAGTCAATCTCCTATTTATGACTACTAACTACTAGTATTAAGGACATACAACAATGGCAACACTAACACTTTTACTTATTGATTGAGCAATGCTTAAGACTCTCAAACTAAAAAACAGAAATGAGAATCAACTTTTTTCTACTTACTATATTTATTGCATATTGGAGTTTCAACAACTCTAGGAAAGTATCATTTCTCTCTTTCTTAAAGATAAAGCATTGTAATTGTCTTCAATTGCTGGGCCTGCAATCACCTGCCAAGAAATGATGTACCCAGTACTCATATGTACAGGGTAATAGGGGGCTTTAACATAGCTGATTATTCTAATAACAATAGATACTCAAGTTGTATTTGCCTTTTATCTCAAACAAGAGTCAAGTAGGCAAAACTATAATATCACAGTTCCCAACCTAAGAACATGAATTGGTGAAATATAAATTCATCAATTAGTATCAACTACTTCAGCTAAGAACATGAATTGGTGAAGTAAATATAAATTCATCAATTAGTATCAACTACTTCAGCTGAATAGTCTGAGCAGAATTAATGTCCTGGACCCCCAAAAGATAACATCTTTTTTTGGGCAAATAAAAACATATTATTTGTTTCTCCATTGAAAATTCTCCAAACAAAATTAACACTACCAAAAAAAGCAGCAGAAGAGATGATACAGTGAATAATCTCAAATATACACCTCAAATTTTTTTCCCCATAAACGGAAGAGTAAAACATACTCTACAACAACTATTATGAAACAGGGATATTTCAGAGCCATCACTTGAAAACGGTTTATTACACAAGAGCATGATGCCCACTGGCCACTGAACACATTGATGAACTGTATATTGCACAATGCACACTGGATGACTAAAATAATACGATGGAATGGTACAAGATTAGCAAAAGACTTTAAACCAACTAGCTAAGGATCTTTGTGGGATTGCAAAGTAAAGCACATGCACTTATCTTTCATCGCTTCAGCCTCCTTTCCATACTCCTTGAATTTATATTCATCCTGTTTAAAGTTAGGGGGAACCTTTCCCTCACTGTAGCATTGATTACAGAGACTAAAACGAGACTTCAATTCCTTAAAGCGAGAACCAATAATTGGGTAACGGCAAACTGAGCAAACATGGCGTTCATGACGATTCCTATCTCCAGTTTCTAGCTTCAAGAGAGTGGACATGATACCAAAGCCCCAATCAGGATCATTGAACATAACAAGAAATTCATTGAAAGATACCATTGAGGAATCTGTTTCTCCATGGACTTCAAGCATTTCACTAACTCCATGAGAAGGAACATATATAGCCCTCAACAATTTGATGTACTGAACTGCATCTACCTTTCTAATCTGAGAACCACCTTCATTTACTGGCCGCCATAAGAGTGCATCAAAGGCAATCCTTTTTCGCGTATCTGGAGGTCCATTACAAATGGGGGCAAGAACAGCATAAAACATGCCCAAGTCCACCCTGCCCGATCCTGTTTCATCCAAGACAGACAGGATTTTCTCATTTATAGCTTTGACAGCTCCTTGGAAGGTTTCGGGTTTTAGAAAATTAAGTAATCTGCGTAGAATTTCTTCCAAATTAGGCTTGCGTATGGATTTCTGAGGACCACCACCACCAGAGTAGGAGACTGGTACATCAGTTTCATTCATTTCCTTCTTCAAAAGATCCACTTCACAACGGCTCAATCTAGTAATTCTCTGGAAAGCCCTAATTTGAAGAGCATTTCCTAAATCCTGCCTCAATGTAGTCTTCTCACCCACCGTCTTGAATTTTGAGGGATCCACTATTACAAAAGCCGCTTCCCCATTGGCACCACTGTTAGTCTTCACTTTCTTCTTCTGTAGCTGCTTCAGATGGTATATGGCATCATGTAATTCAACCCTATTTGTCATTTTCAAAGCCTCCTTCAAAGCTTTCTTAGCTTCTTCAGTTTCTCCAGCCCCCAACAAGGATACAGCCTTATTGAGCTGTGCCCGCCAATGATTCGGCCACACAGTTAAAACCCTAGTGTACATCTCAGAAGCTCTCTGAAACCTACCCAAGTCCATATAAAGCCCACCTAGATTGTATAAAGCATCAACATGACCTGGTTTCAAATCAATAGCTTTCTGGAAAACCTCAATTGCCCTCTCATCCTCACCCATACCATGCAAAGCTGATGCTAAATCACAATGTGCATCAGCATAATCTGGTTTCATAAAAATAGCCTCTTCTAAAGCTTTAACAGCTGCCCTATATTCCCCTACCCCGAAAAGAGCACTACCCAAAAGTTTCAAAGCTCTAAAATGAGTAGGACAAAGAATTGCAGCTTCTCTATAATACTCACAGGCACTTAAAACCATACCTTCTCCTTCAAGAGCAATCCCAAGATTGACATAAATTTGAGGAAGCAAGTAACCCCATTGATTCCCACCTGCCTCAGCTGATTCCAAAGCCAACAAAAACTCTTCTTTAGCTTCTTTATACTTCCCTAACACATACAAACAATTCCCAGCTCTAAAATGTGGCCTCACATCCATTGGCTGCAATTCGCAAGACCTTTTGAAACAAATCAAAGCTTCTTTAAACAACTGATGCTCATATAAAACCCTCCCAAGTGCCATCTGCCCATCAAATGCTTCTTCTCTTGACCTTGCGCCATCAGCTCTACTCCTTAAAGCTCCCAATTCTCTAACAAAAACAGTATAATCAGGCCCTGATTCTTCCCAATATACCCTTTTCTCTGAAAGCTCTGCAGACGGTCCTAATTCCCTTGACCACCCAGCATCTGAATACGCATCAAAATTATCATTTCTAAATTTCCCATCTTTTGCTTGCTTTGCTTTCAATCTCTTCAACAAAATCTCCAAATCATCGACGAGCTTCCACGTGTCATCGAAAACTATCCCGTGATGCGGCGACACGGCCCACGCTGCCGTCCGTTGCTTCTTCTGCGACTCCATTACTCTCTCATCCACAATCGACGACGAAGATGCTTCGGAAATAATGGGCGCGCCTTTGTTTTCGTCCAAAATGAGCTCGAGACCCAGCGCGTCGAAGTCACGGTCCACGTCACCGGCTCCATCGTCGTAAGTTCTCAACAAACCGTCATAAGTTAACCCCTTTTCACCGTCAATGAACTCCCCATAGGTTCGGAACACTTCGTCGAGAATGGCGTTGATTTGCTCGTCGCTAAACTTGACTCTGGGGTTAACAGCGACGACTAACGCTGCCATTTCATCTCTGTTAAGACCCCCATCTCGGTTCGTGTCGAATTGCAGGAAAATTCTCTTCACCTTCTCCGATCTACTCCCTCTTGTCGCCATTTTCTCTACCTTTTTTCCCCTTTTCCTCTAGGGTTTGGAGATTGGAAATGGAAAATGCCAAAGGTTAAAAATTGGTAAACGAGGGGACAAGAAAAAAGGAAAAGATGGGTTCTTTTTTTCTTTCTTTTTTTTTATAAATCAGAAAATTATGAAGAGGGAATAATAATAATAATTCATTCGGGGTTGTTTAAATTTGGGGTTTTGGGGATGTTCTTTTGGTTTCATCGGATCTGGGGAAGTAAAGGGAAAGGAGACAGAGAGAGAGCGAGAGACAACAGGAAAGCAGAGGGGAGACTAGAGAGATGAATTGATGGGTTCTTTTTTAATTTTCTTTTTTATTGTTTTTTCTATTTATTTTTCTGGTTCTGATGAAAGATGATGAGCTGTGGTTGTAGACTATAACTGTCGATTTTAGATACGATTAAATATGATATAAAAAATATAAAAAATAAATTAAAATTTATATAATACTTTAAATGACAAAAATGTAATAGAAATAAGACAGAAATATACAAATGGCCTGTGCGGGCAATGAAACCCACACTATGAAATCTGTTCCTAAAAATGAGGAGGATACTGGTAAAACAGAGTCATTTATAGAGGATAGGACTGAAAGCCACTCTCATCAGGTTTTTTTTCCAGAAGAAACAAGAAAGCCTAGGGCTGCTGCAGCAGGAGTGGCAGATCTGATGAAGAACTTGAAGAGAAGAAAAAGGCCTATTGACAAAGGAAAGGCTCGAGGTAAGGCTTCTGCCTTGGGGAGTCACTCTCCAACTCTTCATTAATGAACTTTCTTGTTTGGAATGTTAGAGGATTTGCTGATGAAAAGGGCCTATTAAGTGCAAAAAGCTTCATTTAACTCACCTGAGTTTTGCTGATGATCTGCTAATCTTTGCCAAGGGCAATCTTGATTCAGTGAAGGGTATTCAGCTAGTGCTAAGTCAATTCTACACCTACTCAGGGCTCCAACTTAATAGCACCAAAAGTGAGTTCTTCTCCACAGGAATTGACAGAGAAGAATTAAGGCTCATCAGAGAGTCCACAGGGTTCAAAACAGGCACACTGCCTGTCCGATACCTGGGGGTACCATTAGTCACTAGAAGATTAACCATGACAGACTGTGAGCCACTTTTGGAGAAGGTGACAGCAAGGGTTAGAGGATGGGCAACAAAGTTCTTGTCTTATGCTGGAAGGCTTCAGCTTATCCATTCAGTTCTGTTTCACCTGCAGAACTTCTGGTGCAGACATTTTGTTCTGCCCAAGCAGTGCATAAGGAAGTTGATGCAGCTATGCTCAAACTTCTTATGGAAAGGGAAGGAAGGCCAAGCTAAGGGAGCTAAAGTTAGCTGGAAGTCCATTTGCCTGCCAAAATCAGAAGGGGGACTTGGTGTAAAGGACACTGTCACTTGGAATCAGGCATGTATTCTAAGGAATTTTTGGGCTGTACTGATTGGAGCAGGCTCCCTATGGATAGCCTGGATCAAGACTTACGTATTGAAGGATAGAGATCCATGGCACATCTCTATCCAGAGTGGGAGCAGTTGGAATTGGAGGAAGATCATGCAATTGAGAGAGGTGGCTGCCAGAATAGTTCTCACAACTGCTGATGGAAGCTATAAATGGCCTTTCCCTGAGGGAAAGTACCAAGTGTCAGCAGTATGGAACAAGATCAGACCTTCAGCTGGGAAAGTGGCTTGGTATAAGTTGGTATGGTGTAAATTTAATATTCCTAGGCATTCTATGCTCTCCTGGATGGCAATCCTAAATAGATTGGCCACAAAAGATAGACTTATCTCCTGGGGACTGGCAGTGGATGATAAATGTCTGCTGTGCAAACAAGAGAGGGAAACCAGGGATCATCTATTCTTCACTTGCTCCTACTCGAAACAGATATGACAGAGAGTGATGGTACTTTGTGGATTAAAAAGGCAGGTTGCATGTTGGAATGTAGAGCTTCAATGGGCCTCTGTCAACCTCAGAGGTAAAGCTCTAATCACAACAATATTGAGGCTTGCTTGGAACGCAGTTATCTACCTAGTTTGGAAGGAAAGAAACAATCGTTTGTTCAACTCAACTGAGCAAAAGGAGGAGCACCTCACTGAGCAAGTGAGAGACATGATCTCGACCAGGTTAAGTGATCTTAGGAAGATTAAAATAGATTCAGTTAATACGTTTTTATGTAATTCTTGGAGGTTAAATACAGACATGTTTGTCTAATGGCATTGGTTTTCTGATTTGTTTAGCAAGGCTAAGCTAGCTTTGTAACATGTAGCAGTACTGCTGCTTTCCTGGATATATGAAAATCTACTTATCCAAAAAAAAGAACTTATCATATTAAGTGGGCGAAAAACTGTTTTTTCTTTAAAAAATAATATTTTAAAAATAATAAATTAAAAATATAAGTGAATAGTTAGTATTAAAAAAATATTAAAAATATGAATAAGTTTTTAGTGAATAGGTATTTTTAAAAATTAAAAAATTTAAACATTTTTAATTTAATTTAATTATTATTATTATAATTTAAATTTATTTTTTTTATTTTTTTAATTGAGTGTATCACTTTATTGTTGATATCAATCTAATCTAATCAGTCACTATAAATTTGTTTGAGAAATATTTTAATATTTTGACGAAGTTTTAATGTTTGGATTTTGGTTTTGGAAGATAAGAGAGCAGGGAGAGCCGGAGAGGGATAGAAGGTTGGTTGGCAGTTGGCAAATGGGCTTATTTTGAGGCCAAAAGTGGACTAACTGCCAGCTGGTTCAGTCTTGCGTGGCTCCAATGATCGTTTGTCTTTTCCTTTTTCTATCAATCTATGCGTGAAATTGCAAAAAGAGGAATTACATTATAATACATGTCCATTTGCAAGGCTTGAGCTTATAAGTAACATAAATCCAACATCTATGCAGATATATTTATTTGAAAATTATCACATACACTAACTAAACTTCAACCCAGATATAGCGACTTATCACATCTTTTATTATCTTCCATTTAAATGAATTAATAAATTAATTTATTCAATCATATGTTAATATTATAATATCATTTATCATGTCTAAAAATTCCATTAGCAAAAAAAATCCTTTAACATTACATTTGATAGGAAGAAGTAAATGAAGCAGAGGAAAACAAAATTCATTGTGTAAGTTAACTGAGTGTTCTGGTCTTCAATTTGGAAAGAAAAAAAATCGTAATTTCACTCTTCTTCTTTTCTTTTTTTTTCCTTAATGAAAAAAAAAAAGAACGAAAATAGATTCACTCAAAGAGCAAAATAAACCCAAAAAGAATGAAAACTTAAATTGTCACGTGTAGGCATGCAACAGGGACAGGGTGGCGAGAGCGTTAATACTTAGAAAAGTAAAGGTCAAAATAGTAAGTCCAATCCGATTTTAGTTGGCGCTAGCGGTTATATTTGAAAGGTCGGTACTATTCCAAGTCAGAAAGAGAAAACCTGAAAACGGAGGCAAATGCGAAGAACAACGGCATTGCATTTGCATTGCACTGCTGTTTTTTACTGACATTTCTTCTTCTTCTTCTTCTTCTTCTACTCTCTTTCTCTTCCCAAAACGCACTGTTGAGTCAGAGAGATGGAGAAGAAGAAAAAGAAATCGTTTTTTTTATTACTTTTAGTTGTTTGTTTTTGTTTTCCCTGATTCAAGGAATTTGATGCATCTTTTCTAGCTGTTTTCCCAACGTTTTCGAATCGGTTTATTGACCAAGATTTATTTCTTTTAAAAAAAAGGGGAAATTTTCAAAGTTTAATCCATCTTATTCTATTTGCATTTTTCATATTTTGGTTTCGATTTTGGACATTTAATTTGCATTGCATTTGAAAGTCGAAGCGTTTCATTGAGATTTCTCTTTGTTTTTGTTGCTTGAATTGAAGCTCCAAGGTAAGAGGATTGTTTAGATTGCATTAAAAAAAAATGATGTTTAAATTTTTGAATTTTTCTCTCATTCATCATTAGCATAGATGTTAATTCTTGCGTTTTGATTTGGAAGATTAAGCGGCGGGAAAACAGAGAAAAAGGCTTCGAAGCGGAAAAAACAACATGCTTTTAGGGAAATCGTGTCTGTTCTAAAGCTTCATTGGAGCAATATTTTTTTTTTTTGGGGGGGGATGTCAAAATTTCTCTCTTTCAATACGGTGAGCTTGAAGGATTTTTTGGCCAGGTTCAGACAATAGACAAGCCTTTACCTTGAAATAAAAGCAAAATCTTGTGATTTGGTTGTGAAGAGAAAGAGAGAAAAACAAATTTAGGATAAGAAACAATGAGTGATGAGTTGCAAATTCAGGAACAGGGAGAGAGAATTTTTGTATCGGTTAGATTAAGGCCATTGAAAGAGAAAGCAAGGAACAGTAAATGTGATTGGGAATGCATTAACAATGACACCATTGTTTTCAAGAATAGCTTGCCCGAACGCTCCATGTTCCCTACCGCCTATACATTTGGTAAGCATTTCCTTGTCTGTTAATTGGGTAACAGAGTAAAAATCATTTGCTAGTGTTTTCGTTGCCAAATAATTTTTCTATTTGAGAATTGAGATTGTCTTCTAATCATAGTATTATTTTTTTTTTGGGGTCAATTTTGTTGTGAATAGACAGAGTATTTGGCTGTGACAGCGTTACAGCTCAAGTGTATGAGGAAGCAGCCAAACACATTGCACTTTCAGTTCTCGATGGTATCAATTGTAAGTATTCTTTGTTTCCATTTCCTTGTATCTATAACTACATAATCATGTGAAAATGTTTTTACTGATGTTTTTTTTTTCTTCAGCAAGCATATTTGCATATGGGCAAACAAACAGTGGAAAGACATATACAATGAGGGGTATCACTGAATATGCAGTAGATGATATATATGATTACATGGAGAGGGTAATGATATATTTAGGATTACCTTTTATTTATTTTATTTTTATGTTTGAAGTCTATCTATTCTGTTTCTTGGGAATGTAGAATGTAGATGACATTTTGTTTTGATCAATATCTTAGCATGAAGAAAAAGAATTTTTGGTGAAATTCTCTGCCATGGAGATATATAATGAAGCCGTGAGAGACCTCCTTAGCTCTGATAGTTACCCACTCAGAGTCCTAGATGATCCAGAGGTACAAATTTCCCCCTTCTTTATGCTTTCTGGTCGTCTTTTTGCATGAGCTTAACCTTTTTATAACACTGTTTTCACTTCAACAGAGGGGAACAGTTGTGGAGAAACTTATTGAGGAGACTCTAAGAGACAGGGACCATCTTCATGAGCTCCTTTCAATCTGTGAAGGTGAAGTGATTCTCAAACACTCGTGGAATTGTATTCGATTTCTTATTCTTTTGTTTCACTAGATGACATTATATATGCCTTTTGGTATCGCATTTGCGCAGCTCAAAGGCAGATAGGAGAGACATCTTTGAATGAAACTAGCTCGAGATCACATCAGATTTTGAGGCTGGTAGGCATGCCTACTTGAGTAAACTTTCTTTATCAGAGTTGTGCCTAGTCTTACTGCTGTGTTCAATGATGCAATCTTGCAGACTATTGAAAGTTGTGCTCGTGAATATGCTGGAGCTAGAAATTCAAGCATTCTTACAGCTTCTGTGGTATGATCTAATTAACTTCTTAAAAGATAATGTAGTTATATCTTGTTTCATATGGTAATTAATGAAATAATAGAGACAACATTATTCAAATTTGAATTAGTAAGTAGTAACGTAAACGTTAACAAGGAAATTTTTTGACTTGGTTTTCTTGTGCAGAATTTTGTTGATTTAGCAGGAAGTGAGCGAGCTTCTCAGACCTTATCTGCTGGTGCAAGATTGAAAGAAGGCTGCCACATAAATCGGAGTTTACTAACTCTTGGAACTGTGATTCGCAAATTAAGGTTGAACAATTCTTTTCATTTTTTTTTAAAACAAATATTGTAGGACATATGTATATCCTTAACTCCTTATAAACATATATTCTTTCTGGCAATTAACCGGCACGACGCTTTGCAGCAAGGGAAGAAATAGCCATATACCTTATAGAGACTCTAAGTTGACACGCATACTCCAGAATGCCTTAGGAGGAAATGCCAGAACAGCCATCATTTGTACTATGAGTCCTGAACACAGTCATGTTGAGCAATCGAGAAACACTCTCTTGTTTGCAAGCTGTGCTAAAGAGGTAACAACTAATGCACAGGTGAATTTAATTATGTCAGATAAGGCATTGGTAAAGCAATTACAAAGAGAATTGGCTAGACTGGAGAAAGAAATGAGGAGCTTGGGATCAGCTTCAGTCAAAAGTGATACTGCTGCTTTGCTGAGAGAGAAAGAGCTACTCATAGGACAGGTGATTCCATACATTTAAGCATGACATCTTGCATCTAAGAAAAATTAGAAGTATATATTGAGGGTATAAACTATAAACACTGCTTTTTGTAGTTATCACGACATTTGCTATTTTGATTTTAAAAGTGGTTTTAGGGAACTTGTACCAATATGTTACTTCAATATTGAAATTTGAAAGCTAGGTTTGGAGTGTTCAACTTTTCTTATCTGAAAGAAAAGAGAAAAGAGAAAAAAAAAAAAAAAAATTAATAAGGAAAATAAGATAAAGAATAGTTACAAGTTGGAACATGCCCTCACTTAAACGATTTACTCATGTTAACCTCGCTTTTTCTCTTTTGAGAATCTACAGATGGCCAAAGAGATTGAAGAATTGACTCGGCAACGTGATCTTGCTCAATCTCGAGTTGAGAATTTGCTATTATCAGTTAGAGAAGTTCAAATGTTAAAGCAAGGGAAATATTCATCATCAAATTCATCAGAAGTGGCCAAGGTTCCCTGTATGGTTGGTTACAACAAACATAGGGATACTGTTTCACCTAGTGCCAAAAACCAATATCTAGGGTTTCCTGAGAATTTTGAAGAGGATTTTCTGCTCGATGGCATGACTCCAAAGTTTGTTGGGCCTGATCCATGCAAAGGTTGGGAGGAGATTTCTCAGAAAATGGATCAAGAATTTGAAGATAACTGCAAGGAAGTTCGATGCATTGAAATTGAAGACTCAAGCATTAAGATGAATGAAAAAGCAGAAGTTTCTTGTTTGAGTCCTGACAATAATGAAGTAAAATTAGCCATGGAAGAGGCCATTGTCAAGAATATCGAAAGTGATGAGTTATCAATTCATCCTAAGGAACAGGAAGGAAAACTGAGCATGACAGAGGTTCTTCTCAAGAAAACAGGAGCTGATGAGTTCCTGACTGATCCTGAGGATATTGAAGGAAAATTAACCGTGACAGAGTCAAGTATTGAGAAACTGGAAGGTGATGGCTTCACCACTGATCCTGAGAAAAATCAAGGAAAATTAGACATGACTATTACCACGAATGAGAATGTAGTATCATCCCCACAAAAGGAAGATTTGCAATCAAATCATGTCTATACAGATCAAACTTACAAGGATTTGAAACAAAAAATTCAGGAACTGCAAAGGACCATCAATTTTCTTGTCAGTGTTCATCATCTAGAGCAGTCGCCTTGTTTCTCAGATACATCTAGCTCTAGTAGCAGGAGCATGAACAGAAGCAGAAGCTGCAGGGCAGTTGTCACAACTGTGCCATCTTCACCTTACTTTGAGAAGACAGAACAGAATGAAAGCACACCCCCTTCCACCGGAGTTGAAAAGGACTTCCTTGAAAGACCAAGAGGCCTTTACCAAAAGCTTTCTGAACTGAAATATGACAACAGAAATGGAAATATGTCCAGAAGAAATTCTCAAACTTCTCTTAGTAGCATTTCTGGGGAAACACAAAGTCTGAAAGATTTAGATGTGGAAGACACTTTTAGTGCAATTGATTTTCTTCCACAACCGTGGAAGTCAGTTAGTGATGATCCTGCGAGAAGAACTTCCTCCTCCACTGTTTTCGTCGCAGGTGGCAGTGAATCGAAACTGCAGTCAGAAAAGCAAATTGATAATAATATGGTGAGAAGATGAACCTCCTTCCTCTCTTCATTTTTCTTATTTCTCAAATGAAATCAATCTTTTATATTAGCTATTATTGATTTTTGGCATGATCCAATAACTATACTTTCTGAAAACCCCCCAAAAAAGACACCTAGTATTGATTTTTGGCATATTTATACTAACTTATCGCTGATGATAACTGGCTACTAACATATTTCCTTTTCCATGGAATGGTTACCGATGAGATAATAAAGGATGACATGCAACTGCACACTAGTTGGTCCTCAGAATTCGAGAAGAAGCAGAGAAAGATAATTGAACTTTGGGATGCATGCAATGTACCATTAATCCACAGAAGCTATTTCATCCTGCTTTTCAAAGGAGATCCTTCCGATTCTTTGTATATGGAGGTAGAGCTCAGAAGATTGACTTTTCTAAAGAACTCAACGTCATACGAAACCAATGGTCGGAAAGATAGTCCAATTGGCACAACAGCTTCAAGGTAAATTTAAGATTCCCTTAGTTGAACAGTACAATGCACATTCAGGCATAGGCATCTGCACTTGGAATAGAAGAACCTTTGGACTGGACCCAATTGAACACAAACGAATTACTTTTATATGTTATTCATCTTCAATGCAATGCAAATGTTATTAGAAGTAATTTTTTGTTTTTTTGTTTTTGTGGCAGTGTGAAGGAATTGATTCGTGAGAGGGAAATGTTGAGCAGGCAAATACAGAATAAGTTCTCAAGAAAGAAGAGAGAGGAACTCTACAAGAAGTGGGGAATTGGGTTGAACACAAAGCAGAGGAGCTTACAACTGGCACGCCGTGTATGGACAGACACGAAGGACATAGTCCATGTCAAAGAGAGTGCTGCTCTCGTGGCCAAGTTGCTAGGGCTTGTCGAATCAAGTCAAGCCCCCAAGGAGATAGTTGGACTCAGCATCTTGCCCCGATTTATAACCCGAAGATCTTACAGCTGGAAGCTCGGCATTCCTTCCCTGTTATAGAAGTTGTTGAAGATAGAGAGAATTATCTAGGTTGAAATCTTCTCATTTCTAGCTCCTGAGTCCTGAATGTAAATCGGAAGGTGTATAAACTATATAAAGTTAACCAAATTTTAGTAGCAGATTCAATTTGATTCTTTCTTTGCTCATTGTATTTGATGTACCAAACCAAGCACATAATAATGGAATGAAGGATTTTTTTTTTTTTTCTTTCAAATACTTCCAAAGGAAGTATATTATCTCCAAATAGACATAGTTTCCAATTTTCTTTGCTTACACCATTTTTATGTCCAATCAGAGGCATAGATATGGCTCATGAAACCTGAAAAATTAAATAAGAAAATGATAATAGAAAGAAGGTTGGCTTAACTCTTTAAGTTGAACTTCTTCTCGCGTGATTGAAAAATGCAGTGCTTTGTTTTTGTCAAACAATACACTAAAAAAATAGCTATGGAAAAAGGCAAAGTTGGTATTCACATTGGAGATTTCAGCTTTTTATGCTTTACATCATCTATGATTTGTAGACAGATCCTTCTGTGATTTTCCAGCCTGACTTGAAACTCTGACATCTCATATCTCGTGGTGTGTGATTTTACATTAGAGCCATTGTTCTTTGAATGATGAACATCGGTCAAGCGGGTCGACTCTTCCAGAGTTGCTTCGACTACAGCACGCAACATCGGTCAAGCCGGTCGACTCTTCCAGAGTTGCTTTGACTACAGCACGCTGCCCATCTAATTAAAGAGTAACAATGTCAATAGCCAGATTCAGTAGATTATTCATATATCCAACCAAGCTGAGCAATTTCAGCTTCACGATCAGTCCATGTCTTCAACATTTGACCATCCAGAACCTGGCAGTTTTCTCAGTGTTAGGAAAGGCTTAAAGGCACACAGTCCGCTAATATAGCAATAAACAGTATTCAAAAGCTATCAACTAACTATGTTTAGCTGAATCACATAAAATAACACTCATAAAACTCAACATAATCAGTTACCCCAAAATGAAGAGAATCCAATTTGTAGAGATATCGGATACGGATGTGTTTAACATAAATATGTTTAATTTTTATTTTTTTATATATTTTAAATAATAGATATTTAAATATTGGTGTGGGATATGATTAGTTGATTGTAATCAAGAGAATCATTGCTGTAACAGTGGGTTTTTAACAAAATCTTTCCGATATTTGATTCGTAATGAAATAGTCAAAGAAAAAGACTATCCCTATGTTAGAAAGCAAATATACTGTAACCAAAAAAAAAATATTAATTAGTACAATTTTTTAAATTATTAAATTATCAATAACATAATACTAAATGATTGATAATATAGTAGTAAATGTAATAATTACAATTGTAAAAATTTACATAAGCTACTAATAAAAGATAAAAGTTTTTTTTTTATTTATAATTTTACAAATATCATCATCATTATAATACCGAACTTCAAATATAATTTTAAGTTTTAAAATTATATAAACTTAACAAAGTTAACTTATAATTAAATCACTAAGTTTTATAATTCTAAATTTAAAATTTTACAAAAAAAAAGTTATTAGTAAAAAAAGTAAGATAGTTAATAATCATAAAACATAGTAATCAATTTTAAAATTATAATTGTAAATATTTACATAAGATATTAAAAAATGATAAAAAATTAATTATAATTTTTCAAATACCATAATCTTTATAACACATAAATATAATTAAATATTTAAGTTTTAAAATTATATTAACTTAACACATTAATTCACAAGTAAATCTTGAAATTACATACTTCTAAATTGAAAATTAAATATTTTATAACGTCTATTCATAATTTTAATTTCATTTTTGAGTAAAATCTAAAAACTTATTTAAATATTATATTTTTAAATAACATATTATATAATATATAATTCACGTGCAACACACGTGTAACATAAATTAATTATCTTAAAAGTATAACTGACTATTATCGACTACTGATAATTATTACGTAAACTTTGATATGTTTCTTATTTTTGAAAAAAAAAATGACTTCTAATATTATAATGTCATCTCTCTTCAATCAAAATATACTAAAACCCTTCAAAACTCATTCCAATCTTGCCTATTGAAATTTCATGTAAAATTAATTTGGATAAAAAAAAACATAAGATTTTAATTATAGAACTAATAAATATTATGTTCGATGGCTGCCTCAATAGGACGTGCTGACACTGTTTTCTTCATGGTTGTTATTGTTGCCTTTTTGGTTTTGCCCCACTTTCTGGTTGGTCTGCCGGGCGGCCTGCTGCTGCTCGGCCAACTGAGCCTAGAGGGTCTGTATCTGGCTCATGAGCATCTGGTATGTTGGGTCGATATACGGCAGCGCTGAGGGGTGAAAGGTGGTGTTGGGTGGTTGGATGATGGGATCAAGCATCGGTAGGGGCCCAGTAGAGGTGTTTGGTGGTAGTGTGGCTGGTGTGTTTTCTCGGCCAGTTGGTGGAGGGGTCTATTCCAGGAATAAAGGAAATGCTCGTTCGTCACACGGTGTTAAATTGAGTTTCTAAGGGGTTGGATGGGGTTATGAGAGTGGTTTGTTGGGTGGTTAGGGAAATGTCCCGTGTCGGGGTTAGGAAGGGAGAAAATGTCGGGGAGGCAGTTGTGAGTAAGTTTTGGTCGTAGTTCTGGGGATTAGTACGGTTGTTGGAGCCAGAAGTTGGGTATATAGGGTGTTTGGTAGCAGGTGCCAGGTCTCGATGAATTGAGGAAAGTTTGCAGGGGAGGAAAGTGGAAACTACCTGTAACCGGGGGTGTGAAGGAGTTAGTGTTGGGGGGGATGATACTTGGGCCTCGAGGTGAGGTGGTTTGTTGGATTGATGGTAAAGACATGGCTTGTCGTTTCTCACAGACGGCGTCAAATGTTGATGTCTTTTTGTATCGAGGTGGTGCTCCTAGTGGAATGATGCCCTGCAAGCAAGGAAAGTAGTCAAAGGACACCAGAGGATGAGATGTGTTCAACACTTCTCACTTTCTCTTTTCTTTCTTTATTTTTTATTTTTTTAAAAATAATGCTTACCACGTTGGCAAATGAAATCAGTTGCCCTTCAATTGCACAAGGGACTACTTTAATATTATTGTATATAGATGTATAATAGATAAGAGCATCAACATGAAATAAGTTAGCGACACGCCACCCAGGTGACTCTTTTATCAAAAGTCAAAACCCCTCGGCCCTCGTGATAACAAAAATGAACCATCACAAGACTTTACTTCGGTTAATGATTCTCTTTCTCTCAAGATCAAAATACATAGAATGGATATGGATGTGTCATTTTTGTTTTCGCACTTGTATGTATGTATTAATATTAGTGTGTTTTGATGCATCATTTTAGGTTTTTTAATATTATTTATTATTTTATTTATAAATTATATATAAATATATTTTAATTACATTACATGTTTATATGTAATATAGATTTTAAATATTATAAATTTTAATATCTAAATTTTTTAAATCTTAAATAAATAAAATAAATATAAAAATATTAGAAAATATATAGTAAGTTATTGTTCAATAGTTTGATTTAGTGAATCTATATTATTTTAATAAAATTATGAAAAAATAAAAATGCATCATGAGAAGAAGCACATTAGTAATTGATTAAAAGAATAAAATAAATGAAAAACTAAAATGAAAAAAAAACTATTGTTTGAATCGATATGGCTGATACAGACTAATACTAATGGATACAAAAGTATAAAAACCGAAATGATATAAGCCTTTAAATGTACCGATTTACTTCAAAACGGTATGTTTCAGCCAATTCAATTGGTACTAGTACCATACCAAAAACATTGATTTAGATATATCTGCCCAAATATAAAATATTTAGACAAAAATATTAGATTTGAAAAATATATTTGAATAAATAAAAATGCTCATTTAAAAAAAGGTAAGGCAATAACTTTAACATCCAAGACATGAGGTCGGTTCGAATTCTAACTTGATCTAATCTAACTCATTTTTTATTATATAATAAATAATTTATATCATACAAAATAATAAATAATATATATAATATTATAGTATAAAGATTAAAAATTTTGTTATGATATTAATTTTTAAAATTTAATAAAAAACTTAATTATTAAAAATTAAATATTTTTCTTTATTTTTAAATAAAAATAATTTGAACGAATTATCTTTTTATAAATATGATAAAACCTAAATAGAAATTGAAACTCGAATTATTGGAACAAATCAAAACTTAGACGAGCTGTATTGATGTCAATAACCTCTACTTCTCTCCCACATCAATCATATTTTTCAAGAGTTTGTATTTGATATATTGTTAAGTGTATAAATTTATACAATGACATTTTATTAAAAAAATTAATTATTAACCCTAATCACTCATTCTTAACCTTAATCTTAATTTCTGATTTTTAATCTTAATTACTATCCCCTAATCTAACCGATTACATCGATTTTTCAAAGCACAAAAAGCCTTTTCAATTACTGTTCCTGAGGGAATATAGAAATAGAATAAAAGCAGTATCCAAAACTCAAAAGCCAAAGCCACAGTATCAGGAAAGAAGAAAAAAAAAATCTAATTATTTAATTTATTTTAAAACCCCAAAAAAAAAAAAAATTACACTTACCACCAAAACGCATACTTCTGGCGCAACATATGCCGTCGTTTATGTGTTCCAGTCAGTCTCTGCTAACACACGCTCCCTCTGTACCTCCACCATCCCTACATTTCTAAAACATCCAACTTTTCCACTTCTCCCCCATTACCAATATTCTCCATGGAAATAACGGCTATTTTTCTTCTCTTCCTTGCCCTCATCACCTTCAACGTCGTCGTTCCATCTTCTTACGCCCAACACAGCGCCGTGACTTTAGCGGAGATCCGAGCGCTGATGTCATTCAAACGGAACATTTTTCACGACCCACTTGGCGCTCTTGACGGATGGGATGCGTCCACGCCATCAGGTCCCTGCGACTGGCGTGGCATTGTCTGTTACAACAACCGAGTCCGCGAGCTTCGATTGCCTCGCCTCCAACTCGGTGGCCAACTCAGTGATCAGTTATCCAACCTACGCGAGCTCCGCAAATTAAGCCTCCATTCTAACAACTTTAATGGCTCTATCCCTGACGCGCTCTCTCAATGCGCTCTCTTACGCGCCGTTTACTTGCAGTACAACTCACTCTCCGGAAACCTCCCGCCTTCCATTTTTAACCTCACCAATTTACTAGTCCTCAATGTAGCTCATAATTATCTATCCGGTAAAGTCGCCGCCGATATCCCGTGGTCTCTCCGCTACCTCGATTTGTCCTCAAACGATTTTTCGGGAGAAATTCCGTCGAACTTCTCGGCACAGTCCCAGCTCCAACTTATCAACTTCTCATACAACCGGTTTTCCGGAGGAGTTCCGGCGAGTATAGGGAAACTCCAAGAACTAGAGTACCTTTGGCTCGACTCGAACCAGTTGTACGGTACGTTACCGTCGGCTATAGCTAACTGTTCTTCGCTAGTACATTTAAGCGCAGAAGATAATAAGCTTAAAGGACTGGTTCCGGGAAGTATCGGTGCGGTTCCGAATCTTCAAGTGATTGCTTTATCGCATAACGGACTTTCCGGTGCGGTTCCTGAAAGCTTTTTCTGTAAATCATCGGCGAATGCTACGGCGTCGTTGAGGATCGTGCAGTTAGGATTTAATGAATTCACGGAAGTTGTTACGCCGCAAAATAACGGAAGTTGTGCTGTGGTTTTGGAGGTTTTGGACCTTCACGAGAATCACATCCGCGGCGTTTTTCCTTCTTGGTTGACCAGTTTGACCACGTTGAGAATATTGGATATTTCTGGAAACTTTTTTACAGGTTTATTACCCGTTGAAATTGGCAACCTTTTTAACTTAGAAGAGCTTCGAGTGGCAAACAATTCGCTAACCGGTTTGGTTCCTGATCAGCTCCTACAATGTGGTTCGTTAAAGGTCGTTGATTTCGAAGGAAATCAGTTATCCGGTAAAGTACCTGTTTTTTTTAGTCAAATGAGGAGCTTGAAAAGTATATCTTTGGGGAGAAATTTATTTTCCGGTTCAATTCCGTACGGGTTTGGGAATATTTCAGGGCTTGAAACGTTGAATTTGAGTGGAAATAATTTGACTGGAACTATAACGGAAGACATAATGCGGTTGCGTAATTTAACTACTTTAAACCTCAGTTATAACAAATTTTCTGGAGGAGTTCCTAATGGTTTAGGGGATTTATTGAGTTTGGTGGTTTTAAATTTAAGTGCATGTGGGTTTTCAGGGAGGATTCCTGGGAGTATTGGGAGTTTGATGAAATTAGCATCTCTTGATTTGAGTAAGCAGCAGATCTCTGGTGAGTTGCCTATTGAGCTTTTTGGGTTGCCAAGTTTGCAGGTCGTTGCTTTAGAAGAAAACAGGTTGTCTGGTGATGTTCCTGAAGGTTTCAGCAGCTTGGTTGGTTTACAGTACTTGAATCTTAGTTCTAATGAATTTACTGGTCGGATTCCGGGTACCTATGGTTTTTTGCAGTCATTAGTTGTGCTTTCACTGTCATATAATCGAGTTTCAGGTATGATTCCAGTAGAGCTTGGTAATTGTTCTGATCTTGAAGTGCTTCAGCTTGGTTCGAATCGTTTGAGGGGCAATATACCAGGTGATATCTCTCGATTATCTCATCTAAAGGAGCTTGATTTGGTTTTGAATAACTTAGATGGTCAAATCCCAGAGGAAATGTCCAAAATTTCCTCTATGACTACTCTGTTATTGGATGGGAATCACCTCTCGGGTAACATACCAGATCCATTGTCAACACTCTCGAATCTAACAACTTTGAATCTTTCCTCAAATAGATTGAGTGGAGCCATTCCAACAAGTCTTTCAAACATGCCTAGCTTGAAGTACTTGAATTTATCAAGAAACAATCTTGAAGGTGAGATTCCAAAAGCACTGGGTTCTCGGTTCAACGATCCTTCTGTATTTTCAATGAATAGAGAACTATGTGGTAAGCCATTAAATAGAGAATGTGCAAATGTAAGAAATAGAAAAAGGAGGAAGCTGATTCTGTTAATTGCTATAGCTGCTGGTGGAGTTTGCCTTCTTGCAGTGTGTTGTTGTGGATATATTTACAGCCTTTTACGCTGGCGCAAGAAGCTTAGAGAATGGGCAACTGGGGAGAAGAAGAGGAGCTCGTCTCGTGCGAGTTCAGGAGCAGACAGGAGTCGTGGAAGTGGGGAAAATGGAGGACCAAAATTAGTCATGTTCAATAACAAGATAACACTAGCGGAGACACTTGAAGCGACAAGGCAATTTGATGAGGAAAATGTCTTGAGCAGGGGAAGATATGGACTTGTGTTCAAGGCCACGTATCAAGATGGAATGGTCCTATCAATCCGTCGCCTTGTTGATGGATCTATTGATGAAGGTACCTTCAGAAAAGAAGCCGAATTGCTGGGCAAGGTAAAGCATCGAAACGTAACAGTCCTACGAGGCTACTATGCTGGACGACCCGACTTAAGGTTCCTTGTTTATGACTACATGCCTAACGGAAACCTAGTCACCCTCCTCCAAGAGGCATCTCACCAAGATGGGCATATGCTCAATTGGCCAATGCGTCATCTCATTGCTCTTGGCATTGCTCGTGGCCTAGCATTTTTGCACTCGTTATCAATAGTTCATGGTGATGTCAAACCCCAAAATGTCCTATTTGATGCTGATTTTGAAGCTCATTTATCTGAGTTCGGACTGGAGCGACTGACAATAGCAACCCCAGCAGAAGCTTCCTCATCTTCAACCCCAGTTGGTTCTCTAGGCTATGTAGCGCCAGAAGCTGCTTTATCAGGTCAACCAGCTAAAGAAGCGGATGTGTACAGTTATGGGATTGTGCTACTAGAAATTCTTACAGGAAGAAAACCGGTGATGTTTACCGAAGATGAAGACATCGTGAAATGGGTGAAAAAGCAACTACAAAAAGGGCTAATTTCAGAGTTGCTAGAACCAGGGCTGCTTGAACTAGACCCTGAATCATCAGAGTGGGAAGAATTCTTGTTAGGGGTCAAAGTGGGACTCCTTTGCACAGCACCTGATCCAGTTGATAGGCCATCAATGGCAGACATTGTTTTCATGTTGGAAGGATGTAGAGTTGGACCAGAAATTCCATCTTCAGCTGATCCAACCTCTCTACCTTCCCCCGTTTGAGTTTTTTTTTTTTTTATATTATTATTTTCTTGATCATTATCTTGTTTTTAATTGCAAAATTTGGTCATTCCTTATTAAATTTTACCTTTTTTTTTCTCTTTATTATTTTTTTATTCATTTTTTTTCTTTATTAATACTACCATAAAAGTAGTAAGCTTTGACCCGACGCCGCCGTTTGAGGAGGTTTCCTTCCTTCCTCTTTGCTGGGTCCAAGTCCAAGTCCAACCTACAATATTTTCGCTGGGTGGGGAGGGGAGGAGTGAGGACCCAGCAAGTGATTCCCGCCAAAAGTATAACGTCACAACCTGGAAAAGCCACGTGGCGAAGATAAAGGGAGGGAGAGAAGTAGCCGTTAAGTGAGTCATTGGAAAAGAGCGCAGTTGGCATCAGGATCCTTGAAACTGTCGGAGTTTGGCGTTTTCCATAGAAATAGAGAGAGGAGGAGCTCCTTAGATTAGATTCTTTTTAGAAGCTTTGGGCTTTGGGAATTGGCAGCCACGTCGGATTTTTATGGAGTATTGACCGGCACGTGGGTCCTTGATGGTGTCACTTTTTCTTGTGATTCTTGGTGCCAACTGTAGTCAGCGACATGTTTCCAGCCCTTAGATATTTCTTCTCGAAATTTTGATCGTTGATGGTAATATGCATATGTTAAAGGGAGAGAATTACAAATTAGGGCAACAGATCAACAATAATAACTATCCTATAACCTTTTAAATTATTAACATGGACATTGCATTTATCATTTTATCTTTGTTTTGGTTTTAACTTCAAGAAGGAGAAAAAAAAGGTTAAAAGGGAAATACCAAAATTAGGAACAATAGCACGTATGAGAAACTAAAAAATTGAGACCATTTTAAAATCATTTAAAGGAAAATAATGGAGTGTGTAGTGTACACAGTACAACACAGACTATAGAGTCCCACAGTGTACGTATTTGACAGTGAACATGATCATGAATCATGTAAATGTCTTGTGACTTCAAAGTTAATTCAGAGTCCGTAACTCCAACCCCCCGCCCCCCCCCCCCCCCCCCCCCCAATCAATCCGGTCATGACATCCAACAGGGCCAAACATTTTTCCTGCTTCCAAGGTGTCACTGTCAGTTTGTCAACTTTAACTTTAGTGAGAATGGATTTTAACTTTGATTTTTCCTTCTCTCGAATTCTAGAAACCAAAATGTCGATTCCAACCGGCAGAATTTCAAATTTAACTAGGGTAAAAGTAACAGTAAAATTAAGGGTAGTAGTAGTAAATACAGGACCCCTCCCAAGAAGTCAAGAACTCAATAATACAAGTTGCCAAGTTGGCATAGCCAGCTAGCATGCAGGATAGGCTGCAGCACTGGCTAGTCCAGCTAAGTGTCTGCACTCTGCAGCCAGAGACAAACTCTTCTTTGATCTTTCATTGTCAAGAGTAGGCCGAAGTGATGAAGATTCAAGCTGATGGTTCCACTCGGATTTTCTAACATCTTAAGCATGGAAAAGTCTTTTTTACCTCCCCTTAATCAGTTCAATCTCTATTACCCTTAACCAGTAACCAGATTCAAGATACTACAGAAGGCTAACACCCAATAGGTATATATAAATATGATAAAAGTTACAGGCAAAGAATGTTTTATTGACCCAATGAATCTTCTGACCAATGAAACCCTGTGATTATGTATTATACAACAAGCATGTAAAGAAATTACAACATACTTTCTTCTATGCTGATTCCAAACCTTCAGGAAAGGGTTCATTATCAGGGTGAGGTGAAAGAAATCTCCTACAGGCATATAACATAGCTGAATGGAATCCATCTGTATTTTCAAGGAACACAAAATGTCCAGCCTGCATATGAGAAAAAAAGAAAGATGAGGAGCCTGACAGGAAGGATAGCATTTTGGATCTAAAATAAAAGCTTTCATGGAAAAATAAAAAATGTCTTTGGCAGGTGATGCCGCCCAAGTTATTTCTTATATATTGCAGAAGTAAACAGACCTGAGGAACCCTGATAATTTCACATGGGACCTTCATTTGCTTGCGAGCTTCTTGGGCTCCTTGGTAGTCCATCCAATCTTGAGCCCCATATATAAAAGTAGTTGGCACTTTCCACTCAGATGCACTATTCACAAAAAAAAAAAATTAAAGTAATTCAACACTGTCTTACCTGAAATCTTCATTGTTAGTAGATTGCAACAATGATCTAGACTCTAGCTAGTGGTTCATATGACTCTTATATCAGTCAGCCAGAAATTTTGAAAGTGTGCTTTAGGTTTGAAGAAGTGCTCAAGGTTTATGATCATTACATTCATATTTTCTTTCTTCATAGGTTTGAAAGTGTGCTCTAGTTTCAAGAAGTGCGCAAGTCAATTAGATGTTAAATGCATGTGCTCAAGGTTTGTATAAGTACTTTTCATTGCAAGTTTTCATAATCCTCTAATTCCAATGAGCCTTTGAATAGCATTATATAAAATGGTATGGGCTGTATGACCCTTCACACCAGAGTGAAGCTTTACGATCATTACATTCTTTTTTTTTTCCTCATAGGAAAAAAACTAAATCCATAGGCATAATTCTTGGCCTTTAGTTAAACCTGCTTCTTTATTGTGCATTGATGCACAAATTTCCCAAGCGCCATGAGAAAAATATGTAATTTGCATTCTAGAGAAAGATTTCAAATCAATGTGAGATATTGCACAAATAAAATTCTCAAGGTCTAGACAGAATAATCTTGATCAATATAAAAATAGGCAGATATTAGGCCATGCAATGAACCCAATTAAAAATCAGTAAATAAACACCTTTACTGAACCAATAAATGAGTTTAAAGAAGCAAGGTAATCAAACCTGTTTAAAAGGGGCGTCCGAGCAAAAGCTCCAAATGCAAATATATATTTTAAGCACAGCTCTCCGCTTGCTTTGGCAGCTGAAGTATGGTACACATAATCTTCAACCATGAAGAACAGGAAAAAAGTAGTTGTTAAATATCTATTATTTGCTAATACAAGAGCTATACACAAAATCTAAAAATCTTAACATACCAGTTAGAAGTCTAGACGACTCCTCTGTAAATACACCCTCAGCTGAATATTTAGGACTAAACCTAGCAGCTGTATACTTGCGTACAAGATCTGGACCCCAAGGACCTAAACCTCTGCATACGGAATCATCCAATAAATGCACAAAAGCCATAAATTAAACTATTTGATACAAAATGCAATCCAAAAAAGAGAATGAATGGGAATAAATATAAAATAAAATAAACAAATTGGAGTAAGGGGACTTTGTTTGCAACATATAAGAACAAAGGAGACCTACAAATTTATTCCAACAACAGTTTAAGGTAGAAGTAACCTACATAAGACATGTATAATGGAACAATAACCTACATAAGAACCAATGAAGAGATCACTGATTAGTTCTCAATAGCAATAGGTTACCAAGGATTGACTTCGGACCGTCATTTTTTTCCCTAATAATGAACAAAATTACTAGACGATTTAGAGCTTATTGCATACTGATTTTGTTTTGGCAAGAGAATGAATGAAAATTGAACTATTTGATGCAAAGTAATTGAAAATATTGTTTTCCCTAAATTTAACTATTTGATGCAAAATGCAATCCAAGACAAGAAAGAATTGAAAATAAATGTAAAATAAAACAAATTGGAGTAGGAGGATTTTGACAGCAACATATAAGAACAAAGGAGACCTACATACTTATTCCAACAACAGTTTAAGGTAGAAGTAACCTACATAAGACATGTATAATGGAGAGATAACCTACATAAAAACTCATGAAGAGATCACCAATTAGTTCTCAATAGCAATAGGTTACCAAGGATCGACTTCGAACCCCTTATTTTTTCCCTAATAATGAACAAACTTACTAGAAATATTTAGAGCATAGTGCATAATGATATTGTTTTGGCAGACCAATCCAGAGCAATGTTTAATAGCTAAGCTTGATTTGTGGTTCAGGCTAAGAAAATAGAACAAGATAATTACAAACCTTATAATCTTCTGAGGAGTAAAATTAGACTCCCACAAATGATTCAAAACCACCCCCTTCCATGTTGCTCTGAAGCGGGTTAGCCACTCATATTTTCCATCTGATTCTGATGAAAATCCAGCAGGTCCCACTAAAATTAAGTGTTGAACATGTTCAGGATGCTACAGGATTAACATAAGGGACATTAGAATAAAAAAAATGTGGTATCAGACTACTTGTTGCATTCAAACATTTAACATTTAAAAGCAATCACCTTGAGAGCATATTGAGCTGCAACATATCCTCCAAAAGAATGCCCAAGTAATATAAAGTTACTAAGATTTTTTGCTTTACGCCATTCCTCAAAAGAATCGACAAACCATGCCTCAGTTTCTGCATCATAATACACCATAGGTAAATTACATGTTCAATTGCTTTAGTAACTTCTGATATGTTTAGAGGGCCACATGGATTATTAGCATTCTGTTCACTAACCTTCAGTGCTTTTGCATGTAAAGTCAGGCCTGCTTGATCCACCCCAACTGGAGAAAAAGGTTAAGAAAAAATAAGAAAATATAATGGAATGTAGATATCAAGCTCGAAATACAAAACCGACACCTTCAGCAATTGCAATAATGAGAATAACAAGTGTTTAAAGCAAGAGATGATTCTTAAACCATAAACGAACCCAACAACTGAACAAATTGAAGTTATCATTAGTAAAATTCAGCTAGGTCAAGCCAAAAGCATAACCTTTAAGACAAAAGGAGCTTACCCAAGCTGATCAATAGCAATGACCTTGAAACGATTGGCGAGATAATCGAAATTCTTGAAAAAGAAACCTTGAGAAGCAGCATATCCATGTACCATAACAAGGGTAGGAGAGCCCTCCTTGCTATCAAAGGTAATCGTGTTTATGAACCTCGGCTCGTTACTCGAAGAACGAAACCACCTAACCGTAGAACCAGGCGCACCTGAACCTATATTCACGAATTCTTGCACATATGGAGTCCTGAAATTTCAATAATCCACTCATAATTATCGAATTCCTATCAAAGTTTTCACCAAAATCGATAAAATTAATTGATATACTTAAACCCAATTATTATCCAAATTAAAAAAAAAATAATAAAAAAATTGAGACTTCAGGTAACTTGCAATTAAAGTTCCGGCTTTTCCAAGCGTGTAAACTCAAAACTAGAGAATCCAAAAAAAAAAAAAAATCTGATAAGGATTAGAAATTGAAGGTTTAATTACTTGACGAGAGAGAGAAGGCGTTTCTCCGCGGCGATGATCTGATCGGTGGAAGTAGGAATCCAACGGAGAACGGAGGGCCATAACGATCTGGATTTCGCTATAGCCGACGGAGAGGATCGAAGCTCGGATTTATTGATTTCTTCGGCCATTTTTCTTAAAATTAAGCTGGACCAACGATTGAGAGACAGGTGCATACGATATTTGTTTTTGCTTAACAATACAATAACACACACATTTTGTTTTTCGTTTTTTATATTCCCAAGCTTTGATTTTGACTGTGTTAAGGGGAATAGAATTATTCAGAAAAGGTGGTGCTGAATTTCATTTCCTGTAAATAAAAATAATAATAATAATAATAACCGACTAAACAAATATGTTAACTCCAAACGCGTCTAAAGCACGCCACAATCAGAGGTGCATTGCGACTGCGGATTTGGGACATGTTAGCGATCTAAATTTGATCAGACCGAGACTTAAGGATGTCTCACTGTTACAATTAACACGGACGCATAGATACGTTGGCGTTGGCAATGACGATGGCGATGACGTACGAGACTTCGAGAATCCGTGGATCATTATTGACTGTCTTCAGACTAAATTAAACTTGTTGACAATTTTTTTTTTTTTTTTTTGGATAAGTAAGTGTTTTATTTATTCAGAAAGCAGTTAAACTGCTACATCCAACATCATGTGCAACATGTACTTAAAGCTATACATACTTAAACAATACTTGAACAAAAACTTAAGACCACTAATCAATCAGGGAACAATAGCAACATACTTCAACAATACTTAAAGCTATACCAGAATGGATAATCTTTGTTCTAGAATGAAATTTTTATTTTTATTTTCTAATAAAAGGAAAATTATTTGGGTTGGGTAAAATAAACTCCGATGAGGCCAATGGGCCACAGCAACTGTTTTGAAGAGGATGTTGATTACGTTTTAGGAAGAAACCCACTCGCCACTTGAGAAAGCATAAGACCATTGTTGATACAAAGAAACCTCTCAAAACAAAAAAGGTCCGACAGTCCTCTTTATTATTGTTTTATTTATTAATTTTTGATGTAATTTTAATTATTATTATTATTATTTACAAATATAATTTTCACAATTCATGATAAATTTTATACATACAAGTGTGTGTTGCTAAATGCTAATGCGTGTAATATGTATGTTCTTAAGCAAAAGGAATTGGCAAAGACTGCGTCCCCGTCGCATTGCCTTTTATAGGGTAACCCTTACTCTACAGTCGCATAGGGTTTATCGCATGCAAGCTATGCTATATCGTTGCACAAACAGCACAATGGGCTCATCTCATTCACATCAAACGCAGCATTTATTTAAAAACACTAAAGTGCAAGCAGCAATTCTACCAGGTTTACAATGGATCCACAACCACAACTACATAACTTTATAATGAAACAAAGTTGACAAACTTTATTGAAACAACTAAATCTATATCTCTAACCTATCATCAGCCACTGCGAATTTCTCGATCTGTAGAAACGCTCAACAACCGGCAGCCAGAACTTTTATGTAGAAAAAACTTCTTGAGCATAACTAATATACTCTAACCAGCAACAAAGGTAGAAAAATATATTGAAGAATTCTTGAGGAAACACAGCCAAGCCAACCATACAGTCACTGACTAATTAGGCCTTCTTTCACTCAGCTCTTGACTGACCAGCTCTGGACGAGAGAATAATGCCGACAATCAAGCCATATAGTGCCAATGCCTCAGCAAAGATGAGAATGAGGATCATCCCAACAAAAAGCTTTGGCTGTTGTGCATTAGCTCTACAAAATCCAATTACACAATAAGACTAGAGTTTCAAGATTAATACTGCCTTGCAAATTACTTAGCATACAAAATAAAAGCAACGAATCATCAACAACAGCAGTAATGAATATCAACTTTAAAAAATGAATAATAATAGCATCCAAATGCAGACCTATGTTACCTGGACTTGAGAGTGAGGTCGGATACGGGTATGTGTCCGACACAAAAATGCTCATTTTTTTTCTAAGTTTTTTCATATATTTGGAGGATCGTACTTCTATAATCATGTCGGAATATATGTCGGACACAAGTGTTAGACATGGATACATTAACGAAAATGAAGAGTTCGGGTAACATAGACACAGGCAACGATATAGTACTGGTTTAAGGGAATATAAAACAAGAATAATGCTTAAATTATATTCATCTTTCCCATAACCTCTTAGAAATATACTAAAAACCATAACACTAAGCTAAATACTTATTTTTATTTATTATTTACTATATTTAATATTTATTTAACATTAAAAATATTTTTAAAATATTTAAAAATCTTATTTAAAGTGTACAACAGGTCCAACCGGTTGAACCCGGAACCGGAGGCCACACCAGTTTGACCTCCGGTCCGGGTTTTTCAACCTTGTTCCTAAACAACCACAAGTACCCTAACAGCATCTTAATCCAGCTCAAGGCCTAAAGGACCCTACTTAAATTTCTCCCAAGTAGAGAAAGGGCTAAATTGCAGGGTTAACAAGGTCAATATAAAATGCTCAACCGGGTGATTATTCATGGTAAACATCAAAAACTCCAGAAAGCAAACCAACTTTCTACAGAGAAATTGTATAAAACTGATAAGACCATAAAGCATAAACCAAGTAAAATAAACTGAAATGTTTTAACCAAAGCTAAAAGAATTACCTAACACCAGCATCACCAACGATCCCAATAGCCATACCGGCGGAAAGACCAGCGAGGCCACAAGCAAGACCAGAAGACAGATGCGCGTATCCATCGAAAAGGTAATAAGATTTAGCCTTTGGATTAATTCCGGTACTAATGATAACAGCAATAATTAAGCCATAAATACCGAGCACACCAGCCATAACCACGGGGACGATCGACTTCATCACCAGCTCTGGCCTCATTACCCCCATCGACGCTACACCAACCCCACTTTTCGCGGTCCCATAAGCGGCTCCCATACCTGCGAAACATCCCATCAAAACCCATCCGTGATCCTCAAAGATTTATAAAAGTAATTTCTTAACAAAGTCCGAGTATCGTAAATTGCTTACAGGAGAAAACGAGGGCAGCAGCGGCGCCCAAGAAGCCGAAGAAAGGAGCAGTTTCATCTCCGCTGAAGGTTGAAGACATTTTTTCCGAAGACAGTAATGGATCGGATCTGAAAATGCTCGCTTTGCTCCTGTAAATGTAATAGTAATAAACTTTTAAAAGAAAAGAAAAAAAATTATTGGGTCAAATAATTGGATATTGGGCTTCTTTTATTGGGTCATAATCATAAACCATGGAAACGTACTATTTCTTTTGGGGTATAATAAGCTACTTGAGCCCACCCAATATCCTTTCCACCCAATATCTTCATTTCAGCTACTTATATAAACCCCACCCAATTCAATTTTTAATCCTCTGTTGACGTTGTAATTAAAAAAAAAAGTTTCATTTTTTAAAAGTTATTTTGGTTCATAAGAAGAATAATTTACTTACAAGAATATATATATATATATATTCTTAAAAGGTTTATAATTGTTAACTTTTTTCAAAAGCTGAGCAGAGTTAAAAAAAAAAGAAGCCCTATTTCATTCATGTGAGAGAAGGAATAAAGGAGAAAGATGAACTATTTTAAACTTCTATCCATTTTTGTAGCATATATAAGTTAGGGTGAAGTACTTTTACAAGCATATAAGTTATCAACAAATAACAGATAGAAAATGTCTAAGCAATTTTTCAACTAAAATAGATAGACTTGTAACTGATTGAACCCCCATAATCATTAGGGTTTCAACTGTCAGCAAAATACATAGAGCCGGTCCGAAATAATCACGGAATAAACCCACCAGCCACACCTCAATTAACCACAGATAAGGGATTAGTTCTTCTTTTTTGGATAAGTAATGGTTTCTATTCATCCAAAGAAAACAGCATAAGCTGTTACATGTTACAGCATTGTTCATCATGAACAAATAAGAGATCAACTAAGAAAACTATCAAACTCAATTACAAACACTAGGAAATGCAGCTTAAGGAATCAACTGCCAGGCCTTGCAAAACTCAAGATTAGCATTATTCACCTTGACTTTGCCTAGGTTATGAAATCTCAGCATGACTACTTCCCTGATGAACTTCACTTGTTTGTCCTCTGGAAGTTCCACTTTTGTATGGTACCTATTGTTCCTCTCCCTCCATATAGAATAGAGGAAAGCATTCCAGGCGATGCGTAATACAGTAGCTCTTAATCCAGTGCCTCTTAGCCTTGAGATTGCCCACTGCAGTTCTTCATCCCAGCATCTAGTCCTGCGCTGAATATGGCTTAGGTCCAGAATTTGCAGCCATACAGCTTTGGAATAAGGACAAGAGAAGAAAATATGGTCTCTGGTTTCCCTCTCAGTTTTGCACAATAAACATTCTGCCTCCACTGTCATCCCCCATGTAGCAAGCCTGTCTTTTGTAGGAAGCCTATCAAGAATAGCCATCCACGATATTATGGCATGTCTGGGAATGTTCCATTTGAACCATACCAGTCGATGCCAAGGTACCTTGTCAGCCTTTGGTCAAATAATATCCCAAATTGCAACCACTGAATATCTGTTTGCAGGGAAAGGCCATCTCTGATCATGAGTAACACAACTAGCTGCCAGTTGCCTTAGTTGCAAAATTTTTCTCCAATTCCAACTACTTCCACTGTGAGCAGAGAGTTGCCACACATCTCTGCCTTTAACAACATAGGCCTGCAACCAAGCAATCCAAAGGGATCCTGCATTCATAAAGACTGACCATAAGTTCCGCATGATGCAGGCTTGGTTCCAGGAGAGTACATCCTTCACTCCCAATCCTCCCTCTGATTTTGGCAAGCAAACTTTCTTCCAGCTAACCTTGGCACCTCTAGCTGGCCCCTCTTTTCCTGTCCATAGGAAACTTGTGCATATTTGTGATATTTTCCTCAAGCATTGCTTTGGGAGAATGAAGTGTCGACACCAGTAGTTTTGAAGGTTAAACAGCACTGATTGTATCAATTGCAACCTTCCTGCATAGGAAAGAAGTTTTGCAACCCAGCTATTTACTCTGGCAGTCATCTTAGCAATCAGTGGCTCACAGTCTTTCACTGAGAGTCTTCTGGTAACCAGAGGGACTCCCAAATAACGAACAGGCAAAGAACCTAGTTTGAAACCAGTATATGCCTGTATAATCCTCAGCTCCTCACCCCTTATGCCAGTAGAAAACAACTCACTCTTCGAGCTATTAAGCTGCAGACCAGAGTAATGATAAAACTGGTCAAGAACAAGCTTGATTCCTTCAATTGAGTCAAGAGAACCCTTTGCAAATATCAGGAGGTCATCTGCAAAGCAAAGATGAGTCAAGTTGAGTTTCTTGCACTTAGGGTGATGGGAGAAAAGTCCATGTCTTGCTGCATGGTCAAGCAAGTTGGAGAGCACATTCATGGATAATGTGAACAAGTAAGGGGAGAGGGGATCCCCTTGTCGGACTCCCCTTGCACCTTGAAAGAACCCCATTAGTCCACCATTTACACATATGGAGAACCTAGGAGAAGTGAGACATTTCTTTGTCCATTTTAGAAAAAGCTCAGGGACTTTCATTGCTTCCATAACTCCTATGATGAAGTCCCAGCTGAGGGAGTCAAATGCTTTCTGAAGATCCACTTTAATTGCACATCGAGAGGAGAGGGATGACCGACCATATCCTCTGACCAATTCCTGTGCCAAGAGAACATTTTCTGTTATGCACCTTCCAGGGACAAAGGCACTTTGATTTGCACAGATGGCTGCAGGAAGCCCTATCTTTAGCCTGTTAGCCAAGATCTTGGAGATGCATTTATAGAATACTGAGCAACAAGAAATAGGCCTAAAGTCCTTCATGGTACTGGGATTAGGACATTTAGGCACAAGAGCAACACATGTGGATGTGAATGCAGGGTGCAGGAAGCCAGTCTGAAAGAAGAAATTAGCTGCCTCTGTGACATCTCTCCCCACTATGGACCAAGCAGTTTTGAAGAAATGTGAAGTGAATCCATCAGGACCAGGGCTTTTCCCACTTTTTGAAGCAAACATAGCTTCCTTGATTTCCTCATTTGTCACAGGCCTGATCATTTCTTCCTGAACATCAGAGGGAATTGGAAGAACCAGTTCTTGGAGAAGCACTTGAGAACACCTGTGATGTTGTAGTCAGTGATCCCTAATTGATTTTGAAAATAAGAGACAGCCTCATGAGCAATTTGAGGGAAAGTGTCCAGCTTGGTTCCATCAGAAGCATATAGAGCTTTTATTGTGTTTTTCCTTTGCTTGGACTGGACCATCTTGTGAAAGAATCCTGTGTTTTGATCACCCTCCTGCAACCATTGTATTCTGGATTTCTGTTTGAGGAAGCTCTCCTCAGCTTTGACCAGATCCTGAAGCTCCAAAACAGTGGAAGTGTGGCAAGAGACCAAATGCACATCAGTGGGGTTTTTGAGTAAGAGGAGTTGAAGAGCTTCCAGTTCTCTTCTTTTGGCTTGAACTCTCCCAGTGATGTCTCCATAGTGAGCAAGATTGAACTGTCTAAGCTGTTGTTTCAACTTTTTCAGTTTAATATGAAGCTTAGTCATGGGATTTCCAGATACATGCTCCCCCCATGAAGTCTCAACAATATTCATAAAGGCTGCATTTCTAGTCCAGAAATTGAAAAACCTGAAAGGTTTTGGTGGAGAAGCTGTCAGCACTGTTGTTTTGATTAGAGCAGGACAGTGGTCAGAGGTCCCTGGAGCAAGAAACTCAGTGTAAGAGTGAGGAAAAGAGGAAAGCCATTGAGGATTAATCAAGACTCTGTCAAGTTTCTTTGCAATGAGGACTTCCTGATGATTAGACCAGGTGAAAACTGGACCAACATAACAATGGTCTTCAAGAGAATTCTGCACTAGACAATCCCTGAATTCATTCATGTCTTGTGAGCAGCTTTGAGAACCAGTAAAGCTTGAGCTCTCAGATGGATGAGCAATCACATTAAAATCACCAGCTAAAATCCAAGCCTTCCCTTGAACCAGGCCTGAGACTTTCTGTAGATGTGACCACAGACTTCTCCTGCTAATTCCATCATTCTTTCCATAGATGGCAGAAAGACAAAAGATCTGAGCAGCATTGCTCACTTGGCAGGTAATGGACTGGTCTGTTTTCAGCATCAGATCAACAGATATGTCATTTTTACTAAGGAACCAGATTCTACCATTCTCAGCTTCCTGATAATTATGAGTAATCTTCCAATCATCAAATAACTTGTCACAGATAGGCTTTTGTTTAGGTAATTTTACTCTAGTCTCAAGTAAACAAACAATGTCAGCTTGAACATGTCTCAATCGTTCTACTACTGCCCGCTGCTTAAGAGGACAATTCAATCCTCTTACATTCCACACAAGGATAATCAAAAGTGAGGGGAGATTTGACTTCCCAAGGCAGCATTGACTGCCTTTACCTTTTTGTCTGGGGGCCCCCTCTTTTTACTTTTTAGGTTTTTCATCAAATCAGCTACACCTGCAGCAGCAGCCCGTGGCCTCCTTGGGGAAGCACATTTGGCCTCATCATGATTTTCCCCTTTTCCAATTTCAATATCAATAACTGCTTCTTCCTCAAAGACTGAGTCCAGGACAGCAAATCTGTTTGTTGATGATGAAGGACCTCGATCCTGCTCAACTGGCAGACTTTCAATGCACTTTGCTTTGTTTCCTATGTGGTGTTCGTTTGGAGATGGAATTCTGGTAATTGGCTGGTCTTGCTCAACAGTTGAGCTCTCTTTTGAATCCTGCTCTTCTGGCAGTCTTTCAGTACTTTTCCATGCTTGTTCTTCGTGTGTTTTCTTTGGAATCCAAACCTTGGCAGGTTCCTTTTCTTTCTTGCTGGGACAACTCCTTTCAAAATGTCCAAAGATACCACAGTGCAGACATTTTGGAGGAAGCCAAGGGATCTCCACTGAGATGGAGATGACAACTCCATTTCGAGTTTCAACTTCTATTGTTTTTGGCACCATCTGAGAGGCTTCAATTTCAACACAAACTTTGGCATAAGCAAGCCTCTGTTTATTAGCAGTAATGTTATCCATGTACAGAGGGTTCCCCAGGGCACTTGCAATGTAACTCAAGCCTCTCGCAGAGTACAATTCTAGTGGAATGTTCCCTAGATGAACCCATACTGGAAGCTTAGTCATGTTGAATTCAAGGGAAGTCATACCTGGTTCCCACTTGCGAAGAATGATTGGATTATTTTGGATATGCCATGGACCGTGTTCAAGAACCCAATCCCGAGTCCCAGGAAGAGGAAATTGGATAACATATAGGTTTCTTCCTGCAGGTTTTATTTCGATCTGGCCATCCTTCCCCCATAGCAGATTTACCAACTTATGGAATAGGCTGAAGTTAGGAGGTCTCCCAAGGAACTGAGCCACCAAGGCATTCTTCCATTGAAGCTCTCCCTCTTCAAATACTTCTTCAGAAGCAGCCAAGTTACATGGGAGTACCTTTATATTTGATGGGACTAAAACCATCAAGTTAAAGCAGTTGCATCCATCTACTTCATTCTCATTCTATTGCTTATAAACCTTCAAAGCTGAATGGAAAATAAAATGCTAAACATCCAAGACAAATCGACGAGTAAATACATTCGAGCTTCAGCTATATTAATTGGATCTTCGCAACATTATCATCAAACCTGTGGTCACACAATAGTTTCTACTTTCTAGGCACTAAGAATTCAGTACATAATAGGCATAGAGGGCCATACCTCTCATTGGCCAGAACCACAACATTTTGCCAACCTGGAATTCCAAAAAGAGGTGTTAGCAATGAAGTAATAACCAAGAAATGAAAAGGATTATTCCTTTGACTTTCTGCATATATAAATGTATAAAATGAATCAGCCAGCTACTATTGCATAGTACATTCCTCTAACTTACCCAGCAGATAATATATATAATATTAATATGCTAATGCTTTACGAATTCAAAACTCTCTAAACAGATACCATCAGACAAGTAACTCACCTTATCATTTCAATTTAAATGTCACATAGGAAATAGCTCAAAGTCTTCAATCATGAAATGATGAAAAAAAAACACTCCATGGATACTGATGCCATGCGATTCATACCCAACCCCCCAATATAGACGCACAAATAAACCAAGACAAAGTATGTAGAAAATGTCCCTCAGATTCATTCCATGCATGTAAAACGTCATTCCTTAAACAAAGATTTGAAGAAAGAAATTGAAGTTTGCAATTGATGTTCAATTAAAGATTCAGGACAATATTGAAGTATTTCCAGATAGATGATCTCTGTATGCTTGTCATCACTAAAAGAATACTAAGCTGTACACATCAAAAACAAGAAGAAAAGTCAAGACAAGTAATGTCTCATCTGTGGGAATCCCAGAATAAATTTTGGGTCTTGACTACCACCCTTTGAAGTACAACGTCCTTAAGCCAATGAATAGAAGGATCTTGATGTCATCTTCAACGCCAAGTGATTGCCCACAATCCAGACGAGATGGATGAGCCACAACACTTTTATTGAGCCCATTCATAATAAAGAAGCCAATTCAACATCCAAAAACAGCCTCCTCTACCATATTCCAGTACCAGTTCTGGTAAAATTTGCAAGAAGGCATCAACTTGAGCGACTTTTGCTTTGCTTTGAGGGTCAATCAATATTGTAAAACACTGTACCACATTTTTTCTTCCACGGACACCTTCTGGATCATGAACTGCAGACTATAGAACTCTTTGTGCAGCAGCACCATCATTAAAGGCAGTGAACTCATGCAGAGAGAGAGGCTTTTATAGGTCTTGCAGAGAAGCGGCCAATAAAGCGTAATCAGTCAATCCTTAAAACCATCATGGTTTCAGGACTGGCTTCATTGCCATGTGCCTCTCAATCAATTTGTCCACAAAGGAACGAATCTGCATGTCAAAGGCATCCAAGGTAAGTTAGTCAAGAAACTAGATCTATATACTACCATTAAGTATCCATTTTTGCAAAGGAATGTACCAACTGTGGAAGAGTGATAGCAACAAGGTTAGCTATCTAACAGAACAAAAAAAGCAGCAATTGTCCTTTCACAGTAAAAGGGAAAGGAAGAAGTAATGACTTCAGCAATTTTGTTAGGAAGTCTATTAAAATGATTGCGAAGAAGGGTACTATAATAATAAGAATTATAAATTAAAGTTAAAGTACAAACAAAACCTTACAAAAGCAACAATGCCCTGGCAGTATCATCACAATAACAATTAACGGAGCCAGTAATGTTCATCAGAGAATCCTTTAAAATTGGGAGGAAAAAAAAGAAAAAGAAAAGGTAAACCAACAGGTCGACTGGGTAAATAGATATAACCTAATACAGTACCTATAAAATGCATACCTTGTTTTTGCGCTTGAAATCAAGAAATTCATAAACAGCCATGTTTTTCTCTGAATCTGTTGCCTGCTCCATTACCTGGTAAAAGAACTAAAGGTGTAAGCCAGATTGGAAGTAGAGGCAGAAAAGAAGTTGCGAACTAACAAGTGAAAGACAAGAAAGGGAAGAGAAGAAAAAAACCTTTGTTGCAGTTTTCTTCATTATCGATTTGTATCCCTCCTTATCAAATTTTCTTGCCTTATAAAGGGGCATTAGCAATGATGCGACATAATCAACAACAGCCTGTTTAATACGATCAGCTCCATGAGGATGATTTTTAAATCGCTCCTTGCTTATTGTAACTTGAGAGATAGAGCTCTCATTCGCTCGTCCATCATGCTTCCAGGTTGGTTGCCTTGAACTAGTATTTGACTCTTCCTCATCCTTGACATGCATTGTCGGATGGAAGAAATCTGGATCAGCAGCAGCTGCTTGAGACTGCCATCTCTCAATGGCATGATAATCCTTAATCCCCCCACTACCAGCAGTATCAACCCATGCTTTTGTGAATATACTGCTGTCGACAGCCAAACTTTCTGCAGAGTGCTCTCTAAGTTTCAAGTGGCTAGCAATCTCATTTGAGTGGCACCTCTGAGACAGGTTATCTACTGAGACTCTGGAACTGTCAAGGTTAACACAAGCAGCAGAGAAATCAACAGACCAGTCCCTAACTCTGCAGTTCCTAGAGTCTATTTCTGATATACAATCCTGTCTTCCCAAAACACCACCAGGCCACTTCCTTTCATCCACTTCTGCATATTGCTCCCTTCTAGCAAATTTGTGAAAAGAAGGAATCTTGGGAAGCTGCAGCAATTTGTTGCAGTTGGCTTCTGTGGATGCAAGTGCCTGTAGAGTACAAAAAGTTAATCTCTTTATAAACACAAGTCCATAACCACAGCAAAAGAAGAAAGAAGGAAATAATTTTTTTTAGTGAAGGTGAAAAGAAAAGCATATGACTAATATGGTTGTAGAATGCAATGTTAGGCAACTCATGCATTTTCAAAGTAATGTCAAATACTATCACAAGTTTCCAAATTTGGCCATTCAATCAACTAATAATATCAACTTAATTAAAAGTAAAAAGAAGCATATCATTCAATTCTTTCACAGTACAAAACCATCATATAATATTCTTAAAAAATGCTATGAGATGACTGTATGTTAAAAAATTAAAGCAAAACAAGGGATAAGCTCGATAAATCTTTTGGCCTTTAAGGGAATCAAGTTAAAGCCAAACGTCCAAAAGAACAAATCAAGCCTTCTGCAAGGTGGTAACCAAGTAACGGTTGTTTAAGGACACTGCATCAACGTAGATATGCCACTGTAAAAAGGATGAAAGAAAGAACAAACCTCAGCAGCTGCTTTTGCTGCAGCTCGAGCGGCTGCTTCAGCAGCGAAGGCAGCCTGCTCTTCCTTGGATATTGCTACGTTGACGGCTTCCACCTCCATGTAAATTGATTTGCCATTCTCTTTCACATTGAAAGGATACTGGTTTCCAGCAGAAAAAGGATCCTGAAAGCTTCGTTTATTCTCAAAAGCACCATGATGTGAGCATAGAGGTGGCTTTCCTGAAGCTGGATCTTTAAGGGATTTTCTCTTTGAAGAAGCTTTTGCCTTACGGAAGACTTCAAGCCACACATTAACCAACTGGCTTGCGATAGCACGTATGTCACGACTTGTATGTACACAAACTTTTTCCTTCACAGTTTTCCCTATGCCTAAAAATAAAAAATTGGTAATAAAAAGTACACATACTACTTCGTGGAAAAGCCAACAGAAATGCACATACAAACAAAAACTTCACACATGCCATGCAAGTACATACGAATGATACAATACATAATACATGCATAAAAAAAACCAATACCTGATGAACGAACTGCAAGTAGATCAGTTGAAACAAGTACAAGAAGACGAACACAATGGCGCAACAGTTGGGTCCCGTCTTTCCCCATCGAATCCTATAAATTTCAAGTTGAACACAATAAACATCAAAGGCCATTATTTAATTCCACTAAATATATGCATTACTAGAACAAAATCCATATTAGGATTCAAGGATGGATAATAATCATGAAAAGCAATAATACCAGCATCCATGAGTTGAGTGTGGTAAGCCCTCCCTTTGTCCCAGCAAAAGATTTCAAGGATTCAACTGGGAGACCCAACATTTTTTTGGCCAGATGCAATCGTCCTGCAGTGGTTTTCACATTAAAGAACATGTCCCGTAGTAAAGCTTCCCTCGTCAAAAGCCGAGCTCGATCCAAAGAGTTTTTATACAAGACATTAGAAAGTTCAACTGCTTCAAGTCTCTTAATTATGTCTATAACTTCATCTCTTTCCGTTTCCGACTGTCTCTGTGCAGCATCCATTGCCTCTACTTCAGCTGTATAATCATTTCCAGTGGTGAATATGTCAATTAGTCGCACGGCCTCTCGAAGTCCACTCAACATTGCACCACCAACTGTGTCAGGATGCTCCTTGCAGGTAGCTTCTCCAGCAAAAAATAAGCAGTTCTCAACAGGCCTGCCCAACATATCATAGTCTTCTCCTGATGCTCCAATGGCAACATAGGAGTAAGCGCCATAGCTGAAAGGATCCCTGCCCCAATCAGTCACTACTGAGGCAACTGGATCAGGAACTGAAGCCTCGCCAAAAAGTTTACGGAGAACAGTTACTGCATGGTTTACATGATCCGAGGAGCTCATACTTTGACCCTCAATAGCTGCCTTACCAGCCACTAAGGCTATAAGAACAGGAGCCCCAACAGTTTTTCTGACATTCCAAAACATAAAGCAATGGCCCCTACTATCTGTTTCCTCAGCAGTCACTCCAAAGTAATCCACAGTATCATCCCAAAACACTTCTGGGAATTCCAAGACGACTTTATTAAGAACTCCAAAACCAAGCCGCTGTATGGAAGAATGTTTCCACTGGGGCAATGGAGGAGAAAACTTTATGGCTCCCGCTTTTAAGCAACCAAGTGGCACAGTAATAAGCACAGCATCTCCTGAAAACTCACTGCCATTTGATGTGGAAACTTTGACCTGCCTATGTTGACTATCATCAATTCCAGAGTCCTTTGGGCTGTATGAAATATTAGTGACTACATGGTTAAAGTGGATGGAAAGTCCTTCTCCAAGAGACTCAACCAATGTGCTGTAACCCCCTTTAATCATACAATGGGCTCCTCCAAAGCCGCCATAAACATCATCTTGATTCCAGTGCGGAAGAGACACTTCCTTCAGCGAAGCAGCACAACCATACTCCAAGTGGGCATAGTGCCAATTCATAACCCTTCTCTCAAGGGGACTCAAAATCTCCTCTTCAGAACATTTTTCTTCAGGAAATTTTCCAATGACATCGCTTGTTTTGGAATCATAGAAAGCATCAACTGAAGAATGTGATTCTGTTTCTTCAATATCTGCTCCTATTTCTGCCATGCGATGCCTTTTTAGGGCATATTCTAAACCATCCTCAAGAGACATTCTCATTGCTTTTTCACCTTTTTGAGCAACAAGAAACACCATGTCATCAAGAAGAGTGTTGTATTCAACTTCCAGAGCATCATCTAGATCTGCAGGAACCTTTTGACCAGATACAATATCATAAAGAGGACAGGAACTATTTAACACAGTCAACTCTAGCCCTAACTGTGCACAGACCAATGAGGAAGGATCTGGTCTTCTATTAGTCGACACATCAGCCTCAACTCCAGTAATAATGCTAGCCCCAAGATCCACAGGTACTGAAAGAGAGGAGCAATCAGTATAAACACGGCCTCCTATCCTATTCCTAGCCTCAAGTACAGCTACAGAAAACCCCTGACGCTGCAAGTGGCGTGCAGCAGTCAGTCCAGCAGGGCCAGCTCCGACAACTATGATTTTCTTTCTGACCTCTGAATCACCCTGCAGGCGAAAATTCCAGTCTGGATTATCATAAGCTGCAGATTGAACATACTGCGAATCATTCCTTTCTTCAGGAGTTACTACAGGGGCTATTCCCATGTCAACTGCATCACAAGATAGATCAGCACTTGGAACCTGCAAACTAGTCAATTCAGGGTTTATTTTTACACTGATGCTGCCATTTTGCTGGCAATCATCACCTGGGCATTCTTCTTGTTCTTTCACATATGGTAATTCTGGTGTGATCGAATCAACCAATACTTCACGCATTGTGGCTTCAGATGCCTGACTTTGATCAATAATTCTAACATCACTTTTTGCCTCCATAGAAGCTTCAGAAGTCTTGACCTGACCAAGGATAAAGGCAACTCCATCCTCTGAATCAGCAACAGATGCCCCAGAACTAACCTCAAAATTTTTTTCCTCTAGAAGTTTGTAATTATGCTTAGCATTAAGTTCTGCCTTCTCTTTCTTGGAAGCAATGCCAAAGTTTATATAACCCTGCAAAAAGGAGGTTAGCATTTGATTTCCTACCAAATTTCAAGATCAACATTAAGTATACACCAAAAGTACTAAAATATGAGAAATTAAAAAATATAAGAAATTTTATCCATCAAAAAACATATATAACAAATTTTGACTCATTAAAGAGTAAACACTTACACTCTGATCAAGAAATGCATATAACTCCCTAATTAGGGTCGCCCGGGGTGGTTCATCCTCTGAAGGTGTATCACTAACACCACAGTCAACAAGAGGCAAAATACGAGTAACATCTTTACTCCAAAGAACTAAGATATGATTCCTGCAGCACCAAGGATTAAATTCCATTGAAGAAAATCAGAAGGTAGCACAATGGAAATTGGCAATCATAGAAACTCCCATAAAAGAAAGAGACCAAAATACAAATCCATGAAAATACAAGTAAATTTATGAATATTTCCAACTTTATAGGCCAAATCACAGATCATAAAAATAAAGATTTCCACAAAAGATGCTACTTAGCACACAAGGTCTCAAGGGTAATTAATCACTATAGTTTAAAGTTTAAAAAAATGGGAGCATAAAACAGGAGCCCATACTCAAAAACGTTCATGATAAGAACAATTAGTAAACAAAATTATATACATATTCACAAACCTGCATTCCAAATATTCCTGTAGCCCACCTCTACGCTTCAAGACCTCGTTAAATTTGATCTTCTCAACTGGACCCACAGTACGAGCTTTCAGTCCAGCTGATACTGCTGCCTCATCAAACTTCTCTTTTGCTCTAAAAGAACGATCACTGTGTACAAACTGTTGACTTACAAAAAAACCTTGCTCACTTATCAAATTCTCCCAATCAGCATCCCCTTCATAAGCCATATCTCCATGCCTACGCTTTTTAATATTGCGCTGCCTAGCTCGGACAACTGATGACTTACTGCCTTCGATTTCAGAACTAGGCAGAGAGACTGCATCTTCATGGCAACTTTCACTTTCATCAGGTGTTAAAGATGTAGGAGAATCTCCATTAGCCTCTTTATTAATGAAAAAATTATCATGGCTGGGAACACAGACCCCATGGCATGCATCTTCAGATGGTTGATGCAAAGCAGAGTTGCACCTCTGAGTGGAGGTAACAAGTTCATTGGGATGAACAGAGGTTTCTAAAGATCTTTCCTCAGCGCAAGTATTTGGACCGTAACTGCAAGTCTCTTCCATTTTCAGTGAATCAACAGCAGACACAGACAGAATATGTTGAGTTTGTTGCAAACCTTCCTGAAATTGGTCGAAAACATAGCCACTTTCTAATTTTGCAGCCTCTTCATAAGCATTCTTATAAGATTTGTTTAACAAATCATTGGAGTTCTCTTTCCCAGAACCTCCACCACCAGACCCATGAATTTCTTCTATCTTCTTTGAGGAAGAAAGCGAGTTTGGCATTTCTACTATACAGGGCACTAAACTGCCTGTTTTACCTGTGGCTAATCCATCCTTTAAACCTTCACTTTCTTGTTTACCCCTCTGGTCAATTGCCGAACAATTGTCCCTGAGCTCAATATTGGAAAGCCAATTTCCATCCTTGTCACAAACTTTAGGTGACCTACACGGATCCCCTGTAGGACCCTTTTGAACATTTAAGTCACGTGGTTCCAAAATGCTTTCTTGTTGACACACACCATCATCAAATCTTTGATTCTCTGCGGTGTTGCATTCTTTGGAGGATGAATGCAACAAGCTTGACTCAGAAGCTGAATGAGAACTATCATCGCAATTTCTGCTAGGGTTGTTTGCAGCAGAAGCATGATGGGCAGCCTTGCAATTCTGTTTCAAAGTGGACTTTGGGCGAGATTTCCTTAGTGAACCAGATTGTCCCTTGTGAAAAAAAGTTGACTCTTCCAACTTCTCATCCAAAGACCGATTCGAACGTTTCCCAGGCCACAAGCCTCCCTCATCCTGATCTTCCTCAAGCCGAGATTCCAACCCTTCTGATTCATCATCAACCCCAATGGGCTTTGCTTTTGAATCAAACTTGCCTCTCCTTACTTTCCCTGTACGATTTCTTTCGACCCCTTTATCAGTAACCGCATCAGACCTGTCTTCACCAATATCCTGACCTTTCACACCAGTCCTCGACACAGATTTCCCATCCAAAACCCCATCATCATCCACAGACTCATTCAAAGAATAACCCCTTCCCCTCATTGCTCCCGGTTCAATATCTTTCTTAAGACCCTTCAACTTCTTCCTAAAGCTCGCCAACGTATCATTCATTCCCCCCAAATCCTCCTCATCCTTGCCCACAGTTTTACCTGCCTTAACTTCAACCTTCTGGCACTTCTCGACACTGCCTTCCAATCCAGCCTTCACCTTTTTAGGATTCTTAGGTTTCCTTACCTTCAACAAAGACCCAATGGGCTCATCATCATCTGAATCAAAACCAACCTCCGCAGCTGCGACCTTTAATCTTTTCTTAGAGCCCCCACCACCATCCATTTTCTTGTTCCTAGGTTTCAACGAATTTTGTAATGAAAGCTTTTCTAACCCTAGCTCAACATTATTCCCCAAATCAAATTGCAATTGCGGACCTGCCTTGGAATTTGAACCATCATCACTTTCCATCTCTCAATTACCAAAAAACTAAAGCTCATAATTTCGAATAAAGATTCCTTCTTTCAAGCAACTAAAGCCATAACCAAAAAAAATTCAAAGCCAAAACCAAATGTTAAACACTTATCAAATCCTTAAATATTCACCAAAAAATACTATATTCAAACCTAAAAATGGATAGAGTTTCTTCCAATTAATGAGTTCTCCACAAAGTATCGTAATGCCTTGGTCCTACACTCCCTCTAGTGCAAGAAACCCAATGAGGAAATAAGATTTCAAAAAGAAAAAAAAAAAAAAAAAAAAAGGAAATAACAAAAATCTAGGTCTTAAAGTGAACTAGTAAGGCCTAAGCAAAAGAGGTAAAGAGAGAGAGAGAGATTGAGAATAAACCAGACGTGAGGGACGAAAGCAGTGAAAACGGTCGCGTTAATGAAATTTGTCGAGGAGAGTGAGAAGCGCACGTTAGCGTCGTTGTTTCTGGAATTAGAAGGTGATGCCTTATATATTGAGCCCGATCGCGGTGAAAATTTTATTATTACGCGAATAATAAAGTAAATATAAATAATTAGAAAATTACAACCTATATATATGGTATAGGGAAAGGGAAAAATGCCTCTTTTATTTTTCCCTCCACATTATTTTATTTTTTTTGAAGTTGGAATTAGAAGTGTTTATTAATCTATTCGATTCGGTCTAAATGTGATATTAATATTTAATATCATATATATTTATTTAAATTTGATTTGATTCATCTTCAATTCTTCCTTAGACTCTTTCATATTTTTTTAATTTTGTTATTCAATAAAATGCCTAAATTTCCATGAGATGAACTATGAAGTTTGATAATTCGTACAGTTTTTAAAGATTCAATGGCATGTATTCTTTCAAGTATCTGGTTTTGTTAGTTTGTAAAATAATGACTTGAAAGTTGAAAATATAGAGAATTGAGTTAGTCTTCTTGTTGTGTAGATGGTACAAGGGATTATATTGCCATATCTGTTATCTTGTGTCAAATAGAAGTTTTCCATCTAGCTTCTTTTTCTTATTTAAGGCATTTATTTTATAATTGAGCTTTGTTGTTTTCTGTTAACCTGAGCTTCATGGGCATGCCAACTGATTAGGGATCTTTAAAAATCCTTCATGATTTATTATTTGGTTATGATGCCATTCTCCAGCAATATCTGGTTACAAGTTGGAATCTCACCTTGGTACTGTTTTGGTTTTTGACAGGACACCTTCACTTACAATCAGGATAAATGCTTACCACTTTTGCAAGCTTTATTTAGTGATGAAGCCTATTGCTAATGCAAAGCAAAGGAAGGAAAATGTTGTTATAGAAGTTTCCAATGATAGCAGAGGAAAGGCTGCAGAAAATCAAGTAGAGGGTTCCAACACCTTTGAAGGTTTGTTTATGAGGTTCAGGGTTTCTAGGTTCATTAATGGACTCAAGTTACCATTTGTTTTCCTGATTAATACTTATTGAGAGGACTTAATATAGCTTATCTGACAACGAAAGAAAAAGAGATGCTCTCTTAGAAAGTAAAAAGCAAATGTTCGAAATTTTCTATGTGGATATGGAAATGGGGCTGGAATGGTTGTAGTAATATTTCACTTTTGTATCTCTTACTGTTGTTTAAACCATCCTAGTTGCAATATGCCAAGCAACCACTTCTACTGCATCATACTTTGGGACTAATTCTTTTGGTTTTGCCTTGGTAATTATATAGCATGTGTGGTCCTTTTGAGGGTTAAGCTGTAATCTGGACTGGGAAGGTGCATCCTGGAAACAAATCAGAGTCCTTTTTTTTTTTTAAGTATGTCGATTACTTTGTTTTCTGCACATTTATATGTCGATTGCTTGTTGATTCTGCTAAAATTTCATTGCTGTGGCCTACTAGATCATTTGCAAGGTGGACTAACAGATGAAACATATGTTGAAGGACTTAAGTATGTGGCTATGGCAGGAGAGTAATCTTTTGAGGTCAATATGCTGCTTTTGAATTTATTTTTCCATTCAATTTTACTCTTGTTTTCTTTCTTTCTTATTTAGGATATCGTATTGCTGATTGTATCCATGTGTTTTATATGCTAAGGTTGAGATTTGGGATCTTAATACAGGTGAAAGGTCTGCACGGCTACCGCATATACAACTTCGTTAGTTCTTCCGGTTTCTCTACTAAGGAGAGAGGTCATTTTCTGATACATTACTTTTGACTCAGGACATAGCAATTTTGCATTGATATATCAGCTCTAGGATACTATACATTTGGCTAATCATTCAGTGGCATCATTCAAACATCTTGAAACGGATTTGTGGTTTCCATTTAGAAGCATATTGGCATGTCTATATTTGAGAACAATTGTCTATAGGAAGTTTTCTTTTGTTATGTTCTACCTGATGAGTTTCGTTGTGCTTGTTGTTGATTGTTGAGGCATTTAAAACTATAACTGGTTGTTTGTTGGCAGGAATGTGCATGGCAGTTCAATCATTTTTACTACCTCGTCTTCATAAAGGAAGTATGTTTAATTGCTTGTTTTCTACACAGTTCTAAGTTTATGCAATGGATCATGCAATGGAGGTATCTCAGGGGCAGCAGATAACAAGCTTGTAATTTACAATTTGGATTATCCCATGGTAATTCTCATTGGTTTTAAAGTTCATTCCACTTTATTTAAACCTCCCATCGACTCCTTTTTCATGACTTATAAGCTGGTTGCTAACAACAGACAGATTCACATTACCTCTAGCTGCAATCTTTTAGTTATGACTAAGAAAATTTTGTTTTGGAAATCATTGGCCCTATGGTGTTTCTATATGATTATTTGCATTTTTATGCTTTTGCGGATCCAGTTGTCCAGTAATGTCAAAGAGTGACATCGGTTGGATTATAGTGCTAGTTTTGGTGATCCATGTCTGTTTTTTCAAATTAATCTTAGTCTCCATTATGATAGAGGCTGATAAAAAGTGGATGCATTTTGAATCAATTTGAATTTGATTAAATCCATTTCTTTTCCAGTCATTGAACAATTGAAAATCAAAGTCATCATGGAATAGAAACTTCCTTCTAGTAGATTTTCGTGTGTCTAATCAACCTAATGGAATTGCAACTTTAAGTCTTCATCTTTTGAAACTGGATTACAGAACTATATTGTGCCTCTAACTAGTTTTTGTCTAAGTCAAAGTGAGGTTTATATTTCTCCTCATAAGTCAAAACCAGAAAAAAAATATATATATATATATATATCATAATGTCAAACAGATCAGAGGTAACCAGTTGCATGCTGATCATTTTATTAGGCAGCTACCTGCAAAGGGTTGCTTTTAACTCGCCTTTCTATTCATTCATGGTGGCAGAGTTAGAACTTACAATTATCGCAAAGGAAATCCTCTGGCAATTCTGAAATATCACCATGCTACAGTATGTTGAAGATTCTAAGGCCGAAATTCTGGCATTTTATTTTGCTTTTAAACTTGAAACAAAAATGGAACTAAAATTGTTACCCTGCTAGTGTCTGCTCAAGTTGAGCCAGCAATTGGGTGCTAGTTCTTGGGTCATATGTTCATAATGTTTTATGCCCTCGATCTCAGGAGCTGGATGGTTATCTCGATTGTGTGTGGTTAATAAGTAAGTATTTATGTTTATTGTCACTCCAGGATAGATGGTATATTAGGCAGACTTTCAGTTGTATTATAGAGTACATTTTGATAAACTCTCCGCAATATTTGGAATGATTGTAGTGAATTAGTCTCTGTATGTGCTTGGGTGTGTGTCTCGTCGTTAGGACAGAAAATGAATCTGATGACCTTTCAGCTTATCTATATCTATATACTTACATAATCAGTGACCATGTGTGCTTGGATCAATGTTAGATTTGGGAGACTTGTCTGTTGAAGTGGGAAAAAGAGTTAAATGAGCCAAATCTATCCTACAAGATTAGATAAGTATAGGGAAAGAGTGCAATTCTTGAAAGGAGTCATCTTTTCCATTGCTTTAAAACTAGATCGAGCAATTCGTGTATGTGTCGTAACCGTATAAATATGAAAAAGACACAAATTTTTAATCGTATTAAAATCTTAAATAAAAATACGATATGTATATTAAACGTGTCGTGTTTAAATATATCATATCTAAATAATTTTTCACTTGGTGAATTTTCCATTTGTTAAACAGTTCACAATCAACTGTGAATGCAATGCTGACATCATTTCTCTTGACAATCCTTTCATGAAAATTAATGCATACTTAAGAAAACTTTTCACATCTGAGTTCTTCAAATTTCATTGCTTGACTATAATATTTACTTACAGACTATAACTCACTGATATACCTTTATTTCTTTTCAGGATGCAATATATAGCTTCTTTTTTTCTGTATTTGTAGGCTTAACTACAAAATTGAACATTTGAAAAGTTGAGACTTGAGATGAAGAAAAAACAATTACTATCAATTTAACATCCATTCTAGGGTGATACATGCTAAGTTTTAGAATGATTTTATATGAATATTGACAAACATAAGTAGACAAATAGCAATAGAGATGTATGAAAATCTCAATGTAACATCCGAAGCTCGCTTTCCACTTTTAAACCCGAGATGAAGAAATTAAAAACCGGCCGACGACTCCAAGTCTGATGTGGATGCCATGCCAAGGTCGGCCTTCGTCCGTCCAGTACGGTCCTCACTCCTCAAAGCATTTGTTCTGTTTGCTGCATTTGTGCAGTTTTTGACTTTTCACACTTCATTCCTGCCCTTTACTGTTTGTTTAGCACTTTTTTTTTTTTTTCTCACTTTGAAGTCCAAAGAGAAAAAACAACAGAGGCTGAATAATTAAGTTGAATAGATAAAACATATAGAAGTAAAACTTAGCAAATACGCAAGTTCGTTTTCCGACATTCGCGGTAGACTTAATAATTTTCGATATGATATAAAAATACAATAGGAATATAATATATTTAATAAATATGAAATAATATAATGAGTATAACACGATTAATACGACACGTTTAATATGTATATTGTATTTATGTTTAAAATTTTAACATACATTTAATAATTTGTGTTGTGTTTATATTTACACTATTAATAAAAAAATAAAAAATACAACACTCATGTACAAATTGTCCTGTCTAGTTGGCGGTATGTCCCAATCAAAAGCACTAGTTTAATCAGTTTGTCTTGTTCCACAGCAACAGCCAAAAAAAACATTAATTGTAAATAAGAAAGCTTCGTCTTTTCAACATCGATCATTTTAGTTCACAGCTTCATTGATGTTAATGGCAAACAGAGTCCTTGCCATGTGCCCCTGGAATCTTCATCCCTACACCCCTAAATTACTCTTCTGTTAATTGGTAAATCCCTTTTGTCTTCACATCTTGGAGTTTTTGGTTAAAAGAGTCTTTATATTTTTTTATATAATACGGTTAAAAATATTCTCAGATTTTGTTTGAATTTAATTTCCATATTCCAAATCATTTTAAACACTTATTCGATTAATTGGTGCATTCAGAATTTATTCTCAAATATTTTTAACAATAATCAAATGAGCTAATTAAAAAGTTTTGTACCATCCTCAAAGTGTTTTTAAAGTATAAGCAAATAAGGGACTCTAGATTATTGAAATGCATTATAGAACTTGGGGAACTTTGGATTGGAACTGCATGTCTAAGCAGAAGCCAACGGAAGACGAATTCAAACAAGAAAAGTCGGGGCCCTGTCAGAGATAAAGACATTGGAATCGAATTTAGGTTGAATGATCTGACTTCATGAGTTTGAACATTGATGTTCAGAGGTCATAAAGAGAAAGAAAAAGTTTAGATAAGCCATGATTATTATTACAAATTCATTTTTGATACACTGACATTGAAATTTTTAATTTCACAAATTAATTGTGTCATAATAATGTAATGTATTGGTCATTTTTTTTTTATTTGAAGAAGAGAAATTCAAACTGTGCTTTTTGAATAAACATCATACATCAATCACAAAATTAAATGTTTGGATGCATTGATATGGTTTTTTTTATTTATTTATATACGGTGCATTTCGAAAACTTTTTTGAGGAACCCAGAAATAAGTCCATCTAAGCAGAAGGATTACAAATTAAATTAATCTGTGACTACTTTCCTATGATTATCTTCTTGATTTAGACGAGAGGAAAATGCAGCGGGAAAACAAATAAACAAAAGAATATTTGCAGAAAATCTTTAAAAATATGGAGTCAAACTATATCTCATTCAATGGATAGAATAGAATGTTGCAAATTAAAGTGGAAGTTCTTATTTTGTTCCCTTAAGATGACAAAACAGCTGAGACAGACGTAAAAATTAATGTGTTGTTCCAATTTAAAACATGAAAACACAAAAGAAGATTGCACAGCTCATTGAGGTTCCTATATATATATATATTCCCAAACATTTTAAGTATTCATATGAACCTTGTTATATAATATATATAGTTTAGTTTTCATTTGCACATTTTAGTGTTTGTCAGCTAAGTTCGATTGGCAAATCCTGGAAAACCTCTCTTTACAAGGCAACAGCTCGAAGATACAAAACCTGCAAATTAAGTCCCAATAGTACCAACTTTTGGTTTTGGTCTAAAAAGAAATCAGAATCATTCTTTTAGTTACATACATACACCTAAGAAGGAACAAAATCTCAATTTCTTCAAATACAAGTTTAGGGTCAAAATCTCAAACTCCAAAGTGAACTGAAGACTTATTCTTCAAAAACAATTAATACTAACAGTTATTTCAACATGGTAACTAGGAAGATTCCACATTTTCATTTCAGACAGACATATATACTTTTAATTATTAAATTCCACACCAAGTTTATGATATTAAATATTAATGGCCTAAAATGAAATTAAAGGTTGGATTACTAATTAATTAATACACTTTTTTCTCTAATTTTTTCTTTCAACCCGATTTTAATCACGACTACAAGTTAGTTGGAATTAAAACGTTATGAAAAAATTGCCATCTTCGATTCAATTCCTTGTGTATAATATGGAATTAGTATACCATTAATTGAAACCAAACATAGCAAGGATGGGTCATTTTTAAAAATGAAAATATATAGTTGTATAAGAGCAGACCAATTCAACCCAAATATATAACTTTAAGTTGGAGGGTAGCCATTAATTCTTTGGCATAGTCAATTGGCTTAAATTAATCACTTACAGTCCCAGTTGTCTTCATGTTTTGCATTGAAAAACAAATGGTACCCTTGGACAAAAACAATGCAAAAAATGATTATCACTATTATTATTATTTAATTTATGATCCAAACTATTATTTTAAGATTAATTAAAAGCTTATAAAAAAATACTTCATATGAAAAGAATCTAATTATATCATAATCTCAAACATAAACTTTGAAAAGAAAAAAAAAATCTTGTAAAGCCACAACAAACAACAAAAGAAAAACGACCACCTTATGACCAATTAACTCAGTTAACGGAACCCATAAGCTAAATGCTATTCCAAGCATATATCCTATCGACCAATTATTAAAAAGATTAAATTGAAAAGAAAAGAGAAAGAAAACTATAGATTTGCTTCACCAACTAAACAGAAGAATCAAACTGAGAGATAAAAAGAAATAGAGGGCTGAAGGCTGCATGCATAAGAAAAAAAAGGAAAAAGCAGTGGAAAAAGGCGACAGGTAATTATAATATTCTAGCCTTTTATAGCCCATGATTTTCTTCGATTTCGCAAGTTGAAAAAGATGTTGAGAAAAACTTAGAGTAGATAACTCTAATTTTACCACTCAAAGAAGAAAGTTTAGATTTTAGGAAAACTCACAAATGCTCACACTTCACTCTAGACTACACTCTGTAGAGAAGAACTCCTTAGGAAAACTTAGAACTTTTATTGCTTATTGAAGCTTACTACTTGATGATTTACAAATGCAAGGGAGGGGGGTATTTATACAATACCAAGACAAACACAAGCCACACAAATATAAAATCTAAATAAATTACAACCACCCATTGTTGTTTAATAACAACCACACATTTAAATCACACAACTACAACCACACATTAAATCACACAACTACAACCACACATTAAACCACACAATTGCAACCACACATTGTTAGGCTTTTATTTTTTCTTTGGGCTGGTATTGGACAATTTAACACTCCCCCTCAATACCAGCTCTTCCTCTTTGCACCATGTTGAGTTGACGATGAAACATTTCAAATTTGTTGATACTCAAACCTTTTGTGAATAAATCTGCCATTTGATCATCTGTCTTGATCTGCTTCATCTCAATCTCTTCTTGTAGAACCTTTTCTCTGATAAAGTGATAATGCACTTCTATATGTTTGGTTCTTGCGTGAAAGACTGGATTTTCTGCCAAACGAATTGCTGACTGGTTGTCGCAATACAACGGAACTGCATAATCTACTGGTTGATGTAGATCACTCATTAGTTGTATCAGCCACGTACACTCTTGAGCTGCCATTGCTGCTGCTCGATACTCAGCTTCGGTAGTTGACAATGATACCGTTGGTTGTCTCTTACTGCACCAAGAAATTGTTCCAGAACCAAGTTTAAACATGTACCCAGTTGTTGATCTCCTGGTGTCATGATCTCCTGCATAGTCAGCATCACAATAACCAACTAACTTACAGTCTTCACCTTTCTTGTACAAAAGACCATAATCTATTGTACTTTTCACATATCTCAGTATTCGTCGAACTGCTTCTAAATGAGGCTTCTTCGGATTTTGCATATACCGACTCATCACACCAACTGTATAAGAAATGTCAGGTCGAGTCAAGGTTAAGTAGATCAGGCTACCTACCAATTGTCGATACATAGTTGCATCTTCCAAGTCTTTGCCTTCAAGTGCACACATCTGGCCATTTGGTTCCATCGGTGTTGAAATTGGCTTGCTCTCGAGCATTCCAAACCTTTTTAGCAAATCTTTAGAATATTTTTGTTGACAGAGAAATATTCCTTCTTGTATGTGATCAACCTCTAGACCAAGAAAGTGCTTGAGTTGTCCAAGTTCTTTCATTTGGAAACGAACTGATAAATTCTCCTTGGTTTGAAGAATTTCTGCCTCATAATCACCAGTTATGATTAAATCATCCACATATATCAATACGATAGCTAGCTTTCCTCCATTAGCTTTGACAAACAAGCTGGAATCTGCAGGTGTCACTGAATAACCACTATGAGTTAAAAATTCAGCAATCTTACCATACCATGCTCTAGGTGTTTGTTTCAATCCGTAAAGTGCCTTTCGCAGCTTACACACATGCTCAGGATGATTTTGGTTTTGAAATCCCAATGGTTGAATCATGTAGATTTCCCGATCTAGCTCTCCATGAAGGAATGCATTCTTCACATCCATCTGCCACAAGTTCCAGTCTTTGTTGGCTGCAAGGGCAAGTAGGACTCGTACGGTTGTAAGTCTTGCCACCGGACTAAACGTTTCATCATAGTCTAGCTCATACTTCTGAGAGAAACCACGAGCCACCAACCGTGCCTTGTACCTTTCAATCGACCCATCTGGACGATGTTTTATCTTGTAAACCCACTTGCAGGATATGGGTTTCACATCTCTTGGTTTTGGCACTAGATCCCAAGTCTGATTCTGCTCAAGCGCAGTGATCTCTTCTTTCATAGCCATAATCCACTCAGAACTCTGTGATGCTTCTTCAAACGTCTCAGGTTCTGTTGCAATTGGTTCTTCCACTATGGCTGCATTAGCATATTTGGGATTTGGCTTCCGTGCTCTTGTTGTCCTTCGGATTTGTGATTGTGGAGATGGTTCTTCCACTTCACTCGATCTAATATCTGGTTGATACACACCAGTTTGCCAAGGACTCTGGACTAACACTTGCTCATCATCGTCATCATCACATAGGTCTTTTACTTCGTCTGAAGTTGATTGAAGTTGGACAATATACTCTCCCATTTTCTGTTGTAGCATGTCTTCAAATTCTTTTGAATCTGACAACACCTCCTTTTCTGAGGACCACCAGGAAGATGCTTCATCGAATACCACATTGCGTGAAGTGTAACATCTTCCACTCGTAGGATCACAACATTTCCACCCTTTCCTTTGGTTGTCGTATCCCACAAAGATACACCTAGTTGCTTTCTTATCAAACTTGCTATGTAAATGATCAGGAACAAATACATAACATACACAACCAAATACTCGAAAGTAGCTGACTGAAGGTTTCATTTTCCACAATTTCTCAAAGGGTGAAACAAACTCTAACCTTGGTTGAGGAAGTTTGTTGATCACATGGGCTGCGGTTCTCATAGCTTCGGCCCAAAATCTTCCGGGTACATTCTTTGCATGCAGCATACTCCGACAAATTTCTGCAAGATGCCGATTCTTTCTCTCTGCTACACCATTCTGTTGTGGTGTATTGACACAAGTATACTGATGACGTATGTCGCATTCTCGTAGATATTGAGAGAATTCGCCTGAGCTATATTCTCCTCCATTGTCTGTGCGCAAGCAACATATCTTATTTCCCACTTCTCCTTCAACTATCTCTTTGAACTCTTTAAACTTTGAGAAAGTGTCAGACTTTTCTTTCATAAAGAAAACCCACACATACCTGGAGAAATCATCAATAAACGTCACCATGTACCGCATTCCACTAATTGATGGTTGCTTAACGGGCCCAAATACATCAGAGTGAACTAACTCTAATGGTTCTTTTGCTTTAAACTTTGACTCCTCGTATGGCAATTGGTGTGCTTTACCATATTGGCATCCTGCACAAACTGTCTCTGTTCTTATGTCAAGCTGAGGAAGTCCCTTAAGCATCGACTTCTTCATCATCATACATAGCTTGGAATAACTAACATGACCTAACCGCATGTGCCATAAATCTGTTGTATCGCTCCTTCTTGTCTTGTCTACATATGCTGACTCTGCTGACATCACGTAGACTGACTCCAGACGTCGTCCTTCCATCATCGGCTGTCCTGAGATTTTGAGATCACGATATACCTTCACATCTCTTGGACCAAACAGAATATGGTGACCTGACGATGTTAATTGTGCCACTGAAAGCAAATTTTTCTTCATGCCTTGGACATGGTAAACATCTTGTAGTGGTACCTGATTATGACTATATCGAGGTGCTACTACCGTCTTACCGATGTGAGTAATCGGTAATCTTGAATTATCAGCTGTCACAACAATGCGATTTCCCTTGTATTCTGACAGGTTCTGCAACTTCTGTTTATCGCCTGTCATGTGATTTGAGCAACCTGAATCGACAATCCAGTCATTCTCATAGTCAATTCGGTCAGCCGTTGTTACTGTGAGAGCTAACTCTTCCTCTTCCATAGCAAAAAATGCTTCAGCGTCCCAATCATCTTCGCTTTTCTCCTTTGTACTAGAAGTAGCAGCATTGCTCTCAGCGGGCCTTTTGTTAAACCAACAATCTTTTGCCATGTGACCTTTCTTGTCACAGTTGTAACAGTTACCTTCAAATCTGTTATTGTTGCTACGATTCTTTGAAGCTCCCCCTGGACGAGAGCTCCCTTCTCCTTGATGACTTTTTGTCTTGTCACCATACTTTTTAGATCCACCACCGACGTGCTGTTTGAATTTGCCTTTGCTTTTGTTGGTGTAGAGTGCTTCCTCTTTACTTTTCAACGAGACCCCTTTCATTTGCTTGGCCTTAGATTCTTGACCAACAAGCAAATTTTCAAACTCTACAAGTGATGGTTGAGTTGGCCATCCTTGTATAGCGGCAACGAAGCTGCGATATTCGGGCCTCAAACCATGGATAATTATTCTTTTTACCCTGGTATCTCCAATAGCAGCTGTAGGATCTAAATCAAAAATTTCACGGCATAACGTTTTTACCTTGTGAAAGTATTGAGCAATCGGTATATCCCGTTGTGCAACTGATAACAATTCATTCTCAAAAAGTTGAAGTCTTGTGTCATTCTTTCTCGAAAAGAGTGCATCTAAAGTATCCCACGCTTCTTTTGGCTTTTCTAGCTTTTGTATGTGTTCCAATATTTCTTCTTCAACTGTGGTCTTAAGGGCAAACATGGCTTTACCGACTTTAATCTTCCATTTGCGCAAGGTTCCTTGAGTATCTTCTTGCTCGGGCTTCGTAACTTCACTACCACCAACGACTTCCCAAAGGTCTTGACCTTGTAGGTAAGACATCATACACGTCTTCCACGTGTTGTAATTTTTGTGATTGAGCTTCTTGATTCCTCCAACTACTTGAAGATCACCCATCGTGTCGGCAAGACTCTAACAATACCGAACAAGCTTGATTTTGAGACACAAACTTGTAGATTACAAACTCCTCACGACTCAAGAACGCTCAAACCAAAAATAGTACCTGAATAACTATTTCACCGTGAACAGTACCGTATACGTGAATAGTATCATATACCATATACTTGAATAAATCTCGTATATGTTAACAATTACTATAAAAGTATATAGTGACACGTGTGAATAGTAACTATGGTAGTAACTCACAACCTCGCTCTGATACCAATTGTTGAGAAAAACTTAGAGTAGATAACTCTAATTTTACCACTCAAAGAAGAAAGTTTAGATTTTAGGAAAACTCACAAATGCTCACACTTCACTCTAGACTACACTTTTTAGAGAAGAACTCCTTAGGAAAACTTAAAATTTTTATTGCTTATTGAAGCTTACTACTTGATGATTTACAAATGCAAGGGAGGGGGGTATTTATACAATACCAAGACAAACACAAGCCACACAAATATAAAATCTAAATAAATTACAACCACCCATTGTTGTTTAATAACAACCACACATTTAAATCACACAACTACAACCACACATTAAACCACACAACTACAACCACACATTAAACCACACAACTACAACCACACATTAAACCACACAACTACAACCACACATTAAACCACACAATTGCAACCACACATTGTTAGGCTTTTATTTTTTCTTTGGGCTGGTATTGGACAATTTAACAAAAGCTAGTTAAATGATTTGTGAAATTGGGTCTATTCTCTTCATGCAAAAGTCTAGATCTCGAGACTATCCCAGCAGCGGACTAATACTAAAACTTGTGCTAGGATGGGGAAAAACAGGTTAAGCCATTTGGAAAGGAAGCAACAATGCTTTTAAATTTGTAATATTTCATTTTAAATCAACCAATTGCTCTAACTAATTAACGATGCCTATATATCCATATCAGTTCATGTAAAAATGCAAAGCAATCTTAACGAGTTAATGCAACTCTCTGGCTCTTATGTTCTCTATCATTTTAATTTAGTGGTCAAACCTTTACTGTGAGGGTGAAATGTAAATCCAGGGCGACCTGTTTACTTTGCAGTTGTAATATTCATTTTCAAACAATCTCATTAAAAGAAGACAATACATACGTAATGCAACTTCAAACTAAGATATTAACAACAATAAAGCCAAAGTTAAACCTTAGAACATTCATAAATCCCCTAAAAAAAAATCCTAAATCAAAGTAGCCAGCTTCCTCCCTCCAAATTGCCTAATTTAAAAACCAGAAAACCATCGTTTTCACTAGCCGGAACAAGTCTCCCACGCGTCAAACATGCGTGTGGGGTTTTCAAACCTCATTGCTTCTCTCCTTCACGAGGCATTTATAAAGAGCACCGAACAGACAGCCTTGATCATCAGCAACACCCCCACAGTACTACTGCACCAAATAACACACCATCAAAACCCCTCCGAATCAAAAATGTCAGCCCCAACATTTATTTTCTCAATCCTCCTCTTTCAGCTCCTCTTTGCCTCACAGCCATGTCACCTTATCCTTACCTCCGCAGCCCACGGCCGGTGGCAACTTCTACAAAAAAGCATTGGCGTCTCTGCCATGCACATGCAACTCCTTAGAAACGACCGTGTCGTTATGTTTGACAGAACTGATTTTGGCAAATCAAATCTGTCGTTGCCAAATGGGAAATGCCGCAATGACCCAACTAACTCAGCTCTCAAAGTAGATTGCACGGCTCATTCAGTTGAGTACGATGTTTTGTCCAATAAGTTCAGGGCTCTTATAGTCCAAAGCGACGTTTGGTGCTCTTCAGGCGCTATTATGCCTGATGGTAATTTGGTCCAAACCGGTGGTTTCAACGACGGTGAACGTAGGGTCAGGGTTTTTAGCCCATGCAGGACCTGCGATTGGCAAGAAATACCAAATGGGTTGGCCGTCAGAAGATGGTATGCCACCAACCATATCTTGCCAGATGGAAGACAATTTATTGTCGGTGGTCAAAAACAATTTAACTACGAGTTTATTCCTAAAAATATTGCAGCCAAGACATTCAATTTGCCTTTCTTGTCAGAAACCAATGACAGAGGAGTAGAGAACAATCTTTACCCTTTTGTTTTCCTTAATGTTGATGGAAACTTATTTATTTTCGCTAACAATCGAGCTATTTTGCTTGATTATGTGAACAATAAAGTTGTGAAGACGTATCCGACAATTCCAGGTGGGGATCCCAGAAGCTATCCAAGCACTGGTTCGGCTGTCTTGCTTCCATTGAAGAACTTGAAATCAGCAGCTATTCAAGCTGAAGTTTTGATTTGTGGGGGTGCTCCTAAAGGATCTTATATCCAAGCCTTACGAGGTCATTTCATTGGAGCCTTGAACACTTGCGCCAGGATCAGAATAACCGACCCCAACCCACAGTGGGTAATGGAGACTATGCCTCTAGCTAGAGTTATGGGTGACATGATATTGCTTCCAAACGGTAAAGTTTTGCTCATCAACGGTGCAGGTTCCGGATCAGCAGGATGGGAATTGGGTCGGAACCCGGTTTTGAGTCCAGTCTTGTACCGGCCTGATAACGAAATTGGATCACGGTTCGAGACACAAAACCCGACAACAATTCCTCGGATGTACCACTCCACAGCAGCATTACTTCGTGATGGCAGAGTTTTAGTTGGTGGAAGCAATCCTCACGCGGTTTACAATTTTACAGGGGTTCTTTTCCCTACTGAACTAAGTTTAGAGGCATTCTCTCCAGCATATTTGGACGCTAAATTCAATGATTTGCGACCGACAATCGTTGCCCCAAAGTCAATGTCCGGGATCAGATACAGGAAAAGAATAACGATTCAAGTGGTGATTACGGATAAAGTAGCTGAAAACTTGGTGTCGGTAACAATGGCGGCACCAGCTTTCAATACACATTCATTCTCTATGAATCAAAGGTTGCTTGTACTTGGCAATGACAAAGTAACGGCTTTGGGGAACTCAACGTATGACATTGAGGTCACGACCCCACGTTCGGGTAATCTTGCGCCTGCAGGGTTTTATCTTTTATTTGTGGTCCATCAAGACATTCCCAGCCAAGGCATTTGGGTCAAGTTGCAGTAAAGAAAAAAAAAAAAAACATTCCAATATCCAAAATAAAGGTTTGTGCTTTATATGTTCATAAAGATTTGATCATCCCGTCTGTATACTTCTTATTACAATTATTAATTCTTCGAGATATGACATAGTTTATTTATTATTTCAGCAATATGTGCCGATTGCTTTTATAGAACTAGGATAGCAGACAAGTGTATTTACGAAGTTTGATCAATAAAGAGGATTTGTTTTAATTTTTTAAGTAAAGATTTGTTTTAATTAATTGTTCAGTTGTTCTTATCTACCTTGCATTGCCTTAATTTAAGTTAGTTGTTACTTGTTAGGTACCCACATTTCTCATAAGGATAATTTAAACATGCATGGATGATTTTTGCAATGCTAGCTCAAAGGCGTTTTAATGTTTTCCACTGAGTAAAGCAGTTGGTTAATTTATTCACGGAGCCAAAATGGCCATGGAAATAGCCAGTAAGACCATCTTGCCTTTTGTATATGGAACCTTCCTCAAACCTTTTTTTATGTCTAAAACATGATTATTGCTGCTGTTTTCTGTTTTTTTACTTCTTTTAATTTTAATTACTTGCTATAGCATTGATTATGGCTTTAGGATTCTCCATCAAAATGTAGGCTTTCACGCCAATAGCAATAGCTTTTCGAAGTACTTCTAGCTCCAAGATCAACCAAAAATGCGGAATTAGTTGGTTTAGCTCTTATTATCCGGTCGTTACACTAGTTTTTTGTGGAGAAGTTGAACAAATAATGCAATAATCGGTCAAACCATTTATACTAATATTATATCAAGATAATTTAATGCAAAGACCAGTCGTTTTTCGAGTTGGCATTAGCATAACGCCATGTACAAACCAAGCCGACCTCTCTCTCTTTTAATCTTTTACGTGATAGAAAAGCACCTAAACAAAATTCATGAATATATATAGTGATGTAAGAATAAATAAATAATTATAAACTATTTAACTACTATGTTAGAGTGCAAGTTTCTTTGTAAGTTATATGAGATGTATATAAATCTTGTAAAACCCTTTTATTTAACTGTTCCTATTTCGTTAATTTCATGGTATCATAACGTTATATCTCACGGCAGATCCTAATTAAATGACCTAAACATCGATGCCATATCGCGAAGTGACAAGGCTTTGTAGAAAAGGATAGGATCACCCAAAACTTTATTTTTTCTCATGGAAATATCAAGTGTTTCAATATAGATAAACAATTCAAAGGATGCCTTTAAACATTGCGAAGCAATTGCAACATGTGCATACTCCAAATATAAACAGATCATGTAAAAAAGGTAGTAAAATATATGTAGTGTACAATCTATATAGACCTATTGGGATTTGGGATAGGTTCAAATGGATCAATCCTTTTTAATATATGCCATTGATCATGAGTGGATATTGGAGAGAAAAGTTTTATCGTTCGTTTTACTAGAAAAGTTGTGTGCGAGTAGGGGTGTTCATTTGGTTAATAACCGAACCGAATTACCCAAAATCGAATTAACCGAATTTTTTTTCCAATTAACCGTTAACCGAACCGAATAATTAATTCGGTTAATTAACCGAACCGAAATTATTTCGGTTAATTCGGTCGGTTTCCGAATTAACCGAAATAAATAAAAAATTTATTTTGCTAACCTATTTTTTTACATGATTTTGTATCCAAATTATCCATCCAAGTCCAACCAATCAAAATCCAAAAGCAAAGCATATTATAAAATCCAAATATGAAACAAACACAGCTAAAAAAAATGATAAAACATGAACATTACATAGTCTCAAAGACTCAAAAATATATCTAAATTAATATATAAATTAATTTTTAGTTTTTAATATATAAATTAAATAGGAAAGGTTATTAGGGTTTTTAGTTTTTAATATATAAATTAATTTAAATATATATATATATATCTAAACTCATAAAATCTTGTTGTTTTAAGCATTTCGGTTAATTCGTGTAATTCGGTTATTTTCGCTTAACCGAACCGAATTAACCGAAAATCGAAATTTCTCAAAACCATTAACCGTTAACCGAACCGAATTTTATTCGGTTAACCGATTAACCGAACCGAATTAAAATTCGGTCGGTTAATTCGGTTAAAACCGAATTATGCACACCCCTATGTGCGAGGACGTCAGACGTGGTGGTTAGTGTCACGGGGCTGTTGGGAACTTTTGAGATTCAAAGTTCACGGGCATGTTATCAGGGTCTGCAAACTTGCCTTAATTTCCTCTTAGTATTATACATCCAGCCACCGTAAAACTACATCAAGTTTAGTAGTTGCCACGATAAACAGAATGATGGGCTTTGTATATATATTTGTCTAGAAATCAATGGATATATATATATATATATAGGAGTGTGGATTTTAGCAAAATAATAGAAACATGTGAAATGGATGATAATTTCTTGAATTTAAGCAGAGGGCAGGAAGAGTGTAGGGACTTTGAAAATGATTGAAAACTACAAAGTGTTATGGAGTCGCTTTTTGTTAAAATTAAATCAAAAGGGTACCCGACCGACGAAGTAGATGTGAGAGTACAGAGGTAGAGGAGGAGGCACATGGTAACGCCATCGTTGCGTCTGACACTTGATAGACGATGGGCCACATTGGCTGCTGCTCTTAACTCGTCTATATATGGGTTTAAGTATCACGTAATTCTATGAAAAAATTAAATTAACTTTTGTAATGTAAAAATAAATAATTTAGTCTTTGTACAATTAAAATAAGTTTAAATAAGTAAAATTAATAACAGTTTTAATAAAAAACAGTTAAAATGCTTATGTAGACTCGTAAAATCTAACAGATTTAGACATATTTCAAGTCATATTTTATTCATAGTCATTAATTTTGTTAAATTTTACGAATACACATTAATATTTTAACGATTTTTCATTAACAAAGATATTAATTTTACCTATTTACATTTATTTCAATTATACATGAATTAAATTATTTATTTTTATAATATAAAGATTAAATTATAAAACTACGTGGATACTTAAACCTCTATATATATATATATATATATATATATATATATATATATATATATATATATGTATGTACTTGATAAAAGAGTAAAGAACCTGACCTAGTGACCTGATGCGTAAGTCTGCACCTTTGCATGATAACTGGAACGCAATAGAAAAAGAGGAAGGCCGAAACGAAACAGCTAAGAGCACGGGCCATTATTTTTATAGCCCTGAATTTGATGGCAGAGACTAAAAAGTGGATGACAAACAGAAGCCCATTTTGTATCTGCAGAATATAGGTTGGTTTTTACTAAGCCCAACTTATGACCAGTTAGGCAAAGTGCCCTCGTCCCCCCCCCCCCCCCCAACCAAAAGCTGTAAATCGGCTGTAAACATGAAGAGTAATTACCAACTTATTTTAAGTCCTGGAATTAGATTTTCCAGATATTTACATAGATTTTTTCCCCTGAAAACAGTACTAATATCTAACAAAAATCCTATAATTTGGCTATGCATAGCCATTTCATCTATATTTCTCTTTACTACAATCTTATAATTGTTCTTTTTTTTTTCTTTTTTTTGGATAATTGTACAATCTTATAATTGTACAATCTTATAATTGTTCAATCATGAACGCCATATAAAATTCGATTATGAGGTTAAATTAGGTTAACATTCATGCCAAATCTTCCTGAGATCTTTTGGTAATCATCAATGATCTACATGTTCTACATAAATAGAATCAAAAATAGAAATCATCATCAACAAAATCTCCCAGCGTATTCATCAAAACCAGCCGAGAACACAATAACAAAAATTATCAAGCTTTCATGTTCCAAAATACTCAAGATACGGATGATTCATGTTAGGTACCAGAGTGACGGAATAGTGTCTCACAACTAAAATAAGAGATGAGAAAATAGGAACTGAACACACAAAAGAAACACAGATATTTTACGTGGTTCGGCCAATATACCTACGTCCACGGGAGGAGGAGCAAAGCTTTGTATTTAATCGGAGATGGAGTACAAACCGGATACAAACCGGCTACATATTACAAGTGCTCTTTCTAGCACACACTCAACACCTCAATACACAAGCATCTAACAGGCAGCTACTGCCTCTATCACCTCTACCGGGAGGGGCTCCCTCTGGAGCTCTCACTATGCCTCAACCGGGAGGGAGCTCATGGAGCTCACCTTTGGAGCTCTAGCTCATTTCTCCTCTGCTCTCAACTCCTGCACCTCTCCTGCCAAGGCCAAAGGCCTTATATAGAAGCAAATGGTGGGTGTGAACACTGTAGATATAATGGCTACCAGAAATTGCCAAGAACAATTCAAATTGGTTTTGAATTGTTTAATTACGTGTACAAGCTAATAAGCCATCAACTTTGACTTTGAGATTTTAGCCACAATTCCAACAATCTCCCACTTGAAGATTTGATTAAACCAATCATATCTTCACACCACTCTTTCTGTCTTGCCATTCCATGTTGCTTACGTTTCTGATAGACCATAGGAGGATCGACACCAAATAAACTTGTTAGTGTTGATTGGCTTTGTCATAACATCTGCTAGGTTGTCTTTGGTGTGAATCTTTTGCATATCCACACTTCCTTCTTCTACTACTTCTCGAACAAAGTGATACTGTATACCTATATGCTTTGTCCTGGAATGAAAGGCTGGATTCCTTGCAATGTGCAAGGCACTCTGACTGTCACAATACACAATAATCTTCTGCTGCTTGTGCCCGAGTTCTTCCATTAACCTTTGTATCCATATTGCTTCCTTGCATGCTTGGGTAGCTGCCATGTACTCAGCTTCTGTAGTAGACAAAGCTACAACAGTCTGTAACTTAGATAACCAGCTTACCGCTCCTCCTGCAAGTGTGAACACATAGCCAGTAGTGGATTTCCTTTTATTAAGATCACCTGCAAAATCTGAATCAACATAACCCCTGACAACAAGTTCTGATCCTCCAAAACATAATGCAACATCTGAGGTTCCTTTAATGTATCTAAGGATCCTCTTAACAACATTCCAATGCTCTCTACCAGGATCTGCCATAAATCGACTGACCGCTCCCACTGCTTGTGCAATGTCTGGTCTTGTACATATCATAGCATACATAAGGCTTCCCACCGCTGATGCATACGGTACTCGAGACATTTCCATCCTCTCTGCTTCATTGCTAGGACTCATACCTGAGGATAATTTACAATTGACAGGAAGTGGGGTAGATATTGGCTTACAGTCTTGCATGTTGAAGCGTCGCAAGACCTTCCTCAGATAATTCTTTTGAGAAAGCCAAATTTTCCTGTCTTTTCTGTCTCGGTGAATTTGCATCCCTAAAATCTTGTTTGCGGGTCCCAAGTCCTTCATATCGAACTCCCTAGCCAACTGTGCCTTCAAATCTTAGATTCGATCTTTGTTGGGGCCTACCACCAACATGTCATCCACATACAACAGCAAAATAATGAAATCATTATCATCAAACCTCTTGTAGTACGTACAATGGTCTGAACTCAGTCTGTTGTATTCAAGGCTAATTATGAAAGAATCAAATCTCTTGTACCAACATCTGGGCGCCTGTTTTAGACCGTACAGAGATTTGGTCAACCTGCAAACCAAGTTCTTTTTGCCTGTTTCAACAAAACCTTCTGGTTGGAGCATATAAATTTCTTCTTCAAGCTTTCCATGTAGAAAAGCCGTCTTTACATCTAGTTGTTCAAGATGTAAATCAAATGCAGCACACATAGCCAACACTACTCTGATTGGAGAAAATATCTCGTTGAAGTCAATACCTTCTTTCTGAGCATATCCTTTTACAACCAATCTAGCACGATATCGTTCTACTTGATCATTGCTATCCCGCTTGATCTTGTAGACCCATTTGTTACCAATGGCTTTTCTGCCACGTGGTAATTCCACCAGTTCCCATGTCTCGTTCTTGTGAAGAGCTTCAATTTCTTCCTGCATTGCTGTCATCCACAGAGAAGCATCTGGGCTACTAGTAGCTTCATGAAAAGTTGATGGCTCTCCATCCTCTGTTAAAAGACAGTATGCAACATTGCTCTCCGTAACATACTCCGTGTGCCAATTTGGAGGCCTTCTCTCACGAGTTGACCGTCGAACTTCTACAGCCTCGGACTCAACTGGTTCTGGTACCTCATGCTCTGGTTCTGCTTCAGAAGAATCATCTTCTTGAGAATTTCTATCCATCTGCACTGTAGCAGTCTCTTTTGAAGTGTTGTCATTTGTTTGCTCACTTTGCAGTTCATTTTCTGCAAAAACTACATCTCTGCTGACAACAACCTTGCGGGCAGTGGGATCCCACAGGCGATACCCCTTAACACCGTCAGCATAACCCAAGAATATACATTTTCTGGATTTTGGATCCAGCTTTGTTCTTTCTTGGGAGTTGTACATCACGTACACAGGACATCCAAACACATGTAGAGAAGAATAATCAGCTGGCTTTCCTTTCCACATCTCCATAGGCGTCTTCAAACCAATCGCCGTTGATGGTGATCGATTTATCACATAACAGGTGGTTTTGACTGCTTCTGCCCAGAAAGATTTGGCCAATCCCGCTGTTCTCAGCATGGCTCTTGTTCTATCTAGGAGAGTTCTGTTCATCCGCTCTGCTACACCATTCTGTTGAGGCGTATGTGCAACCGTGAATTGTCTCATAATACCCTCTTTCTTACAGAATGCTAGAAAGTTACCGTCTACATATTCTCCTCCATTGTCTGTCCTCAAGCACTTGATTCTTTTCCCAGTTTCAAGCTCTACTTGTGCTTTGAACTCCTTGAATACTGGAAACACATCTGACTTCTTCTTGATTGGGTACACCAATAATCTCCTGGAATAGTCATCAATGAATGATACAAAATACTTTGCTCCACCCAGGGATATTTCTGGTGACTCCCACACATCAGAATGGATTAAGTCCAGTATGTGTTTGCTTCTTGTAGTTACTTTAGCAAACTTCAATCTATGCTGCTTGCTTATCACACAGTGCTCACAGAAAGGTAAATTGACCATCTTGAGCCCGGGCAGGAGATTGCGTTCTGCAAGGACTTTCAAGCCTCGCTCTGACATATGGCCTAATCTGCGATGCCACATCATCGTCGTTTCTTCTTGGCTGGCTGCTGCAACTGATGCATCTGCCTCTTGCAACGTCTCTCCCAAAAGCATGTATAGATTGCTTGTGATCTTCTCTGCTTTCATCACCACAAGGTTTCCTTTCACTACTTTCAATATTCCACAAGGAGAAATTTCTCCCACTGAACTTCTCTATCTCGAATTTTGCTGCCATGGTTGTACACGAACTGAAGCGAGTTACACTATTTCACCGTGAATAGTACCGTATACGTGAACAGTATTGTACGTATGTCGTACACTAGAACAAATCCAGTATACGTTAACAATTACTGCAAAAGTATACAACCACACGTATGAATAGTAACCGTATACGTGAATAGTGACCGTATACTGGAACAGTGACCGTAGCCCGTGAATAGTGCACCAGGTAGGTTCCCAGGAAAGAGAGGTGGGTCACTGATAGACACACTTAAATACCAAGTCTTTCCTAGCCAGAACTTCCCTAGACACTTTCACACTACCACACTTTATTTCCAGCAACAAGAATAATTCTTTTCTGATGTGGAAGATCAGACAATACTGCAACCACAGAGCATACTAAGAACCAACACTTTCACTGCAGCGGAATAAGGACCACGAACCAATGGCTCTGATACCACTGTTAGGTACCAGAGTGACGGAATAATGTCTCACAACTAAAATAAAAGATGAGAAAATAGGAACTGAACACACAAAAGAAACACAGATATTTTACGTGGTTCGGCCAATATACCTACGTCCACGGGAGGAGGAGCAAAGCTTTGTATTTAATCGGAGATGGAGTACAAACCGGATACAAACCGGCTACATATTACAAGTGCTCTTTCTAGCACACACTCAACACCTCAATACACAAGCATCTAACAGGCAGCTACTGCCTCTATCACCTCTACCGGGAGGGGCTCCCTCTGGAGCTCTCACTATGCCTCAACCGGGAGGGAGCTCATGGAGCTCACCTTTGGAGCTCTAGCTCATTTCTCCTCTGCTCTCAACTCCTGCACCTCTCCTGCCAAGGCCAAAGGCCTTATATAGAAGCAAATGGTGGGTGTGAACACTGTAGATATAATGGCTACCAGAAATTGCCAAGAACAATTCAAATTGGTTTTGAATTGTTTAATTACGTGTACAAGCTAATAAGCCATCAACTTTGACTTTGAGATTTTAGCCACAATTCCAACAATTCAGCCATTCAGAAAACATCAAGAAACAACAAAAAAATACCATCAAAATCTGGATAATAAAGCCGAACAATTCAAGAATTACTCAGAAGGATTAAAACACAGATTCTTGAAAAGAGAAAGGGATGGGATAATTACCATTACCCCAATATATTATAATTAACAACGAGAACCTTTTAAATCTTATGTAAAGCAGTAAGTTTACAAAGAATCCAATCCACCCATAAAAAGAAAACAATCCATAATGCACATACTGAACAGGAAAAAAGAACAAATAAAGCAAAATTAAGCACGCTCTCCACGAATTCGTCTGGCGAGTTGAATATCCTTGGGCATAATAGTGACCCTCTTGGCATGGATAGCACACAGATTGGTATCCTCGAACAAACCCACTAGATATGCCTCCGCAGCCTCTTGCAATGCCAGCACCGCATGGCTTTGGAACCTCAAATCCGTCTGCCAGAAAAGCATAAAAACAAGTTTATAAGCTTAAATTAAAAGAATTGGGGATTTGGGGTTTTGCTTTATTGTAATTTTATAAGAAGCAATACCTTGAAATCTTGGGCAATTTCACGAACAAGGCGCTGGAAGGGCAACTTGCGGATCAAAAGCTCCGTGCTCTTCTGGTATTTACGGATTTCACGAAGAGCAACGGTTCCAGGACGATAGCGATGAGGCTTCTTTACTCCGCCTGTGGTAGGCGCAGATTTCCTTGCAGCCTGTAATTGATTGATTGCCATTGAAACAGATAATCAGAACCGTATTCCATAAAAAAAAAATACTATTAATAATAGTAACAAAATCAGAAAATCGAAACCCTAACAAATTCATACCTTGGTGGCGAGCTGCTTTCTGGGAGCCTTTCCTCCGGTCGATTTGCGAGCGGTTTGCTTCGTACGAGCCATCTTTTTTCAATCAATGAAAGATACTGAAAGAAAAACAAGAACCCAGAAAAATAAGAATCAGATCCACCGAGAAATTTGAAAGATAAAAAGCTTAAAAACACCTCTTACCTCAGGAGAAGTTAGGGTTTTGATTTTGAGGGAGAGAAATTTGGGAAGGTAATTGGTATGCTAATGAAACAGCAATTAAAGAAAGGAAGGAAAGATTTTATATATGGGAATGGGAGGGATTAAGGTCGGTTTAATTGAGGGACAAATATGGAAAAACCAAAAATTGTTTCAACGGCATTGTAGAGAGAAATTTTTGAAAAGGCCTTGATCCGCGTGATTGAATCTGATTGGGCGTCTAAGAAACGAGGATTGCCAGCGTGGAGAAGTTGTGCTTCTTTCTTACAAGAAAAAATATATGCATAAATCATAATATAATATAGGCAAAACTAAAAAGGTAAATATAGATTTATAAGTTTACATAAGAATTGATGGTAAAACACTTCTAGATTGTGCTTAACATTTTAATCTATTCAAAAACCTTCATATTATTGCCTATTTTAATATTTTTAGCAAAATTCTAGGAATCCTGAACTTTTAATTAAGCTTGCAAGTGATTAAGGTGTTAAAAACTTTTTTTTTTTTTTCTAATTTTGAATGAAAACATTTGATAGGATTTTAGTATTATTTTGAGTCACAAAGTTTACAATTACATGGAATAAAAAATAAAATTTATACTAAATCTCAAACACTCTTAACAAGTGACATTTAACGAATCAAAATTCAAATTTTAGCATTTTCAATCATTTTTTCTCGAACTACAATCTCTTTTATGTGAAAAAATAATAATAAAGTAGACTTAATTATAATCTCATTAATAATAAGGTTTCAAATTTAATATCTAATGATAATCATTAATATGTTTTTTTATTACTCGACATAAATCTACGTTGAAATTTTGCATGAATCATCATTCACTACGATGACCATCATTAAATAAAAAAAATAAAATTAATGAATCTTCGAAGTAAATAAATCTTGAATTAAAAGTGTCCATAGATCAAATGTATGCTAGTTCAAGCTATGATATTAATTAATTAGACTTTACAAAAGCTTGGAGCTTTGTTCAAAAGCTTGATTAAGTAATGAGTACTATTAACAATACGTTAGTACTCTTTTCTATTAAAAAAAGCAACATACTTTTTATATCAAAATGTTGTAATAAAATTTTCTCACAAAAAAAAAAAAAAAAAAAAATTGAAACTCAAACACGAGATATATACTTACATTACATCCCAGGACCCATCCCACTCAAAGTAGATTTCCAAAGGTCTAGCAATCAGTTGGATTTGCGACTTTCATCCTATACTTTTGTATTTGTCTGGTTATATGACCTATAACTCAGATATGAAGTAGCAAACTAAGCTGGAGATTTGTGATAATCCCACATTTGGTTACTTTTGTTATCACAGCAAATGTTAATATTTAAGATCTTGGATCCTTAAGTCCATGTTCTTTGATGAACTACCATATTTCATTGCAGGAAACATGAATACAAGGAATAGCAAGGTAAGTTCATTGATTGTGGGACTTTGCATTAGTCTCCATTTCACAATGAGGAGATCAAAGGGTTTTGAGTTTGAGAGATTACACAGTTTTCTTCTAACTCTTCTACAACACAAAGTTCTTAGGCATCTGCTTTCTGCTGAACTGAAGTCGTATTAGTTGCTGCGGATTATACTTATATCTATTTATAATTTGCCTTGTCGTGTGATTCTCAGGATTATAGACAAAAAGGAAAGTTGAAGCCAGGGAATTTTACAAGCTATGTACCATTGTTGACCAGGTGCTTGAGCCTCAGTCTTCAATCCGAGTCAACAGAAGCCCATTTTTTTTCATAACAATAATCTGCTTTGATGATTTTCTCCAATATATTTTAATGCAAGCTGTGGGTATTTTGAGAAACTTAAACTGTTTCATTGTGTTTCACATTAATAATCGAAGGGCCCGTCCCCGTCGTTCCAGGAGTGGCAGCCCCCTTGTATTTATAGGAATTGGTATTTGCCGTTATCTTGTGTTGTTGCTGGAGTAATTGTGACGGCTTATTGTACAAATTATTTTTTACTTGAAAAGCAATTTTCTTTCTCTTTATTCTCGCAGTAGAAATTAACAACAGAGCCTTTACTATATGATTTTTGATAAAAGGTGGGAACTTTAGCTGCCTACGCTGATTAATATTTGCCATAAAGAGTGTACGAATTGTTGTGTATTATGAGTTATGACATAATTAATTACTATATATTATCACCAACGATGGAAACAACTCTACAAGTAAAATGTACTACATAAAATGACAAGTCAATTTCACATTATTTTTCTTTTTCTTTTTAATCAAAGAGATTATAATAACAATCCAACCATAGAGTTTATAGCGTTTCATGGCCTTTCAATTTTCATCAAACGGATAGGAACTGTGGAGAGTTTATAGCGGTTGATCTGGGTTACTTTTAAGTTGAGTTTTTAGCCCACCCGCGGAACGTGAGAACAGTGAAAAATCAAGAGACCAAACAACAAAAGATAAAAGAAAAACGTAGACTGGGGCAGTCAGACAGGTGAATAAACCCCCTTCCCTTTAGTTGACAAAAAGTAATGAAAAATTCCTTTGTCTTTCCTTCTTCCACTCTTCTTTTCCACAGATTTTCCATCTTCCCAAAGTTCATGTTTTGATTCTCATCTCTTTCCTCTGAAATTCTTCCACTGGTGAGCTTCTTCTTCTCATCTACACCCACCCACTCTGGTTTTTGTTTGATCATCGGTTTGGCTTTAAACCCATCTAAACTATGCTTAGTTTTAGTGTTTTTTTGCTTTTACCTTAGCTGGTTTTGTTTGATTTTTGTGGTTGGTAAGGGAAGCTTGCTTTGACGGGCTTCATATATTTCATTTCTAGGGTTTTAAGCTTGTTTTATGAATTGGGTTCTTTAAAGTAGCTGTGGAAGTGAACTTAAGACTTTTGATTTTTTAGCTTTCAACTGAAAATGGGATGGTTTTGGAGTTTTTGGTTTTAGCTTAGGATTGGAAAAGTGTTTTTTTTTTTTTTTTTGGTTCTGTTTTGTGTTTTGACTTCTGGAAAAATTAGACCTTTTAGCTGTTCATATGTCTTAGATAATTACAAGTCCTTAGTATCTTGCACATTTATTCAAGTCTTGCCTGAAAATTTTAGCTATCATTGTCTCACTGGAAATGCAATTTAAGGAAATAAAGTAGTAGACTTTAAATATTGTGTGAAAAGTATTAAAATTGATGTTTGAAGTGTCAAATATTGTTACTAATATCTTGTTATTTACCTTCTGATCCTTGAAAGGAAATAAGGGAGGAAACAGGAAGATGGTGAGCTTCCTTGCATTGAATTAATAAAAATTCAACTCTAATTACCAATTATTAAGGTCGGAGTTCTTTGTATGGGTTGATGTTCTAGACAACTGGCCTCTAGATATAGGGAGAGGAGATGTTTTTGCCTATAAAGATTCTACTTTGGAAACCCTTCTGACTGATCCGTTATGTTTGATAAGATGCATAGAGCCATAAGGCTGATTTGCTGAAAGCTAAATTGGGGTGATAAGCTTGTTGACTAAACTAGGAAATGATCTCATGGAACTGGTAGAACTATTGAAGAATAATTGGTATTTAAACTTTTGTTTCCTTGTTCTTGATGATGTATTTATGCATTAGTTTCTATTCAGGGAAGATTAACAACTTGAGGATGGGTTTCTGTTCTTCATACACCTCCCATGGTAAGACCATAGCCTTTTTTGTGGGATGATATTAGCTATCTTCTAAAGTTGATGGAGTAATTCTTTGCTTTCAATAACATAATCTGCATAGTTCCCCCTTCCCCCTTTTCTGATTTTCAGGATCATCTGCCCCTAAAGTGATATGATGCTTACTTGACTGAATAGTGAATACCACCCTCACGTCGGAGTTTTAAACTTTTTTGTCAACCAACAATTTCTTGGGATCCGATGGATGATGGTGGGCATCGTGAAAATGGAAGACTCAAAACAGATCCGTATAGAGCAGCTCAGGGTCAGGTATATTAAGGCTGTTTTTTTTTTTTGCAGATTATATATACTTGGAGTGATGTAGAATGGCATTAACGAATAATCTCCTCTGTGATTAATGTGTTCAATTTCAACATTTGCTGAAATCATCTGTCCATGATTATAAATTTTATGACCATTATTGTTGCAGTGGCTGATGCATCAGCCATCAATGAAGCAGATAATGGCCATTATGGCTGAAAGAGATGCAGCAATTCATGAAAGGAATTTAGCACTTTCTGAGAAAAAGGCAGCTATTGCCGAGAGAGATATGGCATTCTTGCAGCGAGATGCAGCAATTGCTGAGCGAAATAGTGCTATAGTGGAACGTGATAATGCCATAGCAAATCTTCGGTATCGAGAGAACTCCATGGCATCTAGTAATATGTCCTCTTGTCCACCAGGGTTCCAAATATCGCGTGGGGTGAAGCACATGCAACACCCACAGCAAAATGTTCACCATCTGCCCCACATTAGCGAAGCACCTTACAACTCAAGGGAAATTCATTCAAGTGACGCCCTACCAGTGACACCCGGTACATCTGAAGTTGCAAAGTCAAAGCAAGGTAAACGAGCAAAAGAGGCCAAGGTAAATGCTTCTAACAAGAAGGTTTCAAAGCCTCCTAAAAAGGTGAAACGAGAGAATGAGGACTTGAATAAGAATATGTTTGGCAAGTCAGATGAGTGGAAGGGTGGACAAGATGTGGGTGGTGGTGGTGGTGATGATCTCAACAAACAGCTAGTGGCAACAAAGTCTGATTGGAAAGGTCAGGATCTGGGGTTGAATCAAGTTGTGTTTGATGACTCAACCATGCCACCACCTGTTTGTTCCTGCACTGGAGTCTTAAGGCAGTGCTACAAATGGGGAAACGGGGGATGGCAATCTTCATGTTGCACAACCACATTGTCAATGTATCCTTTGCCAGCAGTTCCCAACAAAAAACATGCCCGAATTGGTGGCAGAAAGATGAGTGGAAGTGCTTTCAACAAGCTGCTTAGCCGGCTTGCAGCTGGAGGTCATGATTTGTCCAACCCTGTTGATCTTAAGGACCATTGGGCCAAGCATGGGACAAACCGCTACATCACAATCAGGTAGGTTGTTTTAGATACCGAATGCAAATGATGGGCAATGGAGAAATAGAGAAGGGTTATTTTATTTGATAGCAATGGAGGAAAAATAAATGATTTGGAAATAACCATAGTGAGAATTCTGGGGTTTACTTCAAAGTTGCCCCTCTCTTCTCTCCCTCTACTGCTTCTTCGATCCTTCATTATCATTTTATGATGTCTGCATTTAGTACGAGTAATTAAGGAGTGACTGGTAGTTAAAAGAGGATGAAAAGTATGCTCATCCATTTTCTTGGAAAATGATGGGGGTATCAACTTTCCACTATGTTTACCTGCAACTCTACTTGATTGTACCTCAAACATCATGTTGTACTTGAATGAAATTTTAGTTATTAAGCTTAATCCATCAATTTCCTTATCTAAAAGGTATGACAAGTTGTTGATAATTTTGCTTGGATTCTTGAAATCGCAAAAACTAGCTTCATTTGTTCATATCTCAATGAAGTTCATATTGGAATTGATTTAAATTTTAAATCAATTCTGTTTTCCAGTTTATTGATTTATCAGTTTTTTTTTTTTTTTTCAAGAATTAGGCTTCCTTCTAAAAATGATACTATTTAGATGCCAAGAAAAAAAAAATGTTTGAAGTCTAAGCCTTTTCTATCTTTTTTCTTTCAATATCAAGGTCTCTTCAAAATCTTCTGTAAATCCAAAATCTGATTAATCAACTGAAACATGTTTTTCCGAAACACAACAGTATTGATCAGAGCAGACATGTTAAAGAACATTATAAAATTGGTTAACAAGTACTTGAAAGAACTCAATCTTTGTCTAAAAAAAAACAATAGTTCTTCAGTTTGTGTCAGATCACAAGATGTCATCATAACAAAAATCAGCCAGGGATAACTGATTTCAAAATTTTATCACCATACACAGAACTGTAAGAAAACATTAAATATAAAGCTGAAAATATAAGATGATAAAAAAAAAATTTTAAAAAAAAAAAAGCCTCAGACCTTCCTAGTTCATGAGTATCAACAAATTCATGCAGAACCCAATTGAACTGCATTTCAGAAAGTCTCCATAGTTTCATCAATGGCTTCATGTCTACAAGACTAAGACAATTAAACAAAATTTTTTTTTTTTTAACTCTGCGTCAGATTTCAAAGAAATATCAGCACTTAAAAATTAACAATCAGCCAGGGATAACTGTATATTTCATATCTTCATCCGCAGTAGCTAAAAAATAGTAAGTAAATACAAAAGAAACAAAAAAAAAAGAGGCATCAGATCTTCCTATTCAAATAAACCAATCTTGATACTCGATTTTAATTTTCGAGTATTCAGCAATTCGAATATTCATCATTTGCCTCCATTTTCATCTAAAAGCATTATAATGAACAAAACAGGATTGAAAAAACAAATGAGTAATTTTCGGGAAAAAAAATCTAAAAATAAAGAGGCAGCTTGATGATGAAATGAAACCCTAAATATAAACCAGAGCGTTGAAGAGGGAAGACGGCCGACGCGATAAAATGTGAATTAGGGTTTTGGCAATGATGCTGCGTTCCCGAATCCCGACCTCATTTTATAACCGTTTTTCCGTGCGTTTTGGGGCGGAGAGTCTGATAAAATTACAAGAGGGTGAATTAGGAGATGGACTTTCTTGTTATGGGCCTAACAAGCTGGGCTGCAAACTTTAAATAAAAAAACTATTTTTGTTTAATAAATAACAAATTTACATATTTTTTAACTTCAATTTAAGAAAAATTGTTTATATTATGATGATGCAGCTTAGAGTGTTCAATTTTTGTCATTTTTTTTTTTGGAAGAAAGAGATTTTTGATTTGATGCATAACTTAAATGATTGATAAAATAAAATTTATAAATATAATAATTGTATATGAAAATTGAAAATTATAGATAAGTGTGGACTAGACCTGCTCATGGGCCGGGCCTGGGTTTGATATTTTTGTTCCGGTCCGGCCCGGAATAGTATTTTTTTATTATAATAATATTATTTTATTTTAATTTTAATTATAAAAATATAAAAAAATAAAAAATATATTTTTTTAATCGATGAACAGTAAATTCGGGTCTAACGGGCCGGCCCAGGGCCGGGCCTGGGCAAAGAATATGAAAAAACGGGGCCGCGGCCCGGCCCATGAGCAGGTCTAGTGTGGACCACAATGACAAGGTATCAATAACTAATTTACATATTTTTTAACTTCAATTTAAGATAAAATACTTAATATTATGATGACAAGAGTGTTCAATTTTTTTCATTTTTTTGGGAAAAAAGAGATTTTTATTCTGATACATAACTTAAATGATTGATAAAATAAAAATTTATAAAATAATTGTATATGAAAATTAAAAACTATAGATAAATGTGGACCACAATGACAAGGTATCAATAACTATTTTACATATTTTTAACTTCAATTTAAGATAAAATTGTTAATATTATGATGATACGAGTGTTCAATTTTTGTCATTTTTTTGGGAAGAAAGAGATTTGTATTTTGATGCATAACTTAAATGATTGATAAAATAAAATTTATAAATATAAATAATTGTATATGAAAAAATAAAAACTATAGATAAATGTGGACCACAATGACAAGGTATCAATAACTAATTTACATATTTTTAACTTCAATTTAAGATAAAATTGTTAATATTATGATGATGCAGCTTAAGAATGTTCAATTTTTGTCAATTTTTGGGAAGAAAGAGATTTTTATTTTGATGCATAACTTAAATGATTGATAAAATAAAATTTATAAATATAAATAAATAATTGTATATGAAAATTGAAAACTATAGATAAATGTGGACCACAATGATAAGGTATCAATAACCAATTTACATATTTTTTAACTTCAATTTAAGATAAAATTGTTAATATTATGATGACGCAGATTAAGACTGTTCAATTTGTGTCATTTTTTGGGAACAAATAAGAGATTTTTATTTTGATGCATAACTTAAATGATTGATAAGATAAAATTTATAAATATAAATAAATAATTGTATATGAAAATAGATAAATGTGGAACACAATGACAATGTATATCAATAACCAATTTACATTTTTTTAAACTTCAATTTAAAATAAAATTGTTAATATTATGATGATGCAGCTTAAGAGTATTCAATTTTTGTCATTTTTTGGGAAGAAATAGATTTTTATTTTGATGCATAACTTAAATGATTGATAAAATAAAATTTATAAATGTAAATAAATAATTGTATATGAAAATTGGAAACTATAGATAAATGTGGACCTTAATGATAAGGTATCAATAACCAATAATTAACTTATCTAATAGAAAGAAAATTGAAAAGATGAAAATTAGAGGAGGAGAAAAGTGAAAAGATAGAAAACATATTTTTTTTCTTTTTATTGATGTGCTTGATAGGAAAGATGAAAAAGTGAAAAAAAAAAGTAATTTTCTTTCCACCAATTGCTTGGTAGAGTTGAAAAATGACAGAAAAGAAAATAAAAATTATTTTATTTTATCATTACACCCTTTGTAAATTAAGATAAAAAATAAAAAATGAGGGATAGTCTTGTAAATATGCACACTTAACACACATTATCTCATTTTATCTCCTCTTATTATTTCAGTTGGGAATGATTTGTTTTTATGCATTAGGGTGAAAAATAATAATCTTTCCTATTTTCTTTCCTCTCACATTTTTCTTTCCTACCAAACACATTCAAAATTAATTTTCTTTCTACTTTTCCATCATCCTCTTTCCATCCTTCCATTTTTTCACTCAACCAAGCACACCTTAAGAGTGACATTAGTATTTTAATCATTAAGGCTTTGCTTGGTAGGATGAAAAGAAAATTGGAAAGGTGAAAAATTGGAGGAGGAGAAAAGTGAAAAGATAAAAAACATATTTTTTTTCTTGTGCTTGGCAAGAAAGATGAAAAAGTGAAAAGAAAAAATAATTTTCTTTTCACTCATTGTTTGGTAAAGTCAAAAAAAAAAAAGAAGAAAGAAAATGAAAATTATATTATTTTACCATTATACCATTTGTAAATTAAGATAAAAAGATAAAATTTAGAAAATATGGATAATCTTGTAAATATGTACATTTAACTCACATCTCTCTCATTTTATATCCTTTTATCATTCTAATTTGGAATGATTTGTTTTTATGCATTAGGTTTGAAAAATAATTATCTCTTATATTTTCTTTTCTCTTACTTTTCTTTCCTACCAAGCATACTTAAAATTCACTTTGTTTTTTTCACTTTTTCATTCTCCTCTTTCCATCCTTCAATTTTTCTACTCTACCTAGCATACCCTAAAGCATATTATTGTAAGGTTATACTATTTCCCTCTGCTCTACCTAACTGAGCTATAGCCCTTGTGTTTGTGATACATATTTTATCATATTATATAGATAATTTCTTGTCAAGATGAATATTACATGATCCAACATCATAATCATACCTTTTTGGTCGGTTTGATTGGTATTGCTTAGAAATAATATTGGATTTATAATCCATCGATGCGATAGGTTCATTTTCTTTTTCTTTATGATTCCTTAAGATAATAAATGACCTACTTAATTTAGCGGTTAAAGTATTACTTTCATAGGGCGGGAGTCATTGATTCAAATCCAATAATAGGTAGAACTTATTAGACACCATTGGAAATTTTATTATTCGTTTATTGAACAATTATCATATTTATACTGTGTTTGATATGATAGAGAGAGGAAGGAAGGAAAGAGGGTAAAATAAAAAATTATATTTTTATATCATTTTTTCTTGTTTGATAAGAGAAAGATAAGAAGTTTGAAGAAAAATGAGTGGGTTTGTAGCTTTTTTTTTCTTCTCAAAATCTAATTCTTAACTAAAAACATTCATTCCATTTAAATTGACAATTTTATTCGTAACTTATTTCTTTCATTGTATTTTTCATATTTCATATTATTAATTAGTTAAAGATACATCAAGTTTGCAGCACATGGGGCCAAATAAGAGGAAATGGTGAGTTTCAATAAAGATAGGTTTGAAGCTCTAGTCAAGAGATGGCGATTTTTTCTATGTTCGTGAATAATATCCCACCAAGAGTGCATTGGAGGTGGTTACAAAAGATATTCTCGAATCAAGGTAGAGTTTTGGATGTTTTCATACCTAGGAAGAGGAGTGGCAATGGTAGAAAATTTGGTTTCTTGAGATTTGATAACTAAGAAGATGCAATGAAAGCTGTGAATAAGTTTAATGGGGCTTGGATGTGGGACTACAGATTAGGGGTGAATATTGCTCGTTTCAATGGAAGAAATTCCTTTTGGCGAAAAGTTCAACCGGCTAATAACATAATCACTCAAAGGTTATATGAATCGGATCTTAATAATAAGGAACCTCAAACTCCAAATATTGAATTTGTAGTTTTGCCACAAGTTTCGTGTGGTGGTAAATGTTCCTACAAACAAGCTCTAATGAAATGAGGGTTGAGGATTAGGGAGTTCAAATAGGTGGCCGGTCTGTGAATAGAAAATCATGTAGTGCAGATACTGATGATGAAACCCTGCATTTCTTGGAACGATGCGTGATTGGTAAGGCTAGAGGTGTGTTTGATAAAGAATGGCTTCAGGAGTGCTTCCACCAGCAAGGAGTTTTTGATGTGTTTGCCAAGAAATTAGCTGGAGGATATTTCTTGATTGAGTTTGAAGATCCTCAGAAATTGGAGTTGTTGAAGAAGGATGACTGGAAATGGCTCAATCAATGGTTGAGTGAGATCGTTCCATGGTCAGTAAATATCAATGTTTGTGAGAGATTTACTTGGGTGTTTTGTTATGGAATTCCAATACATGTATGGAACCGTAACACTTTTCAAAATATTGCCAGCATTTGGGGATCCCTTATTCACACGGATAGTAACACATTGAGATTTTATGACTTTAGTAGAGGAGCTATGCTAATTCAAACCAAGCAAATGGAGAAAATCGACGAGGTAATCAACGTCAAGTGTGGAGAGAAGGAAGTCCCAGTTCGTGTATGCGAATCTAATTATAATCTGGAAGTGTTTTATTCTGGTTCGAAGGAATTTTATGAAAGGAATTATAGCCCGGAGAGGGCTTCTTCTCATAATGGTTCAGAGCCTTCGGGGGAAAAAACTCCGGTGATCGGTGAACTCAGAGAGAACGAAAATAAAACGTCACTTAGATTGGGAAACAGCAAATCATTTGAAGCAATCAAGGAAAATATCGAGAACCGTGAAAAGTCTAGGGCGACTAGCAGCGGATTCGAGATGGAAGCCAGCAATTATGAGGATAAGGAAGATAATGGGTATGGGGAGTCTATGCATTTATTAACAGTTGGTAATGTAGAATCCCTAGGTGAGAATAGTATGTCAGGTGTAGAATGCAAGGCGGGTGGGCCCTTAGCCATGCATAATGTAGAAGAGTGTGGGCCGATCTCTATTGTAAAGGGAACTTTGAAGGGTGTTGAGCCTTATACCGTTGAGAAAGTCTCGAGGCCTTTAATGAATAGGCCCAGTGCGTCATTCTCTTCCCAGGAGAACTCAAATTTAGACAGTGTTCTTAATCAGCAGACTCAAACGATAAGAGAGAAAATTCCTGGAAGAAGAAAAATAAGGGAGCTCAAAGATCTGGAGGAAGAGTGGTTTAGCAAAATCGACCAGAAAGCGAGTAGCCAAGAAAAAGAGGGTTGTGTTAAAGAAGAAAAACAGTAAAATTGCAAATGAGTCAATTTCGGAGGGTGATTTTAGAAATTTAAAAGAAATCTTAGAGGAAGATGCTAAAGCCACGAGGAAACTAGGGAAACTATTGGGAGGTACGGCTAATTGCGACGATGGTAAACTAATCAATCGTATTATGGACCTAAAAGATTTTGTTTTAAAGGAAGCTCAGGACACATAGGAATTGGGGAAAATGCTTGGCTTGTCAGCTGATTGTGAGGACGAAGTAGTGGTACAAAGGCTAATGGAGTTAGAAGCCAGAAGATTAAAATGAAAAGAATTTTGTAGATGCAAAGATTAGAGGAATTGATAGATGGGTTCGAGGCGATTCTTTGGGTTTTCGATATTAATGCAAATGCATTGGGGGGAAAAAGTAATTATTGGTTTGTGAATTTTAGTTGAGTTGAGTATAGTTGCACGATGATAATCTTATTTTGGATTATTAGGGAAATGAGGAGTGTTTCAAAAATATCTGACCTTAAATACTTATTAGCATTGCATCAAGTAGAAATGGCTCTTATGCAGGAACTATGTTGCAGGAGTTTATAGATATTTAAGTCTAATCTTATTGGGTGGAAAATTTGACTTCGCTCTAACACATTCAAATGGTTTTTTGGGTGATTTAGTGATGGTTTGAAATAAAAAATATTTTTCCATGGAAGATAGGATGCTTACTAGTTGAATGGTGATTGTCAAAAGGAAAATGGATTTAATGCAATGTCCAATACACTAGCGCGTAGTTGCTCTATGAACTGTATGGTTGATGAGGAATGAGGTTGTGGTCGAAAATAAAAATTTGAATATTGATGATCTGCTATTTCTGGCTTAATTATGCCCTCTGTTCTGGGCGAAGGCAAAGTATAAAGCGTAGACAATACCAGATTCAATTTGCTGTGAAAATCCTGCTGCATACATAACTTGTCGTGAGATATGTGTAATTTTATGTGGAGGGGAGCTACTAGGGGAAAACTTTGACTTGCTAGTTTTGCCTTTTGGAGGGGTTTTAAGAGATCACAATGAATGGATGGTTGCCTTATTTCTGGTCACTGGTTATTATGGTGTTCAATTTGGCTGAGCTAGATAATATCAAATTTGCTCTGGAGGTTTTAGTTAATTCAGGAAGATATCGGAGTATAAGGCTGATTTTTGAGTCTCTATCTATAATTGCTATTAACTGGTCTAACAAGGGTGATTATAGACCTTGGATACTGTAGAAAGTATTTGCAAAAATTAATGGAATAAGTGAGTGAATTGGCAATATAGAGATAGGAAAGTGTGCAGAGAAGTGAATGGGACGGTTGTTGCATGGCCTAAAGCAGGGGTTGATTTGACAATTGGTTTGAGGCCTGATGGTAAAATGATATCTGTTTGAGTATCTTTTTGATGCAATTAACTGAGGTTGGAACTTATCTGGAAAGGAGTGATTTTGATGTCAATTCTTGACTGATTTTATGGTTTGTTTCCTTTTTTTTTTGTTTTGAGATAGGCATATTATAGCATAATCTAGGTGATATTAAGCATATTTTGGGGTTTTTTTTTATGGTTTTGGTAGAACTATCTATCTTCTGGTGTTTTGTTGTAATTTGAGAGTTTGACTCTCTTGCAGCCTTTTGGCTTTTTTAATATAATGTGATTTAGCAACAAAAAAAAAATTCATATTTCATACCAAACGCAATGAAAATAATAAAACTTTCCTTCTTCTCATTCCTTTTTTCTTTTTTCACATTTTTTCATTTTCCTTAATTTTTTTTTTTTAACAAAGAAGGCTTTCTAAAAAAAGAAAGGGTTGCAGATGTTGGGATTCAAACTCTAAATATGTTAAATGTTATCTCTTAAAAATAATTGTATGAAATAATTAAGTTAAACCTCGAGTCCAAACATAATGTTAATTATTGTTTAATTAAACATATATGCTGTTATTCAAACCTTATCGATAACCATTGTAGAATGTTATTGAAACTCTCCACACTAGAGCAAGCAGCAAATTAAGTTACTATAACATTACAATATTGATTAATCATTAATCTTCCTAGCCACAAGGAGAAGCGCATTTTTTTTATGTGTAGTAACACCAGGTATGACATCAAAGTCTAAGTCTTCCTTGTTCATTCCGGTCGGCATTTCCCAATCAAATTTGTAAAGAAGATTAGCAAGGGCAAGCTCCACAGTGGCAACTCCTATATGAATTCCAGGACAAATCCTTCTACCGGCACCAAACGGTATGAGCTCAAAGTCTAGTCCTTTGAAGTCAATGGAGCTGCCAATGAATCTTTCCGGACAAAACTCTTCTGGGTTTTCCCAAGCTTCAGGGTCTCTTCCTATTGACCATGCATTCACATAGACTAAGGTTTTGGCAGGTATTTCGTACCCATCTATGTTGCACTTTCGGAGTGTTTCTCGTGGCACTAACAATGGAGCTATTGGTTGCAATCTGAATGTTTCTTTTATCACAGCTTTAAGGTAAGTTAAACCTTGAACATCATCTTCATTTACAAAACCTTTTTTTCCAATCAAATTTCTGACTTCCTCTTGAATTTTCTTCAAACACCTTGGATTTTTCATTAGGAAGGTCATGACCCAAGTCACAGTGGCAGCGCTTGTATCTGTTCCACCAACAAATACATTCTGCATAAAAGGGAAAAAGAAAAAGAAAAAAAAACAGACATGAGGTTACATATGCATATAGTGAGAAGCTAGAAAATTAGTTAATGATAATATTCTATATATATATATGAAGTTAAATAAAATTTTGAGTGAAGATATATAACCATTAGAATAGCTTTTATGTTATCTGTAGTCAGATCAAATGTAAAGTCACGATCCTTCCAGATTTGTAGTAACACATCGACTATGTCCTCTTGCTCGGGTTTTAACCTATTTGGATCAAGATGTTCATCAATGAGTTCTTGATAGAAGATATCAAATTCTTTGAAATTTTTTTCAAGACGACTGAGAAACCCAGAGAATCTATCGACCCAACCCATGGAAGGAAAATAGTCAGAAATACATAAGCTTGAGAACAGCGCTTGAGTTTCATTAAGCAGTCCATGAAACCTGCTTCTTTCAGCTCCTTCTTCGTCACACCTCTTGCCGAAACCTACTCTACAAATTATTGTACTGGAAAGACGCATCATTGCCTCACTCAAGTTGACAGGCTTAGAATCAACAGATAATTTGAATATTTTTTCAATCAGGCGAGCAACTTCATCTTCTCGGATGGGACGATAGAGTTGCACTCTGACTCTGTTAAAGAGATGAACAACACATATTTTCCTCATCTCCCTCCAATAAGCATTATATGGTGAAAAAGCCAAATCCGAGGCATTGTAAGATAATCTCGTAGTACCACGTTGATCAGGCCTGCTGCAGAAGTCGAGGTCATGGGTTTTCATAACCTCTTTAGCCATTTTTGCTGAAGAAACTACAAGGGTTGACCTAAATCCAAATCGCAAGGACATGAGAGAACCATACTTTTGAGAAAGTTTCCAAAGAAAAATATGAGGGGGTGAGTTATCAAGCATCTGCATATGTAAGTGACCAATAAAGGGAAGACCTGGAGGGCCAGGGGGAAGAAGATTAAAATTGCCATTGTTTCTATGTTTTAGGAGAATGAATAGGAAGAAGGGGAGGGCTAGAAGAAAAATCAGCGACAGTACTATTGCCATTCTATTCTACTCAATCTGTTGTGAAAATTGAGAGGAAGAATCACCCTATATAAACTAAGAATCAGCCGACACTTGTCACCAAGAAATTTTTTTTTAATAGGAACAGTAACCATATTCATATATCCTGCTAATGTATCTAAGTACTGCTCGTCCAGCACGTTGTTGTTCATGCATATAGTTGAAATTTTGCTTCTTTTTTACGGTGCTGATCAGTTAAGTATAGGCAGAGGTAATTAGGTTTATACCAGATAATTAATTACTTCTTTATCTCAGGATCAATATATATATATATATATATATATATATATATATATATATTTGAAGGGGAAATGACGTGTGTACCAAAAGACCATTAACCTTAGAAGGAAAAATATATATACACTAAAGCAAACTTCTTTGTTTCGTTAGGTAACTCGGTGAACAAGGTCTTGAAGTAGTATATAGTCTACGTTTTTCATTGTTCTTACCTATAGCTATGTTAATTAGTTTGCCGCTTAGTCTTTGTAAAAATCTTGTAATATCTTATAAAATAATACGAAAGAATCCCCCTTCAATATCTTATTAAGATAATTGAAAGGGATTATTTTGTTTTTTTTCAACTGCTTGCCCTATGGCAATCAATCAATTAATTTTTTTATTAAAAAAAAAAAAGAAAGAGAAAGGAAAAAAAAATTAAAGGAAAGAAAAGAAAAGAAAAGAGAAACAAAAATATAAGTATTCGTGTCATATTCGTGCTATTTTTTTCTGTCATGATTATATTTAATGTATTATATAACTTATAAAATAAAATGAAAGTTTTCTCGTGTTATGACGTGTGGCAAACGATTGTTAAATTATTTTTTTTTTATAATTATCACGTGTTATATTTGTGTCATTTTTTGTGTCATAATCGTATTCAAAATATTATATATATATATATATATATTGACACGTTAATAATTCGTATTAATTAGATAGATTTTGACACATTCATGCATTCGTGTCGTATTATGTTTTAGTTATTTTTCGTATTCATGTCGTGTCCGAAATTATCAGGTCTTGTTGGCACTATTTAAATAACTCTCGATTTTGTGTTACATTTTTTTTTTGTGTTTTAGTTTTTTTTTTTTTTTCTGTATGTAGATTTTGTTTTAATTAATTTATGTGTCATGTTGTATTTTAATTATTTTTTCGATATTGTGTTCATATCGTATAATCATATTGTATCCGAAATTATCAGGTCTAATTGATATTATTCAAATATCTCAATTTTTTGTGGCGTGCCTATAATGATTGAGAGATATTGTTTGTCTAGATTAAATTTGATAATTTTAGATATTTATACTTTACTTTAAAAGTCGTTTTCAAGTAAAATATTTTGCATATTTAATTTAAATTTTAAATTCGCATTTTTTATAATTATATTTAATTTTTTATCAACAATAATAAAATCGAAGTATTTAGAAGATTCAACATTAGTTAATATATTATAGCAACCATATATGACTAGCAGCCGCATCGCAATTTTCATGGGCACGTGAGGACGCCTCCAAATTTCATCATGCTGATTTCTTTTCTTTTTTTCTCTTTTTTTTTTTTTTCGTACACTGCCACTCGGGTTTGTTTTGGTTTTTGTTGTTTCTTAGAAAGCAGTTTCTTGTTAACATCGGCATTAATCCAACACTCCACGTAATGCGTTGTTCGTTTGCTCAGGAGTACTGATCAGAAGAGGAAAATGAACAATTAATTAACCTAAAAATTAACCTAGAACAAAGTTCATCTCCCAGCCCAAAGAAAACCAATGCCTCTGAACAATTTCTTTCTTCTATTTCAACTTTTTTTTTTGTCAATTGAACTTATCTTTGACCTTTTTTTTTTTCTTTCAAATATCTTATACATCAAAATCTAAAAACTGACATAACTAAGAAATGACTTTGCACTCACTTGGCCTGCTTCTTTGCGATATTTTGTTAATTAAAACTTTTATTTCCATCCATCACAATCAAGGTAAATTTCTGAACAACGTTAGGCAATATAATTAAACATAGTATTATACTACTATATATATATATATTATTCTTTACGTTAAGATAAGAAAATTGAGCTTTTAATTACCAACTTTTTTGTCATGATGTGCTATAATTTCAACTGAGCATACATCACTTGTATTATATCCTTTGTCATTGGTTGGCACATACATTTTGTCTTTATCAACTTACTATGGGATCTTTTTTAAAAAAAAAAAAAAAACTTACTTTGGGATAAACTAGGGGCGAAACTAGAAGTATTGTTAAGGAGGGTCGAAATATATATATAAAAATATAAAATAAAAATAAATTGTTACGAATAGATTCGTCCAAGAGCTGGATTATTCGTCTAGTTCGATGGTCTGGCCCGAATAGGTTATAAATTTTTGAGCCCAACTCGGATTTATTTTTTAATTTAAAAATATTTTTATTTAATTTTAAAGTTATTTTTTTAATATTAAAAAAGGACATCAAAGGCCAGACGGACTAGACTGAGCTAGGCAAGCAAAATTTTTTGCTATCCGAGTTTGGTCTGACTCGATCCATAAACAACTCTATTATGGAAATATTATATATATATAATATTAAAATTACAAACAATATATAAAAATCTTATAAAAAATAACTTTTTTCAATTTTCAAATATTATAAATCATGTTGCGTATGTAAAAAATTTAATAAGAATTGAAGTTTTGATATCAAAAAATTATAATCTAATTCAAATATGCATAGAATTATTTAATATTACAAAAGAAAAATATAAGATTACATACATTTAGAAAAAGTAAAATAAGTAATGTACAATATGTATTAAATATTGTGATAATTTAAATTTATTTATTTATATATTTTTTATTATGAGTATAGAAAGAAAAAGATTAACACAATAATTAACGTAAATGTATCTATTTAATTGATTGAAAAGGTATAGAAAATTAAGTTAATAATAATGAATGATATATAAATTAAAAATGTTACCAAATTTATCATATCAAACTATAAATTTTACAAAAAGCGAAATTGAAATTTTTTGAAGGGATCAAATATAATTTTACCTTATTTTCAAGTAAGGATATAAAGGTACTTCAAAAATTTTTAAAAATTTGGGGGAGCCAAATGCAATTTTACCTTATTTTCAAATAAGGTATACAACATATTTCAGATGGCTTGAAAATTTTAGGGGGGCCAAGGCTCCTGCCTGCCCCCCTAGCTACGTAAGGCAGCAAACAAACTGTTGTTTGCTGCATTAACTTTTTTAAGTTGTAGTAATGTTGTGGTTAGGATCTCTTCATGAAGAAAAGTTGAGAGACACATTATGGAATTCCTTCATACTGTGGACCTAAGCTGTCCAGGTCCGTAGGCCCAGCCCAAAATTATTAAGCTCAAGGACCATATTTCAGCCATGGTCGGGTTCATGGAAGCCCATATTTTCATTTTAGCACCATAACTGGGGAAAGTTTAGTCTATTTCTCACTCAATTATTCAATTTGGTATACTTTTAAAGTTTTGATTTTTTTTTTTTTTAAGTATTTGTATTAGACATATATTCAAAAACATGAATATAAATTTTCACTTTTCAAATATAAAAAAAAATTAAAAATATAAACTAATATTCACTCTATTATTCTGAATAACATAAATTTAAAGTTGTCATAAATAATTCGTAGGTGCTTGATACATACTCATTTAGTAACTAACCTAGTCTTTATTGTGCATTTTAACTAAGATTAGTAGGTAATTAATGAATATAACCACTCACAATTTTGAAGAAAATACCCAAACATGATTTAGGACATTCCATATATATATATATATATATATATATATATATATATATATATCCCCTTTTAAGCTCTCTAAAACTTACTCTTTTGGAGGTATCCAAAGAGGATGGAGGCCACACCCCCTACTTGATTCTTGGTACGTGTTGTCCCTCATTGATGCAAAAGAGAGAATAATGGCATCGATAATTTTTGAAGCAAATTGCCTGCCTAAAGCCTATATATATTGAAATAGTTACATAATTGGAAAATATATTTTTTAATAGGCATAATTGGGAAATTGTTGGAAGTAACATTTTTATTGAATAAAAATAGTATTCCCCATGTGACTGAAAAGAACTTCCATATAGAGGTGTAAACGAGACACTTGTGCTCGTAAATTATTCGAGTTCGATTCGAAAAAAACTCGAATTCAATTCCATCATTGTCGAGTCGAGCTCAAGCAGTTCGAGCTGTCGAGTGAGCCGAATTCGAGTATAGTAATAGTTGACTCGAGTAGCTCGCAAGGCTAATCAAGCTTTTTTATTTTTAATTACTATTAAAAAATCTTAATTCGAACTTGAGCTCGAGTATAAATAATCGAGTTTAAAATCAATCATGGGAATCGAGCTCATTTTTCACTAGGTAAACGAGCCTAATCGAGCGAGCTTGAGCAGTTTGAATTTTGTCTCGAATCGAGCTCAAACTTTAAAAGTGAAACATTGTATATGAGCCTTTGGCTCAGTAGTTGGTGCATGCTTCCTTGCTAAAAAAGAGTATGGTTCGAATCCCCATTCCTACAAACTATAAAAAAAAATACCAAACATCATAAAATAAAAAAAAAAACCGAAACACGCATACTCAATACAGATTACCCAATCCTTCCTCCAATTTAGGTGGAACAACGGGTCTATCTTTTGACCAACCCGCCCCAAAAAGCAAAGGAAAAACAAAGATGGGGGAGTAAAAAAATAAAAAAAAAAAATAGAAGGAAAGAAAACAAACATGTAGACCTAAGAAGTTTCGAATTAACAATGCTTCCTAGAAACAAAGAATGTTGTCTTCCAAATCTAAAAAAAAATGAAAGGAAAGAAATCAAACTCAGGAAGAGAAAACGAAAAGATAAAAAAACTTTGTTTGTTCCTAAAACTCAGATTTTGTTTATGCGAAGAAAGTAACAGAGATATTAATTAACTAAAAATGTGCCAAATGTCCTTAACAAATCAATAAATGCTGCCAAATGTCTTTGAAAAACCAACAGATGGTTTAAAATTGATAGCTTAACCGATAGAAAATTAATAAGATGACAAAATTAATCTGATAGGCTTAAAATTAATAGTATGTATATATTGATTGTTTATATTATGATAATGCAACTTAGAGTGTTCAATTTTTGTCATTTTTTGGAAAGAAAGAGATTTTTATTTTGATGCATAACTTAAATGATTGATAAAATTTATAAATATAAATAAATAATTGTATATGAAAATTGAAAACTATAGATAAGTGTGGACCACAATGACAAGGTATCAATAACTAATTTACATATTTTTTAACTTCTTTAAGATAAAATACTTAATATTATGATGATGCAACTTAAGACTTAAGAGTGTTCAATTTTTGTCAATTTTGGGGAAGAGAGAGATTTTTATTTTGATACATAACTTAAATGATTGATAAAATAAAATTTATAAATAAATAATTGTATATGAAATTTAAAAACTATAGATAAATGTGGACCACAATGACAAGGTATCAATAAGTAATTTACATATTTTTTTTTAACTTCAAGTTAAGATAGAATTGTTAATATTATGATGATGCAGCTTAAGAGTGTTCAATTTTTGTCTTTTTTTGGGAAGAAAGAGATTTTTATTTTGATGCATAACTTAAATTATTGATAAAATAAAATTTATAAATATAAATAAATAATTGGATATGAAAATTGAAAACTATAGATAAATGCGAACCACAATGACAAGATATCAATAACCAATTTACATATTTTTTAACTTCAATTTAAGATAAAATACTTAATAAGAGTGTTCAATTTTTGTTATTTTTTTAGAAGAGGGGATTTTTATTTTGATGCATACCTTAAATGATTGATAAAATAAAATTTATAAATAAATAATTGTATATGAAATTTGAAAACTATAGATAAATGTGGACCACAATGACAAGGTATAAATAAATATGCTTAGTGAAATTTTTTATTCACCCATTGCTTGGTAGAGTTAAAAAAATGAAAAAAAATAAAAATTATATTATTTTACCATTATACCCTTTGTAAATTAAGATAAAAAAAAACAATTTAGAAAATGATGGATAATCTTGTAAATATGCACACTTAACTCACTTCTATTCTTTTATCATTCCAATTTGAAATGATTTGTTTTTATACATTAGGGTTGAAAATAATTATCTCTTCTATTTTTTTTCTCTTACTATTCTTTCCTACCAATAACACTTAAAATTCACCTTTTTTTCACTTTTTCACTCTCCTATTTCCATCATTCCACTTTTCTACTCTATTAAGCACACCGTAAAGCATATTGTTGTAAAGTTATACTATTTCACTCTGCTCTACCTAATTGAGTTATAGCCTTTGTGTTTGTGATATATATTTTATCATATTATGTAAATAATTTCTTGTCAAGATGAAAATTACATGATCACACATCATAATCATACCTTTTTGGTCGGTTTGATTGGTATTGCTTAGAAGTAATATTGAATTTATAATCCATCGATATGATTGGTCCCTTTTCTTTCTTTTTATGATTCTTTATGATAATAAATGACCTACTTAATTCAGTGATTAGAGTATTGCTTTTATACGGCGGGAGTCGTTGGTTCAAATCGAATAGTAGGTAGAACTTATTAGACACCATTGGAAATTTTATTTTTCATTTATTGAAGAACTATCATATTTATACTATGTTTGGTATGATAGAGAGATGAATGAAGGAAAGAGGGTAAAATAAATAAAAAAAAATTATATACTTTTTTTTCTTGTTTGATAAGAGAAAGATAAGAAATTTGAAGAAAAATGAGTGGATTTGTAATTTTTTTTTTTTTAAATTTAATTCTTAATTAAAAACACTCATTCCACTTAAATTAATAATTTTATTCGTAACTTATTTTTTTCATTGTATTTTTCATATTTCATACCAAACGCAATGAAAATAATAAAATTTTACTTCTTCTCATTCATTTTTTTTCTCTTTTCACATTTTTTCACTTTCCTTAATTTTTTTTTTTATTTTTAAATAAGGCTTTTCTGAAGGAAAAAAAAAGGTTGCATATGTTGGGATTCAAACCCTAAACATGTTGAATATCATCTCTTAAGAATGATTGTATAAACCAATTAAGTTAAGCCTCAAGTCCAAACATAATGTTAATTATTGTTTAATTAAACATATATACTGTTATTCATACCTTATCGATAACCATTGTAGAATGTTGTTGAAACTCTCCACACTAGAGCAAGCAGCAAATTAAGTTATTATAACATTACAATATTGATTTATCATTAATCTTCCTAGCCACAAGGAGAAGAGCATTTTTTTTATGTGTAGTAACACCAGGTATGACATCAAAGTCTAAGTCTTCCTTGTTCATTCCGGTCGGCATTTCCCAATCAAATTTGTAAAGAAGATTAGCAAGGGCAAGCTCCACAGTGGCAACTCCCATATGAATTCCAGGACAAATCCTTCTACCGGCACCAAATGGTACGAGCTCAAAGTCTAGTCCTTTGAAGTCAATGGAGCTGCCAATGAATCTTTCCGGACAAAACTCTTCCGGGTTTTCCCAAGCTTCAGGGTCTCTTTCTATTGACCATGCATTCACATAAACTAGGGTTTTGGCAGGTATTTCGTACCCACCTATGTTGCACTTTCGGAGTGTTTCTCGTGGCACTAACAATGGAGCTATTGGTTGCAATCTGAATGTTTCTTTTATCACAGCTTTAAGGTAAGTTAAACCTTGAACATCATCTTCATTTACAAAACCTTTTTTTCCAATCAAATTTCTGACTTCCTCTTGAATTTTCTTCAAACACCTTGGATTTTTCATTAGGAAGGTCATGACCCAAGTCACAGTGGCAGCGCTTGTATCTGTTCCACCAACAAATACATTCTGCATAAAAAGGGAAAAAGCAAAAAGAAAATAGACATGAGGTTATATATGCATATAGTGAGAAGCTAGAAAAATAGTTAATGGTAATATTATATATATATATGAAGTTAAATAAAATTTTGAATGAAGATATATAACCATTAGAATAGCTTTTATGTTATCTGTAGTCAGATCAAATGTAAAATCACGATCCTTCCAGATTTGTAGTAACACATCGACTATGTCCTCTTGCTCAGGTTTTAGCCTATATGGATCAAGATGTTCATCAATGAGTTCTTGATTGAAGATATCAAATTCTTTGAAATTTTTTTCAAGGCGACTGAGAAACCCAGAGAATCAATCGACCCAACCCATGGAAGGAAAATAATCAGAAATACATAAGCTTGAGAACAGCGCTTGAGTTTCATTAAGCAGTCCATGAAACCTGCTTCTTTCAGCTCCTTCTTCGTCACACCTCTTGCCGAAAGCTACTCTACAAATTATTGTACTGGAAAGACGCATCATTGCCTCACTCAAGTTGACAGGCTTAGAATTAACAGATAATTTGAATATTTTTTCAATCAGGCGAGCAACTTCATCTTCTCGGATGGGACGATAGAGTTGCACTCTGACTCTGTTAAAGAGATGAACAACACATATTTTCCTCATCTCCCTCCAATAAGCATTATATGTTGAAAAAACCAAATCCGAGGCATTGTAAGATAATCTCGTAGTACCACGTTGATCAGGCCTGCTGCAGAAGTCGAGGTCATGGGTTTTCATAACCTCTTTAGCCATTTTTGCTGAAGAAACTACAAGGGTTGACCTAAATCCAAATCGCAAGGACATGAGATGTTGAAAGTCACCGACTACTCAAATTTTCTGGAGTTCTCTTCTTTGTCCTTTTCTAGATTATTCTTCAATCTTCTTCCTAGAAATTTCTTCATCCCCTTTTCTAGAATTGTCTACATAATTCTCCCTAGATTATTCTTCAATCACCTTCCTAGAAACTTCTCTCCCTAGTTTCTTCTATATTCTTCTCCATATTTCCTTCTCTAGAACATTATATCTTAGCCAACATACATACTAGAATGTTGTAAGGAACCAACATAAATGGTTATAAATAGAGCCTTAGGTGTTATGTGTTGTGTAGATGAGAAAGAAAAGGAAGAGTGGTGAGTAGAGAGAAAAAGGAAAGAAATAGGTGGAGAAATGAAGAGATGTGAGTAGAGAGAAAATGAAAGAAAAGAGGTGTTGAGAGCCAGAGCATGGAAGTTGCAAAATTTACAGAAATTGAAGAAGAAAGTGAGCACGTGAGTGGTGTTAGGTGTATGAATGAATAGTGAGTGAATAGTAAAGTGATAAAGAGTTTGTGTGAGGTTGTCTCTATTGTTAGTTGGTGTTCACACCAATTGTATTTGGTCTTTTGTCATATTAATAAAAGAGTTGTTTTTTCGGAAGTTACTATAGCATCCCGAGATAAAGTTACTGTAGCATATCGAGAAAGTTAATGTAGCAAATCGATACTGTAGCACAAAACTACAATCGGTATCGAAGGTCAAAAATCAACAAAGTGGTATCAGAGCCAGACAATCCTGAGGACCAGATTATCAGAGCTGGACGATCTTGAGGACCGGAGTATCAGAGTCAGACGATCCTGAGGACCGGGCGATCAGAGCGGGACGATTAGAGCGGGATGATCCAAAGGACTAGAATATCAGAGCTAGACGGTCAGGGACCGGAGTATGCTCATCAGAGAAAAGACAAGAAGCCAGAAGTTTCTCGAAATCAGATGATCGAGAATTGTAATTATCGATGATAGATCGAGTCGCGGAAAGGGCTACCTGAAGCAGTGTGAGAGCCATCACGAGAACAGGTGAAAAGGGCTACCTACTTACCTAAAGTAGTGTGAGAGCCATCACGAGAATAGGTGAAAAGGGCTACCTACTTGTAGTAGAGTGAGAGCCGTCACAAGAAGAAGTGAAAAGGGCTACCTACTATCAGAGTGAAAGCCACCGCGAGAAGACAGAGCTAGACGGTCAGGGACCGGAGTACGCATATCGAAGAAAGACAGTCTGGGACTGTGAAGATTATTGGTTTGGGACCAAGACGATCAGGGATCGTAGTTCGTGAGGATATAGAGACTGACAGAATACAACCTTGAGAAAAGTGAGGCACTCTCAAGTCAAAATGGAAGATTTTTCAAGTCCAGTTGGTAAGCTCGAGAAGCTCAATAACAGCAATTATAATATGTGGAGTATTCGCATGCAATATTACATGCTCGGGCAAGATTTATGGAATATTGTTAACGGTGAAGCTTCAACACCACCAACTGATGCCGGAGAACTAAGAAAATGGAAGATCAAAGCCGGTAAGGCCATGTACGTGTTATCAGTCACCATTGAGGATGGTTTATTACAACGCATCAAGGATGCAAAGACACCGAAGGAAGCCTGGGACACACTCACAATGCTATTCGCGAGGAAAAATGATGCTAGGCTCCAACAATTGGAGAATGAACTTCTGTCAATATCGCAGCAAAATATGTCGGTAAGCGAATATTTCTCTAAAGTTAAAACTATTTGTGATGAAATTTCAAAATTAGATCCAGAAAATGCCATTACCGAAACGAGGATGAGAAGAATTATCATCCATGGCTTGCGACCTGAATACAACGGGATTGTTACTGCAACTCGTGGATGGAGCAAAGAACCAACTTTAACTGAGTTGGAAAATATCCTAGCCAATCAAGAGGCTTTAGATAACCAAATGTCTAAAGTCATGATAAAAGATTATGAGAAAGCCCTCTTTAGCAATAGAAGAGGTAAAGTTGCTATGAGGCAAGGAATAGAAGACATTGAAGTTCAAAACAAACAAGAAGCTTGGCAACGGAGGAGCTTTCAGCGAGGGGGAGCTCAAATTGTTCGAGATAGAGATGATAGCGAAAATGTGAGGTCTCATCGTCGAAACGTTCAGTGTTTCAACTGTGGCAAGATTGGTCACTATGCTCGAGATTGTCGATATAGACAAGTGCAAGGCTATGCAACAGTGTTCTCACAACAGGAGAATAACTATGAAGAAGAATGGGATTTTGAGACAGCATTTACTATTGAAGAATGCGAAGAACTCGTATCTGGTTGCACCACCGAGTTAGAAGAAAATGTTCATGAAGACGAAAAAGAAATTGATTTTGAGAATATTCAACCAAGACAGAAGGTAACAGAAGAAACGTCAAAGGAAGGAAACGAGTCTCTATTTCAGCCACCAGAAAATATGTTTGAAGAAGAAAGGTTATTTCTAGAAGTCGAGAAGAAGCTTGCAGCTGATGTCAACATTGAAAAAGATGACAACGAGGTCATCGACACTGTTAAGACTTACAAAGGCGTGAAAGATATGAAGATCGATTGTGAAGTCAACAAATTAATGGTAATTGACAAAGTCGAGTATGCCAAAGTCAGAGACATGCTAGCAGAGAAAATCAAGAAGAAAAAAGATAACAATGGTGTTGAAGCAAAGACGGAAGTGAACAAAATCAAGGATCAAAAGAGAAGAGAGCAATCAACGATGGATGAAGCAGAACTAATGATGCTGATGAATTTTAAGAAGAGAAAGAAAAAGAGAAGATATTTGATGCAAGATTTGATAAGTTCAGAAGACAACTTGGCATGACTACCAAAGCGAGCATCAAGAGAGAGTAGTCGTTGAGGGGGAGTGTTGAAAGTCACCGACTACTCAAATTTTCTGGAGTTCTCTTCTTTGTCATTTTCTAGATTATTCTTCAATCTTCTTCCTAGAAATTTCTTCATCCCCTTTTCTAGAATTGTCTACATAATTCTCCCTAGATTATTCTTCAATCACCTTCCTAGAAACTTCTCTCCCTAGTTTCTCCTATATTCTTCTCCATATTTCCTTCTCTAGAACATTATAGCTTAGCCAACATACATACTAGAATGTTGTAAGGAACCGACATAAATGGTTATAAATAGAGCCTTAGGTGTTATGTGTTGTGTAGATGAGAAAGAAAAGGAAGAGTGGTGAGTAGAGAGAAAAAGGGAAGAAATAGGTGGAGAAATGAAGAGATGTGAGTAGAGAGAAAATGAAAGAAAAGAGGTGTTGAGAGCCAGAGCATGGAAGTTGCAAAATTTGCAGAAATTGAAGAAGAAAGTGAGCACGTGAGTGGTGTTAGGTGTATGAATGAATAGTGAGTGAATAGTAAAGTGATAAAAAGTTTGTGTGAGGTTGTCTCTATTGTTAGTTGGTGTTCACACCAATTGTATTTGGTCTTTTGTCATATTCATAAAAGAGTTGTTTTTTCGGAAGTTACTGTAGCATCCCGAGATAAAGTTACTGTAGCGTATCGAGAAAGTTAATGTAGCAAATCGATACTGTAGCACAAAACTACAATCGGTGTCGAAGGTCAAAAATCAACATGAGAGAACCATACTTTTGAGAGAGTTTCCAAAGAAAAATATGAGAGGGTGAGTTATCAAGCATCTGCATATGTAAGTGACCAATAAAGGGAAGACCTGGAGGGCCAGAGGGAAGAAGATTAAAATTGCCATTGTTTCTATGTTTTAGGAGAATGAATAGGAAGAATGGGAGGGCTAGAAGAAAAATCAGCAACAGTACTACTATTGCCATTCTAATCTACTCAATCTGTTGTGGAAATTGAGAGGAAGAGTCACCTTATATAAACTAAGAATCAGCCCACACTTGTCACCAAGAAAATTTAATTAATAGGAACAATAATCATATTCACATATCCTGCTAATGTATCTTAAGTACTGCTTGGCCGGCACGTTGTTGTTCTTGCATATAGTTGAAATTTTGATTTTTTTTTGCTGATCAGTCAAGTATTGGCAGAGGTAATTAGTTTTAAAGTTTGTATTTGATATATTGTCAATATATAATTTTATGTATTGACAATGAATTTTACTATACATTTTATTAAAAAAATAAATCTTAAACTTTAAAAATCCTAAATCTAAATCTAAATTCTAAATTCTAAACTTAACTTTTAACATGTGATATAATATGGTGTACTATCAAAATTTATATATTAACAATACATCATATATATATATATATATATTCGTTAAGTAACTCGGTGAACGAGGTCTTGAAGTAGTATAGTTTACGTTTTTCATTTTTCTTACATATATACTACTTCAAGACCTTGTTCACCGAGTTACTTAACGAATATATTCGTTAAGTAACTCGGTGAACAAGGTCTTGAAGTAGTATAGTTTACGTTTTTCATTTTTCTTACATATAGCTAGGTTAACTAGTTTGCCGCTTATTCTTTGTCAAAATCTTGTAATATCTTGTGATGTGATAAGCAATTGATTTATTTATTTATTTTTTTATAAAAAAAAAAAGAAAATAAAAGAAAAGAAAAAGGGAAATAAAAAATATATAAATATGCGTGTAGTGTTCGTATTGTTTTTGTATCATAATTATTTAATGTATTGCATATCTTATAAAATAAAATGAAAATTTTTCCTTCAACTGATTCAATCAATTGAGAGAACAATTGCTTGCCACGTGTGGCAAGCAATTATTAAGTTTCTTTTTTTTTTTTTTTATAATTATTACATGTTGTATTTATTTTATTTTTTTATATTATAATCGTATTTAAGGTATTATTGAAAGTTATCCTCTCAATTGATTCAATTAATTGAGGCAATTGTGCAAGCGATTGTTAATTTTTTTTTATATAATTATCACGTGTTGTATTTGTGTTATAATCGTATTCAGGATATTATATATATAAATTTTGACACATTAATAATTCGTATTAGATAGATTTTAACACATTTATACATTCGTGTCGTATTATGTTTTAGCTATTTTTTGTGTGTTTATCTCGTGTCCGAAATTGTCAGATCTAATTGAAACTATTTAAATAACTTTCAATTTTGTGTCACGTTATTTTTTTGTCTTGTGTTTTAGTTATTTTTTTCATGTAGATTTTGACATGTTCGTCTATTTGTATCGTGTTCATATTATTTTTCTTGTCGTGTTTTAATTATTTTTTCGATATTGTATTTGTTTCGTACAATTATATTGTAGCTGAAATTGTCAGGTTTAATTGACACTATACATTAAATTTGATAATTTTAGATATTTATATTTTATTTTAAAAATTGTTCACAAGTGAAATATTTTACATAATTTATCATATTGATTTAATTTAAACTTTAAATTCATGTTATTGTTTTATAATGGTTTTCAATTTATTATGAACAACATTAATAAAACCGAAGTATCACAATCACAAGTATTCAACACTCATTAATATATTATAGCAACCATATATGACTAGCAGCCGGTATCGCAATTTTCATGGGCACGTGAGGACGCCTCCAAAGTTCATCATGCTGCCAGCTGCCACCTGATTTCTTTATTTAATTTTTTTTTTTTTTACATTCATAGCCACTGGGATTTGTTTTGGTTTTTGTTGTTTCTTAGAAAGCAGTTTCTTGTTAACATCGGCATTAATCCAAGACTCCACGTAATTCTTTGTTCGTTTGCTCAGGAGTACTGATCAGACGAGGAAAATGAACCTTGATCCACAATAACTGATGTGTGGATTAAGAGAGGAATGAATGAATTAATTTAGAATATGTGATCAAAAAGAAAGGGTCATGGACAAATATGAAAAAGTTATTCATATAACATACCATGGAATGACAGTAGCTGATTCCTGATATTAGCTCTTCAGGAGAGTTAACATAGGTTCTGCCTTTGCGTCCTGTTTTGTAGGTTTCACTTCAGAACTTAAAGATCCCTTCTTCAGAACTTAAACTTGGCTTTCTTTGGCTTCTTCTTCTTCTTAGATTTTGATTTAGATTCACTTGTCATTTCATTCCTGTAAACAGATAGCAGGTTAAAATTGAAATTTTGATCCAAAAGCAGAATATATAAAGACTTGACTCCTTCATTTAGAAGATCTACATCTCAAATTTCAGTAACATGAATTCCTTAATTTGCAGGTACTGTTTTGACATCACCTTGTTATCTGCAGCTAAAGTCATAAAGGCACTGATGAAAATCCTATAAGATAATCATTTGTCATCCACTATGAAGCAGAACTGTTAAATTGACCTAGTAAAATTCTAAGCAGCTACTACAGTTAGAGTTATTTGTGTTAAAGCCTCATTTTTAAGCTTGGGTATCGTGAAATAATGCACTTGCAGATGATTTTTGTACTACTCAATGTATCAAATGATCATCTTAATATTATCATGTGGGAAAAAAAACATAAAAATGCTAGCTGAAAGTTTTGGGTTTAAGAGTGAAGAAACATCTTACATGGCATCAAAATTTCCATCATCTGCCTCTTCCTTGTCTTTGGCTTCATATTCAATAATGATAACGCACCAAATATCAGCATCCACAAAAATCAGCTGTCCGCCTCTCAAATGGTCCCTTCTCTAGATTAACTCCATATCTTGCTGTGTACAATCATAAAAGATTTCCACAAAAGAATTAGTGCTTAAAGCCTTGAAAGTGTCAGTGCTGCACTGCTGTAGTTACCAAAGGGCCATAGCCTTCTCACGCTAGAATAGAATAAGGAAATGATTGTAAGTTTTCAGAAAGTGATACATCATTAAAAGGCGTATCCCAAAAATGATAGAAAATTTCCCAAGGAAAAAGAAGTTTGTAATTAGCTAGGGTGCATTCGGTTCGATTTGGTTTTGAACAAAATTTGAACCAAACTAACATATTTGGCTGTAGTGGCCAATAAGCATGTGGTCCCATAAGCCTTGTTTATAGGTGGAAGAGAGTTATAAAAATCTGAAACAAAGTGAACAACCAAAGAAGTAAAAAAAATAGAGTACAATTGAAGTAAGAAGACTATCTCAACTCATCAGAGACATCTTACATAGCATCAAAATTTAAATGGCTGTATGCAGAGATTTACTTACCTGATGTTGAGCCAAAGCAACTTGCTGACAATATGCTTCTGAGTTTTTATTTTGACTTTGTAGCAAGTTTTTATTTCTGAGTTAAATCATTTTCATAATGCAAGAACAAATTTCACATTTCAATGCCTAATAAAAAAAAGTAGGAAAGTAGGAACATGCATGAAAAAAATGGAACAAGCATAGAAGCAAAATTTGGAAAAACATGCAGTTTAGTATAAATCTAATCAGTCACTTAGGGTAATGCACAACCAAACTCAAGAAGAACTCATCGATGACTCTGATATAATTGCGAGTCAATTATCTTTGTCAGGTAGTAGCAAACAATCCATTACAGAGTGAGTACCTAGTTCTTCAGGAATCTCAGCTTTGTCAAGTAGTAGCAAACAATCCATTACAGTTTTCTCTTATGATGCCTCTTCATATATGTATAGTTCCCTGCAAAAGATCATGCCATAACAACTCTTGCTTAGCCCAGACAGAAACACTGGAAGAGAAATAAGTGACTACCCTGATAATTCAACATATGAACCATAAATTTTAAAGTTCAACTTCATACTAATTTTCTTTAAGTCCCAAAGTTAAATAATTTTGATAAACATGATGACTTGAGGAAAAGAAGGAAAATCCAAATGGGGGGCAAATTTTGATCACTCATTTATCAAATGAGCTACAAGGTGTACATAAGTAACATAACAATGAATGAAAGAAAAAGAAAAAAAAAATTTTGCAACCTCTCTTAGCACAGGAACTTCATGGACAGGCTCTAGAACTTCATGGATTGATGGATTATATATTTCAGCTCCAAAACAGGGAACAAAGAACTAGTAGATTTCTAACATGATCACTAGAGTCTATGAGTCTTGCTTGGTTTTGGCTTCTCAAAATCATAAAAAGTCTTGTGCTAATGGAGGAAGAGGTAATCAGCGCATATAGTTAAAGGCAAAGCTACAAATACGTGAACATAAATATATATATATATATATATTTACAATTTATAGCTCCACATTCCAGAATGATTAAAATTCATCAGAATAAAAGAAACTCTTGTACTTGTACTTGTTCATGTCATGTGACATGTATATTTTTTATCCAACATTTTAATTAACTTTATTTGTTCTCATGTTTTCCATCCATGCCCTCTTCGGTCTTCCATCTTTCTTCTTATCAAGGAAAAATCATAAGGATTTGCTTCTTACTCAGAGATGAAAAAAATGGACAAATGACTATAGAACTGTAATTTATAAGGATCTTTTCCATCAACTGTGGATAGAAATATGGTTATTCAACTCAAAGGTGTGGGGAGTAGGGAGGGAGATACATACGGCTTCAAAGCAAAAGGGCAAAATTTGTCAACGACGAGCTTGTTAACCTAAGAAACTATTTGAGATAATACTAATACATTCATTCCATCAGAAGATACAATGATATGCCACACCAGAAAATTGAGCATTCCTACAATGAATGAATAGAAAAAATCATAGCAATCAGAAGCTTACCGACAATTTGAGAGTTATTGTTTGTCTTGATTAAATTTGATAATGTTAGACATTTGTACCTTATTTTAAAAATTATCCTCAATTGAAGATATTTTATATAATTTGTTATAATAATTCAATTTAAACTCTTAATTCATTGATTTAAAAATTGGATTATTGCATTTGCATCTGTTATATATTAATATAATATCATGTTCAAAACTTATTCTTTATATTTATATTTTGTCTATTTAATTTTTTTTTTGCATGAATTTAAATTATGAATTAATTGTTTTAATAAATAAATATAATAAATTTTCAAAAAATTAAAATTATTAATTGAATAAATTATTTTAAAAAATTATAAATAAATGAAAAATAAAATTATTAATTCAATATACATTAAAAATAAAATAAAAATTATTAATAAAATACATTAACTCAATATACATTACGTAATAAAATATAAAATTTTCAAATACATTTAAATTAATAATTATTAGATATAGAAAAACTAAATCTTTTTAAAAAAATCATTTATAAAAAAATTTACTCTCACAATAACACATAAATAAAAAATTATTAATAGCAACCATATATGAGTAGCAGCCGACATCGCAATTTTCATGGGCACGTGAGGACGCCTCCAAAGTTCATCATGCTGCCAGCTGCCAGCTGATTCTTTATTTTTTCTCTTTTTTTTAATCATAGCCGCTGGCATTTGTTTTGGTTTTTGTTGTTTTCTTAGAAAGCAGTTTCTTGTTAACATCGGCATTAATCCAACACTCCACGTAACTCGTCGTTCTTTTGCTCAGGATTACTGATTAGACGAGGAAAATGAACCTTGATCCACAATAACTGATGTGTGGATTGCAGCTGATTGTATTGGTAAAGGGAGATGTGTGTCCTCTGCATTGGGTGAGACATCTTTTATTTCCATCCATCACAATCAAGGGAAATTTCTGGACAAAGTTAGGCAATATAATTAAAGATAGTATTATATATATTATTCTTTATGTGGTTGAGCAAGCAGCTAAGTAAGTTACTATAACATTACATTGATTAATCATTAATCTTCTTAGCCACAAGGAGAAGAGCATTTTTTTTATGCGTAGTAACACCAGGTATAACATCAAAGTCTAAGTCTTCCTTGTTCATCCCGGTTGGCATTTCCCAATCAAATTTGTAAAGAAGATTAGCAAGGGCAAGCTCCACAGTGGAAACTCCCATATGAATTCCAGGACAAATCCTTCTACCGGCACCAAACGGTATAAGCTCAAAGTCTAGTCCTTTGAAGTCAATGGAGCTACCAATGAATCTTTCCGGACAAAATTCTTCCGGGTTTTTCCAAGCTTCTGGATCTCTTCCTATTGACCATGCATTCACATAGACTAAGGTTTTAGCAGGTATTTCGTACCCACCTATGTTGCACTTTCGGAGTGTTTCTCGTGGCACTAACAATGGAACTGTTGGTTGCAATCTGAATGTTTCTTTTATCACAGCTTTAAGGTAAGTTAAACCTTGAACATCGTCTTCATTTACAAAACCTTTTTTTCCAATCAAATTTCTTACTTCCTCTTGAATTTTCTTCAAACACCTTGGATTTTTCATTAGGAAGGTCATGACCCAAGTCACAGTGGCAGCGCTTGTGTCTGATCCAGCAACAAATACATTCTGCATAAAAGGGAAAAAGAATAAAAAAAAAAAAAAAGACATGAGGTTATATATGCATATAGTGAGAAGCTAGAAAATTAATTAATGATAATATTATATATATATATATATAAAGTTAAATAAAATTCTGAGTGAAGATATATAACCATTAGAATAGCTTTTATGTTATCTATAGTCAGATCAAATGTAAAGTCACGATCCTTCCAGATTTGTAGTAACACATCGACTATGTCCTCTTGCTCGGGTTTTAACCTATTTGGATCAAGATGTTCATCAATGAGTTCTTGATAGAAGATATCAAATTCTTTGAAATTTTTTTCAAGACGACTGAGAAACCCAGAGAATCTATCGACCCAACCCATGGAAGGAAAATAATCAGAAATACATAAGCTTGAGAACAGCGCTTGAGTTTCATTAAGCAGTCCATGAAACCTACTTCTTTCAGCTCCATCTTCGTCACACCTCTTGCCGAAACCTACTCTACAAATTATTGTACTGGAAAGACACATCATTGCCTCACTCAAGTTGACAGGCTTAGAATCAACAGATAATTTGAATATTTTTTCAATCAAGCGAGCAACTTCATCTTCTCGGATGGGACGATAGAGTTCCACTCTGACTCTGTTAAAGAGATGAACAACACATATTTTCCTCATCTCCCTCCAATAAGCATTATATGGTGAAAAAACCAAATCCGAGGCATTGTAAGATAATCTCGTAGTACCACGTTGATTAGGCCTGCTGCAGAAGTCGAGGTCATGAGTTTTCATAACCTCTTTAGCCATTTTTGCTGAAGAAACTACAAGGGTTGATCTAAATCCAAATCGCAAGGACATGAGAGAACCATACTTTTGAGAGAGTTTCCAAAGAAAAATATGAGGGGCTGAGTTGTCAAGCATCTGCATATGTAAGTGACCAATCAAGGGAAGACTTGGAGGGCCAGGGGGAAGAAGACTAAAATTGCCATTGTTTCTATGTTTTAGGAGAATGAATAGAAAGAAGGGGAGAGCTAGAAGAAAAATCAGCAACAGTACTACTATTGCCATTCTAATTATCTACTCAATCTGTTGTGAAAACTGAGAGGAAGAGTCCCCTTATATAAACTAATTAAACTAATAATCAGCCGACACTTGTCACCAAGAAATTTTAATAGGAACATTAATAATCATATTCATATATCCTGCTAATGTATCTTAAGTACTGCTGGGCCAGCACGTTGTTGTTCTTGCATATAGTTGAAAATTTGCTTCTTTTTTACGGTGCTGATCAGTCAAGTATAGGCAGAGGTAATTAGTTTTATACCAGATAATTAATTACTTTTTTTTATATACTGCTACAAGGTGTACATAACAATGAATGAAAGAAAAAGAAAAAAAACATTGCAACCTCTCTTAGCACAGGAACTTCATGGACAGGCTCTAGAACTTCATGGATTGATGGATTATATATTTCAGCTCCAAAACAGGGAACAAAGAACTAGTAGATTTCTAACATGATCACTAGAGTCTATGAGTCTTGCTTGGTTTTGGCTTCTCAAAATCATAAAAAGTCTTGTGCTAATGGAGGAAGAGGTAATCAGCGCATATAGTTAAAGGCAAAGCTACAAATACGTGAACATATATATATATATATATATATATATATATATTTACAATTTATAGCTCCACATTCCAGAATGATTAAAATTCATCAGAATAAAAGAAACTCTTGTACTTGTAATTGTTCATGTCATGTGACATGTATATTTTTTATCCAACATTTTAATTAACTTGATTTGTTCTCATGATTTCCATCCATGCCCTCTTCGGTCTTCCATCTTTCTTCTTATCAAGGAAAAATCAGAAGGATTTGCTTCTTTTATAAGGAAAATTGGACATTGAGTTTATAAAGATGAGAGGGAGAGGAAGCTGCATTTAGAAATTTAGAGAACAATCCTTTTCTTTTTTTTTTTTCTTTTTTTTTTTCTGAAGTAAATGGACTTTATTGTGCTACTCCATCAGACTAGTGTTTTGAACGAACTTAGGTGCCTTTGAAGTCCATGTAAATCTCGACATACGGAGAAACGCCGAGACTTCCTAATTAAAAATGAGAAGCGTTGGCAATTTGGGGAACCGCCAACTCAAAATTGCCGGTAAAACCGTAAATTCTTGTAGTGTCACTAACCCCTAACTTTAATTTCTAACTCTTAATTTCTAACTATTAATCTTAATCATTAATTATTAATCGTAATAAATGATATCATAAAATGCACTGTCATTTTATAATCTTATACTGAGAGTGCCTTAAATTTTAATCCTTAATATATTATAGCAACCATATAATATATATGACTAGCAGTCGGCATCGCAATTTTCATGGGCACGTGAGGACGCCTCCAAAGTTCATCATACTGCCAGCTGCCACCTGATTTCTTTATTTTTTTTTACATTCATAGCCACTGGGATTTGTTTTTGTTGTTTCTTAGAAAGCAGTTTCTTGTTAACATCGGCATTAATCCAACACTCCACGTAATTTGTTGTTCGTTTGCTCAGGAGTACTGATCAGACGAGGAAATTGAACAATTAATTAACCTAAAAATTAACCTAGAACAAAGTTCATCTCCCAGCCCAAAGAAAACCAATGCCTCTGAACAATTTCTTTCTTCTATTTCAACTATTTTTTTTTGTCAATTGAAACTTATCTTTCACCTTTATTTTTTTCAAATATCTTATACATCAAAATCTAAAAACTGACATAATTAAGAAATGACGTTGCACTCACTTGGCCTATTACATCCATCACAATCAAGGGAAATTTCTGGACAAAGTTGGGCAATATAATTAAACATAGTACTGGGAAAAAAATTTGCGTCCCAAGTTAACCGATTCGTTTTTTATTTTTTTTATTAAATTAAATCATTATGATAAATTATATAAAATATGTTATAAATTAATATACGATACGAACACACAAAAATTTTTTTTAAATTGAATCAAAATGTCAAATTATGTAAAATATGAGATGAATTAAGGCACGAGCACAAAAATAAAAAAATAATCAAAATACAACATAAAAAATATCACGAATACGACACGAATATACGAACGTGTAAAAATATACATAAAATGAATTATCAAAATGTAAAAATTTATATAAATTTATAATACTTTGTAAAACAAAAAAATAAAATGAATACCAATACCAATACGAACACGTTACAAACACAACATAGAAAAAATAATTAAAACACAACATAAAAAACAACACAAACACGATACGGATACACAAACGTTTAAAAATATATATAAAATGAATTATTAACATGTAAAAATTTATATAAATTTATAATACTTTAAATACAAAAAAAAATAACACGAACACATAAAAAAATTTTATTTTTTTTCCTTCCTACTATTTTTTTTTCTTTTTTCTTTTATTCCTATCCAACAATTAAAAAAGAAGTGAGGCTCTCACACACACAAAAAAGAGAGACGTGACAGAAAAAAATGTTGGTGACGTGGCTGCATCATTTTAATGTAAAAAATATAAAATTTATTGTATGGATTATACTACTATATATATATTATTCTTTATGTTAATTAAGATAAGAAAATTGAGCTTTTAATTACCAACTTTATGTCATGATGTGCTTAATTTCAACTGAGTATACATCACTTGTATTATATCTTTTGTCATTGGTTGGCACATCCATTTTGTCTTTATCAACTTACTATGGGATCTTTTTTTTTAAAAAAAAAAAAATTTACTTTGGGATAAAACTATATTTGATTTTTACGGTCCCAATCCCCAATTAATTTCAGAAATGGCTTTATATATTACTGGCTAATTCCTTCAATTATTTTTTGAAATAAAAATATCATAAAGATGAATCTGTCAGCAAACAAACTGTTCTAAAGTCAAGCATGAATGAAAGCTGCGAGGAAGCATCAGTAGCTCTTCATTGCATTACTGACTTTACTCCCAAAAGGGGCTTTGTTTGAATAAGGTTAAAGCTTCAAGGCCCCATGCAATGCAACGAAATGTTATTACCAGTTAGGAGAGAGCCACATTATGGAATTTCAATTCCTTCATACTGTGGACCTAAGCTGTCCAGGTCCTTAGGCCCAGTCCAAAATTATTAAGCTCAAGGATCATATTTCAGCTATGGTCGGGTTCATCGAAGCCCATATTTTCATTTTAGCACCATAACTGAGGAAGGTTTAGTCTCTTTCTCACTCAATTATTCAATTTTGTATACTTTTAAAGTTTTGATTTTTTTTTTAAGTATTTATCTTCGACACATATTTAAAAAACATTAATATGAAATTTTCAATTTTCAAATATATAAAAAAAAATTAAAAATATAAACTAATATTCACTCTATTCCGAATAACATAAATTTAAAGTTGTCATTAAATAATTCTTAGGTGCTTGCTACATACTTATTTAGTAACTAACCTAGTCTTTATTGTGCATTTTAACTAAGATTAGTAGGTAATTAATGAATATACGCACTCACAGTTTCGAAGAAAATACACAAACATGATTTAGGACATTCCACATATATATATCCCCTTTTAAGCTCTCTAAAACTTATACTTTTGGAGGTATCCAAAGAGGATGGAGGCCACACCCCTGCTTGATTCTTGGTACGTGTTGTCCCTCATTGATGCAAAAAGAGAGAATAATGGCATCGATAATTTTTGAAGCAAATTGCCTGCCTAAAGCCTATATAAGATTGAAATAGTTACATAATTGGAAAATATTTTTTTAATGGCCATACATAATTGGGAAAATGTTGGAAGTAACATTTTTATTGAATAAAAATAGTCTTCCCCCATGTGACAGAGAAGAGAAGGACTCCCATTTATGGGTGTAAACGAGATATTTGTACTCGTAAACTATTCGGGTTTAGCTCCAAAAAAATTCGAATTTGGGTCGATCATTGTCGAGCTCGAGCAGTTCGAGCTATGGAGCGAGTCGAATTCGAGTATAGTACTAATGTTTGACTCGAGTAGCTTGCAAGCCTAATCAAGCTTTTTTATTTTTAATATATATATATATATATTTAATTGATATTAAAAAATCTCAATTCGAACTCGAGCTCGAGTACAAATAATTAAGTTTGAAGTCAATCATGGGAATCGAGCTCGTTTTTTTACTAGGTAAACGAGCCTAATCAAACCTAATTGAGCGAACTTGAACAATTCGATTTTTATCTCAAATCGAGCTCGAACTTTAAAATTAAAAATCGATAGAGCTCGAGTCGAGTTTCAAATTTCAAGTCGAGCTTGAACTCGAACTTCGTACAACTTGAATTCGACTCGATTGGATTACACCTCTATTCCCGCCTTGTTACCTCAAAAGCGGACCCGGAAATGGTAGACAGTCAATCAGCCGTTGTACCTAAAATGCCCACAGTTGATTGCTGATATGATTCTCCAACTAGGTGGTGAAAATTTGGCCTTATTTGATTAAGACGCTTTTTTTTTTCGCTTTTGAATCAGCCCTCCTCCAACTCCAATTGAACATACTACCAAAAACTTGGATCCAAGAAAAAGGGAAGAAAATGTTGTTTTACTACTAAAAAATGGTTGTCAAAGAGGTGGGTGTAATTCACGTCTCCATTATGAGAAGGATTGGAGACCATGCACTTTAAACAAACCTTTTAAAATATAATTGTCCAATGAAATTGAAATGACTCCAATTTTTTATATTTTTTTTTATTGTATGTAGCTTAATATTATAGTATTATCTTTAATTTTGAATTTAAGTTAGTAATATTATTCAGATTTAAGGTTCTTAAATCCAAGCATTGAACTGTTATCCTTATTCTCAGTTTAAAGAAATTGGTATATTACTCTAATTAACATCAAACAAAAATGTTTATGTTCTCTAATGATTTTGTTGTAAAATAAAGTTGTGCTACAAATTAATTTAAGTAAACCATTCAAGATAATTTTCAGTTTAAAGGTGTGGTTGGGCTGAACAAGATATTTATGAGTTGAATTGCATCAAATCGGATTGATTTATAAAATATTTGTTCAAGTTTTAGTCTGACTCAAAAACTCAATTTTTTTCAAAAATAATATTTAATATTTTAAAATTTATTAATTTAAATAATATTCCAAATTAAATTTAAAAAATCGTTTTTAAAACCGACTCGATTCGGGGTAGCTCTATGGCTGAACCAATGATTTGGGATTGATTTTGTTTAATAATGATGGGATGTAAAGAAACATTCCATAAGAAAACAGAAGAAAAAGAAAAGAGAAATTCTAAAAGGGGCAAATGCAAGCAAAGCATATATGTATAAGATAAGAATAAGCACTTTTACAGCTTGGTTTAGAAAAGATAAAAAGAAAGAATACCTTAGCAGAGATAGATTGGCTGGGAAATCTTATAATTAAGATTTTTTTTTTTTTTTTGTAGTTATATATGTTGAAGTTAAGCATCATTGATGAAGAATGATTAGACTAATAAGTCTTGATTAATCATTAAGCAGCTAACTAAAAAAAGAGTATTATTTATTGGGGGTATCCCACTTTGACAGACAGATATATCTTCACATAGCAATGGCATCCCACTTGCAGTTGCAGCAGCCAAACATGGCATATGACTGGAGCTGGTGCAGGGGAGCATGTGTACGTGTCATCCATCCACGTTTACCACATGGCAATGAAAGACAAAAGAGCTGTCAACGGGTTTGTTATTGGTTGTATAAACATTTTCTTGTAATTTTTTTTATTACAATTTTATAATTATTTAATTATAATATAAAATTATGTAAAAGTTTATCACTTAAAAATATGAATTCTAAATATTTCGATGGATTTTATGTAATTTAAAATTATAATTATTAATTATATTATAATAATTATAAGTGATATTATATATATTTAGCTTAGATACCATTATTTGTTGGTTTTGGATTTTAGTATTTTTTGAAAGGGATTACTCGACAACCTCCGTTGCTTGTTACAGACACCGTTATTTTTTATTTTGTTTATTCCTAGTACCAAACATAAATGCCCCACCAGGCCCCACCCTACACCTTATCTACTTTTTTTTTGGCAACCTTATGTGCTTATCTTTAATTCTTTCTTTCCACATTTTACCTTTCTAACTTTTTTTTTTCCTGAGTTATATAATATACTAATAATAATTATTGTCATGTTTAATTGAAATTTTATGTTATGAGTATTTAAAAAATAAAATATTAAATGCATTATATTAATATAGGAACGTGTGTTAATAAAATTGCTGAAAAAAATTAATTAAATTTAAAAAAATTTAAAAAATGTCTTGACCAAATTAAAATAAAAATAAAAATTGAGATATGTGTTTAGAATAATCATGTTATTAACATTTAGACATTGTTTTGACCGTTGCAATTCGACCACACGCGAGTTTTCATTTAGTTTTAAATGTTAATCTATATTTATATATTTAAATTAATTTAATCTTAACGTTTTTCATTACAAGTAAGCAAAATTAACGAAAGTTATTATTATGACAACATTTATGTTTTTATTTTTGTAAATTCATGGATGGAATTTGGAGTTTGGACGTTGATGTCAGCCTTGTAGTTTTATCACCATACGAATTAAGAAATAGATTTTATTGTTTTAACTAGATTATATAACATGAATATAATAATAAAAAATAATTAAAAGTATGATATGAATATAAAAATATAATAAAAATATCAAAATTTATATAATATAAATTATTAAAATATCAAAATTTATATAAATATATAATATTTTAAATATAATTATAAATTTATAATATATAAAAATATAAAAATACACGAATTAACAAACAGCAAACATAGAAAGTAACTTTACTTTTCATATCAAAATAAATAATAAAGTCACAAAATCAGACAAAAAAACAGATAAAAGTTCCGTCAAATCGTAATAATCTTCAGCACCAAAAATAACTGTAATTAACAAACTAATATTATACTATGATTTAAGGATTTTGTGTAATAAATTTTCACCGCTAAACTTCAACAGTTCTTCAAAACTACCATTTTTCTTTTTAAGTGAATATATATATATATTATTAATTGGCACGAAATTTATTCCGTAAAAAAAAAAAAAAAAAACCGTAACTTCTCAAGAGTCTCGTGACAAACGGCTATTTAATAATAATATTTACTCTTATCAGTGCTCAACAAAAATTATAAATACCGTTAAAAAAAAGATTATTTTCATTTTATTATTTTAATAAGAAAAGATCTGATAGCTTTTTTTATTCGGTTCTCCGTTCTCGTAACGAACAAAGCAGAGCGAGAGATGATGATAAGTGGCGGATTCCAACATAAAGAAGTAACTAGATTTAAGGAATGGGTTTGAGGTCCGTGTTTTTTTTTTCCTTCGTTACAATTTCCAACACCAAACCACACATCAAATATCTAGACTGTCTTGTCTCTCACAGTCGCTAAAGTTGAGACTTAAAGAGTGAGAGAGAGAAGAAAGAAAAAGGGAAGCAAGAAAAACCAAATTAAGCGAAAAAAAGAAGAAGAAACATGGGAAGATCCACTTCCTGTTTCAAAATCATCACTTGCGGCGGCGATTCTGCTGAAAAAAACGACGCTATCGATGTTCCTGAGGTATATATATATATATATCCGTTTCGCCTTTACGGCTGCCGTTTCTGTTGTTGTTTTGCGTTGGATTAGGATTTTATGTTCTGTTTCGACTTGCATTTGATGTTTTAGTTACTTTAGTTAAAGTTTCAGTTTAAAACAGCCAGTTCCATGTTTTTTTTTGTTACCTTGTTTAATTTGTGGATTTGCTTGAGGAATCGGAGTTTTGAAACTTGCCTTACTCCACTATTTTAAGATCTTAGAAATCTTGGCTCTGCATTTTTATCAGCAATTTCAAAGCTGCCTTTTAAATCTGATTACTTCCAGAATTTAAATGCAATCGTTTTTTAGTTACAGGTTTCAAATCTAGAAATGTTTTTAAATTCCGTTCTCTTTTAAACTGGGTTTTTCAGATATGCAAGATCGTAATGTGCCATGATACGAGATTTATTTACTTTTTTTTTATTTTTATCTGATTGATTGAATTAATACTGATGCCATTGGTGATTGGAAATGAAAGACAATTTTCAATTTCGGAAACTTATAGTGTTAAATGTTTTTTACAGAGGAAATGTGAGGTTATTCCTGTTTTGTATTTTCATTTGTTTGGTAGATATAGTGGTCCATCTTTTTGTCTCTGGGACAAATGACAGTTCAGTAGTACTGATCATATGCCCTTGTTGGGACTCCATAGTCGTTAGCCCTTAACCGATTTCAATTGTATATGGTGATTACAAGCTGAATAAAGCTGTACGTTCAGGGCTAGAATTTAGAGTCAAGAGCATTTGAATTCATTTAAAATAGAGCAATTGTTCTTTTTATCTTTCTTTCTTTTCTCCATCTCCCTTTTAGCTGAATTGTGCTGTTTAAATTTCATTCCAGGATAAGAGATCAAATGACAAAAAGGGATGGAGTTTTCGAAAGAGATCTGAACGGCATCGGGTGCTTAGCAACACTGTTATACAAGAAGCTACTTCTGGACTTGAGGAAAGTCCAGAATCTGCTGGTTTTAATTTTCAACAGCCAGATGTCTCAATTGCTCCTGAGAAAACCTCCACCATTCAATACAGTGAAGAGAAACCTCAGTTGCTGACACCAAAAGAGTACATTGAAGAAAAATCTCAGTTCGTGGCACCAAAAGAGTACACTGAAGAAAAATCTCAGTTGCTGACGCCAATAGCATATACTAAAGAAAAATCTCATTTGTTGACGCCAGAGGACTCAAAAGTGCCTGAACCTGTTGCTGCCACCACCAATAAGGTTGAAGATGATGCCAACCTGGATGAATCTGTTGTTGTTATCATCCAGACTGCTATCAGAGGGTTTTTGGTATAATTTCTTTCTCAATGTGATTTTGAAACTTACTAATTAGTAGCTTTTCTTACTTTTTATCTTATGCACTCATTGGCAGGCACAGAAAGAGCTAGGAAAGCTTAAGAATTTAGTAAAGTTGCAGGCTGCTGTACGTGGGCACTTGGTTCGAAGGCATGCTGTGGGGACCTTACGGTGCGTTCAAGCCATTGTCAAAATGCAAGTTCTTGTTCGTGCTCGTCGTGCTCGTCTATCTCACGAAGGGTCTTATGCCGAAAAGAAGCTGGATGGCAAGAACCATAAAGACAATCAAAGTTTGGTAATTCTTTCAGCTCACATCAATAATTAGGAGTCACAAGGCTGTTTTCCTTGTATGTTCTGGTTCATATTTTATTGATAGGTGGCCTGCTAGCTTCCACTTTCAAGAAACCTTTCTTTATTATTACAATTTACCTTGTATTCTTTGAATCTATAGCTATGTTCTCTTTATTGACCTATGTCCTGTGTCTTTGGTGGCATTAGGATTTAGCATAATTCCTTTACTTTATACATCTTGTTCCTAGTTCAATTAAAGGGTGTAGGGTAGTGCTGCTTAGATGGCCGCTCATAATTAAGTGTACATTCTATTATTTTCAAGCATGAAGGTTCAAACTTAAAGACCTTTGGGAATATTCATTTCCACCCACCTGGCACAAATCTAATTTTAAACAAGGGCCTGTGGAGAGTGAGTTCTATCTGTAATTTGCACGATCTTACTGTTCAGTTGCTGTTTCAGGGAGAGATGTAAGTATCATATAGGATTTTGTTTACTCTCTGACTAGCTTTGCAAGTCGTTCAGAAATTATGGGCTAATGGTCCTACGGCCCAATGATGTTTATTTAGTTAATTTCTTTTTATAAGACAGCAGGATGCAATAAATCACCTAGAAATATGTAACGAACAATATCACCCAATCCTTTTGATTAGCAGGGCTATGGTGGTCTAGATGGAGAAAGTTTTGCACAATGTGTTACTTTCAGTAATTGCTATTCTTTGATAGTTTTACCCATTATTCTTTCTTTTATTCCTGACGCAGGGAAGCTCAGCAACAAAACAAAACGCAACTTACACTTCCATAGAGAAGCTGCTTAGCAATAGGTTTGCTCGTCAGGTGTGTTAAGTCGACATTCTTTAGCTTCATGTTTTTTTTAAACTATTTGCTGGCAGCTGTCTCTCAAACTATGCCTACCCAACCATACTCAGAATTTGCTTTGATTGCAGCTGATGGATTCAACACCCAAGACCAAACCTATCCACATCAAGTGTGATCCATCAAAGCCAAATTCTGCTTGGAGCTGGTTGGAGAGGTGGATGTCTGTGTCATCATCTGAAAAGGCATCAACAGCAGAGTTGCCTATTGAACAACCAGAAAGAGAGAAAAGTGACAATTGTGACTCTCCACTTACTGCTAGAGTTCCATCTGAAGCGATCTCTGAGTCAAATGAACCAAAGTCTGATGTAAGGGAGACATTGGTTTCATCGAAGAGTGAAGAGAATCTGATCACCTACGATGCAGCCAACTTTAAGTTTGAGGCATGCCAGCCAACTTCCTCTTCAGTAACGGAGGATTTGGAGCAACCTCAGATCGACAACATGAGTACATCCGACCTGAAAGAGACCTCTCAGGAGATAAACTCACAAGATCAAACAATGCAAACCGATGCACATTCTCGAACAGAGGTCAGTTGTCTTTCTGACAAGCCGGAAATAGAGAGTGAACAATCCAAACGTTCTATGAAAAGATTTGCTTCTGAACAACTGGAAACAGAGGCAAAGAAATTTGTATTTGAATCAAGAAAGGCAAGTAACCCTGCATTTATTGCTGCACAAACAAAATTTGAGGAGTTGAGTTCAATAGCCAATTCAAGTAGATCAATTGATTCATCCCACCAAGATGTTGGAGTTGAATCAAACTTGGATAATGTGTCATCTGGGGCAGATACGATAAGCAGGTCAAAGGAACCAAGCATCACAGAAAATCCAGTCCTCAATTATTGGAGGGTTCAATATGGTGGCTCTGAATGTGGCACTGAACTTTCTATTACTTCCACTCTTGATTCACCTGATAGATCTGAAGTTGGACCCATAGAATATGAAAATGGAGCCAAAGTTTCTGAGCAAGAAAATTGCAGTTCTAACAGTACTAAGGATTTGGATGTTAAAGAAAATGATACAATTGCAATCACAATGCCTGATTCTTCTCTATCTGTTGCTGATCAGCCTGAGAAACTTGATGATGCTAAAGGTGAATCGGCGAATTTAATTGTTGTAGGCTCCCCTCAAGTAGAGCAGGAGCCACTGAAAAGTACATCTGATCTGCAGAGAGAACGGGACTCTGAGACAGGTAATCAAGCATACAGGTCATCCCCAGCAGCCTCTCCCGGGAGCCATATGACTGTTCCAGAATCCCAAGGAACACCTTCTAGTCAGGTATCAGTGAAAGCTAAAAAGAAAAAAAGGGACAAGAGCAGTCAAAAGCGCAAGTCCTTGTCTGCTGCTATGGGTTCTCCATCAACTCCAGCTCATGATAGTGGAGCAAGAAGTAGTATGGAACAATTGCCCAAAGATCAGAAAAATGGAAAGATAAACAATTCTATTGGTTCAACAAGACCTGAGAAAATTGATGAGGAGCCAAGAGATAGTAACAGCAGCAATTCTCTTCCCCGTTTCATGCAAGCCACGAAATCTGCGAGAGCTAAGGTTAATGCAAAGAACTCACCAAGATCAAGTCCAGATGTGCAAGATAGAGACATTTATATCAAGAAGAGACATTCCTTACCTGGTGTTAATGGGAGGCAGGGTTCTCCAAGAATCCAGCGATCAATGTCTCAAGCCCACCAGGATGCAAAAGGAAATGGTACCCATCCTATTCATGGTATGTTCTGAACTTATTATTATATTATTATCTTAAATTGTTAACCTTGCTACTATCTGGTCAGAATCCATGGTTTTTTTGACATTAGGTCAGAATCCATGGTTGCCAGCTTAAAAATACATTACATTCTGGACATTCTTCAATTTTCCTTTAAAGAGTGTTGTACTTTTTATACAAGAAATTGAGCTTCTCACTAGTTGATCTTCATAAATATTGAAGCATACCAGATGACCTTTATTTGCTGGCAATAACTTTTGTTGAGCTTTTTAACACGTGAAGGTCTTTACTCCTTGTTGGTACACCTGTCTTTTTTTTTTTTTTGTGGATAATTGAATTTCATTCATCATTCAAGTAAGCAGAAAAATCTGCTACTTCAGTACAAATAGGCTAAAGCTTACACAATATAAGTAGGGAATTTAAACAGAGGGTCTAATCCCTCCATCTCCTACATAGTTCAGTTGATACACTTGTCTCTCATCAAGAAATCCTTGTGGTTAGTGGAACTTATTAATATTCTTATTCATTTAGCACACTATATGCCGTAATGGCATGCTGCCCTGAATAGAGGTTTTCACATTAATGACTTGTGCTTAACTGCTTCAATCTTGTTTGTTTCAGAGAAATGGCAAAGGTGACGGGTTACTCGGAGCAACCATATGCCACAGTACCATGATATTCAACCTCTCAGATGGAAAACTGGAGCTGATTGTTGGTCTTACTATCTAGTTTTATGCCTCAGCATTCGTCGCTTCAGTCGATTCGTGCATGCCATCTAGGGTTTGGCAAGGGAAGAGATATATATATATATACAGAATGGAGTAAAAATTTTCTTGTATATTACTAGTACCAAAACCATTTATATTAGTATTCTTTGTTTCGAAACTTGCTGTCTGGGAGGTCTGCTCGTGTGTTTTGTTCAACAGTGTGTGGTGTGATATTATTCAGGTTTGCTACACCATGTTTTTGGGATGTCTGTTTGGAGTTTGAGACAATGACTGTAAGTGTAAAGTGGAGAGCTTTAGAAAGGGCTTTGATCAATCTTTCCTCTAATAACTCGGCCATTCTCTGTTGTTGCTTTGGCCACCACTTCCATGACTATTTTTTTTTTTTCAGTTTCATTGATTAATTCTATAAATACGTTTGACTCTTAATTTTAATTTTAGAATTTTTCATTGTTGTACAGCTCTGCTTTACAAACAAAAGTGTATGTTTTCGTAACCAAAAACCCCACGTAACCATCATCTATGCAAGCAAAAATCAACTCTTAAGATATTACCCTTTTGGTTATCAAATATTTCACAAAAATATATGATACACTTTTATTAAGTTTTGTTAATTATCTGAAGATCAATAAAATTAAAATTACAGTCACAAAACTCAATGAAATTAAAATATTTTAATATTGAATTTTAACCTCATGTTTTTTTTTTTTTCATTTGGATCCCAAATGCTAAAATGAAATGAGTTATTGAAATTTTCGAGGATTTTTTTAATTTTTTTTACTAAGAGGTTAAAAGAAACAGTTTCATGAATTGATGTCTACATTTTATAAGCATTGATTAAAAAATGTTTAATTTTTATAACAATTTATTAATTATATTTTTATTTTTTTAAATATTATCTTAATTAATATAACTAAATACTTTTAACAATATTTTTCGAGAAGAAAAGCATGGACCGTTGGTATCGGCCCTAGAAGCCCAAACAAAAGAAAGCGGAAGCCACGTGGCAGAATTATGCTGACAAATATGTTGAGTGTTGACTGTACCAAAGCTGCGACTTTTTTCATCAACTGTCCTTTCATCGTTTAACTCAAAAATATTAAATGTAAAAAAAAAAAAAAGGAAAAAAAAAAACTGTGGTTTAGAATCTCAACCCCAAAACCCAATTTATTTTAACCGCACTTGCATTCACAGCGCGTGTAATACAACATCACAATCTGAAACATCCTTCCACTTCCACACGTCAAAAGAATGCGTGTGCCAGCGCTCACTCAACAGAATCCCCCAGTACAGAACAGAAGCCTAGAATGAAAGATAGAAAAAGAAAAGAAAAGATATTAAAAAGAGAAAATAGGGAAAATAAAAATCAGATAGGGAAACAGCAACGCCAAAAAACCAGAGGATTTAGGGTTACCTTGGATCTCTCTGTTGCGAAAGATTAGATAATTAGATATATAGGTCTTTCTAATCGATTAGTTCTTTTTTATCTTATAATTAGGGTTATCGAAACGGGTAAGTTGATTTAAAGGCTGAGACTCTTTTGTTTTTTTGGGACAGTAGTGGTTGAGTTAGGGTTTTAATCGATCGAACCCTAAAATCGGTGGTTTAGGGAATTGGACTGTAACATTTTTACCCAGAATCGAAGCTGGAAAAGGAGGACTTTTGAGAGATTTTTATCTTTAATATAATATATTGTATTTTTGCGATCTGTAAATATGCGAGGAGTGCACAAATCGAATAGAGTTTCTTGGGCACCGGATGTTAACCTTTGTCAGGTAAAAGTTGCAATTTTACTTTCGAAATTCCTAAATTTTGAGCTCCGTTCCAGGTGAAATAGAGAAATGAAAAAGAGGGTGGAAAATTTTAAGTTTATGGACCAAAAATTGGAGAATGAAGCTATGTGAACCCTTCTTGTTATTCTGTTTTTGGGTTTTTTTATTTTTTTTCTCTCTTACACTGTGTTGTGAATTGCATTTGAACCTCTGTGGTGGTTAATTTAGTTCATTTTTAGTATTCTTGCAAAGCATGATTCCGAATGTGTTTTTCATTTTGGTGATGGCATTGTTGTATGAAGCCTTTTAGGGTATGAAATAATGGGCTTCTTTCATTCCTTTTCCCCCTTTTTCAGTGGTATTTATGGCTAATTTAGTTTTGTACCTTTTTGGAACTGTTTTAATGGGAATAAATCAGTCAATAGAGTTTGGAAGTTTGTCATGCTAGTTAGACACAGAATATGAGAGAACGAGAATGATAAAAGACTTTGACATTTAGCTTATTCAAAAATGCTAATGAAGATAAAAATATAGCTCTGATTAACATCCCTGGCAATGTCCTTTGCCAAAGGTCTCTGACTAAAAAGGGGCAATCCAGTAAGTCAATGCCGTCAAGTAGTAAGAAAGGAGGTCCAACTTTGCTCGCTAACAGGTTAAGTAGTGAGAGTGAAGAAAGCAGTTTTCCCTCAATAGAGAGGCTGAGTTCATCACAAACATGACAAATAGCTGATCTCACTGCCTTATCCCGGCCTTTAGGATAGTTAACTGTCTTTCCAAAGTGTCTTTAAGTATTTTCCTTTTGTCCTGAGCCCTAAACAATGTGAAAGAATCTTCAGTTTCCTTTGGAGAAGTTCCAATTTTAGTATCTCTAGTTCATAGATGCATGAGGTTCTTTACAAATTGAAAGGGCATGCACCTATATAGCCACCACAGGTTGATAAAGAGTATTTTTTTGGGCCTCATCCTAAGATCTTCAATTGAAAGTCTGAACTAATCTGAAATGAATTTTTATTCTTGTTTGATGTGAGATTTCAGAAATGTCCTTTGCAAAGGTCTTTGTGACTAAAAAGGGGCAATCCAGTAAGTCAATGCCGTCAAGCTAGTAAGAAAGGAAGTCCAGCATTGCTCTCTAACGGGTTAAGTAGCGAGAGTGAAGAAAGCAGTTTTTCCTCAATAGATAGGCTGAGTTCATCACAAACATGACAAATAGCTGATCTCGCTGTCTTATCCCGGCCTTACAGCAAAAAGGCCCATTTATATGTTGGTTGGTAACATGTATCTAATTCTAAAACACTCAGTTAGATGCTTGGATGCATAGTATCTAATTCATGATAAAACTGATTGTTGCTGCCATCTTAACTCATCTATCTGACTGTGAAGGAGCAAATACTTCTTCTCTGTTTCATTCTACTAAGTTTGTAGGCTGCTTATACTGCTGGCCCCTGGTATCTATTTTCAATAAGATGGTTGTTTGCAGGGACTAAACCTAGTTGAGTAGCTAATACTAGATTTATGGTGCTTCCAATTTTAAAAGATTAGACGAAGTTTACTAGGATAAGCATCTGAAATTCACCTTGAGATTTTATTAGTCTCAGCTGATTCTTTGTGAGAGAGGTCACAGATTTGTAATAACGCACAGAAATGACAGATTAATTGGCACATATCAGCAACATAGAATGCAGTAGTTTATTTTGCTCGTACTTCAATTTTGTTTATATGTTGAGAAAGTTTTGAAAAAAATATCCCTGTTTATACAAGCTCTCTTCAGTTCAGTTGCTAGAGGGTATTTCTATGATTAGCATTTCACAACCCTGTTTTATTGAAAATGATAAACAGAAAACATAAATGCTTCTCTCTTAACAGACAAGGCTGTTTCTATCAGAGGAATCACCTTCACAAGTTGGGTTGGGGGCTCAAGATCACCTCCAAGCAAAAACCTCTTCCGTATCACATTTAAATGGGGCAGCTGTGGATGACTTTCTGCCTCCTGGCTTTGAAGGAGCTCATTCTACAAATGATCTGCAGATTAACTTGTCCGAAATCCCTGTCATTAACTGGAGATTTCCTCTCAGAGTAAGTAACAGTTCTAAAGACTTCTTTTCTTGCCATTTCCATTTTAGTTTGATTTATAATTATTGCTCTCAGCATTTCCGTGAAAGCTGAATTTGCATTGTCACAGTTTGTATTGGACTTTAATTGGCAAGTAGTTGCTGGAGAGGAAAGTAAAGAGGTGGAGATTCAAAATCAGAGAGAAGTGAGAGTGCTTGAAGCTGTTTATCCACGCCCATCTTCAATTCCTACAAAGTCTGATACTCTTTCTTTCTTTTCTTTTCTTTTTTTTTTTTTTGAGGGGTGGGGGGTTGGGTTTTCTAAAAACTGCTTCTCTTGGGTTTTACTTTTCCATGATCCTAAATTTTCTTCACATTCTGCAGCCCTTCCGTTTCAGCAGACATAGAAAACTGTCACTGTGATGATCAACAAACTCCTCAAATACCCATCACTCCTATTGAAGATGAGGATGCAGCAATTGAAACACCATCTGATGTCTTGGCACCATTCAGTGCCCCCATTAGTTCACAGCCCCAGTTGCTGGCTCCTGGTATTTTACCTCCTCTGCATTGCAGTATACCAAGTGTTTCAAGTGCTTCAGCCAATGAGAAACCAGCAGCTGGAATGGTACTTAATGTTGAACCCGGTGTAGCAGCTGCTGCATCTGCTGCCTTTACAGCGATTAACCAAAGCAATGAACATGGAAACATGATTGATCCTGACTTGCTCGTCAGAATCCTCAGCAACCCGAAATTGATTGAGAAATTAGTTACAGATTATGGAGCGGCTTCAGGTGCTCAAAACTTACCTAAATCAGCATCCCCTTTAGTACCTTTTTCTGACCCACCTCCACCTGTAAATCTGTCTGATCCATCTCCTGCCAACACCAATAGAACAGAAAATGGTACAGCATCCCTAGCAGCTACCTCTGGTGGAGCGTTTTACGCTCAGCCAAATGGGGTTGGAGTTGGATCCTCAAATAAACAGGGTCCTGTTCCCAGTGTCCATCCAGTTTCGCCTGCACCTGCTGTGGGAATTCCTCAGAAAAAAGATGCAAACTATTACAAGAACTTGATTCAGCAACATGGAGGAGAAAGACAAGGAGCAGCTCAGAAGTTCAATAACCGATACAATCAACAGCTAAGACCAAACCAAGAACTAATAAATAACCCAAAATCAAGAGATTCGAAGCCGAGGATAATGAAGCCTTGTATGTACTTCAACAGTTCCAGGGGATGCAGGAATGGAGCCAATTGTGCATACCAACATGATATATCGTCCCAGAATAGGGGCAATAACGTTTCGGACGCGCCTAATGCAAAGAGAATGAAAATGGATAGAGAGATAAGCAGTTAGAAAATATTAGTATGCCTTTTTTCACATAGAAAGAGAGCATTGCAGCTCTACCTTTTATTCCTTTACTGGCGTGGGTTTTTTTTTTTTGGGCAGATAGTTTAATTCTAGTATACACTTTTTTTTTGTCTTGCATCAAGCATTAAGATTTAAGTTATGGGCGACAGAGCCTTGATAATCACACAATCAATTGCGGATATTCATCTTTAAGAGAGCATTCTTTTTTTTTGTTTCCTTTTCCTTCTTCCTTCTTGCATCCAACCGCTAAGGTTGCTTACATGTATTAGTTAAAATTACAATGAGGAGAGTACTTGAAAATTTATAGTCGTTATGGAGTGATGGGCTACAGTTGGGATGGAAATCCGTCCCCTAGCAATGTGGGATGCAATAGCATCATAATTTCACAAACATTACGTTTGAATATTGATGCACCATATAGTGAATCCATTGCTGCAAGAGGCCTTTTCCAATTTGTTTTTGAGTTCGGACCATAGGTTTCTTTTCTATGATAATGTGTTTGATTTGATTCATGGGACAAGTGGATTAGATGTTGGAGGTAAACCAGAAAAAGTTGGGAGTTCTTGATGTTTGATATAGATCGCATTTTAAGGGGTTAGATAACTTTTATTGTGCTAATGATCAAAAGAAGAGGGCTTTAACTCGTTTGATAGAAAGGTTTGGTTATAAGAAGCTGAAATGGGTTGTAGAACTAGGAGAAGATAGATGCAGCTGTGTCGGGAAAACCAGAAGTTCATCTATCTGCTGTTTTACAGAAGCCAGTGAGAAACTGATGGAGGTAAGAATATTGTTCGAATTTCTAGCTTTCTCCACACAAAATTTGTGCAAATTTATTCTAAGGTGGAATAAATGCTGCAATTGTTTCCTTTCCTAACTAGCAGTAGGATGGTCTCTGTTCTGTAATCTAAAGCCTTCTTTTTTTTTCCTTAATTTTTTATTTATTTTTATGTTAGATGTTTCATTATACTTAAATGTGACTTTTGCTGAGTATATGTTGACCCTGAATACCATGATTCCAACTGTTTTGCTTGGATCTCAATTCTGAAACATCTTGCTGCTGATGTCTTTGAAGCCATTTACAACCACCTTAAAATTGTCATGCATGAAATAAAACCGGCATTTTACTTACCCTAGCATTGAATTTCTTGTTCTATTATTGTGCCTCTGTTTATGCTATTTGGCTTTGCGAATTTGCAATTAAATCCTCTCCTGAAATAAGTGTCCTTCCTCTTACCTGATTATTTGGTCCTTTAGCGGGCTTTGCTTGGAAATTTGATAGAAACAATGTCTGAGAATGAAGGACACTTGGATCTAACCTTTACATATGAATATGATCACGTTTGATGGTAGAGTCTTTAACCTGAACACTGATTTACTTACATATTATGTCAATTTGTTCACCTTCTTTGTTTCAAAATCAAACTTTAAGAGGAAAATGTAGCTACCAAATTATGACAATTTAAATGATTAACCAATATTAACTAGTGGACTATATCATGTTGATCGTCATATACTGGATGTAATATTGCATCTTGGAAATATATTATCTCATCAGCATGCATTAAGTTCTGATTTCTGATAAAACTATTTGCTAAAGTTCATTTCCTGCTGAAAAATGTATTTTAAATTCGTACATCACATTTCCACCTCTCTACCAAGTGAAAGCTAAAAGGAGAGCACCCGAATTGCAAACCAAAGCTGCAGGCATACTAGTGGTTTTATATCTGGTTTCAGCAATCCGCGACTCTGCCATTTTTAATCTCCAAATAAACAATGGAGCATTCTTGGGCAATTCAGCTCGGTGGAATCTTTAAGCATAGCAACCTTCTGAATTGGAGCCATTGATTCCTTGCACTGTGGCACTGTTGAGAAGCTTCATCCCCTCTTCACTCATCTGCTGTACTTCTGCAGGGGAAAGAATTCTGATGCAGCGGACACACCCGACAAATTCTCTGCGCAGACATCAAATCCGAGCCATTAGATTTAGGAGCTGGATGCTGACACCGTTAAAGGTGTTCTTGTGATGAAAAAACTTAGTTAATACTCCAAAGAATGACAGACCGGAAGCCTGCTTAATTAAAAAATAACTGCAGAAGAATTAACAAAAGAAATAAATATGTATACTACTTACTCCCAAGGATCATCCCCAACAAGTAGAACATCATTCTCATAATCTACGTATACCAATTTCCACCCTGAAACTCTCGGATCCTCAAGCAGGCCCTTAAGTCCAAACATGCATTCAATTGCAGAGATTAGTTCATCATAGTTCTTAAAACTCGTGACATCGATTGACCTTCCAACAGATCCTGCCTTCTGAACCTGTCAGCCAGAACCAATAAAGAGTTTGAAAGAGTTAAAAGAAAAGTAATAAGATCATGTAAAGAAATTTCAATCTGCGCCTGCTGTTGATGCCTCAAGATTGTCATATTCAAAATCTAAATTGATATCATACCTTTGTATATGTTCTCACACGCGGAGTGATTTGCTGCCATGAACTATTCTGCAGAAGGCCACTCTTGTCAAAATCAACGTTGCTTGAAGACGTGCCACCTGAGCTGTCTGGTAAGTCTTGTCGAGAGAAAGCCTGACAGTCCGCAAGGCTAACAGAGGTAATCTGAGACTGAACATCCTGACTAGAACTAAAGTTTCCAACCAAACTATCCGAAGGATTTTGAAACTCGGCATCCTTCAATGAACACAACTCATCCAGAATGACACTGGAAACGGAAGGATCAATCACAGTACTACCACCATTACTAACATCAATATTAAGACAGCTGTATGTCCCACTTTGATTATTGCTGTCATCGGACAAATCTCTCACCCCATCAGAAATAAGACTGCATGGTTCTTGCAGAGTGAATGAAGTTAATTGGTCTGCTTGGGTTAAAAACCTACAATTATTCAGCTGATGATCCAATGTATCCTGACTCCCAGTAGTTAAAGAAGGATTAGTTGCTTCAGAAAAGACAGCTGAAGAGTCTTGTAACCCAACCACTGGCATAGGACCAGGTGATCTATAAATCCCAGCAAGAGATTGGCAAGAAGAAAGGTGTGATGTCCATTCATCGGTGTCTAAGAAAGGAAGAAAGCTGCTTAAAGTACTAATATCAGCTTGGGATACCTGCATTTGATGAGCTTGGAGGACTGTTGATTCCGACTGCGACTGAATCGGCCATGGATTGTTTTGCAATTGGAGTGGAATCTCGTTCTGGTTAGGGAAAGAACGTTGGTTGAAAATAGTTGGACTTGTAGCATTTGCCACCAATTTTTCCTCATTGCATTCTGATGTTGAAGTGATTTGACTTAACTGATCATTTGAATGCTCTGATTCCAACTTTAATTTTCCATTATTGCTCCTAGCTTGTGTTTGGCCTTCAAACTTGTTTGCAGGATGTGTGTTCCCATAAGCATTTATTTTCGGCAAATTTGAGTTGATGGGATCAGGTTGGTGAGGTACTAATTGGGAAAGATTTTGGTTTTCTATCAACAGATTTTCTGATTGCATAAGCTGAGGTTTCTGATTGCTTCTAGACTGCACATTTTTCATCTCTTCTAATGGAGATCCCTTTGCAGCAGAGACTTGTTGTGAAGTGGATGCAAAAATTCCAGAATGGTTAACAAGCTGAGGCTTCAGCATCATCTTCATCAGTTGTTCGGAACATAAATTTGAGATTGAATAGGGAAGATTCCCATTTCCATTTTCAGGAAACTGGAGGAGGGGCCTTTTTATCAAGTTTCCCCATTCAGATTCTGCTCCTGTGAATATAAAAAAAAAAAAAAAAAAAAAACAGCAGTAAATAAGTATCTAAAAATGCTGCACACCACTCAATATAAAAAAACAGAAACTTACCCAAAATTCCAGGATGTAATGGTCGCTTGAGACCTGAAGTTAGAGAGGGAAAAATAAAGAGGCTTTCAGGAGTTTCAACTTCCCATGCGCTGACCCTATTCTGTTTATCATTACATCCAGGTTCATCCCACTCAACCTATTTAGAGAAAGGATACAAGTTCCATTATTAAACTGAGAAGCAGATAAAGCTCTATTATTTAAAAAGAAGAAGCAAACCAGTATCCTGTTGCAACAAACAGTATTCAATTAAATGAAAGAAAACCTGAAGGTTTCGCCACTTCGAGCCAGGCCATCTCAGAGGATCCAAGTCACTAATACCAACTATTGTACCCATATATCTGCAGAAAATTGAGAAATATTAACAGATATCTAGATAGATGTATTGAACATGTATACTAGACTTCAAATACATTAGAACAAACAAATATTGTTACTTTTCTTCACGTAGAAGAATCTTACAACACCTATAGTATTTCTATTTCACTTTGTGAAAAAGTGTAGCAAAGATTTAACAATCCGAGCATGTCTATCATAAGTAGTGCCTTGACCCCACAATGATCATTATAACCAAAATTTCTGTAACACCTTATGGTTGCAAATATTTGGCGAGAGGATGAAACTATCCATAGAAACTTACCTACGTTTTCCGGATTCTTCTGTTTCAAACATCATTCCAAACCTCATACCAACTGAGACTTGAGACTCGTAAACAGATTTACGGTATTTAGCCAAAGGGATAACAAATTCTGAAGGGCAGGCTCTACAAAAAAGACAGAAGAGAGAGCTGTGTCAAGAAATAGACAAAGGAACCTCAAGAGGAGAAAGGGGGAAAGAGAGAGAGAAACAGAGGAAGCAAAAAAAGGAGGGATACAAATGCTATCAAGCACACCTTGGATTGTAGAAAATTGTGAATGGGCTTCTATTAGCAACAGCATGAGCAGCAGCAGCAAGGACACCAATGTGCATACTATCAGCAGATAGAACTGGCGAAGGCAATGTTGTTTGCTGACGATTTGCATGCCTGACACCCACCGATAACTGTGATTTCTCATCCCTTGCAACAATAAGACAACCATGAATTTAGCATTTAAAATACGTTGCACCAAACAAATGCAAGTATATAGCTCAAAAAAATTGCAGTATGTGACAATAGCATACCTGATAAAGAGAACGGAATCGCCTGCCCTAAGCCTCTTTGATCCAACAAACAAACTCCACCCAGTTGTAAGAAGATGTCGCTTCGGCTGCCCTGCATAAAACAACATATATGATACTCAAGATCAAGTTCACATTGTCAATATATTTTTAGGGATATATACACAGGTAGACATGATAATTGTGCTGGATTATGAGAACTGACAACAAAAGGTGAATGTTGTGAATTTCTTTTCAAACAATTTTTATAATTGTAGTTGTTGTAATCAGATTACCTGCTGAAACAAAGGTAAATAATCAAAACAACACTCACCGCGGTATATATGGCGAAACGTCCAGGTATTATCATGCAAGTCTCGCACAACAAGCTCTTGAGATGGGGGTTGCATTGTGTAATCCTGAAAATAGAAAAAAGTTAGTAATGTGATTTCACAAAATGTCCCTGCACGTCCATGCATGCTTGCAACGCTTTGATTAACATATTAGAACCTCACCAATTGAGGAAAGAGCTTCTCTGCTGCTCTGCGTGGCACCGAAAAACCACCATGTGTACTTGTATCACTTGCGGTCAAAGTTTTGCAGAAAATTTCATTTGGATGCTTGCTGGGCTTCAATCCAAAGTCTGGTATAGGAAACACATCTTTTTCCTAATCAACCAAAAATTTATGAATGAGAACAGTGTCAAATATTCAAGTCCAGCTGCGTTATCTTAATGGTAGAAAAGGGTTTTTCTTTTTTTAAAACATTTAAATATCTAAGAAACTAGTAAGACTTTACGATATATATTGCACTAGAGAAGCTTACAGAGTTCACTGGTTGAAGACTCATATGAGCATATATTTCATCCGTATCTCTGTCTGCCTGTCAAAGATTACAGAGATGTAACAGGAGTGTTTACTTAGAAAAAACATGCAGTAGCAAGTTGCATATTTAAGCCTAAGTGACATACATGTCCCTTTGTTATGAAAAATAAATAAATAAATAAATCACATACATGTAGTGTAACATTGTGAACTTGGCACATCAACTGAGATGGAAGATTTGGATAGTTGGGAATTTGAGAGGTCGCCATTCTTTTTGTGGACACTGCTACCTGCTCAAAAGAATAAAGCCATTATTAGTCCTGTGGTTCACGATTAAATAAATGACAACTCACTGAAAGGCTGTCATTCATTTCTGTGATTTTAGTACAGTTTTTTCCAAATATTATCAAACAACCTCTCAAATGGCTCTATCCCACCATGTTGTAGCATCTCTAGTATTATTCTTGGGATGTGCATTAGGGACTCCTTCCAAGTTCCATTTCAAAATAAACTATGCAGTGGCAGAAGCCTAATGCATCAATTTTATAATCAAAATGATGCAACCAGTTAAATATGTGGATATGCAACTCATTTACTGGAAAATGTAGATTCATTGTTCTCAAATCTCAACTCCCATCAAAATGTAAGGAGCCCAAACTGCAATTGAAGTGGAAAACTGTGCAGCATAAGAGAACAGCCATGACAATCGGCTCATACAATATTTACACATCAAACAACGCATATTAATTTACAAAGCAGGTTACCAGAGTTGATTGATTTAGCAGCCATCGGCATGCTAAGGTTTCATTATGTTTAATGCTAAGCCATGTTACACGGACTCTTCATTTTTCCTAAAGTACCCGTGTCCGACACCTATGTCCGACAAATATTTGGATATGAGTATGGGAGTATGATCCTCCAAATATTTTGGAGAAACTTAAAAAAAAGAAAAAAAAAATTAAGCATACACGTGTCGGACACATACCCGTATCTGACACTCACTCCCGAGTGCGGGTAACATATCATTTTTCCTAAAGTACCCGTGTCCAACACCTATGTCCGACAAATATTTGGATATGAGTATGGGAGTATGATCCTCCAAATATTTTGGAGAAACTTAAAAAAAAAAAAGAAAAAAAATTAAGCATACACGTGTCGGACACATACCCGTATCTGACACTCACTCCCGAGTGCGGGTAACATAGATGCTAAGTCAACTACACAAGTATTAGAGACTTCCTTCCCCAGGTCGACTAATTCTTTTTCTGTTTCTACTAGACTACTATTTCCATGTTACAAAATAAACAGGGAAAAAAGTAACAAAAAGAAGACAACTGGTAGAAAAAGCTAGGGGGGAAATGAGCCGGTTTTCTCATGCAGAAGGCAAAGATCAAGTGTGAGAAATAAATGCAAACCTGTTCACTATGTCCTTGAGGGAAGTAATAAACAAGACTCCCCACCTGAGGCAAGAAAACAAGTGGACCTGCGCAGGCATGCCATAACTCGGAATTTATAGCCTTCCTGGTCCCTGATATCAGTCAGGAAAAGAAAATCCCATAAGACACATGCTTCGACAGAGATTACTGATTATAATGTTGAAGACTTAAATGGGTCTCTATTAGACCAAGTAATGACTAACATCCTTATTTTTAAGCTTCTATTTTGAAGATTGGAACGTCAATGGTTCATTCAATGTATTCGCAACACGAACCTTCAGAAATCGAATAAATTTTAACCGATAAAAAAAAAAAGCCATGCTTGAACCTAATAGACAGAAACTCTTTAAAAAGGCCACTTAAGGAATACAAAAACATAATGTGGATAAAGAAACTAAGCAGATGCCCTATAGACTATATAGTTTAAAAGCACAACGTTAACTGTCTCATTTTAACACGAGTAAAGGACAAATTTTCAATAGCTAAACAAAGAAAATAGTCCAGGTTTTAATGAAGAAAAACAAACCAGACTGATCTTGCATTTCTTTCAATAACTTCATCTCCTCAAGCAGAGTGGCCTGTGCCCATCCATTAACCAAAACTCCTGTTTTGATCTTCTCTTCAACAACAGAACCCATTATGTGGTCTTCTCTTGCTAAAAGAATTCACCCTTTTTACGCTCTTTTACAATACACACCGACCAGAAGAACTCAAAGCAAAGACCCCACCTTTACATCTTCACTTGTAAAAAATCCCTTAACTTCCAAAGAGAGAAGAAACAAATTTCCATTCCCATTGCTCCACTGAGTCCTCCCTCAGCAAATCACGTATAGTATCTTCAAGAGATAGATAAATTATCAAAGGAAAAATGGGGTTCTCTTGAAACACTAAACAAAAACAAACCAACCCAATTGCTCAGAAAGAGAACTTTTTAGGCTTTTACCCCCCCCGTCCCCTCCCTCACCACCCACACCAGCAGCAGCAGAGTCCAAAATCAAGGAACAAAAACCTGCAAAGAAAAGGGAACAACACTGGAAAGAAAGATCTTTTCTTATGTGGGGCTTTTTGGTATAAACAAAAAAGACACACCCCCCCCCCCCCTTCAGTTAGCAGCATCAAAGCACGCCGACCAAAGCATTTGAGTAGGCTTCTTTCTCTTTCTCTCAAAAGATATAGACCTTTCAATGAAACCCCACTATCCTTATCATCACTCTGATTCCTTCCCTCTGCTCAATCATCAAAAATAACAAAACCCCAAAAAAAAATAAGTGAAAAAACTTGTAAAAGTTCAATCTTTTTCTCTCTCTTTTATATTATACAAAAATGAATGAATATGTAAGTTGCTTGAAACTGGGAATAGTGTGCATGCTCTTATCCTGCGCACACACTTTCTGTAGATAGGTGATTCCCTTGCAGCTTTAAACTTCGAACCAATATATTTATATTAATAATAAAAATTAAAAGTGCTAAAAGAAAATTAATAAAGAAGTGTCGAAAAAGCAGAGCAAGACTAACAGAACAGGAAAACATACACAGTGTAGAGAGAGAAAGATAAAAAATAATTAAAAGATTTCTTTTTTCAAAAAAAAGGAGGGAGCTAAGCGAAGGAGAGTGATGCGTAGGATAATGAACAATACCTACGTGGCGAATTTTAGCACGTGG